>JAPDPK010000058.1:0-2400000 GCA_031772115.1 Heritiera littoralis
TAATTATTTTCATAATTAAAACCATAAAGGTTATTTATGAAATCAATGAATATTTGAAGAAATATTAATGAAATATTCACTTCTTTCTTTTCATTTTTTATCTCGTGTTACGTGTAATCTTACACTTCGAGAGATTTTCAGTGATTTTATTTCCACACTTCTCGAAAACATGAATATTTTAAAATTAAACTTTCGTATATTCATGTTTTATGAAAAATAATCGATTTCTCGATTTTCGTGATTGAAAATCGTTTCTCGTGAAATAAAATCATTTATTATGATCTTCGGTAATTTTCGGTAAGTTTCGATAATTTTTCGACAGTATAATGGCTGTCGATTGGCTAGCCTCCTGCACGAAAAATACAGTTTATAATTTCAACTGGTAAATCACCATAATTTTCCAACCAATCATTATCAACAGCATTTATAAAATTAAATGCATATTTAAAACATGTGTGTCGAATATCCTTACAGGCTGCACATATCTCCCTTACCTATCTCGGTTCGACGACTTCCTCACCACCGTCGCGCCCGTGTTCACCTTTTCCAATTCCATCGTCTCAGTCATCGAGGGTGATTTTCTGGAAATAAAATTCTATATTTTAGAATTTTTTCCACAATTTATTAAAAATTACTCAAAATTAATTTTCGAAAATTTTTTACCGAACTTTCGTAAATTTTCGAATTTTCGAAATTTTCGAATTCCCTAGAATTTCCTTTTCTCTCTTTTTTTTCTCTTTTCTTTTCTTTTTCTTTTTTCTTTTTTTTCTTTCTTCCTTTTTCTTTTTCTTTTCTTTTCTTTTCTTTTTCCTGGTCTAAACCGGTTCAGACTAGTCAGACCAGTTCAGCCCCTTTGATGGTCAGTTCTTCCCCCCCCCCTCCTCCGGTGTCCGATTCTCCGGCGGTTTAGCCTTCCCACAGCTGGTGGAGATCACGGCGAACCTACTGGTGGTCTCCGTTCATCCCAGATCGGTGGCACGACGGCGGATTTGGCCAGAATGGGTTTGGCCCCTTCTCCTTTTTCTTCTTCTTCCTCCGCCATTTTCCTTCTCACCAGTGGCCTCCTACCCTTTCCTTTTTCTCCGCTAATGGTGTGGTTGTAGTGGCGGTGGCCGAATCAGCCGGCACCGCCACTTTCCTATTTTCTTTTTTTTTCTTCTTCGCTTCCGTCGATTTCTCCTTCGATTTTTCCTTTTCCCGTTTCGGCCCGTCGTCAGTCACTTCTCTTGTTCCCCCTCGTCTCGTCGGCGACTCCCTTCTCTCCTCTTCCTTCTCCGGTGCCACCAACAATGGTCGACTGGCTTCCTCTGGTTTTAGACAGAAACGAGGTCCCGATCCCGTTTCTGTTTTTCATTTTTTTATAGTTATATTTATAACTATATTATAAATATAATATTATTATTTTAAGTATATAGTATTTTACTATATAAATATATATTATATAATGATATATATTGTATATTAACAAGATATATAATATATATATATATATATACTTTAAATTAAACTACAATATACATTTATATGTATATATATTTATATTTTAATCATGTATATATATCTATACACGAAATTTAAAATACCAATTTGTATTTCATTTGTATTCATATTCATATATGTATATATATATATATATTTATATACACATAAATATATATAAAATAATATTATACATATGTACCTATTTGAAGACATTTAATAGTATATATCAATACATAATAATAATATATACTATATTTGTCATATTTACATATGTATTCTTATACAATTATATTTATATATATTTACATATATATATATATATATTTCCATTCCTTACAAATCTTTTATTCCATTATTTCTCTGAAAATCGTACTTCCAATGATATATCAATCCTCATATAATAATTTTATTTATTTCAGCCTATCTATTTGCTTTAATATTAAATTCAGAAATTTAGCGATTATCACATTCTCCTCACCTTAAGAAATTCGGTCCTCTGAATTTAACTTAATTTAAAGGTGGTACCATTCCGTCTACTTATCGTTTCTGACCTTTAGATCATCTTTTAAGTAATACTGCCAGTATACTTTCAACATCAAGATTACTTTTAGACCACTGCATGCTGTCTTTCATCGTATATCTATACTCCCATAAAATTTCTTATCAATTTGGGAGCTATCATTTTTATTTCTCTTTTCACATAACAGGTGGTTTATACCATTCATCGTCCGTTTTCTCATTTGGTGCCAAGTCAATATAGTTTGATAACTATTATGTACACAATTTAATCAGTAGTATGTAATTGTCTCAGTAGCTTTCACATCTCGTGCACATGCTCTCTCAATATCATGGAGCGTTTACATATCACGCTCATATATTTACATCAGTGCGGAGCGGTGCTATCCGTACATTTGGGATCTCAAAGCCTTTTGCTATTTTCTATTAGCGTATGGCAACTCAGAGATTCCCATCACATGTAATGCTCACTGGAACTGTACATATACATGCTCATCATTTCATACTCATACTCCGACTATGGCACTAGAGAATCTAGGAGTCCAATAGTGGAAAAGTGATTCCATTTAGACAATCAGTCTTTAATCACTTCCATATCATCATATCTCTTTTGAATTCTTTATTGTCCACAATATTCATTTTCACATTTATTCCATCAAGGCTGTAGCTCATTGCAGACTTTACTATTAATCATCTCTTACAGTTATAAATCATGAGACAATCATTTTCTCTCCATGTCTCTTTTCATGTAGTATGGTCATTACATCTCTTATTCTTATGGTATATTCAATATCACTTAAATTTTAGAATATACCTGGGAATATACTCTTTTCATAATTTAGATTCTATGATTGAATCCTCAAATTATCCATTTAATCACCACATTATCTATACAATTCCACCATTTCAATCATTTCGAGGTGGTTATATGTATATATAACACTTTTTTATTACATTACTGGCAGTAAAAAGTTAAATCATTTATTTACTCCTTTGAGTATCATTTATTAAATTTTATCTATTGAGTTTGGCTTGATCTTTCAATATAACCATAATCATGTGATAACCAACGTGAAATCACTTTCAGTCTTACTTTCGGGAACTGTTTCATATTTGTGTTCCCTTCTCATCATGTAACTTACCTTCTTATTTCATTTTCATCTTTTCATGCTCATTATTTCAGTCGATTTTCTCAAGTGGTATGTTACTTTACTATTAAAATCTTTTAACATTTTGCATACCATCTTTTCTTCACACTTATTCATTTACCGACTTGAACTTCTTTAATTATATCCCATTAGTAGAGCAACTAGTTCCATAACTCTTTTATAAACTGGCAATAATATCTAGCTAGACTCATTAATTTCGTATCTCAATCATTATCTCTCTATCATAGACAGATTTACTGTCATTCTATCATTTCGAGATCATCTATCTCTCAGAAAGAGACATTGTCTAGCCAAATCTCTTATTTGCCAATCTTAACATATGTACACAGTCTTTGAGAGTTTGGGGGGGTCATACCACAAGGCTGCTAATGTTCCATTTCTAACTTTAACTGTTTCAGTATCTCATCAATTTATTCTTGTATGGATGCCTCATTCATTTGGCATATATACATCACAAGGTAACTCATTAACCTTGTAACCTCAATAGGAACTCGTAAAATTCATGTCGAGTTCTAATCATCATCTTATCGACATCAGTCTCCGACTTTTATCTGATGATGCTTATACAGAGACTAGCCTTATGAACTCCTCATATATCTCTGATTAAATCATTAAAGCGTCCATTTTCATATAGACAATATTTGTTCTTCACAAGAACTTTATTAAATAGTAAGAATTTAATACACCATTTTAATTCATCTATGTATCAAGGTCATCTGTGTTTCTCTCATTTACACTTATACAAACAACTTCATTATCCTCTATTTACATTATCTGTATTTTCATCAATCACACATTTACATGTGAATTTCATTATTCACACATTTTTTTCAGAGTTGTTTCTTAAACTTTCGGACTCTTTCTAGGTTTTTCGATATAAGGTTAGAAATTAGATTTCATAAACCCAATCGAGTCAATGTTAGCTCGATTTCTCCAATCTATATAACTCTGAAAGTTTATTGGAAATAACATCTGATACTTTTTTAATCACTATACTTGTACCATTTTGGACAGATTACCTCTATGTCTTATCATTTCCACTATGTATCCTCAAGGCAAAGACAGTTAATATTCAAATCATTTTGAAATATTCTCTACCTTGATTTCATTATTTACTCATGTTTCACAACATATTACTCAAAGTGATTAGTAATGCTGCAACAAGTGTAACCATTTAATTAACCATACTGATATGGATTTCATTATTTGTACTATTCACTTTTTCAGTCATTTTTTGTAGTCATCTCACTTTTCATAATATCCAACGATCCCGTAATAAACATCCAATTCAATACACTCTTAATTCAGGCCCTTACAATCAATAACTAGGCCAATCATCTTGCAACATTCCACTATACACTTATGGGATCGCATCATGTAAGGCCTCGGCCCGTCCACCGTCCACCTTTACATATATGTACTGTCCTCTTTGGCGAGCCCACTAGCCCCCTTAAGGTTTTGTCGTGAGGCCTAGCCCGTTCAGTAGGTCACTCACAATTCGCGTTCATAATCTAAGAGTAAATGGAATCAGTAATAGGGATCGCTATATTCATATTACATCCTCTATGCCATTAATAACTCCAATACTATCAATGGATTCAAGATCAACTTGGTTTTATCACTGTTCAGAACATAGTCCAACATAGTGGCGTTTTCGTCATTTCAACATTTATTTATTTCTCCTCACTATACATTTAAATCAGTGATCTTCATATCTATGTGTTGATAGTGCCCCTTTTCGTACTAATATCAGCATTTTAAGATCTTATTCGATTTCGACAGAGAATTCCAATGGGATCTATAATTGGATCATTTTGCTTGTAATACAGCATTACACCATCATTTACTCTGTCAACTCAGTTAATTCTAACTCACGATGGTATATTATGGCTCATAATAAAGTTTTTGAGATAGGGGTATTTTGGTCATTTTTGATAAAAATTTTCTCTCTCTTCAAAATACCTTCAATTGGTGATCTTAAGGTCTATATAATGATGATATTTCATTCCACTCCTTTATATCATCACTTTCAGGTCTCAGTTCGATCCGAATAGAAAAGTACTGGTGGGGCCCTCACCGAGTCCGTTTCTATTCCTTACCGAACCGACCTTCATTTAGATTATAAGCTCATCATTTTTTGGTAAATTCTGAGCCTATTATTTTTCTTTAACATAATTAATTCATAAATTCTCACTCCCTTCAAATTACTTTACTCAATTTGCAATGTATTCAGACTACACAGTACTACAGGGGATGTTAACATTTTTCAACACATTTCCTCTCTAAAAGTATCGACAGAAATCAGGCCAACTATGCTCAGATACCACTAAATTGTAACGATCCAGTAACACAGTAATACACATATTATTACACAATTTTGACGGTTGGGCTGTCTGCGATACTTTACTTTTCATTTACATTTAAACAATTTCATATGAAATTATAATATGAATTACATCCTCTATCTTAATTCACAAGAAGGCAGTACTGTAGATAAGTCTAAATACGAAAAATAAATGATCGTACCTTTCGTGATCAATTCGAGCTGTCGCAGTGTCTCTAAATGCGCAACCGAGATCCTCATATGTTAGATTCTCAATCCTCAAAAATCTGAAATGTTAAAATTAAAGGGTGAGCAAACCATGGCTCAGTAAGAGAGTTATATAAAACTCTGGATATTCAGCTACCTATATGCTGAAAAAAATTTTCACTTCTTTAAAATTTCCTAGAAATGTTCTAGGCTAACATGTAGGAAGGATACTGCAGTCGACTAGGGATCCAGATGGAGTAAGGCAAGTATTTTGAAATACCTATCTTGTCCCAGAACCTAGAAGCAACTGTAGAGAGTACTTTATAAATTGTTCTATTTTAATACAATTTCCTTCTCTTTTCTCATAATTATAAAAATGGTATAAACCATTTTATTATATCCCTTCTGTACAGTTTAAAACAAGTGACAGTATAGTAGTAAAACTGTACTTTACTTCTCTTCTCTTCAGTACAGTTAAAAACAAATGACAGTACAGTGCTTTGTAAATATCCAAATCATTGGATAAACAATTTTGTAATTATTTTTATCTTAGAAATAATTTTCTTGTTATTCTTTTTGAATAAACATTAATTTCTCTTTAGTTCAGTAATCGTATCTTACAGTTCAATAAAACAGTAATATTTAGTACCGTACTATTCAGTAAAATAGTATCTTGCAGATCAGTAAAACAGTATCTTGATACAGTTCAATCAATAAACAGTAAACAATAGCTACCAATTCAGTAAACAGTATACGGTAGCTTTTAGTCCGATAAACAGTAAATGGTAGCTTTCAGTTCAGTAAAATAGAAATCGGTGGATACCATTTCAATAAACAGTCAACAGTAATAGTATAGTTCAGTAAAATAGTGTTTTGGTACCGTTTTGCTTAGTAAACAGTACAGTAGTTCAGTTTATTAAACAATATAGTACAGTAAATAGGATTTAGTAAATCCTTTTAGTAAACAGTAATCAGTAATCAGTATGTGAGACTAGGCATCACCCTACAATTAAATCATGCTATCCTCGTCCACTAAGGGACACAATATCAGTACTGAGATCTATGGCCATGATCTATAATATGCCCTCGATGTACACTTTCTAAGTGACAATCTGGGACGCTGATAACTAGCTGGTCAATCAGCCACATGATAGCAACAGTAAAGGTCTGATGCATGAAACTCGGGGCCTAAGTCTCAAAACAGTATAAAAACCGTACCATAGCCTTTATGGATTTTAAACACAATAATTTGAAATATTTCACATTTATCCATAAGGCTCACATGTATATATCATCACCTTTATGAAATTTATAAAATAAATAACATCTTTCAAATTATTTCATAAAGGCATAAATCACATTTTCCCTACGGTGAAAACAGTTTATAAAATAATCACACTGTAAAATAAATCTCATGACTGTTTCTTTTTCACCGTAAAACATATACGCACGTTTTTCCCGTGCTTTCTTTCCAAAACATGGCTTTCAAAATTATCGGAATTGAATTCAAATATTTTCATAATTTATGGAAAAATAAAATATTTATTTTCCAAATTCAATAATCCCGTCACCATGTTTTCCTCTATAAACACGTATAGAGACCTTCTAGTCTCAAAATACTATTTTTCATTTTTAATTAACCTTTATGGGATTTCTATAAATAATTATTTTCATAATTAAAACCATAAAGGTTATTTATGAAATCAAGTGAATATTTGAAGAAATATTAATAAAATATTCACTTCTTGTCTTTTCATTTTTCATCTCGTGTTACGTATAATCTTACAATTCGAAAGAATTTTCGGTGATTTTATTTCCACACTTCTCGAAAACATGAATATTTTAAAATTAAACTTCTGTATATTCATGTTTTATGAAAAATAATCGATTTCTCGATTTTCGTGGTTAGAAATCGTTTCTTGTCAAATAAAATCATTTATTATGATCTTCAGTAATTTTCGATAATTTTTCACAATATAACAGCTGTCGATTGGCTAACCTCCTGCACTAAAAATACAGTTTATAATTTCAACCGGTAAATCACCACAATTTTCCAACCAATCATTATCAACAACATTTATAAAATTAAATGCATATTTTAAACATGTGTGCCAAATATCCTTACAGGCTGAACATGTCTCACTTACCTGTCTCGGGTCGGCGACTTCCTCACCACCGTCGCGCTCGTGTTCACCTCTCCCGATTCCATCGTCTCGGTCATTAAGATTGATTTTCCGGAAATAAAATTCTATATTTTAGAATTTTTTTCACAATTTATTAAAAATTACTCAAAATTAATTTCCGAAAATTTCTTACCGAATTTTCATAAATTTTCGAATTTTTGAATTTTTGAAATTTTCGAATTCCCGAGAATTTCTTTTCTTTTTCTTTTTTCTTTTTTTCTTTCTTCCTTTTTCTTTTTCTTTTCTTTTCTTTTCTTTTCTTTTTCCTAGTCTGAATCGGTTCATACCAGTCAAACCGGTTTAGCCCCTTTGACAGTCGGTTCTCCTCTAGTGGCCGGTTCTCCTCTAGTGGCCGATTCTCCAACGGTTCAGCCTTCCACGGCTTGCGAAGATTACAGCGAACCTGCTGGTGGTCTCCGTTCATCCCAGATCGACGGCACGACGGCGAATTTGGTCGGAATGGGTTCGGCCCCTTCTCCTTTTTCTTCCTTCTTCCTCAGCCGTTTTCCTTCTCACCGGTGGCCTCCTACCCTTTCCTTTTCCTCTGCTGACGGTGTGGTTGCAGTGGCGGTGGCCGAATCGGTGCCACCACCCAGCACCGCCACTTTCCTATTTTCCTTTTTTTTCTTCTCAGCTTCCGCCAATTTCTCCTTCGATTTCTCCTTTTCCCGTTTCGGGTCATCGCCGGTCACTTCTCCTGTTCCCCCTCGTCTCGCCAACGACTCCCTTCTCTCCTCTTCCTTCTCCGATGCCACCGACAGTGGTCGGCTGGCTTCCTCTGGTTTTAAACAAAAACAGGGTCCCGATCCCGTTTCTGTTTTACATTTTTTTATAGTTATATTTATAACTATATTATAAATATAATATTATTATTTTAAGTATATAGTATTTTACTATATAATACTATATAAATATATATTATATATAATATATATACACTTTAAATTAAACTACAATATACATTTTATATATATCTATACACAAAATTTAAAATACCAATTTTTATTTCATTTGTATACATATTCATATATGTATATGTGTGTGTGTGTATATATATATACACATAAATATATATATATAATAATATTATACATATGTACCTATTTGAAGACATATATAAAATAATATTATACATATATAAAATAATAATAATAATAATAATAATATTATAATATTATACATATATACATATATAAAATAATAAATAATATTATAATATTATACATATATAAAATAATAATAATAATAATAATAATAATAACAATAACAATAACAATAACAATAACAATAACAATAACAATAATAATAATATATACTATATTATTATTATTATTATTATTATTATAATAATAACAATAATAATAATAATAATAATAATAATATATACTATATTTGTTATATGTACATATGTATTCTTATACAATCATATTTATATATATTTACATATATTTATATTTCCATTCCTTACAAATCTTCTATTCCATTATTTCTCTGAAAATCGTACTTCCAACGATATATCAATCCTCATATAATAATTTTATTTATTTCAACCTATCTATTTGCTTTACTATTAAATTCAAAAATTTTGCAGTTATCACAGTGAATCAGTTCCATGGCGAATATGAGGCACGGGAGCCAGTTTTGGTACCTTACTTGCAGAAAGTTCAGCTATTGGCGCAGTCATTTAAGAACTTTCGGTTAACATAGATAAACCGGTTTGAAAATAGTCACGCAGACACCCTTTCAAAGCTAGCATCCTTTAGGGGAATGAAAGCTGGAGTAATAAAGGTAAAGTGTCTAGCCAAGCCGAGCACTGAAGAGCACTGAAGAAGAGGAAGTTTGTGATATTGAGATTAGGAGTGATGGGAGAAACCTGATCACTAATTATATTTTGGAGGGAAAACTCCCCAATGACAAAGACGAAGCCCGAAGGCTAAAATTACAAAGTGCCAAGTTTATGATGGTAAATAGAGAGCTTTACAAACGTGGGTTTACCATGCCCTTGTTAAAATGCTTGGGACCTGAGCAAGCTGAATATGCTTTAGCAGAAGTCCTCGAAGGTATATGTGGTGAACATCTGGGAGCTCGAGCGCTAGCCTCAAAAATACTCAAAAACACTAAAAAAGGATGCTGTTGAGAAAGTGCGAAGATGTCAAAAATGCTAGAAGTTTGCTCCTATACCGTTGGCACCAGTCTCGACCCTCCAGAGTACCCTTCAATCAACACCATTTGCACAGTGGGGGCTCAACATTTTGGGAGCCTTTCCCTTAGGCAGTGGACAAAAAAAAATACTTACTAGTAGCCACTGACTACTTTATAAAATGGATAGAGGTAGAGCCTTTAGCTACAATTTCTGAAAAGAAGGTGGACGCGATGGTATGGAAGGATATTATTTGCCGATTTGGAATCCCTTGGGTGTTGAATGCCGATCATGGAAAGAGTTCGATTGCGACGCATTTTGAGAGTTTTGTAAAGGCTTAAGTATCCAGCTAAGGATCTCGTCTGTATCCTACCCACAAGCCAATGGGCAGGACGAGGTGAGCAATCGAACTATATTGCATGGATTGAAAACCAAATTAGACAAGGCAAAGGGAGCATGGGTGGATGAGCTCCCAAGTGTCCTATGGGCTTACAGGACAACAAGTCAGGTGCCAATAGGAGAAACGCCATTTAATTTGGTGTATGGAACTGAGACCCTTATCCTGGTTGACATTGGAGCAGGATTGCTTAGATTAATCCCTTACGTTCAAGAAATCAACTCCTAGGGGCTTAGACAGAATCTTGATATGATAGATGAACTAAGGGACAGAGTGAAAATGAAGTTAGCTGCCTATCAATAGCGGATAGCCGCTTACTACAATGCTCGAGTTAAGAGCAAGGAATTGCGAGAAGGAAACTTGGTGCTGAGAAAGCCAGCCATTACAAATGCTCACAACAAAGATGGTAAGTTACAAGCTAATTGGGAAGGACCTTATAAAATCAAGAGAATGATTGGGCTAGGCACGTGCACCTTGGAGACTTCGCAAGGAAAAAAGATCTCGAAAACTTGGAACATTAATCATCTTAAGTTGTACTGGCAATGAGAATACTATATTCTTTATTTTATTGTTCTTATTTTTTCTGTCATTATTTTAATCATTACTTTGCCAAATATCATGTGATGTTATTGATTAACTTATAAATAAGAGGCCAGTTATTCATATTTTGTGTTTTATACAATGACAATTTAATAGATAAACGTGTTACAGGAATAAAAGTGACAAAGGCAAAACCTGGCCAAATGAAAAATCCCTAAGCGAAAATACGTAAGACGGGCAAACAAAAAATTCCTAAGTACAAAAGGGTGCGAGATGGGTAAATGAAAAGTCCCTAAGAGAAAAATGTGAGAGATAGGCAAATGAAAAGTCCCTAGGCAAAAAATGCGCAAAACGGGCAAATAAAAAAGTTCTTAAGCACAAAATGGTGCGAGACGGGCAAATAAAAAGTCCCTAAGTGAAAAATGCACAAGACGGGAAAATGAAAAATCCCTAAGCGAAAAATGCACGAGACGGGCAAATGAAAAGTCCTTAAGCAAGAAATGCGCTAGATAGGAAAACCAAATACATAAGTCCTTAATTAGAGAATATACAAGACAAGTACAACACTCAAGTAAAAGTTCTTCTTCGAACAGCAAGTAACGTTGTTTCAAAGAAGAACTTGGGAGCAATACAATATGACATGACAAAAGGTATGTTGTAAGGTAATTTAAGGCACGTCGAAAGCATATTACAAGTTTTACCAGCAATATATCTTAACTTCATAACACTTTAGCATGTTATTGTGGCTACAAAAATGCTAAAATTTCAATGAGTAGGATTTCATTAATACAATAATGTGTTAATTATAGTCGTATTTTAATGGCACATCGCGTATGTTAACAACTTGTGTAGCAAGCATGAAAAGAAAAAAAAAATCGCGAAGGAAATGCTGATTTTCATTAAATGAGAATGAATTATTTACAACTGTATATTGCTTGTGTAAACTACAATCAAAATGAAAAAGAAAAAACATCCTGATTAGTCTATCATGAGAATGGAGTCGGCAGGAAGAGGAGGTGCTATGTCAATAGCTGGATCCTCGGGAGTTGGACCTGCGTTTAGATCTTCAGGAGCAGCCTCAGAAGAAGGAACGACACTCGAAGGCCCTGCAATCTCGGCAGCCGTAGTGTCTAACGCGGGTTCGATAGCAATAGAGTCGAAAAGTTGAAGATCTTTGTTGTCTAATCCCTACAAGGCCTCAATAGGCTCCGGCTGATCACGTGGCTCAATGGGCTTAAACTGACCGTATGGCTTACGAAGAGGCCAAGGACCTTCAAGATTTTCCAAGTGATCCACAGCCCCTTCTTCCAAGTAATCCTCAAGATCCATCAAGTCAGGCTCGTATTCAGTCTAGGGAAGAGCATTATAGAACTAGGCCTCTTCGGTAAACAGAAGCTCTGGAAAGGTCTCATTAGGCCTCTGCTTTTCCAACCAAGCGCGGGCAAGGTATAAGTCATACTTGACAAAGCCCGTAGAATAAACTTGCTTCTTCTTAAAGCAGTCCTAGGAAAGATGATATTCCCGGACAGCTTCTGCTCGAGCCTTCTTTTGTCGATCCAATAGGCTATGCACTGCGTCTATGGCCTCGTCCCGTTGTGACCTCATAGCCTACAAATCCTCTGAGGCCTTGTCATAAGCCTCCCGATACCCCTGAAGAGAATTAGCCCTAGCCTGTTCTTCCTTTAGCTTCAGGTCGAGGTCCGCTACTTGTCGACTTAAAGCCTCGTTACCTCTCCTCAACTCATCCACTCTATTGGGAAGTGGATGAAGTTGCTTAACCTCATTCTAAAGCGCCATATAATTCTCTCGAAGCTCATTCAACTCCTTCTCAACTCGCTCCCTAAGAGTCCAGTGTTGCGCATTAACAACCACCACTTGTTGAGCAGCCTAACAAAAAAGAAAAGAAAATAATTAAAAACTTGAACTAGAGAAGATAATATGTGTGTATTACTATCACAGAAGACCGACGCTCTTACCTTCATCACAAGGTAATCGACAATGTCCTCGCCCATGGAAAGATTTTTGAAAATCTCTTTCTCTTCGTGTGGAAGGATAGTGCTCCAAGCCAGGCGGGAAGCTACCCCGAGCTCCTTGATGCTGTCATTGTCATTAATGCAATGGTAGGTTTGAAAGTCATCCCCATCGACAACCTTCCCTCCATCTACTTGGTAGCGCCTAAGTGTAGGAGTAGCCATCTTAGGCAAAATTAGCCTCGCAGGCATCGCGTCTTCGATATTCAGCCTCTTTCGATACTTGCGACGAGGTTTGCAAGGTGCTTGCCTATCTCTAACAATGCCAAGATCACCTTCTTGGGAAGCGAACTCACTTTTTTGTGATCTCGAGCTCTCGTGATCCTCTGAGCTACGGTCCAGAATAAGGTGCCTCTTCCATTTACCTCGTTCGGCTTCTTGTGTGGGGCGACTAAGCTCTCTAGTGGTCGGAGGAGGAGGAGTAGGAGCACGAGGTGGCTCCAGAATAGAAGCCTCGATCCGAAGTTGCTTACGAGGGGAAGGAGCTTCCGGAGGAACTCTAAAGGAGGATACAACGGTTTTCCTCTGACGCATGGCATTTAAAAAGCTCATATCTGCATAACACAAGAAGAAAGAGTTAGCATACCAAGTCGAAAGACGTTAAACACGTGTACAAGAAATAAAAAAGATTCGTCATTAAAAACCTAAAAGATCATCGAAATCGTCTAAGTTAGCCAAATTTTCATTCGATGGGAAGTCATAAAAGGGACTCCCAAAGGCGTCGCCTCGGTTCCACTCGAGATCTTCCTCAGATGAATCATTGGTGCCCGTGGTCCTAGGTGTCTCATCACCTGAGTCAGAATAAGATTCATCTATTAGACGACCTACAGGGTTCGTTGATTCGGCCATAGGATCCACTGGCGGATGACTAGAGCCAGGATTAGGCACATGCAAGGCTGAGGGAAGGTTTGAAGGGGTGGCAGAAGTTCCGGGTATAACTTTGCTTACTCCCCAACCAGCTGCAATAATGTTCTCGGGGGTTAAAAGGGAAAACAAATTTCGCTCCCCAGTAAAATAGATAAGCAGAATATGCTCACCTAAGTGGTCCCTTAAGGAGTCTAAACTACATTTTTTCGAGAGCCTTGAGTGGTTGCTAGTATCACAGTTCCACCTAGTACGGATTCTTAAATCCCTTGGAATCTCAACAACAACCCACTCGCTCTCGAACTTGTGCAACTTATTAGGAAGGTCCAAAAAAATTTTATTGAGAAACCCATTTACCTTTAATCTTTGGAGAGAGAATGTAACTAACTCTGGTAACCCACGGACTCTAAAAAATGCACTCAAAAGAGGAACGATAGGAAAAATGCCTAAATTATGACATACTATAGAGAATCCTACTAGTTGAGCCCATGCATGAGGATGGAGTTGGCATGGGACTATATCCTTATACCTAAGGAAAGCTAGACCAAACTCAAGAAGTAGAAAACGAAAACTGAAGACTATGGACACTTTATGCAGAGCTACGCCGCTACTAACCAAATCAGGCGAAAGTTCCCTACTGGTTGGAAGTCTATATTGGTAGCCAGGAGGAAGAGGGAAGCGGGTGTTGATTTCTTCTAAGTCTATGTTTGACAATTTGCACTCAACACCACCCTTCCTCAATGTTTTAATTGGGCGTTGAGAAGACATGACTAAGGATTGGCGAAGTAAGGGATAGGTGATAGGCAGCAGAACTAAAATACCCTGCGGGAGACCTAGACTCTGTGAGAGACCTAAGACCCTATGGGAGATATAAAATGTTGTGACAGGTACAATAAATAGTGGGAGACTTATTGTGAAAGCGAGAGACTAAAATGCTCACGAGAGATTAGGAATTGTTGCAGACTGATGTTCACGGGAGAGTTAGTACGCGTAGCAGAGTTCTGGTACAAAGGATTCCTTATGCGATTCAGCTCTGTTTTGCTACGGTAGGGAATAAGAAGCATCCCGCGTCTGGAACACCTATCGCAAAATTGTGCTTTTTGACCTAAAAAAATACCAAAAAGCAACAAAAATTCAAGAAAAGACCAAAATATCCCATATTCAAGTAAATATATACTCTCTTTATTGGAAAAAATCCAATAAGAGACTGGGGAGAATTTGATATGGTAAAGCCCACACCCACTAGGTTGAAGCCCAAAAGACGACAAAGGCCGCCATGTGGCGTAAAATCATTGGGCCATGTAGCATCAAGCGAGAGACATCGAAAGGCTCGTGGCAGCATGTGCGAGAGACTCCTCCCGCCAAGCGAGGTTTCCGATGGCCACTCACATTGTGGCTTGCCGTCGAATGAGTGTGGCCTACATCCGTGGCCTCCTACAGAGCGACAGACCTCTGTCGCCACATATTGGTGATGTTAGTGCCATACTAGGAACAAACTCTTCTAAAAGGATGGAATTGCCCATCACGTAATTACTCTGCAGCAACGGTAATTTACTCGCCTATAAATAGGCCACAGGTATTATTTTATTCTCTAATTTTTGACTTCTGGCTTTTACGTTTCCCAATACTCAAGAATCTTTGGCTGACTTAAGCATCGAAGTGCTTACGCAGGGAACCATCCCCGGCGCTCCTCTGACTTTTCTTGTTTTACAGAAGCTTTTTGGGAGACACGTGGAAAAAAAGACAAACACTAATGTCAGCAATTACTCATTATTGTTTTGTGCAACAACAAATATGTTGGTGGATAATGAGATAAATATAGAATGTGTGGAATAATGAAGACTGGTGATGAAGTCGGATTCAAAAACGAAGATGATTTGGTAACGAATGCAGTTTTAGCACTAGTTAGGAAATAGACCGAATTACTATCGTATTAGGAATTTTGAGACATCTCTAAGATGTATAATATTATGTAAAGGTAATTGTGGATATTAAAAATATTTAAATGACTTTTTTGAGTTCGAGAGTGAGTTGGTGACTGGATTTACGAGCTTAATTTTAAATATTTATTGCCAAATTGCTTGGCTTAGCTACGACTGTGCTCGATTGAGGTAAGAGATATATATCGAAACGTAAGAGATATTGATAAATTTTAAAATCAACTACCTTGGGTTTTACACTACAAGAAAAATTACTTTCAGCGACAGAATTTTAGCGACGGAAAAAATAGCATCAGCGATGCATTAGCGACGGAAAATATTTTTTACTTAGCGATGGAATTCCGTAGGTAATTTGTGACGGAGCGTTTTCCGTCTCTAATTTCGTCGCTAAATGTAGCGGGAACTTACTATTCATTGGCGCCTAAATTAGCGATAGAATTAGCTACGGAAATTTTCGTCCCTAAAACTTAAGGTAAAAATTTATGGTTTAGAATTAGCAACGGATTTTTTTCGTAACTAATTCCGTCGCTGTTGCTTTTAAGCGACGGAAAAATTCCATCACTGATGCTTAATGAAGAAATTTATTTATTTATTTTTTCTTTTTTTCGAATTTAAGGTATCAGCGACGAATTTTTTTCGTCACTAATTCCGTCGCTAGAAAGGAACAGCGACAGAAGTAGCGATGGAAAAAATCCGTCGCTGATGCCTTAACTTCGAAAAAAATAAAAAAATAAATAAATAAATTTCTTCATTAAGCATCAGTGACGGATTTTTTCCGTCGCTAATTCCGTCACTAAAAAGCAACAGCGACGAAAATAGCTACGGAAAAAATCCATCACTAATGGCTTAAATAGAAAAAAATAAAAATAAATAAATAAATTTCTTCATTAAGCATCAGCAACGGATTTTTTGAATTTTTCCCGCCTGAGCTATAGCGGGAAATATTTTTACATAGTATTAGTGATGGAATTTCTGTCGCTAATCCGTCGGTAATTCCTCTGTATGCGCTCCAAAGACTATATATTCTCATATTCTCTGTTTTCTCTCCTCTTCACTCCTCCCTATCTTCTTTTTTGTCCATCTTCTCTTTTTTTTTTTTAGTTTTTCTTCTTTATCCCTCTTTCCTTTTATTTTTTCCTTTTTTTTTTATAAATTTACTCTATTTTTCTTTTATATTTATGTTGTTAATTTTTCTATATGATAAACTTTTAATACTTATGTTTTTGTTTTTTGTTTTTTACTTACAGATGATGATGATGATGATACGGTGAGGTGCTGGTGGTAGTGGTGATAATGATGTTGAAGATAATGTATTTTTGTTTTTTTTTGTTAATTTATTTTAAGATAATGTTTATGGATTTAAGTATAAATATTAGGTTTATTTTAAATGTTTCTCGTTCTCTCTCTCTCTCTATATATATAAATATAAATATAAATAATTAATTTCAGAACATTTTTTTGACAAAATTCATAGAAATTAGCAACAAAATCTGTTAAATAAGTGAAAAAATTCATCAAATTAGCGACAGAATTCATAACATTAGCGACGGAATTTCCGTCGTTGATGCTCTTTAGTGACAGAATACTTATTGAATTAACAAAAATAACAAACTATCAGCGACGAAATTAGCGACAGAAATTCCGTCGCTGATGCCTTTTAGCGACGGATATTTTTATAAAATAAATAATAATAAAACTATCAGCGACGAAAATTTTCGTGGCTGATGCCTTTTAGCGACAGATTTTCATGTAAATTAAAAGTCGAAATTATGTTTTTAGCGACGGAATTTTCCGTCACTAATGACATAAAATCCGTCGCTGATGTAAAAAAATTCCGTTGCTAATTAGCGACGGAATTACCGACGGAAATGAAGTTTTAGCGATAGAGTGAGCATCAACGACATCGATTTTTCCAACAGAAAAATTTTCGTAGGTAATCCATTGCTGAAGACCATCAGAGACGGAATTTAACTATCAGCGACGGAATTTTTCGTCGCTGAAGGTTCATTTTTTTGTAGTGTTATAAACTGTGTTTTCTTTCCAGGAGGTTTTAAGAAAATTAAGCCGTTATGCTGCTAGATTTTTATTAAAATATTAGTTTTGTGATTTAAACTAGAACTTAAAAATCCATTTGAAAATAGCAAATTTTCTAAGAACCTTGTTTTGGAAAAATGTTAAATTGCATGATTTTGAATGTTTATGAAATTTTTATCCAAAATCTTTATTTTTCACGAAAATTACCAACATGTGAATATTTATGAAATTGTCTACTTTTCAAGGAAAACATGTCCATATTCATTTGTGAAGTTTCGAGAACAAGATTTTGAATTCCAAAAAATATATATATAAATATGTTTTGAGACATGACTAACTAAAGTTGCTGCAGTATTGTTCTGACTATTGTGTGACCCTGATTCAGTTCGCGGTAGGTATTGGTTCTGACTACTGTGTGACCCTAATCTAGTCTGCAGTAGGTATTTATTTTCTGAGCTGTGTGACCTTGATCCAATCCACAACGGGCCCAGTTGACACCTGATCAGTGCTCAATGTGGACCCCCTCTACACTATGGCTATATGTCTATCCGACCTGCACTTTCCCTCACAGGAATATTTGAATTGCGTGATTACTGCTTAGTCGTTAAAATGTCTCCAGCTTAGTATGTAAATGTTTTTCGTACTTATTTTCATATACGAATTCTGAATGTTTGATATTTGGATTTCAAAACCGATATGGTTTTATTTCAATTATCCGCACTGAAAACTAAGTATGATAAGCAAGTATATGTTTGGATTTATGTTCGGAATTCATTTACTTTATTACAGTTTAAATGAAATGCTTTCGGATGCATTGCATAAGCATGATTTGGTTTCTAAATCATATGAACTATGAGATTTAATCAATGATTTAGAAAACTTGCATATAGAATTTCGGTATCTATCTCTTTTATATATATATATATATATATATATTTCTTATTGGGCTTTATAAGCTCAGCCCCCCTCTCTACCTTCTAGATTATATGCAATATGCAATATTTCTTATTGGGCTTTATAAGCTCTATATATATAATGATGCATGCAACATTGGTGAATAAATATTTTGTCAAGTAAAATTATTCAAATTTGTAAATGCATGCTTAGTAAGAGAATTTGAACTAAGACCAAGGTAATTAAAGAATATTGATTTAGCTAATGTAAATTTAGTTTAAGAATAGATTAATGACATTACATACAGCCCAACCAAGTAAGTAAAAAAAAAATTGGTTCGTATTTTCGATATAAATGGTCGTTACAAGAACCCCAAAACTATAAACATCACTCTTCTTTGTAAATTGACTTGACCGAAAGTATTCTAAATCCATGTATCCAAAAGTTCAATGTACTCGACTGGTTAGATGAGTTTCCTCAAGGACAACTGATTTTGAAGTTCCGAAATCTGACACTTTAGCTTTGTATTTATCAGTTAAAGGTATGTTGTTGGATTTGATGTCTCGACAATAAATAGGGACAAAAGTAGCTGAATGCAAACAGCATAATGCATTTGCAATTTTTGTTGCAATTCTTAAATGCATTTCCCATGTAAGTGGGAATTCTTCATTTTGGTTATGTATGAGTTGAAAGAATGTTCCATTTGGGATGAACTCATAAACCAGTAATGGGACTATTGTCTCTAGGCAACATCCTAGAAGCTTAACCACATTTATATGGTTAATTTGTGACAAAATTATCACCTCATTGATGAATTGTTCAAGCTTCTTTTCATCAAATTTCTTCTCCTTCATCGTTTTAGACTTCTTGATAGCCTCAATGCTTCTAGCAGTTAACATTCCTTTATAAACAATTCCTTGGCCTCCTTGACCAAGAATTCGATTCTCGTTATTAAATTATCATCTGAATTTTATTGAAAATCTTGATTGAATTGGTTATACAAAGCAAAGTTTTATATATAGGAAGTATTCAGTAACTAACTAGCTTTATCTAATAGTAAACTGCCTAATAGAAGATAACTAACTTACAGACTCAACAAGTTTACAACTTAAGTAGACAGCTGGAGAAGCTGAGCTGGTGAGGCTGAGCTATTATCTGCTGCTATACAATCAGCTAAGGCTACCCGTGTCCTTATTAGCCCCCTTCAAGTTGGAGTGTGGATGTTGTGAAGACCAAGCTTAGAGAGAAACAGGTGTAAGCTGTCAGTTGAATGTGGCTTAGTAAAAACATCTACAAGCTGGAATGAAGAAGAAGTGTGCAGCAGTTTGATCACTCCAGCTTGAAGTTTTGCCTTATCAAGTGACAATCTATTTCAATGTGTTTTGTGCACTCATGAAACACTGGATTTTCAACTATTGCTATAGTTGATTTAGTGTCACAAAACAAGAGGGCTGCTGAGAATGAAGAACTTGAAGATCAGAAGTAAGCAGAGAATCCACTGAAGTTCACATGTCAAGGATGCAATGGCTCGGTATTCTACCTTAGAAGAAGATCTGGAAATGGTTTGTTGTTTCTTGGATTTCCATGAGATAAGAGAGTCACCAAGAAACACACAAAAACCAGTGACTGACATCCTAGTGTTAAGGCAAGAAGCCCAGTCAGAGTTACTGAATGCTTTCAGTTGTAAAGCAGAATGTGAGGAATAAAAGAGCCCTTGGCCAGGATTTTTCTTGATATATCTAAGCACTCTATGTGCTACCTTTAAATGTTGATCAGCTGGCTTATCTACATATTGAGATAGCTGTTGTACTGCAAAACATAGGTCTGGTCGCGTGGTAGTGAAATACAATAACCTGCCAACTAGTCTTTTGTATTGAAAAGGATCTTTAAGAGGAGTACCAGATAGTTTGGAGAGTTTAAAGGAGGCTACCGAAGGTGTAGAAGTTGGTTTGCACCCAATAAAACCAGTGTCTTGAAGAATTTCTAGAGCATACTTCCTTTGACAGATGTTAATTCCTTTAGTTGATCTTGCAACTTCAAGGCCGAGAATGTATTTAAGAGTTCCTAGATCGTTAATCTAGAAAGTAGCATGAAGATATGACTTCATATCTTGAATGATATGCTCATGATCACTAGCTAGTATTACATCATCAACATATACTAGTAGTGCAAGAGGAACCAGACTGTTTTGTGAAAAGAGAATAAACAGATGAGGTCTATTTGAAAGCTTTAGCAAGTAATGCAGTGGCTAATTTAGAATACCACTGCCTATGTGCTTATTTTGAACCATATAGAGACTTGAGTAATATACAAACTTGGCCAAGCTTAGCATTGGGATATCTAGGAGGTAAATCCATAAAAACTTCCTCATGCAAGTCACCATGGAAGAAAGCATTATTTATATCCAACTGATGTAAGTGCCACCCTTTCATTGCTGAAATTGCCAATAGGGTTTGGATAGTTGTCATCTTGGCAACTGGGGAAAAAGTGTCAGTATAATTAATACCATTTTGCTGAGTGTATCCCTTTGCAATTAGCCTTGCTTTGAACCTTTCTATTTGTCCATCAGATCTATACTTCACTTTGTACACCCACATACACCCAATTGTCTTCTTGTTTGGAGGCAAGTTTGTGAGTTCCCATGTCTTATTTGCTTGAAATGCTTCTATTTCAGCTACCATAGCTTACTTCTAACACTCTTGTTTAATAGCTTGAGCATAGGTCTTTGGCTCAGAAACAATAGTAACATTAATAGAAAAGGCTTTATGTGGCAAAGAACAATTGTCATAGTTAATAACAGAGGATAATGTATGTGGAGTACCTGAACTTGGTGCTGCAGGATGTGAAGCTTGAAAATGATCTGATTTAGCTAGATTACAATGGTAATCTTGGAGATATGATGGTGGATTAGATACTCTTAGTGACCTTTTAAAAGGAACATAAGGATAACTGTTGGTTTGGTCATAATCATGAATATCAACAAATTCATGTTTAGAAACATGTTCTACTTGATCAAAGTAATTCTCAGAATTATGAGTAGCAGCAGACTCATGTTCAAGAACTTGTTTATCTTGGTTAGAATTATTTTCAGAAGGAAAAGTGAAACTGAGATCAATTTGAGTAGGAAGAGAAGGTAGGGTAACAAAATCATTATGATTTGTATCCTGATCATGCCTAGTTGATAGATTTGAAGTGAAAGGAAATACATGTTCATAGAATATGACATTTTTAGAAGCAAATATTTTGTGAGTTTGTAAGTCATATAATCTGTATGCTTTTGTACCAGTAGGATATCCTAAAAATATACATTTGATTGCTCTAGGATCAAACTTAGACCTAGGATGAGATAATGTGGATGCATAGCAAAGACAACCAAATACTTTCATATGAGAAAAAGTAGGTGCTTTGTTATACAAAATTTTATAGGGAGTTTTGTTTTAGATGATTGGAGAAGGGATTTTGTTGATGAGATGAACAGCATGGGTAATGTAGTCTCCCCAAAACTTGTTAGGCAGAGTTGGTTGAAATTTTAATGATCCTGCAACATTTAATATGTGTTGGTGTTTTCTCTCAACAATACTATTTTGTTGAGGGGTTTGAATACAAGAGATCTGATGAAGGACTTCTTTTGAAGAATAAAATGTAGCTGTGTTGAATTGTTGACCATTGTCTGTTCTAATGATTTTGATTTTAGTATTGAATTGTGTTTCAATAAAAGTATAGAAATTTTGTAACAATGACCTGGCTTCTGATTTTAATCTCATCAAGTATATCCATGTGTATCTGCTATGATCATCAACAATGGTGAGAAAGTAGTGGTGTCCATAAAGTGATGGAATAGAATAAGGACCTAAAATATCTACATGAATTAGATCAAAACATTCAGCTGAAACAAATTTGCTAACTGGAAATGAAAGTTTCTTTTGTTTGGCAAGATGACATGTATCACAAAGCAATTCATCATTTATTGAAATTGAAAGATCTAGCTGATGTAACAATCTAATTCTGGCATTTGAAGTGTGTCTAAATTGAAAATGCCATACATGATTTTGAAATGTAGTAGAAGCAACTAGTTTAGAATGTAGAACAGTAGATGAAGAGGAAATCTCAAGTTGGTATAGACCTTGAATTTGTCTACTTTGAATTTCGTATTTTGAAATTTATATATATATAAATGTTTTGAGACATTGACTAATTAAAATCACTGCAGTATTACAAATTTGATACTTCGAATTACTATGTGACCTTGATCCAGTCCACAATGAGCCCAGTTGATACCTGATCAATGTTCACTAAGGACTCCCTTGGACTATGGCCATATGTCTATTAGACTTGTACTTTCCCTCACGAAAATATCCGGACTTCGTGATTGTTACTTAGTCATTAATGTATCTCCACTACTTAGTCATTAATGTATCTCCACTTCTTAGTATATGTCTGTTAGTGTGTATATATATTTTGTATATGAACTCTAAACACTTTGATATCTAAATTTCAAAACCAAAATGGTTTATTTCGAATATTTGTGATTTGAATTGCAATTGTAATAATTATATGATCTGATTTATGTTTCAAATATGATTCCT
This sequence comes from Heritiera littoralis, assembly GCA_031772115.1. Classification (NCBI taxonomy): domain Eukaryota; kingdom Viridiplantae; phylum Streptophyta; class Magnoliopsida; order Malvales; family Malvaceae; genus Heritiera; species Heritiera littoralis. The sequence goes on from JAPDPK010000058.1 coordinate 23,306, forward strand.
TTATCAGAATTAAATGATTTATTTTTTGATGCATTGCATTAATATGATTTGATTTTTTAAATCGCATGAATTCCTTCTCTGACTAAATTCCTTCGATATTCTTTATAACTTAAGTGTTAAGAAAAAGGGACAAGTAAAGTGCTTTAAAGCGTCATTTCTTACTCAGCCCTAAATCCCTAACGAGCTATAGAGAAAGACTCCTTCCGAACTTCGTTTCTGAAATATTTTTTTAAATTCAGTATTCAGAATATGTTTTAAAAACTTACATATAGTTTTACAATATCTGTTTCTTTATATGTATTTCTTACTGAGCTTTATAAGCTCACCTCCCCTCTTGTCCCTTCCAGATTATTTGCAGTGGACGATGACATGTCCATCGAGGCATTTGTGCCACCTTTGAAGGTTCATGATGTACAGTTAGCCATTTTGTATTTAGATTGGTATTTTAGTACTTTTACAGTATGGGGATGTAATTAAAGAAAGTAGACAATACATTTATGGTTTGAAATGATGCATGCTAATACAATGGATATGAATTTTGTTTTCTTTTTTTTTGGTTACAATGAATTTTGTTATTTAATATATTCTAATGAGATTGCATGCTTAATCAAGAAAAATTGAACTGGGACCAGATGATTAAAGAATATTGATATAGCTAATATAAATTTAGCTTAAGAATAAATTTGAGACACTAAACACAGTCCAACTAAGTATATGAAAAAGAAAAAATTTTAGTTCGAATTTTAGATTAAAAAAAAGTACGTAACAGTTGTAGACAGCCACCGATATCATCAGCTTGATTACCAAAAATAGTAGCCAAATTGCCGCAACCTACCGACCCGAATGCGTTGAATCTGCCTGAAAAGAAAAATGGACTGCATGATAGGTTGACGCTAGAGCTTCCAGTGTTATCTTTATCGCCACAGTTGAAATAATTTACCGGATTGTTGACGACAGCACGCGAAAGGAAAACTTACTGATTAGCTCCAGATTGATGCGACCGATGAAGAGCTTTGGCCCATTAACTGTTTCGTTGCGATGCTGCTGCTTGTATTTGCCATAGTAGCAGGATGAAGTAAAACACTCAACTCAACGGCTTCCATCAATTTGATTGTTAATGAAGATTTAGCTGGCCGGGAAAAACGTTAATGAACATCCTGACGAATGCTCAAATTTAAGGAAATTTCTTAGCTCCTGCGCTACAGTCTTCTAGTTTTTACACGAACGCACTAACATTTTTTATCGACGAACGTAAAGTTTGAAGCACATGGCACTAGGACAATTTTCAGACTAGAAAAATTTTCAGCGTTAATGTGGGAGATGGAAGATAATTGACTGCCTCGTTTTAAATAGTAGAAGTCAGCTCTCCAAGCTTTTATACATTCCACACTCACGCACTAACATTGATGCTAAAGGGAACGCTGTTATTCTTTTTGCTTCAATCGAATTTCGTCGCTGAATTCGAAACACGAACCGTGCCCAATTAAAATGAAACATCAAGTGGTTTTAGATTAATACCAGTTATGAAAGGCTTCAGAACTGATCCTTTAATGGTTTCATTGTCGCGGGTCACTGTATATCGTCATTCATATAGCCACGGGTTTCTATTCCAAATGGGTATGGGAACCAGCATTCCCGCATCTTATTTAGTGCAATAAAAGCTACTAGTTTATGTTGAAAGAGTAGAAAATTTTAGTCTTCTGAGCAATTTTATAGTGAGATCGATTTTATTGTAAGATCAATCTATTTTATAGGATTATTTTCACTAAACTTGTACTAAGTTTTATGTGTTTACGTTTATTTATGCTATAATTAATCTATTTTATACCTATTGATACTAAATTTATACTTATCTTCAAGTATTTACACTTATTTTCATGTATTTTCGTTTATTGTATTTATGTCTATTGACATTAATTTTAGGCTCATTCTGATTCATTTATGATACTTTTAACATAAAAATAAGCATAAAATAAATTGAACTTACAATAAAGTTTATCTTACTGTACAATTTAACCATTTTAACCAAAAAAAAAAGGTGCAACTCATATTTGAAAGACAGCGGCAAATATTCCTAAACATACCTTTAAAAAAATGGTCTCAAGTTCACATCTTGTAAAAGAAAAAAAAAACGAATAGTTCAGCTCAGAAAAGATGAAAAAATAGAAGGAACTTGTCATTGACCAATCTTCTCTTATACATTATCGTTAAGAATATGAAAAATGCTTGTAATAGAAGCTATTAACAAGATATATAGCTCAGAGTATGAGCTCCAATCCTATAATTTTTTGTACAAAATAAACATTAACGAGGAAAACAAGAAAAGGGTATAGAAACTCAATAAATAAGCACAAATGATAAACTACATTGCAAAACTTAAATCATGGGACACGTTCCAGTACTCGCTGTAATGCCTTCTTAATACCTTCTTGATCAAGGGATGTTATCAGTTGTATCTCCTGCACCTGAACCACACAATGATGAAAATGCGAAAAATGATGCGAGATAGAAGTCAGACAGAGAGAGAGAGAGAGATTATTTGGCGTATCTACCTGCCTTCCAGCACGAGCTAGGAGGGTGAACATGTCATCGCAAGGTGGTGCCTGCAACCGGATTGACAATTAGAGTTAATTTATGATAAGCATACTAACGATGAGCATTGCAGGGTAGGATCAAGAATGGAGAAGCTCACATTTGAAAGCCAAAGCTGCAAATCTTGCGAGACTACCCGTTTCTCAAGCCCTTGACGACTAATTCGTACATCATCTATCCTGGACCATAATATCGTTACAGCATAAGCATTTGCATAAATAATTAAGTCCCAAAAAAATCTACAATTCTAGTAACATATCTAATTTCTTCAAGAAAAATGGCCTAGCAACAAAAACATCTGATTTATAAACATCAAGATTCCAAGTCAGTTCTCCTGAAGTCATATATCACACGCATAGTGACAGGCAGGGAGAAGTAATCTTCTCTCTAATAGAGTTTCACGGCCACCAATCGTGCAATTTGACACGAACATGTACTTGGATGATTTTCTAACATGTAATAAGCCCAAAGATCACAATAACCAACTCTAGCTTCAAGTTTCAGTAATATGAAGAAGGCTAATGTAATAGGCTTCTATATGAGTTTCTGACAAATTTTTTCTACAACATCTGCATCATCTAAACCATTGGTCCTTCAAGTGCAAAAATCTGTTTATATAGGGAAAAAAAACCACTTAACAACATAAAACTGGCAAAGCACCAAATTGGATAGAAATCTGGTTATGAACTCTATAATTACATATTCAAAGACATAAAAAGATGAATTTATTCCAACACATTACCCATATATAGTTTATTATTACTCTTTTTCAATTACACAAGCAACATTAATGAGGGAAAAGAATAAAAAGTAGTCAATGAACTTAGTACAGCCAAGACAAAAATAAAAAAAAGGATACCGCAAATCTTTTTGTCAGGTCACTTGTACACTGTTATAGGCAAAATTATGCTTAGTCCTAGATATGCAGAAGAGGTGATTAGGATTATGCAAGTTCAGGTCGGTAAGTATCTTTAAATTCAGATTATTACAAAATCAATCTTTGATGAACTGCAGATTACCTATGCTGGATTCTATAAGATCTCAGCCGAAATTTACAGAGAAAGGAGGTTTAAGTGCATTTTATGTTCAAGGTCATCTTGGCCTTTCTTTTATCTTGTTTCCTTAAATGTTTGGATTTTTGCCCATTTCTACTGCCCCTCTGCTTACAAAATTGAAACCAAGGGATTAAAGAAAGGCTGCAGCTTTCTCATTGTTACTTGAACAAATGGTAGGGTGAAGATTTTTAAATATAGTCTCTTAGTTTCAAAACTACAACATTAGGGATCAAGATTTGGTCTTTTGGTTTAGAGAGAAAGGTTAGGGCTGCATAGATTTTAGGCATTCTGATCTACATTAAGGGCAGCTGTTTGTGCAGATATGACATTCCATGAACTTAGATCTACCGGCACATAAATGTAGCAGTGAAATGTTAAACGGATACGAAGGAAGATTACATGGTAATAGCACAAAACTAGACCTTGAAAGTTAAACCTGACATTTTGACTCACAAATAAGACTTTACCAACACATCCAATTTTGAAGAAAATTAAACGGATGAGAAGGAAGATGATTGCATAGTAATAGCATAAAACTAGACCTTGAAAGCATGGAGAATTAAACCTGACATTTTGACTCACAAATAAGATTATACCAACACATCCAATTTTGAAGAAAATTAAATGGATATGAAGGAAGATGATTGCATAGAAATAGCATAAAACTAGACCTGAAAGCATGGTGTATTAAACCTGACAATTTAGAGTTGCAAATAAGATTGTAGCACGACATCCAAATTTGAAAGAAAATTAAAAATGGAACATGAGAAAAAAACAGATACATAAGAATATAAAAGAAAAAATGATACAGTAAAGTGATTACCGCATTCAAGATGAAGAATAAAAGTAAAATGCAAATATAGGACAGCAAAGCAATAATATTGTAGACTTTCATTTCACAAATAACTTTCTAAATAAAGAAATGAAAGCATACCCATCTTCCTGCAGAAGCTCTTTGAATATTGCGTCAAGCCCAGGAAGTGGTTCGATGGTACTACTATTGCTTGTGGTCAAGGAATCAGAACTAACTGAACCATCCTGAGAAGCATAAATCCATTATTAGCCAAAATTATTTTTTTCCTCCGAAGAAATTGAAACTAAAATTCAGGTCAAAATGATCATCTATGACAATTTCAAATCTTGAACCTGAGGAATCACTTTGTCCAACGTTTCCAAAAGCGGGTCTTCCTCCAACTGTTTCATTGATAGAGTAATCCTTGACTTGCCCCTGCATAAAATTCAAAAAAAATTAGTGCAACTGGCACTAAAGATAATGGCATTCAAGCAACAAACAATGATAAAATGCAGAGAGCCAAGAGGACAAGGAGAAAGAGAAACAATTCCGCAACAAATGAGCTAATTAATTTGATCTCACAGGCTTACCTGCCTCATGCAGGAACATATACTATAATCTTCTTGCTAAATAAGCTACATTGATCTGGTTATAAAATTTTTGAAATAATTGGAAAATTTGCACAATAGAAATATCATATATTAGAAGTGCGGAAGACTCACCTATCAATATTAATAACCTTCACCCTAACATCATCTCCCTCAGTCAAGATGTCTCTGATATCCTGGACTAAATCCCAGGAAACCTCTGAGATGTGTACCAGTCCAGTGAGATAATAAAGTCCTGCATAACAGTTATAGGTATGCCAATGATAAGGTTTGCGAAATACAAAAATCTAAAGGAAAACTAAAGCTACACAAATCAGAGACTGAAATACCATCAGGGAAGCGTAAGTGAACAAATGCACCATAATCCTCAACAGAACCCACCCTTCCTGCAAAAGTATCCCCTACATTAATTCTTGAAGAAAACTTGGTCCAGACAGCTTCCTTTTCTGAGAAAATCAATTTCCTGCTGTCCTCTTCTGCTTGGATTACCTAAAATAATAAGATGAGATGATTAAATTACTATAATCACACGAAGCACCTCTAGTTTACTAGTAAATGTAACTATTCAAGGCAAGAACTATCTAGCATAAATAAAGAAAGAGAAGGGGGGGGGGGGGGGGGGGGGGGGATGTTAAACATTCAGTTTATAATAATTACAAACCAATATTCTTTATGAGACTAAAGAACAAGATAAAATACAATAGAAACTCATTACCTTCACAGAAAGAATTGAACCAACCAAACTTTTGGCAATCTGATGGATAGTCTTTCTCGGTTCTACATGATATGTTATCATAATAAAAAATGCAACAGTTAGGTTTCAGTTTTATTATAAACTTATCTTTTCAGAAGAATAAACATTTCTGCTGAAAATATAAACAAGTCTGAGCTATGAATAGGAGATATCCTATAGCATTAAGTCAATGCCCAATGGCTAATAAAGCAAAAAATAGTGAAAAAAAGGGAGAGAAACTAATTGAATTTGGAAGAAAGGCAATTTTAAAGCCATCTCAAGATACAAAAGGAATTTTCGAAATTCCATTTGCGATACTCAAAATGACCAGTTCAGATTGCTACTTCAGGTCAATGAACAAATTTGTCTAACATTCTATTTCTAGTTCCCCTTTGCTCTGACAAAGTAGTAGAACGTGCTTCTGCTGTTTACAGGAAGGTACAAATCGGTTTCCTAAAACTTCCCCAACATATGACTTTTTTCTTTTTTTCAAAAAGCGGGAAGTATTTTTATTAATAAGGGATAAATACAGCGGACGCATAAATCAAAACGAAAGATGATCATCATCAACTCATAACCCCCCATAGCAACATTCCAAGCCAAATTCAATAAATCCAAGATATTACTAAATTTACAAATGCTGCAATCCCACAGCAGAGAGTCAGCAAAAGTGTTAGGAGTTCAAAGATTGGAGCTTTAAACTTCATTCATGTCATACAAGCCAATTTCAAACATGAAGTGAGCATGAAAAGAGAAGAACCCAATACTCAACCATAGGAAACAGAATCAGCCCCATATGAATAACCAACACAACAGCAGACTACAGATTATATGTAATTACGCAACAGCATAGCAAAAACAAAAAACCCAACATGTTACTTAAACGAATGCATAAACACTTCTGAAACTCCATACACATTCCAAAGCATACAATTTATTCATCGCCCATGTTATTCAATTTGTATGCAAAAGGTATGTGGTAAAATAAAAGAAAATAAAATATTGTAAATATTGATACTAAAAGAAAATAAAATATTGTATATATTGTAAATAAAAGGTATGTCAAAATCAAATAGGAGCAGCAAGTAAAATGGTACCTTTACAAGAATGTGATGGACTCAACTGTGGAAAAGGAAGAAAACCCACAAGAGAATAAAAGCGAATCAGCAAACCGCCACCATTAATCCTTCAACTCTACCACCATAGATGAACCCACTGTGCCAGTATGCCCTGGCTGCCTTCCAATCAGCAGACCTCTACTTCTTTGCAGGAACTAAGTATTAGATTGCATATACAAGTATTAAAGCACTGAACTTGGAAAATAATTACTAGCAACTAATTGATTAGTCACGCTTATGCTGCCAAAACAATCACAAAAATTATGCACGCATACCCATCATAATTTAAATATATGTAGACTTCCTAAAGCATGGATGGAACTTACATTCTAAAGTATCAGCAATAAAAGAAACAAAATGGGAAAGCAGTACTAGTAAAAACACACCCGTTGTCTAATATCATCAGAGGATACGGGCTTGTCAAGAAGTGAAGCGACAGCAGCTTCAGTTTGTTCAGAATTATCAGTTTTGGCATTGGTAGAAGCAGAGGAAGCAGAGACCTTGAGAGTGTAAAATGATGAACAAGAAGACTTCTTGATAGGAGAAGGTTTGCAACACAAATTTGAGGGCTTTGTCTGGTTTAGGAAACAAGAAAATGAGGAGACATCGGGGTTGAAGAGCCGTGAAAGGAAACAGACTGAGCCGATTGTTGCAGTGAATACTGGCATTGTGAAAATAGTACTGGAATGGTTGAAGAGAAGATTGGATGACAAGAAGTTGAGTATGTTGTTCTAGTTGAAAGATTTGTCTGGTCAGTTTTTGCTAAGCTATGTGTCATCTCTGTGCCCGCATATCCATTACTTCCGAAAATCCGTTTGTTTTGGCGTTGGGCCCCCATTGATAATTCCAGGTTAGCTCTACCAGGCTCCATCATTTGACAACTTTTATTATTATTATTATTATTATTATTGTTATTATTATTATTATTATTAGTAAGCTACCTGCACTAAGTTGCAATCGGAAAATTAAAAATTAATTTTGTATGCTTATAATTATTTTGTCGAATCATTAAAAAAATTTGTGACATATTATAATATTTAAGTTTAAATTCAACTAATTCATTCTCAATTATAAAAAAAATTATATTTATTTATTAAATTATTTAAAATTTTTTAAAGAGATATATTTATCTCATTTTGAAATTTGGACTCAAATATTTTTAATAAAAAAATTATTTTACAAAATATCTATATTCTCTCGAATATTTAATCATTTCAAATTATTATTTATTATATTTTATAATTATTAATATTTATTTGACGGAATATATATATATTCTTCTTCTTATTTTTATTAATTTTCATTTATCTAACAAACTAAAAAAACTTCTGAATTTTAGTAGTGATTAATTATTATTTTTAAGATAATTCGAAATTATTTTTTATTGAAATAAATTCTAAGAACTTCCTTACATTTTAGTAAAGTTGATTATACGATTCTTCAACTTAATAAACTTTAAAATGATTTTCATCATTGGAGATTTTTTAAATAACGATTTTTATTATTAACTTTAAAAGTTAAAATATATATCCAAAAAGTAAATATGTTTGTAAAAAAAGTGAAAGAAAATTAAACTACTCATATGTTTTATTGACCTTGTTTACTTAAAATGAATTACAATAAATGTGAGTATCATATACATGATGCTCATGAACTCATAGGGATTTATTTTTATTTATTAAAACAAACTCTTAACTCATTTTTTCACAAAAAACAAAAAAAAGAATCCAATCATTACTCCAACCTGTGAAGTGGACATTAATTCTAAAGGAAATTCATTTAATATATAGATAGGTATAGATTTATTTGTTAATTAATAAGTATATATATTATTCTTTTTTATTTTTATATTTTTGTTCAAATTCATAAAAGATCAAATTCATTCTAAATTATATTATTTTTAGTGTAAAAATTTAAAAAGACAAAAAATAAAAAATGAAATAAAAAATTAGAAAAAAAATATAAATGACACAAAACTCATAACATTTTTAACTCACAAAAGTCACAACGACTCCTTCGATAAAGAATTGACAAGTGTCAATTAATAACCCCACAAGGAAATTTTTTTTATATATTGTATAGATTATTTTTAACATAATTCAAATTTATTTTTTATTGAAATAAATTCTAAGAACTTCCTTACATTTTAATAAAGTTTATTATATTATTCTTCAACTTAATAAATTCTAAAATGATTTTTATCATTGGAGATTTTTTAAATAATGGTTTTTATTATTAACTTTAAAAATTGAAATATATATATAAAGTAAATATGTTTGTAAAAAGAGTGAAATAAAATTAAACTACTCATATTTTTTAGTGACCTTGTTTACTTAAAATGAATTACAATAGATGTGTGAGTATTATATACATGATGCTCAAGAACTCATAGAGATTTATTTTTATTTATTAAAACAAAATTATGCAAATTTATCTCTCCAAAACAAACTCTTAACTCATATTTTCACAAAAAAAAAAACAAAAAAAAATCCAAACATTGTTGTAACATGTGAAGTAGACATTAATTCTAAAGGAAATTCATTTAATTTATAGGTATAGAGTTTTTTTGTTAATTAATAAGTATATATATTATTCTTTCTTATTTTTATCTTTTTGTTTTCAAAAATATTTTTGCTCAAATTCATAAAAGAATCAAATTCATTCTAAATTATATTATTTTTAATGTAAAAATTTAAAAAGATGAAAAATAAAGAATAAAATAATATAAATGACACAAAACTCATAACATTTTTAACTCACCAAAGTCAAGACGATTACTACCATAATAAATTAACACGTGTCAATCAATAACCCCTCAAAGGATTCTTTTTTATATACTAAAAATAAACCCGCGCGATGCTGCGAGTCTATTTTTATTTTGCAATTTTTAAAGTTAATAAAATTGATTATTAGATAAAAGTTATTGGTCATAAAAATATTTATTTCCTTCATATTGTTTAGTATAAAAGAAAAACATGTTTACTAAGAATAGAGTTTATATATCAAACAAAATGTAAAAAAATAATTTTTTGAGAAAATTGGATTAGCTTGAATTAAAAAAAATGCACAATACTTAAGTTAAATAGTATGACAAACAGATAATCTGTTCTAAAAACAAACAAATTAAGATAATTATGCTATAACAATAAAAAGTAAAAGCACCAAAATATATATACGGCATAGTAGTTCAGACAATTTAACGAATAAGTAAAAAAAATAGCTAAGAATGCTTTATTCATAGAAAAATTAGCTAAAAATGCTTTGTTCATATTATTAATCAAGTGTAAAGTTTTAAACTCATCTGTAAGCATTTTTATTTTAAGAATAGCTAATTAAATTATTTATATTTACTACAAAGTACAATATGCAAAGTAAAAGTATTTTTTTTTTGAAAAAATTAGAAGTAAAAACCCTTTCATATAATAATTTTCATTCGAAAGCAAAATATATGCAAGTAGAAGAAGCAAATAGATAAAAGTATAAAGTAATACCATAAAACAATAACAGAGGACTGGATTAAAAAGAGTTAAAAAGCCATACAAAAAACATGTTAAGAATTTAACTAAAAAAATTGTTGAGAAAAAAATTGTTTAGAAAACAAAATAAAAGGACCTAAGTAAAAAAAAAAATTTGTTGAGGGCAAAAAAAAAATTAGACAAGTGTCATATTATGGGAGAGGAGGAGACAAAAATATATATATACTAGTCTGTCTCATGGCGCTGGGTTCCTGCTAAAATTCAAGCCCAACATTACTGGACTTAGGTTTGTCATCGGAAATGCCACCGAAACTGGGTCCAAATTTTCAGCTTGATGATGATTTCACCACCAAATCACCTTGATTTCCTTTCAACCGATTCATTCATTATTCCACTCGGATTGTTGATTACATTTGATTTTTTTTTCCCCATTTTTTGTCTGCTTCCTTACATCATCTATGTTGTTCATTTAATTCAACACCATCTATTATATTTTAATTTTTTTTATCTTATAGTCAAATTCAATTATTTTGTCAATAAATTTTAAATTAGATACTTATAGAGTTGGGATTTTGTTTTTCTAAGCTGGTCATGTGATAACTACGTTCATATATGTGAAATTGTCTTGTACTTGTTAATATTTTATCAAATTTATATATATAATTTTTACTAAATATTAATTAATATCATTTATGTTTTTTTTAATATCATATTATCGTATTATAGTGTATCTAGGGTTGTCTAATCTAATATTTTGGTTCAACGAAGAAAAATAAATTTGTCGTTTTGAAGAACTATTTTCATAGCTGTGGCCATCAAAAAATTCAACCACATCGCTTTCTCATCGCGCAGTATGCACAAATGGGCTTCAAGAGGAGAGGCTGCTAAAGTCAGAAAGTGAGACGCCGTCCAAAATCCAAATCCCAACCCAACTCAGTCAATTCATTATTTATTATTGGTTTCCATTCCAACCAAAGCCTAACTCGGTCAATTGTCCATTCAACGTTTCAACTCAAGAGCTTCGAGATTCTTTAAATTCTTCCTCTTCCGTCTCCACCAATGATGTGGCCGTTGAAAGCATGACTAGTGTGATGATTAAAACTTTAGTCCAAATTCACGTTTTTTCCCCTCCTTTTTGTTGAAGTAACATTATAGCTTATAGGCTAGTGCATGCCTACCCATTCTCCATTATTATTATTATTGTTACTAGATATAAGCCCGCGCAATGCTGCGGGTTTATTTTTATTTTGTAATTTTTAAAGTTAGTTAAGTTGATTATTAAAAAAGAGTTATTGGACATAAGAAATATTTATTTCCTTCATAATGTTTAGTACAAAAAAGAAACATGTTTACTAAAGAAAGATTTATAAAAGAAACGTGTTTATTAATGATAGAGTTTATATATCAAACAACATATCCAAAAATAATTTTTTGAAAAATTTAGATTATCTTTGATTAAAAAAATACACAATACTTAAATTAAATAGTATGACAAACAGATAATTTGTGTTAGAAACAAACAAATTAAGATAATAATACAACAACAATAAAAACTAAAACATTAATATATATATATCTTTATATACGACATAATGGTTCAAACAATTTAAAAAAGAAGTAAGAAAAAATTAGGTAAGAATGTTTTGTTCATATTATTAATTATGTGTAAGGTTTTAAACCCATCTGTAAACATTTTTATTTTAAGAATAACTAATTGAATTATTTATATTTACTCCAAAGTACAATATGTAAAGTAAAACTATTTTTCCTAGAAAAGTTAGAGAAAAAAAAACCCTTTCATATAATAATTTTTATTTGAAAGCAAAATTTGGAAAATGCATAATTTATATGTATTTGAAGTATTATTTATTTTTAAATATTTGCCATGTGTCGGTTAAATAATATATTTGAATATTGTTTTTATATTTTTAAAATTATTATCATTATTAATAAATATAAAAAATGTTTTAAAAAATTTATTATGAGGCGAGAGAATAACCTATTATTGTGATTTGAGATTGATTTTATATAGCTAGTATATTTTTCGTATTTAGTAAGTTTACATTTGCTAGTGGAGATATAATTTTAAAAAATAGATTTAGAGAAATTAGATCTAAACTTTTTTAATTAAAAATATCTAAATTAAATAGCTTTTGTGTTGTTAGATTTTTTTTCCTTGAATAAAAATCAACTCAAAGATAAATGAATTATTTTATTTTATTTTTTATTAATTTTTTATATTTAGAATGCATCATTTGTTAAACCCTCTATCATATTTTTATTTTGAATTTTTTTAATTTATGCACCGAATCATATTATTGCTGGAGAAAAAAATTGAAGATTTAAAAATAGATTAAAAGGCATAACAAAAAAATTCAAAAATTAAATAAAATTAAAGAACTTAACTAAAAAAATGAAAACTTAAAAATAAATTAAAGGGCATAATAAAAAAAAACTTAAAAATAAATTAGAGGGCATAATAAAAAAAATATTTAAAAAAACAGAAATAAAATGCTAAATCAATTAAGACACGACACATGGCTCGTATGGGAGATAAAACATTGAATGGTATGGGTTAGAAAGGTGAAAGAAAATGAGTGAATGACAGAACCAATGTGAAGTTGGACGTGGAGAAAAAAAAAAGTGATTTTGATATAATTTAAATAATATTAAAAATTATTAACTTTATTAATTTTTAAAATGTTTTAACATATATATTTAATATTAAAATATTTTTATTTTATTAATTATCAACATTAAATATATAAAAATTAATGATCTACAAAATATATACTATAAATGCATTTGTAAATGTAATATATCGTTAAAAAAATGTACTGTATATGTATTTGAAGAATTATTTAATTGAGTATTTGTTAATTGTTATGTGTTACTTAAACAATATTTTTGGAGATTGATTTTATATTTTTAAAATTTATTATCATTATTGATAAATATTAAAATAAATATATAAAAATTTATTATTTGAACGAATAATTTTTTATGAAAATAAATATATAAAATTTAAAGATCAATTTTTTATGTTGTTTATTTTTTTCTCTATTAAAAATAAAATTCACATATAAATAACTTTTTTTTGTTCTTTAAATTTATGAAAAAAAACAAATAAAAAAGGTTGAAAAACCAAAAAAGGGAAAAATTGAAAAAAAAAAGAAAGAAAAAAAGCCAAAGCTTGACATGTGGAGGGTTTGGGAGACAAAAATATTTATAGTTATAGATGTACTAGAAATAAACATCGCGATGCTGCGGGTCTATTTTTATTTTGCAATTTTTAAAGTTAATCAAATTGATTATTAGATAAAAGTTATTGGTCATAAAAATATTTATTTCCTTCATATTGTTTAGTACAAAAGAAAAACATGTTTACTAAGGATAGAGTTTATATATCAAACAAAATGTCAAAAAATAATTTTTTGAGAAAATTAGATTAGCTTGAATTAAAAAAAATGCACAATACTTAAGTTAAATAGTATGACAAACAGATAATCTATTCTAGAAACAAACAAATTAAGATAATTATGCTATAACAATAAAAAGTAAAAGCACCAAAATATATATACGGCATAGTAGTTCAGACAATTTAACAAATAAGTAAAAAAAAAAGCTAAGAATGCTTTGTTCGTAGAAAATTAGCTAAGAATGCTTTGTTCATATTATTAATCAAATGTAAAGTTTTAAACTCATCTGTAAGCATTTTATTTTAAGAATAGCTAATTGAATTATTTATATTTACTACAAAGTACAATATGCAAAGTAAAAGTATTTTTTTTTGAAAAAATTAGAAGTAAAAACCCTTTCATATAATAATTTTCATTCAAAAGCAAAATATATGCAAGTAGAAGAAACAAATAGATAAAAATATAAAGTAATACCATAAAACAATAACAGAGGACTGGATTAAAAAGAGTTAAAAAGCCATACAAAAAACATGTTAAGGATTTAACTAAAAAAATTGTTGAGAAAAAAAAAACTGTTGAGAAAACAAAATAAAAGGACCTAAGTAAAAAAAAATTTGTTGAGGGCAAAAAAAAAAATAAATGGACAAGTGTCACATTATGGGAGAAGAGGAGACAAATATATAAATATATAAATATATAAATATATATATATATATATATATATATATATGTATAGATTGTATAGATTACTAGGATTGGAATCTCAATTTTAGTATCTTTAAGCTCTTAAAACTCATTTTTTAAGCTTTTGATTCATTGCTTTTCTCATATAAACAATTTCAATGAGTTGCAACCAAAACAGTTCACATGATTAAAAAATTCAATTTCTCAATAAAAACAAAATTTTCAAAGATTTAACATCAACATCAAAAATAAGTTTTCATTAAAACTAATTTGGACATGTTCTCCATATTCTTAATCATTAATAAATTCCAAGTCAAAGAATCATAAAGAATAAAAAATCTAAAACCGACACATTCAGAGAAGTTTTTCTAATTACAGTAAACTTTCTACCCAATTTTGTGCTCAATGTTTGATCAACCGCATAGACTCTAAAAATTTTGAAAAATTAAAAAAAAAAAAAAAACTCCTCGATATGTCTATTAAGTCTTGTAAAAATTTCAAACGCATTAGATTTGTCTACAGAGAACTAAAAATCCTGTAATACTACTTACACATAATTTTTATGCTTCAAGACAGATTTAAAAGAAAATTTTCAATCAAATATCAAACAACGCCCTAAAAAAAAAAAAGTTAATCCAATCATCCTAAGACATCATATTTTGATATTCTAAAAGAATCCAATCAAGATGATTTCATTAAGCACAATATTCAGCCCTCACAAATTCACTGAAAAATTGTAAAGAAAAATTGCGTGCTTATCAAGAATTCTTATTGGTATTCAAACTTCTAGTCAAAATATTTATCTCTTAAACAGACTTAATAATCAAGTAATTTATTAACCACTAGATTTTTATTAGAATCAAAGCTGACTCCTAAAAAAATTTAAATCAATAACTAAGGACATCAAATATAAATTCATACATATGTAGGATGGATCTACTTACATGGGTAAAACTAATTGTGTTTTATATGGCTTCATATCTTTTTATATGATTTATATTTTAATTAAACCATTGAATTTTATTTTCTATTCACATAAATCATGCATGTCAAAATTTAGATTAATCAAAAACGTTTATGTATTTATTTTATAATAATAAAATTTCAGCTATTAATATATATTGAAAAAAAGCTATTATTGATTGACATAATAGAAATATCGAATCAATTAAAAAATTTATGTGCCTAATAAATATGAGTAGGTTGTTAAATCTAATAGTTAACTTACAAAAATATTTATCATACATGAACTTACTGATATTTAATCCTTAGCAGAATGAGAAGATGTCTCCTTTTTCTAGCCTGATAAAACTTGATTTAAACACTAAAGTATTTTCTTTAAAATGATTTTTGTAAGCCAAGTCAACCTATGAAATTGTGTGTTTGCAAAATATACACTCTTAAGTAATGATTTTTATAAACACATACAATTGACAAAGTCTAAGGGGACAGACATCTTGAATTTTCTCGTAATAACAAACTAGAAATTTGATTTGGCTGATAAAACAAAAATGGACTCCGATTAAAGATGGAGAGATGAATATTTCTAATAATGGCATTGTGATGAACAAAAAAAAAAGAAAAAAAAATATAAATACATATAACTACATAGGGCAGTGGCTGAATTTGTGAGATTATCCAAAATTAAAATTTTAAAGCGCCCTAGAATTTTTAATCTCATAAGCTTGTGGAGAATGGTTCAAGTACAATTTTCTCTCTTGACTGCTTCAAGGTTGTATACAAAAGTCTACCAAGGGAAAGTGGGATATTACATCTAATCCTGAATAAAAAATTTAAGGTTGAGAGCACATAGACAAAAATTATATGACCGATTAGAGGTTGAAAGTTTCATATGTTCCATTTTAAATTTCTTTATGATATTGGAGTTTACTATATAAACTGCAAGATGCCCATTATAGTTCACAAAATAGAAATAGAAAGCCCTTGATTTATAAGGCATAGAAGTGCAAAGCAGTGGGAGTTTTAGTGCAATCTTCTGCCCAAAATGGCAAAGGTATGGCAACACCTAGCTTATGCCTTGGCGTTGTGCTTGATAATTAATAGTGTAGCTGCCGTCGATCAGTATTACTATAAGTCGCCTCCACCTCCGCCATACATATACAAATCACCTCCCTTACCTTCATTTGTAGCCGTCGAGTATGAGCCTTCTGATGCACCACCACCATACTATTACTATAAGTCGCCTCCACCGCCTCCATACTTGTACAAATCACCTCCTCCACCTCCATATGTAGCTGTCAAGTATGAGCCTTTCAATGCACCACCACCATACTATTACTATAAGTCGCCTCCACCATCTCCGTATGTATATAAGTCACCACCACCTCCTCCATACATATACAAGTCACCTCCTCCATACGTACAAGTCACCCCCACCTCCCCCATATTACAAATGACCTCCACTCTCCCTCTTCGTTTAAAGGTGACCTTATCTCTTTAAGTCTCCAGCACCTCCATTTACATGCCATGCAGTTTCAATACAATTTCCTTTATGTAAAAGTGATGTTCCTGCTTGTTGTTGAAGTAATAAGAGAAAGCATTATCGCTACTGGAAGTTATCTGTTGGTTTTTCTCAAGCTCTTTGATTTCTCCGACTCATACCCCTGATTGTGGTTAGAGGATTTGCTATGTTCACATGAATATTGTCATGCTTTCTTACATCAGTTTATGGTTTTATATATATATATATATATATATATATATATATATATATATATATATATATATATAGTTCAGGGAAGGAACATCTCACTTAATAAAACTAAAGTAATTTTGTAAAGAGCATATCTCCTTTTATATATATATATATAGAAAATAATGGAATTTGTAGTCTCAATTACGTACCATATATACTAAATTCTTTCAATCGTGTATTTCTGATCAATTGATTGGACAATCACTATGACTAATTTCTCATGTTTTCACTTAAAAATATGATACAATTTGAATTATATTAAACTCTCAACTGTTATATAATCACACATGAACGTCAACAGTCAAATTGCAAAAACAAGTTGGTGTATTGAATCAAGGAAATTAATTAAATGAAGAAACGAGGTGCCTAAAGCTCTATGCACTAATTCTAGGTAAAGGCTTTTTATTTTCTCGTAATGACAAATAAACCAAATAAGTTTCTTGCAAAGGGTTACCCAACAAAAATCCGTGAAGAAACTTGAATCAATTTGTAGCGCAAACTATGTTTTCTTCTAAAATTTATATCTATGATTGCATAAGTTGGATTCTATCAGTTTCTTAAAAGAGATCAAACCGCCGAAGCGCACTCTATTTATCCTATTCAAAATGTGTGTATACATATAATGCTATTTTTGATTGATAAAATAGAAACATTTTGATTTGATTTAAAACTTTACTTGCATGATGAATATAGGTAGATTGTTAAATTTAACAACTGATTTGTAAAAATATTATCTTACATGAAGTTATAAAAAATGTATTAAATTAAATTAATTTTACACTAATATAAATGGATTCAACTTTATGTATATTTTATATTATAGAATCCAATTTCTTAGAAAAGAAAAACTTTACATTAGAATAGAAACTCATCTTCGTATCTTAGTCTGTTATTTATCTTCTAAGTCATCAATAACATTCAAGGTCCACAAACAAACAAAAAAAAAATCAATATCCTTACTGTTGTTGCGCAAAAACAACAATAAATGCTTGCTAACATCGATATTTATCTTTTCTCTTCACGTGTCTCTAGGAAGCTTCTATAAAAATAAAAAAAGTCAGAGGAACGTAGGGGGTGGTTCCCTGCGTAGGCACTCCGATGCTTAAGTCAGCATAAGGTTCTTCGGTATTGGGAAACGTAAAAGCCAATAGTCAAAAATTAAAGAATGAAATTATACCTGAAGCCTATTTATAGGCGAATATTATAGAGTAATTACCTGGGAATGATTACATCATTTTTATTAGAGTTTGTTTCCAAGTATGACACAAATGCCATCAATCTTAGGAATGGTAGGAATCTGTCACCGACGGGAGACTTTGTGAAACGGATGCGACACAACAAAGTGGGAGAAGTCTGTCACCTCATGCAAGAGGTTAAATACATGCCACGTGTACAAGTGACAGGTTCCCGAGTGATAGACCCTCAGGCCTCTGTGGCGATAGAGGCCTTGTCGCAAGCGAGAGGGGTCTATGCTGTCTCGGACTATCTCTCGTCGAATGCCACGTGGTCCAATAAGCTTTCGTCACGTGGCGTACTCTCTGGTGTTTGGGCTTTAGCCCAACGTGAATGGGCTTTGCCATATCAATTACTCTCCACTCTCTTGTTGGATTTTTCCAATAAAGAGAGTATAAATATTTGGATCCAGGACATTGAAGTCTTTTTTCGATTTTTTTTTTCTAGTATTTTTTGCAGGTGAAAAAGGTCCAGTTCTACGGGAGGTGTTACCTGGCGCGACGTTGGTATTCCCTATCTTGGCTATATAAGCAACAGGAGTTTGACAAAATCGAGTAAGAAAACCTCTGAACCAGCACTCTGCCGCACATTTTTAACTCTCTCGCCAAACATAGTCTGCCGCATCTTATAGCCTCTCGCCCTTACACAAAAGCCTCTCGCTCGTCACTGTCACAGTAAGTGTGCACCTATCGCTTTATTTTGCTATCTCTCGCACTTGCTTTAAGTCTCTCGCAGGAATTTAGTCTCTCGCATAGTGTTTAGGTCTCCCGTGTACTTGGGTCTTTCACCTAAAAGCTTAGGTCTCCCGCATACTTAGGTATCTCATCGCATGGATCTCTTGCAAACCCTTAAGTCTCTCGCAGCTTAGGTTCTCGCAAACCCTTTGGTCTGTTTACTTATTAAATCTCACTTTTTAACCCTCGACCATGTCTTCTCAACGTGTAGGTAAGACATTGAGAAGGGGCGGTGTTGAGTGTAAGCTATCTAACACAGACTTAGAGGAAATCAATACTC
Source organism: Heritiera littoralis (assembly GCA_031772115.1). Classification (NCBI taxonomy): domain Eukaryota; kingdom Viridiplantae; phylum Streptophyta; class Magnoliopsida; order Malvales; family Malvaceae; genus Heritiera; species Heritiera littoralis. The sequence continues at coordinate 42,747 of JAPDPK010000058.1, forward strand.
GCTTTCCCCTTCCATCCGGTTATCAGCATAAACTTCCAAATGATAAGGAGCTTTCACCTGACCTAGTTAGAAGCGGCGTAGCTGTACATAAAGCGTCTTTAGTCTTCGGTTTTCGTTTTCCATTACCGTAGTTTAGTCTAGCATTTCTTAGGTATAAAGACATAGTCCCATGTCAACTCCATCCTCATGCCTGCGCACAATTAGTAGGATTTTCTGTAGTATGCCATAGTTTAGGCATTGTTCCTACCGTCCCCTTTATGGGTGTCTTTTTCAGAGTTCGCGGGCTAAAAGGGCCAATTACATTTTCCCTTCAAAGGTTTAAAGTTGACGGGTTTCACAATAAAATCTTCTCGGACCTTCCAAATAAATTGCTCAATTTCGAGAGTGAGTGAGTCATTGTTGGAATTCCAAGTGATTTGAGAATCCGCACTAGATGAAATCGTGATACTAGCAACCACTCGAAGCGTTCAGACAAGTTCGACTTGGCTAGCTTAAGGGTTCATTTTGGTGAGTCCATTAGGCGTATATGTTCCTCCCGGGAGCGGAATTTGTTCTCCCTTTTAACCCCCTAGAACATTACAACCGCCGGCTGGGGAGTAAGCAGGGTTATTCCTGAGACCCTTGTTACTCCATCGAACCTTCCCTCAAGCTTGCATGTTCCCAGTTCTAGTTCCAGCCATCCGCCCGCGGTTCCTGTAATTGAAACAACTAACCCCGTGGGTCGTCTTGTAGATGAATCTTCTTTAGACTCGGGGGGCGAAACACCTGGGGCTGCGGATGCCGGTGATTTATTTGATGAAGACCTCGAATGGAATCAAGGCGATGCCTTTGGGAGTCATTTCCTTGACTTTCCTTTGGACAAAAATCTAGCTAACTTAGAGGATTTTTGTGATTTTATAGGTTTTCAATTCTTTTTACTTCTGCATACGTGTTTATAATATTTTCAACCTGACTAACTCTTTCTTCTTGTGTTATGCAGATATGAACATTCAAGCAACTATGCGTAGAAGGGATACCACTGTGTCTTCTAGAGCAACTCCTCCTCCTCAACAACAGCCTCGGGTTGAGGCATCCACTTTTGGACATCCTCACGCTCCTACTCCCCCTCCTCTGGCCATTGGCGAACCCAGTCACCCTACGCAAGAGGCCAAGAGAAACAAGCAAAAGCGGCACCTTATCCATGATCGTAGCTCGGTCGATCATGAGAGCTTGGGGTCGCAAAGGAGTGAGTCCACCCGCCGAGAAAGTGATCCTAGTGCTGCTAAGAATAGGTCGGCTCCTCGCAGGCCTCGTCGTAAATATTGAAAGAGATTAATCATCGAAGACTCGATATCTGTGAGGCCAATTTTGCCTAAGATGGTTGATCCTACCCTTAGGCGGTATCCAGTAGACGAGGGGTTGTTGTTAACGAGGATGACTTTCAGACCTACCCCGATGTCAACGATAATGATAGCATCGAGGAGCCCGGGGTAACTTCTCGCCTAGCTTGGAGCACCATCCTTCCTCGCGACGAGAACGAACTCTTCAAGAACCTCCCAGAGGCTGAAAACAACTCTGATTACCTCATAATTAAGGTGAGAGCTCCGCCTTTCTTCAATAATGATACACTCTTTTTAACTTCTCTTGTCAGGTTTTTGAATTATTTTCTTTTTGTTTTGTCAGGCGGCTCAACAGACGGTGGTCATTAATGCGCGGCACAGGACTCTTAGGGAGCAGGCCGAGAAAGATTTGCGTGAGCTTCGAGAGAAGTACATGAAGCTTCAGAATGAGGTTAACCAACTTCGTCCCTATCCTAGCAGAGTAGAATAGTTGAGGAAGCAGAACGTAGACCTCAATCAGAAGCTGAAAGAAGAACAAGCTAAGGTTGTATCTCTCCAAGGGTACGAGGAGGCTTACAATAAAGCGGTAAACGATTTTGAGAAGCTGAAAGAAGAACAAGCTAAGGTTGTATCTCTCCAAGGGTACGAGGAGGCTTACAATAAAGCGGTAAACGATTTTGAGGTGATGAGATCACGACATGATGAGGCCATCGATGAGCTGCAAAATGTACTAGATCGGCAACGAGAGGTCCGAGCCGAAGTCGTTCGTGAATACCACCTATCCCAATACTGCTTTGAAAAGAAGCAGGACTTTGCAGTGGGATTCGTCAAGTATGGCTTATACTTGGCTCGCACTTGGTTGGAGAAGCAGAGGCCTAATGAGACCTTCCCCGAGCTGCTTTTTACTGAAGAGGCCCAGTACTATGATGCTCCTCCTTGGACTAAGTATGAGCCCTACTCACAAGGCCCATAGGATTACTTAGAGGAAAGGGCCGTGGACGACCTAGATAACCTCGAGGGTCCGTGGCCCCCTCGATAACCACATAGTCAGCCTAGGTCCACTAAGGCGTGCGACCAGCTTAGGCCTATTGAGGTGCACAATCAGGCCGAACTTGTTGAGGCACGCAACCAACCCGAGCCTATTGAAGCATTGCAAGGGTTAGATGGCGACGAGCTCCAATTCTCTGATTCTACTACCATCGATCCTGTGCCAGACTCTGTGGCTATTGATGTCGTAGAGCCTTCGAACAACGTTCCCTCTTCTGAAATGGCTCCTACGGCTCCCCAAGATCCTGGTGCTGACCCAACGCCTTCTCTACCAGCCCACTCAATCATCTCGATAGACTAGCTAGGATCTTTTTCTATTTTTGCTTTGTTTTTCATTCCGATTGTAACTAGTACAAACAATGCATAGTTGTACACGATTCATTTACTTTTAATGAAAGGTACAATTCCCTTTTGTGTTCTGCTTCTTTTCTTTGTATGTATGCTATGTTGTGTCATCATATTCATTCAAATTTCAGCATGGTGTAGTCATAACCATGTGAGTATGTCAAAGTGCTGCAACACAGAAGTATTTTATTGATAAAGCAATTATGTGCTTTCACAACGTACATTTTATCTTTCATATGGTATCACTCCCCAAGTTTTTCTTTGAGACAATGTTACTTTTCTTGTCCAAAGAAGAACTTTTTGCTTGAGCATTGTGCCTATCTCGTGGCTTTTTTCGCTTAAGGACTTATGTTTGTCCGTTTCGCACCCTTTTGTGCTTAAGGACTTATGTTTGCCCGTCTCGCACCCTTTTTGTGCTTAGGGACTTATGTTTGCCCGTCTTGCACCATTTTGTGCTTAGGGACTTATGTTTTGCCCGTCTCGTACCCTTTTGTGCTTAGGGACTTATGTTTGGCCAGCTTTTGCCTCAGTGATTTCTATTCCTGTAACATATATACCAACTAATAAGTCGCATTAGAAAATGTGGAATATGAATAACTGGCCTTTATTCAAAAATCAAATGGAAACAAAGCAGTGATAATTACGAAATATTGGAATAGAGGAGAAATAAGAATAACAATCAATAAAAGAGAAAAATACAATGCTTTTATTGCCAGTACAACTTAAGGTGATTGGCATTCCAAGTCTTTGAGATCCTTTTTCCCGGCAAAGTTTCCAGAATGCATGTGCTCGGCCCAGTCATTCTTCTAATTCTGTAGGGCCTTTCTCAATTAGCCCAAAGTTTACCGTCTTCTCTATGAGCATTTGTGATGGCTGACTTTCTCAGTACCGAGTCTCCTTCTTGTAATTCTCTGCTCTTAACTCGAGCATTATAATAAGCGGTTATTCGCTGTTGGTAGGCGGCCAACTTTATCTTCTATCTTCCCTGTGTCCCTTAATTCATCTATCATATCAAGGTTTTCTCTAAGCCCCTGAGAGTTAATTTCTTTATCATAAGGGATCAACTTAGGTGATCCAGCTCCGATTTCAACCGAGATGAGGGCCTCAGTTCCGTACACTAGATTGAATGGTGTTTCTCCCGTCGACACCTTGCTTGTCGTTCTGTATGCCCATAGGACACTCGGGAGTTCATCTACCCATGCTTTCTTTGCCTTGTCTAATCTGGTTTTCAAACCATGCAGTATAGTTCAGTTATTGACTTCGGCCTGCCCATTAGCCTGTGGGTAAGATACAGAAGATATTCTTAACTAGATACTCAGGGCTTTACAAAATTTTTGGAATGCGTCACAGTCAAATTGTTTCCTATGATCGGCATTTAGCACCCGAGGGATTCCAAAACGGCAGATAATATCCTTCCATACCATCGCCTCCACCTTCTTTTCAGATATTGTAGCCAAAGGCTCCGCCTCTATCCACTTTGTGAAGTAGTCTGTGGCTACCAGTAAATATTTTCTTTCGCCCGTGCCCAAGGGAAAAGGTCCCAAGATGTCTAGCCCAATTGCGTGAATGGCGTTGGTTGAAGGGTGCTTTGAAGGGTTGAGACCAGCACAGAAGCTATAAGAGCGAACTTCTGGCACTTTTCACATATTTGTACCTTCTCAATGGCATCTCGTTTCAGTGTTGGCCAATAGAATCCCCTATGTAATATCTTTGTGGCTAAGGCTCGAGCTCCTAGGTGTTCACCACATATGCCCTTGTGAACTTCAGCTAAGGTATATTCAGCTTGTTAAGGCCCTAAGCATTTTAGCAAAGGCATAGTAAATCCGCACTTGTAGAGCTTTCCGTTTACCATGGTAAACCTGGCACTTTGCAATTTTAGCCTTCGGGCTTCATCTTTGTCAGTGGGGAGTTTGTCCTCCAAAATGTAGTCTTTAATCGGGCTTCTCCAATCACTCTCGATCTCTACTTCACATACTTCCTCTTCTTCAGTACTCGGCTTGGCCAAACATTCGACCTTCACTACTTCTCCTTTCACTCTTCGAGAGGATGCTAATTTGAAAGGGCATCTGCATGACTATTTTTGGTCTGGTTTATCTGTGTTAACCAGAAGTTCTTGAATGACCGCGCCAATAGCTGGACTTTCTGCAAGTAAGGTACTAAGACTGGCTCTCGTGCCTCATATTTGCCATGGAATTGATTCACCACCAACTGCGAATCACTATGAGCCATTAAGTTGCTAACTTCTAACTTCTCGACAAGTTTCATTCCGGCTATCAAGGTTTCATACTCAGCTACGTTATTTGAGCTTAGAAAATCAAAGTGTAGGGAATACTCATAGGTTTCCCCTTCAGGCGAAGTTAGCACAATTCCAGCTCCACTACCATCCATACTGCGAGCTCCATCTACAAATAACTTCCACCAAACTAATTCTGTTTCTTCTTCTTGGGCCTCTTGACCGGTGCATTCTACAATAAAATCTGCCAATGCTTGCCCCTTTATCGCTTGACCGGGTTAGAAGTGTATGTCGTATTCACTCAGCTCAATTGCCTATTTGGTCAGACATCCTGAGTGTTCTAGTTTCTGTAGTATTTGTCTCAAAGGCTAATCTATTAAGACAGTCACCAAGTGGGCCTAGAAGTACGGTTAACTTTCGAGTTGCCATCACCAATGATAAAATTATCTTCTCTACTAAGGGGTACCTTGTTTCGGCATTTAGTAAGACTTTGCTCACATAGTAGATTGGACAGTCCTTGTCTCCTTCCTTCCTCAATAGGACTGTGCTTACAGCTTTCTCTCTTACACCTAGGTACATAAGGAGTTGGTCTCCAGGTTGTGGTCGAGACAATAGTGGCAACTCTTTTAGGTAGTCTTTTAATTTCTCAAATGCATCATTACACTCTTCTGTCCATTTGAAATTCTTTCCCTCCTTTATTGCCTTAAAGAACAGCAGGCTCCTTTTAGCTAATTTGGACAAAAAACGATTCAAAGCTGCTATCCTCCCTGGTAGCTTTTGAACTTCTTTAACAGTATTGGGGGCTTCATGTCCAAAATGGCTTGAACTTTCTTGGGATTAGCTTCTATTCCCCGATTAGTGATCATAATCCCCAAGTTTCCCTATCTCACTCGAATGAGCATTTGTTAGGGTTCAACTTCATCTTATACTGCCATAACACCTCAAATACCTTCAACATTTTCTCGGCATGTGACTCTTCTTTTCGGCTTTAATGATCATGTCATCCACATACGCTTCCATGGCGCTTCCCAACAAGTCTTTGAACACCTTATTCACCATGCGCTGATATGTTGCCCCTGCATTCTTCAGATCGAAAGGCATTACCTGATAGCAATATATTCCGCTATCGGTAATGAATGAGGTCTTCTCCTTATCATCTGGATGCATCATGATTTTGTGGTACCCCGAAAAAGCATCTAAGAAGCTAAGAATTTGTATCCACAAGTTTCGTCAACTAACTTATCAATCTGAGGTAGTGGATACAAATCCTTAAGGCAGGCTTTGTTCAAGTCCGTGAAGTCCACACATATTCTCCATTTTTCGTTGGCTTTCTTCACCATCACAACGTTAGCCAACCATTTGGGGTAATTAACTTCTCTGATAAACCCTGCTTGCAACAACTTTGAGATCTCTTCGTTTATGATCTACTGCCTTTTTGGAGCAAAATTTCTCTTCTTTTGCTTGATTGGTTTTGCTTCTGAAACTATATTCAACCGATGACAAGCAACTTCGGGGTTAATCCCAAGCATATCGGCCAGGGTCCATGCAAATATATTAGCATTTTCCTTCAAGCACCAGATTATTTCCTCCTTCGTTTTCTCTAGGAGTTGACTTCCCACATGCATCACCTTTTCTTCATCTTCATCATCTAATAGAACTAGCTCCATCTCCTCGTCAGGCTTTGGCTTAGGAGGTTCTTCAATTGTAAGGGTTTTTTTTCTCTGAATTCCCTTGCACGTAGTTGACGCGATATAACACGTCCTAACTCTTCGTTGGTCTCCCCTCACTTGGCCAACATCGTGAGGAGTCGGGAATTTCATTAACAGTTAGCAAGGGTGTACTACTGCCCTCATGTCATTCAGCAACGGTCGCCCAAGTATCATATTATAAGCCACCGATGTTGACTTTACCACCATGAATAGTACTTGACGGACAACGCTCTTCGGGTTCTCCCCCAATGTGACAGGTAGTTGAACTGCCCTTAGTACTTTGACCTTTTCTCCAAAGAAACCATAGAAAGGTGTAGGCACCGGCTTTAGCCTATCTTCTGTGATATTAATTTTCTCAAAGCAGTTCCAGTAAATTAGGTTCACTGAGCTTCCATTGTCAACTAGGATTCGACTGACTGGATGCTTTGCTACAATCGCTGAGATCACCATCGCATCATCATGAGGAACAGTAACATCCCCCATGTCGGCTGGTGTGAAGGTAATGGGCCCCTCTTCCTGCCTCTCCTCTATCACCGAATTGACCTGATAGGCTTGCCGAGCATAGGACTTTCCAGACGAGGAGGATGCGCCAGCTAACAATTCTCCTCCAAATATCACATTAATAGCTGGCCCAGTAGGCTCATTATCTTTCTCCCAATTCCTTCTGTCTACCCTTCTGTTATCATTTCTCCTAGTGTCCTCATTTCATCTCACATTCCCCTTGTTCTTATCTTTTCTATCCCTAAGGTAATTCCCCCTGTTATACGCAGGATAGTAGCTTCTATTACTCCTCCACACAAATCTATTTATCTTTCCTTCCCGCGCCAACTTCTCTAGCTGATTCATTAACTCCCTACATTTCTCTGTCGAATGCCCATGCGCCGAGTGGTAATCACAGTATGAGTCCAAGTCACGGCCCAAGTTCCTGACGCCTTTTTTGGAAGCCGTATGATACCTGACCCCTCAATAGCTGCCAACACTGAAATCTGAGATTCAGTGAGCGGGGTGTAAGTGCTGTATTTCAGTGTAGGGGCTTTATCAGATTTTCTTGGTTAACTAGAACGCCCCTCAGTGACTTCTCTTCCTCGCTTCCTTACTTCCCTCTGCTCCCCAGTCGATACCATTTTCATCACCTCTTCTTGAGTGATATACTTATTTGTTCTAGAAAGTAAGTCTGAGATTCTGGATGGCTGGTCTAGTGATAGGGACTCCTGCAATTTCTCAGACCTTATTCCCTGTAACAAGGCTGCTACTGCTATACCAACTTGCAAATCTCGTACCTCCAGAGTGGCATCTCTAAATCGATCCACGTAACTCTTCAACGATTCCTTGACTCCTTGTTTAAGGGTGAGCAAATAAGTTGGTTCCTTCTTTCTCTGGCTATTCACCGCAAACGCCTTAAGAAATTCACTTCGCAGCTGGTCAAAAGAGACAATAGATCCCTCGGGCAAATTATTGAACCACTTCATCACATGTCAGGTCAAAGTGAGCGAAAAGGCCCTGCACATTATCTCATCCTCCCATCCATGTAACAACATCAAGGCCTCATAGTTTTGCATATGGTCGTAGGGGTCCGTCTTCCCCGTGTACGCTGTCATCTACAGCATTTTGAACTTTGGAGGCAGCGATTTTTGCATGATGGCTATGCATAATGGTACTCTTCTCCTCTGGTTTTCTTCTGCAGACACCAACTTCTTCTCTTCCAACACCTGTTCTATCATTTTTTTCATGTCCACAGGGGGAGCGAGTTGATTTCTATCCCTTTCAGCATGGGACGAATTAGGCAGGTCTTCAACCACTATTTCCTTACCCTTCCTTCGAGGTGCATCTACTCGTGTCATTTATGTGCACCAGGTGGGATCAAACTCTTACCCAGCTCCCCAAGTGTTTTGGTCATCACCACCATTCTTTCCAGCACCTCCGACACCATGTTCTAAGTTAGTACCAGCAAAATTTGATACACTACGGTGATGGGCGGAAAACCTTGCCGCAGCCTTGGCACCCTGTCGCCTTACTTCAGGACCTTGTCGCCTAACACCTGTCATGGGCCCAAGCTCTGTCGCTGCCTCATACTCACGCGAAGAACGCTCGATAAGGTTCCCACACCCAAACCCTACTGCATCCTGCTGATTATGACCATCTCCCACATGAGGCACTTCTTGTGGCAGAGAGTGGTCTGTCACCACATGATTAGTCTACCACCTAGCTGCCTACTACAGTACCCCGTCACTCGTCTCTCCTACGAGGTTTTGTACGGCCGGCGACAAATTCAACTGCGGAAGAACTCCCTTAAATAGGTCTACCATGGCTTTGAGCGCTTGAGTCGTCTCCTCGCTCTGTCGCCTCGGAGTTTCAAACTCTGTCATGGTTACGGTCGTTCTCTCCTCTTCCCTGTTCTCCTGGGTTCTCTGGTGAATCGGTTGTTCAGGAGAACTCACAGAGTTCTCATCACTTCCAGCTCTCACATTGGTCGATCTTATTCTCACCATCTTAGAAGTTTTTATTGGCTTTTAGTACGTTTTCCACAGACGGCGCCAATTTTTGTTGCTCAAAACAACAATAAATGCTTGCTAACATCGATATCTATCTTTTCTCTCCACGTGTCTCTAGGAAGCTTCTGTAAAAACAAGAAAAGTCAGAAGAACGCAGGGGGTGGTTCCCTGCGTAGGCACTCCGATGCTTAAGTCAACAGAAGGTTCTTCGGTATTGGGAAACGTAAAAGCCAGTTGTCAAAAATTAGATAATGAAATTGTACCTGAAGCCTATTTATAGACGAATATTATACAGTAATTACTTGGGGATGATTATGTCTTTTTTATTAGAGTTTGTTTCCAAGTATGACACAAATGCCGTCAATCTCGGGAATGGTGGGAATCTGTCGCCGGCGAGAAACTTTGTGAAACGGATGCGACACCACAAAGCGGGAGAAGTCTGTCGTCTCATGTGGGAGGTTAAATACGTGGCACGTGTACAGGCGACAGGTTCTCGGGCGATAGACCCTCGGGCCTCTGTGGCGACAGAGGCCCTGCCGCAGGCAAGAGGGGTCTATGCTGTCTTGGACTATTTCTCGCTGAATGCCACGTGGTCCAATAAGCTTCTGTCACATGGCGTACTCTTTGGTGTTTGGGCTTTAGCTCAACGTGAATGGGCTTTGCCATATCACTTACAAATTAATTTCAATTAATCAATCAAATATATGAGAATCAAATATATGAGAAAGTGTCTCAAAACAAACCTTCTCCGATTCAATTTAGCGGGTTGAATAGGTTAATAAATAATCAATGGAGTTGCACTTAAAACTCCCCCAGTTTACTACTATAAAGAATTTTAAAAGCACATTGCTCCAACTACTACATATTTGATTATTACCAGTGAAGATGTAAATTAACTTGGACAATTTATATCTTTATATATAACTTTTCCATTATTTATTTTACTTCCTGCTCAACAATATATTTAAAAATCAATTATTCGTAGAGCTCTATTCTATGTGTTCCCACAATTGATAATGAGGTAAAGGGCTAACTAATACTTGCATACGGGTTCCATCTGCCTATTCACATGCAGTTAAGTAATACTAGTAGGAAGCCCGAGCTACGCTTCGGGATTAATTTTTTATTTTCATTTTTTTGTTTATCTTTATTTGTTTTAAATCATTAATTTATTAAGCGTGTTTTGAGATAAAATGACTATTCAATGTCAAACAATCCACCAATTCTAATAAAGGCAATTAACAATGGAATTTAAAAATACATATATTTTCATAATTTGGAATACAAATTCTAATAATGAATAAAAAAATATGCAAGTCTCTTAATTCTTCATGATCATTGTTCAATGACAATAATTAAAAATAAATAAATCATTACATGTTCCAAAAACTTGTTTCAATCTTGAAATTTAACACAAATTCAATAAAAGTCTTAGTAACCCACCAAGCTTCTTCACTTGTTTCTCAATCTCTTGTATCTTTATTATAAATAATAACAACATTATGCAATTAGATAAATTTCACTGAAATTAATTGCCACATCCATTCAAATTAACTCTAAATTTGATCTAATCTAGTCTGATCCGACTTATGAGCAGGCGTAGCTCTATTTAGTAGGACTTCTTTTGAAGTGATTAAAAGCTATGATCGTGAATGGCATGCGTGACAACATCATTCCTTGTAGTTTATGTTGCATGTGGGAGTTTGCCCTGTTTTAAGTGTATGCTTTTATAGTTGTAAACCAAAAAAAAAAAGTGTATGCTTTTATAGTCACGCGTCCCAATTCCCAATCCCTTCACATCCGTTACAATTTTGAATTTTCCCAACGAGGCTTTCCTTTATTATGCGCCTCACCTACTATTTGAAGTACTCATAAATGTAATTCCAACTCATCAAATTTAATTTTTTGTCACTTTTGGACAAAAAATTTTTAAGTTTAGAAATATTTTAAAATAAGAATATTTCAAAATACATCAATTTAAAGTATTATCATTTATGATTATTTTGTTTGAATAAATATTTTTTTAAAATTTTTTTAATACTAGAATTTGATGAAATAAAAAATAATGATATTATATATAAGAAAAAAAATAAAAAAATATAATATGGGTATCATTAGATTTGTAAAAATTTGTAAAAATTATTAATAATATAAAAAACAGAAATATATAATATATTAAGTAAATAATATCTTTCTTTTCTAGTCATATATTTAATAGTGGGTTAGATATTGAAGGAATTTTGAAAAATCATCTTTTTAGTTAGATTTTCAAAGAGAAATTTAAGCATATCAAATTCTAAATTTCTCTTAAATTTTGATATTCTTTAAATTTTTTTGGCAAACAAATAAACTAGATTTTGAACTTTTGAATATCCGCATTCAAATGAATTATCCTTTTGAAATCCCTCATCCAAATACACCAAGGAGATTTCAAAATTTATTTAGTTGGAGCTTTTACCAAAATTCAATAGTTTGATATTATCACAAACAAATATTAGATTTAAACCCGTGCGATGTGGAGTGTATCCTTAAGATCGTTCAAAGACTAAATAGTTTCAAGATGTGTGTAAACTAGTCTTGAAACATTCTAATTGTAAGACAAAAAAAAAACTTTGTTAAAGAAATTTAAAATTTTTATAAACGATAAATGAAATAATATTTTATCACCAAATATGAATAAAGATAGAAGTAAGATAGATAAGTTATTATTTTAGTTTTATCCTTACTTGACACGATCAATATATATCTAAGGTATATATGAAATTATTTCTACAGATTGAACACACTTCTCACCAATGCTAAGCAAGTTAAAAGTTCATTGTTAATCTCTATTTTAGAAAGCCTTTTAATTGAAAAAATTTTAAGTTGAAATCTTATATATTAATTTTTTTAATTTAATATATTTTTTGAAGAAAATAAAATCAATTTTGGGGGGATTTTTTGATTTAATGAATTTCTAGACATGTTTGTTGAGTATATTTAAAGCTCTTTTCTTTTATTTATTTATTTACTTATTTTTGTAACTTAATTTATTTAAAAAGAAAAATTTTTGTTCTAGTTGAGCCATCTTAAATTCTTAATTGATTATTTTATTTTCAATCATGTATAGTTTTACGAATATGTATATTTATAAGCTCATAAATTTTTATTTATGAATATTAAAAATTATATATAGATATACCAAAATATGAAAAATAATACTAATAAATATAGACTTATAAAAGAATTATTCTTTACATATGGTACGATAATAAACATGAAAATTGTAAAAAAAATAAGTCGAAATTTATTATTCTATTTAAGATGATGGATAAAATTTACCACTCATCTTTATGCTATTCAATTTATCATTATATTTTCTAATTCGGTTGAAAAATATAAAAAATTAAAATACTAGATGAAATATTCTTTTATTTTTACTAGTATACGGTATACCTTCTAATCTAATTAAAACTAATCAAAAGTTAAACCATTATGTAAAATTTTTTTTATCATTAATATTTTAATAATATTTATCTAAATTAAAAATTACAAAAGTAAATTTACATCTATGCATAATAAATTTGATTAACCACCTTAAATAAAATGATAAATTTAAACAGTATTCCAAAAGTAGAAGAAGAGTTGAATTTACTTTCCGGGAAAAAAAAATTAGCAGTGGAAATCAAAACATAATATGCGCGTGGGCTTAGCAATGAAGTCACTTTACACAACGTGGTCAACCGATGGTCTCTGCAGCTTTCTTCCTTTTTTCTTCCCCTGTTTTTTCACCTCAGAGCTTTCTATGGATTCATTTTCTCACCACCAAAAAATCTACAAGGAAATCCCAAATCTAGAAAAGAAGAAAAATGTCAGACGATGAAGCGGTGGAGGAGTACTTGTTCAAAATAGTGATAATAGGAGACTCAGCCGTTGGAAAATCCAATCTCCTCTCTCGATATGCACGAGACGAGTTTAATGCTCACTCCAAGGCAACCATTGGGGTGGAGTTTCAGACCCAGAGCGTGGAAATTGACGGAAAGGAAATCAAGGCTCAGATTTGGGACACTGCTGGGCAAGAACGTTTCCGAGCTGTAACTTCTGCTTATTACAGGGGTGCTTTCGGTGCTTTGTTAGTTTACGATGTTAGCAGAAGAGCTACTTTTGATAATGTTGCTCGATGGCTAGATGAACTCAATTGTAAGTACTTCAGGTTCTGGTTTTTGGGTGGGGAGAAAGTTTTTATTTTTCTTGCTTTTCTGCTTTTAAAGGCATTGGTTGCTTAGATGGAATTCAGAGGTAATAGGCTTAGATTTTGAATTCTGGAAACTGAGGTCTGGGATTTTTTTTTTTTTGCATAAAATCCAGATTGACATTAAATCAATCATCATTTAACCTTGAAGATTACATTAGGAGATTACTCTTTTAACATAGTTTAGAATTGACTGATGCTTGATATCACAATACAACTGTGGAAGGAGTCCTTGCCAACAAGCAGGAAAGGGGTGGGCAATCTAAACTCTAAAGAGCTTTGCTACCTTAATAGGATTTTCGAGTATGGGGAAGGAGATATAGGTAGGGATTAACAAACAAGGGAATATGTAAAAAATACCCTTTAATATTTGAATATATAATACACATCAGTATACTAAGCTATGCATCTGGCAATTCAGATTATATAATCTGTCTTCGGGTATTGTAAAATCGTGTTCGTGCTTATAAAACATGAAAATTTTGTATCAAAATTTTTTTAACTTTTGTTATCTCCATATATAATTTTTGCCAAATTTTAGCCGGATCATCTTCCGCGTGTCTAGAATTAGCTAAGCTGTAACCAACAGTAGAAAATGTAAATGGGAGACAAGTGACAGATAAGCTTATGTGTTATGTTTGATCTTTTGTCTTGCCTCTTTTGGATTGTATATGTTATATATATGAGCAATAATTATTTCATTTTGTTTTCAACATCCTGAAATTTTGATCATCATGGAATAAACTTTCAGCACACTCTGATACAACTGTGTCTAGGATGCTGGTGGGAAACAAATGTGATTTGGAAAATCAAAGGGAAGTGACTTTGGAAGAAGGTAAAAGCTTAGCAGAAGCAGAAGGATTGTTTTTCGTGGAAACATCTGCACTTGATTCTACCAACGTTAGGACTGCGTTTGAGATGGTCATCCGAGAGATCTACAACAATGTGAGCAGGAAAGTGTTGAATTCTGATTCATACAAAGCTGAGTTAACTGTCAACAGGGTAAGCCTTGATGATGGCTTAAAGCAAACTCAGACCAAGTACTCATGTTGTTCTAGATAGGTTCTGTGTTCGTTTGATGCAATACCAAGTGAAGGGTTTCCTCATATTACTTTTTTTTCTTCATTAAGTTAGTTATTGTCTTTCATCCAATCTGAAAGAATCAAAATTGAAGACTTTTGGTTGCCTGCGTATACCCAAAATGTTTATTTTTCTTATATGTACTATAGAGATATACAATTAAGTTCATTTATATCCCGAAGACCCAAACTATTTTGGATATATATATATATATATATATATATATATATATATATATATATATATATATATATATATATATATATATATATTAACAAAACCGTAAAATAATTTCCATTTTTTTTGGTGCTGGATATTTGCTTATTTTAATAGGAAAAAAAAATTTTATTCTAGTTTTTATAAGTGGGTTGAAATTATAAGTCACAAGATAAAATGCACAGTCTTATTTGATTTTAGGCTTCTAGCTAAACTGCAGTTTCAATGAAAAATGAGCTTGAAGTTAATTTTGAATATTGACTCAAATAATTAAGTTTTTATCACTAAAGTCTGGAAGTTTTTGTAAACTTGAATTTTGTAGGCTGGTTGAAAGGAGCACTATCTGTTTCTAGTTACAAATGAGTTTTAAAAATATATTTTAATAGAGTATATGGTCATATCATCTTCAAAAATATAGAAGAGGAAGTAAAAGATATAGAGAGAAAAACATAAAACTGAAAGATTAATTGTCTAAGCCAACAACTTTTTGATCGAGTGGTTGAAGATAAATTGTATCTTGTAAGATTTGAATTCGAATTCAAGCATCTTCGTCCCTATCTCCAATTACTTAATAAAGATTAATTGTCTAAATTTAAGAGCAAATAGAGAAAATTTATAAAGTGTGTGAATTTCAAAAGATAACATTTTCAATAATAACCGTAGTCTATTTTGTGTGTATCCATACCAGCTGAGGTATAGATGCATTGCGGTGGTATATAGACACAGTACTTTCTTAATGCAGTGTATTTTAGATGTTTATCTGATGGGATGAGTTGCGTGAGTATGTAAACTTGATGATGGCTCTTTGTACATGCCGAGAGCCTTTGTGTTTTATATGGTTGTAGTTTTTTTTTTTAATTGGAGATTTGATCATGGCTCATGTTGTTCTACATAGGTTATGTTTTAGTTTGATCCAATGCCAAGTGAAAGGTTTCCACATATTATTGTTTTTTTTTTCCTGCATTTAATTGGTTATTGTGTTTCATCCAACTTGATAGAATCAAAATGGAAGACATTCGATTTCCTGCTGATACACAATATGTGTTATCTTTTTATCTGTACTATATATAGAGATATACAATTAAGTTCATTTATATTCAAAACTATTTTGTATATATGTTAATAAAAAGGGAAAATGATTTTCAATATTTTCAACTCTAGATAATAACAAAAAATTTTTTTATTTGAGTTCCGGATAATAGCAAAAATTTATTTTATTTGAGTTTTTCTATGTGGGCTGAAAGTCTAAGTGACAAGATAAAATGAATGAAGAGCTTTATTTTATTTTAGGTAAACAACTCTTTAAATGAAAATTAGGTTTTAAATTGGATTGTTATTCAGTGGCTTTATATTGTCAACTAGTAGTAATATTCTTCTGAACATTTCATTAATTTAATTTTTTTAATTATATATGAATATATATAAAGTTGC
This sequence comes from Heritiera littoralis, assembly GCA_031772115.1. Lineage (NCBI taxonomy): Eukaryota > Viridiplantae > Streptophyta > Magnoliopsida > Malvales > Malvaceae > Heritiera > Heritiera littoralis. Next base: position 58,850 of record JAPDPK010000058.1, read on the forward strand.
ATTTATGTTAAAATCTTAAAATTTGAATAAAAATAATATGTACTGATAAAATAAAAGCTTCATGTATATAATCTTTTGTTTAAAATTTTCAAGATTTATCTTGATTTGTTGATTTAATTTTTTTTAGTTTAAATTTATCACTAAAATTAAAATATTTTTACTGGATGGGACCCAGAGCAGTGAGTCTAAATATACGTTAGTATCATCATTTGCAAATTTGAAACAAAAAAAGAGAGGGGTTGGAAGAATCAGACAACGAGTGAACAAGGCTCTCCATGGTGGGGTTACTATATCCTTATTCGTAAATGGAAGTAAGCAGCCAGTTGGGAAAATTGAGTTCCAAATCTAAATATTCACAATCTAAGGTTGATGAAAACAATATATGATTAAACATAAATTTAAAGTTATTAGATGTAAAATATGTTAGAATTATGTAAACACATGATAATTAACATAAACATACATTATAATAAAATTATTGTGTTTAAATCTATTGATACTAATGTTACATTGATAATCATATTTTTTATAATATTTCTAATATTTTTTACACTTAAAGACTTTAAATTTACGTTTAATCATATATTTTTTATATTAACTTTATAATAAAGTCAAAATTTGTAACTTTACCGTAAAAATGCACATCACTTCACCGGTATCGTCATTTGAAAATTTGAAAAAGAAAAAAAGACTCGGAAAAATCAAGGAACACCATGGTGGAGCACTAACGAGTGGATGAGTCTCTCTATGGTGGAGCACTAACCCAAATATTCTTATCTGTAAGTAAGCAGCCAGTTAATAAATTGAGTTCCAAATCTCCTCTCTCTCTCTCTGTGCCAAAATATTCACAATCCAAGCCGATCAACCAGAAATCATATTCTTAACAAAAACATGCTCAGTAACGGTAAGGAGATGACCCAAGTTCGTTGTATACTTGTCCTCGTGCTACTGTCACTTTCACTCCTGCCTCAAGCTTTAACCAGAAGCATACACTTGGGTAAGTTAGCAACTATTTATGAAAACTTTCTTCTTAATTACTTCTTCTATCTCTCTTTTCAGTTTCTGGGTTTCTTTTTTTTGGTTTATGTATGATGCATTATCAGTGAATCATATATATTGTCAGTGCATCATATATAAATTTTTTTTTTATGTTTGTTTTTGGGTTGTTGTAGGAAAATAAATCTTTCTTTCTTTATGTTTGTTTTTATGTTGTTGTAGGAAAAAAGGTAAATGAAGAGATTCAGAGAAATCTAATACGGGGAGGAGCACCATATCCATATAGAAGGAATGCACCAAGGGGTCCTTGCATAGAATGTATAGATCGAGCACCCGTTGATGATATAGGCAAGGAAAATTTTACTTGGGCAACCAAGACCCAGCCCCATAATTAATGGCTACAACCATTACACTTGCCACTCCTACCCCTTTTTTTTTTTTTTTGCAGCCACTCCCAGCTTTTTGGTTCTGATTGGATGTCTATAATTAATCTTGTACTATGTATGTTTATGTTTATACCAAAGCTTAGAGCTGAGGAATCTCTTGAGAATTGAACTTCTCCGCCGAGCTAATATTGAGAATTCTCTAAATTGTGTACTTTCCTTCTCATAAATAATATCTTAATTTGTTTTTCATTTTCAAATGCTTGTTTATTAAAATCTAAAAAAAATATTCGGTCAAAACTTTGAATGAAGTAATTTTGATTCTGTTCTATATAGGTTGTTTATCAATTTGATGCAATACAAGTGAAGGGATTTATCAGATTACACTGTCTTTTATCTAATTTGATAGGATGAACATTTTTATCCTTTATGTACCGTAGATATATACATAAGGTTGAGTTCATATTAATTTTACATCCCAAACTATTCTGGATATCTATTATCTATTAAAAATAAATAAATGCTTTTTTTTTGTCTAAAGTCCAATTAAGATTGAGCAAAGCACATATACAATTCGATAAGATAATATTAGATACAACACAACAAAAAAACATGAAAACAAAATGAAAATAATATAAAAATTACTATTCAATGTCAAACAATCCACCAATTCTAATAAAGGCAATTAACAATGGAATTAAAAAATACATATATTTTCAGAATTTGGAATGCAAATTCTAGTAATGAATAAAAAAATATGCAAGTCTCTTAATTCTTCATGATCATTGTTCAATGACAACAATTAAAAAAAATAAATCATTACATGTTCCAAAAACTTGTTTCAATCTTGAAATTTAACACGAATTCAATAAAGTCTTGTAACCCACCAAGCTTCTCTGCTTGTTTCTCAAATTAACTCTAAATTCGATCTAATCCAATCTGACCCGTCTTATGAGTAGGCGTAGCTCTATTTAGTTGGACTTCTTTTGAAGTGATTAAAAGCTATGATCGTGAATGGCATGCGTGACATCAACCATTCCTTGTAGTTTATGCACTGTTGCATGCGGGTAGAGGTGGCAAACGGGAGGGTTCGGGCGGGTTTTTTCGGTTTCAGGTTTTTTCGGTCTCGAGTTTTTTCGGTTTCGGATTTTTTCGGTCTCGAGTTTTTTCGGTTTCGGGCACTTTCGGTTTCGAGTTTTTTCAGATTCGGGTTTTTGCGGTTTCGATCCAGTTTCGGGTTCGATCCGGTTTTAATCGTGCAGGTTTAGCGGGTTTAGTCAAATTATTTTAAAATTTTATAAATTATAAATATTTTTATAATTTTGAATGTAATAATTAATTTAATTTTAAATAGTTAAATAAAAATATAATAGAAATCCTAAATTAAAGTTAAAATTTAATAAATATTTATATAAATATAAATTTTTACATTTTAATATTTTTATTACTTGACAATTATTATTTGTTTTTTTAATTTCTTGTGATATTCACATTTGTTATAAAATATATAATTATATACTAATAATTAATAATTATATAAAAATTTATTTTTTAAGTGAGCCAAATATATATATATAGAGAGAGAGAGAGAGAGAGAGAGAGAGAGAGAGAGAGAGAGTAAAACTAAAAGAAAGTGAAAATCCAAAAGTATTAGCTATACAAATAAATAACTAACAAATTATAAAAAAATTACACTAAACAATTAAACATTTATGTAAATGGTTTTATACTTTTAATAATAACTTATTGGGTTATTGTATTTTTTGGGTCAACATTGGGCTATTGGAATTTAGACATTCTTAGTTCAATAATTTTTTTTACTTTGTTTTATTAGCTTTTTTAATAATTATATTATATTTTTAATAAAATTTTAAATTTTTAAGAATTTTTTATATTTATTTTGTCTTTTAAATATCAATATAATTAGTAATTAAATTAAATCTAATCGCATAACTTGTTAACTAATTGTTCAATTATAATGTTAAATAAAATTATAGTATATATTAAAAAAATACTTAATATTATGAATAATTGGTAAGTTAATTATCTCAATTTTATATTTATTTTGTTTTTGATTTGTACATAAATCATAATATAACATTATTATATTAAATATAATCGCACTCATACGCACTAATTAATCAAATATCTCATTAAAAATTTAGAACGTTAAATTAAATAAGTTATATACACCAATTAACATTATATTATAAATAATAACATTTGATATAATTATATCATATACAGTAATTGAATATTAATTTTTTCATGTTCACATTAACATAATAATAGTTGATATACACCAATTGATAGAATATCTAATTAAAATATTAAATAGTACATATTACTAAATTAATTAATATAATGCTAGTAATTTAAATATAATTAATAATAATATTAATAAAATATAAAAACAAATTTTATTAAAATTACCACTTACACAGTAATACTACTCTAATATATTATTAAATTACACTTTAATTTACTATTAGAATTATTATTTTTATCCATACTTTAATTTTACATTTTAATAGACAATAAATATATTATTTTTAATAAATACTTAATTCTATCAAAATAAAACTTACACACTAAGAGATTACATAATTTATTCTTAAAAGATTATTATAATATAATATACAAATCATTATTATAAGATACCAAATTGGTTTATTCATGTACAAGATTATTATAATATAATAAATAATTAATTACCACTAACTTGATTTGTTAATGTCTTTTGTTTTAAGGCTAAAATAAAATTACCACTAGCTTGATTTATAATTTTCTCTTTCAATGATATCCAAGCTTATAAAAAAAATTGTACTTATTTTGTTTAATTTAATGACTTAACTTTTTCTAATCTTAAAAACTTGAATTTTGGTTTTAAGATTAGGTTTTTTTTAATCTAAATTCAATATCTTTCTATATTTAAAACTTTAAGAAAATATAGTTTAAATTTAATTTTATTAAAAATATTTTTAATGTATTGCACAAAATATCAAATTCAAAGTTTCAAACAAATATTAAAATTCTATAATTTTTTTATATATTTGATTTATTATTGTATTAAAATTAAAATTTTATTATAAAATAAAAATAATAAGATGTTAAAATGATTTTTATAATAAAATCAAATGTTAAATTAATAATATATTTATTATTATAAATGCTATAAGTATGATATTAAAAATTATTTGATATCATATATTATGGTGTTTTAAATTAATTTAATTTAATTTAATTAAAAAGATTCAATATTTATTTTGCTAGTAATACATAATTGATAAAATTGTATAATAAATAATAATTGTTTTCAAAATTTTAAAATTTTTAATTAAAAATGTATCAATTATTTATTTATTTTTAAATAATAATTATATAATTATAATTCAGGTTTTCTCGGGTTGTAAATTCGGTTTTTTCGGGTTTCGGGTCGGATCGGTCTCGGTTTTGGATCGTATCGGGCTCGGGTTATGTCGGGTTCGAGTTTTTTCGGTTTCAGACTTTTTCGGTTACAGGTTTTTTCGGTTTCGGGCCTTTTCGGTTACGGATTTTTTCAGTTACGGGCCTTTGACTTTTTTGGTCAATTCGCGCTGGTCCCGATTCAGTCTCGGGCAGGTTTTCAGGCTCGGGCCAGTTTTTGCCACCTCTACATGTGGGCGTTTGCCCAGCTTTAAGTGCGTGCTTTTATAGTCACGCGTCCGAACTCCCAATCCCTTCACATCCGTTACAAATTTGAATTTTCCCAACAAGGCTTTTCTTGATTATGCACCTCACCTACTATTTGAAGTACTCATAAATGTAATTCCAACTCATCAAATTTAATTTTTTGCCGACTTTTGGACTAAAAATTTCTAAGTTTAGAATATAGGGTGTAAACGAATAAAACATTCGACAAACCGTTTGTGAACTTGTTCGATTTTTGTTCGTTTATGTTCATTTATTAAGCTTAACGAACGAACACGAACAACATTTTAGTATTCGTTTGTTAAACGAACCGAACATGAACAGAAGTATGGTTCGTTCGTTTTTGTTCATGAACAGGCTCGTTTATGTTCGTTTATTGTTCGTTCGTTTAAAGTGTCATTTATTGTTTGTTTGTTGTTCGTTCGTTTATGTTCATTTATTGTTCGTTTGTTTAAAATATCATTTGTTGTTCGTTCATTTATGTTCGTTTATTGTTCATTTGTTATTTATTAAAATACTAAAATTACTTACATTATATAAGTTATATAATATATGGATTATATATATGATGCACTGATAGTGTATAATTTCTATACACAGTCAATGCACCAGAGGTTGACATTTCATCAATAAGCTCTTATGAGCAAATTAAAAAAAATTATTTATATTTGCTTTTAAGGGCTTGGCATATTTTTTAATTTGCCAATTGATAAGGTGTCAACCTCTGATGCATTGACAGTGTATAGAAACTATACACTGTCAGTGCATCATATACAAACCCATAATATATACCCTATTTTTAAGACATTAACCTAAAAAATTAGTACCTAATTTTTAAACATATTTATACAATATAACTTTGTTGGTTTAAAAAATTAATAAAATATAATTATAAAATTAAATTAGTTAATTATACTTAAAATAATTTTTTTAAAAATTTGTAAACATAATGTATTGAAATAAAATTAGTAAAAGTCTCATAATAAGTTAAGATTTCATTCATATGATCTTATCTATTGACCATTTACATATATATATATATATATATATATATATATATGTTACACATATGTGTGTATACACACACACACACACACATATATATATGATACTTTAATATATGTATATGTGTATAATATAAATTGTACTTAAAATAGTTATTATCAATTTTAATAAAACATTGTTGACTTAAGTTGTGTTGTATTTAAAATTTTTTATTAGATGATTTTAATTTGCATGTGGAATTTAGTCTTTATGTAAGATTTTTAATATTTAGTTTGTTTTTATAAATACTTGTTCATGAACATATGTTAGTGAATGCGTTCGTTTACATGTTCGTGAATGCGTTCGTCTACATGTTCACGAACTGTTCACTAAAATTAACGAACAATCCTTACCAAACAAACGAACAAACATAAACGCACTAAAAAACAAACGAACGAACAAAAACATCAATTCATTCGTGTTTGGTTCGTTTACGTCCCTACGCCTCACCTACTATTTGAAGTACTCATATATGTAATTCCAACTCATCAAATTTAATTTTTTGCCGACTTTTGGACTAAAAATTTTTAAGTTTAGAAATATTTTAAAATAAGAATATTTCAAAATACATCAATTTAAAATATTATCATTTATGATTGTTTTCTTTGAATAAATATTTAAAAAAAATTTTTAATACTAGAATTTGATGAAATAAAAATAATTATAAAAAGATAATGATATTATATATAAGAAAAAAATAAAAAAATGTAATATGGGTATCATTAGATTTGTAAAAATTTGTAGAAATTATTAATAATATAAAAAAATATATTATATCAAATAAATAATATCTTTCTTTTTTAGTCATATATTTAATAGTGAGATATAACTTATATATATTATTAAAAATTTGTAGAAATATTTTTAAAAAACGCATGGGCAATATCTTTTGTACCCATTCCACATCTAGCACATGTCGAGTCCAACAATATCCTTTTCCTTTTCAGGCATGCTCTCACTGGAAAAATTCCCTGTAGTAATCTCCACATAAGCACTCGCATCTTAGTAGGAGCAGGTATCCTCCATATCAATCTCCAAACATTAGAATTAGCAGTTTCATAGAAGTTTAGAGACTCCATGCTCCTACACAGAAGTTTGTATCCACTCCGGACTGAATAAACACCGTTCCTATTGAAATGCCACATAAGAGTATCAGAAGTTATTGATGAGCTTAAAGGAATAGCCATAATAGTTTGTGCAACTGCAGTCGGGAATAATTCCAAAAGCCTCTCCCATCTCCAACTCCTAGTTTGTTCATCTATTAAGGAACTAGCAAATTCCTCCTCATTATGAATCATTGCTCTCGCTACTAGAATTAGTGGGGTTGTTCCTGCTATCCACTTGTCCTTCCATATTTGAATGGTTTTTCCGTCACCCACCCTCCACCGAATTCCAAGATGAATAACATCTCTTGCTTCCCATATACTTCTCCAAATGTAACTTGGTTGTCTTCCTAGTTTGGCACGTAAAAACCCTCCAAAAGGGAAGTAACGTCCCTTTAAAACCTCATAAGCCAACTTGCTACTTTCTTTGAGTAGACGCCACCCTTGTTTAGCCAGCAAGGCTCTGTTAAATTTCTCCATCTCCCGGAAACCAAGTCCCCCCACATCCTTACTACAACATAAACTTGTCTAGTTCTTCCAATGAATTCCTCTCCTTCCTTGTTTATTACTCCACCAAAACCCGCTAATGATATTATTTATATCCTGACAGAGTGATTTTGGTAGGAGAAAACAACTCATAGTGTAGGAGGGAATAGCTTGCAAAACTACTTTGATGATGACCTCCTTCCCTCCTTGTGAAAGGGTGCATAAGCTCCAATTTTTAATTTTGGATAACAACCTGTTTTTGATTTCTCTAAACGCTCTCTTCTTGTCTTTACCCACCACTGAAGGGAGTCCCAAATATTTCTCTGGATTGGTAATTACTTGGATTCCAAACTCTCCTTTAATTTCTTGAATAGTTCGATCATCGGTATTCCCATTAAAGAAAAGCGAGGATTTGTCAAAATTGATTATTTGTCCCGAGCATCTTGAATAAGTCTCTAGCATGCTTCTCACCATTTTGCTTTCACTTTCATCTGCTTTGGCAAACAATAAGCTGTCATCAGCAAAGAATAAGTGATTAACTCGAGGACCCCTTCGACTTGCTTGTACACCTGTGATGGTATTCTCCTCTTGGCATTTTGAGAGCATATCTGAGAGGCCTTTTGAACAGATCAAGAACAAATAGGGGGAAAGTGGATCTCCTTGACGAAGACCCCTCTCTGGAAAGAAAGTGTTAGACAATTCTCCATTTTTTTATTAAAGCATAAGCAATAGAATTAACACAGCTCATTATTAAACTAATGCACCGTGGATTAAAACCCATCCTAGCCATCATTTTCTCCAAGAAACTCCACTCTACCCTATCATAAGCTTTGCTTATATCAACTTTGAGCGCAAATGATTTATCTCTCCCTCTTCGCTTATTCTTTAGGGTATGTAATAGTTCGTAGGCTACAATGACATGATCAGATATCAATCTTCCTGGCACAAATGCACTTTGATTCTCACTGATGCAATTAGGAAGAATTAATTTGAGCCTATTTGCAATAGTTTTAGATATAATCTTATAAATAACATTGCACAGGCTAATTTGTGATAACTGTAAATTTTGCACCCAGTAAATAAATAAATGCGATAACTTAAGATATTATTGAATAGAAATTGGGATAATATAAATTGAAGTGATGGAAATTTAATCATGGGTGACAATGAGCATATCAAAGTAGATTAAATTAAGGACTACTAATATAACCAAAATATATTTGTGTATGATTAAATAGATTGGTTGGAGATTGATTTTAGGGAATCGATTCTTTAAAAATAAAATAACAAAGATATATAAATACAATTATATGTATTTTGTGGGAGTATGAATATAATTGTATTTATATTATAAAAATTTATAAGTACATATATAAATAAAATATATATGTTTATTATATATTGGATATATATATTATATAAATGAAAAAAAAATGGGGGGTCTGCTTTGGCAGACAAATCAGTCTGCTAGAGCAGACATAAAAAAAAATAGAGGTCTGCTTTAGCAGACTGACGTCTGCTAAAGCAGACAAAAAAAAAATATATAAAAAATATGATAATAATAAAAATATATATATAAAAAAATAAAAAAAAATTAAAGAAACCGCAGCAAGCTTCTCGTGGAAGCTTGCTGCGCACAAAAACATGCAGACCCGATAAAAAAAAAAGAAGAGAAAACGAAGAGATAGAATGAGGGAGAGCAGATCGGAGGAGCCGACCGGGAAGGGAGGCTGGAGACGTCGCCGGCCAAGAAGAGCAAAATGACTGACCGGCGACTGAAAAAAAAAAAAAGAAAACAGTAGATCGAAAAAGAAGGAAAAAGGAAGAAGAAAAGGAAAGAAAAAGAGAGAAAAGGAAGGAGAGGAAGAAGGAAGAGCTACCAGCGCCGCCGACGTTGCCTCCAGCTGCACGTCGCCGTCGCCATGGCGTTGCTCACCGCCAGCAGGGCTAGGCTGAACCGATTTTGATGGGTTCAGCAGAAAAAAAAATAATAAAATTAAAAATACAATACAGAAAGAAAATGTTAGCAAAAAAAATGGTAAGGAAATTATTATTATTATTATTATTATTATTATTATTATTATATTGTTGAATAAATTTTGAAAAATTTCCTAAGTGTGAATATGGGTTGGATTTGAATTGTAGAGTAAACGTAGAAGGTGCGATTTGGAATTCGAAGAAGTTGAATGTTCGTCAAAGCCCTGAGCTTTGACGCTCAGTAAGATACTTTTATAAAGCTTTAGTAACATTATATTGTATATGGGAATTGTGATTTTTTTAATATGATGAATTGATGTTAAAAATGCTAAGAGGACCCACAACTGATGGTGGGGGTCTTAGTAGAGACGTAGGAATTGTGAGAATCAACGGCTGTAGTTATAAATTGTGGCTTCCTTGCAGGAGGCTTAGTAAGAATTAAGCCGTTATGCTGCCGAAATTTTAGGAAAAATATTTGAGGAAACAGATTAAGTTTCTCACATAAATGGAATCTTGGAAATAACTATTGAAAATAAACATTGAAAGGACTTTATGGTATTACCGGAAAAGTTTGATATTGAAATCGATGAGAAGATAGATCGTTGAACATGATAATGTGATGAATTATATGGTTTAAACCTTCTAGAATTGATAAATCAAGTAATTTTAATATCACAAATGGTATCAAGTTGAGATTGAGGTGAAATCATTTATTAGACGGATCACTGATAAAAGTGACGATGATTAAAGGATACAACTTAAAAGAGAAAAATTGAAGTTGTGATTTAGACGGTCGAATGATAGAAGTGCGGAATTATCAATCGAGTGATGATTATAGAATTGATAGATTCAAATAAATGGACCGTCTTAGTGGTATGAACTGAGATTTTTGCAATAATATGGATAGTCGCAAGGCGGCTTAAATGATTAAAACACTGTTGATAGTGAAAATTGGCAAATTCTTTTAAGTGGTAAATTGCCAGTCAAAAATTGAATTGAGGACGTTTTATAGATAATTCTAGCGTGATATTACATTTTACAGGTCATATGAAAAGTGAATTGAGGATTGTGATATGATTTTATGATAGTGAATGAAATTGAACCGCAAGTCGAAAATTCTAAATATGTACCAATAGGTCAAACCATAAATGGATTTGATAAGCGATTATTGATCTTGTGGTTCTATGATCCTCGATGTCGACTCTGAAATAGATATCGAATGAGGATATTAGTATTTCATAATTTCAATATCCTGATGGCTATATGGAAACATGATTTTTAGATGCTCATAGATACTAAGAGGATTCACACTGATGATATGGTTCTAGTATCGATAATAAAATGTACAAATGATTATTATAGTCGATAATTATCGAAAAAGGATATTGAATACCGAATGGTTTGAATACCAAGTGATCTGGTTATTAAATAATTAGAGTATTGAACAATCTGAATACTGAATGAAATGAATCTTGAATGATTTGAATAGTGATTTACTGATTTGACAGAAAAAAAGTCTTGAAATCGAATAATTGATGGTGATAAAGTTAAATGAATCGCTTCAGCGTATTTGATGGAAATAATACCGAAGTTGCATACTGAAATGTTTTATAGCATCGCATTTAAGCATGCCTTCTTACAACTTGAAACATTATAATAATGTTTATATGAATACTGAAAAGTATTGATTTGTTTTGAAATGGAAGTATATGGTAGATATATATATTTTGATATATGAAATCTCATACAAAATTTTACCATATGCTTTACATGATATTGAAAAGAAAGCTAAAGATTTAAATGTTTTATGAGACTGTAGGCACCCTAAAAGACTGAAATTCAATAAAGCATATTGGAAACCGCCTAATTGGAGCTTTGCTCATTTGGCAGATATGCTTGTCCGACAATAGTCGTGGACAGGTTTCAGTCACGACTGATCAGTGGGGCTGAGAGAGATGAGGTCTATGACCATAGATAGCGCCCTAGTTGGTTTCCAGGGGACGATGACATGATTTTCACTGCTAGCTACAATGATTTAAGTCTTTATTGATAGAGATGATAGGGATCTAGCCTAGTCTCTAACCGATATGATATGAAGTCTAGAGTATGATTTTATTGATATGAACTCTAGACTATGATTTTATTGATATGAACTCTAGACTTGACATGATTTATACTGTACATGAAACAAGTTTGAAATGAAATCTGTTTTGAAACAGTACATGTTTTAAACATGTTTTTAAAAGTCCATGAGATATGATTTCGACACTTATATGATTTATATATGATTTTGTGTCAAACATGGCATGATATGCGGTCTAGAGTATAGTTTGATTTGATATGAACTCTAGACCTGATATGACTGTTGGATTATGCCCTTAGAACCATTCATTAGATGATTGACTTTGGCAATTTTATGTATCATGACATTTTTATTTATAGTTCATTATTATATTTGTCTTATAACTGCGTAATATAATCTTATATGATAATGTCCTTAGAATAGTAATAACACACTATTCTTAAAAATATCCCTAGTCAAGTATTATTGTGAACAAGGATAACAATGATATGATAAGACTAGTATGTGGTTAACTGATGACCATTGTCATGGATATAGGATATCAAGTCATCACATAGGTACATGTTAGAGAACTATGTACTGGATCGACCCTCCATGAGAACGCTACATGGATTGTTATATGAGTGTCATAAGCGATTCTCATAGTGATGATGGTGTATGTGATCCTTTGACTTGAGATCATCAGAGATCCCAACATAGAGAATTGCATACTTTAATGCTGCTAGATGTCATTCGTAACAGGATGGACTATAAAGGTAGTAATTGGGTATGCCTCGATCTATGTAGAGGGATGTTGAGTGATCAAGATAGGATTTATCCCTCTTATATAACAAGAGTGATGTCTTGGGCCCTTTGATAGAGTGAGACTAAAATGCATGGCCGTGCTCAAATAAGTCAATATGAGATATTGATTTTATTTGTTTAATTAGTCTACTCAGGAATCAAGAAACGCTGATTAGACTATACAAGTGTGACACATTCCATGACTTGTGTCTAGTCAAGACATAAAAGGATAAAGGGATTAGACTACACAGTAACATCTATCACGAGTAAGGTTATGTCGAGTCATTGACATTCTCGTTACATGGGTAGCAATGATGTGTTGCTAGATACCGCTCATTGCCTGTGACAATTTTGTCATTGCCATTGTTTTGAGAACCTATTGGGTCGCACACTTAGAACGGATCAATGAGGAGCTTAATTAATCCTATTCTGAATTGGATTAAGGATATAACTAATCCTATTCTGAATTGGATTAGGGATATAACTAATCCTATTCTAAGTAGGATTAGAGTTCTGTTTGGCAGTAAATTTTAGGGTAAAATTTACTGCCTATAAAAGGATGTTTTCTGAAACATAGCCAAAAAACAATTAGAAAACAGAAAAAGTATTCTTTTAATCGAAGCTAGCAGTTCGGTTAAAAGAATCAAAAAAACGCTCCTTAAGGCATCTGATCGTGAGACGTTCAAGAGTCGTGAGATCCGTTCGTGTGGATACCATAGAGGCAGGAACGAAAAGTTGCTGCTTGTGATTCGACCAAAGACAGAAAAGCAGAGAAAACGTTAGGTAAAATCTCGAAACCTTAATCAGGCAACCCTCCGAATCGATCCTGGTGGAGGCCGAATGATTTAAATTCCGCTGCATGTTTGTTTCGGTTTCCTTCAATGACTTACAGTATATGCTTTAAAAGTACATGATAAATGATTTCGACACTTATATGATTTATATACGATTTTGTGTCGAATTTAAAATGATATGCGGTCTAGAGTATAGATTGATTTGATATGAACTCTAGACCTGATATGACTTATAGTATATGAAAAATGTTTTAAAACCGCACATGTTTTAGACATGCTCTAAAAATGAATACATGAATTGAAATTGAACATGTTTTATCATGCCGTAAAGGTAGACTTGAATGAATTGAAAATTCATACATGGAGCATGTTCTAAAATACATATGATACGATTAGAAATGATAGCGGTTTGTACAGTAAAGCTACATAAATTGCATATTAAACCCTGATATGATAATATGCTTCGTACATGAGAGTTACATGAGGAATGTCATGACTCGACATTAATGATATTTCATTTAGACGATGATATGATATGATACATGAACATAATATTGATATGAAGGGAATTGTGAACTTACACTATGGTGATCATGGTTTCTCTATATGGAAAGTGATATGAGATGATAGATTACAGGAGTACGATTATGAAACATAAAGTGAATTGACATGATGCTTCAATTGGACATGATGTACTCCGAGATAGAGGAAAATATAGACTAATAGTATATGACATTCAATTTGGATATGACAGATTGTTGTGCGATGCACTATAGTGTAAGGACGAGAAGATTGAAAAAGTGATTATGATGATTTATTTAAAAGTATAAGGGATAGACAGATGACAAGAAATAAGATAATGATATGTTTTCGATGAGAAATGATTAACTGTAATCGCAAACTTGCAAGTTTTAAGCATTGCAGTTTAAGACAGTGTAATCCTACTCTTGTATTTATATTAGTATCTTACTGAGCCGTGGTTTTGCTCACCCCACTAAATTTCATCTCTTTCAGACTATTGAAGTTAACATCTGCCATGTGAGCTGCTAAGTGGGCATCGGAGACGGTGTATGGACTTGGTACTAGTCTTCTGAGGTATATGTTTCTTATAAAATACTTGTTTACATGTAAGACTTAAATTGATGCACAGTACATATTCTGTTTAACAAGTCGGGATGTAACTAAGAACCGTTTCCGTGTTTGTTTAATATTTAAATGGAATGACTATAGGTCACATAGATAGTATAGTAACTACACTGACACCAAATATAAACCTTAAAATGAAAAAGAAAAATTTAGTCCATAAAATTGTAGACTAAGAAAAGTATAAGTATTAAAGAAAAGTCGCGGCCTTCGGATCGTGACATAATTGGACGGAATTGGGTTATTTTTCTAGGATCCTTAACTTTGGGAATTAAGACAATTTGGGTATGATTTACATTTCCTATGCTCCTATTCCCATTCAACGCGTCAAGACAAAAGGGAACAATAAACGAAGAGACTTAAATATAGAAAATAAAGTTCTAAGATATTTTCTTATCGTTAAGCCAAAGTTTTATTTCTTAAATTTAGTAGTTTAGCTTACTTTAATTTATTTTTATAGATATATATACTCTTCTTATTTTACTAAAAGTACTTTATGCCATATTTTAAAAAATATTATATAATTAAAATTTTAAAAAATTAGCATTTATAAAGATAATGATCAAAACAATAATTAACTTTAATTTAATTAATTTTTTTGAATGCACCATGCCAATGTGGAGATGTACCCTTAAGATCGTTCAAAAAATGAATAGTCTCGAGGTGTGCGTAAACTAATCTTGAAACACTCTAATTGTAAGACAAAAAAAAAAAACTTCGTTAAAGAAATTTAAAATTTTTATAAACGATAAATGAAATAATATTTTTCACCAAATATGATGGTCGATAAAGATAGAAGTAGGATAGATAAATTATTATTTTAGTTTTATCTTTACTTGACACGATCAATATATATCTATGGTATATATGAAATTATTTCTACAAATTGAATACACTTCTCACCAATGCTAAGCAAGTTAAAAGTTCATTGTTAATCTCTATTTTAGAAAGCCTTTTAATTAAAAAAATTTTAAGTTGAAATCTTATATACTAATTTTTTTTAATTTAATATATTTTTTGAAGGAAATAAAATCATTTTTGGGGGGATTTTTTTGATTTAATGAATTTCTAGACATGTTTGTTGAGTATATTTAAAGCTCTTTTCTTTTATTTATTTATTTTTGTAACTTAATTTACTTAAAAAGAAAAATTTTTGTTTTAGTTGAGCCATCTTAAATTCTTAATTGATTATTTTATTTTCAGTCATGTATAGTTTTATGAATATGTATATTAATAAGCTCATAAAATTTTATTTATGAATATTAAAAAATATATATAGATATACCAAAATATGAAAATAATACTAATAAATATAGACTTATAAAAGAATTATTCTCTACATATGGTATGATAATAAACATGAAAATTGTAAAAAGAAAAAGTCGAAGTTTTATGAATATGTATATTTATAAGCTCATAAAATTTTATTTATGAATACTTTTTTGAGTAGTATATTTCAATTATAAGTTACAATCACAATCAGTATATTACATTCCATGAACAGATAACTATGAAAATCACATTACTCAAACTAGGTAAATTAGTAAATAACTATAACAAACTAAACAAACTAGTAAATAACTACACTAATTCAAGCTCATACTTGGTGAGGCTAGAACCTGAGACCTCAAAGTCTCTGGGCATCCTCTTTGCCACTAAGCTAAAGCTTTATTGGTAATTTTATTTATGAATACTAAGAAATGTATATAGATATACCAAAATATGAAAAATAATACTAATAAATATAGACTTAAAAAAGAATTATTCTTTACTTATGGTACGATAATAAACATGAAAATTGTAAAATAAAAATTGTCGAAATTTATTATTCTATTTAAGATGATGGTTAAAATTTACCACTGATCTTTATACTATTCAATTGATCATTATATTTTCTGAGTCGGTTGAAAAATATAAAAAATTAAAATACTATATGAAATATTCCTTTAATTTTACTAGTATACCTTCTAATTTAATTAAAAATTAATCAAAAGTTAAACCATTATGTGAAATATTCTTTTATTGTTAATCTTTTAATAATTCTTATCGAAATTAAAAATCACAAAAGTAAATTTACATCTATGCATAATAAATTCGATTAACCAACTTAAATAAAATGATAAATTTAAGAATTTATATTTGATGCACTAACAATGTATAACTTCTATATACTATCAATTAATCATAGAATGACATCTCATAAATGAGCAAAGTCTAAAAATATATAAGCCCTTAAAAATAAATTTAAAAACTTTGTTAATATTTATTTTTAAAGACTTCCGTATGAGATGTAATTCTATAGTTACTTGACAGTATATAAAAACTATATACTATCAATACATCATATATAAATATTAAATTTAAAGATTATTCCAAAAGTACGAGAAGAGTTGAATATATTTTCCGAAAAAAAAAAAAAAAAGAGTAGCTAAACACATCTTATTTTCTCCTTTTCACACCCTATCTCACATCATTTCCCCCCTTAAATGAACAGTAACTCTTAAATGAACAGTAACATAAGTGTAGAATATGGTGTGAGTAGGAAAAAAATGGGTGTATTTAGCTGCTCTCGAAAAAAAAAATTCCAGCAGTGGAATTCGAAACGTAATATGCGCGTGGGCTTAGCAATAAAGTCACTTTACACAGCGTGGTACGCCGATGGTCTCTGCAGCTTTTTTGCTTTCTTCTTCCCCTGTTTTTTCACATCAGAGCTTTCTATGAATTCATTTTCTCACCGCCAAAGAATCTAAATGGAAATCCCAAATCTAGAAAAGAAGAAAAATGTCAGACAATGAAGCGGTGGAGGAGTACTTATTCAAAATAGTGATAATAGGAGACTCAGCCGTTGGAAAGTCCAATCTCCTCTTTCGATATGCACGAGACGAGTTCAATGCTCACTCCAAGGCAACCATTGGGGTGGAGTTTCAGACCCAGAGCGTGGAAATTGACGGAAAGGAAATTAAGGCTCAGATTTGAGACACTGCTGGGCAAGAACGTTTCCGAGCTGTAACTTCTGCTTATTACAGGGGTGCTTTCGGTGCTTTGTTGGTTTATGATATTAGTAGGAGAGCTACTTTTGATAATGTTGCTCGCTGGCTAGATGAACTTAATTGTAAGTACTTCTTCAGGTTCTGGTTTTTGGAGACTTCTACTTTTACTATCATTTTTTCTCGCTACACTACATTCTCACCAAACACATTAAACACACCCCTTAAAATTACAAAATTATCCTTACTATCATTTTCCATCCTCTTCAGCCTCGCCATCTTCCTCCTTCAGCCGATTTTTTCTCATTTCCAAAGCTTCCATACGACCGCTTCTGCTTAGTAGATGAAGATTTGGGGTCTGTTCTTGATCTTCCTTTGTTATCATTGATAGGCTCAGCGACAGCCATGGCACGTGGTGGAAATAAGAGCAGACCTCCACCAACAGACCTGAAAACTCAACGGCGGAATGGAGTTGAAGGGTTTCAAGAAGAAAAGTGCAGAACGGTAGATTTTCGCGCCAAAATTTTGAACAACCAGAAAAAAAATAAAAGAAAAGTTGATGTGGGCTTGGATAGCCCAGCGCGCAACCCAGGTTGCGCGCGGGATCCTTGGCCGTCTGCGTTTTCACATGGTAGAGCTTTGATCCCAAACCCAAATCAACAGCAGTAATCTTTTTCCCAGCAATGAATGGGCGTTTTCCTTAAGATGATCATTCAATGCCTTTAGTTCATTAAGCAAAGCCTGCTCAGATCCATTATTTGAAGAAAAATAAAATGATGAAGAAGAAAATCTGAACAGCGGCAGCAGCAGAGGAAGGGAGGACAGTGGGAGCAGCGGAGGAACGAAAATAAAGAAGAAAGCTTCTGGGGTTTTAAACGTCATTTGACATGAAGATATTTTTGTCTTTTAATATTTTGTAATAGAAAAAGTAAAAAATGTAGTGGAAATAGAAGTTCCCCTGGTTTTTGGGTGGGGAGAAAGTTTTTATTTTTCTTGCTTTTCTGCTTTTAAAGGCATTGGTTGCTTAGATGGAATTCAGAGGAAATAGGCTTAGATTTTGAATTCTGGAAACCGAGGTCTGGGATTTTTTTTTTTGCATAAAATCTAGATTGACATTAAATCAATTATCATTCAACCTTGAAGATTGAAGATTACATTAGGAGATTACTCTTTTAACATAGTTTAGAATTGACTGATGCTTGATATCACAATACAAATGTGGAAGGAGTCCTTGCCAACAAGCAGGAAAGGGTTGAGCAATCTAAACTCCAAAGAGCTTTCCTATTGAGCTTAATAGGATTTACGAGTATGGGGAAGGAGATATAGGTAGGGATTAACAAACAAGGGAATATGTAAAAAATACCCTTTCATATTTGAATATATAATACACATCAGTATAGTAAGCTATGCATCTGGCAATTCAGATTATATAATCCGTCTTCATGCATTGTAGAATTGTGTTCGTGCTAACATGAAAATTTCGTATCAAAATTTTTTTAGCTTTTGTTGTCACCATATATAATTTTTATCAAATTTTAACCGTACCATCTTCGCCCGTATCTAGAATTACCTAAGCTGTAACCAACAGGAGAAAATGTAAATGGGAGCAAATGTAATGACTAGTGACAGATATGCTTATGTGTTATATTTGATCTTTTGTCCTGCCACTTTTGGATTATGTATGTTAAATATACAAGCAATAATTATTTCATTTTGTTTTCAACATCCTGAAATTTTGATCATATGGAACAAAATTTCAGCACACTCTGATACAACTGTGTCAAGGATGCTGGTGGGAAACAAATGTGATTGGGAAAATCTAAGGGAAGTGACTTTGGAAGAAGGTAAAAGCTTAGCAGAAGCAGAAGGATTGTTTTTCGTGGAAACATCTGCACTTGATTCTACCAACGTTAGGACTGCGTTCGAGATGGTCATCTGAGAGATCTACAACAATGTGAGCAGGAAAGTGTTGAATTCTGATTCATACAAAGCTGAGTTAACTGTCAACAGGGTAAGCCTTGATGATGGCTTAAAGCAAACTCAGACCAAGTACTCATGTTGTTCTAGATAGGTTCTGTGTTTGTTTGATGCAATACCAAGTGAAGGGTTTCCTCATTAACTTTTTTTCTTCATTAAGTTAGTTATTGTCTTTCATCTAATCTGAGAGAATCAAAATTGAAGACTTTTGGTTGCCTGCGTATACCCAAAATGTTTATTTTTCTTATATGTACTATAGAGATATACAATTAAGTTCATTTATATCCCGAAGTCCCAAACTATTTTGGATATATATATATATATATATATATATATATATATATATATTAACAAAACCGTAAAATAATTTCCATTTTTTTCGGTGCTGGATATTTGCTTATTTTAATAGGAAAAAAATATTTATTCTGAGAAAAGCCAAGGTATGACCATCTTAAAGTTTTTGGTTGTCTTTGTTATGTTCTTATTAAGCCCAAGCCTTTAGATAAATTCTCTGCAAGGTCAAGAAAATGTGTTTTTTTTTTAGGATATGCCGATGGTAAGAAAGGATACAAAGTTTTAGATATGGAAAGCAAAAGAATTTTTGAATCTAGAGATGTAATTTTTCATGAAAATATTTTTCCTTGTTGAGAAGCCATCCATAACCCCTCCAATGGCCACATTCCCTCTTCCTCCAACCTTCAAAATTTGCAACAAAATCCACAGTAATAGAATCCCATAAATTTACCCTAATGAAACCAAATTTTGAGATTTCGAATGATGGTCCAACACGTCAATCCGAGATTAATGGACTAACAATTCCATTAAGTTCTCATCAAAATGACATTAAGAATAAATGACATCGAAGATGAGAACAACCCATTAGAAGATGACCAAGTTGTTGGGGAAAATTTAGTATCCGAAAACCACAATCGAGATCACAAGTTTAGGGGGGCTTACAAGGGAAAGACAGTTACCAAGCAAGCTCAATGACTACATTTTAAACGATGTAGTTCCATGCAAGACAAATGGTAAGAAAGCTAGCTTTTGTCATAATAATACGTTCTTTACTCTTACATTGACTAACCATGCATGTAGTAAAGCTATGACTATTGAACCTATCACTTTTGAGAAAGCCATGCAATACTAGGAATGGCAAGAGGCCATGCACAAAGAGTAAAGGCATTGACTGATAATAAAACTTGGATCTTAACTGACCTCCTAAAAGAAAAGAAAGCTATTGGTTCAAAATGGGTTTTTAAAATTAAACACAACCTAGATGGCACTATAGAGCAACATAAAACACGGTTCGTTGCAAAAGGTTATAGCCAAGTTGAAGGACTTGACTACAATGAAACATTTGCTCCAGTAGCCAAATTTGCCACAATCGAATGTCTCTTAGTTGTAGCCATTGTCAAGAATTGGGAACTTTCTTTACCAACTTGATATTAACAATGCATTCTTAAATGGTGACCTTGAAGAAGATGTTTATATGAAACTGCCTCAAGGATACGAACATCAAGAAAAAGGGCTCGTTTGCAAGTTAAACAAATCAATTTATGGATTGAAACAAGCATCCCGACAATGGTTTGGAAAATTGACAGATGCTCTTCTTCAATACAATTTTAAACAAAGCCCATCGATAATTCTTTATTCATATTATCTGTTAATACTAGCTTATTAATTGTTCTTGTATATGTAGATGATTTGATTTTGCCAGGTAATAACAAAGAAAGTTGTGCCACTTCAAATCGTATCTTGAAGGATGTTTCAAACTCAAAGACTTTGAAGCTCTTCATTACTTTCTCGGAATAGGGGTCACAAGAACAAACCAAGGAATTCTACTTAATCAACAAGAATATGCAAATGACATCATCAAGGAAGCCCAGCATGAAGACGAAAAAGAAGTCCATACACCCATTCCACAACAATGTGGTCTTTTAGCTCACCTTGGAGAACCCTTGCAAGATCCCTCAACCTATCATCGAATAGTGGGAAGATTACTCTATCTTACACTCACCATGCCGGACATTGCATATGGGGTTCAACTCCTTAGACAGTTCATGGGCAACCCTTGACATTCGCATCTAAACATGGCCAGGCGATTAATTCGATATTTGAAGAAGAATCCTCATTAAGGTATCTATTTTCCTGGGATAATTCGCTAACCTTGAAGGCATATTGCGACTCTGATTGGGATGCATGTCCAGTCTCCAGAAGGTTCGTGATGGGTTTCACTACGTTATTCGGAGATGTTCCCCTAACTTGGAAGTCAAAGAAATAGCAAATAGTGGCCTTATCTTTTGCAAGGATTTAAATTGCGGTCACGATCGCGTTTTCGATTGTGTTACGTTTATTGTAGTTACGGATTTAGCAAAAACCATCGCAGTAATTGTGGTCATCGTGATCGTGAATTTTTTTTAATTTTACACAATTTTATATAAATTGTAGTAATTGTAATTATAATCATGTAAAGTCTTATTTTATAGTTTTTAAAGTAATTTATGATACACTCAAGGGTTATGGCTCAGTTGGCAACGCAGGTTGAGTTTGTGGGAAGAGCTCTCAGATTCGATTCCCACTAAACACATCTTTGGAGAGGGGTGAAGAGCCTTAACTGTGACTAAACCCTGAACATGATAATCTCAGACCGTTAAAATGGATGAGGATACCTGTGGTTTACACAAAAAAAAGTAATTTATGATACATTAAATCTATTATTTACTTGAAAAAAAGGTTATTCATAATTTTTTGAATTATAATATAACATTCATATTTAAAAAATTACTTATGATAATTGAAAAATAATAAATATTGAAAATAGAGATAAATAATTATGTACTAATAAAAATTAATATACTAATTATTTAGCATTAATTATTTTTTATCTAAATTATTAAAGAATTTTTTCATCTAAATTCTGTCAAATATTTTTTCATCTATATTTAATACCATATATTTAATTGCTCTACAAATTTTACTTTAAAAAATTAAATTGATAATCTAAATTAAACATTACTTAATAATTTTTTAATTCAGATTACCTAATATTTTTTATCATGATTCATAAGATTAACTAATATTAATTCTTCAAAATTAATATGTTGTTAGTTGTTACCAAAAAAAATTCTTAAACATTAAAACCCATTAGCCATCATAAATTAGTGAAATACACATTTTTTTTATTAGATTAAAATACCAATTATCAAATATTAAATCATTATTTAACTTAATTAACCTTTGGCAAAAAAAAAATCAACATTTAACCAAAAAAATTAAATCAACATTTTTAATTTAATTAATCTTTACCCAAAAGCCGAAACCCGACTTCCCAATTCTCCCCATCACCCTCGCGACCCTCGTCCCGCTCCCTCCCTCGATTCTCTGATCTGAAAAGCCCACTAGCCACCGCCTCATGCGCACGCCTCCGACACAGCCCCTCACCAGCTCACCCATCGTCGACCCCCCTCATGCCCTCACCCTCACCCCTCGGGCCTCAGTCAGCCAGCCGAGCCTCACTCAGCCTTGCCAATCTCACCTACCATCGCCTTCTGCGCAACCTATCCAGAGCAGCCTCAACCCTCACATCCCAATCCCTTTTCTCTTCAATTCATCTCTTGTGTCTAACCCAGACGAGAAATCCTCCATTTTCAGAAGCTATTTTCATTTCACAACCATTTTTTCCGCGATAGCGGTGGCGACTACCACCGCTATTTGAAACTCAGGTTACAAGCAACCAAGGAAATCATTTGGTTAGTGAAAGTAATGCATGATTTAAAAGTGGACATTTCCCGACTGATTACATTGTTTTGTGATAACAAGTCTACCATTCGCATCACTTCCAACCATATTTTTTATGAAAGAACTAAATACATTGAGATTGATTGTCATTTTGTTCGCGAAAGGGTACAAAGCAAGCTGTTAAATTTACAGTTCGTCCCCTCTCATCAACAACCTGCTGACATTTTCACTAAAGGCCTTGGCCATGACACTTTCTCAACCTTACTCAAACGCATCGGTATCCATATCAGCCCGCTCATGGCTTGAGGATTAACCCAAACATTCTCATCTATAAGCCATCAGTTATTTACAGTCATTAACAAATTGAATGCCAAATTAATTTGTCTTAAGTAATCAATAATTTTCCTTTTTAATTTTTTTTATTTATTTTCAAATGCTCATTTTTTAAAATCTAAAAAAAAATTCAGTAAAAAAATGGAATGAATTGAAGTAATTATTTATTCTGTTCTAGGTGAGTTGTTTATCAATTTGATGCAATACAAGTGAAGGATTTCCTCAGATTACACTGTCTTTTATCCAATTTGATAGAATGAAAATTGAAACTTTTGACTGCCCCAAAATTTTTATCTTTTATATATGTACTACAGATACATACATCAAGTTGAGTTCATATATCTATTAACAAAAAAAAGTCAAATGATTTTCAGTAGTGGATACTTGAGTATTTTAATAACAAAAAAAAAATGCTAAAACTTTATTCTGAATTCTGCAATATTATGCATGATTATTTTTTTTTTAGATATTTTTTATTTGGAGGAAATGAGGTTTGGAAACTTGACTTTGTCAGTAACACAGTCGTTGTACAAATTGCTACTATGCAAATATGCATTAATTTTTGGTTATTTACAAATTATTTGTTGTATTACTAACTTATTATTTTTTCGGTTTGAAGTTCAACATTCAGTAAATTTCCTTCTACTTTCTAGCTTTCAATCTATGACTTTTACTTCAGTTATTCAACTTATGAGTTATTCATTAGAGAAACTTTTCCATGTTGGACTTTTTTTGAAATTATACCTCGGTTGTCAGATTATTTAAAAGGCATTCTTCAATCTAACTAGGCTATTCTAATGATGACTATAAAAATTATTTAATCACTATTGTGACATTTCTTTTCATTTAATTTGAAATCATTTGCATAAAAACATTTAGTTCAATAATAGAAACAAATTTCTCTATTCAAAAATCAAATCTGTCCATCCCTTAATCAATGAAAAATAAAAATTAAATCCTATTATTAGAATTTAGGATGCTTGGATTACAATTTTCTTTTAATTGTTAGCGTTAGGTAAGACTTGGTGATGATCATTTGCTTTCCTAGTGTTGACTTCAACCTAATCGATCGTAGGATTCATAGCACGCTTAAAAGAACGTGTCAAGCAACTTCTTAATGCTTCCAGATAGGTTCTGTGTTAGTTTGATGAAAGGTTTCCTCGTATTACTGTTTTTTTTCCTGCATTAAGTTGGTTATTGTCTTTTATTCAATTTGATAGAATGAAAATTGAGGACATTTGATTTCCTGCTGATTCACAAAATGTGTTATCTTTTTATATGTACCATATACAATTAAGTTCATTTATATTCCAAACTATTTTGTATATATGTTAATAAAAAAGGAAAATGATTTCAATTTTTTCAGCTCAGGATAATAACATAAAATATTTTTGATATGGCTAAGCCCACACCCACTAGGCTGAGACCCAAAAGACGACAGAGGCCGACACGTGGCCTAACATTATTGGGCCACATGACGTCAGGTGAGAGACCTCATAAAGACTTTCGGCTCAATATGCAAGAGACCCCTATCGCCGGTAGAAGACCCCTCAGGGGTTCTGTCGCTTGCGACAGACGTCGGATGACCGCCCGCGTTCTGCCTGCCGCCAGATGAGTGTGGCTCCGTTCTACATACCTCTCGCCGTGCGATAGACCTCTGTCGCCTCAACAGTGTTAGAGTCATATTGGAACACAAACTCTTCTAAAATGACGAAATCACCCTCCACGTGATTGCTTTACAGTAATGGTAATTTATTCGCCTATAAATGGGCCACATGTATTATCTTTACTGGGAAATTTTGGACTTCAAGCTTTTATGTTTCCCAATACTCAAGAACTTTTTGCTGACTTCAACATCAAAGTGCCTACACAGGGAACCACCCCCTGTGTTCCTCTGACTTTTCTTGTTTTACAGAAGCTTTTTGGAGACATGTGGAGAGAGGAGACAGACATTGACATCAGCAATCATTCATTATTGTTTTGTGCGACAACAATTGGTGCCATCTGTGGAAAACGAAATAAAAGCCAATTACAACTTTCAAGATGGTGAGAACAAGATCAACTAATGTGAGAGATGGAGTTGATGAGAATTCCGTGAGTTCTCTTGAACAACCGATTCGCCAGAGAACGTAGGAAAACAGGGAAGACGAAAGAGCAACGGTATCTATGGCAGAGTTCGAAGCTCTAAGGTGCTAGAGCGAGTAAACAACTCAGGTGCTGAGGGCTATGATGGATCTGTTTAAGGGAGTCCTCCCACAATTGAATCTGTCGTAGACTGTACAGAACCTCGTGGGAGAGACGAGTGAAGGTGTGCCACCTTAGGCGATTGGGCGACAGACCCCCTACTGCAACAAGAGGTGCCACCCCCGAGAGAGGCTCACAACCCACAGAATACAGCAGGACTGGGTAATAAGAGGCCTGTCGTGGGTTCTCAGTAGGAGGCTGAGGATGCTGTAGAGCTGGGACCTATGATAGGGCTTAGGCGACAATGGCTTGGTGTAACGCGATAGAGTACTGGGCGACAGGATGTTGAAGCTGCGTCAGGGTCTTCCGCCCATACTGTAGTCTATCAAATTTCACCGGGACTGACCTTGGACATGGTGTTGGAGGTGCTTGAAAGAATGGTGTCGATGACGAGAGCACTTGGAGGGCTGAGTCGGAGTTTGACCCTACCTAGAACACACAGATGACATGAGGAGGTGCACCTCGAAGTAAAGGAAAGGAAATAGTGGTTGAAGACTTGCCTGACTCATCCCATGCTGAAAGGGATAAAAACCAACTCGCTCTTCCTGTGGAAATGAAAAAAATGATAGAATAGGTGCTAGAAGAGAAGAAGTTGGTGTCCACAGAGGAGAACCAAAGAAGAAGGATACCATTTAGTGAGGCCATAATGCAGAAACCATTACCCCTAAAGTTCAAGATGCCACAAATGACAGCATATACAGAAAAGACGAATCCCTACGATCACATGCAAAACTATGAGGCCCTCATGTTACTGCATGGATGGGAGGATGAGATAATGTGTAAGGCCTTTTCGCTCACTCTGACAAGGCATGCGATAAAGTGGTTTAATAGCTTGCCCGAAGGGTCTATTGTCTCTTTTGACCAGCTGCGAAGTGAGTTCCTTAAGGCTTTCGTGGTGAATAGCCAAAGGAAGAAGGAGCCGACTTATTTGCTCACCCTGAAACAAGGAGGTAACGAGTCATTGAAGAGTTATGTAGATTGATTTAGGGATGCCACTTTGGAGGTGCAAGATTTGCAAGTAGGAGTAGCCATGGCAGCCATGTTACAGGGGACAAGGTTTGAAAAGTTATAGGAGTCCTTGTCATTAGACCAACCGATTACAATCTCAGACCTATTCTCTCGAGCAAATAAGTACATCACTCAGGGAGAAGTGATGAAAATGGTATCCAATGGGGAGCAAAAGGAAGGAAAGAATAGAGGAAGAGAAACCTCCGGGAGGCCCTCCAGTCAATCAAGCAAACTCGAAAAGGCCCCCACGTTGAAATACACCACTTACACCCTACTTGCTGAATCTCGGGCTTCGGTACTAGCAGCTATTGAAGGATCTAGCCTTATACAACTTTCGAAGAAGACCTCTGGGAATTTAGGTCGAAACTTGGACGCATACTGTGACTATCATTCGACGCATGGACATTCCACAGTTAAGTGTAGGGAGTTGATGAATCAGCTTGAGAAGCTAGCGCGGGAAGGAAAGATAAACCAATTTGTGTGGATGAGTGATAGAAACAACTATCCTATGAGCAACAAGGGGAATTACCCTAAAGACAAAAGAGATAAGAACGGGAGGATTGTGAGGAAAAATGAAGACAATAGGAGAAATGGTCATAGAAGGTTAGGTAGGAGGAATCAAGAGGAAGATAACGAGCCCACGGGGCCAGCAATCAACATTATATCTGGAGGAGAATCGTTGGCTAGTATTTCCTCCTTGTCTAGAAAATCCTATGCTCGGCAAGCCTACCAAGTCAACTCAGTAATGGAAGAGAGGTAGGATGAGGAGCCCATTACCTTCACACCAGCCGACAGGAGAGATGTCATGATCCCCCATGACGACCCGATGGTGATCTCAGCAGTCATAGCAAAGCATCTAGTCAGCCGAATCCTAGTTGATAATGGGAGTTCGGTGAATCTAATTTACTGGAATTTCTTTGAGAAGATGAACATATCGAAAGACAAGCTCAAACCAATGCCCACACCTTTGTATGGATTTTCTGGTGAAAAGGTGAAGGTAATAGGGGCTGTTCAGCTACCTATCGCACTTGGAGAGAACTCAAAGAGTATCATAGGACATACGTTATTTGTGGTGGTGAAGTCAATATCAGTGGCTTATAATATGATCTTCGGGCGATCATTGTTGAATGACATGAGGGCAATAATACACCCTTGTTATCTGCTAATGAAGTTCCCGACTCCCCACGGTGTTGGCCAAGTGAGGGGAGACCAAAAAAGGGCTAGGATGTGTTATATCGCGTCAACTACATGCAAAGGAATTCAGAGAAAAGAGACCCCTCACAATCGAAGAACCGCCTAAGTCGAAGCCTAATGAGGAAATGGAGGTAGTTCGATTAGATGATGAAGATGAAGAAAATGTGGCACACGTGGGGAGTCAGTTGCTAGAAAAAACAGAGGAAATAATTCAGTGCTTGAAGGAGAATGTTGATGTCTTTGCTTGGAATCCCGACGATATGCCTGGAATTGATCCTGAGGTTGCTTGCCACCGGTTAAATGTAGTCCCAGGAGCCAAACCTGTCAAGCAAAAGAAGGGAAATTTTGCTCTAGAAAGGCAGCAGGTTATACACAAGGAGATCCAGAAGCTATTGCAAGCAAGGTTTATTAAAGAAGTTGATTACCCTGAGTGGTTGGCTAACGTGGTGTTGGTGAAGAAGGCCAACAGAAAATGGAAGATGTTTGTGGATTTTACGGACTTGAACAAAGCCTACCCTAAGGATTCATATCCATTAGCTCGAATTGATAAATTGGTGCATGAGACTTGTGGATATGAGCTACTTAGTTTTTTGGATGCTTTTTTAGGGTACCACCAAATCATGATGCATCCAGATGATGAGGAGAAGACTTCATTCATTACCGATAGCGGAACATATTGCTATCGAGTAACGCCTTTCAGTCTGAAGAATACAGGGGCAACATATCAGCGCATGGTAAATAAGGTGTTCAAGGACTTGTTGGGAAACACCATGGAAGCATATGTAGATGATATGATCATCAAAAGCCGTAGGGAGGAGTCACATGCCGAGAAAATCTCGGAGGTGTTTAAGGTGTTATGGCAGTATAAGATGAAGTTGAACCCTAACAAGTGCTCGTTTGGAGTGAGGTTGGGAAAGTTCCTGGGGTTCATGATCACTAATCGAGGAATAGAAGCGAACCTTGAAAAAGATCAAGTCATCTTGGACATAAAGCCGCCCAATACTGTTAGAGAAGTTCAAAGGCTAACTGAGAGAATAGCAGCTTTGAACCACTTCTTGTCCAAATCAGTAGAAAGGAGTCTACCATTCTTTAAGGCGATAAAGTCGGGAAAGAATTTCAAGTGGATGGAAGAATGTCAAAGTGCATTCGAGAAATTAAAAGATTACCTGAAAGAGCTGCCACTGTTGTCTCGACCTTAGCTTGGAGATAGGCTCTTCATGTACTTGAGTGTAGGCGAAAAGGTGGTAAGTGTAGTCCTTTTAAGGAAAGAAGGGGACAAAGACTACCCAATTTATTATGTAAGCAAGGTTCTGCTAGACAAAGACAAGATATCCTCAAGTTGAAAATGTGGCTTTATCATTAGTAATGGCAACTCAGAAGTTACGACCATACTTTCAGGCCCACTCCATAACTGTTCTGACAGACCAACCTTTGAGGCAAATATTGCAAAACCTGAGCACCCAGGGCGTTTAACCAAATGGGCGGTAGAGCTTAGTGAGTATGACATACACTTCCAACCCCTCCAAGTGATAAAAGGACAAGCATTGGCAGATTTTATTGTGGAGTGCACTGGTCGGGAGGTCCAAGAAGAACCAGAATTAATTTGATGCAAGCTGTTTGTGGATGGAGCTCGTAACGTGGATGGTAGTGGAGCCGAGATTGTACTAGTCTCGCCTAAGGGACAAACCTATCAGTATTCCCTCCGCTTTAGTTTCCCAAGCTCGAATAATGTGGCTGAGTATGAAGCCTTGATAGTCGAATGAGGATAGTAGAAAAATTAGGAGTTAGAAATCTAGTGGCTCATAGTGACTCCCAATTGGTGGTAAATCAATTTCTTGGTGAGTATGAAGCACGGGAGACTGCTTTAGTACCATATTTACAAAAGGTCCAACTATTAGCATAAATGTTTAAGAACTTTAGGTTAACCCAGATAAACCAGTCAGAGAACAATCATGCAGATGCTCTTTCGAAGTTGGCCTCCTCTAGGGGAATAAAAGGTGGCATAGTGAAGGTGGAATCCCTAGCCAAGCCGAGTATTGAAGAGGAGGAAGTTTGTGATGTCGAGATCGGGAGTGATTGGAGAAACCCGATCAGAGATTACATTATGGAGGGAAAACTCCCCGATGACAGAGATGAAGCTCGAAAACTGAAATTACAAAGTGCTAGGTTTACTGTGGTAAATGGGGAGCTCTACAAGCATGGGTTTACTTCGCTCTTGCTAAAATGCTTAGGGCCTAAACAAGCTGAATATGTATTGGCTGAAGTTCACGAGGGCATATGTGGTGAATACTTAGGGGCTCGAGCATTAGCTGCGAAGATACTACGTAAGGGGTTCTATTGGCCCACACTAAAAAAAAATGCCATTGAGAAGGTGCGAAGGTGTGATAAATGCCAGAAGTTTGCTCCTATAGCATCCGCACAAGTCTTGGCCCTCCAGAGCACCCTTCAACCAACACCATTCGAGCAATGGAGGCTAGACATCTTGGGACCTTTTCCCTTGGGCACAGGCCAAAGAAAGTTTCTGCTAGTAGCCACTGATTATTTCACCAAATGGATAAAGGCAGAGCCCTTGGCAATAATCTCTGAAAAGAAGGTAGAGGCTGTGGTATGGAAAGATGTCATCTGCCCCTTTAGAATCCCTCGGGTGCTGATTGCCAATCATGGGAAATAGTTCGACTGTAACGCTTTTAGAGAGTTTTGTAAAGGCTTGAGTATCCAGCTAAGGATATCATCCGTGTCTTACCCACAAGCCAATGGGCAAGCCGAAGTCAGCAATCGAACCATATTGCATGGATTGAAAACAAGACTAGACAAAGCAAAGGAGAATGGGTGGATGAGCTCCCAAGTGTCCTATGGGCTTATAGGACAACAAGTAGAGTATCGATAGGAAAAACACCATTTAACTTGGTATATGGAACTGAAGCCCTCATCCCAGTTGAAATTGGAGCAAGATCGCTTAAGCTGATCCTTTACGTTCAAGAAATTAACTCCCAAGGGCTTAGAGAGAATCTTGATCTAATAGATGAACTAAGAGGTACGACAAAGATGAAGTTGGCCGCTTACCAACAGCAAATAGTCGCTTATTATAATGCCCGAGTTAAGAGCAGAGAATTATAAGAAGGAGACCTGGTGCTAAGAAAATCAGCTATTACAAATGCTCACAGGGAAGATGGTAAGCTTCGGGCCAATTGGGAAGGACCTTACAGAATTAGGAAGATGATTGGGCCAAGCACATGCACTTTGGAAACTTTGCAGAGAAAAAAGATCTCGAAGACCTGGAATGTCAATCACCTCAAGTTGTACTGGCAATGAAGACATTATACTCTTTTTATTGTTCTTATTTTTCTCTATTATTTTATCCATTACTTCGCAGATATCATTGTTTTGTTATTATTTGATTTATGAATAAAGGCCAGTTATTCATATTCCACATTTTCTAATACAACAAATTAGTTGGTATGTGTATTACAGGAATAAAAATGACAAAGACAAAAGCTGGCCAAATACAAAGACCCTAAACGAAAAATGCGCGAGATGGGCAAACAAAAAGTCCCTAAGCACAAAAGGGTGTGAGACGGGCAAAATAAAAGGCCCTAAGCGAAAAATGCATGAGACGGGCAAACCAAACGCAAATATGTGCCATCTGTGCCAATCTCATAATCTGACTGTGCACCTAATTGGATTTGAATGGCAATATCAATGCAAAAGGCATCCTCCCTCTAACTACTTCTGATTTGATCCATCAGATCTAGCTCAGTTCGAAAACTAGCTACCAAACCATACCTTTCAGAAAGAGTCACTTTCAGATTGAAGTTTGCAAACTATTCCAAGAGATTGTATTCCCAAACCATCATATAAGAAATCATACCCAAGTGCTTTCTACTTAAGGCATCTGCTACCACATTCGCTTTTCTTGGGTGGTACAATATCTTACAGTCGTAATCTTTTAACAAGTTCCTCCATCTACGCCGTCTCATATTTAATTCAGACTGCGAGAACAGATACTTGAGGCTTTTGTGGTCAGTGTATACCTAAAATTTCTCACCGTATAAATAATGTCACCATATCTTCAAAGCAAACACTACGATAGCAAGTTCTAGGTCATGGGTAGGATAATTCTTCTCGTGATCTTTCAACTAGCAAGAAGCATAAGCAACCACTTTCTCATTCTATATCAGCACACAACCCAAACCAAGTAAGGAGGCATCACTGTACAATGAAAATCTTCCTAGCCCATTAGGAATAGGAAGGATCGATGCTGTGGTCAACCTCTGTTTTAATTCCTAAAAGCTGCGCTTACAAGCATCAATCCATTCGAACTTAACATCTTTGTGTGTGAGAAGCGTCAGAGGAGCAGCTAATCTCGAGAAACCCTTAACAAACCTCCGGTAATATCCAGCTAGACCTAAGAAACTTCGAATCTCTGTCATCGATTTCGGTCTCTCCCACTGCACAATTGCTTCAATCTTAGACGGATCAACTAACGCGTCTTTAGAGGCTACATGTCCCAGAAAAGTGATCTGATCTAGCCAGAATTCACATTTACTAAATTTCGCATTTAACTTCCTATCTCTGAGGATTTATAAAATCATGTAGAAATGCTAAGCATGTTCTTCCTGAGATTTAGAGTATACAAGTGTCACATCCCATGACCACATTTTTCACATTTTTCTATACATTTTATACGGTTGGGCTGTCTGTGATACTTTACTTTTTATATTCATTTAACTATTAATTATAAAATTAGTAATATCAATTACATCCTCTATCTTAATTCTTAAGAAAGTAGTACTGAAAGTAAGTCTAAATACAGAAAATAAATGATCATACCTCATATTATAAATCAAGTTGTCGCAATGTCTCTAAATGCGCAGCTCGAAATCCTCAGATGTCAAATCTCACAGTCACCAAAAATCTGAAATGTTAAAATTGGGGAGTGAGCAAACCACGTTTCAGTAAGATAGTTATATGCAACACTTGATATTTAGCTACCTATATACTGAAAATAATTTTTCACTTTCTTTAAATCTTCCTAGAGGCTCTAGGCTCACATGTAGGAAGGATACTACAGTCGGTTAGGGATCTAGATAGAGTAAGGCAGGTATTTTAGAATACCTGTCTTATCCCGGAACCTAGAAGCAACTGTAGAGAGTAATTGTTTTCTTTTGATATTCAAATCCCAGTAAAACATTAAATATTCAAGTGATAAAACACTTAAGTAAATAAATAAGGAATTAATGTTCCTTTCACAAATACCCATTTCCACACTTGTAAAACACCATATAATATTTTGTTCAACACGTAATATATCAAAAGCTCAGTAGCTGTAGATAATTTAGTACCAGCAAAAGTTCAGTGAAAAGTACAATCATCAGTACAGTATCATGGAGACTAGGCAACGCCCTAAATATATCAGGCTATAATATCATCCCAAATAAGGGAAACACATGAGATCTATGGCCATAGTCATGGGGTTCACAGTGTGCACTGATTAGGTGTCCACTAGGACGCTAATAATAGGAACAGTATCTATCAGCACTAACACATGACACGTGAGCATGATATGGGGCCTAACAATCTCAAAACAGTAAACACGTGATATAAAACCCCATTTATGAAATCAATTTCATTGAATATAAGTTCAATCAATCCATAAATATTCATAACGAAAATATTTTCATCTTATGAATAACAATTTATAAAATATTCATACTGGGGTAATCACTCCTGAAAATGTTCTGAATATTATGAACAGTATAAATCACATTTTCCATACGGTGAAAATAGTTTATAAAATAATCACACTGTAAAATAAATCTCATGACTGTTTCTTTTTCACCGTAAAACATGTACGCACGCTTTTCCGTGCTTTCTATCCAAAATCGGGTTTTCAAAGTTATCAGAATTCCAATCAATTATTTTTATGATTTATGGAAAAATAAAATATTTATTTTTCAAATTCAATAATCCCGTCACCATGTTTTCCTCTATAAACACGTGTAGAGACCTTCTAGACTCAAAATACTATTTTTTGTCTTTAATTAACCTTTATGGGATTTCTATAAATAATTATTTTCATAATTAAAACCATAAAGGTTATTTATGAAATCAAGTAAATATTTAAGCAATATTTATAAAATATTCACTTTAGTCCTTTTCATTTTTCATATCGTTTCACGTGAAATATCACATATCGGGGGATTTTCGGTGATTCCATTTTCACCATTCTCGAAAACATGAATATTTTAAAATTAAATATCAGTATATTCATGTTTTATGAAAACTAATTGATTTCTTGATTTTCGTGGTTGGAAATTATTCCTCATGATATAAAATCATTTATTATGATTTTCGATAATTTTCTAAGATTTTTCGGCAGTATAATGACTGCCAATTGGCTAGCCTCCTACACGAAAAATACAGTTTATATTTTCAACCGGTAAATTGCCAAATTTTCCAACCAATCATCATAAATAGCATTTATAAAAATTTAAATGCATATTTAAAACATGTGTGCCGAATATCCCTACAGGCTGCACATGTCTCCCTTACCTTTCTCAGGTCGGTGACTGCCTCTAAAGGTCGCGCCCGTGTTCACCTCTCCCGGTTCGATTGTCTCATTCGCCGAGAACGATTCTGGAAACCAAATTCTAAATTTTAGAATTTTCTCAATTTATTTAAATAAATAAATTATTTAAATAATTTTTATCAACACTTTTCGGGATTTCTTACCGATTCCCGTAATTCTTGAGGTTTCGAATTCTCAAAAATTTTTGAATTCCCATAATTTCTTTTCTCTTCCTCTTTCTTCTTTTTCTTCCTTCTTTCTTTTCTTTCTTTTTCTTTTTCCTTTTTCCTTTTCTTTTTCTTTTTCTTCTTTTTCCTTGGCCAGACCGGTTTCAGACCGGTCAACCTCGTCCATGGTTGGTTCTCCTTCGGCGGACGGTTCTCCGGTGGTTCGGTGGCTCATCAGCTAGCCGACGCCACGGTGAACCTGCTGGTGGTCTGCGTTCGACCTAGATCGGCAGCACGGCGACGGATCGACTCGGTTTTGGCTTGGTCTCTTCCACCTCTTCGCCCTTCCTCCTCCACCATTCTCCACCTCTCCGGTGGCCTCCTACCTCTTCCTCTTCCTCCGGCGAAGCTTCAGTGGCAGTGGCGGTGGCCGAATCAGCCGACACCGCCACTTTCTCTTTTCTTTTTCCTTCTCGGCTTCCGTCTGGTTTCGCCTCTGTTTTTTCGATTCTGTTTCTCCTCTCTTCCATCGGTCATCAGCTTCCCCTCTCTCCACTGACACCGTCCTTCCTCCCTTGTCTCTCTTTCTTTCTCCGACGACGGGGCCGGCTGCTCAACGGTTTCTTTTCTTTTCTTTTTTTTGTTTTATTTTATTTTATTTTTATTATATATTATATTTATAATTTACTTTATAAATATAATATTAATATTATATTATAAAGTACATACTATATAATATAATATTATATATATTATATTACAACATATATATAATTTAAATTAACTACAATTTACATTTTATATGTATATATATTTGTATTTCAATTATGTATATATATACCATATATATATATATATATATATATATATATACACACTTTACACAAAATTTTAAAATACTAATTTGTATTTCCTTTGTATACATATTCATATATGTATACATACAAAATAACATTATACATATGTATTATTTACATTATAAATAGTATATATATCTATATATACCAAAGTATACTAATATATACTATATACTATATACTATATAGTATTTAAATACATATGTATTTGTATAAAATACATTTATATAATATATAATTATATAAATATACTTTATATTCTTTTTCTCCTTTTCTTATTTAATTTGGATTTCAATTCATCCAAATTAAATTTCCTCCTTTCATTATTTTCCAAATTTAAATTTCCTTAACTTGGATTTTCAATTTCCGTCACTTACTCAATTCACGAAACTTCCACAATATTTTCATATACTTTAAATTATATTTATTTATTTCACTAAATTTCACATATTAATGATTTCCAATTAAATGAAAAATTTACGGTTATCACATCCTCCCTACCTTAAGAAATTCGATCCTCCAAATTTAACTTAAGTCCAAAAGGTGGTACGTTCCGTCTACTTATAGTTCTTACTCTTTAGATACTCTTTTAAATAGTACTATCAGCATATCATCAACATTAGAATCACTTTGACCACTACATGCTGTGTCTCAGCATATATCTATACTCCCGTAAGTTTATTCCTTACTAATTGGGATTTATCAATTTCATTTCTCTTTTCACATAAAAGTCCATTCACCCCCCCTTTTTTTTTCCATATCATAGTGGATCTATGTTATTCATCATCCATGTTTCTCAATTAGTGCCAAGTTGATATAGTTTAAAACTATCAGTTACACATGTCATCAATTGTATGTAATTGTCCCAGTAGCTTTCATATCTCGTGCACACGCTCTCTCAATATATCTTCAAGTGTCTCAATACCACGCTAAGATATTAACATCAATACGGAGCGGTGCTGTGAGTACACTTGGAATCTCAAAGCCTTTTTGCCCTTTCTTATTAGCATATGGCAACTCAGAGACTCCCATCACATGTAATGCTCACTGGAACTGTACATATACATCCTCATCGTTTCACACTCTTATACTTTGACTATGCCACTAGAGAATTTGGAAGTCTGATAATGGAAAGTGATTTTATTTAGATCCTTAGTCTTTAATCACTTCCATATCATCATATCTCTTTTGGATCCTTTATTATCCACAATATTCAATTTTCACATTCATTCTCTCAAGGCTGCATCTCACTTGCAGACTTTACTGTTGATCATCTCTCTATATGGCTTTTCATTTATGAGACAATCATTTCTCTCTATATAGCTTTTCATGTAGTATGGTTATTCGATGATTGAATCCTCAAATTATCTCTTTAATCACTACATTATTTATGCAATTCCACCGTTTCAAAGTGTGGACATCATTTTTGTTGCTTTTGCATAACTGGCAATATAATAACACATGTCATTCATCTTACTCCTTTGATTACCATTAATTTCATTTGCCGAGTTTGGCTTGATTTTACATCTAGCCAAGGTCATGTGATAACCAACATGAAAGCACTTTCAGTTTTAATTTCGAGAACTATTTCATATTTGCATTCCCTTCTCATCATGTAACATACTTTCTTATTTCATTTTCATCTTTTTACTTTCATCAATTTGATCGGTTTTCTCAAGTGGTATGGTACACTATTGTTAAAATCTTTTAACATCTTGCATACCATCCTTTCTTCCGACTTATTCATTTACCGACTTTAACTTTTTTAGTTATATCACATTAGTAGAGTAGCAAGCCCCATCACTCCTCTATAGCCTGGCAGTAATATCTAGCTAGACTCATTAATTTCGTATCTCAATCATTATCTCTCTATCATAGACAAATTCACTGTCATTCTGTCAGTCCGAGATCATATATCTCAAAAAGAGATACTGTCTAGCCAAATCTCTTAGTTTGCCAATCTTAACACAAATCCATAGTCTTGGAGACTTTGAAGGGTTATTTATCACAACACTGCTCATGTTCCATTTGTATCTTTGACCGTATCAATATCTCATCATGTTATTCATGTATGAATGCCTCAGTCATTAAGCTTATATATCACAAGATAATTTGTTAACCTTGTAACCTCAATAGGTACTCGTAAAAATTTCATCGAGTTCTAATCATTAATTACTAGATCTCAGTCTCCAACTTCTATCTGATGACGCTTTATATAAAGAGATTGGTCTTATAGTCTCCTTATACATCTCTGATTAGATCAATAAAGCGTCCATTTTCATGTAGATGAATACTTGTTCTTCACAAGAACTTTATTAAATAGTAAGAATTTAATACACCATTTTAATTCATCTACGTATCAAGGTCATCTGTGTTTCTCTCATTTACACTTATACAGACAACTTCATTATCCTCTATTTACATTATCTGTATTTTCATCAATCACACCTATACAAGTGAATTTCATTATTCACACATTTTCCAAAGTAGTTGTAAAGCTTTTCGGATTCTTTTTATATTTTCTGATATAAGCTTAGAAATTAGATTTCCCATACCTTATCAAGTCAATGTTAGCTCGATTTCTCCAATCTATATAACTTTGAAAGTTTATTGGGAATAACATCCGATACTGTTTTAATCACTATACTTG
Organism: Heritiera littoralis; assembly: GCA_031772115.1. NCBI lineage: Eukaryota > Viridiplantae > Streptophyta > Magnoliopsida > Malvales > Malvaceae > Heritiera > Heritiera littoralis. The sequence goes on from JAPDPK010000058.1 coordinate 97,055, forward strand.
TACCATTTTGGACAGATTATCTCTATGTCCTATCGTTTCCACTATGTATCCTCAAGGCAGAGACAGTTAATTTTCAAATCATTTTGAAATATTCTCCACCTTGATTTCTTTATTTACTCATGTTTCACCGCATATTACTCAAAGTGATTAGTAATGCTGTAAAAAGTGTAACCATTTAATTAACCATACTAATATGGATTTCATTATTTGTTCTATTCACTTTCTCAGTCATTTTCTGTAGTCATCCACTTTTCATAATATCCAACGATCCCGTAATAAACATCCAATTCAATACACTCTTAATTCAGGCCTTTACAATCAATAATCGGGCCAATCATCTTGTGATATTCCACTATACACTTATGGGATCGCATCATGTAAGGCTTCGGCCCGTCCGTCGTCTGCCTGTACACATCTATACTATCCTCTTTCGTGAGCACAATGGCCCCCTCAAGGATCTATCGTGAGGCCCAGCCCCTTCACTAGGTCACTTACCATTCGCATCCGTAATCTACATGTAAGTGGAATCAGTAATAGGTCGTTATATTCATATTACATCCTATATGCCATTAATGACTCCATCACCATCAATGTATTCAAGATTAACGTGGTTTTATCACTGTTCAGAATATAGCCCAACATAGGGGCGTTTTCATCATTTCGACATTTATTTCTTTCTCCTCAGTATACATTTAAACCAAGTATCTTGTCATCTATGTGCTAATAGTATCATTTCTCATGCTAATATGAGCAATTTAATATCTTGTTTGATTTCGACAGAAAAGTCCAATAGGATCTATAAACGGATCATTTTGCATGAAATGCAGTTTTACATCATCAATTTCCCTGTCAAATCAATCAATTCCAACTTCTGTTGGTCTGTTTTGACTCCAGGTAAAATTTTAAAGGCAGGGGTATTTTGGTCATTTTTGGCCAAAAATTTTCTCTCTTCAAAATACCTTCAATCGGTGATCTTAAGATCTATTTAATGATGATATTTCATTCCCCTCCTTTATATCGTCACTTTCAGGTCTTAGTTCGATCCGGATAGAAAGTACTGGTGGGGCCCTCATCGAGTCCTTTCGGTTCCTTACCGAACAGGCCTTCATTTAGATCATAATATCACCATTTTCTGGTAAATTCTGAGCCTATTATTTCTCTTTACCGTCATTAATTCATAAATTCTCACTCCCTTCAAATTATTTTACTCAATTTGCAATCATTTATTTTCTCTATATATTTAGACTACACAATACTACAGGGGATGTTAACATTTCTGACACGTTTTCTCTCCAAAAGTATCAACAGACATCAGGCCAACCTTGCTCTGATATCATTAAATCTGTCACATTCCGTGACCACATTTTTCACATTTTTCTATACATTCTATACGGTTGGGCTGTCTTTGATACTTTACTTTCATATTCATTTAACTATTAACTATAAAATTAGTAATATCAATTACATCCCCTATCTTAATTCTTAAGAAAGTAGTGCTGAAAGTAAGTCTAAATACATAAAATTAATGATCATACCTCATATTATAAATCAAGTTGTCACAATGTCTCCAAATGCGCAGCTTGAAATCCTCAAATATCAGATCTCACAGTCACCGAAAATCTGAAATGTTAAAATTAGGGAGTGAGCAAACCACGGCTCAGTAAGAGAGTTATATGCAACACTTGATATTCAGCTACCTATATGCTGAAAATAATTTTTCACTTTCTTTAAATCTTCCTAGAGACTTTAGGCTCACATGTAGGAAGGACACTACAGTCGGCTAGGGATCCGGATGGAGTAAGGCAGGTATTTTAGAATACCTGTCTTATCCCAGAACCTAGAAGCAACTGTAGAGAGTAATTGTTTTCTTTTGATATTCAAATCCCAGTAAAACATTAAATATTCACGTGATAAAACACTTAAGTAAATAAATAAGGAATTAATGTTCCTTTCACAAATACTCATTTCCACACTTGTAAAACATCGTATAATATTTAGTTCAACACGCAATATATCAAAAGCTCAGTAGCTGTAGATAATTTAGTACCAACAAAAGTTTAGTGAAAAGTACAATCATCAGTACAGTATCATGGAGACAAGGCAACACCCTAAATATATCATGCTATAATATCATCCCAAATAGGAGAAACACATGAGATCTATGGCCATAGTCTATGGGGTCCACAGTGTGCACTGATCAGGTGTCCACTGGGACGCTGATAAAATATTCATACTAGGGTAATCACTCCCGAAAATGTTCTGTATATTATAGAACAATATAAATCACATTTTCCATACGGTGAAAACAGTTTATAAAATAATCACATTGTAAAATAAATCTCATGATTGTTTCTTTTTCACCGTAAAACATGTACGCACGCTTTTCCGTGCTTTCTATCCAAAATCGGGTTTTCAAAGTTATCAGAATTCAAATCAATTATTTTTATGATTTATGAAAAAATAAAATATTTATTTTCCAAATTCAATAATCCCGTCATCATGTTTTCCTTTATAAACACGTGTAGAGACCTTTTAGACTCAAAATACTATTTTTCGTCTTTAATTATCCTTTATGGGATTTCTATAAATAATTATTTTCATAATTAAAACCATAAAGGTTATTTATGAAATCAAGTGAATATTTAAGAAATATTTATAAAATATTCACTTCAGTCCTTTTCATTTTCCATCTCGTTTCACGTGAAATATCACATATCAAGGGATTTTCGGTGATTTCATTTTCACCATTCTCAAAAACATGAATATTTTAAAATTAAATATTAGTATATTCATGTTTTACGAAAATTAATCGATTTCTTGATTTTCGTGGTTGGAAATTGTTCCTTGTGATATAAAATCATTTATTATGATTTTCGGTAATTTTCTAAGATTTTTCGGCAGTATAATGACTGTCAATTGGCTAGCCTCCTGCACGAAAAATACAGTTTATATTTTCTATGGGTAAATCGCCACAATTTTCCAACGAATCATCATCAATAGCATTTATAAAAATTTAAATGTATATTTAAAACATGTGTGCCGAATATCCCCACAGGCTGCACATGTCTCCCTTACCTTTCTTGGGTCGGCGATTGCCTCTCAAAGGTTGAGCCCGTGTTCACCTCTCTCGGTTCCATCGTCTCATTCACCGAGAACAATTCTGGAAACCAAATTCTAAATTTTAGAATTTTCTCAATTTATTTAAATAATAAATTATTTAAATAATTTTTATCAACACTTTTCGGGATTTTTTACCGATTCCCGTAATTTTCGAGGTTTCGAATTCTTGGGAATTTTTGAATTTTCGGAATTCCTTTTCTCTTCCTCTTTCTTCTTTTTCTTCCTTCTTTCTTTTCTTTCTTTTTCTTTTTCCTTTTTCCTTTTCTTTTTCTTTTTCTTCTTTTTCCTTGGCCAGACCGATTTTAGACCGGTCAGCCTCGTCCACGGCCGATTCTCCTCCAGTGGCCGGTTCTCCGACGGTTCGGTGGCTCCTCAGCTGGCCAACGCCACGGCGAACCTACTGGTGGTCTCCGTTCGGCCTGGATCGGCAGCACGGCAGCAGATCGACTCGGTTTTCGCTCGGTCTCTTTCACCTCTTCGCCCTTCCTCCTCCGCCGTTCTCGGCCTCTCCGGTGGCCTCTTACCTCTTTCTCTTCCTCCGACGAAGCTTCGGTGGCAATGGCGGTGGCCGAATCGGCCGGCATCGCCACTTTCTCTTTTCTTTTTCCTTCTCGACTTTCACCGGGTTTCGCCTATATTTTTATGATTTTGTTTCTCCTCTCTTCCGTAGGTCACCGGCTTCCCCTCTCTCCACCAGCACCGTCCTTCTCCCTCGTCTCTCTTTCTTTATCCTGCGACAGTGCCGGTTGCTCATCGGGGGAAGAATCGGGATTCTTCCCAATTCTTTCTTCCCATTTTCTTTTCTTTTTTTGTTTAATTTTATTTTTATTATATATTATATTTATAATTTACTTTATAAATATAATATTTATATTATATTATAAAGTACATACTATATAATATAATATTATAAAGATATATATATTATATTACAACATATATATATAATTTAAATTAACTACAATATACATTTTATATGTATATATATTTGTATTTCAATTATGTATATATATACATATATACCATATATATTTATATATATATATATATATATATATATATATATATCTTTACACAAAATTTTAAAATACTAATTTGTATTTCCTTTGTATACATATTCATATATGTACACATACAAAATAACATTATACATATGTATTATTTACATTATAAATAGTATTTATATATATATATACCAAAGTATACTAATATATACTATATACTATACAGTATTTAAATACATATGTATTTGTATAAAATACATTTATATAATATATAATTATATAAATATACTTTATATTCTTTTCTCCTTTTCTTATTTAATTTGGATTTCAATTCATCCAAATTAAATTTCTTCCTTTCATTATTTTCCAAATGTAAATTTCCTTAACTCGGATTTCCAATTTCCATCACTTCCTCAATTCACGGAACTTTCACAATATTTTCATATACTTTAAATTATATTTATTTATTTCACTAAATTTCACATATTAATGATTTCCAATTAAATGGAAAATTTACGGTTATCACAACAAGAATGTTATTAATAAACACGATGACAATTTTATCCAGAAAAGGCTTTAATACCTCATTCATCAGGTTCATGAAAGCTGCAGGGGCATTAGTGAGCCTCGAATAGCATGACTAGAAATTCGTAGTGACTATATTAGGTCCAAAAATTAGTCTTTGGGGCATCTAACTCCCGGATCTTCAACTGGTGATATCCCGATCTCATATCAATCTTGGAGAATATCTGAACACCCCTTAGCTAATCAAATAGGTCATTGATTCTAGGCAGAAGGTATTTATTCTTGATAGTAGCCTTGTTGAACAACCAATAATCAATGCACATTGCATGCTACCATCTTTCTTTCGAACAAATAGAATTAGTATGCCCCAAGGAGACACACTGGGACAAATGGATCCTTTATCTAAGAACTTCTGGAGCTATTTCCTAAGCTCATCAAGCTCCACTAGTGCCATTCTGTTAGGAGGCTTAGGTATGAGTTTAGTGCCGGGTATCAAATCGATAGTAAATTCAATCTCTAGATCTGGAGGAAGACCTAGTAATTCATTCGAAAACAAGTTTGGAGAATCCCTAATAATTGAAATCTCATGTAACCCGAACGTTTTCGTTCTACGTCTTCCACATAAGCAATGAACCCTTTAATTCAACATTCTAGAGTTTAGTCTTGACACACTTCAACAAAATAATTTATATTCATTTCTAAATAGAAAGTTTTACAGTATACTTTTCGGAAGAAGAAAAAGTTACATATTTAGTGTAATAGTCTAAACTAACATGATTTGTAGCTAACCAGTCCATCCCTAAAATAACATCAAAATCATATATATTTAAGACAATTAGGTTAGCTACTATTTCCTTTTCTCTTACTTTTAATTTACAGTTACGATACACTACATCAGTCATTTGAGATTCCCTAAAGGGTGTATTTATCTGTAATGAGTACCCTAAAGGTTCAAGTTTTATTAGTATTTTAGTGGCAAACAATGGAGATACAAACGAGTGAGTAGAACCGAGATTAATTAATGCAAAAGCATCTAAACAAAAAATAAAGATCTTACCCTTAATAATATCAAGAGAAGCATCAGCAGATTCGTTGTCAAGGGAGTACACTCTACCTTGAGTCACAGCTTTCTTTCTTTTCTTTGCAGTTGTGGCTCTACTAGGTGTAGATGGTGCAGCCTCTTTTGGTTCTTTCACTTTTGGTGTTGTTGCTGGCACTGGCAGAGTCAATTTCTCCTAAGGACAGTCCTGAACTAAATGTCCCATCTGCCCACATCTAAAACATGCCTCGGTAGCCCATAAACAAAGTCGGTCACCATGAGGCCTTCCACATATACCACACCAGGCCACAATACCCTTTCGGGTAGTGGAGCTATCAATACCAATGGGCTTAGTTGATTTATCTCCCGTAGACTAACCCCCAATGACAATACCCTTAGATTTCTTTGCAGGTCTCCTATCTAATTTGTCATTTGAACCTCTCTTAACCTTTTCTTTACCCTTAGCTCTCACACGAAACCCATATTCCGCTTGATGCTGCTTATAATTTTGTTCACTTAATTGTGCTCAACGGACTGCTTCATCATAAGTAGTAAAGTCAAAATGAGCTAACCTTGTATTATATGATGATCGCAATCCAGCCAAAAATCGCTCGACCTTATGCTCCTCACTCCTCATGGTCTTCGGATCGAATTGGCTCGGGGCATTAAATTTGGATTCATATTGATCCACCGTCATTTTTTTCTTAAGTTAAATCCAAAAACTCCCTCTTTAACTTTCTCTAGGTAATGCATGGAATATACTGTTTATGGAAGGCCTCCAAAAAGATATCACGGGTTACCACTGGATGTCTTGCCACTAATACTATCTCGGTGGACTTCTACCAATGTTCAGCTGCATCAATTAATAAATACATAGCCAACCCTACTTTCTCTGTCTCTGCACATCTTAAATATATGGACAATTTCTCCATTGCGTTTACCCAATTTTTTGCTACCAATGGATCTTTATCGCCTTTAAACTTAGGGGATTTCATCTTATTAAATGCCAAAGTGTATTCACATCACACCCAATAATTGGATCTAGCCTAGGTTGAGCTAGAATCGGAGGCTGAGGCTACTGTGGAGGCGGTACTGGCTGTGGTTGGGGTACTGGTGGAATATTACCTGGGGCTGAGGAGGCTATGCTTGCTCCGACACTAATGCTTTCATCTGACTGGCTATAAAATCCGTGACTATACCCTCCAATCTCAAGATGCGAGTGTTTGGACCCTCAGATTATAGAGGGAGAGCAGGCTTCGGCATTGGTTTCGAAAAAGGCTATGGGGAATAGTGGACACATCTAGGACATCCTCGTTCCTGTCTGGCACCCCTTCACCCTTCGCTCATTCGGTCTCAAAATAAACACAAAAATATTTTTCAGTTTCATAACAATTATATATTCAGACAATACACTATGACAAGGGATGTAAACCATTTTTAATTTTGAATGACACTAACAAACATCTGGTTAACCTCGCTCTGATACTAACTTAATTGTCATGTACTAATCTACAGTTCACCATGCAATTCCGTACACCTCATTTACTTACAATTGAGCTGTCTACAGTGTCTTTACCTCAAAATTAAGTAATTATTTATTTTCATAATTAACCTAGGAACAACACATTTCAATTTAGAAGATACAAAATATATAAAGTCTCAAATTCACATAACAGTAGTTCTAATTTGATTTACATCCCATGTATGACTTTACTCATAAGTAGTACTGTAAATATAAGTCTGAACATATAAAAGTAAACTCATATACCTCTACGGAAAATGAGAATCTGCCTGAAGGATACCAAAAGTATTACTCCTCTCGAATTGATGCAGAGAGACTACTGGAAATAATCTAGAAAGAGAATAAGGGGGTGAGCTTATGCCCAGTAAGAGATTCATATAAAAGAACTGATACTATGCGTAACTATATGAAAGTATCGAAAGCATATTCATTTACATATAAAACATAATTTAACTAAATTAGGTACAATGTCGGAAAAGATACTATAATCAGTTAAATAATCAGGTTGAGTACAGAAGGATACTTTGAAGTACTTCACTTATCCCGGCATCTAAATCTGACTATAAGGTATTTCTATTGAAAGTGCATAGTTCAGTAAACATGCATAGTTCAATAGCATTCATAAATAATGGTTAGCAATACATTTACTAATTCGATAAGCAATTTAATAATTTCTTTGTAAACAGTACAGCAAACCAGTTTCTATAAACAGTAATAGTATTTAACATATTTAATAAACACAATTATTCTAAAAACATTAATTATAATTTAAATCTTGGAGTGCCTGGATCTATGTTAATTAGGAATTTGCCACCCCAATGAAAATAAATAGTGGAGACAAAGGATCACCCAATAGACTCATACATATCGACATATGGCCATAGTCAAAAAGTTGTCCACAGATGAACACGGGCTAGGTGTCCTAAGACACTGAATGATGGGATTAGGATCACTCAGCTACAGTAATAGTAACAATAGAGTGCATGTGCTTGTAAGCAGTTATGGGGCCAATAGTCTAAAAACAATTTATAAACAGTTCATGATAGTTTACGGAGATAAATTCTCTAAAGTTTATCTTCAGTTAGTCCATAAAACATTCAAATCAATAAAACAGTACAGTTGAGGAATAAAAATTCACCAAATATTCTAAATTTAGAAATGATTGTCAAAAATATTTTATTTACACATGACAATAATATAAAAACATATATATGGCATTAGAGGCTTAAAAATCGTTAAAAACACTATGAAAAATGGAGTTATAAAATTTACGCATGTTGATAAACTTTTAATTCTAACCCCCAAAATTATGATTTCACAGTATTTCAAATGTAATTACCCTAATAGATAATAATTAGGAAGGTTTAGTTCGTTTTATGAAATTTTGGCAGTATGTAGGTATAGTTTACTTTAACCTCCCTACACGAAAAATGCAGTTATAATCCAATTTTGGTTCACATTTCCTAAGCCAAATCTCGACATTTCGAGCATATCAAAGGCACATTTTATCAAGACATGCACCACAGTATCCCTATGTCCTTTACACTTATCCTTTACTACTTAGTTTGCTGCAATGGTATTTGTTAGCACTAGTGTCGTTTTCTGACTTCTGAGATGCAAAACACCATACAATATAATCAATTCATCGTAAATTCAATTATATAGAATAATTAACTCCTCATGAGCTATTACATGGCCTACAGTAACTTCCAATTCAATCTTTTTCACACTGGTGCTAACACTGTAACCAATATCAAAACACCTCCGTTTTCAGTTCCAATTTCACCTTCAGTCTTGTATTAATTTGTACATTATTTTAGGACCTAAAACACATTAAATTGAGCATGAATTTCTCCTCCCCTTTCATCTAGGATGAACACTACAAGCTTCTTACACTTGTGTTTTCTTCAATTTATGCCTAAATTCATGTTCTACACTAAATCTACATCATTTTCTCATCAAGCCACACCATTATCATGCACCAACAAGCTTGGCTGAAACCTAAGAGGATGGTTTTCATGGTTTAATTGCAATTGAAGCTTAAACACATAGCTAAACAACTTAAACATATAGTAGAAAGCTATTAAAGCATGAAAATTATAGTTTCTCTCACCTATCCTTGTTGACCGAACCTTATAGGAATCCTTACACCTTGATTTTGGCTACTTTGGCACTTGTTTTTGGTGTCAAGAGATAGAGCACTGAAAGCTAAACTGCTTTGGTGAAGACAGTTTTTAGTTTCAGTGAGTTTTCGATAGAATTTTTAAGCTTTCTCTCTTTACCAAGGTTTGGGCATGGAGTTTTTTTGAAGAAGAAGTGGTGCTGCAAAATTGATGGAGAAGAAGCTGGAAAATTCCTTAAATTTTGATATTTTATGGTGTTAGATTACCAAAATGCCCTTACACTTAAGCAATCTTCCAATTTTACCCTTCATAGTTTCACTTCGATTTAAACAATCAATCAAATCTTCAAAATATTTTATTCCATCATGAAATACCTCTATTTAACATGCTCTAATCATTGGTTGAGCTTTTTATAAAGTTTGACTGATTGTTTGAGCAAAATTACCAAAATACCCCTAACCATTGAACCATGTAAATTTCTACTTTTTCGTGTGATTCAATCTATCACTTTAAGAGGTTTGAGACATCTTCACACTAAATTTTTTTTTCCTTATTACTTGGTTGTCAAAGGGATTTAACCGTTATTTACAAAAATCCAAACAGCTTATGGAAAAACGATCATTTTCAAATTGTTGGCATGCTTTTTAAAACATGCTTAAACGAATGAGTTTAAGGTGAAATTCTTACCATATTCATATTTAGCTCTTAATAATGTATCCACCAAGTTCCAAATGCTTTAGGACACTAGAAATCTTGCAGGGCCCACCATTGTTACCCTTTACTCCTTCAAGGTATAAGTCATTTAGATGGTTCTAAAACATCGATTAATACATACGGATGGTAGATATATGAATATCACATTTTAATCTATATATAGAAAGAGATTCTATCTTTTTGAAACTTGAAAATGGATAGGTAAAATTTTTAATATTTATAGATAAAGATCTTATCATTTAGATTATCATCATCATCATCAGAGCCTTTATCTTAATAGATTGGGGTTGGCTATATAAACTAATAAATGAAATCACGTTAAATCATCTATATAAATCTTATCATTTAGATAATCAAAAAATTCTAATTGGTAAAAGCTATAGATATAGATGTTATATTTTGTAATATTAATGTGAAAAAAAGAAGAAGGAAAGAGTACATATTATGTATTAATTAAAAAATTTGAATATTAAAAATGATATTATCTTCTTGAAAATTAAAAAATTAATTTTTAATCTAATAATACATAATAAACCTGATCATGGGCTAGGTTGGGCTGGGTTCAGGCCAAGCTTAAGGCATATAATAACGGCTTATGTGTATACCCAAGCTTGGTCCGACTCACAAATTTGAGCTTGTCTTTTAGTCCAGACCCGTTTTCACTTTTATAGTATAAGCCCTGCCCGACAAGGCTCAAATATTGTTTTATTTATTTTTTATATTTTAATTTATTTGTTTTTATTCTTTTATTCTCTTTAAAATTTAATTTAATTTATCATAATTTGTATGTCTTTTTTTCATATTAAATATTTATAATCATGTTTATTAATCAATAATGTTTTATATACATATAATTATATTATACTAAGTAAATATATTAAAAAACTTAATTGATATTTATATTCAAACCGGACTGGACTAGATGAGGCCTGGGCTTTGAAAGGTCAAACTTAATTAGATATGGTGTTCAATGACAAAACACTATAATGAAACAAAAAGGATATGAACATTATACGAATTGAAGTTTAATTTGGCAAATTAAAATAGTGTATGAATATGGCAAAAATTAAAAAGAAAGATGTTTCGTGTTTAACATATCGACATAAAATTTTGATAATAATTTTTATATTTTACACATGATTAACACAAAAACGAACATGTTCAAATTTAATTATACATCATCACTTGCATCACCATTTAAAAATTTGAAAAAGAGAGGAAGAAAAATAAATTTTCAAGACATAGAATGAAAAACCTAGCAAATTGTTTTCAATATCTAGGAGTATTTTTGGAATTTCTACGTTTCGAGCAAATTATTAATTTACCAAACAATGCAATATTATTTTTCTTGCAATTTTTTTTTGAGGAAAAGATAATTCTTTATTAATTATGAGAAGGAAGAATACATTCTGCCAAAACAATATCCTCAATCACGGGACAATATTCGATCTAGTGAGAATCAATTTTATTACCTAAGGCAAACTTTGCCAGAGTGTGGGCAGCAGCGTTTCCCTCCCTCTTAACATGTTCAATTCTACATGAGATGAACCCTCTGTGGATCTCCCTAGCCTCCATAATAAGGTTACCTATGAAGGATAGGTCCCTTGTTTTTGCAGAGAGTGCTCTAATTATCTCAGAAGAGTCGCCCTTGAGAAGGATAATATGAAATCCCAAGTCCCTTGCTATCTCCATCGCCATAAGTGCAGCTTTAGCTTCCACCACCATTGGATCTGTGACGTGCCATAGTAGAACAGATGATGCAGCCAAGAGTTGTCCTTCAGAGTCCCTGATTACTACTCTTGCTCCATCGATTCCTTCTTCTGCTTTTAAAGCACCATCGAAATTCACTTTAACCCATCCAGGGGGTGGAGGAATCCATTTACCCGGTCGGCTTTTAGATCGCCCATCGTTCCTCTGTTGAGCCTCTTGGAACTCTTGTAAATATTTTTGTGCGTACAATGCTCTCTGACCCGGTTCTCTTTTTTCCCCACTCATCACTTCAGCATTTCTATAATGCCACATAACCCAGCAAGCCATCATCAGCTCTTCCACTTTTGCTTCAGCATTTACTTTGACCAGTTCCTCAAACCAATCCCTTTTATCCACCTGATCCACTATTTGCCAACCTCCATTCAAGTATAGCAGATTCTATACTTCTCGAGATTTGTCGCAGCCACTGATCATATGTTCCACAGTTTCATCCTTTTGTCTGCACCTCGGACAAGTTGCCTCCTCCACAATCCTCCTTTTCAACAAATTGTTCATTACCGGTAGTCCACCATGTTTGAGTCTCCAACAGAACACTTTAATCTTGTTTGGCACTTGAGCTTTCCAGATAGCCTTCCATTTCCTTGGCTCCTCCCTAACATCTCTTGGGTCTCTTATTTGTTGCTCCTCCTGAACTTTTTTTCTATGAATGCTCCGATATGCACTGCGGACAGAAAAAACTCCACTTTTCTCCCCTGTCCAAATTAATTCGTCAGGTTGCAGTAAGCGACTGAGAGGTATAGACTTAACCAACTGGGCATCTTCTTCATTTAGTATAGCATCTATCACCTCCTCCTTCCAGCTCCTATCTAATCCATCAATTATGCTCTCCACCCGGGTATCATCCATAGGATAAGATTCTGTCCTGGGCCTAGCCAACTTTGTTGTGGGTAGCCAAACATCCCTCCATAGCCGAATCTGGTTCCCTTGTCCTATTCTCCATATCGAACCATCCTGTATCACCTTTTTAGCTTTCCAAATACTCTGCCAAGTTAACGATGGTTTGCTGGCCAGTTGAGATTCCAGGAAATCTGAGTGAGGAAAATATTTTGCACTTAGGACCTTAAACACTAGTGACTCCTGATTTTTCAATAGTCGCCACCCCTGTTTAGCTAACAAAGCTAAATTAAAACTCTCAAAATCCCGGAAGCCCATCCCCCCTTCTGCTTTGGTTAAACAAAGTGTCCTCCACTTAACCCAATTAACTCCTCTCCCTTGTGCTTTGGATTTCCACCAATAATTCCTAATTATTCTGCTCATTTCATCACAAAGTGCTTTCGGAAAAAGAAAAATTGACATTGCATATCCCGGGATAGCTTGAAGAACGGACTTGATAAAGACTTCCCTGCCACCTTGCGATAGCAATTTTCTGTTCCATTGTTGTACCATTTTTTGCATTCTCTGTGTTATTTCCCTGAAAGCTTGCTTCTGTTTCCTTCCAACTAGCATTGGAAGTCCCAGATATTTTTCTGGGCTTGAAGTGGACTGTATACCCAGATGTTGCTTTAAGGGTTCACGACTTACAGCTGAAACACTACCTCCAAAGAATATCGAGGATTTATCAAAATTGATCTTCTGCCTCGAGCATTCTTCATATTGCTTAAGTATGCTTCTCACCTCATCACATTCATTTTGTCTGGCCTTCAAAAACAGCAAGCTATCATCTGCAAAAAATAGGTGGGTAACTCGAGGTCCATTACGGCTTGCCTTAGCTCCTTAAATCCTACCTTCCTTCTGTGCTTTTGTTAACAAGGACGAGAAAGCTTCTGTACATAATAAGAACAAGTAAGGAGATAGAGGATCTCCTTGTCTAAGTCCTCTTTCTGGGTAAAACTTCTCTGTAAGTGAGCCATTATATAAGACAGAAAAGGAGACAGACATTACACATTTCATGATCAGAGTAACCCATCTATTATTCAGACCTATTTTCTCCATGACTGCTGCTAGGAATGGCCATTCTACCCTATCATAGGCTTTGCTCATATCAAGTTTAAGAGCCATATGACCTTCTCTTCCCTTTTTTTTATTCTTTAGAGAGTGCATTATTTCGTAGGCTACCAAAACATTGTCAGAAATTAATCTGCCTGGAACAAATGCACTTTGATACTCACTAATACAATCAGGAAGAATATGTTTAAGTCTATTTGCTATAGCCTTAGCAATTATTTTGTAAAGAACATTAGAAAGACTTATTGGTCCAAAATTGGCCATAGATTTTGGGTTTTTCAATTTTGGGATGAGAGCAATATTTGTGTCATTTATATCCTCAATAGACTTATTGCCATTAAGAAAAGACATGCAATACTTAGTTACATCAGAACCTACTATGTGCCAGAATTTTTGGTAGAAAAGAGGTGACATACCATCGGGTCCAGGGGCTTTATTTGGATGCATTTGGAATAAGGCTGTTTCAATCTCCTCCGGCTTAAAATCTGCAAGAAGAAACTCATTCATCTCGTTAGATACTCGTTTGTCTACTGCCTGGAGAATCTCATCAAAGTTAAATGGTCTCTGAGACTGAAAAAGATTCTTAAAATAATTCACAATGACGCCCCCCAACTCTTCTTTTTCCTTTACCACACGTCCCCTCTCGTCTTCTAGCTCAACAATCTTATTTATCCTTCTCCTCTGTGTAGCTTGAGCATGAAAGAACGCCGTATTCTTGTCTCCTTCCCTTAACCATGAAACTCGAGACCTCTGTTTCCAATAATCTTCTTCTTTAGCTAACAAGTCATTGAGTTCCTTACAGACCTCTTCCTCATGTTTCAAAGATTCACATGATGGGCTTGTGGCTTTGACTTTCCCTAATTCCTTTGTCAGGGCTTCAATTTTGTTGTGCATCCCCCTAAAGCAGTCTTTACTCCATTCCCGAAGACCATGAGTGACATTCTTTATTTTCTCCAATACTGTACTGTCTTCACTTCTCCTCCATTCATTCTGAATAATCTCCTTACACGCCCCTTCTTTTGTCCACATTGCTTCGAAATAAAATCGCCTCTTTTGTCTACGCTTATTACCCTCGTTGTTACCTGTTGTATCCACCAGAATAGGATGGTGGTCAGACACTGAGCTAGTCGTCGATGTCACCCTATAAAGGGAAAACATGTCTGACCATTCTTTATTTCCCACAGCCCTGTCCAGCCTTTCGCGAATCCTTGTCTCCACCTCTCTGCCTTTCTGCCAGGTAAAACAATCACCTTCATATCCCAAGTCAACCGATCTAGCGTCCTCTAGAGCTTCTTTAAATGCCTTAATTTGCCCCACTGGTCTAGGAGCACCTCCGGATTTTTCCGTGTCCCATAGAATCTCGTTGAAGTCGCCGAAGCAAAGCCATGGTTTTAAACTATCTCTAGACAATCTTCGCAAGAGCGCCCATGACTCATGTCTAGAATTGGTACTTGGTTCACCATAAAAACCCGTGATTCGCCATTCCTTGTTATGTTCATCCCGGATATCCATGTCAATGTGATTTTTTGAATAGCTTTTCAAGCTTAATACCAACTCCTCCTTCCACATAAACGCTAAACCCCCACTGCGTCCCTCTGCATTGACTCCAAAGGCCGAGTTCATGTTGCATTTCCTTCTAACCAGCTCCAATTTATTACTCTGTAATTTAGTTTCACTAAGAAACACAACGTCGGGAACTTCTCTCTTCAATATGTGTTGAAGAGCTCGAACTGCTCGGGGGTTCCCAAGCCCCCGATAGTTCCAAGCTAAACACCTCATTGCTGGCGGCGGGACTGGAAACCAGTCTCCGCTGATATAGCTATACCATTTCCGTCCACCTCCTCGTGTCCCCTACTCCTTTTAAGTTCGTATTCAATTTCCATTAAGTCAATCTACATCTGTTGCAGGTTTTGTTTTCGCTTCCCCAACCATACCAGCTCGTCCCTGTTCTTTTTTGCACTATCCCGTGCTAATTTCTTCCACTTAGCACGAGTTTGTGTTTCTTTAATATCCCCATCTCTACCCAACTCCTTTTTATTGTTGTCCGAATGTACTAGAACTTGCTGTGAAGAGTAATCCCGTTCCTGTATACTTTCTTCTGGTTCTTTACCCACGTTTGTCGTTGCATTAGTTCCTGCCTTCCCATTGGTTGCATGGATTCTTTTATTTATAACACTCTCCTCACATGGCACATCCTGCTGAGGTCCACCAGTAACTTGCTTAATATTTTCCTTTGCGATTTCCTTCGGCAAAGAATATCCATTAGGATTCATCTTTCCTTCACTATTGCCAATCTGCTCTCCCATCGGCTTTTCCTTTGCTGAAATCAAGCTTCCGTGATTGTCGTGATTATCCCCTTCATCAACTGGGTCATCAATTCTTTGCGGAATTCTTGGTTCCTCTGCACGTTGACTTACCATATTGTGGTCACCTTCCAAAACAATCTGTCTTGCCACTCTCGATCCTTCCTTGCCACCGTCGTTGTCTACTTCGGTTGAACCTTTGTCAGCCGCCTTTGCTTTTGATTGATTTCCAGGGACATAGCCCCTTCTGTTTCCTGAAAATTGTCTCTGTTTCTTGAATGGGGATGCTCGAAGCCAATCACCATATTGATAGACTGGTTCCACTGAATTTTCTATCGAGGCAAATGCTTCACAATCAACATCACTGTGGCCGAGTCTTCCACACCAATAACAGAATATGTTCAATCTTTCATATTTGATACGTCCCTTAATCCCATTTCTCCCAACTACTATGGCTCGTCGCAAAGGTTTTTTTACATCAATGGCGACCCGTATCCTCAAGAATTGAGCCCACCCTCCAGTATCAAGACTTGCATCTACCTCCAGCACCTTTCCAATCTTCTCTCCCAGTTTAACTGCAAAATTTTGATTACGCATTCCCAATGGTAAATCATAAATCCGTATCCAGAACAACGCCCCAGAAAAAACATATTCCTCTGGACGTAAATTTGCACTATATTCCTCTAAAAGCAAAATATGTTGATCGAATGACCATGGGGATCCTTCTACTACCCGATTTTTGTCTGCCATTGTAGCAAACTTGAAGAGAAAAAGATTATCCTCAAGCGTAACAATATTCACCTCCTTCGCTAATTTCCAGACCACCTTAAAGGTACTAATCATAGCTTCCTTGTTAAACTGCCGGCTTGTGAACAGTTTGCCTACCATCCATCTCTTATCCTCCATATGCTGTGTTTCCAGACCTTCTTCTTCCGGTACAAAACAATTCAGTTCATCCTCCGTCAATCTCATATTTTTCCACAGATCCTCCAAACCTTCTTCCATATCTCAGACAGCTATCCACCCCACTACGCAGGACTACAGACCGCTACTGCGACTGAAACTCACAAAGCCTCAAAGACCATCTATGATGATAATCTCAAGGTAGTAACTCACTTGTACCTAGACAAGACTAAGAAGAGACTCCTACAAACCCAAATCTCTCAGGAGACTTTGACTCAAAATACCCCATAAAGACTTTATTTTTCTTGCAATTTAAACAGTATTTTACCATGCATACGAAATACTATAAAATTACTTTTCTAAGATTTTAATCGCAGAAATTATTTTACAAACAATTAGATTACATAACAATCACTCTCTAAAATATCAAACTCCCTGTAAAATATCAAAGGAACCCCTTATTTCAATCGGGTTGTGATTATAAATGGGGAAAGGTGTGCGTTACTGTAATAACTTGCTTTTTTATTTTCCTTATAATTATTTGCTTAATTGACCATATGGTTGAACTTGTGACTAGAGAGGTGGGAAACGATGAAGCAACTCAGATGACGTACTTAACCGTTTGATTGTCTAGTAAAAACAAAACTAAAGTCTAAAGTAATTTTTAATCTGTTCTAGATAGGTTGTTTATCAGTTTGATGCAATACAAGTTCAATTAGCATTATTGCATTAATCAAAGCCCAAACCATTTCCTAAGTAAATAAAATATAAATATATATATATATATATATATATATATATATATATAAATGTAACTTTCAAATATCGAACATGTCAATATTTCATTTAAGTTGAGTGAGTTACAATGTTAACTTATAGTAATATTTTTCTGAACATATCGTTTAATTTTAAATTTTGAAATTATGAATATATATATATATATATATATATATATATATATATATAAAGATGCAGTTATGTTAAAATCTTAAAATTTGAATAAAAATACTAAATAGTGATATAAAATAAAGGTTCATGTAAATAATCTTTTGTTTAAAATTTTCAGATATTCATCTTGATTTGTTGATGTAATTTTATTTATTTTAAATTTATCACTAAAATTAAAATATTTTTATATTAAATATTTTAAAAATTAAAAATAAATTTAAATAGAAACAATTATTTAATATTTTTACAAAATGGGGCCCTAAAGGCCTAAACAAGTCTAATTATACGTCAATGTCACCAGTTTCATCATTTGGAAATTTGAAAAAAAAAAATGGACTTAGAAAAACCAAGAAACGAGTGGAAAGGGCTATCTATGGACTATGGTGGAACACTGAGTAGAGCACTAACCCAAATATTCTTATCTGTAAGTAAGCAGCCAGTTAAGAAATTGAGTACCAAATCTTCTCTCTCTCCACCAAAATATTCACTATCCAAGCCAATCAACCAGACAACGTATTCTTAATAAAAACATGCCTGTAACCGTAAGGAGATGACCAAAGTTCTTTCTGTACTTGTTCTCCTGCTATTATCGCATTCACTCCTGCCTCAAGCTTCAACCAGAAGCATACACTTGGGTAAGTTAGCAACTATCTATCAAAACATTATTCTTAATTACTCTCTCTTTTGAGCTTCTGGTTTTTTTTTTTTAATGTTTGTTTTGGGGTTATTGTAGGAAAAAAGGTAAATGAAGAGATTCAGAGGAAGCTAATCGGGGCAAAACCACCTGGATGTCGTCCTCATGCTGGAGGTGGTATTACCTGTGCTCGTTCTTATGTTGATGATGTCGACAAGGAAAATTTTACTCGGGCAACTCAGACCCAGCGCCATAACTAATGCTACAACCCTTACTTTACATGTGTCACTGCTACTTTTCTGATTCTGCTTGGGTCTGTAGTCTGTACCATTAATCTTATGTCATATAGCAAAACATGGAGTTGAGGTATCTATTTGAGAATTGAATACCATGGCGTTAATATATGTTGGGAATTCTCTAAAATTGTGTACTCTCCATCCCATAAACAATATCCAAGTTTGCCTTAAGTGATTTTTTTTTCAAATGCTTATGTATTAAAATCTAAAAAAGTACTCGGTAAAAACTTTGACTACAGTAATTTTTTTAATCAATTTGATGCATTACAAGTGAAGTTCAATTAGCATTAATCCAATCCAAATCAATTCCTAATCAAATGAAAATACATAAATAAATTTAACTAAATTAATTGGGCTGGATTAATGAATCTAAGCCCAAACCAATTTTTAACACCTTACTGTTCCATTAAGCTCTAAAAATATATTTCAAAACATGATAAATCAAAACAAAACCCCAAATTCAATAATCAATTAGCATCTTAAGATCTAAATCATATAATTCAAATTAATTCGAAGCTCAATTGTTATTTTAAAAGCTCAAACAGATATATACTAACTTTTAGACTTAATTATTGAACATATCCAATTATCTATATTTCAAGTGCAGTCGCACGAGAAATGACTTTACTTTAGACATGAATCAAACACAATGGATCCAAAAACACTAAAAACATCCAGAATAAAATGGAATGTCTACAACCATAGTCTGTCAACTTTTTGTAGTAATGAAGTTTCATGTATATAATCTTTTCTTTATCATAGATGATGATTATTTATAGTCATCATAGGTAAAGATAAAAATATTCATATATTGAGCCTTTGATTAATATTTTTAGAGACTTATTTAAGTTGCTAACAATTTCTTGACTTAGTAATTAAAAATGAGTTGTAACATATTATAAGTTTTTAATTTGAATTTAAACATCTCCATCCTCTACTATTTAATATTTTTCTCGCAACAAAAAAAAAAACTTTTCTCATCTTGATTTGGATTTGTCTAATTATACGTCATCACTAGGAATTGTCCAAACCTACAATGGGGAATTGACTAAAATTAATGACTTGGAATGAACAAACGCCTGGACCGGGATCTCTATCATGGAGCTTTAAACCAATTATTCTTATCAATAAGCAAGAAGTTATTTATAACCATTAGCACATTGAGTACCAAATTGATCTACTCTTTCTCATCCAAAATAATTACAATCCAACCGATCAAGCAGAAATCAGACTCTTGACGAAAATATGCCCGGTAAGGAGATGCCCCATATTCTTTCTCTACTTGTCCTCCTGCTACTATCACTCTCACTCCTGCCTCAAACTTCAATCAGAAACACACTTTTGGGTAAGTTAGCAACTACTTATGAAAAGTCTATTCTTAATTAGTTCTATCTCTCTTTTGAGTTTGTGGGTATATTTTTGTCTTTGGATTATTGTAGGAAACAAGGTAAATGAAGAGATTAAGAGAAATCTAATCACAGTGCCACATCCTCCACCTCGTCATGGATCAGGTGGCCGGGCTCCTCCTGCTGTTGATGATACCAACAAAGAAAAATATTCCTCAGGCAATCAAGATCTAGCGCCACAATTAATGGCTACAACCCTAATTGCTTTACATGCGCCACTGCTACTGCCACTTTTCTGATTCTGATTGGGTCCGTATTATTAATCTTATATTATATGTGAATATTTATTAATCTTATATTATATTTTATGTCCGTATTATTAATCTTTTATTATATGTGTGTATATTATATGTTTATTATACGTGTGTATGTTTATTTCAAAGTATAGGGCTAAGGCACGTCTTCGAGAATTGAATTCTCCATGATGCTAATATTGAGAAGTCTCTAAAATTATGTAGTCTTGGACTCTATCCCATAAATAATATCATAAATTATGTACTCTCTTGGACTCTATCCCATAAATAATATCATAATTGGCCTTAAGTAATAATTTTTTTTCCCTTTTCTAATGCTCATTTATTAAAACCTAAAAAAATTCAGGAAAAACTTTGAATTAAATAATTTTGATTTTGTTTTAGATTTGATGCAATACGAGTGAAGGGTTTTTTATTCCATAGCATATTTATTAAAGGTTATTATTTTATTCATTGTCAGTGAAATTTTTTAATTACACAAATAAGATTAGAAATAACATGTGTCGCACTTTATTTATTTATTATTTTTTTAAATATTTTTAAAAGACATGTGTTATTATCTTAACACCGCTCGTAGAGTTAAAAAATTTTACTGGCAGTGGATAGGATAATAATCCATTTATTAAATCCTTTTTCATAGGATAATTATTCCATACACCGTCAGTTGAGTTTTTTACTTGATAAGCAGTGTTAGGATCATGACACATGTCTTATAAAAATATTAAAAAAATAAAAATAAATAAAATAAGACATATGTCATGATTTTAACTCTATTTTTAAAGTAAAAAATTTCACTGACAATATATAAAATAATTATCCATTCTCATATTATGTGCACTGCCTTTTATCCAATTTGGTAGAATGAGCAATTTTACGTAATACATGAATTATAACGTTGAGTTCATATTAATCGTATAGCCCAAACTATTCATAAATATCTATTAACAAAAAATTTAAATGATTGTCAGTACTGCTGGATTATTACATGTCTTTTCAAAGTTACAAGACTAAATAATTAGAGATTAAATTGCTTGAAAAAATATATATTTACTAGAAATAAATCCGCGCGATGCTGCAGGTCTATTTTTGTTTTGCAATTTTTAAAATTAATAAAATTAATTATTAGATAAAAGTTATTGGTCATAAAAATATTTATTTCCTTTATATGGTTTAGTACACAAAAAAAACATGTTTACTAAGGATAGAGTTTATATATCAAACAAAATGTCAAAAAATAATTTTTTGAGAAAATTGGATTAGCTTGAATTAAAAAAAAAATGCACAATACTTAAGTTAAATAGTATAACAAACAGATAATCTTTTCTAGAAACAAACAAATTAAGATAATTATGCTATAAATATAAAAAGTAAAAGCATCAAAATATATATACGATATAGTAGTTCAGACAATTTAGCGAATAAGTAAAAAAAATTAGCTAAGAATGCTTTGTTCATAGAAAAATTAGCTAAGAATACTTTGTTCATATTATTAATCAAGTGTAAAGTTTTAAATCCATCTGTAAGCATTTTTATTTTAAGAATAGCTAATTGAATTATTTATATTTACTACGAAGTATAATATGCAAAGTAAAAGTATTTTTTTTTGAAAAAGTTAGAAGTAAAACCCTTTCATATAATAATTTTCATTCGAAAGCAAAATATATGCAAGTAGAAGAAGCAAATAGATAAAAATAAAAAGTAATACCATAAAACAATAATAGAGGACTGGATTAAAAAGAGTTAAAAAGTCATACAAAAAACATGTTAAAGATTTAACTAAAAAAATTGTTGAGAAAAAAATTGTTGAGAAAACAAAATAAAAGGACCTAAGTAAAAAAAAAAATTGTTGAGGGCAAAAAAAAAATAAATGGACAAGTGTCACACTACGGGAGAGGAGGAGGAGACAAAATATATATATATATATATATATATATATATATATATATATATATATATATATATAATATATATATATATATATATTAGAAGATACCCATGCTACGCACGGGTACTTTTTTTCCATTAAAAAAATTATAACTATTATTTATTAAAAATAATAATAAATCAAAATAATTATTTAAAAATATTAATTTTTTAAATGAAAATGAAAATATTTAATTTATCTATTAAACATCTTATTTATTTTTTATTCTTTTTTTTCAAAATATAAAATAAAATTATAACATAAAGTTGGAAGATTAAATAAACCGAAAGATAACAATTAATTGTCCTACTTTTATATGAGAATAAACTTTGCCAGCAAATTTAACTTTTAAATAAAGTGGATTTTTTTTACTTTAAACAAACAAATATGATTGTTACAAAAAGAAGCCAGGGAGACATAAAAAACATTATAAAAAAAAAAACAAATGAGCAACATGGCTTATGAGAAGAAAGTCTAGGAGATAATTTTATTAATATGTATAAATTAAAAACTAATATTTTATTAACTAAAACTAATGAAGTATTAATTAAAACTAATTAAAAAATTGTTACATTTAATAATATTTAAATATTTTACATTTAATTGTCTTTTACATTTAATTGTTTTTTTCATAAAAGAAGACAAGTGTCAAGCAATAAAAAAAAGACAAATGTCAAGTAATAAAGAGGTAAGGAGACAATATATATATATATATATTATATATATATATATATAGATTTATTTGCATAATTCTATTTAGAAAATGTCAATTGTCTTAAGGAGAATAATCATATATTTCAGTTGTCAAATTATTAGTTTATAAGACATTCTTCAACCTAACATCATTGGTAATAGAACTACGATACTTCAATTTGATGACTGAATTTATTTTACCACTATTCTAACATTTCTTTTCATTTAATTTAAAGTTAATTGCATCAAAACATTTAGCCCAATAATGGATACAAAATTAAAATTAAGCCTAAATATGCTTCTAAACATATATGAAAATGTCAAATAACTAATACGCAGAAGCTTACAATAAGGATCGAACTAACCTTCAGCCTCTGTCTGATTTTGATCCAGTCTTTGGAATCGATAGACTTCTTTGAATTACTTTTAAGCCTTCCAAGCACTTGAAAACCCCACTAGATGGTGTTTTTCTGTATAGGATTAATATGCTTGGGGACTGGAAGGAGCCCTCTTTAAATACTAATGAGAGCATGCTAATTATGACAATAAAATCACGTTTTAACCATCATAAAATCGTTCTTTTCATAGCCAAATATTGAGTTGAGATTCAGCGTGAAATTATGTATTATATCTGGGATTGGTCAATATGAGATTGCTGGTATTATAGAAACTAGATTCTGTCAATTAACAAATATGCTATTTCCATAATCGAAATATACCAACATTCTCCCACTTAGTCTATATATTTCACTCACAGAAAAAACAAATCACATGAATCATGGCTATAGTTCCTCTGATGGCGAGTATTATCTTCCATGTATTAATATGTAAAATGTTTCTAAATCAACCCATTTTTACTTAATGAATAAACCATATGTTTATTCTCAGTCCAAACAATAAGCATATTTCTCAAATAAAATTATAGTGTGCATAAATCAAAATTAGAAACATCATATCATTAATAAGAGTCTTAATTACAAAGCACAATGTGAGACCAAGTCTCATCCGCTTTACATGATCGTTAAAATTAAATGGTGGCATGCCCGTAATCAAAGAATTAGCTAACATCAATTTAGTGCTAACGTGTTCAATGATCACTTTTTTATCTCTAACACATTCTTTTATAGCCAAGTACTTAATGTCGATGTGGTTACTTCGACTACCACTCTTATTGTTCTTAGCCATAAATACCATAGCTGAATTGTCACAATATATCTTCAATGGCTTAGATATGGAGTCACAACTCTAAGCATACCAATGAAACTCTTACAATTGGTGTTAGATTGAAGAATGCCTTTTTCTTCAATGATTGATTGCTACGTAAGTGTCTGTCTTTTTCTCCATGTGTCTTCCAAAAGCTTCTGCAAAATACAAAAAGTCAGAAGAACGCAGGGAGTGGTTCCCTGCGTAGGCACTTCGATGCTTAAGTCAGCCAAATATTCTTGAGTGTAGGAACGTAAAAGCTAGAAGTCAAAAATTAGAGAATAAGATAACAAGTAAATTACCAGTTTTGCAAAGTAATTACTTGGAGGGCAATCTCATCTTTTTGGAAGAGTTTGTTCCCAGTATGGTACTAAAACGTTGTAAGTAATCTAATTGTGACAGCAGGGGTCTGCCACGAGGTGGGAGGCTCGTAGGTCGGGAGGCCTTAATCGATAGGCGGCAAGTTGTCAATTGTGAGATCATCCGATGCCTGTCAATGGCGGGAGGTATCTTCCGCAAAAGGCTTTCGCGTGTAATGTGATATCTGCCACCTATTGCCACGTTGCTCAATAGCACTACGTCACGTGGCAGCCTTTGTGAATTTAGGCCTTGGTACTTTGGGTTTCCCATATCAACTGCTCCCGACTCTCTTATTGGATTTTTTCCAATAAAGAGAGTGTATATATACTTGAATCTGGGATATTCTGGTCTTTTTGTGAATTTTTGTCATTTTTTGGTATTTTTTGCAGGTCAAAAAAGCAAAATACTGCGAGAGGTGGTTCTTGCGTGCGATGGTTCGTATTCCCTGTTGTGGCTATATAAGTAATAGAAGGCGAGCTGAATCGCGCAAGAGATCTTCTGTATTAGCACTCTGCCGCGTGTTCTAACTCTCTCGCGAGTTTTAGTATGTCGCTCACATTACTCTCTCGTGAGCATAGTCTCCCACATATCACCCACACTCTCTTGCTTGTTACCCTATCACCGAGAGTAAGTTTCCCGCAAACTTGTATTTGTCGCAAAAAGTTTTCCAGCTCTCGTGACACCCATAGTCTCCTGTAGGTTTTAGGTCTACCACATGGTATTAGGTCTGTCGCCTGAGTCACCTGTCTCCCTTATTCCATCGGTCTTTAGTCATGTCTTCTCAACGCGTAGGTAAAACACTGAGGAGGGGCGGTGTTCAGTGCAAGTTGTCAAACGCAGACTTATAAGAAATCAACACCCGCTTCCCGCTTCCTTATGGCTACCAATATAGGCTTCTAACTAATAGGGAACATTCCCTCGATTTAGTTACGAGCGGTTTAGCTGTACATAAAGCGTCTATAGTCTTCGGTTTTCGTTTTTCACTTCCCGAGTTTGGTCTAGCTTTCCTTAGGTATAAGGATATAGTCCCATGCTAACTCCATCATCATGCATGGGCTCAACTAGTAGGATTCTCTGTAGTATGCCATAATTTAGGCATTGTTCCTACCATTCCTCTTCTAAGTGCATTTTTTAGAGTCTATGGGTTAGCCAGGTTGGTCACATACTCTCTCCAGAGGATAACGGCCGAAGGGTTTCCCAACAAAATTTTTTCTGACCTTCCCAATAAGTTGCACAAATTCGAGAGCGAGTGGGTCATTGTTGAGATTCCGGGGGATTTGAGAATCCCTACTAGATGAAACTGTGATACCAGCGACCACTCAAGGCGCTCAGAAAGATTAGTCTGGCTTCCTTAAGGGACCACCTAGGCGAGTCCATCTGTCTTATCTGTTCTACCAAGGAGCAAGATTTGTTTTCCTTTTTAACCCCCGAGAACATTACAGCGATTGGTTGGGGAGTAGGTAGAGTTATCCCCAGAACTTTCGCCATTCCTTCAAACCTTCCCTCAGCCTCACACACGCATAGTCCCGACTCTGGTTGTCTGCCCATGGTTCCCGTAGCCGAATCAATGAACCCCATAGGTCATCTAATAGATGAATCTTCTTCTGACTCAGGAGATGAAACACCTGGGACCACAGGCGCCAATGATTCATCCGAGGAAGATCTCAAGTGGAACCGAGGCGACGCCTTTGGGAGTCCTTTCTATAACTTCCTATCATATGAAAATTTGGCTAACTTAGACGATTTTGGTGATTTTTTAGGTTTTTAACGATGATTCTTTTTATCCTTGCACATGTGTTTAATGTCTTTTGACCTGGTATGCTAATTCTTTCTTCTTGTGTTATGCAGATATGAGCTTCCTAGATGCTATACGCCGATGAAAAACCTTTGTATCCTCTTCTAGGGTTCCTCCGGAAGCTCCCCTGCCACCAAAATAGCTTTGGGTCGAAGCTTCTGCTTCGGAGCACACTTGCGCTCCTACTCGTCCTCCTCCAACCACTGGTGAGCCTAGTTGCCCCACGTAAGAGGCCAAACGAGGTAAACAGAAGAGACACCTTATTCGTGACCACACCTTAGAGGGTCACGAGAGCTCGGGGTCACAAAGAAGTCAATTCGCTCCCCAAGAGGGTGACCCTGAGACTACAGATGATAGGCACGCCCTTCGCAAGCCTCGCTGCAAGTACCGAAAAAGGTTGTATATCAAAGACACGATGCATGCGAGGTCGATTTTGCCTAAGATGGCTACTCCAACACTTAGGCGCTATCATGTAGATGGAGGGAAGATTGTCGATGAGGACGACTTTTAGACCTACCCGACGTTAATGACAATAACAGCATCGAGGAGCTCGAGGTAGCCTCCTGCTTGGCTTGGAACACCATCCTTCCACGTGACGAGAAAAAGATTTTCAAAAATCTTTCCATGAGTGAAGACACCTCTGATTATCTTGTGATGAAGGTAAGAGTTTCGGTCTTCTTTTATAATACGTATGTTTTATCTTCTTCGGTCCAAGGTTTTTAATTATCTTCTTTCTATTTTGCCAGGCTGCGCAACAAGTAGTGGCTGTCAATGCACAACATTGAACTATAAGAGAGCGAACTGAGAAGGAGCTGCATGAGCTTCGGGAGAGGCACATGGTGCTTCAGAATGAGATCAATCAACTCCGTTCACTCCCCATTAGGGTGGACAAGTTGAAGAGGGACAACGAGGCTCTGAGATCTCAAATAACGAGCCTCAAATTGAAGCTAAGGGATGAACAGGCAAGGGCTGATTCTCTTCAGGGGTACCGGGAGGCTTATGATAAAGCAACGAACTATTTGGAGACAATCAGGTTATAACGGGATGAGGCTATCGACGAAATGCACAATGTGCTGGAGTGATAAAGGGAGGTCCGAGCCCAAGCTGTTCGCGAATACTGCCTGTCTCAAGATTGCTTTGAGAATAAGCAAAATTACTTGCCGGGATTCATCAAGTACGACTTCTATCTTGCCCGTGCTTGGCTAGAGAAGGAAAGGCCTAACGAGACCTTCCCGAAGCTCCTATTTACTGAAGAGGTCGAGTTCTATAACCCTCCTCCCTAAATTGAATATGAGCTTGACTCAGTGAGTCCCGAAGATTATTTGGAGGAAGGGGTCGTGGATAACTTGGAAAACCCCGAAGGTCCCCGACCCTCTCACAAGCCACGTGGTCAACCCGAGCCCATTAAGGCCTTGCAGGGCTTAGAAAGTGAAGATCTTCAACTTTCTGATTCCACTGTTGTCGAGCCCACGCTAAACTCCACGACTGTCGAGATTACAGGGCCTTCTAGTGACACCCCTTCTTCCGAGGCTGCTCCTTCAGAAGATTCAAATGTAGGTATAGCTTTCGAGGATCCAACTGCTGGTACAGCGCCTCCTCCTCCAGTCGACTTCATTTTCATGATCGACTAACTAGGACATTTTTTCCTATTTTTTGTTGTTTTGTTCTTTTTGTTTTTGTTTGCAATTCATACCAACCTTGTACAATTGTAAATAATTCATTTACTTTTAATGAAAATTATAATTTCTTTTGCAATTTTTCCTTTCTTTGCGTGTTTGTGATATTGTGATAGAGTATAAACTGTTTTCATGCATGACATATTATTAAAATGTGGCTATTATTGACACATTATCATAATCATCGAGATTTTAGCATTTTTATAGTCATAATACTACATAATATGCTAAAATGTTACAAAACTGAGATACTTTACTAATAAGGTTAGAACACGCTTTTCGACGTACCCAAACAATGCCTTAACATACCTTACAATATACCTTTTAGGCTTAATAGCCAAATATAATCTCAACCTTTAGCATAAAATGGAATTAAGCCCTCAACTTTTTATTTTGTGGAAATCAATCCATAAATTTTTATTTTATTATAAATAAACCCTCAATCTTTCAAAATTATGCAATTAAGTCCAAATTTGTTAAATGACACTAACTGTCGTTTGGACATCTAATGTGAAAGCTGACGTGGATAGCTTAGTTGGCTGCCATGTGGCATGCCACATATGCAATACTAACGGAAGTTAGTGTCATTTACCAGATTTGGACTTAATTGCATAATTTTGAAAGTTTGAGGGTTTATTTATAATAAAATAAAATTTTATGGACTGATTTCCAAACGATAAAATGTTAAGGGCTTAATTCCATCTTATGTTAAAGGTTGACGGTATATTTGGCTATTAAGCCTACCTTTTAACATACCTTATAGCATACCTTTTAACATGCCTTTCGACATGCTTCCCAGGTTGCTCCCCATTTCTTCTTTTGAGACAGTGTTCCCTTCTTCTCAAAGAAAAACTTTTGCTGAAGGATTGTGCCTGTCCGTGTATTCTTCGCTTAAGCACTTACTCAATTTGCCCATTTTGCGCATTTTTCGCCTATAGACTTATTGAGTTTGCCTGTCTGGTGCATTTTTCGCTTAAGGACTTTTTATTTGCCTGTCTTGCACCATTTTGTGCTTAGGGACTTTTTATTTGCCCGTCTCGCACCCTTTTGTGCTTAGATACTTTTTATTTGCCCGTTTCACACCCTTTTATGGTTAGGGGCTTTTTATTTGCCCGTCTCGCACCCTTTTGTGCTTACGGACTTTTGCAATTTGGCTAGCTTTTGTCTTTGTTGCTTTTATTACTGTAACACATGTATCAATTAGGTTGTTACATCAAAAAGCATGAAATGTGAATAACTGGCCTTTATTCATAAGTCAAATAACATCATGCGGTATTTGCTGTATATAAGATAGTTCATTAAATAATTGCAATAAGATGGTAAAATAAAGAGTACAAAAAAATCTCTATTGTAAATACAGCTTTAAATGATTGAGATTCCAAGTCTTTGAGATCATTTTTCCTTGTAAAGTCTCCAACGTGCATGTGCTGGGTCCAATCATTCTTATGATTTTGTAAGGTCCTTCCCAGTTTGCCCGAAACGTACCATCTTCCCTGTGGGCATTTGTAATGGTTGATTTTCTCAGCACCAGGTGTCCTTCTCGTAACTCCCTGCTCTTAACTCGAGTGTCATAGTATGCTACTATCCGCTGTTGGTAGGCAGCCAATCTTATTCTTGACGTGTCCCTTGGCTCATCAATTAGATCAAGGTTCTCTCTGAGCCCCTAGGAGTTAACTTCTTGTACATAAGGGATCATTCTAGGTGATGCCGTCCCAATCTCAACTAGAATGAGTGCTTCAGTCTCATATACCAAATTAAATGGCGTTTCTCCTGTTAACACCCCACTCGTTGTCCTGTAAGCCCATAGGACACTAGGGAGCTCATCCACCCATGCTCCTTTTGCTTTGTCCAATCTAGTCTTCGGCCCATGCAATATAGTTCAGTTGCTCACTTCGGCCTGCCCATTGGCTTGTGGGTAGGACACAAACGATATCCTTAGTTGGATATTCAGGCCTTTACAAAACTCTCAGAATGCATCGTAGTTGAATTGTTTTCCATGATCAGCATTCAACACCTGAGTGATTCCAAATCGACAGATAATATCTTTACATATCATCGCCTCCACTTTCTTTTTAGAAATTCTAGCCAATGGTTCTGTCTCTATCCACTTTGTAAAGTAGTCAGTAGCTACTAGTAGGTATTTCCTTTGCCTAGTGCCCAAGGGAAAGTGTCCCAATATGTCGAGCCCCCATTATACGAATGGCATTGGTTTACTTTGGAGGGCTGAGATCGGTGCCGATGCTACGGGGACAAATTTTTGGCATTTTTCACATTTTCGCACTTTCTCAATGGCATCTCTTTTCAATGTTGGCCAATAAAACCTCGCATGTAGTACCTTCGTAGGTAACACTCAAGCCCCTAAGTGTTCACCACATATGCCTTCGTGAACTTAAGCCAATGCATATTTAGCTTGTTAAGGCTGTAAACATTTCAACAAAGGCATAGTAATTCCACGCTTGTAAAGCTCCCCATTTACCATCGTATATCTAGCACTTTGCAATTTTAGCCTCTGGGCTTTGTCTTTGTAATCGAGGAGTTTTCCCACCAAAATGTAATCTTTGATCAGGTTTCTCCAATCATTCCCAATCTCAACATCCCAGACTTCCTCTTCTTCAATGCTAGGCTTGGCTAGACACTCCACCTTTACTACTCCACCTTTCATTCCCCTAGAGGATGCTAACTTTGAAAGAACGTCTGCGTGACTATTCTTACACTAGTTTATTTGGATTAATCGAAAGTTCTTAAATGACTGCACCAATAGTTGAACTTTCTGCAAGTAGGGTACTAAAGCCGGCTCTCGTGCTTCATATTCACCATGGAACTGATTTACTACCAACTGTGAGTCATTATGAACTATCAGATTGCTAACTTCCAATTTCTCAGCTAACTTCATTCTGGCTATCAAGGCTTCATACTCAGCTACATTATTTGAGCTTGGAAAGTTAAAGAGCAGGGAATACTCATAGGCTTCCCCCTCAGGCGAAATCAATACAATTCTGGCTCCACTACCATCCACGCTATGAGCTCCATCCACAAACAATTTCCACCAAACTAATTCTAGTTCTTCTTGGACCTCTCGACCGGTGCATTCTACAATAAAGTCCTCCAATGCTTGCCCTTTTATTGCCTGATGAGGCTGGAAGTGTATATCATATTCACTAAGCTCGACCACCCATTTAGTTAAGTGCCTCGAGTGTTCTGGCTTTTGCAATATTTGTCTCAAAGGCTGGTCGATTAGGACAGTTACTGAATGGGCTTGGAAGTATTGTCGTAGTTTGCGAGTTGCCATCACAAGCGATAAGGCTACCTTTTCCACTTGGAGATATCTTGTTTCAACATCTAGCAGAACTTTGCTCACATGCTAGATCGGAAAGTCCCTGTTTCCATCTTTTCTCAACAGGACGGCGCTCACCACCTTCTCACCTACACCCAAATACATAAAGAGTCTGTTTTCAAGTTGAGGCTGAGACAACAATGGTAACTCTTTCAGGTAATCTTTCAATTTCTCAAAAGCATCGTGACACTCTTCGGTCTATTTGAAATTCCTTCCCCCCTTTATCGCCTTAAGGAACGGAAGACTCCTTTCTGCTAATTTGGACAAGAAGCAGTTCAAGGCTACTATCCTCCCAGTTAGCCTTTGAATTTCTCTGAAAATGTTAGGCGGCTTCATGTCTAAGATGGCTTGAACTTTTTCGAAGTTAGCTTTAATTCCCGGACTAGTGATCTGAACCCTAAGAACTTTCCCGACCTCACTCCAAACGAACATTTGGTGGGGTTCAACTTCATGTTATAATGTCGTAACACTTTGAACACCTCTGACATTTTCTCAGCATGTGATTCCTCCCTACGACTTTTAATGATCATATCATCCACATACGCTTCCATGATGTTACCCAACAAGTCCTTGAACACCTTGTTTACCATCCGTTGATATGTAGCCCCGCATTTTTCAAACTGAAAGGCATTACTCGATAGCAATATGTTCTACTATCGGTAATAAAAGAAGTTTTCTCCTCATTCTCTGGGTGCATCACGATTTGGTGGTACCCCGAAAAGGCGTCTAGGAAGCTAAGCAGTTCATATCCACAAGTCTTGTCTACCAATTTATCAATACGGGGTAATGGATATGAATCCTTGGGGCAGGCCTTGTTCAGGTCAGTGAAGTCCACACACATCCTCCATTTATCATTGGCTTTCTTCACCATGACTACGTTAGCCAACCATTCGAGGTAATCGACTTCTCTGATAAATCCTGTTAGTAGTAACTTCCAGATCTCTTCGTCTATAACTTTTTGTCTTTCCGGGGCAAAATTTCTTTTCTTCTACTTGATCGATTTTGCTCCTGGAACTACATTCAATCGATGACAAGCAACCTTAGTGTTAATTCCGGGCATGTCGTCGGGAGTCCAAGTAAAAACATCAGCGTTATCCTTCAGGCATCAAATTATCTCCTCCTTCGTTTGGCTAGGCAATTGTCTCTTGACATAGACTACCATCTCTCTATCCTCCTCAACTAACTAGACTGCCTCCATCTCTTCATTCGACGTTGGCTTAGGTGGCTCTTCGATTGTGAAAGTTTCTTTTCTCTGGATTCCCTTGCACGAGGTGGACGCGATATAACACGTCCTGGCCTTCCTTTGGTCCCCCTTCATTTGGTCTACACTGTGGGGAGTCGAGAACTTCATCAACAAATAACAGGGGTGTACCATTGCCCTCATGTCGTTCAATAATGGTCGCCCAAAAATCATATTGTAAGCCACTGAAGTTGATTTCACCACCATAAACAACGCCTACCAGACGACACTCCTTGGGTTTTCTCCTAATGTGACAGGCAGCTAAACTACCCTTGCTACCTTCACCTTTTCTCTAGAAAATCCATACAAGGGTGTGGGCACCAGTTTTAGCCTATCCTCCGAGATGTTCGTCTTCTCAAAACAATTCCAGTAAATCAGATTCACCAAACTCCCATTATCGACTAGGATCCGACTGACTGGATGCTTTGCCATAACTGCTAAGATCACCATCGGGTCATCATGGGGAATTGTAATATCCCCTTTGTCAGCTGGCGTGAAGGTAATGGGCTCCTTATCTTGCCTCTCTTCCATTACTGATTTGACTTGGTAGGCCTGCTGAGCATAGGATTTTCTAAACGAGGAGGAAGTGCCAGCCAACGATTCCCTTCCAGATATAACGTTGATTGCTGGACTCGTAGGCTCATTATCTTCTTCCTGATTTCTTCTATCTTCTCTCCTGTTCTCATTTCTTCTTGCATCGTCATTTCTCCTCTCGTTCCTCCTATTTTCATCTATTCTGTCCCTAAGGTAGTTCCCTCTATTACGCGCGGGATAATTTTTTCTTTCACTCCTTCACACAAATTGGTCTATCTTTCCTTCCCTCACCAGCTTCTTAAGCTGATTCATCAACTCCTTACACTTCTTTGCGGAATGTCCATACGTTGAATGGTAGTTACAGTATGAATCTAAGTTACGACCTAGATTCCCCGAGGTCTTCTTCGGAAGCTGTATAGGACCTGACCCCTAAATTGTTGCCAGCACCGAAGCCTGAGATTCAGTGAGCAGGGTGTAAGTGGTATATTTCAACCTTGGGGCCTTCTCAGGTTTGTTCGATTGACTGGAAGACGCCCCAGAGGTTTCTTTTCCTCATTTCCTTCCTTTCTTTTGCTCCCCATTTGATACCATTTTCATCACTTCGTCTTGAGCGATGTACTTATTTGCCCAAGAGAATAAGTCTGAGATTGTAGTCGATTGGTCTAACGACAGGGACTCTTGTAACTTCTCAGACCTTGTCCCCTGTAACATGGCTACCACGGCTACTCCTACTTGCAAGTCACGTATCTCCAAAGTGACATCCCTAAACCGATCTACATAACTCTTCAAGGACTCCTTACCTCCTTGCTTAAGGGTGAGCAAATAAGTTGGCTCCTTCTTCCTCTGACTATTCACCACAAAGGACTTGAGAAACTCATTCCTCAACTGATCAAATGAGGCTATGGATCCTTCGAGTAAATTATTGAACCACTTCATTGCATGCCCCGTTAGGATGAGCGAAAAGGCTCTATACATTATCACATCTTCCCATCCATGTAGCAACATCAAGGCCTCATAGATTTGCATATAATCGTAGGGATTCATCTTTCCTGTGTATGCGGTCATTTGTGACATTTTGAATTTCGAGGGTAGCGGTTTCTGCATGATGGCCGCGCTAAATGGTACCCTTCTCCTTTGGCTTTCCTCTACCGACACCAGCTTTTTCTCTTCCAACACCTGTTCTATCATCTTCTTCATATCTACAGAGAGAGAGAGGGTTGATTTCTATCCCTTTCAGCATGGGACAAGTCAGGTTGGTCTTCAACAACTATCTCCTTCCCTTTACTTCGAGGTGCACCTCCTCGTGTCATCTATGTGTTCCAGGAAGGGTCAAACTCCGGGCCTCCATATGCTCTCGTCATCAACACCGATCGTTCCAACACCTCCAACATCATGTCCCAACTCAGTCCCGGCAAGATTTGACGGACTTCAGCATAAGGCAGAAGACCTTGCCGCAGCCTCAGCACCTTGTCGCCCAGATACCTGTTGCACAACCTCAAGACCCTGTTGCCTAAGCCCTGTCGTAGGTCCTAACTCTACTACATCCTCAATCTCCCACTAGAACCCTTCAACAGGCCTCTTACTCCCTAGTCTTGCCGTATCCTGCTGATTGTGAGCCTCTCCCGTAGGAGGCACCTCTTGTCGCAGCGAGGGGTCTATTGCCACTTGGATACCCTATCGCCTAGTCGCCTGCGGCGGTAACCCTTGGCTCATCTCTCCCACCAGGTTCTGTACAGCCTGCGGCAGGCCCAATTGCGGGAGGACTCGCTTACACAAATCCATCATGGCCGTCAGTGCCTGGGTTGTTTCTTCACTCTGCCACCTCAGAGCTTCGAATTTCACCACAGACACTGTCGTTCTCTCTTCTTCCTGTTCACCTATGTCTTGTGACAGATCGATTGTTCAGGAGAACTCACGAAGTTCTCATCGCTTCCATCTCTAATAGTAGTCGATCTTATTCTCACCATCTTCAAAGTTTTGATTGGCTTTTATTTCGTTTCCCACAGACGGCGCCAATTGTTGTTGCACAAAACAACAATGAGTGATTGCTGACGTAAGTGTCTGTCTTTTTCTTCACGTGTCTCCCAAAAGCTTCTGCAAAATAAGAAAAGTCAGAGGAACGCAGGGAGTGGTTCCCTGCATAGGCACTCGGATGCTTAAGTCAGCCAAATATTCTTGAGTGTAGGGAACGTAAAAGCCAGAAGTCAAAAATTAGATAATAAGATAATACCTGTGACCAATTTATAGGCGAGTAAATTACTAGTACTACAAAGTAATTACTTGGAGGGCAATCTCGTCTTTTTGAAAAAGTTTGTTCCCGGTACAGTACTAAAGCGTTGTAAGTCATCTAATTGTGGCGGTAGGGGTCTGACGCGAGGCGGAAGGCTCGTAGGTTGGGAGGCCTTAATCGATAAGCGGCAGACTATCACTTGTGAGATCATCTGGTGCCTGTCGCTGGCAGGAGGTATCTTTCGCAAAAGGCTTCCGCGTGCAATGTGATATCTGTTGCCTATTGCCATGTGGCTCAATAGCACTACGTCACGTGGCAACCTCTGTGAATTTTGAGCCTTGGTACTTTGGGCTTTTCCATATCAATATGAATATATATAAAGTTGCATTTATGTTAAAATCTTAAAATTTGAATAAAAATAATATGTACTGATAAAATAAAAGCTTCATGTATATAATCTTTTGTTTAACATTTTCAAGATTTATCTTGATTTGTTGATTTAATTTTTTTTAGTTTAAATTTATCACTAAAATTAAAATATTTTTACAAGATGGGACCTAGAGCAGTAAGTCTAAACATACGTTAGTATCATCATTTGGAAATTTGAAACAAAAAAAGAGAGGGCTTGGAAGAATCAGGCAATGAGTGAACGAGGCTCTCCATGGTGGGGTTACTATATCCTTATTCGTAAGTGGAAGTAAGCAGCCAGTTGAGAAATTGAGTTCCAAATTTAAATATTTACAATCTAAGGTTAATGAAAACAATACATGATAAGTATAAATCTAAAGTTATTAGGTGTAAAATATGTTAGAATTATGTAAACATATGATAATTAACATAAATATACATTATAGTAAAATTATTATGTGTTTAAATATATTGATACTAATATTACATTGATAATCATATTTTTACAATATTTTTAATATTTTTTACACTTAAAGATTTTAAATTTACGTTTAATCATATATTATTTTTTTGTTAACTTTATAATAAAATCAAAATTTGTAACTTTACTGTAAAAATGCCCTTCACGTCACCAATATCATCATTTGAAAATTTGAAAAGAAGAAAGAGACTCAAAATCAAGGAACACCATGGTGGAGCACTAACGAGTGGACGAGTCTCTCTATGGTGGAGCACTAACCCAAATATTCTTATCTGTAAGTACGCAGCCTGTTGATAAATTGAGTTCCAAATCTCCTTGATTTCTTTTTTGAATTTATATATGATGCACTGATAGTGTATAGATTAAAAGAAATGAAGGTAAATGAAGAGATCAAGAGAAATGAAGGTAAACCTTCATGTTTGTTTTTGGGTTATTGTAGGAAAAAAAGGTAAATGAAGAGGTTAAGAGAAATCTAATAGGGGTACGACCACCGGATCCATCTCATAAACATGGACCGACTGGTTGTACCCGATGTATAGATCCACCACCCGTTGGTGATATAGACAAGGAAAATTTTACTTGGGCAACGAAGACCCAGCCCCATAATTAATCCCACTTTTTAGGCTCTGATTGGATCTCTATCAACAATCTTGTACTATTTATGTTTATGTTTATGCCAAAGCATAGAGTTGAGGCATCTCTTGAGAAGTGATCTTCTCCGTGGTGCTAATACTCTGAATTCTCTAAATTATGTACTCTCCATCTCATAAATAATATCTTTTGTTTTTCATTTTCAAACGCTTATTTATTAAAATCTAAAAAATATTCGGTCAAAGCTTTGAATGAAGTAATTTTGATTCTGTTCTATATAGGCTGCTTATCAAGTGATGGGATTTATCAGACTACACTGTCTTTTATCCAATTTGATCGGATAAACATTTTTATGTACTATAGATTCATTACATACATTATAAGGTTGAGTTTATTTTGAACAAATTATTATTATTATTATTATTATTATTATTATTATTATTATTATATTATTATTATTATTATTTGGTAGGAATTAGTGATGACCATTTCCTTTACTAATATTCACTCCAAAGACTAGTGTTGACTTCAACCTTAATTTTTTATTATAAGAGAAATATTTAATAATTAGGGATTTAGATGACATTAGTTGTATTCGAACTCAAATTTTGTAAAATATCATAACTCATCCTTATCGTAGATTGATTTGGTGCATGCATTTTTTTTAATGTTAGGGATTAGGAACGTAGGCGTTACCGAAGATCATCCCCTTCTTATGGAGTATGGATCCCATGCATAGAAAATCTGTTTGCTTGTCAAAATCGGAAAAAAAGGACCAACTCTTCTTTATTGGAGAGCCTCGTTTATGCCTAATATTTCAACGCATTAACAATTTAATCAAAGAGATATTATTTAATATGAGCAGAATTGACTTTAATGGTCGTTGTTGTTGACTTCCACCCGTTAATCTAGATACACCTGAACTGTTAGAAAATAATAATATACCCAAAGAATAAAAAAATTTTAGACCTAAATAATAATAACTTTTTTACTCAAAAAAATAATAACTTTTTTTAAAATTTAAAAATTCATTCAAGATACAACAAAAATTTTCATATTCTCTCAGGTATGAACTTTAAATAAAAATTAAGTATTAAGTATAGAAGTTTGAAAATTTATAATGACCAATAAACATTTTGAACAAATATATCTCGTCTAAAAAACATATTATTATGTTTGTTAAACATAACTTTTAATTACTTTTTTAGGTATAACTTTTAAGGATTTATATATGATGCACTATCAATGTATAGTTTCTATACACTGTCAATGTACCAGAGGTTGATACCTCATCAATAGGCCCTTATAGTTATAAGCAAATTAAAAAAATTAATTTATATTTGCTTTTAAGGGCTTGACATATTTTTGAATTTGCAAATTGATGAGGTGTTAATCTCTTATGCATTGACAGTGTATAGAACCTATACACTGTCAATGCATCATATACAAATCCAACTTTTAATTACATCAGACAAATTATATCTATTAAATATAATTTTTGAACATCTCACAAAAGTTGTCATTTTTTTAAATTTTTTTGGTATAAAGTTCTACATTCAGTAAATTTTCTTGTAATTTTCTTTCAACCTTATGGCCTCAATTATTTATTCAACTTGAGAGTTACCTATCCATCACACAAACGCTTCCATTTTGGACTTTTTATTTTTGAATTATATTTCGGATGTCAAATTATTAGTTTGTAAGACATTCTTCAATCTAACATCAATTGTAACAGAACTACGATCCTTCAATCTGATGACTGAATTTTATTTTATCATTATTCCAACACTTCTTTTCATTTAATTTAAAATCAATTGCATCAAATCAAAACATTTAGCTCAATAATTGACACAAAATTCCCCGTCAAATTAAGAATAAATCTGTCCATCCCCTAATCAACATAAAAAAACCCTTTTATTAATTAGAATTGAAGATGAGTGGATTACAATTTTTTTTTATTACTGTTAGCGTCAGGTCGGAATTGTTGACGATCATTTCCTTTGCTAATAGTGACTCCAAAGACTAGTCTTGAGTGTTGACTTCAACCTAATTCTTCAAAGGCTGTTGCTGGTGCGTGCATTTTTTAATGTTAGGTATTAGGAACATTGAAAGAAAATTCCAATAGAGGACTTGGAAAAATCAAGGAACGAGTGGATGAGTCTCTCTATGGTGGAGCACTAACCCAAATATTCTTATCTGTAAGTAAACAGCCAGTTGATAACTTGAGTTCCAAATCTCCTCTCTCTTTCTCTGCCAAAATATTCAAAATCCAAGCCGATCAACCAGAAAACATATTCTTAACAAAGACATGCTCAGTAACGGTAAGGAGATGACCCAAGTTCGTTGTATGCTTGTCCTCGTGCTAGTGTCACTTTCACTCCTGCCTCAAGCTTCAACCAGAAGTATGCACTTGGCTAAGTCAGCAACTATATGTGACAACCTTCTTCTCAATTACTTATTCTATCTCTCTTTTCAGTTTCAGGGTTTCTTTCTTTATGTTTGTTTTTGGGTTATTGTAGGAAAAAAGGTAAATAAAGAGATTCAGAGAAATCTAAGCAAATTACCAGGTCGACCAATAGTTCATGCACCAGGCCATTGTTCTTATCCTCGATTTCCTACTATTGGTGATGATACCAACAAAGAAAAATTTTATTTGGGCAACCAAGATCTAGTGAGATAATGCCAACAGCCTCTCGACCAAATGATTAAAAAAAAATTGTGACATATTCTAAAGCTTAACTTCGAATCCAAGCATTTCCCCCTTTATTCCCAATTATCAAATATTTCTCTTATAAAAAAAAAATCTAGCGCCATAATTAATGGCTACAACCCTAATTACTTTACATGTGCCACTGCTACTGTCACTTTTCTGATTCTGGTTGGGTCTGTATCATTAATCTTATATTATATATATGTGTATGTTTATTTCAAAGCATAGAGCTGAGGCAACTCTTCAGAATTGAATTTCACCATGCTGCTAATATTAAGAATTTTCTAAAATTATGTATTCTCCATCCCATAATAATATCTTAATTTGCCTTAAGTATGTAATCAATTTTTTTTTTCATTTTCTAATGCTCATTTATTAAAATCTAATAAAAAAATTCAGTAAAAACATTGAATGAAGTAATTTTGATTCTGTTCTTTCTAGGTAGGTTGTCTATCAATTTGATACCATACAAGTGAAGCGGTTTTTTCAGATTACACTGCATTTTATCCAATTTATAGAATGAACATTTTGACGTACTATAGATACATACATTATAACGTTGAGTTCATATTAATTGTATATCCCAAACTATTCATGAATATCTATTAACAAAAAATTAAAATGATTTTCAGTGGTGGATTATTTACATGTGACCATTTATATCTTTTCAAAGTTACAAAACTAAATAATTAGATTAATTTACTTGAACAAAAATCTGTATCTATTTATTTACATAATTCCATTACAGAGATATCAATTGTATTAATTAAGGAGAGTACTGTAAGATATGCTGCCTCAACTTAGACCCTTCAACGTTGTTATTCTAATTAATTTTATATTATATGTATCTTTAATTATTACTGAACTTAATTCCTGAAAATGTATTTTTTTTTGTATTTTTTTTATTCGAAGGAAATGAGATTTGGAAACTTGACTTTTTAAGCAACGCTGTCATTGAACCTATTGCTCCTATGCAAAGAAGCATAAATTTTTTGGTTAGTTACGTATTATTTGTTGTATTATTATTTTATTTTTTTTTTTCGGTATAAAGTTGTTCAGTAAATTTTCTTGTAATTTTCTTTCAACCTTATGGCTTCAATTATTCAACTTATGAGTTACCTATCCATCACACGAACGCTTCCATTTTGGACTTGTTGTTGCTCAAAACAACAATGAGTACATGCTGACGTCGATATTCGCATTCTTCCTCCACGTGTCTCTAAAAAGCTTCTATAAGACAAAAAAAGTCAGAGGAACGCAGTGGTGGTTTCCCTGCGTAGGCACTCCGATGCTTAAGTCAGCAAAAGGTTTTTCAGTATTGAGAAGCGTAAAAGCTAGTAGATAAAAATTAGAGAATAGAATTGTACCTGAGGCCTATTTATAGGCGAATATTCTTGGGTAATTTCCTAGGGGTGATTACGTCCTTTTGGTAAGAGTTTGTTTACAAATATGACACAAATTCCATTAATTCGGGCGTAGTGGAAAGCCTGTCGCCGACGAGAAATTGGATGCAGCCCAGAGCGGCGGTAGGTGTCTGTCGCCTAAACGGGAGGTCGAATCTACGCCACGTGTCATCTGTCGAGCAATGGCGATAGACTCCAGAGTTATCCCCAGCGACAGAGTATCTATCGCAGGCGAGAGAGGACCCCTGTCGTCGAAGGCCACGTGGTCCAACCACACTTCGCCTCGTGGCAAAATCTGACGACCTTAGGCCCTAACCCAAAGTGAATGGGCTTTGCCATATCAATTGCTCCCCACTCTCTTGTTGGATTTCTTCAAACAAGAGAGTATAAATATGAGTTTTGGGCTTTAACCCAACGTGAATAGTCTTTTCTTGATTTTTTGTGGTTTTCTCTGATATTTTTTGTAGGTGAAAAAGCTCTACTCTACAAGAGAACCACACTTCGCCTCGTGGCAAAATCTGACGACCTTAGGCCCTAACCCAAAGTGAATGGGCTTTGCCATATCAATTGCTCCCCATTCTCTTGTTGGATTTCTTCAAACAAGAGAGTATAAATATGAGTTTTGGGCTTTAGCCCAACGTGAATAGTCTTTTCTTGATTTTTTGTGGTTTTCTCTAATATTTTTTGTAGGTGAAAAAGCTCTACTCTACGAGAGACATGGTCAGGCGTGACGTTTGGCATTCCTTTTCGCGGCTATATAAACGGTTGAGGTTCGACGAAAGAGCATACGAAAACCTCTAAGCAGCAGTCTGTCGCCTGCATTTTCAACTCTCTTACCAAAAGAGTATGTCGCCAAAATAGTCTTTCGTCTTCACACCAGGAGTCTCTCGCTTATCACAATGACAGTAAGTATACACCTGTCGCCTTACTTATTATCCTTCGTAGCCATTTTTAGGTCTCCTGCAGGTGTCTTAGTCTTCCGTATAGGGCTTAGGTCTCCTGCATACTTGGGTCTTTCGCTTTACGCTTAAGTCTGTTGTCTCTAGGTCTCTCGCCTAGTAGGCCTGTCGTCTACTAGGTCTTTCGCCCAGTAGGTTTGTCGCCAATTTTTGGTTTCTATTCATTTTTTTAACCATGTCTTCGCAACGCCCGGGTAAAACACTTAAGAGGGGTGGTGTTGAATTCACACTGACGAATGCGGACTTAGAGGATTTCAACACTCGTTTTCCCCTTCCTTCCGGTTACCGTTATAGACTTCCAGTCAGTGGGGAAGTTACGCCTGACCTAGTTAGAAACAGCGTAGCTGTGCATAAAGCGTCCTTACTCTTCGATTTTCATTTTCCATTGCCAGAGTTTGGTCTAGCATTCC
Organism: Heritiera littoralis; assembly: GCA_031772115.1. Classification (NCBI taxonomy): domain Eukaryota; kingdom Viridiplantae; phylum Streptophyta; class Magnoliopsida; order Malvales; family Malvaceae; genus Heritiera; species Heritiera littoralis. Next base: position 139,511 of record JAPDPK010000058.1, read on the forward strand.
TTAAGTACAAAGATATAGTTCCTTGTCAACTTCATCCTCATGCTTGGGCTCAAATAGTAGGATTTTCAGTGGTATGTCATAGTTTAGGTATCGTTCCTACCGTCCCCATCTTAAGTGCCTTTTTTAGAGTCAGTGGGTTGAAAGGACTGATAACGTTTCACTCCAGAGGTTAAACGTCGACGGGTTTCCTAATAAAATTTTTTCAGACCTTCCTAATAAATTGCGCGGTTTTGAGAGTAAGTGGTTCGTTATTGAAGTTCCAAGCGATTTACAAATTCGCACTAGATGGAACTGTGATACCAGTAACCACTCGAAGCGCTCAACAAAATTTGACATAACTAGCCTGAGGGTCCACTTTAGCAAGCCCATTAGGCGTATATGTTCCATCGAGGAGCGAAATTTATTTTCCCTTTTAACTCGGGAAAATATTACAGCTGCTGGCTAGGGAGTAAGCAGGACTGTTCCTGGGACTGCTGCTGCTCCTTTGTGCAACCTTCCTACAACCTCGTTGGTTCCTGGTTCTAGTTCCAGTCGCCTATCTTCAATTTTTATAGTTGAATCAACTATTCTCGTAGGTCGTCTCGTAGATGAAACTTCTCCTGACCTAGGAGATGAGGCATCCGGGGCCGCGAGTGCTAACGATCCATTTGATGAAGAACTTGAATGGAACCAAGACAATGCCTTTGGGAGTCCTTTTCACGATTTTCCTTTGGATGCGAACTTAGATACCTTAGAGGATTTTGGTGATATTATAGGTTTCTAATTTTCTTTTACTTCATATATCCATGTGCGTGGCGTTTTTGGATTTTGGTTTGATGATTCCTTCTCATTGTATTACACAGATATGGACTTCCACAGAGCTATGCGTAGAAGGTAGGCCAATGATTCTACCAGAGAGGCTCCTCTTCCTCAACAACAGCCGCAGGTTGGAGCCTTCGCTTCCGGACATCCTTGTGCTCCTACTCCTCCTCCTCCGGCTACTGGCGGGCCTAGCCGTCCTGCGCAAGAGGTCAGGAGAAACAAGCAAAAGAGGCCCTTTATTCGTGATCATAGCTCGGACAATCAAGAAAGCTCTGGGTATCAAAGGAGTGAGTCCACCTGTCGAGGAGGTGACCCTAGTGCTGTCGAGGGTAGCTAGACTCCTCGTAGGCCCCATCGTAAATACAGGAAGAGGTTGATCATTAAGGGATTGATGCCTACGAGGCCAATCTTGCCTAAGGTAGCTGATCCTACCTTGAGGCGATATCCAGTAGATGGTGGGGTTGTCGTTAATGGAGAGGATTTTCAGACCTATCCCGGAGTTAATAATAATGATAGTATCGAGGAGCCCAGGATAGCTTCTTGCTTGGCCCGGAGTATCATTCTCCTTTGCGACGAGATGGGGCTCTTCACGAACCTTGCAGAGGCCGAGAATAACTCTAATTATCTCACAATGAAGGTAAGGGTGTCGCACTTATTTGATAATAATACTCCCTTTTTTAACTTCTTTTGTCAGGTTTTTTGAGTTATTATGTTTTTGTTTTGTCAGGCGGCTCAACAAATGGCGGCCGTTAATGCACGGCATAGGGCTCTTAGAGAGCAAGTGGACAAAGAAATTCGTGATCTCCAAGAGAAAAACATGGTGCTTTTGAATGAGATTGTTCAGCTTCGCCCATATGCCGGCAGGGTCGAGGAATTGACGAAGAAGAATGCGGATCTTGAGCAGAGGTTGAAAGAAGAACAGGCGAAGGTAGCCTCCCTTCACGGATATCAAGAGGCTTATAATAAGACAACCAATGATCGGGACGCCATGAGGAGGCAGCGAGATGAGGCCATCGATGAGCTGTAGAGTGTGTTAGACCGACAAAGGAAGGTCCGAGCCGAGGCCGCCCGTGAATACCGCCTGTCCTAACATTGTCATGAGAAGAAGGAAGAGTTTGCGGCAGGATTCATCAAGTACGGCTTTTATTTGGCTCGTGCTTGGTTAGAGAAGCATCGGCCTAACGAGACTTTCCCTGAGTTGCTATTCATTGAAGAGGCCCAGTACTATGAAGCTCCTTCCTGGACCAAATATGAACCCGACTCGCAAAGTCCGAAAGACTATTTGGACGAAGGAGCCACAGATGACTTGGACAATCTTGAAGGTCCGTGGCCTCCTCGACAGCCACGCAGGCAGCCTGAGCCTACTGAGGCACGTGACTAATCCAGGCTTGCAATGGTGCATAATGAGCCTGAACCCATCGAGGCAGGTGATCAACCCAAGTCTATCGAGGCACTGCTAGGGTTAGATGACGATGAGCTTCAATTTTCTGATTCTGCTGCCATTGATCCCGTGCCAGATGTTGCGACTGTGGCTGGGCCTTCAAGCGATGCTCACTCTTCCGGGATGGCTTCTTCAGCTCCCCAGGACCCTGATCCTCTTATTCCTCAAGTATTTTTCGATTAGGGACTTTAGATTTGCCCGTTTCGCGTATTTTTCGATTAGGGATTTTTGTTTGCCCGTCTCACGCATTTTTCACTTAGGGACTTTTGATTTGCCCATCTCACGCATTTTTCGCTTAATAACTTTTGATTTGCCGGCTTTTGCTTCATTTCAATTCCTGTAACACATAATCCATCTAACACATTGTATTAGAGAATATAGAGTATGAATAACTGGCTTTATTCATAAATCAAATGATAACAAGACAATTGCATCTGTAAAGTAATAGATGGAAAAATAAAGATAAGAACAATAAGAAAGTACAAAGTTTCACTGCAGTATAATTTAAGGTGGTTGGCATTCCAAGTCTTCGAGATCTTCTTTCCTTGCAAGGTCTCTAGAACGCATGTGCTGGGTTCAATCATCTTTCTGACTCTGTAAGGTCCTTTCCAATTAGCCCAGAGTTACCTTCCTCTCTATGGGCATTTGTGATTGCTAATTTTCTAAGTACCAGGTCTCCCTCCTGTAATTCTCTGCTCTTAACTCTTGCATTGTAATAAGTGGCCGCGCGCTGTTGGTAAGCAGCCAGTTTCATCTTGGCTGTGTCCCTTAGCTCATCTATCAGATTGAGATTCTCTTTTAACCTCTGCGAGTTAAGTTCTTCAACGTAAGGGACCAATCTAGGTGACTCAGCTCTAATTTCAACCGGGATGAGGGCTTCAGTCCCATACGCCAAATTGAATGGTGTTTCACCCATCGATACCTTACTTGCCGTTCTGTAGGCTTATAGGACACTTGGGAACTCATCTGCCCACTATCCCTTAGCTTTATCCAACTTGGTTTTCAGCCCATGCAGTATCATACGATTGCTCACTTTGGCCTGCCCATTGGCCTGTGGGTAGGACACGGATGATATCCTCAGCTGAAAACTCATGCCTCTACAAAATTCTCGAAATGCATCACAATCGAACTGTTTCCCATGGTTGGCATTTAACACCTAAGGGATCCCAAAACAGCAAATTATATCCTTCCACACCATTGCTTCCACCTTCTTTTCGAAAATTGTAGCCAAAGGCTCCGCCTCTATCCACTTTATGAAGTAATCCGTGGCCACAAGTAAGTATTTCCTTTGTCCTGAACCTAGGGGAAAAGGTCCCAGGAGGTCCCAGGATATCTAGTCCCTACTACGCGAATGGAGTCAGTTGAAGAGTGTTCTGAAGGGCTAAGACTGGCACAGTAGCTATAGGAGTGAACTTCTGACACTTTTCGCATTTTCGCACTTTTGCACTTTTTCAGTGGTATCTTTCTTCAGTGTGGGCCAATAAAACCCTGCACACAATATCTTCGTGGCTAAGGCTCGAGCTCCCAAGTGTTCACCATATATTCCCTCATGGACTTTAGCCACGGTGTATTCAGCCTGCTGGGGCCCTAGACATTTTAACAAGGGCATTGTGAATCCACGTTTGTAGAGTTCTCCGTCAACCACGGTAAACCTGGCACTTCGCACTTTTAGCCTTTGGGCCTCTTCTCTGTTAGTTGGAAGTGTGCCCCCAATATGTAGTCTTTGATCGGGCTTCTCCAATCATTTTCAATCTCGACATCGTAGACATTTTCTTCTTCAATGCTCGGCTTAGCGAGGGATTCTACTTTGACCATACCACCTTTAATTCCTCTGGAGGAAGCCAACTTTGAAAGAGCGTCCGCATGATTGTTCTCAGAACGGTTTATCTGGGTCAGCCGAAAGTTTTTAAATGAATGTGCCAACAATTGCACCTTCAGCAAATAAGGGACTAAAGCTGGTTCTCGCGCTTCATAGTCACCCGAGAACTGATTCACCACTAACTGCGAATCGCTATGTGCCATTAAATTGCTCATTTCTAGTTTCTCAACAAGTTTCATTCCGGCTATCAGAGCTTCATACTCGGCTACATTATTAGAGCTTGGAAAATCAAAGCGTAGGGAATACTTATAGGTTTCCCCTTCGGGCAAAGTGAGCACAATTCTAGCTCCACTACCTTCCATACTGCAAGCCCCGTCTATAAATAACTTCCACCAAACTACCTCTGTTTCTTCTTGGGCTTCTCGACCAGTGCATTCTACAATGAAATCCGCCAATGCCTGTCCCTTTATCGCTTGACGAGGCTGGCAGTGTATGTCGTGTTCACTTAATTCAATGGCCCACTTGGTCAAGCATCTGGAGTGCTCTGGTTTCTGTAGTATTTGCCTCAAAGGCTGGTCTGTTAAGACAGTCACCGAGTGAGCTTGGAAGTACGGTCGTAACTTTCGAGTTGCCATCACTAATGATAGAACTATTTTCTCTACTAGAGGGTACCTTGTCTCGGCATCTAGCAAGACTTTGCTTACATAATAAATCGAATAGTCCCTGTCTCATTCCTTTCTCAGTAGGACTGCACTTATAGCCTTCTCTCCCACACCGAGATACATGACGAGATGGTCTTCGGTTTGTGGTTGAGACAATAGAGGCAACTCCTTCAGGTAGTCTTTTAGCTTCTCAAAAGCATCATTACATTCTTCTGTCCATTTGAAGTTCTGTCTCGCTTTTATCGCCTTAAAGAATGGTAGACTTTTTTCAGCTGATTTGGACAAGAAGCGATTCAAAGCTGCTATCCTCCCTGTTAGCCTTTGAACCTCTCTAACAGAATTGGGTGGCCTCATGTCCAGATAGCTTGAACTTTCTCGGGATTAGCTTGTATCCCCCGATTAGTAATCATGAACCCTAAGAATTTTCCCAACCTCACTCCGAATGAACATTTGTTGGGTTCAACTTCATTACATACTGTTGCAATACCTTAAACACTTTCGTCATCTTCTTTGCATGAGATTCTTCTTTTCAGCTTTTTATGATCATGTCATCCACATAAGCCTCCATGGTGTTGCCCAACAAGTCCTTGAACACCTTGTTTACCATGCGCTGATAGGTTGCCCCTGCGTTTTTCAAACTGAATGGCATTACTCGATAGCAATATGTTCCACTATCGGTAATAAACGAAGTCTTCTCCTCATCTGCTGGATGCATCATGATTTGATGGTACCCTGAAAAATCATCTAAGAAGCTAAGCAATTCGTATCCACATGTTTCATCTACCAACTTATCAATTCGGGGTAGTGGATACAAATCCTTAGGGCAGGCTTTGTTCAAATCTGTGAAGTCCACACACATTCTCCATTTTTCGTTGGCTTTCTTCACCATCACAACGTTAGCCAAGCATTCTGGATATTTGACCTCTCTGATAAACCCTGCTTGCAACAATTTCAAAATTTCCTCATCTATAACCTGCTGCCTTTTTGGAGCAAAATTTCTCTTCTTTTGCTTGATCGGTTTTGCTCCTGAGACTATGTTCAATCGATGACAAGCAACTTTGGGGTCAATCCCAGGCATATCGGCTGGGGTTCATGTGAATATATCAGCGTTTTCCTTCAAACATCGGATTATTTCCTCTCTTGCTCCTTCAGGCAACTGGCTTCCCACATATACTACTCTTTCTTCATCTTTTTCATCTAATCGAACTGCCTCCATCTCCTCATCAGGTTTTGGCTTAGGCGGTTCTTCAATCGCAAGGGTTTCCTTCCTTTGAATCCCCTTACACGTGGTGGACGTGATATTACACGTCCTAGCTTTCCTTTGATCTCCCCTCACTTGTCCAACACCATGAGGAGTCGAGAATTTCATTAACAGGTAACAGGGATGTACCACCTCTCTCATATCATTTAACAATGGCCGTCCGAAGATCATATTATACGCCACTGATGTTGACTTCACCACCATAAATAACACTTGACGGACGATAGTTCTCGGGCTCTCCCCTAACGTAACGGGTAACTGAACGGCACCTTCTACCTTCACTTTCTCTCTTGAGAAACCGTATAGTGGCATGGGCACTGGTTTCAGTCTATCGCCCGAAATGTTCATCTTTTCGAAGTAGTTCTAGTAGATCAAGTTCACTGAACTCCCATTGTCAACTAGGATTCGACCCACTGGATGCTTTGCTACTATTGCCGAAATCACCATGGGGTCATCATGGGGAATTGTTATATCTCCTCTGTTAGCCGGAGTAAAGGTGATGGGCTCCTCATCCTGCCTCTCCTCCATCACCGAGTTAATTTGGTGTGCCTATCAGGCATAGGATTTTCTAGATGAGGAAGAGGTACTAGCTAGTAATTCTCCTCCAGATATTACATTGATTGCCGGTCTTATGGGTTCGTTATCTTCCTCGTGATTCCTCCTTTCTGTCCTCCTATCATTATTTCTTCTGTCACCTTAATTTCGCCTTACAATTCCCCTGTTTTCACCTCCTCTGTCTCTAAAGTAGTTTCCTCTGTTTCGCACGGGATAGTTATTTCTGTTACCTCTCATACAAATCGGTTTATTTTCCCATCCCGCGCTAGCTTTTCTAGCTGATTCATCAACTCCCTACACTTCTCTGTTGAGTGCCCATGTGTCGAGTGGTAGTCACAATATGACCCTAAGTCATGGCCCAGATTCCCTGACGCCTTCTTTGGAGGCTGTATGAGACCTGACCCCTTAATCGCTGCCAACACCAAAGCCCGAGATTCAGTAAGTGGAGTGTAGGAGGAGAATTTCAATGTAGGGGCTTTATCGAATTTCCTTGGTTGACTAGAGGACGCCTCATTAACTTCTCTTCCTCTTTTCCTTCCCTCCTTGGGCTCCCCATTTGCCACCATTTTCATCACCTCTTCTTGAGTAATATACTTATTCGCTCGGGAGAGTAGATCTGAGATTGTGGTGGGCTGATCTAGCGATAGGGACTCTTGCAACTTCTCAGACCTTGTTCCTTGTAACATAGCCGCCAGAGCTATGCCAACCTGCAAATCCCTCACCTCCAGTGTTGCGTCTCTAAACCGATCCACGTAACTCTTAAGCGACTCCTTAACTCTTTGCTTAAGAGTAAGCAAGTAAGTTGGTTCTTTCTTTCTCTGACTGTTTACCACAAACACCTTAAGAAATTCACTCCTCAGCTGATCAAAAGAGACAATAGACCCCTCAGGTAAATTGTTGAACCACTTCATCTGGTGGCCGGTCAGAGTGAGTGAAAAGGCTCTGCACATTATCTCATCTTCCCATCCATGTAACAACATTAACGCCTTATAATTCTGCATATGATCATAGGGGTCCGTCTTTCCCTTGTACGCAGTCATCTGTGGCATTTTGAACTTTGGAGGCAGCGATTTCTGTATGATGGCTGTGCTAAATGGTACTCTTCTCCTCTAGCTCTCTTCTGCGGACACCAACTTCTTCTCTTCTAACACCTATTCTATCATCTTTTTCATGTCCGTAGAGGGAGCTAATTGATTTCTATCCCTTTCAGCACGGGATGAATCTGGCAAGTTCTCCACTATTACTTCTTTGCCTTTCCCTCGATGCGCATCTCCTCGCGTCATCTGCGTGTTCCAAGTAGGGTCAAACTCTGACCCGACTCCCCAAGTGCTTTCGTTATTGATCACATTCTTTCCAGCACCTCCAACACTATGTTCTAAATTAGTGGCAACAAAATTTGACAATTCACGGTGATAGGCGGAAGACCCTGCCGCATGTTCAATATCCTGCCGCTCAGATGCCTGTCGCCTAACACCAGGCACCTATCGCCTGAATCCTGCCGCATGTCCCTGATTTGCCACCTCCCCAGTCTCTCGCTGGGTCCCTGCAACAGGCCTCCTGCTCCCCAGTCCTATCGCCCCTTGCAGAATGTCGTCCTTATCCATAAGGGGAGCTTCCTGCCGCCTAGAAGGGTTTGCCGCTGCCACATCACCCTGTCACCCGAATGCCTGTGGCAGAACCCCTTGGCTCGTCTCTCCCACCAAATTCTATACGGCTTGCGGCAGACTCAGAGTCTGGAGGACTCCTTTGAACAGATCCACCATGGCTTTCAGCGCCTGAGTAGTTTCTTCGCTCTGTCGCCTCAGAACTTCGAATTCTGCCATCGATATAGTAATTCTTTCTTCTACCCAGTTCACCTGGTTCCTTTGACGAATCTGTTGTTCAGGGGAACTCACAGAGTTCTCATCACTTCCAATTCTAACGTTCGTCGATCTTGTTCTCACCATCTTAAAAGTTTTGATTGACTTTTTATACGTTTCCCACAGACGGTGCCAATTGTTGTTGCTCAAAACAACAATGAGTACGTGCTAACATCGATATTCGTATTCTTCCTCCACGTGTCTCCAAAAAGCTTCTGTAAGACAAGAAAAGTCAGAGGAACGCAAGGGTGGTTCCCTGCGTAGGCACTCCGATGCTTAGGTCAGCAAAAGGTTCTTCAGTATTGGGAAGCGTAAAAGCCAGTAGATAAAAATTAGAGAATAGAATTGTACCTGAGGCCTATTTATAGGCGAATATTCTAGGATAATTACCTAGGGGTGATTATGTTCTTTTGGTAGGAGTTTGTTTTCAAATATGACACAAATTCCATTAATTTGGGCGTAGTGGAAAGCCTGTCGCCGGCGAGAAATTGGATGCAGCCCATAGCGGCGGGAGGTATCTGTCGCCTAAACGGGAGGTCGAATCTACACCACATGTCGCCCGTCGAGCAATGGCGATAGACTCCAGAGTTATCCGCCAACAATAGAGTATCTGTCGCCAGTGGGAGAGGACCCCTGTCGCCGAAGGCCACGTGGCCCAACCACACTTCGCCTCGTGGCAAAATCTGACGACCTTAGGCCCTAGCCCAAAGTGAATGGGCTTTGCCATATCAGGACTTTTTATTTTTAAATTATATTTCGGATGTCAAATTATTAGTTTATACATTCTTCAATCTAACATCAATTGTAACAGAACTACAATACTTCAATTTGATGACTGAAATTCATATTATCACTATTCTAATACTTCTTTTCATTTAATTTAAAATCAATTGCATCAAAACATTTAGCTGAATAATTGACACGAAATTCCCCGTCAAATTAAGAACAAATCTGTCCATCCCCCAATCAATATATATATAAAAAAAACTTTTATTAATTAGAATTGAAGATGAGTGTTACAATTTTTTTATTACTGTTAGCGTTAGGTAGGAAACGGTGATGATCATTTCCTTTGCTTATAGTGACCCCAAAGACTAGTCTTGAGTGTTGACTTCAACCTAATTGATCATAGGCTCGTGGCCTGGTGCTGGTGCGTGCATTTTTTAATGGATTAATTTTAAATACATCCAATTTTTTTCATTTCACACCTCTTTTTCTCTTTGAATGAACAGTAATATATTGAGTGAAATAGGGAGTAGGTAGGAAAAAAATAGATGTGTATAGAAATTCTTTGTTTAATGTTTGGGATTAAGAAAGTTGAAAGAAAATTCCAATAGAGGACTTGGATCAAGGGACGAGTGGATGAGTCTCTATGGTGGAGCACTAACCCAGATATTCTTATCTTTTAAGTAAGCAGCCAGTTGAGAAATTGAGTATCAATTCTCCTTTCTCTCCACCAAATTAATCAGAATCCAAGCCGATCAACCAGAAAACATATTCTTGACAAAACATGCCCAGCAACCGTAAGGAGATGACCAAAGTTCTTTCTCTGCTTGTGCTCCTGCTACTGTCACTTTCACTGCTGCCTCAAGCTTCAACCAGAAGCATACACTTGGGTAAGTCAGCAACTATATATGACAACTTTCTTCTTAATTACTTATTCTATCTCTCTTTTCAGTTTCTGGGTTTCTTTCTTTATGTTTGTTTTTGGGTTATTGTAGGAAAAAAGGTAAATGAAGAGATTCAGAGAAATCTAGGCGGATTACCAAGTCGACCAATAGTTCATGCACCAGGCCATGCTGGTCATCCTGGATCTCCTCCTATTGTTGATGATACCAACAAAGAAAAATTTTATTTGGGCAAGCAAGATCTAGCACCATAATGCCAACAGCCTCTTAACCGATTGGTTAAAAAAAAAAATTGTAACATATTCTAAAATTTAACTTCGAATCCAAGTATTTTTACCTCTATTCTCAATTATCAAATATTTTCTTTATAAAAAAAAAAAGTCTAGCGACATAATTAATGGCTACAACCCTAATTACTTTACATGCGCCGCTGCTACTGTCACTTTTCTGATTCTGGTTGGGGCTGCATCATTATTCTTATATTGTTTATCTGTGCATGTTTATTTCAAGGCATAGAGCTGAGGCATCTCTTGAGAATTGAATTTCACCATGCTGCTAATATTGAGAATTTTCTAAAATTATGTACTCTCCATCCCATAAATAATATTTTAATTTGCCTTAACTAATCAATTTTTTTCATATTCTAATGCTCATTTATTAAAATCTAAAAAAAAATCAGTAAAACAATTGAATGAAGTAATTTTGATTCTGTTCTAGATAGGTTGTCTATCAATTTGATGCCATACAAGTGAAGGGGTTTTTTCAGATTACACTGCCTTTTATCGAATTTATAGAATGAACATTTTGACGTACTATAGATACATACATTATAACGTTGAGTTCATATTAATTGTATATCCCAAACTATTCATGTAAATCTATTAACAAAAAATGAAAATGATTTTCAGTGCTGGATTATTTACATGTGACCATTTATATCTTTTCAAAGTTACAAATTAAGCTAAATAATTGATTAATTCACTTGAACAACAATATATATTTATTTACAGAGATATCAATTGTATCAAGGAGAGTACTGTAAGATACGATTGCCTCAACTTTGACCCTTCAACGTTGTTATTCTAATTAATTTTGTATTATATGTATCTTTAATTATTACTGAACTTAATTCCTGAAAATGTATGATTTTTTTGTATTTTTTTATTTGGAGGAAATGAGATTTGGAAACTTGACTTTTTAAGCAACGCTGTCATTGAACCTATTGCTCCTATGCAAAGAAGCATTAATTTTTTGGTTATTTACGTATTATTTGTTGTATTATTATTTTATTATTTTTTCGGTAATAAAGTTGTACATTCAGTAAATTTTCTTGTAATTTTCTTTCAACCTTATGGCTTCAATTATTCAACTTATGAGTTACCTATCCATCACACGAACACTTCCATTTTGGACTTTTTACTTTTAAATTATATTTCGGATGTCAAATTATTAGTTTATACATTCTTCAAGCTAACATCAATTGTAACAGAACTACATATACTTCAATATGATGACTAAAATTTACTTTATCACTATTCTAACACTTCTTCTCATTTCATTTCATTTAAAATCAATTGCATCAAAACATTTAGCTGAATAATTGACACCAAATTCCCCATCAAATTAAGAAAAAATCTGTCGCCAATGAAGCCTTGGCTTAGTGGCAAGAAGGAGGCTATGAAATTTTGAGATCTCAAGTTCGAATCTTATCAAGTGTGAATTTGAGTTATTCTAGTTATTTACTAGTTTGTTATAATTATTTACTAGTTTACCTAATTTGAGTAATGTAATTTTCATAGTTACATGTTCATGGAATATAATATGCTGATTGTGATTGTAACTTCTAATAAAAAATATACTACTAAAAAAAAAAACAAATCTGTCCATCCCCCAATCAATATATATATATATATATATATATATATATATATATATAAACTTTTATTAATTAGAATTGAAGATGAGTGTATTACGATTTTTTTTATTAGTGTTAGCGTTAGGTAAGAAACGGTGATGGTCATTTCCTTCGCTAATAGTGACTCCAAAACTAGTCTTGAGTGTTGACTTCAACCTAATTCATCACAGGTTGGTGCTGGTGCGTGCATTTTTTAATGTTAGGGATTAGGAAAGTTGAAAGAAAATTCCAAGAGAGGACTTAGAAAAATCAAGCTACAAGTGGACGAGGCTCTTTAATCTTTATGATGGACCAGGAACCCAAATATTCTCATCTTTAAGTAAGCAGCCAGTTGAGAAATTGAGTAAGAATTCTCCTTTCTCTCCACCAAAATAATCACAATCGAAGCCGATCAACCAGAAAACATATTCTTGACAAAACATGCCCTGCAACTGCAAGGAGATCACCAAAGTTCTTTCTATACTTGTCCTGCTGCTACTATCACTTTCACTCCTGCCTCAAGCTTCAACCAGAAGCACACACTTGGGTAAGTCATCAACTATTTATGGAAACTTTCCTCTTAATTACCTCTTCTATCTCTCCTTTTCAGTTTCTGGGTTTCTTTCTTTATGTTTGTTTTTGGGTTATTGTAGGCAAAAAGGTAAAGGAAGAGATTAAGAGAAATCTAATAGGGGTACGACCACCAGATCCATCTCATAAACATGGACCGAGTGGTTGTACCCAATGTATAGATCCACCACCCGTTGATGATATAGAGAAGGAAAATTTTACTTGGGCAACCAAGACCCAGCCCCATAATTAATGGCTACAACCATTACACTTGCCACTCCCACTTTTTTAGTTCTGATTGGATCTCTATAATTAATCTTGTACTATATATGTTTATGTTTATACCAAAGCATAGAACTGAGGAATCTCTTGAGAATTGATCTTTTCCGTGGCGCAAATATTGAGAATTCTCTAAATTATGTACTCTCCGTCTCATAAATAATATCTTAATTTGTTTTTCATTTTCAAATGTTTATTTATTAAAATCTAAAAAATACTCGGTCAAAACTTTGAATGAAGTAATTTTGATTATGTTCTATTTAAGTTTTTTATCAATTTGAAGCAATACAAGTAAAGGGATTTATCAGATTACACTGTCTTTTATCTAATTTGATAGGATGAACATTTTTATCTTTTATGTACCGTAGATACATACGTAAGGTTGAGTTCATATTAATTTTAAATCCCAAAGTATTCTGGATATCTATTTTCTATTAACAAAAAGTAAATGCTTTTTTCTTTTTGCCTAGAGTCTAATTAAGATTGAGCAAAGCACATGTTCGATTCGATAAGGTAATATTAAGTACAATACAACAAAAAACATGAAAACAAAATGAAAAAAATATAAAATAATACATATTAAAGTTTAATTATTATTCAAAATACTGTCAGTGAAAATTTTAAATTCTATAGACGAAGTTAAAATGATGATATGTACTCTTTAAATTCTATAAGATAATATTACATACAACACAATAAAAAACATGAAAACAAAATGAAAAAAAAAAATAATACAGATTAATGTTTAATTTGGTAATTAAAATTAAAAATATTATTTAATATACTATCAGTAAAAATTTTAAATTTGATATTTTTTTTGTTTTTATTTATGAGTTATTGTAGCAAAATAGGTAAATGAAGAGATTCAGAGAAAGCTACAAAGTTCTAAACCGCCAGATCCATGTCAGACTCATGCAGGAGGTGGCAGTAGCGCTAATTATTTCTATAATATTATGCAAAATTTCTTATTTGAAATTTTTTGGTTACAGAAAATCATTATTTTCAATTAAAACGTTTTTTGAACTTACTCTTGTTGGTAGTATCTGTTCTGTTAGTGTTCTTTTGATGGAAAAATATGTTACTCTTATAAAGGAGAAAGAAGCGAATTTGGTAAGTCTTAATTAAAAAAAGTTTTTTTTTCATCAAGGTATAGTAATCTTTTATAAAACTATAACTTCTCAATTTAGACCAATAAAATATTAAAAATTATTTATTTAAATATCATTTTATTAAAATATGAGACACGTAGATTTCACATTAATTTTACATTCTTTTACTTGATTAATTTAACATCATCTCACAGAATGAATTTTTAAATAAAACATAACTCGTATAATATAATCTAAAATCTTTCATGCATTAATCACATTAGATGTCATTATTAAATAAAAGCTAATAAGAGTCATGATATATCTTGTCTGAAAATTAAGCATAAAAGTCTGAAAATTTATAATGACCAATAAACATTTTAAACAGAGATATCTTGTCTAAAAAACATATCATTATGTTTGTTAAGCATAACTTTTAATTACTTTTTTTTATATATAACTTTTAATTACATCAGACAAATTATATCTGTTAAATATAATTTTTGGACATCTCACAAAAGTTATGTCTATTTTTTATTTTTTCGGTATAAAGTTCTACATTCAGTAAATTTTCTTGTAATTTTCTTTCAACTTTATGGCCTCAATTATTCAATTTGTGAGTTACCTATCCATCACACAAACGCTTCCATTTTGGACTTTTTATTTTTATATTATATTTCGGATGTCAAATTATTAGTTTGTAAGACATTCTTCAATCTAACATCAATTGTAACAGAACTACGATACTTCAATCTGATGACTGAAATTTATTTTATCATTATTCCAACACTTCTTTTCATTTAATTTAAAATCAATTGCATCAAAACATTTAGCTCAATAATTGACACAAAATTCCCTTTCAAATTAAGAACAAATCTGTCCATCCCCTAATCAATATAAAAAAAGACCTTTTTATTAATTAGAACTGAAGATGAGTGGATTACAATTTTTTTTTTATTACTGTTAGCGTTAGGTAGGAATTGGTGACGATCATTTCCTTTGCCAATAGTGACTCCAAAGACTAGTCTTGAGTGTTGAATTCAACCTAATTCATCATAGGCTGGTGCTGGTGCGTGTATTTTTAATTTTTTAATGGTAGGTATTAGGAGAGTTGAAAGAAAATTCCAAAAGAGGACTTGGAAAAATCAAAGAACGAGTGGCTGAGTCTCTCTATGGTGGAGCACTAACCCAAATATTCTTATCTGTAAGTAAGCAGCCAGTTGATAACTTGAGTTCCAAATCTTCTCTCTCTCTCTCTGTGCCAAACTATTCACAATCCAAGCCGATCAACCAGAAAACATATTCTTAACAAAAACATGCTCAGTAACGGCAAGGAGATGACCCAAGTTCGTTGTATACTTGTCCTCGTGCTAGTGTCACTTTCACTTCTGCCTCAAACTTCAACCAGAAGCATACACTTAGGTATGTTAGCGACTATTTATCAAAACTTTCTTCTTAATTTCTTCTTCTCTCTTTTCAGCTTCTGGGTTTTGTTTTGGGTTATTGTAGGAAAAAAGGTAAATGAAGAGATTCAGAGAAATCTAATAAGTGGAAAACCACCTCCAGGTCGTCCTCATGCAAAAAGTGGTATAGTCTGTTCACCTGAATCTCCATGTCCTCCGGCTTCCTGTGACTTGGTCTGTCCTCCTTAATGTTTGACGAATGACGATACAGATAAGGACAATTTTATTTGGGCAATCCAGACCCTGCGCCATGACTAATGGCTACAGCCTTTCATTACATGTGGCCCTGCAACTTTTCCGACTCTTATTATTATTATTATTATTATTATAGCAAAGCATAGAGTTCAGATATCTCTTTGGGAATTGAATTCTCCATAGTGCTAACATTAGGAATTCTCTAAAATTATGTACCATCCACTCCATCCCATAAATAATATCATAACTAGATTGCTTGATGTTTCGGGTATTTTGCTGTTCTTATTTTATTTTTCATTTTTGTAAATTTTGAAAAATAAAGAAATGGTTATAAGGATAGAATCACCTAATGAATTTTGACTTAATTATATTATTCCATCACTAAGATTCAACCCGTCCAAGGAACAAAAAAACTCCGAGTGAAAATATTATTGAACCGTCTAAACTATTTTGGCTTTTGAACTGAATAAATTGAAAATGGAATAAGCATACACTACTATTAAAGAATACCCTCAGTGCAATGTCTAAAATGTAAAATGATTTCGGCTGCTACGAAATATATAATTGGTCAACCATAATATTTTCTTTTTCTTTGAAGTCCAAAAATACAGAGGAGGAGATGTCAATGTTTCTACAAATACTATTAGAAGTCTTTTGAAATATAGTTAAAATATTGCAATAAATTAAATCAATCAAAAATAGATGAACATTAGAGAGGAAAGAATCAATGTCCACGTCATATCAATATTAGTAACAACAAATACCTCTTTGTTTTTATCCCAAGCCCTTTTGAATCATATGATTTACATCTGTGCCAAAACAACACAGACATTATCCAGGTCAATCCATAATCATAGTTATTAGAGGAAATTAATAAGTGTTCATGTATAATTGTTGCTGCACCATCAATAACAAAGGATAAATTTCATTCAATAAAGAACAAAATATTAAATTATCAGTCATGCATATCTTAATATGTAAATAGCTACAATCTCAGCTTTGATGACTGAGCACCAACTCAGCCTCTTCAAGAAACCGCCTAACCAGGCCTCATGCATGTCTCCAAATACACCTCCTATTGCTGACTGCCCATCAGTCGAGTGACCTGACCCTAAGAACACCGAAGTAACCACGTTTAGCTTCACATAATTTGAAGAGGCGGTTGCCAACGGATGACCTGCACTTGATTCACATCTTCCCCTTCTATGTTTCCACTATACTGCAGAAAATCCTTTACTATTATCAGGCCAAGTAAAGCTCTCTTCAAAGATCACCTTGTTTCTCGAAGATCATAGGTGCCAACACACACCGCAAAATACCAGAGACCACGGAAAATTGTCCTCAACAATAAGTGTAGCATGTTTCAAATTTTCACTGATCCAATCCCTAGAATGAGAGTATTAAAAAACTCCAACCCAGAAGGATGCACCCACCTAGAGCAAATCACTTGGGATGAATGACAATCCCGTAGGACATGCAGAACAGACTCAACGTTTTCTCCACACCTTGTGCAGCTAGTACTAATATTCAATCCTCTCCTGGATAACATCTTTCTAGTCAGAATTCTATCACGAGAATCAAACCACATAAAAACTTTAATTCTCGGTGAAATCTTGAGACGCCATAGTTCCTCCAATTAAAGGCTGCATCCGTACTCCCATAGCAGTCTACAAGTTGAACTAACCAAGAAAACAACACTTGATGAACTAACTCTGTTTTCCTCCATATGAACTGGGATTACCGGCCCAATTTTATCCAATATTACACCTGGAAGCGACTGCAACTTTGACCAATTCCAGCCTTATCTTCCACCAAATAATCACTTTCTCTCCGATACAGCTCCTGTATACTTCACACTCACACACATTGGCAAGATGCTTATCCCCTGCCCACATTTCTAACCAAAATGCCTCACCATGTGGGAGAAGAAGCTTTATGTTAAGGATTGCTTTGAATCTTACATTGAAAGTATAAGAGAAGTTATAAGAGTTTTTTTTTCTTATAAATGATGTGTTAAGCTTAGTTTGTAAAACATTCCAAAGAGTTATAAATACCGATAGAATATCCAGTGTTTGAGTTATTAAGGGATGTAGTTGGGCTTTAGGCTTTGTAAGAAGTTTGCAATTTTCTTCTCTAAAAATTGCATGGTTGGGTATGTAAGGAGATTACAATTTTTCTCTTTTAAAAATTACACAATTATAATTGTTTTAATTGGTTATTAGATTGGTTGGGTGGTTATAGGCCAATTTAGTTAGGCCAAATCACATTAAAATTTGTTGTGTTTGTTTTTTGATTTTTTCAATTTTTGTAAATGTTTGGATTGAGGGATATTGTTTGTCTCAACAAGTGATATCAGAGATGGAGAAAAGCTATGGATGAAGTGAATGAAGATGATGATGGCCATAATGATTTGGAAGAAGATGATCATGAGATTGATAATAATTGGAGGAAGTTGATGAGGATGATGGTGGAGTTATTTTTCAGTTTGAAGAAGTTTGCATGTTTGTTGGAGCAATTTGGGGGTTCAAGTTAAGGAAAAATTTGTTAGAATTTGCTTTGAATCCCACATTGAAAGTGTAAGAGAAGTTATAAGGGTTTTTTTCCTTATAAATGATATGTTAGGCTTGGTTTGTAAATCATCCCAAAGAATTGTAAATACTAATAGAATAGCTAGTGTTTGGGCTATTAAAAGTATAGCTGGGCTTTGAGCTTTGTAATGAGTTTGCAATTTTTCTTTTCTAAAAATTGTATAGTTGTAATTGTTTTGATTGATTATTAAATTGGTTAGGTGATTATAGGCCAATTTGGTTGGGCAAATCACATTAAAATTTATTATGTTTTTATTGTTGCTTTCTTTAATTTTTGTAGGTGTTTGGATTGAGGGATATTTTTTGTCCTAATACTTTATTCCACTTAGCAAGCAATAAAGAATCTCCTCTAAGATATTTCGACTTGAATAAATCGAACCAAAGCCCAATTTTAATAAATAGTGTTAAAATTCGTGTCTACACGCCAAAGACAAATTTTTTTTGTAACTTTTGTTACATTCATATATAATTTTAATCAAATTTTAACCATATCATCTTCATGTGCATCTAGAATTGCCTAAGCTATGACCAACAGGAGAAAATGTAAATTGGAGCAAATGTAATGACTAGTGAACAATATGCTTATTTGTTATGTTTGATCTTTTGTCTTGCTTCTTTTGGATTATTTATGCTAGGACAATGCCCCTGCTTCGCTTGGGTTTTTTTCTAAAAAAAATTATAAATAGTATTAAAAATAATAATAAATCAAGATAATTATTTTTAAAATAATCATTTAATAAATTAAAATGATAATATTTAATTTATCAATCAATCATTTTATTTATTTTTTACTTTTATTTAAAAATATAAAATTCTAACACAAAGTTAGAAAATTAAATAGATCAAAATAAAAAATTATAAAATATTTAAATTTTTATTCAGTTTGACCTTATTTTTATTTGTCATAGTCTCTAAGTGTTTAATATTGAAATTATTTATTTATTACTTTATTTTCTCTTTTGTAGCCTTCTATTTTCATATTCCACGACTTTTTTTTGAAAGTTTTTTATTCGTAGATTTATTTTTTATAATTTTTTTGTGTTGATTTGTGTTTAAGTTTAAAAAATTTATTTTTGGAATTTTTTGCATTATACTATAATTTTACCATTTTTTTGAATTTTTATATTATTTGTAATATTTATTAGATTTTTATAGTTTTGTAATTATTTAAATTTGATATTATACAAATAAAAAAGAAATTATGATTTGAATTGAATTATTTGGATATTTGGTATTTGAATTTTAGTATTTTATTCGAATTTTTGCAAATTAAAATTTTTGGGTATTTGATTTGAATTTTTTTAAAAAAATTTAATACGTATTTTTGAATATTTGTTTTTTACATTAATACTTGATTTAGTTCCTTAAAAATATTCTTTGAATTTTAATTTTTTTCTCTTTGCTTTTCAAATCTTTCACATTTTTTTTTAAATTTTAACTTTGAAAAAAAATAATAGTATTTATAGAAGAAAAAAATGTGAACATTTGATTTAGTTTTCTTCAAATATTTTTCATTTGGATTTTTCATTGTTTCTCTCTTTTCTATATAGTAAGTTTATTTTTTCATATTTTTAGTATTTTAACATTAAAAAATTTAAAAATAGATATTTTTATTTCAATTAAAAAACATCGCAGAAGAAACTAAAAATTACCACATGATTAAATTTATATTTTATATTTTAATTTTTAAAAAAATTAAAACTAATTATAAATTTAAAAATAAAAAAATTGCCGGATAATAAAATGCCATGTGGTAGCCACTCACTCATTAAGGGATAATTTTTATACTTATAATATTTTAACCCATGTTGTACTATAGTTTTTATCAAACTAAAACAATATAAAAATTATATATATAAATAATAGGTTTAAAACCAATTCAATATAGAAAAGAAAAAAAATTGATAGATGTCAATATGATGTTCATGGGATTCCTTTTATTATAGTTTATATATATATATATATATATATATATATATATATATATATATATGATGCACTGAAGTATGTAATCTTTATACACTGTCAATGCATCAGATATTGATATGTTATCAATAAGCAAACAAAAAATATATCAAGCTCTTAAAATTAAATACAAATAATTATCTTTTCAATTTAGCTATATATATATTTATATATATATATATATATATATATATATGGAAAATTATCCTACACACTGTCAGTGGAGTTTTTTAATTCCACAAGCGGGGTTAGAATGATGACATGTGTCCCATTTTATTTATTTTTTATTTTTTTAATATTTTTAAAGGATACATGTTATCATCTTAACTCTGTTTGTGGAGTTAAAAAACTTCACTGACAATGAATAAGATAATAATCATATATATATATATATATATATATATATATATATATATATGAGCAACAATTACTTCATATTGGTTTCAACATCCTGAAATTTTCATTATCTTGGAATAAACTTTCAGCACACTCTGATACAAGCGTGGCAAGGATGCTGGTGGGAAACAAATGTGATTTGAAAAATGTAAGGGAAGTTACTTTGAGAGAAAGCAAAAGCTTAGCAGAGGCAGAAGGATTGTTTTTTGTGGATACATCTGCACTTGATTCTACCAACGTTAGGACTGCGTTTGAGATCGTCATTCGAGAGATCTATAACAATGTGAGCAGGAAGGTGTTGAATTCTGATTCATACAAAGTTAACTGTCAACAGGGTAAGCCTTGATGATGGCTTAAAGCAAACTCAGACCAAGTACTCATGTTGTTTTAGATAGGTTCTGTGTTCGTTTGATGCAATACCAATTGAAGGGTTTGCTCATATTATTTTTTTTCCTTCATTACTTAATTTTATCCGAGCAATTTAAAAAAATAAATAATTATAAAGTTCTTTGGTCAAACCCTAGATCTCATCTAATCCTAAACTACATTTTAAACCCCAAGCTATAAATCCATGCAAATCCTTTCCAAAGCCAACTAGGAGTTGATCAAAGGAATTTGCTGCCAAAAATATATATAATAAAAATATAAAAAAATAAACAAAATAATAAATAAATAAGTGAAAAAAAATAAAGGAAATAATCTAGAATTGAAAATTAATTACCAAAAATAATACAATGAAAAAGGAATAAAAAGATGGGTCAAACAAAAAATAAATGACAAAACTAAAGTCCCCAAATCATGGGGTCAACACATTAAACTCATGATCTCCTTTCTTAAAATTAAAAAAAAATAGAAACAGGAAAATAAAGAAGGGGCTACACGGTTTTAAAAGGGGGAAGAAGCCAACGCATAGGGAGGTCTACATGATTTTTACACAGAGAAGGGAGGAGGAGAACCAAAAAAATAAAAAGAAAGAAAAAAAAAAGAGTCCAGCTTAGTCCTCCCCGGTGCATCATCATCATCATCACTGCACCACGCCATTGTCGAGCCCCCCATCATCCTTGCAGCCAGTCCATCCACCTCACAAGCTTCCCTGCCCCATCACCACTGCTGCCTCCTGCTCTCCAGGCGTTGCTACTGCTGCCTTGCCTAGCCGAGGAGGATCACCAGCCTTGCGCCCAACGCCTCTGCTCGTGGCACTCTCCATCGCCACCTTCAAGCAAAGCTGAGTGCCCCTGCTACACCCCCTGTTTTGAGGCCCTGCTACAATTTGCTGCTTCACCGCCCCGTGGTCCCAAACGCACCAACCCCTGCCATTGCTGCTCTGTTCGGGCGCCTCTGCACCCATCCGCTCCGCTGCACCGCATCACACCTTGTTGCATCATCTTCATCACTGCACCGTGCATCATCACCATTGCTGTTGCTTGAAAGGTTCTGTCTTGGTATAAGGTTCGTTCTCTCTCTGCTGTTCTCCCCGCTGTGATCACTGCTTGCTGTCGTTCTGTGCTAAAGAGAAGGTGCGATCTGCGTGAGGAAGAAGACAAGGAACTGAATACTTGGGTCTTCTCATTAAGGTATATTCCCTACCTTATACGCTGCAAACTTTGTTTTCAGTTATCTATGTCATATAAATATATATATATTTATATATATATATATATATAATAATGATATAAAAAATAAAATAAAACAATAAAGGTCTTGTATAGTTGTATGTGCTTATACGTGTATATATATTTTATTTAAGGTTTATAAAAGAGTTTATATACATATATATTTTTTAAAGATTATTAAAAGAGTTTGCTTGTATATTTTTTAGGATGCTGAAAGAAATTTCATGTATAATTCTTAATGTTATTTAAATAGTTTTTTTTAAATAATAACAAATAAAAGAATAATCTAATATATATATATATATATAAAAGCTAAAGCATTTGTAACAACCCTTTATATCTAAAATACGAACCTAATTTTTCCATTATTCATTTATTTGGTTGGGCTGTACGTAGTGTCACTAATCAATTTTTAAACTAACTTTATATTAGCTAAGTCAATATCCTTTAATTATCTTAGGTCCTAGTCAAATTCTCTCACTAAGCATG
The DNA here is from genome assembly GCA_031772115.1 of Heritiera littoralis. Lineage (NCBI taxonomy): Eukaryota > Viridiplantae > Streptophyta > Magnoliopsida > Malvales > Malvaceae > Heritiera > Heritiera littoralis. The sequence continues at coordinate 162,077 of JAPDPK010000058.1, forward strand.
CTTTTACACTTTTAAATCATTCTACTTTATTAAATATATCTCCACCCAAGTTGCATGCATTATTATAAACCATAAATATATCTTATACTTCCTTCAATTACATCCTCATACTATAAAAGTACTGAAAATACAAGTCTGAATATAAAAGAGAATATTGTACATCACATACCTTCAACGGTGGTACGAAAGTCTCGAAGGACTTGTTTAAGCCCCGTGTACAAAGCTCCTATAGCAATTAATCTGAAAGGTGGAGAGGGGGTGAGCTTTTTGGAAAGCCCAGTAAGAAATATATATAAGAAACAGATACCAAATTTCTACATGCAAGTTTCCAAAATATTTATTAAAGTTCAAAATCGACATATATACATTTCGGAAACCAAAACATGCTTATGCAGTGCATCAGAAAGTAATTCATTCAAAACCATAGATAAGCATTATCATTCGAAACATAATTCGAAACATAAACATTCAGAAACCATAATCGGCATAAATACGAAAAGGAACATATACATATCATAAGTTGGAGACATAATGACTAAGCAATAATCAAGCAGATCAAATTGACATATGGCCATAGTCTAGAGGGGGTCCACAGTGAGCACTGATCAGGTGTCAACTGAGCCCGCTGTGAACTGGATCAGGATCATACAGTAACCCAAAACATTACCTACTGTGGACTGGATCAGGGTCACACAATAGTCCAAAACATTATTGCAGTGATTGTTGTCATGTCTCAAAACATTTCCATACATATAGTTCCTACTGCGAACTGATTCAAGGCCACACACAGTAGTCCGAATATAAATACCTACTGCGGGCAGAATCAAGATCACACACAATAGTTTCAAAACAATACTATACTGATTTTAGTTAGTCATGTCTCAAAACATTTTATACATATATCTTTCGAAATCCGAAATAGTATTTTTTGAGCTTTAGGAAAGTTCATAACAAAAGCCGTATACATTTCTTTCAAAAGCATATAAATCATATATGCTCATAATATCTTCAAAACTAATACCATTAGTTAATAATTTCCACGAGATTAATATTTCGGCTGAAAGTCTTGTAAGCAAATCAAACTTGTAAGATTTAAACGTTTTCAAAATGAACTTGCCGAATAATTTGTTATTTTCAAATGGTTGCTTAAGTTAAGCTTAAATCATAAAACCATTATTTTCATAAAAAAAATCCTGTAGCATAACGGCTTATATTTTCTTAAAACCTCCTGCAAGAAAATACAGTTTATATATAACCACAAGGCAGTTGATTTTAAATAGCATTCAGTATCTCTTACGTTCCGATATATATCTCTTACCTTAGTTTATCAAAGTTGCCACCAAATTAAGCAGTCTTGCAATCAATATCCAAAAATTGAGTTTGTATGCTACCAGCCACCAATTCACTCTCGGACTGCAGAACAATCATTTAAAACAATTTAATTTCCAAAATTACCTTCTCATCATACTTATAAGTCCAAGCAATCTCTCAAAATTCCCATAATATTTTCCAAAATAATTCTTATACCATATACACGATCACATAGTCACTTGTATATACTTGTAAATATATAGGCTTACCCGCTTACTCTTACCATACAATCACAATCTAGTAAGTATCTAACCATTCCTTATTTATTTTCTTCATTCGTGGTAATGAATAATTTTTTTTTTACTATTTATATACACTTATACTTAATTCCCTATATATATATCCTATTTTATTTTAGTTTATTTATATATATTTTTAAGCTTTAGAATTATTAAAGCATACTTTTTCCTCATGAAATTATCATTTAAACTCCTTATTTCACCCTACATTCATCATTTGAAAATCTATTATAAACTCAAATTCTTACCCCTTATTGGTTGTCAAAACCGAAGGCCCCTCTTGTAGCCTTGAATCTTTATGGTTTTGGAGCTGCTATGGACTTACAAACACAGCCACTCTCTCGGTTTCAAGCATGAAATTTTGTATTTCAAAGGTGCCACTACACATATACATAATCAACCTTAAATCATCATCCATTATTCCCTGAATATATATATATATATATATATATATATATATATATATGCTAATTTAAACTTAATTTGAATCATGTAGATGGCTAGCCTTACCTCTCTGTTCATGCCATCATTTTCTTTTGTTGGGCTTCCAAATCTCAGCTCTGTAGTTGCGGCAACTCTGCCTCCTATTCACTTCATTTCCACCAAAGTTTTCTACCCACTTTAATTGTGTCAAGAGTCTAACCACCTTGCTCTTGTTTTCCCCAAAGAGACGTCTCTTTCCTTTCTCTTATGCCACCTTACCGCTGCTATATTCCTCCCTAAAGAGTAGCAAGAGCAAGGTTTTCTAGCTTAGGAATTTTAGCCAATGGGGTAGGGTAGGCATAGATACATTCTTCTTTCTTTTCCTTTTTTCCTTTCTCTTTCCACTGATCGGTTCCAGCCCTGTTTCCTCATTGTGTTTTGCTGCGTTTTACAGCCATTTTACCCCTTGCTTTAGCTTTCGATTTGACTTCAAGCCAACCAAGCATCACCCCTCTGCTGTCCCTTATTTCCAGTACCCTTTCCAGCCTCCAAACATAACAACTAGCCTGGTTTAGCCCCTGTTTCAGGCAGCAAACATCACCGTCTTTAACCCTTAAGAACCCATTTTGCCGTTCCCTTGTTTCTACTCTGAAACAGCGCTGCAACACCATCAACCTGCCCTCTTCTTCTTTCACTGCAGTTCCGTTCTCTCTATTGTCATGCCCACTGCTGTCATTTTCCCTTAATCTATAGCTTTCTTCCTTGCATGTGCACTGTTGCTGAAAACTTAAAAATGCAACCCCTTTCACTTCTCTGTTTTGCTTCTTCAAACCCAAGACGAGCTCTTTAATTACTCTTCCTCGATCCCTCTCTTCTTTGCTTAGTTCTTTCAATTTCTTTTCCCTTCATTCTCACTCTCTCTTTTCAGTCCTTTCTCAGGGGCCAAAGGCCTCGGTTTTCGGTCTTCTAAAATTTGCAATCTGCTCCCACGTGGGAGCAGTAGCTGCCCTTGGTTGGCTTCCTAAGGAAGCCAACCAATAGTAAAATAATAATATTATTATATTATTTATTATATATTTTATAATGATATAAATATATATATATATATATATATATATATATATATATATATCACTATACTTAATATATTCTTGTTTGTTACTTAGTTATATATTTTATTTATTCATTTATTTATTAAATACATATATATATTTGTTCATTTAATTAGCTAGTCACTAATATATAAATATATATATATATATATATATATATATATATATGTGCACTTAGATTTGTAAGTGCATTCTTTTTGTAACCTTTTAATTACCAAACAAATTATCTATTTATTTTCTTTATTGAATTTAGATATATACATTTTGATACTTAGGTTATTTAATTCCTTCATTTACCTACAAACTAGGTATGAAAAATTTACTGTCTTCATAGCATTTGACTATAAGTAAAACATTCTATATGAATAGTTTAAAAAGTTGATACATGTAATATCTTAAAAAATATATATTTTTTTCAATTTTTTTATAGATAGGGATCTATATATATACATTAAAATTTCAAAATAAATTAATTATCTTTCTAAATCGATTATTTATTTTAATTTCTAAAAGATAAACATATATATTTTTATATATTTTAAAAATTAAAGAAAAATCTCACATTATTTATAAATTTCTTTACTTATCTTTTATCAATATACATGTACTGTTGTTATATACATTATTTATAGAAATAATTAATTTGGTATAAATTTTTTTTATATGGATACACTTTTTTAAAGAAAAAGACAAACATATTTTATATGAACACATGATATGTGTAGTAAAATGAATTTTTTTTTATCTTTAGAGTATAAAATGTCCACAAAAAATCACTTAGTCATTGATTAATGTTACACTTTTAATTTCAATAAGATTCAGTTTTTTTATAATAATCTTATATCTCATATAAAAAAAATAAAAGCCAAAACTCCTGGCTAAAAATAAAATATCCTAGGAAGATACCTTAACTTTTTATACTTAAAATAATAAATTGATTATCTTTCAAAAAAATAATAAATTGATTTTAATATTTATATAATAATTCTATTCAATTAATTATTTAATTTTAAAATATTTGAAAATTTAAAAAAATAGATCTCAACTATATTATCTTAATGTAAATCAAATAAAATTTATTTCAGACTTTAAATTTTTTATCACTAATTATGTTATTTTTAAATTAAAAAAATTCATATATTTTGATCAGAATTACCTTAAAATTTTAAATCTTTTATCAAAAACATTAAAACTAGATATTTTTTGGTGTAGACCACAGGTATCCTCATCCGTTTTAACGGTCTGAAACTAATCCTGTTCGGGGTTTAGTCACAGTTAAGGCTCTTCACCCCTCCCCAAAGATGTCTTTAGTGGGAGTCGAACCCGAGATATTTAACTACATATTTAAGTTTATATATTTTAGTATTGAATTAAGCTTCCATATCATTTTTTTCAATTTTCATTTATTCCTTTTTCAGAATTATTTGTTCAATCATTTTATTTGGAAAAAAATATCCATACAGATTATCTATTCTCTTGAAACGTGTATGATCTTAAATATTGTATTTAATTATTTTGAATTGATTTGAATTTTAAAAAACTTAAATAATAAATTATTTTTAGTTTTATTTCTATTAACATTTTTACTTTACTTACCTTTATGTTTGACATTATTATAAATAATTTTTTTAAAAAACCTAAAAAGTAGAGTTTTTCAACACTAATTATATATATATATATATATAAAATATTTCAGAAAACAAAAGTAACACGTCATTACCTCATTAATTTTCAATTTTTATTTTCTTTTAAACTCTCTTTTTAAACTAATTAATCTTTTGTAAATTATCTATCTATCAGATGTGATGCTTATGTGTTTAATCTATTTTACTGACACAAACGAATCATTCCTCTCCCTTTTTTGCCTTAATAGTTAACGTAAATTTAGAAAAACCATCTCCATCTCTCTCAACTGTTAACATAAATTTAGTAGCAATTTTAGTAGTCATTGTTAGTTTCTTTTTCTTATAGCTAATGTAACTACAGAATTAATTATCCGTTCCTGAAAAATAATTGAATCATTTATCTAAAATCTTATCATTTTAGGATTTCTATTTTAAACAATGTTATTTTGAATAACTTAATATTTTTCAAATATTTGTTTTTCAAATTTTAAACATTATTTAGTTATCCTATCAAATTATTTACTGATATCTATTTTAAAGAAATTAATAAATTAATTAATTTAATAAATATTTTAAATTCACATCTTTATCAAATTTTTGATGATATTATCAATAATAAACCGGTATTAATTTTTAAAATCATTATCTAATCAAATCTTTTATATATCTAATCAAATTTTTTATATTCAAATCTTTATCAATTTCTTTATTATTTAAAATAAATAATGAATTAAACATTTTAAATTCTTTATTATCTAATTAATAAATGAAAACCACCTTCTAATAACCATTCTATCTGCTCCATCCACGTTCTAATAACCCTTTACAATCCTCACTCTAAATTCACGTTCTAATAACCCTCAGTAATCCTCACACTAAATCCACGTTCTAATAACCCTCTACAATCCTCACTCCAAAACAATTCAACCATCAACTTTCAACTATCAACTTACCAATTAGATTGTCAATATCCATCTGCTACAGTTTCATTGTCCCTATTACAAGTGTGCACGTTGTCAAAGCAGAAATATCAAAACAGGTCTTCATTCCAATTTAAGATATGAAAATATGTTCTTATACCTTCATTTTACATTTTTTCAATACACATTTCCTATTTTACTAATCTCACTTATCATATTCTATTATTATATTCTTTTTTGTTCAAGTTTTTGCAAATGAGATTACTTTTACAAGGTACTTTCTTCTTTCTTTTATCTTAGTTATAATTTTTGAAACAAGAACTTTTTATTGCATGATTTTCATTTTGTTGTAGGTAATTCTCTTTAAATTGTTGGGAATTCAAATAGGTTCCTCAAAATCAAAGTTTTTTCAATACAAAATAAAACAATTTGAATGATTTTCTTTGTTTTCTTTTTCAACTTTCTTTATAGTTGTTTGATTTGATCATCGAGCCAGAAATTTTGGTAAGTTCTTCGACTACTTAGTTTATTTAGTTATTTTAATAAATTTCAAGTTTATTTTCATTTCTGCTTTATATAAATCTATATGTGAGTGATTGAAGGGTGGTTATTAGTTTTCACTATAAATTTTTGGGTGTTTCTTTGTTTATAATGTAGAAATAATATTAATTTATGTGTTAATACATTTTAAAATAAATTAAATTAATCCGTGCATCACACGGGACACCACTAGTTAATTTTATAAGATTAATTTGAAGTCATTTAAATTCAAATTTTAAAAACAAATCAATTTCAAATATGTAATATTAACCAATAATCTATTAATGATTAATATAGTAAGGATTGTTTTCATTAAAATTTTAGTTATTTAATTCATTTATTAAATATTTAAGATTTGTGATATTTAATTTTTCTTTAATTTTTTTAATTGTTATTTGATTTGAATTTTTTTTTATTTGTGTATTCCATAAATGCATCGAGTTTTTAATACATTTTTCAACATGTATTTCAAAATAATTTTTTTTATAATTATATTCTTTAAAAAATTATTATAAATTAAAATAACCATCATGCATCGCACAGGTTTAATCTAGTGAATAATAAAAACAAATAAATAAAGAGATAAATGCAAACAATAAATTTGAACTTCTGATGATAAGAGTTCAAAGAGTCACAAATGGTTAACACTTGGAATTTTTTAGGTAAGAACTGTTTTCGAAGTCTCACCAGAATGATGAAAGACTAAGAGAAATTTTCGATATTGACAATCTAAATTGATTTCTTAAATTAAAAATGATTAAATAAATAAAATCCAGTAAAAATTAAATTAAAATAAATAAAATAATAAAAGAAATCAATAAAATTAGATAAAGAAAAATAAAGAAAGATAAAATAAAAATTAGGTTAAAAATGAATTAGGAAATATTTAATCCAACAATGGAGCATCTTCAAGCAAGTCAAATGGTATTACTTGAATACTCCTAAGGTGAGGATAAATTTTCAAGAAATTCTGCCAAAATGATGGAGAGTTTCCTAGAAAATTTTCCAATATATTCGAAATAAAAATAAAAAGTGACAAATTAAAGATTATTCAAAAAAATAAACTATCTTAAGATAACAAAAGATTAATTAGATACCATTCTAAGATGGCCGTCGTGAAGGTGCTAATACCTTCCTCATGCGTAATCAACCTCCGAACCCTAAAATTGAGACGCAGACTAATTGTCCATAGATGAGAATAGGTGACCAATCACACTTAGGTTAAAAATGATTGGTGGCAACTCCGTTGAACCATGTCTTGCGGTTAGGTCTAGGACCTAAGTCGTTACGATAGTTGGTTATTGTCTTTCATCCAATTTGAGGGAATCAAAATTGAACACTTATGGTTGCCTACGCATACCCAAAATGTTCATTTTTCTTATGTGTACTATAGAGATATACAATTAAGTTCATTTATATCACAAAAACCCAAACTATTTTGGATATATGTTAAAAAAAAGTAAAATAATTTCCATTTTTTTCATGCTGGATATTTGCTTATTTTAATAGCAAAAAATTATTTTATTATAGTTTTTATATGTAACATCCCAAATCCACAGTATAACATAATATTCACTTATAAATCATACTTACTTATCGGTTGGGCTGTCTGTGATACTTAACAACTCCTAACACTTTAATAAGAATTAGTACTCTTATTTCTCGTATTATTATGGAAATATGAATTATTAAATTCTTTCCTTAAGATGTATATACATTCCCTTCTATTTAAAGTAGTACTGTATAACTTTACTGAATATATAAAAGCAAATAATGTACCTTCGATATCAAATCTCTGGAAGGTAATTTCCTTAGTCCGAAATCAATAATCTGTGGAGTGAAAAATAAGGAGTGAGCGACAACGTGCTTAGTAAGGAAGGTGTATGCTGCTTTATACAAATAAAACTATATCCCCTAAATACGTTTATTTTTCTTAACAATAAACCAGTAGGAAAACAATGGATATAGTAAACAGTAAACAGGATTTAATAGATCCTTTCAGTAAACAGAAATCAATAAGTGGAGACTAGGCAACAAACAAATCATGCTCTCATTGTTCCTCCAGGAACACAAGTCGTCCGCTTTTGGGGTGCACCCGTAGGCCATCGCCCCTCACGGCTATCTCGGCTAGATCTATGGCCATAATCTATAGATGGTCCTCGGGTCCACTTGCTAAGTGACCTTGAGACCGCTGATGACTTGGCGGGTCAATCAGCCTTGTGACACCCTAGGGTGCACCTGTTGGTCTATCGACTCGAGCCATCGCCCCAGGCGGTTCACTCAGTTACGTGAATATTAATGCATGAACTCGGGGCCTAAAGTCTCAAAATCACTTTATATCCTATAACTAACCTTTAAGGAATATTTCATAATTTCATCATTTTCTCAAAATGATTTGCTTTCCAAAAAGGTTTTATATTTTCTGTTTACAAACATAATAAAAACAGCCCAAATTTTCATCAATTTATGCCTGAGAAAATATGAGTTAAATTGGCTCGCCCATGGTCAGCTCGCCCATAGTCAACTCGCCCATATCGGCTCGCCCATGGTTCGTTCGCCCATTGCGGTGAACTAGTGTTCGCCCACCAACTTTAGAATTTAAAAACAAGTTAAACTGGCTCGCCCATAACGGCTCGCCCATGGCAAGTTCGCCCATTGTGGAATTGCCCATGGTCAACTCGCCCAATGCAGCATTGCCCATGGTCAACTTGCCCAATGCGGCACTTCCATGGTCAACTCACCCAATGGGGTACTTCCATGGTCAACTCGCCCAATGAGGCAATTCCATGGTGAACTCGCCTATTTTTATTAAAACAGGGTCGCTCGCCCAAAACATTATAAAAGGGTTCGCCCACTTTGGCTCGCCTGAAATTTTCTTAACAAAGGGGTCGTCCGCCCCAAAACATCATAAAAGGGTTTGGCAACTTTGGCTCGCCCGGATTTCTATTAAAACAAGGGTCGCTCGCCCAAAATAACCTAAAAGGGGTCGCCCACTTTGGCTCGCCCGCCCTTTACCAGTTTGCCCAAATCAAATAATTTATAAAATTAATACATGTCATAAACCAAAACAATTTCTCAATAATTTCATAAAATTTAACTCCACAAGACATGCATTCACTTCACACACATCTCCCTTACCTGGTATTACGAAGCCTTGCTTTCTGGTCGCCTTTATCAATTCCCAATTTCCGACTACAAAATAATTTATTAAAACTATTAATATTTTCCTTTTTATATATATATATATATATATATTTCCAACACTTGGACGAGACTTGAGACTAACCTACTAGCTTGCCCAACAGAGCTCGCCATTCATTTAAAGGCTTATGCGTGGGAGCTCGCCAACATTCCACTCGCCATGACTATGCATTTGATTTCTTTATTTCCTACTCGCCTCATTGGCGATGACTAAAGTTTCATATGGGCGATCATAATAATAACCATTCTTGCCCATTTGGGCGGTCACAATTTCCATGTATTTTGGGCGATCATACGCCTTCGCCCATTCGAGCGATCAGTCTGACTATCCAAAAATGTTGGCGAGCAGGTATCTCGCCAATTCATGCATCTCATTAAGCTCGCCTCAACCCTTGGGCGAATATCCTAATTTCCTTGCTCGCCGTCTTGGCGAGAAGTTGGATAATCACATTCGCCCATTGTGATTTATCTACTCACTTTACATATGCATAACACAGCAGCTTTTGTTCAACCAGAAATGTCTCCAACCAGTAAGCAATATAGCCATGTTAACTTACTATATACTTTCATGCCCAGTAATCTACCTAGCATGTCATCACTATAAACCAAGGATTAAATACATACAACGTTGGCTGGAAATTCCTTTACCTTTGTTTAACCGAACCAGCACAACTCCAAGTTGTTGTTGTTTCCTCCCTTGTCCGTCCTTCCTTTTCTTGGTTTCTTGGATGGTTTAAGATGAAAGGGAGATTTAGCAAAGAGGGTTAGGTAGTTAGCTAACTGGGGAAATGAATTTTATACCAAGACTCCTTGGAAAACAAGAGCAAAGCAATCAGCTTCCAGCTACATCATCAAAGCTGGCGTACAGCAAAATGGATTCGAGAGAAACATGAAATTTGCTGGGTATTCGATCTCATAATTCTTCTTTATATACAGGTTGCTCAACACCCCTTTGCTGCATGTTCACCTTAGCTTCTTCCCTCATCACTTCTCTTGTCTTGTAGTGTGTTAATGCATGAAGAAAATCACCCCACAAGAAATCGGCTAACTCTCTTTTCTTCCTATACATTATTGACTATTTAGTATTTTCCTTGTTGACTTTGTTAACCCTTCTTCCTCGAGCATCTCTTATTTTGTCTTTATGCTATTAAATTCTTAATCTTCCGGCCTTAACAAACATGAGGAAAGAAAAGTGTATTAGTGGTAAAGGTATGGTTCTTGGCGTGTTGTCCACAACTCCTTGACTTTTCTTACCACTTCATACCATTTCAACCAATCACCATTAATCTCATGTGAAACCATTTAATTTATCATCTTTGGATTATCATCTTTGGAATATTATTTACTTATAATATTATCTTGACAATTTTGCTCTTTACTACCCACTAAAACTGATTAGTCTTGCCATGGAAAGGAAGTGGCGTGTACTCCACTTTGCAGCCACCTTTTTTGACTTCCCTTCACCCTTCCTTTTCACACTTCAACCAAAAAGGTTTCTTTTATACATGAACTTCATTTTATTTCTTTTGCATTCTTTTCAACCGAATGCTTTCTATGTATCTCTTAAATACTCAATCCTAATTCATATACACCATATTGTAAATAAAAAATTCCATAATGTAAAATGAAATTTCATATTCAACATTGATTTAATCCCACTAATTACTTTAATTCTATTATCCATCATCTACAATAGGCTAATACAGTATAAAAAAATCGGGTCTCACATTATAAGTGGGCTGAAATTGTTTGTCACAAGATAAAATGAATAGTCTTATTGGATTTTAGGTTTTTGAGCTAAACTTCACTCTAAATGAAAATTTGATGTGAAATTTACTTTATATATTGGCCCTTAATCAATTTTGTAAACTTAAATTTTGTAAGTCAATAGAATCAAATATTTTCTTGATGTTTCAATAGTTACAAATGAGTTTTTAAAAGCGTTTTTAATAGAGTATATATGATCACATCATCTCAAAAAGATGGAAACAATAAAGATTTAGAGATAGAAAAAATTACAAAATTGAAAAATTAGTTGTCTAAATTTAAGGGCAAACAAAGAGAAATTATAAAGAGCGGGAATTTCGATTAGAAGATGAAACAACAAACCTCAAAAGATTATGTTTTTACTAAAAATCATAAACACAAAAGACTATGTTTTTTAATAGAAATCATAGTCTATTTAATGTTAAATAGTCTTTTCATATCTTTATATAATTGATAACACTACGTTTCATGAACTAAAAACTGTAATCTTTTACTATAGTAACTTTTATGAAAAATATAAATTTATGAGAAGAAATCAAGTTACATCAGTGTAAAATTAGATAATTTTACACCATTTTTTAATCATTGATTAAAAATAGACTTTTGGTTGAGATTAAAATTCTTTCTTCCCAAAGTGTAATTGAATGTAAATATATATTTTTATTCTCTTTCCTTTTTTAATTATCTTAATTATTTCACTATTGTCCATTCTTTTTCAAGTTTTTCTTCATCTTCAAAGTGCATATATATGTTTCAAATATGCAGCATTCAATTCAAAACTGGACGGTCGATCGTGTCTTCATCGATTTTATAATCTCTTGTGCTGAAAGATCATTGATTTTGATCCCTTCATCATGAATATTGAGCGTAGCCAAAGGCCACTACTTGAAGGTCATCGACATCTTGGAAACTCCGTTGTCTGATGTTTGTTTGCATTTCAAAGGAAGACATAGAATGTAGAGCGTCCCCTAAAGTTGTAAATGAGACATGGTCTTCTCCTGGTGAGATGACTGAATGTTCATAATTCTCTAAAGAGGTTGGATCTAGAAACCCATTCTCACAGTATGAATTTGAGCTGGGATGATTGGAGAGGTTTGAATTGCACAGTTGCCGCCATCAACAGTTGCTGCCATTTTTAATTTCTTTCTGTTGTAAATTATAAATACTTGTACAGGTAAAATGAGCTCATGAGCCGTTTTACAGGAAGTGGGATGGTAGAGTTGGACCAACTAGGAGTGATTGTTAAATGTTAATGAAGCAAGCAATTAATACACGAACAAAATGTTTGACAAATAACATGTGAACAAAAGAAAATATAACTTACAATCTATGAGAGGAAACAGAGATAAAGGGGAAATAATTAGATAATTAAGATAATTAAAAAAGGAAAATAAAAATTAAGAAAGGAAAGAGAATAAAAAAAATACTGCTTCAATCAATTGCACTTTGATAGAATACGTTCAATTAATAATAATGAAAAAAAAAAAATGGTGTCAAGGTTTTTTTTTCTTTTTTTGGAAGAAGAGAGGGGGGGGGGGGGGGGGGGGGGGGGGGACGACAAAACACTAAAAAAAAGCCAAAAGAGATACGAACATTATAAGAATTAAAGTTTAATTTGGCAAATTAAAGTAGTGAATGAATTTGACATAAATTTTTTAAAAAAAATATTTCGTGTGTTACGTATCAACACAAATTTTGATAATAATTTTTGTTACACATGATTAACGCAAAAACTTGCATCTTTAAATTTAATTATACGTTATCAATTGCATCATCATTTGAAAATTTGAAAAAGAGAGGAAAAACAAAAGAAATTGTCAAAACTTAGAACGAAAAACCTAGCAAATTGTTTTTATATCTAAGAGTATTTTTGAAATTTATCACTATATTGCGAGCAAATTGTTTATTTATCAAACGGTACAATATTATTTTGCCTGCAATTTAAATAATATTTTACCATGTATACCATGTTGGCATATTCCTTGATCATAGGTTGACAAAATCTGGCTATTGCCATATATAACCTATGATAATCAATGCCAAATAAATGGTCCATTATTTCACTGATTCTCTGACCATAAAAGGATGTTCATGATGGTTTGAACGATTGTTTTTGAGTTGGTCAGTTTTTGAGAGGCTCCGAGTTCACAAACAGAGAGCAAGAATCCGGTTCCCAAACATCACTTGCTCTATCATACACCATCTAGTGAGCATTCGAGTGCTTGGAAGGCCTGTGATCGACACAGAGAAGATTATCAGATTTAGAAATCGCTTCAATAGCAAAGTTACAGAGTGCAATGGCTGGAGGTTAGATCCTGTTGCTTCCGCATTTAATTATTTTAACATGTTTCATATTGTGTAGAAACATGTATAATCTATATGATTTACTTACATTTGGCATCAGAGCCGTAGTTTAATCTCTGTCTTGCTAGAGATCTGTAGAAAGAAACCATAAAAACTCATATTTTGAAACTTTAAGTCTCGGATTCCTTGAAACTCATTCTGTTTTCATGTGATTTTGGCTCAAATAATTTAGATCTATTGTTGGAGAGCTCTAGGGATGAAAAATACGTGAAAAATGGGACTATTTGAATGAGTTTGTACCGAGTCGGGTCAAAAGACCCAAACTTCTGCGATAAACACCCATTCGGGTGATGAAGAAACTGCGGGCGCGTGAGTCATATGCGCCCGATAGAGGAAATACGAGTGCATGAGCCACACGCGCCCGATAGACGAAATGCGAGCGCGTGGATATCACGCGCCCGGCCTATTGTACAGTGCAGTAGCACTGTTAAAAAAAAAACAAAAATTAACCCTTATTGGGCTATCTGGTTTGGGCCACCATTTGGGCTTTATTTTAGTCAACTTTGGGCTATTTTAGGCTGTGCTTTTATTTTTGAGTGAAAGGGCCATTGGTTTTAATTTGTTAGGCCTTAAAGATTTATTTAATTTAGATAATTCAAATTAATTAATTAAGGCCAAATAATTATATTTTGATAGTTTTATATCAAATTTTCAGTTCTGTAATTTTCATAATTTTATGAATAATTGGATTATTTTCATAAAATTAATATAATTACGAAAACTTCTCATTATTTTGGATTTTATGAGGATTTTTCGTGAATTTGGAATTTTTATAAATGCTGTAATTTTAAATTGAATAATTTTGTGAAAATTATCATAAAATTATGATTAAGTTATGAAAATTTGATTTGAATGTGTATATGTGCTCATTTTGAATATGTATAATTTTGTTATTTTTATACTAGAAGACATGTAGCTAGGTTATTCATATTATTTGGAATTAAAATTGCCTTGTGTTAATTGCAATTTTTAAATATGAATAAACTTAGAATTTTGCCAATATGTCTAAGTGATTAATAATTTATTTAATTAGGGCTTAGCCACAGCAACCTTAATTAAGTAAAATTACATTTGTAAAATCACATAATGGTATTAGACATAAATTGTGATTAGTTATAAGATTATAATAAATTTTATCCCACAGGAATTTTTATTATAATTTATAACTAATTAGGATAAAATATCGAATTAGTTTCTTAATTTATCCACAGGGATTAGGAAATGATATAATTTGATAGTTTTATCATTATGAAATGAATCTATTAGAATTAGAACTTTAGCCCACAGGCAAGTTTTATGTCTGAGATTCATTAATAAAATATGTTTACATTGGTAGACATAATTAAGTTTGCTTCAAAAATTCTAGATACATAAGCATGTGTTTTTCTTTAAGCAGTGTTTCCTCGGACTAATATTTACCTAGAAGTTCACAAACTAGATGGAGAGAACTACAAGGTTTGGAAGGAGAGAGTTCTCCTCCAATTAGGGTGCATAGATATAGACTATGCTATAAGGAAAGACGAGCCCGTATTGACTGAGACCAGCACTCCTGCTCAAGTAGCTTTACATGAACGCTGGGAGCGATCCAATCTCCTTAGTGTCATGTATATTAAGACAAAGATATCTGCTGGGATACGTGGTTCAGTCGAACAGCATACCAACGTTAGGACCTTACTGAAGGCCATAGATGATCAGTTTGTCACTTCAGATAAAGCGTCGGCCAGCACCCTAATAATGAAGTTCTCATCGATGAGGCTCACTAATGTCAAAGAAGTGCGCGAGCACATAATGACCATGAGAGATATAACAGTCCAACTCAAGAAGCTAGAGGTGGAGATGTCTGAGTATTTTCTTGTGCATTATATATTGAACACTCTACCAAAGCAGTACGGACCATTCAAGATATCCTACAACACACATAAGGATAAGCGGACCATCAATGAATTGATGACCATGTGTGTTCAAGAGGAGGGAAGACTGCTTATGGAATCGGGTGAAAGTGCATTTTTTGCAAGCCAAGGAAAGACCAAGGATCGAGCCAAGAACAAGGGAAAAGGGAAAATCCCTGCCTAAGCTGACATTAAGAAAGAGTCCAAGTGTTTCTTCTGTAAAAAGAATGGACACATGAAGAAGGACTATGCCAAGCTTTAGCAGTGGCTCGTTAAGAAAGGTAATCCACTCTCATATGTTTGTTTTGAATCAAATATGATTGAGGTTATCATAACACATGGTGGATTGATTCTGGATCTACAATTCACATTTCGACTTCCTTACAAGGTATGACAAACCTAAGGAAGCCAATGGGAAATGAGAAGAGCATCTATTTAGGAAACAAGATGCGCTCGCGTGTTGAAGGCGTTGGAACGTGCACTTTAGTTCTTAGGAGTGGCTTTGTTTTGCAATTAGAAAAGACCTTTTATATTCCTAGTTTCTCGAGAAATTTAATCTTTGTTTCTAGGCTGGTACCTTATGGATGTTCCTTTCAATTTTCAAATAAATCAGTGTTGATATATTTTAAGTCTGATATTGTTGGGAATGGCACCTTATGTGATGGTCTTTTCTCTATTGCTTTGCAAAATGACACTGTTCATAACGCCTTGCATGTTCAAACTAGCACTAAAAGATGTGTTATGAATGAGGACTCCTCCACGTTATGGCACCAAAGATTAGGTCATATCTCCATAAATAGAATTAAGAGATTGGTAAATGACGGAATACTTAGTACTCTCGATTTTACTGATTTCGACACTTGTGTGGATTGCATTAAGGGTAAGCAAACCAACAAGTCTAAGAAAGGTGCCAATAGGATTTCAACCATATTAGAAATCATATATTCTGACATATGCTGTCCAGACATTGATGCATATGGTCAAAAGTACTTCATCACCTTTATTGATGATTACTCGAGGTTTATGTATCTCTACATGCTTCATAATAAGAACAAAGCATTAGACGCCTTTAAAATCTTTAAGGCTGAAGTAGAGAAACAATGTGAAAAACTCATAAAGATAGTAAGAACTGATACAGGTGGGGAGTATTATGGTAGATACACTGAAAATGGACAAGCACTTGGACCATTTGCGAAGTTCCTTCAAGAAAATGGGATTGTTGCCCAATATACCATGCCTGGTTCACCGGATCAGAATGGTGTTGCAAAAAGAAGGAACCGAACCTTGATGGAAATGGTGCGTAGTATGCTTAGCAACTTGAAGTTGCTTAAGTCTTTGTGGATTGAAGCTCTTAAAACGACAGCGTATATATTGAACCGAGTTCCAACCAAGGCTATTCCAAAGACACCTTTCGAATTATTCAAAGGTTGGAAATCGAGTTTGCGTCATATGCGCGTTTGGGGATGCCCTTCTGAGATAAGAGTTTACAACCCATAGGAAAAGAATCTGGATCCTAGGACCATAAGTGGGTATTTCATTGGATATGTCGAACGGTCTAAAGGCTATAGATTCTATTGTCCATCTCATAGCACTAGAATTGTGGAATCAAGGAATGCCAAGTTTCTTGAAAATGACCTAGTTAGTGGGAGTGATCAATCTCAAGAACTAGTTTCTGTGAGAGATCAACCATCTAACTCGAGTCAAGGATTGGTTATCATGAACAATGTCCCTTCAGTGCAGCTGGATATTGAACAACCAATCATTGAAGATCCATAAGTAGTTGATAACTTACTAGTAGACGAGGCTCCTCTGGATACACCAGAATTGAGTGAGCAACCAGTTGAACAACATGATCCTTCGGAGAATGTTGAACCAACATTAAGAAGGTCTACTAAGGAAAAGAAATAAGCTATTCCTAATGATTACATTGTATATCTACAAGAGTATGATTTCAATATTGGGCCCATTAATGATCCAGAGACGTTTTCACAAGCCATGAATAGCAAAGAATTAAAACTTTAGTTCGATGCTATGAAGGATGAGATGGATTCAATGGCATCTAATGGAGTATAGGATCTTATCGAGTTGCCTAATGGGGCCAGGGCTATAGGCTATAAATAGGTCTTTAAGACCAAGACTGACTCATTAGGCAACATTGAGTGTTATAAGGCAAACTCGTAGCCAAAGGATTCACTCAAAGGGAGGGAATCGATTACAAGGAGACCTTCTCTCCTGTATCTAAGAAAGATTCTCTCCGCATCATAATGGCGCTTGTTGCACATTTTGACTTAGAGTTGCAACAAATGGATGTGAAAACAGCATTTCTCAATGGTGATCTAGAGGAAGAGGTTTACATGAAACAACCTGAAGGTTTTTCCTCTAGTAATGGTGAGCATTTAGTCTGTAAGCTGAAGAAATCCATATACGGGTTGAAACAAGCTTCCCGCCAATGGTATCTAAAATTCCATGAAGTCATCTCTTCATTTGGTTTCGTTAAGAACATCATGGATCAATGTATATACCAGAAGGTCAATAGGAGCAAGATTTGTTTCCTTGTGCTATATGTGGATGATATTCTGCTTGCAACCAATGATAAGGGGATGCTACGTGAAGTGAAACAATTTCTTTCTGAGAACTTTGATATGAAGGATATGGGCGATGCATCTTATGTTTTTGGCATTAAGATCCACAGAGACAGACATAGAGGTATATTAGGTCTGTCACAAGAAACTTATATTAATAAAGTCTTAGAAAGATTGTTCACCAAGCCCAGCTCCCATTGTGAAGGGTGACAAGTTCAATTTGAACTAGTGCCCGAAAAATGATCTTGAACAGGAACAAATGAAGAACATTCCATATGCCTCAGCTGTTGGAAGCATTATGTATGCACAGGTCTATACCAGGCCTAATATTGCTTTTGCTATAGGAATGTTGGGTAGATACCAAAGTGACCCGGGGATGGACCACTGGAGAGCTGCGAAGAAGGTGCTTAGATATTTTCAAGGCACTAAGGATTACATGCTTATGTATAGACGGACTGATGAGTTGGAGGTGATTGGCTACTCAAACTCAGACTTAGACTTTGCTGGCTGTGTTGATACTCGAAAATCAATATCCGGTTACATCTTCATGCTTGCCGGTGGAGCTGTTTCATGGAAGAGTGCTAAGCAGACACTGACTGCCACTTCCACTATGGAGGTCGAGTTCATTTCCTATTTTGAGGCTACCTCACATGGTGTATGGCTTAAGAGTTTTATTGGTAGGCTTAGAGTTTTGACTCCGTATCTAAGCATTGGGATATTGAGATATATTGTGACAATTCAGCTGCGGTATTCGTGGCTAAGAACATAAGAGTGGAAGTCGAAGTAAGCATATCGACATTAAGTACTTAGCCATTAGAGAACGTGTTAAGATAAAGAGTGGTCATTGAAACGTTAGCACTGAATTGATGTTAACTGATCCTTTGACTAAGGGCATGCCACCATTTAAATTTAAGGATCATGTAGAGAGAATGGACTTGGTCCACATTTGATTGTAATTGAAACTATTATTAATAATATGATGTTTCTCATTTTTTATTTGTATACACTAAAGTTTTATTTGAGAAATATCCTTGTTGTTTGGACTAAGAATAAACATAAGGTTTATTCATTAAGTAAAAAATGGGTTTGTTTAGAAACATTTTACATAGCAATACATGGAAGATAATACTCACCATTAGAGGAACTATCGCCATGATTCATGTGATTTGTTTCTTCTGTGAGTGAAATATATGGACCAAGTGGGAGAATGTTGGCATATTCCTTGATCATAGGTTGACAAAATCTGGCTATTGCCATATATAACCTATGATAATCAATGCCAAATAAATGGAACATTATTTCACTGATTCTTTGACCATAAAAGGATGTTCTGTGATGGTTTGAATGATTGTTTTTTAGTTGGTCAGTTTTTGAGAGGCTCCGAGTTCACAAACAGAGAGCAAGAATCCGGTTCCCAAGCATCACTTGCTCTATCATACACCATCTAGTGAGCATTCGAGTGCTTGGAAGGCTTGTGATCGACACAGAGAAGATTATCAGATTTAGAAATCGCTTCAACAGCAAAGTTACAGAGTGCAATGGCTAGAGGTTAGTTTCTGTCGCTTCCGCATTTAATTATTTTAACATGTTTCATATTGTGTAGAAACATGTATAATCTGTATGATTTACTTACATACCAAACACTAGTAAATTACTCTTCAACATTTTAATCTTAATAATTATTTTACTAACAAATCACATTACATCACAATCACTCTCCTTGTAAATATTAAAAGGCCCCTTATTTCAATTGGGGTATGATTATACGTGGGAAGAAGAGGGCATACTCCAATAACTTGCTTTTTATTTTCTTTATAATCATTTGCTTAATTGCCATTTGTTGAACTTGTGACTAGAGAGGTGGGAAAAGATGAAGCAACTCGGATGACTTACTCAACCGTTTGAATTGTCTAGTAAAAACAAAACTTGGAATGAAAAAAACTAGTGGACCAGGCTATCTATCATGAAGGATTAACTGAAATATTTTTATTTATAAGCAAGCAGTTGTTTACAGCCATTGACAACTTGAATACCAAATTAATCTCCTCTTTCTCCTCTAAAATAATCACAATCCAACACGATTAAGCAGAAATCAGAATATTAGCAAAACATGCACCCTAAAGAGATGTCCCATTGTCTTTAAATACTTGTCTTCCTGCTACTATCACTTTTACTCCTGCCTCAAACTTCAACCAGAAACACACACCTGGGTTAGTTTGTTACTATTTATGAAAAGTTTCTTCTGTTGGAATTTATTAAAACCTCACCAAGTCACTAACACGAAATTGAATCACAGTAAAATTGACCTGGATGCGGGCGAAAGCTCAATCCTGCTATACCATATTACCGCGTTGTCGAAGCCTTTTCCGATAGCGTTCCATTGACTGTCTTAGGACCTGAAACGGAAAGAAAACGAGAGAGTGAGAAAGAGAGTAGTGAGAGAGAGGAGAGAGAGCTACTCTCATCCCTCATCGGAAATTATGAAACTCAATGGGCCAGCCTCATATATATAGAAGTTGAGAGTAGTGACCTCCCCTTATGTGATTCATGTATAACTCATCCATTATAGGTTTATACATATATATATTATATATTTAATATAATTAATTATGGGTCACACTTTATACAAAATTATACTACTAATTAAATATTATATGAAGTTAATTACACTTAATTAGTCCACATTAATGGAGTTAATCTAACATTCTCCCACTTGGACACTTACGTTAATTAACTAAACCATCACATAATATCAATATGTATTCATAAGCCCTCTAAATACATTGTACCGAAAGGGTACAAATGTGTAGGTTTACAAATACTTTAACAACAACAACAACAAGCCTTTATAAGCTTCAGAATGCATCATACCAACAGGGTACAAATGCGTAAACTCATAAAGACTGCAACAAAATAGTAGTATTAAAAGTGTGAAATGGAAATGATATGAAAGACAAAATCAATATCCATTTCCATTAGGTGCATGCATCTAAACCGAATGATGCATTGCTTTAACGGAAGCATATAAGACTAATACAAAATGTCTCATTTAATAGAATGCCATATTTACCAGAATGCGCTCAAACAGAATATGCATTTATGGCAAGTAGGAATCCATCCACACAACTGCAATTGATTTCATTACAGAGCTCCCACTAACTTAATACAGCAATGGCTCCATATGCCTCATACGAGTGTTATGTCGTCAAAGCACTTAAGTAGCCAAGCTCTTAGTTAACAAGAATGGGCTCTTTAATTATGTGCTCTACAATCCAATCAAGCAATGGATTCCATTATTTTCTCTTTAACAAACTAAATGATGATATCTAAACTTTTGGAGTGTGAGGAACTCCTAGCATTTTTTTAGAGAGAAAGTACTTGCTATAGCATTACCACAGTACATCTCCAGGACTTCGAAATGGTAACCACAGAAACCAACCCTGAGATGCAATTCTTCAGCCTAAATGGCCCATCAAGTAACTTTATAATATGCTACATATTTAGCCTCCATAATTAAAGACGCTGTAAGTGTTTGCTTCACACTTTTCGAAAGACAGCTCCTTTATGCCCGCAAATATATAACCAAAATAATTTTTAATATCTGGATAGCGTACAAAATCAACATCAGAATTTCTGACCAAACCCAGAATGTCAAATTTGTTGATATCCAAATACTCTCTTTACAGCTTCCAGTTCTTTATTGGAGGATCGCTCAAGTATCTCCGAAATACACTTATAACATACACAATATCAAAATGTGTACTGACTTGAGCATACACAAATTACCCATAATAAGGCATACACAACACTCGATATGAGCTCTTTCATTTTTACTTTTGAGGACTTTGAGATTTTCACAATGTCACTTTCATGAAAGGGCCCCTCAAATTGGAGAACAATATATAGTAAACCTACTTAACACACAATGTAGGTTTCTTGAGACCAATAATGTATACCTATAGATATGTCATGAAGAATCTCAATCCTTAAAACAAAATAAAGCCTTAGATTCTTTATCCTAAAGTGACATGACGACATGAACCTTGTCTCATATATTAGGTCAGTGTTACGGGCTGTTATTTGATATCATCAATTTAGAGCACAATAAGCATATAACTTACTCCCACTGACCTTGCAATGGATCCAATTATCAAACGATAATGTTCTCCTCAAAGTGACAATCTCATTACTTTGGATATTACAATCTGGATGCCTTTTTAATGTTCGCAAATGAACTCCTCGAGTTCACATACTGTATGTTCCATCTTAGGAACTACAAACCTTTTAGGTTGCTTCACTTAAACATTTTCCTATCCAAGATATAGCTCTTAATCAAGATGAGTCACTGATCGCCATCATGATTCTAAAAGAATCTTAGGTAGAAACAGGAAAGAAGGTTTTCACAAAACAAATTCCTTCTCTTTATTTAAAGCCTTGGCCAAATTTGGCTTTAAATGATCTACCTAATCTTTAGAGTCTCCTTTTGGTTTGTGGCTTTTCAACATTAAAAGATAACGCATGTATGGGACTGGCACAACAAAATGTACTTCAATAATGACTTTGTGGAGTTCACAACTCCCATTCTTTAAGTCATCTAAATAGATTGCATTGTCAGACTTAATGATTCTAGTATCACGTAACGAGAAATGAAAATCTAGAATCTTTCTAGCCGATATAATAACCAACAGAATTGCCACTAATAGTTTTTTCTCGTCAAGTTTTCTTGACTGCGGATTATAGGCCTTTTGCCTAACTTTATAACCCTAAACACAAAAAGCGGTACAAACTCGGCTTCTTGTCTGCCTATAACTTGGGATACATTTAGGAACTGGTCTTGCTTGGAGATCAACTTTGAATGTGAGTTGCAGTTTTCATAACTTCACTCCACCCGAATTTTGAAAATTTGGAGTGATCAACATAAATCGTACTATATCAAAATGTATGAATAACTGCTACTGCAATCTCATTCTATTTCAATATTCCAAGCACCGTACATTAGGCGTCAATACATAATCCTACAGTGCACTTAATCGAAAATCGGTATATGATTTCGCCTAGCTTCATTATACCAAACACAACATTCATCACTACTGTCTAATCATTGCTTTAGCAGTGCAGCGAAATTAATCAAAATGCTTAAGGCCTCTACAAGATCATATCTTTTACTCTATATGACCTACATCAAAATGGTCTTTAGTGAAAGTGATGAAACACTTATATCCACTGAATACAGTATGTGGAAATGATCTACAAATGTTGGTATATATCAGCTCCTAATCGTTTCCATATCTGCTAATTACATCGTTAATATTAGCAGTAAGATTTCCCTTAATGCAATCTCTACATGTGCCTTAAAATGTCCCTAACTCTCATGCCACTATTTGATAGATTTTTTATTTATTCTATCATAATTAGAATCGATAGTCACATCATTTATCATTGAAGAAAATTTGCCCAATGTTGGGGTACAAGTCCATTGTGTTTCCATCACGTAGAATGCCAGAATCAATATATATGTTGTTACTAAGCAAAATACTTTTCTGTTATCAGAACGAAAAGTATAAACTGATAGTAGTTCCAAAATTGTCTTCAAAATGTAACAACAATCTGGCTATGTTTTCAATATGAATTCTAACTCTATAACCCCAATTCACAACAATTTTCCCTTATTCTATCTCTGGTTGCTTATGGCTTTATCAATAATAGCATCGGTATTCAAACGCCAATAATTAGAAGGCATATCTCCTAGATTGGATTCAAAATAAAAGTTAACAGAATGCCTTTTTTACATCCCAATCTAGAGGGCTCTTGCGATCTACCCTCTTGTGCCCAAGATTATCACAGAATTGACACACATTGATATTTAGAGGTGTTGGTGAAACCATAATGGGAAATAAACTTGGCAAATTTCTTCTTCTAAAATGACCTTTTATTGAGACCTCTTAATAATATTTCTTTTGGCAGTAATACTGGCATACGTCATCATTAAAACCGAATAGGATCTGTTAACTGGAAAGATCTCTGAATCTTGGATGATAATATCAATTTTGATATTAAAATGTCATACTTCCTTCTGTCCATTAAGGTATGCTAAATGAGATCGCGAGCTTAAAAGATCTTCCACTCTCTACCCCAGAAGGAAGTGGTACTGAATCTACCATATATGGAATCAAACTCTTATTGCAACCTTTATCCATCTTATGCGAACCTTTTCTTAATGGCATCCATAAATACTTCTTGGTTATCACTAATTGGTACACTTTCTCTGATGTATTCTTTTATGGTATACCCTATATAATCAGAGAATTCTCAATTGAGTGTTCCTAAATTCCATATTACTTTGTCCTCAAAGAGCTCATACTATTGGGTATAGTAGATAGATCGACTCTCGGAACTACTTCCTAATTCAATATGTCCCTAACCGTAGCTAATAATTCATACTATTTATCTAATTTGATCCTATTAGAGATTTTATATGTGATAGTTGCACAAATATGGAGGCTAGTGGAATAACTCAATAAATGTCAATTTTATTCCATAATACACTACAAAGGATAAGACAAAACTAGTTGAATATAACCTGAATGATCGCCTACCGACAGGGTAGGAAGATCGTGTCATATCCCAACCAGAATCCTCTCAGTCCCAAGCATCTCTAAAAGCAACTAACAATCCGACAGGGAGAGATTAGCCACCTCTAGAGATCTTAGTAAATTATGCAACTGCAACTATCACTATGCATTGCCTTATTATTATTATATCCGTAAAATTATCAGAATAAATCGTCAAAAAATCTTCATGACTATTCCTGTGACAGGCAAGTACTAGTCACTCCAATTAATGATTTATAATTTTAAGAATATTAATATAATTAATTGACTAAAATTAACTACATCTAAAATATGCAATTCCTGAAGTATATGTAGTAATTTTACATCAAATATCAATTAATTAAATTAATTTCACATAAATGTGAATATTCAAATAATAAGGCAATGTTATTTTAAGAGAGTTTATTTGTTTAAATAAATTATTAACGAAATGGGTAAACCATAATCCAAAATGGCTCAACAAAATACCCAAATAATTTATTTAAACTTAGTTAATTAGGCCAAATATTAGTAATTTATGGGCATAAGCATATATTTCAAAATTAAGTGAATTATGAAATATATGAGTAATTAAATTTCTAGAATTCCTCCAAAATTCACTTATATCACATTAATTTTGGGCTTAACAGCTAATTATGGCTATTAAATAAATTTTGGTTATGACCAAAATTGTCCAAAATTAATTATCCAAATGGCTCATAATTAATTAATCAAAATGGCCCTTAAAACCATAATCTAAAATAGCCTTTTAATTAACTATGCAAAATAGCCAATAATTAATCCAAATTTAATAGCCAAATAAAATTAATTATTCAATATGGCCCCTAAATTAATTAGGCAAAATGACCCCAAAATTAACTAATTTTAATTGCTCAAAATTAATTTAACACTAAATGACCAATTAATAAAATTAAATAAATAATGCCCATAATATAAAATTATGATGGCCTAAATTAAATAAATATTTATGGGCCAATTAATTCAAAGCATTTGGCCTTTATCATCTAAAATTGGTGGCCCAAAAATAATAAACACAACAAATTAATCCACCTTAAAAAAAAAAACAACCCAAAATAAACTAAAATGGCCCAGAAAAAAAATTGCCCAAAAATGGACCCCAAAAAATCAGTGGCCCAAAGACAAAAAAAAACCCAGCCCGTACAACCAAAAGGGCCCAAAAAAAATTTATTTATCTTTTTTTTATATATAATTTCCATAAGCGGGCGCGTGCATTACACACACCCGCATTAGAGAAGAGAGGCATGCATCACGCACCTTGTCAGGCCATTGCACGCGCCTGCCTTTCTTTTCAGTGAGACAGACCCGTTTTTCAAAAAAACGGGTCATACGACCCGATCCAGTTGAAAATGGGCTTATTTCACTCCGTTTTTGCTCCAAATTAAGGGGTTTTTCACCCTTAAACATCATACAACATGAATCTAACAATTTTAAGTCAAAAATTACAAGAAATGG
This sequence comes from Heritiera littoralis, assembly GCA_031772115.1. Taxonomy (NCBI): domain Eukaryota; kingdom Viridiplantae; phylum Streptophyta; class Magnoliopsida; order Malvales; family Malvaceae; genus Heritiera; species Heritiera littoralis. The sequence continues at coordinate 188,194 of JAPDPK010000058.1, forward strand.
TATGAGTTTCAAAAAACCCAAAATCCAAAGACTTCAAAACCGAAACTTCCATGGCTTCTTTTGTCTAAACCAATAATGGTTAGTGACTTTAGGTGAGTCTGGCTCTGATGCCAATTGTTGGAATTTATTAAAACCTCACCAAGTCACTAACACGAAATTGAATCGCAGTAAAACTTACCTAGATGTGGGCGAGAGCTCAATCCCGCTATACCATATTACCGCGTTGTCGAAGCCTTTTCCGATAGCGTTCCATTGATTGTCTTAGGACCTGAAACGGAAAGAAAATGAGAGAGTGAGAAGGAGAGTAGTGAGAGAGAGGAGAGAAAGCTACTCTCATCCCTCATCGAAAATTATGAAACTCAATGAGCTAACCTCATATATATAAAAGTTGAGAGTAGGGACCTCCCCTTATGTGATTCATGTATAAACCCATCCCATTATAGGTTTATACACATATATTTTATATTTAATATAATTAATTATGGGTCACACTTTATACAAAATTATACTACTAATTAAATATTATATAAAGTTAATTACACTTAATTAGTCCACATTAATGGAGTTAATCCAACATCTTCTTCATTAGTTCTATCTCTCTTTTGAGTTTGTCGGTATTTCTTTTTGTTTTTTCATTTTTGTCTTGGGGTTATTGTAGGAGAAAAGGTAAACGAAGAGATTCACAGAAATCTAATCAACGTAAAACCAACATCTCCAAGTGATTCTCATGCTCGGCGAGAGAAGGTCACCGTTAGACCCAGCGCCATATATACAATAAACGACTGCAACTCTTTATTTACACATGCCACTGCCACTTTCTGATTCTGATTGGATCTATATCATTAATCTTATATCGAATATATGTTTATGTTTTTATCAAAGCATAGAATTGAGATATCTCTTTGAGAATTGAATTCTCCATGGTATTTGTTGTTGCTCAAAACAACAATAAATGCTTGCTAACGTCGATATTGTTTTCTTTCTTTATGTGTCTCCAGGAAGCTTCTGTCAAAATAAGATAAGTCAGAGGAATGCAGGGGGTGGTTCCCTGTGTAGGCACTTTGATGCTTATGTCAGCAAAAGGTTCTTCAGTATTGGGAAACTTAAAAGCCAATAGTCAAAAATTAGTTCATAGAATTGTACCTGAGGCCTATTTATAGGCAAATATTCTAGGGTAATTACCCGGGGGTGATTACATCCTTTTGGTAGGACTTTGTTTCCAAGTATAACACAAATTTTGTCAATCTCGAAAGTTTATCGAGAGCCTGTCGCCGGCGAGGGGCTATAGGTGAAATACGACAGATACCTAGCGGGAGAATCCTGTTGCCTTATACGAAAGGTTGCACTCGTGCCACGTGTCCACACGACAAGACCTCGACGACAGACACACGTTTCAGTACCTGCGACAGAGGTCCTGTCGCACCTGTTGCAGGCGATAGGGGTCTCACACTCACCACAACCATTTCTAGCCTAAAATACCACGTGGTCTAATAGGATCTCACCATTTGGCGGATTCTCTGATGTTTGGGCTTTAGCACATTGTAAATTGGCTTTGCCATATCAATTGCTCCCTACTCTCTTGTTGGATTTTTCCAATCAAGAGAGTATAAATACTAGTTTTGGGCTCTAGCCCAATGTGAATAATCTTTTTTTGATTTTTGTAGTTTTCTTTGGTATTTTTTGCAGGTAAAAAAGCTCAACTCTGCTGGAGCTGTTGTCAGGCGCGACGTTTGGTATTCCCTGTTGCGGCTATATAAACAGTTGTAGTTTGATGAAAGAGCATACGAAAAACCTCTGAGTAGCAGTCTGTCGCTCGTATTTTTAGCTCTCTCACCAACAGAGTCATCGCCTAATCACAGAAGTCTCTCGCTTACAGTATCGCAGTAAGTGTTCGCCTTTCACCATAATTTAACATCTCTCGCACTTACTTTTTAGTCTCTCGCTGTTATTTAGTCTTCTGCATAGGGATTAGGTCTCTTGTTTCCAGAGTCTCTCGCCTATGGGTCTCTCGCATATCTTGTTTCTCATAATCACTGAGAAGGGGTGGTGTCGAATGCAAACTAACGAATGCGGATTTAGAAGATATTAATACTCGTTTTCCCCTTTCTTCTGGTTATCGTTATAGACTTCTAGCCGATGGGGAAGTTACACCTGACTTAGTTAAAAGCAGCGTGGCCATTCATAAAGCATCTTTATCCTTCGGTTTTCATTTCCCTATACCTAGGTTTGCTCAAGCTTTTCTTAGGTATAAGGATATTGTTCTGTGTCAATTCCATCCCCATGCATGGGCTCTACTAGTAGCATTTTCAATAGTGTACCGTAATTTAGATATTGTCCCAACAATTCCTCTTTTAAGCGCCTTTTTTAGAGTCTGTGGGCTAAAAGGACTGATAACGTTCTCTATTCAGAGGTTAAAGGTCGACGGGTTTCCTAATAAAATTTTTTCGGACATTCCTAATAAATTGCGCGGTTTTGAGAGCGAGTGGGTCGTTGTTGGGATTCCAAGCGATTTACAAATTCGTACTAGATGGAACCGTGATACCAGCGACCACTCGAAGTGCTCAGAAAAATTTTACATAGCTAGCCTGAGGGTCCACTTTAGCAAGCCCATTAGGCGTATATGTTCCCCCGGGGAGCAAAATTTATTTTCTCTTTTAACCCCCGAGAATATTACAGCTGCTGGCTAGGGAGTAAGTAAGGCTGTTCCTGGGACTGCTGCTACTCCGTCCAACCTTCCTACAACCTCGTCAGTTCCTGGTTCTAGTTCCAGTCACCCATCTTTAGTTCCCATAGTTGAATCAACTACTCCCGTAGGTCGTCTCGTAAATGAGCCTTCTCTTGACCCAGGAGATGAGGCATCAGGGGTCGCGGGTGCTAGCGATCCATCTGATGAAGAACTTGAATGGAACCAAGACGATGCCTTTGAGAGTCCTTTCTATGACTTTCCATTGGATACAAACTTGGCTAACTTAGAAGACTTTCGTGATATTATAGGTTTTCGATTCATTTTATTCCTGGCATATGTGTGCGCAGTACTTTCGAACTTTATTTGCTAACTCCTTCTCTACGTGTTACACAGATATGAACTTCACGGCGGCTATGCGTAGAAGGGAGGCCAATGTTTCTACCAGAGCGGCTCCTCCTCCTTTACAACAGTCACAGGTCGGAGCCTTCGCTTCTGGACATCCTCGTGCTCCTACTCCTCCTCCTCTGGCTACCGACGGACCCAGCCGTCCCTCGCCAAAGGCCGGGAGAAACAAGCGAAAGAAGCCCCTTATCCGTGATCGTAGCTTAGACGATCAAGAAAGCTCTGGGTCACAAAGGAGTGAGTTCCCTGTCGAGGAGGTGACCCTAGTGCTGCCGAGGGCAGGTTGGCTCCTCGTAGGCCTCATCTTAAATACAGGAAGAGGTTGATCATTGAGGGATCAATGCCTATGAGGCCAATCTTGCCTAAGGTGGCTGATCCTACCTTGAGGAGATATCAAGTAGATGGTGGGATCGTCGTTGATGGAGAAGACTTTCAGACCTATCCCGAAGTCAATAATAATGATAGCATCAAAGAGCCAGGGATAACTTCTCGCCTGGCCTGGAGTACCATCCTCCCTCGCAACGAGATTAGGCTCTTCACGAACCGTGCAGAGGTTGAGAACAACTCTGATTATCTCACAATGAAGGTGAGAGCATCGCACTTATTTGATAATGATACTCCCTTTTTTAACTTCTTTTGTTAGGTTTTTGAGTTATTATGTTTTTGTTTTGTCAGGCGACTCAACAAACGGTGGTCGTTAATGCACGGCATAGGGCTCTTAAGGAGCAAGCTAAGCTAACAAAGAAATTCGTGAGCTCTAAGACAAAAACATGGAGCTTCTGAATGAGGTTGTTCAGCGTCGCCCATATAATAGCAGGGTCGAGGAATTGACAAAGAAGAACGCGGATCTTGATCAAAGGCTGAAAGAAGAACAGGCGAAGGTAGCCTCCCTTCACGGATATCAAGAGGCTTACAATAAGGCAACCAATGATCGGGAAGCCATGATGAGGCAGCGGGATGAGGCCATTGATGAGCTGTAGAACGTGTTAGACTGGCAAAGGGAGGTCCGAGTGGAGGCCGTCCGTGAATACTGCCTGTCTCAACATTGCTATGAGAAGAAGGAAGAGTTTGCGGCGGGATTCATCAAGTACAGCTTCTACTTGGCTCGTGCTTGGTTGGAGAAGCATCGGCCTAACGAGACTTTCCCTGAGTTGCTTTCACTAAAGAGGCTCAGTACTATGAAGCTCCTTCCTAAACCAAGTATGAACCCGACTCACAAGGTCCGGACGACTATTTAGAGGAAAGAGCTATAGATGACTTGGACAATCTTGAAGGTCAATGGCCTTTTTGACAGCCACGCAGCCAGCCTGAGCTTACTGAGGCATGTGACCAATCCAGGCCTGCAGCAGTGCGTAATGAGCCTGAACCTATTGAGGCAGGCGATTAACCCGAGCCTATCGAGGCATTGCTAGGGTTAGATGGCGATGAGCTTTAATTTTTTGATTCTGCTGCCGTAGATCCTATGCCAGACTCTGTGGCTGTGGCTGAGCCTTCAAACAGTGCTCCCTCTTCCGGGATGACTTTTTAGCTCCCCAGGATCCTGATCTTCTGGCTCCTCAAGTTCCTGATCCTCCAGCTCCTAAAATTCCTGATCCTCCGGTTCCTCAAGACCCTAGTGCTGATGCAGCATCTTCTCAGCCGGCTTACTTGGTCCTTACCATAGATTAAGATATTTTGTATTTTTATTTTACTTTATTTGTTAATTCATCTAAACGATGTGCAGATTGATTCTCAATGAAAAGTACAATTTCTTTTTGTAGCTTTTCTTCCTTTGTGTGAATTCATTACAATATTTTGTACAACTGTTACATCACAAAGCTCTAAAAAGCAACGTTAAATGCATCTATACTTTCACAGTGTTAGAAAGATCAAATAATTCTATTTTTGCAGCATAAAGCATACCTTTACGCCATATTGCTCCCCAAGTTCTGTTTTAAAACAGTGTTGTTGTTCCTGTTCAAAGATGAACTTTTCTCGAGCGTTGTGCCTATCTCGCGCTTTTTTCTCTTAAGGACTTGTTGATTTGATAAGACTATAATGTTGTTTATATCCGATGCCAACACAAAATGTTATTTTTTCAACCAATTACAGCACATATACATTCGATAAAATTGTAACGTACCTTGTAACATGCTTCACAGTCTGCATTCTGTGTGTTACTTGGGTGTCATACTTATTCGCAGTTTGCCCATTTCGTGCGTTTTTCGCTTAGGGACTTTATAGGATTGCCTGTCTCGCGCATTTTTCGCTTAGGGATTTTTTTAGAGAATTGCTCGTCTCGCACCCTTTTGTACCTAGTGACTTATGTTTGCCCGTCTCACACCCTTTTGTGCTCAGGGACTTTAGATTTGCCAGTCTCACACCCTTTTGTGCTTAGGGACTTATATTTGCCCATCTCGCACCCTTTTATACTTAGGGACTTTGGATTTGCCCGTCTCATATTCTTTTGTGCTTAGGGACTTATGTTTACTCATCTCGTACCCTTTTATGCTTAGGGACTTATGTTTGCCCATCTCGCACCCTTTTGTGCTTAGGGACTTATGTTTGGCCAGCTTTTGCCTCAGTCATTTCTGTTCCTGTAACACATAAACCACCTAATGTATTGCATTAGAAAATGTAAAATATGAATAACTGGCCTTTATTCATAAATCAGATGATAAAAAAGCAAGGATAATATTATCAGAACTGATGGAGAAATAAGAATAACAATAATAAGAAAATATCATGCTTCTACTGCCAGTACAACTTAAGGTGATTAGTGTTCCAAGTTTTTAAGATCTTTTTGCCCTGTAAAGTTTCCAAAGCATCTGTGCTCGGTCCGATTGTCCTTCTAATTCTGTAAGGTCTTTCTTTGGTCTCCCCTCACTTGACCAATACCGTGAGTAATCGGGAATTTCATTAATAGATAGCAAGGGTGTACTACCGCCCTCATGTCATTCAGCAATGGTCACCCAAGTATCATATTGTAAGTAATTGATGTTGACTTCACCACCATAAACAATACTTGGCGGACGACACTTCTCAGGCTCTCCCCTAACGAGACAGGTAGCTGAACTGTACTTACCACCTTCACCTTTTCTACAGAGAAGCTATATAGTGGTGTGGGCACTAGCTTCAGCCTATCTTCAGAGATGTTCATCTTCTCAAAGCAGCTCCAGTAGATCAAGTTCACCGAACTCTCATTATCAATGAGGATACGACTCACTGCTACCACTGCCGAAATTACCATAAGGTCATCATAAGGGATTGTTACATCTCCTCTGTCGGTCGGTGTGAAAGTGATGGGCTCTTCACCTTGCCTTTCTTTCATTACTGAGTTAACTAGATGGGCTTGTCGGGCATAAGACTTTCAGGACGAGGAGGATGTACCAGCCAACGATTCTCCTCCAGGTATAACATTGATTGCTGGTCCCGTGGGCTCGTTATCTTCCTCGGGGTTCCTCCTTTCTATCCTCCTATCATTATTTCTCCTATCACCTTCATTTCTTCCTGCATTCCTCCTGTTCTCATCTCTTCTATCCCTTGGGTAATTTTCCCTGTTTCGCGTGGGATAGTTGTTTCTGTCACTCCTCCACACAAATCGATTTATCTTTCCTTCCCATGCTAGCCTTTCTAACTAATTCATCAACTCCCTACATTTCTCTGTCGAATGTCCATGTGCCGAGTGATAGTTACAGTATGAGTCGAGGTCATGACTCAGATTCCCAGGCATCTTCTTTGGAAACCGTATAAAACTTGACCCCTCAATAGCTGCCAGCACTGAAGTCCGAGGTTCAGTGAGCGGGGTGTAGGCGTTGTATTTTAATATAGGGGCTTTATCAAATTTTCTCGGTTGACTAGAGGATGCCTCGAAAACTTCTCTTCCTCGTTTCCTTCCCTCTCTGGGTTCCCCATTTGCCACCATTTTCATCACTTCTTCTTGAGTGATATACTTATTTGCTCGAGAAAGTAGGTCTGAGATTGTGGTTGGCTGGTCTAGCGATAGGGATTCTTGCAACTTCTCAGACCTTGTTCCCTGTAACATGGCTGCCATGGCTATACCAACTTGCAAATCCCTTACCTCCAGTGTGGCGTCTCTAAACCGATCCACGTAACTCTTAAGTGACTCCTTAACTCCTCATTTAAGAGTGAGCAGGTAAGTTGGTTCTTTCTTTCTCTGACTGTTCATCGCAAATGCCTTAAGAAATTCACGCTATAGCTGGTCAAAAGAGACAATAGACCCCTCGGGCAAATTGTTGAACCATTTCATCGCATGGCCGGCCAAAGTGAGTGAAAAGGCCCTGCACATTATCTCATCCTCCCATCCATGTAACAACATTAGTGCTTCATAATTCTACATATGATCATAAGGGTCTGTCTTTCCCATGTATGTGGTCATTTGTGGCATTTTGAACTTTGGAAGCAACGGTTTCTACAGGATGGCTGTGCTAAACGGTACTCTTCTCCTCTGGCTCTCCTCTGCGGACACCAACTTCTTCTCTTCCAACACCTGTTCTATCATCTTTTTCATGTCCGCAGAGGGAGCTAATTGATTTCTATCCCTTTCAGCGTGGGATGAATCTGGCAGGTTCACAATCATTATTCCCTTACCTCTCCTTCGATGTGCATCTCCTTGCGTCATCTGCGTGTTCCAAGTAGGGTCGAACTCCGACCCGGTTCCCCAAGTGCTTTCGTTATCGATCCCATTCTTTCTAGCACCTCCAACACCATGTTTTAAGTTAGTGGCAGCAAAATTCGACAATTCACGGTGATAGGCGGAAGACCCTACCGCATGTTCAGTATCCTGCCGCCCAAATGCCTGTCGCCCAACACTAGACACCTGTCGCCTGAACCCTGTAGCAGGTCCCTGCTCTGTTGCCTTCCTAGCCTCTCGCTGGTTCCCTGCGACAGGCCTCCTCCTCCCCAATCCTGTCGCCTCTTGCTGAATGTCGTCCTCCTCCACAAGGGTGGCTTCCTGCCGTCGAGAGGGGTCTCTCACTGCTACATCATCCTATTACCCAAACGCTTGCGGCAGGACCCCTTGAATTGTCTCCCCCACCAAATTCTGTACCGCTTGTAGTAGACTCAGAGTCGGGAGGACTCCCTTAAACAGATCCACCATGGCTTTCAGTGCTTGAGTAGTTTTTTCGCTTTGCCACCTCAAAGGTTCGAATTCTGCCACCGACACAGTAATTCTTTCTTCTTCCCTATTCACCTGGTTCCTCTGGCGGATCGGTTGTTCAGGGGAACTCACAGAATTCTCATCACTTCCCGTTCTCACATTAGTCGATCTCGTTCTTGCCATCTTGAAAGTTTTGATTGGCTTTTTATACGTTTCCCACAAACGGCGATAATTGTTGTTGCTCAAAACAACAATATATGCTTGTTGACGTCGATATTGTCTTTTTTCTCCACGTGTCTCCAAGAAGCTTCTGTCAAAATAAGATAAGTCAGAGGAATGCAGGGGGTGGTTCCCTGCATAGGCACTCCGATGCTTAAGTCAGCAAAAGGTTCTTTAGTATTGGGAAACATAAAAGCCAGTAGTCAAAAATTAGCTCATAGAATTGTACCTGAGGCCTATTTATATGCGAATATTCTAGGGTAAGTACCTAGGGGTGATTACGTCTTTTGGTAGGAGTTTGTTTCCAAGTATAACACAAATTCCGTCAATCTCGGAAGTTTATCGAAAGCCTGTTACCGGCGAAGGGCTGTGGTGAAATACGACAGATACCCAGCAGGAGAATCTTGTCACCTTATGCAGGAGGCTGCACTCATGCCACGTGTCCACACGACAAGACCTCGACGACAGACACACGTTTCAGTACCTGTGACAAAAGTCCTATCGCAGGTGATAGAGGTCTCACGCTCACCGCAACCATTTCTCGCCTAAAATGCCACGTGGTCCAATAGGATCTCACCATGCGGTGAATTCTCTGATGTTTGGGCTTTAGCACATTGTAAATAGGCTTTACCATATTAGTATTAATATTAAGAATTCTCTAAAATTATGTACTTTCCATCCCATAAATAATATCCTAATTTGCCTCGACTAATCAATATTTTTCATTTTTAACTTTTTTTTTTCAAATGCTCATTTTTTAAATCTAAAACATATTCAGTAAAAACTTGGAATGAAATAATTTTTATTCCGTTCTACATAGGTTGTTTATCAATTTGATGCAGTACAAGTGAAGGGTTTCCTCAAATTACACCGTCTTTTATCCAATTTGATAGAATGAGAATTGAAATGGCTGCCCCAAAATATATCTTTTATGTTAGTATAGATGCATATATAAGGTTGAGTTCATATTGTATTATCCCAAAAGATTCTGGTATCTAAAACAAAAAGTAAAATGATTTTCAGCGTTGGATATTTGAGTATTTTAATAACAAAAATTGCTAAACTTTATTCAGATATATGTTCTTTCTTCAGATATTTTTTATTTGGAGGATATGATGTCTGGAAACTTGATTTTTTAAGTAGCACTGTCACCGAATGCTACTATGTAAATATGCATCAAGTTTTTATTATTTACGTATTATTTGTTGTATTACTAATTTATTATTTTTTGGGTATAAAGTTCAACATTCAGTAAATTGCTTTCTACTTTTTTATCTTTCAACCTATGACTTCTACTTCAATCTAACATCAATTGTAATAGAACTAAGCTACTCCAATGATGATTGTAAAATTTATATTATCACTATTCTGATATTTCTTTTCATTTAATTTAAAATCAATTGCATAAAAACATTTAGCGCAACAATAGAGACAAATTTCTCTGTTCAATGAACAAATCTGTCCATCTCCTATTCAATAAAAAAAATTCATATTATTAGAATTTAGGATCTTGGATTACATTTTTTTTGTTAGCGTTAGGTAGGAGTTGGTGATGTTCATTTCCTCTCCTAGTATTGACTTCAACCTAATTGATAAGAGCATGCTTAAAAGAACAAAACTTACTCAACTGTTTGAATTGTCTAGAAAAAACAAAACTTGGAATGAAAAAACTAGTGGACCAGGTTGTCTATCATGGAGGATTAACTAAAATATTCTTATTTATAAGCAAGCAATTGTTTACAGCCATTAACAACTTCAATACCAAATTAATCTCTTTCTCCTCCAAAATAATGACAATCCAACCCGACCAAGCAGAAACCAAATTATTAGCAAAATATGCATCGTAAGGAGATGTCCTATAGTCTTTTTATATAGGGTTTCAAATAGCATTTGTGGTTGCATTTTAAGTCGCGTTACGCTTTTTATGATTGCGGACATAACGAAAACTATTGTTGTCATTATGGTCGTAAATTTTTTTAAATTTCACACATCTTTGTATAAAATGTAATAATTATAATTATAACCGTAAAAAGTTTTATTTTATAAATTTTAAAATAATTTATAATACCTTAATATATTATTTATGTGAATAAAAAAATTATTCATAATTTTTTGAATTATAATAAAGCATTCATATTTAAAAAATTATTTATAATAATTACAAAATAAGAAATATTGAAAATAGAAATAAATAATTAGGTACTGATAAGAATTAATGCATTAATTATTTAACATTAGAAATTTAATATTAATTTACAATTGTAAATTAACTTAACTCATCACATTTATACTATCAAATATCAATATTATGTTCTTTTTCTCTTGAGTTACAATAATATTTAATACCATATATTTAATTAGATTACAAATTTTAATAAAAGATTAAATTAATAAATTTAATTCTAAATTAACTTATCCTAATTCCTAAAATGTTTAGTAACATTGTATCAAAAACATAATTAACCACCAAAATTCCCAATTCCCAAACACTTCGCTAACCGGCCAGCCTTATTCTCACCATTATTCATCACTCAATCCCCGATTTCTCTCTCACTAACTCGCCCATTCACACTATCACTTTCAATCCTCATCTTCGGCCCTCACTCCCTACGCCCCTTTAGCCTTTACAGCTCTTACTCTCCTCTTTTTTCTCCTAAATCAGTCAACGATGGCTCGACTCTACTCTCTTTTTCTCCTCTTAGATGGCCAGATGCTCACTGGTGCTGCGACAGCCGACAACACCTCAAGCCTGGCAACTCAACTTCCGCCCGACAGCCACGACCTACGATGCCCACGCCACGGCACGCCTCGCCTATGACTCCATCGTCCCACTCCCATGCCACGCCATGCCCAGTCGCCTTACCACAGACTCCCTCAACTCTCAAGACCCTCACTAACCAAGTAACCAGTAACTAAAAGGTTCACCAATGAAAAAATCCCCTCCCCTCCCTTGATTCGACAATCCTCTTCCCTGATCCAGATCTACTTTCGAAAGGTAAATAGTTTCTTGCTTCAAAAATCAAAACTCAAATCAGTTGTTCTGTTGTGCTGTTGTTTCTTATGAATTGATGTTGAATCTTTTTGATTGAGATTGAAATTTTAATTGTGTAAAGCTAAGATTCTGAGTTCTGTTGTTGATTTTGAAAATTAAATTTTTTTCTGATAGCGAAATGTTGAGCAGAAAGAGGAGGATACCAGCAATAACGGGTCGTTATGGTCGCTATCCTCCGCTACAGCGTTTTGTAATGGCCAATACCGGCTGTTACTGTTGTGATACGGATTCACACCCGTTTTTTCCTCAATAACGGTGACGGCCATCGCGGCCGCTACTGTGAAAGCCTGTTTTTATGCTTGCCTTCCTGCTACTATCACTTTCACTCCTGCCTCAAACTTCAACCAGAATCACACACTTGCGTAAGTTTGTTACTTTTTATGAAAAGTTTCTTCTTCATTAGATCTGTCTCTCTTTTGATCGAGTTTGTGGGTATTTTCATTTTGTTGTTTCATTTTTGTTTTTGGGTTATCGTAGGAGAAAAGGTAAAGAAGGAGATTCACAGAAATCTAATCGATGAAAAGCCACCAGATCGAGGGAATACTCATGGAGGAAGTGGTCACGGTTATTAATCTTATATTACATATATGTTCACGTTTATGTTTAAATCAAAAGCATAGAATGGGGATATCCCGTGAGAATTGAATTCTCCATGGTATTAATATTGAGAATTCTCTAAAATTATGTACTCTCCATCCTATAAATAATATCCTTATTTGCCTTAAGTAATCAATATTTTTCATTTTTAACTTTTTTTTTCAAATGCTTATTATTTAAAATCTAAAAATGTATTTAGGTGAAATTTGGTTCGTAAAATGAAATAGAAAAAAAATGGAAGAGGTATACTGTGAGAATAGAAAAGATGAGAAATAGAGTAGAATATAAATTTTGAAGTTTGGTTCATTTGAATGGAAAATAGTTGGAAATGTTATTAACATGTTTGGTTAGTTTAAAGAATATGAGTGGAATAAGTTTAAAAGATTATTTTATCCTTTCATTAAAATAATTATAATTTATTATATGAAATAATATTAATCATAATTAACTTATAAAAAATAACTATTAATAAAAAAATATCATTAATTATTAATAATTATGATTAATTATTACAATTAATTAATAATAATTATTTAGTTATTAATTAAGAATGTTGTATTATTAATAGTTACTAATATTCTTATCATTATTAACTAATTTATTCAAAAAATGATTATTAACTACTTTTTCTAATTAATAATTAATCATAAATAGTTAAATAATCTTTCATTAATTAATAATTATAAACAAATTAATTCATAATTATTAACAATTAATTAATATTAGATATTTTATATAACTATTATTGATTATTAATTATTAAAATTTTATTCATAATTAATTTATTAATAATAACTTTTTATCATAATTAAGGTCAAAACTCATTATGAATATATAGTAATAAAACCATACTTATTCCCCCAATTTTATTCCTTTCTTCTGCAAAAATTTAGTTTCTTTACGCAAAAATCTACAAAAATTTTCAAAACCTTCCTTTTATTAAAATTTTCCATTTCAAAGAGAATCTTACAATGGCAAACAAAAGGCTATGGTTAGAAGGAGAAAGCTTTGATTGAGATCGTAGAAAAGATTTATAAAAAGGAAGAACTTGAAGATTCACCTCCTTTTCAAGTTTTGGTGTCTCAAATTTCTTATTTTCTCTTCTATTTTTCTTCTCGTTTTCTGCTTGGGTTTTACTAACAAGACTTAAAATCCAATCTTTACACTTGCTATGAGCCCTTATATTCCTTTTCTGATTTACGTTTTTAAAAAAATTTGCACTTATTGCTTTCTTAGAAACGAAAGCAGTTTTTTTAATGCTTTGTTTCTTTAACAAGAGTGCAGAAGTTACAAGCTTGATTTTGCCGTTTTAGAAACTGGTTTTGCTTTTCTGGTAACGAAGGATCAGAAGAGCTTCATCAGTTTTTATCCTTGTAATTTTCTAAATTTCATAAGGGCACGCTTGGAAAATTTTTTTTAACCCTTTAGATTTTACATTCCGAACTCTTAGTAAAGAGTTGATTTTTGAAACGCTATTCTTAAAGAATGCAAAATTTGTATCCAAGTAAGTAACCAAAACACGGAATTGGTGGGGCCAACGGAAAACATAAGGAATTGAATCCCCATTCTATTTAAGCAAACGGCCTGTTAGTAAAAACTTGGAATAATTTCATCGTATTTCGTTCTACATAGGTTGTTTGTCAATTTGATGCAGTGCAAGTGAAAGGTTTCCTCAAGTTACACTTTCTTTTATCCAATTTGATAGAATGAAAATTGAAATGGCTGCCCCAATATTTTTATCTTTATGTTACTACATATATAAAGTTGAGTTCATATTCACTACCAAAAAGGGTTTTAACGATGCTAATTTAGTGATTTCGTCGTCAATAGAGTTTAGCAACGAAATCAACGACAAAATTTTCATCACTGACTTTGTTGGTAAAAGTATTCTGACGCAAAATAGAAAATTTCATTGGTGTTTTCGTCGTTAAATTTTTTTACTGCTGATGGTATTAATGTCGGAATTCCAACGGTGAAACTTTTTTTTGATGTTTTAATTTTATCAAATTTTTCCTTCGTTAAAAGCTTTTAGATATGAAATTTCGTCACTAAAAGTACTGATATATTTTTGAATTATTTCATCACCGTAGGTTTTTAGAGACGAAATTCGCTTGCTGAAAGTATTTTTAATTCTTTTATATGTTTTGAATTATTCTGTCGTTGATGACATTTAGAGATAGAATTTCGTCACTGATGGCATTTAGAGATAGAATTCCGTTGCTAAAAGTATTTTTAATATTTTATATATTTTGAATTATTCTATCGTTGAAAGCTTTTAGAGACGAAATTCCGTTGCTGAAAGTAAGGTTTTTAATTTTTATATAAAATAAATTTTTCCTTTTAATTTTTATATAAAATAATTTTTTCCATTGCTGAAGACTATTATAGACAAAATTCTGTTGTTGAAGGTATTTTTAAATTTTAAATGTTTTATATATATATTTTCTTTTTTATGAAAATGTATTTTCAATTCAATTACGGGTATCTAAAATAATTTAATACACAAGTAAAACATGCAAAAAATAACAAACGAGACAATAATAATATTAATCCAATATATCAAAATCCACATGAACATCATAATCATTTGAAACATCATAGTCATCATCCAAATTAAATCATCATCATCATCAAGGTCTCATTTTCAGTTCCAATTTCGCCTACAGTCTCGCATTAATTTGTACATTATTTTAGGACCTAAAACACATTAAATTGAGCATGAATTCTTCCTCCCCTTCATTTAGGCAAAACACTACAAGCTTCCTACACTTGTGTTTTCTTCAGTTTAAGCCTAAATTCATGTTCTACACTAACTCTACATCATTTTTACATCATTTTCTCATTAGGCCACACCATTATCATGCACCAACAAGCTTGGCTAAAACCCTATGAGGATGGTTTTCATGGTTTAATTCCTATCCAAGCTTAAACACATAGCTAAACAACTTAAACACATAGTAGAAAACCATTAAAGCATGAAAATTACACTTTCTCTCACCTATCCATGTTGGTTGAACCTTGTAGGAATCCTTGCACCTTGATTTTGGCCACTTTAGCACTTGTTTTTGGTGTCAAGTGATAGAGTACTAAAACCTGAACGACTTTGGTGAAGACAGTTTTCAGTTTCAGTGAGTTTTCGATAGAATTTTTAAGCTTTCTCTTTCTTTACCAAGGTTTGGGTATGGAGTTTTTTTTTGAAGAAGAGGTACTGCTGAAATTGATGGAGAAGAAGCTGGAAAATACCTTAAACTTTGATATTTTATGGTTTCAATTACCAAAATGCCCTTACCCTTAAGTAATCTTTTAATTTTGCCCTTTACGATTTAACTTCGGTTTAAACAATCATTCAAATGTTCAAAATATTTTTTCCATCATGAAATACCTTTATTTAACATGCTCTAATCATTGGTTGAGCTTTTGTTGAAGTTTGACTGATTGTTTGAGGAAAATTACTAAAATATCCCTAACTGTTGAATTGCGTAAATTTCTACTTTTTCCAGTGATTCAGTCTATCAGTTTAAGAGGTTTGAGACATCCTCACACTAAATTTTTTTTCCTTATTACTTTGTCAAAATTCAAAGGGATTTAACCATTATTTACAAAAATCCAAACAGCTTATGGACAAAATCATCATTTTTTAAATTGTTTGCATGTTTTTCAAAACATGCTTAAACGAATGAGTTTGAGGTGCAAATTCTTCCCATATTCATATTTGGCTCTAAAAAATGTATCCAACATGTTGCACCTACTTTGGGACACTAGAAGTCTTGCGAGGCCCACATCCATTACCTTTTGCTCTTGCAAGGTATCGATCATTTAGATTGTTCTAAAACATTTACTAATACGTAAGGATGGTAGATATATGAGTATCACATCCCCCCTCCCCCCACTTTAAAAAATTTGGTCTTCCAAATTTGATCAGATCAGTCAATTGAATAGCTCTGGATACTTTTTTTCCATTAGACTCTCGAGCTCTCATGTAGCCTCTTCTGTCGAATGATACTGCCATAGAACCTTTACTAATGGAATTGTCTTAAACCGTATTACTTTCTCCTTTCGATCCAAAATTTGTTTTGATTTCTCAATATAACTCATGTCCTCTCTTCTTTCTAGAGGTTCATACCGGATAACATGTGATGGATCTGGACGATATTTTTGCAGCATAGATACATGGAAGACATTATGGACACCAGATAACTTTGACGGTACTACCAACCGATAGGTCACATCTCTCCCTTGGTCAAAGATCTCTAAATGCTCGATATATCGAGGACTCAACTTCCTTTTTTTACCAACTTCTGCCAATGATACTGTCATAGAACCTTTACCCTTCGATGTTGAAACCTTCAGAAAAACTGAATCCCCCACAGAAAATTCCAAAGGTTGGCATTTGACATTTGTATAACTCTTTTACCGACTCTGAACAATCCTCAATCTGTCACAAATAATCTGAATATCCTCGAAAGCCTATTTAGCAAGATCGAGAGCTAATATTTTCCTATCACATACTTCTTCCTAAGCAATAGGGGAACAACATCTTCTACCATATAGTGCTTCATAAGGTGTCATGCCGATACTGGAATGATAGTTGTTATTGTAGGCAAACTGCGCTAGTGATAAATGATCGTCCCAAGAGCCCTTAAAATCAAGTACACAAGCTCTCAACATATCCTCGAGCATCCAGATAGTGCACTCGGACTGACCATCAATCTACAAATGAAAAGCTGTGCTAAAGTTCAGTAGAGATCCCACTGCATCCTAGATATGCTCCAAAAAATGGGAAGTGAATCAGGAATCTTTGTCCAATGTAATGCTTGCTAGAACTCTATGTAACCTGACAATCTCCTTGACATACAAGTTGCTAAGGCACTCAAAGAATCAATAGATTTAATAGCTAAGAAGTGGGGCTGACTTTGTCAATTTATTAATAATCATCCAAATTGCATCATGATTTCTTCTGGTTCTCAGCAAACCCATGATAAAATCCATGGTGACGTGCTCCCATTTCCACATTGATATCAGTAAAGGTCGAAGTAGTCCTTCTGGCTTCTGATGCTCTACCTTTACCTGCTGACAAGTGAGACACCTTGCAACAAACTCAGCGATGTCTCATTTCATCTTGGGCCACCAGTACACCTTACGAAGATTATGATACATTTTATTACTCCCTGGATGTAAAGTGTATTTTAAAGTATGTGCCTTCGTTAAAATCAACTCTCTCATCTATTTATCTTTCGGAACACAAATATGCCCTCTAAACCTCAAAATGCCATCTGTGCCAATCTCATAATCTGACTGTGCACCCAACTGGATTTAACTGGCAATATCAATGCAAAAGGCATCCTCCCTTTGACTACTTCTGATCCGGTCCATCAGATCTGGCTCAGTTCAAAAACTAGCTACCAAACCATACTTTTCAAAAGAAGTCACATTCAGACTGAAGTTTGCAAACTGTTCCAAGAGATTGTATTCCTAAACCATCATATAAGAAATCATACCCAAGTGCTTTCTACTCAAGGCATCTGCTACCACATTCGCTTTCCCTGGGTGGTACAATATCTCGCAGTCGTAATCTTTTAATTGCTACCTCCATTTGCACTGTCTCATATTTAATTCACGTTGCGAGAATAGATATTTGAGGCTTTTGTGGTCAATGTATACCTAAAATTTCTCACCATATAAATATTGCCGTCATATCTTCAAAACAAACACTACGGCAGCAAGTTCAAAGTTATGGGTAAGATAATTCTTCTAATGATCTTTCAACTGGCGAGAAGCATAAGCGACCACTTTCTCGTTCTACATCAACACACAACCCAAACCAAGTAAGGAGGCATCACTATACATTGAAAATTTTCCTGGCCTGCTAAGAATAGTAAAGATCAATGTTGTGGTCAACCTTCGTTTCAATTCCTGAAAGCTGTGCTCACAAGCATCAGTCCATTCGAACTTAACATCCTTGTGTGTGAGGCACATCAGAAGAGCAGCTAATCTCAAGAAACCCTTAACAAACCTCCAATAATATCCGGTTAGACCTAGGAAACTCCGAATCTCTGTCGTCGATTTCGGTTTCTCCCATTGTACAATTGGTTCAATCTTAGGCGGATCAACTGACACCTTGTCTTTAGAGGCCACATGTCCCAGAAAAGTGATATGATCTAGCCAAAATTCACATGTACTCAGTTTCGCATATAACTTCTTGTCTCTGAGGATTTATAAAACCATATAGAGATGATGTGCATGTTATTCCCGAAATTTAGAGTATACAAGAATGTCATTGATAAACACGATGATAAATTTATCCAGAAAAGGCTTGAATACCTCATTCATCAGGTTCATGAAAGCTGCAGGGGCATTAATGAGCCCCGAATGGCATGACTAGAAATTCATGGTGACCATATCGGGTCTAAAAAATAGACTTTTAGGCATCCAACTCCCGGATCTTCAACTGGTAATGTCCTGACCTCATATCAATCTTGGAGAATACCTGAACACCCTTGAGCTGATCAAATAGGTCATCGATTCTAGGTAGAGGGTATTTAGTCTTGATAGTAGCCTTGTTGAACAACCAATAATCAATGCACAGTTGTAGACTACCATCTTTCTTTTGGACAAATAAAATTAGTTCTCCCCGAAGAGATACATTAAGACAAATGAATCCTTAATCTAACAACTCCTAGAGCTGTTTCTTGAGCTCATCAATCTCCACCAGTGCCATTCTTGTAATAGTCCAAACATACAGTAAATCACACATTTTACACATAAATTTTGGTTGGGCTGTTTGCAATGCCTTTAACACTTGTACTGTAACAATGGAATACAGTAAACTCCAAATAATTTTATAAATTTAGAATATGAAATTTCACATTATTTCCTTACAATTTACACCCATGTTCCTATTTTACAATTTAAGTAGTATTGTACAATACATCTGAATGTATAAAAGAAAATACAAAATACCTCGCAGATTGACACAATGCAGTCTTGGGTAATCCAAAACGCAGCTGATATCTCCAGAATGTATATCTCTTAATCACTCATACTATCCTGTGGAGTGGAAAATAAACGGGTGAGCGAAACGTGCTTAGTAAAGAAATCGTATGCAAGACTGATATAACAAAATTTATATGCTCAAAAACGTTTATTATCCTAGCAGTTCACTAGGCACAATAATCAGAAGGATACTATAGTCGGCTAGGTAATCTAGATAAAGCATCAAAGGTATTTTGAAATATCTGTCTTGTCTCGAAAACCCAACCTGACTATAGGGAGTAGTTTATAAATTGTTGATATAAAATCATTTAATAACACTTTCATAAATAAATGGTAATAAAACCATTTAATTAAACACTTCAGTAGACACTTGAAAACACTTACAGTAACAATAGTAGAACAGTACAGTAAACAGTTTAATTAGATAGTAGTAGTATAAAACAGTTTAGTAACAGTACTATAGTAGTATGGAAAACAGTGGAATTAAGCTTTAACACAGTAAACACTTCTGTAAAAACAGTAACTAGTTCAGTGAACAGTTTCACTTTAAGATTTATTTTAGGAAGCACATTCAGTTGTGACAGTTTAGTAAACTGTAGCAATTTTCAATAAACAGTGACAGTTTAATTTTAGTTCAGTAAACAGTTAACAGTAGGTGGAGATTAGGCATCACCATCGTATATCATGCTATAATCCCCGTAGGAAACAGTAAACAGTAAGATCTATGGCCATAGTCTATAAATGTCCACGGTCGTACACTGATCAGATGTCAACCAGGACGCTGAAGACAGGATCAGTGTCAACAGCTTCACACAGTAACAGTATAGTAATACACATGAGCATGATATGGGGCCTAACAATCTTAAAACATTTTATTTTACAGTGGAAATACCTTTAAGGAAATTAAAGAAATATTATTAAAATTAATAAAATTTTCAAAAAGGTATTTAAATTCACATTTAATAATACAGTGAAAATAGTCGATAGAATATTCATGCTTTAGTGAGAAAATTTATAAACGTTCTAATTTATTGTAAAATATTTCAAGGAACGTATCGATAATCTCACTTTAATAAAAATTTAATTGCATGAATATTTAAATAATATTTTTTAGTAAAATTTCAATTTATGGAAAATAAGGGAAATAAATTCTAAAACACAGAATTTCACTCATTCTATGCACATAAAATATTTCATAATATTCTAAAATATAAAATATTTTAGAAAATTTTGGAAGAAATTTCGGCAGCATAACAGCTGCGATTACCCTAACTTCCTTGCACTTAAACACAGTTTTTATACCAACAGTACACCACAGATTTGCATGATTTCAAAGGCAATTCAATATCAAATAATTTCATAAAATTAAATTCATCGAAATAATACATTCGCTATATCCCTACGGCTTCCACAGTCATCCCTTACCTGTTCAGTGTTAGTGACTTTCTCAATAATGCGCGCGTAATCCACTTCCCCCAAGCTACAAAGCATTTTACCAACAATATTAATTCATCTTCCTCTAAGTTTTGGCCAACTTTACCTTTTACTACCAATTTATTATCTAGCTATTTTATACTTATATTTAAACTTATCACATGATATGCAAAATTATTTTCTATCGATGATTTTTATAAACATTTTGGCAGCATAACGGTTATAATTGTCCTAACCCTTCTGCATGAAAAGACAGTTTTATATTCCCTAAGCAGTTGATTTTAAACCATTATAGCATTCAATTCATAAACCTCATTTAAATCAACCCATAAACAGTTTGAAATTTATCTTCAAAACCTCAGTCACATCGTATTTACCATTTTAATTATCACATTACTATTCTCGATCCTCTACATCAACATCATCACCTATTTTCACCTATAACCTTATTCAATCATATCTTTAAAATTCCAAAGTTAATATTTAAAACCTCTAATCAATCAAACTAATTCCATATGAATTTACGACTTATTTATACAAATATCTTACCTAGCATTAACGCTGGCGATTTCATTTCTCCCAAGCTCAGTCAAACTTCAATCACTCTTGTGTAATCCCTACGAATTCAACCTATATCCATACTTAGAATTTTACATATACTAAATTTCTTAAACATATAACTCAACAATTTAAAAAATATATACATATAATAAATTCTTTACCATTTATATCTTCTTTGTTCTGTTGTTGTTGTGTTTTTTTTTTCTATTTCTCTTTTCTATTTTTTTTTGTTTGGCTGAACCGATTCAAACCCAGTTCAGCACCCTCCCTCTCTTTTTTTTTCTTCTCCAGTGGTCGGTTCTTCTAGTTCGTCCTTGTTCTAGCGAGAGTTACTCCTCTCATCTCCGATCGAACTGACGACAGCAACTGCGGCGTCCGGTGCTACTACGGAGAATGATTTTTCTGCTTTCTCTTTCTCTTTTTTTTTTCATCGCCTGTACCCCTTGTTTCCATCGGATCCACCCTCGCCGGATCTGTCTTTAGCTACTCTAGCAGGCCACCGGCGTCCTCTTTTCTTTTCCTTCTTCTTTCTTCCTTTTTTCCTTTCTTTCCTTTCTTCCTTTCTTTTCTACTTATCCCCGACGCTTCTCTTCCGATCTGCTCGTCTTCAGGCCAACTTCCCTTTTCCATAGCCGACGACCTTCCTTGTCTCTCTCTCTTTCTTCGTTTCTCTTCTTTTCTTTTCTGTTCTTTTTTTTATTAAGTCTGCATAAAGCAAACGAAGAAACGCAGCAATATTCCATGAGAAGCTTGTTGAGTTTTCCTTCCATTTTCATTTTTTTGATTTTTTATATATAATATAAATATATTATAAATATATATTTTCTATTAACATATATTTGTAAATATATATTTACAATTTTATATGTATAAACATATCCTTGGCATATACTATATTTTATATACATATATATATATATATATATATATATATATCATCTTTAAAACATATATTTATCATTTTATTATTCATATATATATATATATATATACACTTTAACTCAAAAAAATATTTATTGTTTATATATATAATAATATATTTGTACATATATATAATGATATATTTATACACACACATATATTTTTAATTTAATTTTAATTTTTTTCCCAAATACTCAAATTAAATTCCTAATCATTGGATCTCTAATTTATCAATGGACCAAGCACCTTAATCTTGAATTATTCTAGTCCCTTGATAAATTTATTTCTTTATTTTTAACTTGTCGGTTAACATCAGTAATTAAATTTATCGATACCTATTTCCAAAAATGAGAGAATTCGTAGTTATCACAATTCTGTAGGGAGGCTTAGGTATGGGTTCAATGCTGGGTATCAAATCGATCGTAAGTTCAATCTCTAGATCTAGAAGAAGACTTAGCAATTCATCCGAAAACACATTTGGAAAATCCCTAATAATTGGAATCTCATGTAACTCCGAACATTTCCGTTATACGTCTTCCACAAAAGCAATGAACCCTTTAATTCAACATTCTAAAGTTTAGTCATGACACACTTCAACAAAATAATTTATATTCATTACTAAATAGAAAGTTTTACAGTATACTTTTCAGGAGAAGAAAAAGTTACATATTTAGTGTAATAGTTTAAACTAACATGATTTGTAGCTAACCAGTCCATCCCTAGAATAACATCAAAATCATACATATTTAAGACAATTAGGTTAGCTACTGTTTCCTTTTCTCTTACTTTTAATTTATAGTTACAATACACTATATCAGTCATTTGAGATTCCCTAAAGAGTGTATTTATCTGTAATGAGTACCTTAAAGGTTCAGGTTCTAGTAGTATTTTAGTGGCAAACAATGGAGATACAAACGAGTTAGTAGAACCAAGATCAATTAATGGAAAAACATCTATACCAAAAATAAAGATCTTACCCTTAATAATATCAGGAGAAGCATCAGCAAATTCCTCGTCAAGTGAGTACACTTTGCCTTGAGTCACAACTTTCTTTCCTTTCTCTGCAACTGTGGCTCTCCTAGGTGTAGATGGTGCAGCCTCTTTTGGTTCTTTCACTTCTGGTGTTGTTGCTGGTGCTGGTAGAGTCAATTTCTCCTAAGGATAGTCTTGAACTAAATGTCCCATTTGCCTACATCTAAAAAATACCCTAGTAGCCCATATACAAGGTCAGTCACCATGTGGCCTTCCACATATACCACACTTGGCCGTAATACCCTTTCGGGTAGTGGAGCTATCGATACCAATGGGCTTAGCAAATCTATCTCCCGTAGACTTACCCCCAGTGACAATACCCTTAGATTTCTTAATTGGTCTCCTATCTGATCTGTCATTTGAACCCTGCTTAACCTTTTCTTTACCCTTAGCTCTCGTACGAGACCCATACTCTGCCTGATGTTGCTCATAATTTTGTTCACATAATTGTGCTCGGTGGACTGCTTCATCATAGTAGTAATGTCAAAAGGAGCTAATTTCGCATTATATGACAATCGCAATCCAGCCAAAAACCACTCGACCTTATGCTCTTTACTCCTCATGGTCTCCGGATCGAATTGGCTCAATGGAGTAAATTTGGATTCATATTGATCCACCGTCATTTTTTCTTGAGTTAAATCTATAAACTCCTTCTTTAATTTTCTCTGGGTAGTGGACAAAATATACTATTTACGGAAGGCCTCCCAAAAGATATCCTAGGTTACCACTGGATGTCTCGCCATTAGTACTGTCTCGGTGGACTTCCACCAGTGTTTAGCTTCATCAATCAACAAATACATAGCCAACCCCACTTTCTCTGTCTCAGCACATCTCAAATATATGGACAATTTCTCCACTGCGTTTACCCAATTTTTTGCTACCAGTATATCTTTATTGCCCTTAAACTTAGGGGAGTTCATCTTATTAAACTACCAAAGCGTATTCACATCACACCCAATAACTGGATCTAGCCTGGGTTGAGCTGGAATTGGAGGCTGAGGCTGCTGTGGAGGCAATACTAGCTGTGGTTAGGGTACTGGTGGAATATTAACCTAAGGCTAAGGAGGCTGTGCTTGCTCGGGCACTAGTGCTTTCATCTGATTGGCTATAAAATCTACGACTATGCACTCCAATCTCGAGATGCGAGTGTTTGGACTCTCGAGATGTGGAGGGAGAGCAAGCTCCGACATTGGCTCTGAAGAAGCCTCTGGGGAATAGTGGGCACGTCTAGGACGTCCTCGTCCTCTTCTGGCACCCCTTCGGCCTTCAGTCATTTGGTCCTAAACCAAACACAAAAGTATTTTCAATTTCATAACAATTATATATTCAGACAATACAGTATGACAAGGGATGTAAACTATTTTTAATCTTAATGACACTAATAGGCATTTGGCCAACCTCGCTCTAATACCAACTTAACTATTACATACTAATCTACAGTTCACCATACAATTCCGTACACCTCATTTATTTACAGTTGAGTTGTCTACATTGTCTTTACCTCAAAATTAAGTAATTATTTATTTTCATAACTAACCTAGGAACAACACATTTCAATTTAAAAGATACAAAATATATAAAGTCTCAAATTCACATAACGGTAGTTTTGATTTGATTTACATCCCATGTATGACTTTACTCATATGTAGTACTGTATATATAAGTCTAAACATATAAAAGTAAACTCGTATACCTCTACGGAAAATGAGAATTCGCCTAAGGGGTACTAAAAGTATTACTCCTCCCGAATTGATGCCGAGAGACTACTAGAAATAATCTGGAAAGGGAATAAGGGGGTGAGCTTATGCCTCGTAAGAGATTTTTATAAAAGAACCGATACTATGCGTAACTATATGCAGGTATTGAAAGCACATTCATTTACATATAAAACATAATTTACCTAAATTAGGTACAGTGTCAGAAAAGATACTATAGTCAGTTAGATAACCAGGTTGAGTATAGAAGGATACTTTGAAGTACCTCACTTGTCCTAGCATCTAAATCTGACTATAAGGTATTTATATTGAAAGTGCGTAGTTTAGTAAACATGCATAGTTCGATAGCATTCATAAATAATGGTTAGCAATACATTTACTAATTTAATAAACAATTTAATAATTTCTTCATAAACAGTATAGCAAACCAGTTTCTATAAACAGTAATAGTATTTAACATATTTAATAAACACAATTATTCTAAAAGCATTAATTATAATTTAAATCTGGGAGTGCTTGGATCTATGTTAACCAAGGATTTGCCAACCTAGTGAAAATAAATAGTGGAGACTAGGGATCACCCAATTGACTCATACATATCGACATATGGCCATAGTCAAAAAGTTGTCCACAGATGAACATGGCCCAAGTGTCCTAGGACACTGAATGATGGGATCAGAATCACTCAGCTATAGTAACCGTAACAATAACAATAAGATACATGTGCTTGTAAGCAGCTATGGGGCCAACAGTGAAAACAATTTATAAACAGTTCATGATAGTTTATGGAGATAAATTCAATAAAGTTTATCTTCAGTCAGTCCATAAAAACATTTAGATTAATAAAATAGTATAGTCGAGTAATAAAAATTCACCAAATATTCTAAATTTAGAAATGATTGTCCAAAATATTTTATTTACACATAACAATAATATAAAAACATATATACGGCATTAGTGGCATAAAAATTGTTAAAAACGCTACAAAAAGTGGAGTTATAAAATTTACACATGTTTATGAACTTTTAATTCTAACCCCCAAAATTATGATTTCAGAGTATTTCAAATCTAATTACCCTAACATAAAATAATTAGGAAGGTTTAGTTTGTTTTATAAAATTTTGGTAGTGTGTTGGTATAGTTTACTCTAACCTCCCTGTACGAAAAATGCAGTTGTAATCCAATTCCGGTTCACATTTCCTAAGCCAAATCTCAACATTTTGAGCATATCAAAGGCACCACAGTATTCCTACGTCCTTTACACTTATCCTTTGCTACTTAGTTTGCTGCAATGCTATTCGTCAGCACAAGTGTCATTTTTCGACTTCCGAGCTACAAAACAATGTACAATATAATCAATTCATCGTAAATTCAATCATAAACAATAATTAACTCCTCATGAGCTATTACATGGCCTACAGTAACTTCCAATTCAATCTTTTTCACACCAATGCTAACATTGTAACTAATATCAAAACACCTCCGTTTTCATTTCAATTTCGCCTACACTCTCACATTCTTTGTACATTATTTTAGGACCTAAACCACATTAAATTGAGCATGAATTTCTCCTCCCCTTCATCTAGGCTGAACACTACAGGCTTCCTACACTTGTGTTTTCTTCAATTTATGCCTAAATTCATGTTATACACTAACTCTACATCATTTTCTCATCAAGCCACACCATTATCATGCACCAACAAGCTTGGTCGAAACCCTAAGAGGATGGCTTTCATGGTTTAATTGCAATTCAAGCTTAAACACATATCTAAATAACTTAAAAACACCGTAGAAAGCCATTAAAGCATGGAAATTACACTTTCTCTCACCTATCCGTGTTGGCCGAACCTTGTAGGAATCCTTTCACCTTGATTTTGGCCACTTTGGCACTTGTTTTTGGTGTCAAGAGATAGAGCACTGAAAGCTGAACTACTTTGGTGAAGACAATTTTCAGTTTCAGTGAGTTTTCGATAGAATTTTTAAGCTTTCTCTCTTTACCAAGGTTTGGGTCTGGAGTTTTTTGAAGAAGAAGAGGTGCTACCAAAATTGATGGAGAAGAAGCTGAAAATTCCTTAAATTTTGATATTTTATGGTGCAAATTACCAAAATGCCCTTACACTTAAGAATCTTCTAATTTTGCCCTTTATAGTTTGACTTCGGTTTAAAGAATCAGTCAAATCTTCAAAATATTTTATTCCATTGTGAAATACCTCTATTTAACATGCTCTAATTGTTGGTTGATCTTTTTTTAAAGTTTGACTGATCATTTAGGTAAAATTACCAAAATACCCCTAATCGTTGAATCATATAAATTTCTACTTTTTCGTGTGATTCAGTCTATCAGTTTAAGAGGTTTGAGACATCTTCACACTAAAATTTTTTTCCCTATTACTTGGTCGTCAAAGGGATTTAACCGTTATTTACAAAAATCCAAACAACTTCTGGAAAAATTGTCATTTTCAAATTGTTGGTATGTTTTTCAAAACATGCTTAAACGAATGAGTTTAAGGTGCAAATTCTTACCATATTCATATTTAGCTCTCAATAATGTATCCACCAAGTTCTACCTTCTCTGGGACACTAAAAATCTTGCGGGGCCCACCATCATTACCCTTTACTCCTATAAGGTATAGGTAATTTAGATGGTTCTAAAACATCTATTAATACATACGAATGGTAGATATCTGAATATCACATTTTAATCTATATATATAGAGATTTCTATCTTTTTGAAACATGAGAATGGATAGTTAAAATTTTTAATAGTTATAGATATAGATCTTATCATTTAGATTATCATCATCATCATCATCATCATCAAAGCCTTTATCTTAATAGATTGGAGTTGGTTATATAAACCAATATATAAAATCACGTTAAATCATCCATATAAATCTTATCATGTAGATAATTAAAAAATTCTAATTAGTAAAAGTTATGGATATAGATGTTATATTTTATGATATTAATGTGAAAAAAAAAAAAGAAATGAGTGCATATTATGTATTAATTAAAAATTTTGAAAATTAAAAATGATATTATCTTCTTGAAAATTAAAAAAAAAAATTTAATCTAGTAATACATAATAAACTTGATCATGGGCCAAGTCAGGCTAGGTTCAAGCTGAGCTCAAGGCATATAATAATGGCTTATGTGTATACCCAAGCCTGGTCCAGCTCGCAAATTCGAGCTTAACTTTAAGTCTAGACCCGTTTTCATTTTTATAGTATAAGACCTGCCCGACCAAGCTCAAATATTATTTTATTTATTTTTTATTTTTTAATTTTTATTTATTTGTTTTTATTCTTTATTCTGTTTAAAATTTAATTTAATTTATCATAATTTGTATGTCAATTTTCATAATAAATATTTATAATCATATTTATTAATCAATAATGTTTTATATACATATAATTATAATATACTAAGTAAATATATTAAAAAAATTAATTAATATTTATATTTAGACCAGATTGGACTAGATGGAGCCCAAGCTTTGAAAGGTCAAACTTAATTAGATATGGTGTTTCAATGACAAAACACTACAATGAAACAAAAAGGATACGAACATTATACGAATTAAAGTTTAATTTGACAAATTAAAATAGTGTATGAATATGACAAAAATTAAAAAGAAAGATGTTTTGTGTTTAACATATCAGCATAAATTTTGATAATAATTTTTATATTTTACTCATGATTAACACAAAAACGAACATGTTCAAATTTAATTATATGTCATCACTTGCATCACCATTTAAAATTTTGAAAAAGAGAGGAAGAAAAAGAAATTTTCAAGCCATAGAATGAAAAACCTAACAAATTGTTTTTAATATCTAGGAGTTTTTTTAGAATTTCTACATTCCGAGCAAATTATTTATTTACCAAACAATGCAATATTATTTTTCTTACCATTTAAACAGTATTTTACCATGTATACGAAATACTATAAAATTACTCTTCTAACATTTTAATCTCAGAAATTATTTTACAAACAATTACATTACATAACAATCACTCTCTAAAATATCAAACTCCCCGTAAAATATCAAAGGAACCCCTCATTTCAATCGGGTTGTTATTATGCAGGGGAAAAGGTGTGCGTTACTGCAATAACTCGCTTTTTTATTTTCCTTATAATTATTTGCATAATTGACCATATGGTTGAACTTGTGACTCGAGAGGTGGGAAATGATGAAGCAACTCAGATGACGTACTCAACCGTTTGATTATCTACTAAAGACAAAACTAAAGTCTAAAGCAATTTTTAATCTGTTCCAGATATGTTGTTTATCAATTTGATGCAATATAAGTGAAGTTCATTTAGCATTAATCAAAGCCCAAACCAATTCCTAAGTAAATAAAGATAAAAAAAAATATAAATGTAACTTTCAAATATCGAACATGTCAATATTTCATTTAAGTTGAGTGAGCTACAACGTTAACTTATAGTAATATTTTTCTAAACATTTCGTTTAATTTTAATTTTTGAAATTATGAATACATATATATATATATATATAGATATATATATATATATATAGATATATATATATAAAGATGCAGTTATGTTAAAATCTTAAAATTTGAATAAAAATAATAAATAGTGATATAAAATAAAGGTTCATGTAAATAATCTTTTGTTTAACATTTTCAGATATTCATCTTGATTTGTTGATCTAATTTTATTTATTTTAAATTTATCTCTAAAATTAAAATATTTTTATATTAAATATTTTAAAAGTTAAAAATAAATTAAATAGAAACAATTATTTAATATTTTTACAAAATGGGGCCCTACAGGCCTAAACAAGTCTAATTACACATCAATGTCACCAGTTTCATCATTTGGAAATTAAAAAAAAACAAAGACCTTGGAAAAAACAAGAAACGAGTGGATAAGGCTATCTATGGTGGAGCACTAACCCAAATAGATAAGGCTATCTATGGTAGAGCACTAACCCAAATATTCTTCCCTGCAAGTAAGCAGCCGGTTAAGAAATTGAGTGCCAAAACTTCTCTCTCTCCAGCAAAATATTCACTATCCAAGCCAATCAACCAGACAACGCATTCTTAATAAAAGCATGCCCTGTAACCGTAAGGAGATGACCAAAGTTCTTTCTGTACTTGTTCTCCTGCTATTATCGCTTTCACTCCTGCCTCAAGCTTCAACCAGAAGCATACACTTGGGTAAGTTAGCAACTATTTATCAAAACATTATTCTTAATTGCTTCTCTCTTTTGAGCTTCTGGTTTTTTTTTTTAATGTTTGTTTTGGGGTTATTGTAGGAAAAAAGGTAAATGAAGAGATACAGAGGAAGCTAATCGGGGCAAAACCACCTGGATGTCGTCCTCATGCTGGAGGTGGTATTACCTGTGCTCGTTCTTATGTTGATGATGTCGACAAGGAAAATTTTACTCGGGCAACTCAGACCCAGCGCCATAACTAATGCTACAACCCTGACTTTACATGTGTCACTGCCACTTTTCTGATTCTGCTTGGGTCTGTAGTCTGTACCATTAATCTTACGTCATATAGCAAAACATGGAGTTGAGGTATCTCTTTGAGAATTGAATACCATGGCGTTAATA
Organism: Heritiera littoralis; assembly: GCA_031772115.1. Taxonomy (NCBI): domain Eukaryota; kingdom Viridiplantae; phylum Streptophyta; class Magnoliopsida; order Malvales; family Malvaceae; genus Heritiera; species Heritiera littoralis. The sequence continues at coordinate 218,498 of JAPDPK010000058.1, forward strand.
TATATTGGGAATTCTCTAAAATTCTGTACTCTCCATCCCATAAACAATATCCAAGTTTGCCTTAAGTAATTTTTTTTTTCAAATGCTTATGTATTAAAATCTAAAAAAGTACTCGGTAAAAACTTTGACTACAGTAATTTTTTTAATCAATTTGATGCATTACAAGTAAAGTTCAATTAGCATTAATCCAATCCAAATCAATTCCTAATCAAATGAAAATAAATAAATAAATTTAACTAAATTAATTGGGCTGGATTAATGAATCTAAGCCCAAACCAATTTTTAACACCTAACTGTTCCATTAAGCTCGAAAAATATATTTCAAAACATGATAAATCAAAACAAAACCCCAAATTCAATAATCAATTAGCATCTTAAGATCTAAATCATATAATTCAAATTAATTCGAAGCTCAATTATTATTTTAAAAGCTCAAACAAATTTATACTAACTTTTAGATTTAATTATTGAACATATCCAATTATCTATGTTTCAAGTGCAGTCGCACGAGAAATGACTTTACTTTAGACATGAATTAAACACAATGGATCCAAAAACACTAAAAACATCCAGGATAAAATGGAATGTCTACAACCATAGTCTGTTAACTTTTTGTAGTAATGAAGTTTCATGTATATAATCTTTTCTTTATCATAGATGATGATTATTTATATTCATCATAGGTAAAGATAAAAATATTCATATATTGAGCTTTTGATTAATATTTTTAGAGACTTATTTAAGTTGCTAACAATCTCTTGACTTAGTGATTAAAGATGAATTGTGACATATTATAAATTTTTAATTTGAATCTAAACATCTTCATCTCTTACTATTTAATATTTTTCTCGCAACAAAAAAAACTTTTCTCATCTTGATTTGGATTTGACTAATTATACGTCATCACTAGGAATTGTCCAAACCTACAATGGGGAATTGACTAAAATTAAAGACTTGGAATGAACAAACAAGTGGACCGGGATATCTATGATGGAGCTTTAAACCAATTATTCTTATCTATAGGCAAGAAGTTATTCATAACCATTAGCAAATTGAGTACCAAATTGATCTACTCTTTCTCGTCCAAAATAATCACAATCCAACCGATCAAGCAGAAATCAGAGTCTTGACGAAAATATGCCCGGTAAGGACATGCCCCATATTCTTTCTCTACTTGTCCTCGTGCTACTATCACTCTCACTCGTGCCTCAAACTTCCACCAGAAACACACTTTTGGGTAAGTTAGCAACTACTTATGAAAAGTCTGTTCTTAATTAGTTCTATCTCTCTTTTGAGTATGTGGGTATATTTTTGTCTTTGGATTATTGTAGGAAACAAGGTAAATGAAGAGATTAAGAGAAATCTAATCACAGTGCCACATCCTCCACCTCGTCATGCATCAGGTGGCCGGGCTCCTCCTACTGTTGATGATACCAACAAAGAAAAATATTCCTCGGGCAATCAAGATCCAGCGCCATAATTAATGGCTACAACCGTAATTGCTTTACATGCGCCACTGCTACTGCCACTTTTCTGATTCTGATTGGGTCTGTTTTATTAATCTTATATTATATGTATATATGAAATTAAAAAATTTCACTGATAATAATAGGATAATAATTTATTTATTAATCTTATATTATATTATATACCCGTATTATTAATTTTTTATTATATGTGTGTATATTATATGTTTATTATATGTGTGTATGTTTATTTTTTATTTTTTTTGGTTAACGTGTATGTTTATTTCAAAGCATAGGGCTGAGGCACGTCTCCGAGAATTGAATTCTCCATGGTGCTAATATTGAGAAGTCTCTAAAATTATGTAGTCTCTTGGACTCTATCCCATAAATAATATCATAACTTATGTAGTCTCTTGGACTCTATCCCATAAATAATATCATAATTTGCCTTAAGTAATAATTTTTTTTCCATTTTCTAATGCTCATTTATTAAAACCTAAAAAAATTCAGGAAAAACTTTGAATGAAGTAATTTTGATTTTGTTCTAGATTTGATGCAATACAAGTGAAGGGTTTGTTATTCCATAGGATATTTATTAAAGGTTATTATTTTATTCATTGCCAGTATAATTTTTTAACTCCACAAGTAAGGTTAGAATGATAACATGTGTCTCATTTTATTTATTTATTATTATTTTTTAAAATATTTTTAAAAGACACATGTTATCATCCTAATACCGCTTGTAGAGTTCAAAAACTTTATTGGCAGTAGATAGAATAATAATCCATTTATTAAATCCTTTTTCATAGGATAATTATTCCATACACCGTCAGTTGAGTTTTTTACTCCACAAGCGATATTAGGATTATGACATATGTCCTATAAAAATATTAAAAAAATAAAAATAAATAAAATAGGAAATATGTCATGATCTTAACTCTATTTTTAAAGTAAAAAACTCTACTGACAATATATAAAATAATTATCCATTCTCATATTATGTGCACTGCCTTTTATCCAATTTGGTAGAATGAGCAATTTTACGTAATACATGAATTATAACGTTGAGTTCATATTAATGGTATAGCCCAAACTATTCATAAATATCTATTAACAAAAAATTTAAATGATTTTCAGTATTGCTGGATTATTAACAATGTCTTTTCAAAGTTACAAGACTAAATAATTAGAGATTAAATTGCTTGAAAAAATATATATTTATTTATTTGCATAATTTTATTTAGAAAATGTCAATTGTCTTAAGGAGAATAATCATATATTTCGGTTGTCAAATTATTAGTTTATAAGGCATTCTTCAACCTAACATCATTGGTAATAGAACTACGATACTTCAATTTGATGACTGAATTTATTTTACCACTATTCTAACATTTCTTTTCATTTAATTTAAAATTAATTGCATCAAAACATTTAGCCCAATAATGGATACAAAATTAAAATTAAGCCTAAACATGCTTCTAAACATATATGAAAATGTCAAATAACTGATACGCAGAAGCTTACAGTAAGGATCGAACTAACTTCCAGCCATTGCTTTGCTGTCTGTCTGATTTTGATCCAGTCTTTGGAATCGGTAGACTTCCTTGAATTACTTTCAAGCCTTCCAAGCACTTGAAAACCTCACTAGATGGTGTTTTTCTGTATAGGATTAATATGCTTGGGGATCGGGAGGAGCCCTCTTTAAATACTAATGAGAGCATGCTAATTATGGCAATAAAATCACGTTTTAACCATCATAAAATCATGCTTTTAATAACCAAATATTGAGTTGAGATTTAGCGTGAAATTATGGATCATATCTGGGATTAGTCAATATGAGATTGCTGGTATTATAGAAACCAGATTCTGTCAATTAACAAATATTCTATTTCCATAATCGAAATATACCAACATTCTCCCACTTGGTCTATATATTTCACTCACAGAAAAAACAAATCACATGAATCATGGTGATAGTTCCTCTAATGGCAAGTATTATCTTCCATATATTACTATGTAAAATGTTTCTAAATCAACCCATTTTTACTTAATGAATAAACCCTATGTTTATTCTCAGTCCAAACAATAAGGATATTTCTGAAATAAAACTATAGTGTGCACAAATCAAAATTAGAAACATCATATCATTAATAAGAATCTCAATTACAAATCACAATGTGAGACCAAGTCCCATCCGCTTTACATGATCCTTAAATTTAAATAGTGGCATGCCCTTAATCAAAGAATCAGCTAACATCAATTTAGTGCTAACGTGTTCAATGACCACTTTTTTATCTCTAACACGTTCTTTTATAGCCAAGTACTTAATGTCGATGTGCTTATTTCGACTACCACTCTTATTGTTCTGAGCCATGAATACCATAGCTGAATTGTCACAATATATCTTCAATGGCTTAGATATGGAGTCACAACTCTAAGCTCACCAATGAAACTCTTAGTGTTAGATTGAAGAATGCCTTTTTCTTCAATGAGTGATTGCTACATAAATGTCTGCCTTTCTCTCCATGTGTCTCCCAAAAGCTTCTGCAAAATAAAAAAAGTCAGAAGAACGTTGGGAGTGGTTCCCTGCGTAGGCACTCCGATGCTTAAATCAGCCAAATATTCTTGAGTGTAGGAACGTAAAAGCCAGAAGTCAAAAATTAGAGAATAAGATAATACATGTGGCCTATTTATAGGCAAGTAAATTACCAGTATTGCAAAGTAATTACCTGGAGAGCAATCTCATCTTTTTGGAAGAGTTTGTTCCCGGTATGGTACTAAAACGTTGTAAGTCATCTAATTGTGGCGGCAGGGGTTTGTCACGAGGTGGGAGGCCTTAATCGATAAGCAGTAGGTTGTCAATTGTGAGATCATCTGATGCCTGTCACTGGCAGGAGGTATCTTCCGCAAAAGGCTTCCGCTTACAATGTGATATTTGCCACTTATTGCCACGTGGCTCAATAGCACTACGCCATGTGGCAGCCTCTGTGAATTTTGGGCCTCGATACTTTGGGTTTCCCATATCAATTACTCCCCACTCTCTTATTGGATTTTTTCCAATAAAGAGAGTGTATATATACTTGAATCCGGGATATTCTGGTCTTTTTCGTGAATTTTTGTCATTTTTTGGTATTTTTTCAGGTCAAAAAAGCAAAATTCTGCGGGAGGTGGTTCTTGCACACAACGCTTCGTATTTCCTGTCGCAGCTATATAAGCAGTAGAAGGCGAGCTGAATCGTGCAAGAGATCTTCTGTATTAGCACTCTGCCGCGTGTTCTAACTCTCTCGCGAGTTTTATTCTGTCGCTCACATTACTCTCTCGTGAGCACAGTCTCCTGCATATCACCCACACTTTCTTACTCGTTACCCTGTCGCCGAGAGTAAGTTTCCCGCAAACTTGTATCTGTTGCAAAAAGTTTTCCAGCTCCCGTGACACCCGTAGTCTCGTGCAGGTTTTAGGTCTACCGCAGGGTATTATGTTTGTCGCCTGAGTCACTTGTCTCCCTTACTCCATCGGTCTTTAGTCATGTCTTCTCAACGCGTAGGTAAAACACTGAGGAGGGGCGATGTTGAGTGCAAGTTGTCAAACGCAGACTTAGAAGAAATCAACACCCGCTTCCCCCTTCCTTATGGCTTCCAATATAGGCTTCCAACTAATAGGGAACATTCCCCCGATTTAGTTACGAGTGGTGTAGCTGTACATAAAGTGTCTATAGTCTTCGGTTTTCTTTTTTCACTTCCCGAGTTTGGTCTAGCTTTCCTTAGGTATAAGGATATAGTCCCATGCCAGCTCCATCCTCATGTATGGGCTCAACTAGTAGGATTCTCTGTAGTATGCCATAATTTAGGCATCGTTCTTACCATTCCCCTTCTAAGTGCATTGTTTAGAGTCTGTGGGTTACCCAGGTTGGTCACATACTCTCTCCAGAGGATAACGGCCGAGGGGTTTCCCAACAAAATTTTTTCTGACCTTTCCAATAAGTTGCACAAATTCGAGAGCGAGTGGGTCATTATTGAGATTTCGGGGGATTTGAGAATCCCTACTAGATGGAACCGTGATACCCTCGATCACTCAAGGCGCTCAGAAAGATTTAGTCTGGCTTCCTTAAGGGACCACCTAGGCGAGTCCATCCGTCTTATCTGTACTACTGGGGAGCGAGATTTGTTTTCCTTTTTAACCCCCGAGAACATTACAACGGCTGGTTGGGGAGTAGGTAGAGTTATCCCCAAAACTTTAGCCATTCCTTCAAACCTTCCCTTAGCCTCACACACGCCTAGTCCCCGACTCAAGTTGTCTGCCCATGGTTCCTGTAGCCGAATCAATGAACCCCATAGGTCATCTAATAGATGAATCTTCTTCTGACTCGGGGGATGAAACACCTGGGACCACAGGCGCCAATGATTCATCCAAGAAAGATCTCGAGTGGAACCAAGGCGACGCCTTTAGGAGTCCCTTCTATAACTTCCTGTCGGATGAAAATTTGGCTAACTTAGATGATTTTGGTGATTTTTTAGGTTTTTAACGATGATTCTTTTTTATCCTTGCATATGTGTTTAATGTCTTTCGACCTGGTATGCTAACTCTTTCTTCTTGTGTTATGCAGATATGAGCTTCCTATATGCTATACGCCGAAGGAAAACCTTTGTATCCTCCTATAGGGTTCCTCCGAAAGCTCCCCCGCCACCGAAACAGCTTTAGGTTAAAGCTTCTACTTCGGAGCACCCTTGTATTCCTACTCCTCCTCCTCCTCCTCCAACCACTGGTGAGCCTAGTCGCCCCACGCAAGAGGCCGAACGGGGTAAACAGAAGAGGCACCTTATTCGTGACCACAGCTCGGAGGGTCACGAGACTCGGGGTCACAAAGAAGTGAGTCCGCTCCCCAAGAGGGTGACCTCGAGACTATAGATGATAGGCGCGCCCCTCTTAAGCCTCGCCTCAAGTACAGAAAAAGGTTGTATATCAAAGACGCAATGCCTGTGAGGCTGATTTTGCCTAAGATGGCTGGTCCAACACTTAGGCGCTATCATGTAAATGGAGGGAAGATTGTCGATGGGGACAACTTTCAAACCTACCCCGGCGTTAATGACAATGATAGCATCGAGGAGCCTGGGGTAGCCTCCCGCTTGGCTTGGAACACCATCCTTCTGCTCGACGAGAAAGAGATTTTCAAAAATCTTTCCACGGGCGAGGACACCTATGATTATCTTATGATGAAGGTAAGAGCTTCGGCCTTCTTTTATAATACGTATGCTTTATCTTCTTCAGTCCAGGGTTTTTAATTATCTTCTTTCTATTTTGCCAAGCTGCTCAACAAGTGGTGGCTGTCAATGCACAGCATTGAACCTTAAGAGAGTGAACTGAGAAGGAGCTGCATGAGCTTCGGGAGAGGCACATGGTGCTTCAGAATGAGGTCAATCAACTCCGTTCACTCCCCACTAGGGTAGACAAGTTGAAGAGGGACAACGAGGCTTTGAGATCTCAAATAACAGGCCTCAAATTGAAGCTAAGGGATGAATGAGCAAGGGCTAATTCTCTTCAGGGGTACCGGGAGGCTTATGATAAAGCAACGAACGATTTAGAGACAATCAGGTTACAACGGGATGAGGCTATCGACGAAATGCACAACGTGCTGGAGCGACAAAGGGAGGTCCGAGCCCAAGCTGTTCGCGAATACTGCCTGTCTTAGGATTGCTTTGAGAATAAGCAAATTTTCTCACCGGGATTTGTCAAGTACGACTTCTATCTTGCCCGTGCTTAGCTAGAGAAGGAAAGACCTAACGAGACCTTCCCGGAGCTCCTATTTACTAAACAAGTCGAGTTCTATAACCCTCCTTCCTAGATTGAATATGAGCCTGACTCGGTGAGTCCCGAAGATTATTTGGAGGAAGGGGTCATGGATAACTTGGAAAACCCCGAAGGTCCCTAGCCCAATCCAAAGCCACGTGGTCAGCCCGAGCCCATTGAGGCCTTGCAGGGCTTAGACAGTGAAGATCTTCAACTTTCTGATTCCATTGCTGTCAAGCCCCCACTAGACTCCGTGACTGTTGAGATTGCGAGGTCTTCCAGTGACGCCCCCTCTTCCGAGGCTGCTCCTTCAGAAGATTTAAACGTAGGTCCAGCTTTCGAGGACCAACTACTGGTACAGCGCCTCCACCTCTAGTCAACTTCATTCTCATGATCGACTGACCATGACGTTTTTTCCTATTTTTTGCTGTTTTGTTCTTTTTGTTTTTGTTTGCAATTCATACCAACCTTGTACAGTTGTAAATAATTCATTTACTTTTAATGAAAATTATAATTTCTTTTGCAATTTTTCCTTTCTTTGCATGTTTGTGATATTGTGATAGAGTATAAACTGTTTTCATGCATGGTATGTTATTAAAATGTGGCTATTATTGACACATTATCATATGCATCGAGATTTTAGCATTTTTATAGCCATAATACTATGTAATATGCTAAAATGTTACAAAACTGAGATACTTTACTAATAAGGTTAAAACACGCTTTTCGACGTGCCCAAACAATGCCTTAACATACCTTACAGTATACCTTTTAACATACCTTATAGCATACCTTTTAACATGCCTTTCGACATGCTTCCCAGGTTGCTCCCTAGTTCTTCCTTTTGAGACAATGTTACCTTCTTCTCATTGCTTAAGGATTGTGCCTGTCCGTGTATTCTTCGCTTAAGAACTTACTCAATTTGCCTACTTTGTGCATTTTTCGCTTTTAGACTTACTGAGTTTGCCCGTCTCGCGTATTTTTCGCTTAGGGACTTATTCTTTTTGCCTGTCTCGTGCATTTTTCGCTTAGGGACTTTTTATTTGTTTGTCTCGCACCATTTTGTGCTTAGGGACTTTTTATTTGCCCGTCTTGCGCCCTTTTGTGCTTAGATACTTTTTATTTGCACGTCTCGCACCCTTTTATGCTTAGGGGTTTTTTTTTTCCCGTCTCGCACTCTTTTGTGCTTATGGACTTTTGCAATTTGGCCAGCTTTTGCCTTTGTTGCTCTTATTCCTGTAACAAATGTATCAATTAGGTTGTTACATCAGAAAGCATGAAACGTGAATAACCGGTCTTTATTCATAAGTCAAATAACATCATGCGGTATTTGCTGTATATAAGACAGTTCATTAAATAATTGCAATAAGATGGTAAAATAAAGAGTACAAAAAAATCTCTATTGTAAATGCAGCTTTAAATGATTAAGATTCCAAGTCTTTGAGATCATATTTCCTTGTAAAGTCTCTAACGTGCATGTGCTGGGTCCAATCATTCTCTTGATTCTGTAAGGTCCTTCCCAGTTTGCCTAAAACTTACCATCTTCCCTATGGGCATTTGTAATGGTTGATTTTCTCAGCACCAGGTCTCCTTCCTGTAGCTCATCCACTCATGCTCCGTTTGCTTTGTACAATCTAGTCTTCAGCCCATGCAGTATAGTTCAGTTGCTCACTTCGACTTGCCCATTGGCTTGTGGGTAGGACATAGACGATATCCTTAGTTGGATATTCAGGCCTTTATAAAACTCTCAGAACGCGTCGTAGTCGAATTGTTTTCCATGATCAGCATTCAACACTTGAGTGATTCCAAATCAATAGATAATATCTTTACATATCATCTCCTCCACTTTCTTTTAAAAATTGTAGCTAATGGTTCTGTCTCTATTCACTTTGTAAAGTAGTTAGTAACTACTAGTAGGTATTTCCTTTGCTTAGTGCCTAAGGGAAAGGGTCCCAATATGTCCAGCCCCCATTATGCGAATGGCGTTGGTTGAAAGATACTCTGGAGGGCCGAGATCGGTGTCAATGTTATGGGGACAAATTTTTGGCATTTTTCACATTTTCACACTTTCTCAATGGCATCTCTTCTCAATATTGGCCAATAAAACCCCGCATGTAGTACCTTTGTAGCTAACGCTCGAGCCCCTAAGTGTTCACCACATATGCCTTCGTGAACTTCAGCCAATGCATATTCAGCTTGTTAAGGCCGTAAACATTTCAACAAAGGCATAGTAAACCCACACTTGTAAAGCTCCCCATTTACCATCGTATATCTAGCACTTTGCAATTTTAGCCTCTGGGCTTCGTCTCTGTCATCGAGGAGTTTTCCCATCAAAATGTAATCTCTGATCGGGTTTCTCCAATCATTCCCAATCTTAACATCCCGGACTTCCTCTTCTTCAGTGCTAGGCTTGGCTAGACACTCCACCTTTACTACTTCTCCTTTCATTCCCCTAAAGGATGCTAACTTTGAAAGAACGTCTGCATAATTATTCTCATACTGGTTTATTTGGGTTAATCGAAAGTTCTTAAATTACTACTTCAATAGTTGAACTTTTTGCAAGTAGGGTACTAAAGTTGGCTCCCGTGCTTCATATTCGCCGTGGAACTGATTCACTACCAACTGTGAGTCACTATGAGCTATCAGATTGCTAACTTCCAATTTCTCAGCTAGCTTCATTCCGACTATCAAGGCTTCGTACTCAGCTACATTATTTAAGCTTGGAACATTAACATGCAGGGAATACTCATAGGCTTCCCCCTCAGGCGAAATTAATACAATTCTGGCTCCACTACCATCCACGCTACAAGCTCCATCCAGAAACAATTTCCACCAAACTAATTCTGGTTCTTCTTGGACCTCTCGACCGGTGCATTCTACAATAAAGTCCGCCAATGCTTGCCCTTTTATTGCCTGATGAGGCTAGAAGTGTATGTCATATTCACTAAGGTCGACCGCCCATTTAGTTAAGTGCCCCGAGTGTTCTGGCTTCTGTAATATTTGTCTCAAAGGCTGGTAGGTTAGGACAGTTATTGAATGGGCCTGGAAGTATTGTCATAGCTTTTGAGTTGCCATCACTAGCGATAAGGCTACCTTTTCCACTTGGAGATATCTTGTTTCAACATCTAGCAGAACTTAGCTCACATACTAGATCGGACAGTCCCTATCTCCATCTTTTCTCAACAAGACTGCACTCACCGCCTACTCACCTACACCTAAATACATAAAGAGTCTGTCTTCAAGTTGAGGCTGAGACAACAATGGTAACTCTTTCAGGTAATCTTTCAATTTCTCAAAAGCATCGTGCCACTCTTCGGTCCATTTGAAATTCCTTCCCGCCTTTATCGCCTTAAGGAACGGTAGACTCCTTTCTGTTGATTTGAACAAGAAGTGGTTCAAGGCTGCTATCCTCCTAGTTAGCCTTTGAACTTCTCTGACAGTGTTAGGCGGCTTCATATCTAAGATGGCTTGCACTTTTTCGGGGTTAGCTTCAATTCCCCGATTAGTGATCATGAATCCTAAGAACTTTCCCGACCTCACTCCTAACTAACATTTGTTGGGGTTCAACTTCATGTTATAATGTCGTAACACTTTGAACACCTCTAACATTTTCTCAGCATGTGATTCCTCCCTACGGCTTTTAATGATCATATCATCCATATACGCTTCCATGATGTTACCCAACAAGTCCTTGAACACCTTGTTTACCATCCGTTGATATGTAGCCCCCGCATTTTTCAAACTGAAAGGCATTACTCAATAGCAATATGTTCTACTATCGGTAATAAAAGAAGTTTTCTCCTCATCCTCTGGGTGCATCACGATTGGTGGTACCCCGAAAAGGCGTCCAGGAAGCTAAGCAGTTCATATCCACAAGTCTTGTTTACCAATTTATCAATACGGGGTAATAGATATGAATCCTTGGGGCAGGCCTTGTTCAAGTCAGTGAAGTCCACACACATCCTTCATTTTTCGTTGGCTTTCTTCACCATGACTACGTTAGCCAACCATTCGGGGTAATCGACTTCTCTAATAAACCCTGCTAGTAACAGCTTCCAGATCTCTTCGTTTATAACTTTTTGTCTTTTCGGGGTAAAATTTCTTTTTTTTTGCTTGATCGATTTTGCTTTTGGAACTACATTCAATCGATGACAAGCAACCTTAGGGTTAATTCTGGGCATGTCGTCGGGAGTTCAAGCAAAAACATCAGCGTTCTCCTTCAGGCATTGAATTATCTCCTCTTTCGTTTTGCTATGCAATTGTCTCTCGACATAGACTACCTTCTCTCTATCCTCCTCAACTAACTAGACTGCCTCCATCTCTTCATTCGGCGTTGGCTTAGGTGGCTCTTAGATCGTGAGAGTTTCTTTTCTCTGGATTCCCTTGCACAAGGTAGACGTGATATAACACGTCATGGCTTTCCTTTAGTCCCCCCTCACTTGGCCTACATTGTGGGGAGTCGAGAACTTCATCAACAAATAACAAGGGTGTACCACTACCCTCATGTCGTTCAATAATGGTCGCTCAAAAATCATATTGTAAGTCACTGAAGTTGATTTCACCACCATAAACAACGCCTGCCAGACGACACTCTTTAGGTTCTCTCCTAATGTGACAGGTAGCTAAACTGCCCCTGCTACCTTTACCTTTTCCCCAGAAAATCTATACAAGGGTGCGGGCACCAGTTTTAGCCTATCCTTCGAGATGTTCATCTTCTTAAAACAATTCCAGTAAATCAGATTCACTGAACTCCCATTATCGACTAGGATCCGACTGACTGGATGCTTTACCACGACTAGTGAGATCACCATCGGGTCATCATAGGGAATCGTAATATCCCCTCTGTTAGCTGGCGTGAAGGTAATGGGCTCCTTATCTTGCCTCTCTTCCATTACCGAGTTGACTTGGTAGGCCTACCGAGCATCAAATTTTCTAGACGAGGAGGAAGTGCCAGCCAACGATTCCCTTCTAGATATAATGTTGATTGCTGGACCCGTAGGCTCATTATCTTCTTCCTAATTTCTTCTATCTTCTCTCCTGTTCTCATTTCTCCTTGCATCGTCATTTCTCCTCCCGTTCCTCCTATTTTCATCTCTTCTGTCCCTAGGGTAATTCCATCTATTACGCGGGGGATAATTGTTTCTTTCACTCCTCCACACAAATTGGTCTATCTTTCCTTCCCTCGCTAGCTTCTCAAGCTAATTCATCAACTCCCTACACTTCTTTGTGGAGTGTCCATACGTTGAATGGTAGTTACAGTATGAATCTAAGTTACAACCTAGATTCCTCGAGGTCTTCTTCGGAAGCTGTATTAGACCTGACCCCTAAATTGTTGCTAGCACCGAAGCTTGAGATTCAGTGAGTGGGGTGTAAGTGGTATATTTCAACCTTGAGGCCTTCTCAGGTTTGTTTGATTGACTGGAGGATGCCTTGGAGGTTTCTCTTCCTCGTTTCCTTCCTTCCTTTTGCTCCCCATTTGATACCATTTTCATCACTTCATCCTAAGTGATGTACTTATTTGCCCGAGAGAATAAGTCTGAGATTGTAGTCGGTTGGTCTAACAACAGGGACTCCTGCAACTTTTCAGACCTGGTCCCCTGTAACATGGCTGCCACAGGTACTCCTACTTGAAATCACGTACCTCCAAAGTGGCATCCCTAAACCGATCTACATAACTCTTCAAGGACTTCTTACCTCCTTGCTTAAGGGTGAGCAAATAAGTTGGCTCCTTCTTCTTCTGACTATTCACCACAAACACTTTAAGAAACTTATTCCTCAATTGATCAAATGAGGCTATAGATCCCTTGGGTAATTTATTGAACCACTTCATTGCATGCCCCGTTAGGATGAGCGAAAAGGCTCTACACATTATCACATATTCCCATCCATATAGCAACATCAAGACCTCATAGTTTTGCATATGATCTTAGGGATTCGTCTTTCCTATGTATGTGGTCATTTGCGACATTTTGAATTTCGAGGGTAGCGATTTCTGCATGATGGCCGCGCTGAATGCTACCCTTCTCTTCTGGCTTTCCTCTGCCAACACCAGCTTTTTCTCTTCCAGCACCTGTTCTATCATCTTCTTCATATCTACAGACAGAAAGAGGGTTGATTTCTATCCCTTTCAGCATGGGACAAGTCAGGTTGGTCTTCAACAACTATCTCCTTCCCTTTACTTTGAGGTGCACCTCCTCGTGTCATCTGTGTTCTAAGAAGGGTCAAACTCTGACCCGGGCCTCCATGTGCTCTTGTCATCAACACCGATCGTTCCAGCACCTCCAACATCATGTCCCAAGTCAGTCCCGACAAGATTTGATGGACTTCAGCATAAGGCGAAAGACCTTGCCGCGGCCTCAGCACCCTGTCGCCCAGATACCTGTCGCACAACCTCAAGACCCATTGCTTAAGCCCTCCCACAGGTCCTAACTCTACCGCATCCTCAGTCTCCCGCTGGAACCCTTCGACAGGCCTCTTACTCCCCAGTCTTACCGTATCCTGCTGATTGTGAGCCTTTCCCGCAGGAGGCGCCTCTTGTCGCAGCGAGGGGTCTATTGCCACTTGGATACCCTGTCGCCTAGTCGCCTACGGCGGTAACCCTTGGCTCATCTCTCCCACCAGGTTCTACACAGCCTGCGGGAGGACTCCCTTAAACAAATCCACCATGGCCCTCAACGCCTGGGTTGTTTCTTTACTCTGCCACCTCAGAGCTTCGAATTTCGCCACAGACACTATCGTTCTCTCTTCTTTCCTGTTCACCTATGTCTTGTGGCAGATCGTTTGTTGAGGAGAACTCACGAAGTTCTCATCGCTTCCATCTCTGACAGTAGTCGATCTTGTTCTCACCATCTTCAAAGTTTTGATTGGCTTTTATTTCGTTTCCCACAGACAGCGCCAATTGTTGCTGCACAAAACAACAATGAGTGATTGCTGATGTAAGTGTTTGTCCTTTTCTTCACGTGTCTCTCAAAAGCTTTTGCAAAATAAGAAAAGTTAGAGGAACGTAAGGAGTGGTTCCTTGCATAGGCACTCTGATGCTTAAGTCAGCCAAATATTCTTGAGTGTAGGGAACGTAAAAGCTAGAAGTCAGAAATTAGAGAATAAGATAATACATGTTGCCTATTTATAGGCGAGTAAATTACTAGTACTACAAAGTAATTACCTGGAGGGCAATCTCATCTTTTTGAAAGAGTTTGTTCCCAGTACAATACTAAAATGTTGTAAGTCATCTAATTATGGCGGTAGGGGTCTGCCGCGAGGCGGAAGGCTCGTAGGTCGAGAGGCCTTAATCGATAGGCGGCAGGCTGTCACTTGTGAGATCATTTGGTGCCTGTCGCTGGCGGGAGGTATCTTCCGCAAAAGGCTTCGGCGTGCAATGTGATATTTGTTGCCTATTGCCATGTGGCCTAACAGCACTACGTCACGTGGCAGCCTCTGTGAATTTTGAGCCTTGGTACTTTGGGCTTTTCCATATCAATATGAATATATATAAAGTTGCATTTATGTTAAAATCTTAAAATTTGAATAAAAATAATATGTACTGATAAAATAAAAGCTTCATGTATATAATCTTTTGTTTAACATTTTCAAGATTTATCTTGATTTGTTGATTTAATTTTTTTTAGTTTAAATTTATCACTAAAATTAAAATATTTTTACAAGATGGGACCTAGAGCAGTAAGTCTAAACATACATTAGTATCATCATTTGGAAATTTGAAACAAAAAAAGAGAGGGCTTGGAAGAATCAGGCAATAAGTGAACGAGGCTCTCCATGGTAGGGTTACTATATCCTTATTCGTAAGTGGAAGTAAGCAGCCAGTTGAGAAATTGAGTTCCAAATCTAAATATTCACAATCTAAGGTTAATGAAAACAATACATGATTAAGTATAAATCTAAAGTTATTAGGTGTAAAATATGTTAGAATTATGTAAACACATGATAATTAACATAAATATACATTACAGTAAAATTATTATGTGTTTAAATCTATTGATACTAATATTACATTGATAATCATATTTTTAATATTTTTTACACCTAAAGATTTTAAATTTACGTTTAATCATATGTTTTTTTTTGTTATCTTTATAATAAAATCAAAATTTGTAACTTTACTGTAAAAATGCACTTCACGTCACCAATATCATCATTTGAAATTTTGAAAAGAAAAAAGAGACTCAAAATCAAGGAACACCATGGTGGAGCACTAACGAGTGGACGAGTCTCTCTATGGTGGAGCACTAACCCAAACATTCTTATCTGTAAGTACGCAGCCTGTTGATAAATTGAGTTCTAAATCTCCTTGGTTTCTTTCTTGGATTTATATATGATGCACTGATCGTGTATAGATTAAGAAAAATAAGAAAAATGAAGGTAAATGAAGAGATTAAGAGAAATGAAGGTAAACCTTTCTTTACGTTTGTTTTTGGGTTATTGTAGGAAAAAAGGTAAATGAAGAGATTAAGAGAAATCTAATAGGGGTACGATGACCAGATCCATCTCATAAACATGGACCGATTGGTTGTACCCGATGTATAGATGCACCACCCGTTGGTGATATAGACAAGGAAAATTTTACTTGGGTAACGAAGACCTAGCCCCATAATTAATCCCACTTTTTAGGCTCTGATTGGATCTCTATCAACAATCTTGTAGTAGTTATGTTTATGTTTATACCAAAGCATAGAGTTGAGGTATCTCTTGAGAAGTGATCTTCTCCATGGTGCTAATACTCTGAATTCTATAAATTATGTACTCTCCATCTCATACATGATATCTTTTGTTTTTCATTTTCAAATGCTTATTTATTAAAATCTAAAAAATATTCGGTCAAAACTTTGAATGAAGTAATTTTGATTATGTTCTATATAGGTTGCTTATCAAGTGATGGGATTTATCACCAATATTGGTTGAGATTGAGTGGTTAGGGATGTAAGTTCATTAAACAAGCCTAACATGCTTCTACAATATGAAACATGTTAAACAAATAAAAGCGGAAGCGACAGGATCTAACCTCCAGCCATTGCACTTTGTAACTCTGCTATTGAAGCGATTTTCGAATCTAACAATCTCCTCTGTGTCGATCACAGGCCTTCCAAGTCTTCCAAGCACTCAAAACCTCACTAGATGGTGTTTGTGTGTTTTTAGATTAACGTACTTGGGGACCGGAAGGAGCCCTCTTTTATTACTAACGAGAGCATACTAATTATGGCAATAAAATCACGTTTTAACCATCACAAAATCGTGTTTTATTAGTCAAATATTGAGTTGAGATTCAATGTGAAATTATGGACCATATCCGAAATTGGTCAACCAAATATTTATTTCCATAATTGTGGAGATATACTAACATTCTCCCACTTGGTCCATATATTTCACTCATAGAAGAAACAAATCACATGAATCATGGCGACAGTTCCTCAAATTGTGAGTATTATCTTCCATGTATTACTATGTAAAATGTTTCTAAATCAACCCATTTTTTACTTAATGAATAAAACCTTATGTTTATTCTCAGTCCAAACAACAATGATATTTCTCAAATAAAACTTTAGTGTATACAAATCAAAATGAGAAGCATCATATTATTAATAAGAGTTTCAATTACAATCAAAATGTGGGACCAAGTCCCATTATCTCTACATGATCCTTAAATTTAAACGGTGGCATGCCCTTAGTCAAAGGATCAGCTAACATCAATTCAGTGCTAACGTGTTCAATGACTACTCTTTTATCTCTAACACGTTCTTTAATGGCTAAGTACTTAATGTCGATATGCTTACTTCGACTTCCACTCTTATTGTTCTTAGCCATGAATACCGCAACTGAATTGTCACAATATATCCTCAATGGCTTAGATATGGAGTCAACAACTCTAAGCCCACAAATGAAACTCCTAAGCCATACACCATGTGAGGTAGCCTCAAAACAGGAAATGAACTCGACCTCCATAGTGGAAGTGGCAGTCAGTGTCTGCTTAGCACTCTTCCATGAAACAGCTCTACCGGCAGGCACGAAGATGTAACCGGATGTTGATTTTCGGGTATCAACACAGCCAGCAAAGTCTGAGTCTGAGTAGCCAATCACCTCCAACTCATCAGTCCGTCTATACATAAGCATGTAATCCTTAGTGCCTTGAAAATATCTAAGCACCTTCTTCGCAGCTCTCTAGTGGTCCATCCCCGGGTCACTTTGGTATCTACCTAACACTCCCACAGCAAAAGCAATATCAGGCCTGGTACAGACCTGTGCATACATAATGCTTCCAACAGCTGAGGCATATGGAATGTTCTTCATCTGTTCCCACTCAAGATCATTTTTCAGGCACTGGTTCAAATTGAACCTGTCACCCTTCACAATGGGAGCTGGGCTTGGTGAACAATCTTTCATTCTGAATCTTTCCAAGACTTTATTAATATAGGCTTCTTATGACAGACCTAATATACCTCTATGTCTGTCTCTATGGATCTTAATGCCAATGACATAAGATGCATCACCCATATCCTTCATATCAAAGTTCTCAAAAAGAAATTGTTTCACCTCACGTAGCATCCCCTTATCCATTGGTTGCAAGCAGAATATCATCCACATATAGCACAAGGAATCAAATCTTGCTCCCACTGACCTTCTAGTATATACATTAATCCATGATGTTCTCAACGAAACCAAATGAAGAGATGACTTCATGGAATTTTAGATACCATTGGCGGGAAGCTTGTTTCAACCCATATATGGATTTCTTTAGCTTACAGACCAAATGCTCACCATTACTAGAGGAAAAACCTTCAGGTTGTTTCATGTAAACCTCTTCCTCTAGATCACCATTGAGAAATGCCGTTTTCACATCCATTTGTTGCAACTCTAAGTCAAAATGTGCAACAAGCGCCATTATGATGCGGAGAGAATCTTTCTTAGATACAGGAGAGAAGGTCTCCTTGTAATCGATTCCCTCCTTTTGAGTGAATCCTTTAGCTACGAGTCTTGCCTTATAACGCTCAATGTTGCCTAAGAGTCAGTCTTGGTCTTAAAGACCCATTTACAGCCTATAGCCCTGGCCCCATTAGGCAACTCGACAAGATCCCATACTCCATTAGATGCCATCGAATCCATCTCATCCTTCATAGCATCGAACCAAAGTTTTGATTCTTTGCTGTTCATGGCTTGTGAAAACATCTCTGGATCATTAACGGGCCCAATATTGAAATCATACTCTTGTAGATACACAATGTAATCACTAGGAATAGCTGATTTCCTTTCCCTAGTAGACCTTCTTAATGTTGGTTCAACATTCTCCGAAAGATCATGTTGTTCAACTGGTTGCTCATTCAATTCTGGTGTATCCAGAAGAGCCTCGTCTACTGGTAAGTTATCAACTACTTGTGGATCTTCAATGATTGGTTGTTCAATGTCCAGCTGCACTGAAGGGACATTGTTCATGATAACCAATCCTTGACTCGAGTTAGAGGGTTGATCTTTCACAGAAACTAGTTCTTGAGATTGATCGCTCCCATTAACTAAGTCATTTTCAAGAAACTTGGCGTTCCTTGATTCCACAATTCTCTGATTCCACAATTCTAGTGCTATGAGATGGACAATAGAATCTGTAGCCTTTAGACCGTTCGACATATCCAATGAAATACCCACTTATGGTCCTAGGATCCAGTTTCTTTTCCTTTGGGTTGTAAACTCTTATCTCAGAAGGACATCCCCAAACGCGCATATGACGCAAACTCGGTTTCCAACCTTTGAACAATTCAAAAGGCGTCCTTAGAACAGCCTTAGTCGGAACCCAGTTCAATACATACGCTGCCGTTTGAAGAGCTTCAATCCACAAAGACTTAGGCAACTTCGAGTTGCTGAGCATACTACGCACCATTTCCATCAAAGTTCGGTTCCTTCTTTTTGCAACACCATTCTGATCCGGTGAACCAGGCATGGTATATTGGGCAACAATCCCATTTTCTTGAAAGAATTTCGCAAATGGTCCAGGTGCTTGTCCATCTTCAGTGTATCTACCGTAATACTCCCCACCTCTATCAGTTCTTACTATCTTTATGGGTTTTCCACATTGTTTCTCTACTTCAGCCTTAAAGATTTTAAAGGCGTCTAATGCTTCGTTCTTGTTATGAAGCATGTAGAGATACATAAACCTCGAGTAATCATCAATAAAGGTGATGAAGTATTTCTGACCATATGCATCAATGTCTGGACAACATATGTCAAAATGTATGATCTCTAATATGGTTGAACTCCTATTGGCACCTTTCTTAGACTTGTTGGTTTGCTTACCCTTAATGCAATCCACACAAGTGTCGAAATCAGTAAAATCAAGAGTACTAAGTATTCCGTCATTTACCAATCTCTTAATTCTATTTATGGAGATATGTCCTAATCTCCGGTGCCATAACGTGGAGGAGTCCTCATTCATAACACATCTTTTAGTGCCAGTTTGAACATGCAAGGCGTTATGAGCAGTGTCATTTTGCAAATCAATAAAGAAAAGACCATCACATAAGGTACCATTCCCAACAATATCAGACTTAAAATATATCAATACTGATTTATTTGAAAATTGAAAGGAATATCCATAAGGTACCAGCCTAGAAACAGAGATTAAATTTCTTGAGGAACTAGGAATATAAAAGGTCTTTTCTAATTGCAAAAAAAAACCACTCCTAAGAACTAAAGTGCACGTTCCAACGCCTTCAACATCAAAGCGCATCTTGTTTCCTGAATAGATGCTCTCCTCATTTCCCACTGGCTTCCTTAGGTTTGTCATACCTTGTAAGGAAGTTGAAATGTGAATTGTAGATCCAGAATCAATCCACCATGTGTTATGATTAACCTCAACCATATTTGATTCAAAACAAACATATGAGAGTGGATTACCTTTCTTAACGAGCCACTGCTGAAGCTTGGCACAGTCCTTCTTCATGTGTCCCTTCTTTTTACAGAAGAAACACTTGGACTCTTTCTTAATGTCAGCTTGGGCAAGGATTTTCCCTTTTCCCTTGTTCTTGGCTCGATTCTTGGTCTTTCCTTGGCTTGCAAAAAATGCACTTTCACCCGATTCCATAAGCAGCCTTCCCTCCTCTTGAACACACATGGTCATCAATTCATTGATGGTCCACTTATCCTTATGTGTGTTATAGGATATCTTGAATGGTCCGTACTGCTTTGGTAGAGTGTTCAATATGTAGTGCATAAGAAAAGACTCAGACATCTCCACTTCTAGCTTCTTGAGTTGGGCCGCTATATCTCTCATGGCCATTATGTGCTCGCGCACTCCTTTGACATTGGTGAGCCTCATCGATGAGAACTTCATTATTAGGGTGCTGGCCAACACTTTGTCTGAAGTGACAAACTGATCATCTATAGCCTTTAGTAAGGTCCTAACGTTGGTATCTGTTCGACTGAACCACGTATCCCAGCAGATATCTTTGTCTTAATATACATGACACTAAGGCGATTGGATCGCTCCCAGCGTTCATGTAAAGCTACTTGAGCAGGAGTGCTGGTCTCAGTCAATACGGGCTCGTCTTTCCTTATAGCATAGTCTATATCCATGCACCCTAATTGGAGGAGAACTCTCTCCTTCCAAACCTCGTAGTTCTCTCCATCCAGCTCGGGAACTTCTAAGTTAATATTAGCCTGAGGAAACACTGCATATAGAAAATAAACATGCTTATGTATCTAGAATTTTTGAGGCAAACTTAATTATATGTACCAATGTAAACATATTTTATTAATGAATCTTAGACATAAAACTTGCCTGTGGGCTAAAGTTCTAATTCTAATAGATTCATATCATAATGATAAAACTATCAAATTATATCATTTCCTAATTCCTGTGGGTAAATTAAGAAACTAATTTGATATTTTATCCTAATTAGTTGTAAAATTATAATAAAAATTCCTGTGGGATAAAATTTACCATAACCTTATAACTAATTACAATTTATGTTTAATATCATTATGTGATTTTACAAAAATAATTTTACTTAGTTAAGGTTGCTGTGGCTAAGCCCTAATTAAATAAATTATAAATCACTGAGACATATTGGTAAAATTCTAAGTTTATTCATATTTTAAAAAAAAATTGCAATTATCACAAGGCAACTTTAATTCCAAATAATATGAATAACTTAGCTACATGTGCTTTTAGTATAAAAATAACAAAATTATACATATTCAAAATAAGCACATATACACATTCAAATCAAATTTTCATAATTTAATCATAATTTTATGATAATTTTCACAAAATCATTCAATTTAAAATTACAGTATTTATAAAAATTCCAAATTCATGAAAAATCCTCATAAAATCCAAAATAATGAGAAGTTTTCATAGTTATATTAATTTTGTGAAAATAATCCAATTATTCATAAAATTATAAAAATTACAGAACTGAAAATTTGATATAAAACTATCAAAAATATAATTATTTGGCCTAAATTAAATAATTTCAATTACTTAAATTAAATAAACCAAATGGCATTTTATTTAATTTATATGTCCAAATAATTAACCAAAGGGCCCAAAATAAATAGATCAAAACTAACCAAAAATAGCCCAACAGAAAAGACAAAAACGACCCACTTATATGAAAGCCCAAAACCCTTCTTTTCCTTTTTTTTTTTTGAAAATTTTTTTAACAGTGTTACTGCACTGTACAACAGGAAGGCACGTGATATTCACGCGCCCGCATTACCTCTATCGGGCGCGTGAGTCCATTTCCTCCCTCTATCTGGCACGTGTGACTCACGCGCCCGCCATCCTCTATCGAGCGCGTGCGTTGCAGCTTCTTCTTCACTCGAATGGGTGTTTTTTCAGAAATTTGGGTCTTTTGACCCGACCCGGCACAAAACCCTTCAAACATTCCCGTTTTTCATGTATTTTTCATCCCTAGAGCTTTACAACAATAGATCTCCAATATTTGAACCAAAATCACATGAAAACAGAATGAGTTTCAAGAAATCCGAGACTTAAAGTTTCAAAATATGGGTTTTTATGGCTTCTTTCTACAGATCTCTAGCAAGACAGAGGTTAAACTACTGCTCTGATGCCAAATGTAAGTTCATTAAACAAGCCTAACATGCTTCTACAATATGAAACATGTTAAACAAATAAAAGCGGAAGCGACAGGATCTAACCTCCAGCCATTGCACTCTGTAACTTTGCTATGGAAGCGATTTCCGAATCTGACAATCTCCTCTGTGTCGATCACAGGTCTTCCAAGTCTTCCAAGCACTCAAAACCTCACTAGATGGTGTTTGTGTGTTTTTAGATTAACGTACTTGGGGACCGGAAGGAGCCCTCTTTTATTACTAACGAGAGCATACTAATTATAGCAATAAAATCACGTTTTAACCATCACAAAATCGTGTTTTATTAGCCAAATATTGAGTTGAGATTCAATGTGAAATTATGGACCATATCCGGAATTGGTCAACCAAATATTTATTTCCATAATTGTGGAGATATACTAACAAGGGACTCATTCCCCCTTAAGCATGACCCGGGTTCATGTCATGCGTATGGAGCAAACCGTGCTGAGAGGGGCGCCCCACTTCCATGTTGCCTGACAGTTCCCCGACTCCAGAGTTGTGACGTCCCCGTCACTTCATCTTATCACTTAACTTTTTCCTATTTCCACTTAACTTGATTAGATTTGCTTGTCAATGTCAATCATACTTTTCTTTCTTAAGCTTAATATCTAACAGCTCAATATGAATAATTTAATTTCAATAAAATAGACTAATGATACATATATATATATGTACCATCCATTTCCACAGGATCTCATACATCATCTTAACTTAAATCCCCGACATCTTACATACATAATTGTTAGCTGTACTGTACCATAGCTGAATTACAATTTACTTGGCATATTTACATAAGTATACCTTCTATACTACTTGGGAAGCGTCTCTTGAAGGTAAACTTTCAAAATCCACTCAGAGGCTCTTCTATTGAGAGCGAGGGATTACTTCAGGTAGTCTGTATGAAAAATGTTCGTAAAAGGGTGAGTTTACGCTCAGTAAGAAAAATATGTAAAAGAGCGTGCTATGCCTCTATATGTACTTTTTCCTACTTGGCTCTATAATGTCATGTAAAGCATTATAAAGCATGCATCATAAACCTCTTTCATGCATTGTTTGCAACCATGCATATTTCTTTCAGATGGTGTAGGCAAACATACTTTCTTAAAAACATCATGCATCAAATCATACTTTATAACATCATACTTCATAAACTTGCTTCGAAACATACATTGTATTCTTAAAACATACGTCATGCTTCTTTACTTTAAAACATACTTCATAACATACTTTAAAGCATACTTTAAAACATACTTTACATGCTTTTATAACATAGCATGCTTAGTGTACTTCTTCAAAACATATTTCAAATACTTCTTTGAAATATCATTTACATACATACATACATACTTACTTCATCTTCTATCTTTAAAACATACTTTACATGCTTTTATGCATAGCATGTTTCGTATACTTCTTCAAAACATAATTCAAATACTTCTTTGAAATATCCTTTACATTTGAAAGCGTACTTCATATACTTCTTTTAAAACTTCTTGTACAAGTAAACCAAGTACTTTCGATTTCTTTATTCTTAGAAATCGCATATACATATAGTTTTTTTTGATAATATAAAAACTATTCATACTTTTGTGGAGTTATGCACTGCATCATCATCATCATCATCATCATTATCATGTGGCGTACCCCGTAGGGCCAGGAATTCTCCCTTAGCCGAACATGAAACATAAACAGATTGGCCAACTGCGGGTGGCTACAGTCAACACTAGTCAGGTGTCCTCTGTAGCAACTGAGGCCTGACTTATGGTCCTCAGCCCTTAACATACATCATTTTCAGTACTTGATCAGAGCCCCTACTAGAAACATGAAAGTGCATAATCTCAAAACATATGCCATGTAGCTTCTAGCCATGACATTTCATACTTTCTGAAAATAGGTTTGAAAACCTTGTTTCAAAACAGGGCAGTCGACTGGCTTAACAGGGCAGTCGGCTGCTGCTTCATACTTTCATTTATCGAAATTATTTTCATTTAAAATTTCGATATTTTTCATTTTGAAAACACATGAGGGCAGTCGACTGGTCCATATAGCAGTCGACTGGTTTTCAAACAGAATGCTTCTTAAGAAATAGCAGTCGACTGGTACATATAGCAGTCGACTGTTTTTGAAACAGAATGCAATTTAGCAATTAGCAGTCGACTGTCCCATATAGCAGTCGACTGGTTTGAAACAGAATGCATTTTCATAAATAGCAGTCGACTGTTTCATATAGCAGTCGACTGGTTTGAAACAGAATGCTTTTCTGGAAAATAGCAGTCGACTGGCATACTTAGCAGTCGACTGGCTTGCATCGGTTTTCGAAAAACGACGTTTTGGTTGTCTCTAGGCAGTCGACTTCCCTTTATAGCAGTCGGCTGCCCCTAACCTAATTGGTACTAGGAAACAAGTCCGAAAATGCATCTTTTCCTGCACAAAATCAACTGGTGCTTCTCTCCAAAACATGTAAAAACATCATAAAACATGCGGACATAGCCGCCTTACGTCCGTTACATAAATTCCTTACCTTAATTCCTTCGGAAACGCGAAATCACTTGATGCGTTAACCCTAGTTTTCACTTCTTCAAATCTGAAATCATCATATCAAAGCAAACCTTAAATCAAACAACATACACATATCATATCAATTCCATACAACTCCATATCATGAACGAAATTGCAAGAATCATCTTCTTCTCTTACCTTCACTAGAGATCAAAATCTCAAATGTTGAGATCTCCTCCAATACTTGGAATCAATCCACCAAACTTCAGATATAGCCTCGTCTAGTGACTATGATCGTTTTTCGTCTAATAAACTTAACGATTTGGTTACTAAACAAGGGTGTTTGTCATGGTGACTATGGAGGGAGACTTGGAAGCTTGGAGAACACGAGGGAGAGGGCTAGAAATGGGGCTGACGTTGGGTGATGGCTGGAGGTGGTGACTCATGCAGCCTCATTTAATGCTTCCCTATCCAATATCATCTCATCTCAGCCACTTTATCCTTTTGACTCAAGACCATTTGTCCATTTAATTCCTCTTCCATATGACTCATCCATTTAATCTCCAATAATATTTCTGATTTAATTTCTTGTCTCATACTCTTAATATTTTTCTGATATCAACATAATAAATCATTTGTCTTATTGACTATCAACTTTCTTATTTCTTCCATACATCATGCATACATCACTCATATATTAAACTTCATATTCATTAAATTATGAAAATCTGATATTAATTCTTTTCTCATACCTCAATTATTTTCCTGATGTCCATTAAATTTCTTGACTATTTGACTTTCCATTTCATTACTTCTTCCATGTTCTATACATCCTTCATACTTCATAATTCTCATATCTACTTATTTTCATTTAAGCTAACATACTTTGTAATTACGGAGGAATTTCCTGAAATTGAGGGATTTCACAAGAGTAGTCGCATAAAGCGGATACCAGAGGGTCAAAGACAAAAAAAAAGTGATGGGATTTATCAGACTACACTGTCTTTTATCCAGTTTGATCGGATAAACATTTTTATGTACTATAGATACATTACATACATTATAAGGTTGAGTTTATATTAAATTATTATTATTATTATTTTGAACAAATTATTATTATTATTATTATTTGGTAAAAATTAGTGATGATCATTTCCTTCACTAATATTCACTCCAAAGACTAGTGTTGATTTCAACTTTATTTTTTTTATTATAAAAGAAATATTTAATAACTGGAGATTTAGATGACATTAGTTGTATTCAAACTCAAATTTTGTAAAATATCATAACTCATTCTTATCATAGATTGATTTGGTGCATGCATTTTTTTAATGTTAGGGATTAGGAACGTAGGCGTTACCGACGATCATCCCCTTCCTATGGAGTATGGACCCCATGCATAGAAAATCTTTTTGCTTGTCAAAATCGGAAAAAAAGAGGACCAACTCTTCTTTATTGGAGAGCCTCGTTTATGCCTAATATTTCAACGCATTGCCAATTTAATCAACGAGATATTATTTAATATGAGCAGAATTGACTTTAATGGCCGTTGTTGTTGACTTCCACCCGTTAATCTAGATACACCTGAACTGTTAGAAAAGAATAATATACCCAAAGAAAAAAAAATTTAGACCTAAATAATAATAACTTTTTTACCCAAAAAAAATAAGAACTTTTTTTAAAACATAAAAATTCATTCAAGATACAACAAAAAATTTTCATATTCTTTCAGGTATGAAACTTTAAATAAAAATTAAGTATAGTAGTCTGAAAATTTATAATGATCAGTAAACATTTTGAACAAACATATCTCGTCTAAAAAACATATCATTATGTTTATTAAACATAACTTTTAATTACTTTTTGATGTATAACTTTTAATTACATTAGACAAATTATATCTGTTAAATATAATTTTTGGACATCTCACAAAAGTTGTCTAATTTTTTGTTTTTATTTTTTTCGGTATAAAGTTCTGCATTGAGTAAATTTTCTTGTAATTTTCTTTCAACCTTATGGCCTCAATTATTCAACTGGAGAGTTACCTATCCATCACACAAACGCTTCCATTTTGGACTTTTTTTTTAAATTATATTTCGGATGTCAAATTATTAGTTTGTAAGACATTCTTCAATCTAACATCAATAACAGAACTATGATACTTCAATCTGATGACTGAAATTTATTTTATCACTATATTTAAACCCTATGTGATGCACGGTGACAATTTTAATTTGTAATAATTT
Source organism: Heritiera littoralis (assembly GCA_031772115.1). Classification (NCBI taxonomy): domain Eukaryota; kingdom Viridiplantae; phylum Streptophyta; class Magnoliopsida; order Malvales; family Malvaceae; genus Heritiera; species Heritiera littoralis. The sequence continues at coordinate 245,607 of JAPDPK010000058.1, forward strand.
TAAAAATAATATAAATTTTAAAAAAATTATTTTGAAATACATGTTAAATAATGCATTAAATTAAAAACTTAAAGCAGATACAAATTAAAAAATAATTCGAAATTAAATGATAATTAAAAAATTATAGAAAAATTAAATATCACAAATCTTAATATGTTTAAATAGCTACAATTTTAATAAAAATAATTCTTACTTCATTAATCATTAATAAATTATTGGTTAATGTTGCATATTTTAAATTTATTTATTTTTAAAATTTGAATTTAAATGATTTCAAATTAATCTTATAAAATTAACTAGTGTTGAAAACTTTATCTTTTAGTGTTTTTTTAAAAAAATTATTTAAAATAGTCTCAAACATTAAAAGTAAGTAAAAATAAAAATAAAAATAAAAATAAATTATTATTTAAATTTTAAAAAATTAAATTAAATTAAAATAAGTAAATACAATATTTAAGATAATATACATTTCAAATTAATAGATAATCCATATGAATTTTTTTTACCAAAAAATTTATTGAACAAATAAATAAATGATTGAATAAATAATTTGAAAAAGGAATGAAATGAAAACTGAAAAAAGACGTGGAAGTTTAATACAATACTAAAATATATAGCTTAAATAACCCATTTTAATTTTTGGATAAAAGCTTTAAAATTTTAAGGTAGTTCTAATCAAAATATATGGATATTTTTAAATTTAAAAATAACATAATAAGTAATAACATAAAATTCAAATTATGAGATAAATTTTATTTGATTTAAATAAAAATAATAAAAGTAAAATATATATTTTTAAATTTCATATATTTTCAATTAAATAAATAATGGAATAAGATTATTTATAAAAAATTAAAATTAATTTATTATTCCAAGAGCTTTGGCTTTTATAGATTTGTATAAGATATAAAATTATTATAAAAAACTAAATATTGTTGAAATTTGAAGTGTAACTTTAAATCAATGTCAAGTGATTTTTCATAAACATTTTATAATTTAACAATGAAAAAAATTTATCTCACCATACATGTCACGTGTTTATAAAAAATACATGTTTTTTTTTTTAAAGTTCATCTAAGTAAAAAATTTATACCAAAATTAATTATTTCTATAAATATGTTTTTAATATATATAACAACAGTACATATTTATTGATAAAATACGAGTAAAGAAATTAATAAATGATATGAAATTTTCTTTAATTTTAATATATATAATTATAGATGTTTATCTTTTAGAAAATTAAAATAGATAATTGATTTAAAATGATAAGTAATTTGTTTTGTAATTTTAATATTTATAGAATCATATATTTTAGAAAATTGAATAAAATTATTTTTTTATTTTAAAATATTACACGTGTCAAATTTTTAGAATATTCACATGAGATATTTTACTTTGAATAAACTGCTTTAGCTTTCATATATATATATATATATATATATATATATATATATATATATATATATATATATCTAAAAGATTAATATTGTATATTATAGTATATTTATATATTGATTTTAATATTTAGATATATAGATATAGATGTTTTCTTTTAAAAAATAAAAAAATAATTGATAAAAGTTATAGATATAGATTTTATATTTTGTTATATTAAAATGATATGTCATTTTTATTAATTTTAATCTATGTATAGATATAAATGTTTATCTTTTAAAAATTTGAAATGGATAATAAATTTAAAAAGATAATTTTATTTGTTTTAAACTTGAAAAAGGATAATTATTATTTAATTATAATAAATTACACATATCATAAATATAGACAATTCACATAAGAAGTTTCACTTTGAGTCAACTACTTTGGTTTATATATATATATATATATATATATATATATATATATATATAAAAGATTATTCCAACACTTCTTTTCATTTAATTTAAAATCAATTGCATCAAAACATTTAGCCCAATAATTGACACAATTCCCCGTCAAATTAAAAACAAATCTGTCCATCCTCTAATAAATATCTATCTATATTATATATAAAAAGAATCCCATTTTAGCTTCAATGGTTGACACCTGTTTATGTTATAGTCGAAGCTGACCTAGTAGCTGATATCATGTCACATGTTTCCCCTTGCTCTTCTATGTCTTCAGCTAGTTATAAAGATTGGGCTGCAAACAAACTAGTGGGAGTAGCACTTCAATTGATTATAGATACTACTAGCCCAAAAACTGATAAAACAAGTCCTGTTTTAGAGCCCAATTTGGGATTCTTTTGTTATGAATTGGGCTTGTAGCGTATAATATATATTAGATATAAGTTTATAAATTTATTTGTTATTTTTTTATTTTATATATATATATAATATAAATATATACGTAGTTAGTATGTATGTATGTATGTATGTCTTAACAATTTCTATAACCTATAATACAAAGAATTCCATTAACATAATGTTGACATGTGTCCTTTGTTTTTTTGCATTTTTTTTAGTTGGCTTGATAATTATTTTTTATTTTTTTACAATTTTTATATTATTTTTGTTTGATAAAAACCATTGCACAACATGAGTTATTTTGACATTAAAAATAATGTGTACCCAAAAAAATAAAGGAATCTCTCTGGGGTCCTTCGATTGACAACTATCATTGGCTATAAAAGTAATTTTTCTTTATTTCTTATTTCTTATTTAACAATAACAAAATAAAAAGTTATTTTATTAGTGTGAAGACCAAGAATTTTCAAAATAAATATAAGGTATCCGGAAAACTTAATTTGGACAAATTGAAATCAAAATTAAATAAGAATGAAAATGGAGAAAATAAATTTGGATATCAAGAAATCCAAAACTTAATAAGAAATAAAAATATGTATTTTGATAGATTTATATAATGATATTATATAAATATACTTTTGATAAATATATATTTATACATGGAATATATGAATATATTATACATTGATATATACTATTTTATATCATGGAATAAATACATGTATTTTATTGTACATTTATGTATATATATAATATATATATATGAAATATATATATATAGCATTTTAAAATTAAAGTATAAATATATAAATGGTTTATATGAAATATATATTTTACATATACATATAACATATATATATATATGAAATATATATATAGTAGTGTAAATTAAAGTATATATATAAATAAAAATGGTTTATATAAATAAAAATGGTGTGATAACCGCTAAAATTGTAAATTTAATATTAAAACAAATAAAATAAATTAAAGAAAATAAATGAAAATATATAAGAAATAGAAATATTTGGAAATTCAAATTCGATGAAGTGATGAAATGAAGAATTTGGAATTTGAAAATTTAATTTCGGATATTAAGAAATTCGAATTTAAAGATATAAAAGGCATATATTTATATAATTATAATAATATTATATAAATATACTTTTATATGTTTTTACATAAATAAACATGTATATATTAGTATTATACATATTGTAGTACATAAATAATATATATACATATATTAAATGTATATAGTACTTTAATTTAAAGTATATAACAAGATGTATATTATATGTAAAAATATATTTTTTTTATATACAATGTGTGTATATATATATATATATATATATATATATATCTATATATATATATATATATATATATATCTATATAAGATCTATTATAAATAAAATATGTAAATATAATAATATGATATTTTTTTTAAAAAAAAAAAGGGGCTTAAGACAGAAACGGGAATAGGGACCCCCGTTTCTGTCAAAAAATAGAGGAAAAGGGGGTGTCAACCCTGATGGCGGGAGAAAGAGAGAGAGAGAGGGAAGAGGTCGGCGAGTCGAGGGAGAGGAGGACGGAAGCGACCGGCGGCCGGCGAAAAAGAAAAGAAAGAGGGGAAAGAAAGCGAAGCGGACCAAAGAAGGGAAAGAAAGGAAAGAAAAGAAAGAAGGAAGCGGCGGTGCCAGCCGATCCAGGCACTGCCGAACCCGCCACAACGCCGGAGGAGATAAGGGGAGAGAAAAGGAAGCCGGCAATGGAGGGGAGAAAGGAAAAAGGAGGGAGAAAAGAGAGGAGAAGAGGTCGAAACCCACCATCCCAGATCCAGTGCCGTCGTCGACCGTGGGGAGAAAAGGAGGTCAGATTTGGCATTAGCACTACCTCGACAAGCTACGGGGTGGCCAAGCCGGCGTAGAACCGGCCGATAAGGTGCTGAACCGGTTGAACTGGTCTGAACCGGTCCGAACCGGTTCAGACTAGAAAAAAAAAAGAAAAAGAAAAGAAAAGAAGAGAAAGAAAAAGAAGAAAGAAAAAAAAAAGGAAAAGAGAAGAAGAAAAAGAAAAGAGAAGAAGAGGAAGAAAAAGAAGAAGAAAGGAAGAGAGAATGCGGTAGGAATTATGAGTACCTTTATTGTTATTAATTTATTTAATAGTTGTATAAATTTCAGAAATTTGATATGAATGTGGACTTGTAGAAAAGTATACTCGGAGTCGAGATGATGGAAAATCGGGAGAGGTGACTACGGGCGCGACATAATAAGGAAGTCGTTAGCTCGGGACTGGTAAGAATATCTATGTTACACGATTTAATTATGCACGAATAATTATGGATATATTGTGGAAAACTATTTGGTTGGAAATTTTGGAGATTCAATGGTTGTAAAAAAGTTATAAACTGTCTGTTTTGTGCAGGGAGGTTAGTCAATAAGCAGTCGTTATGCTGCCGAAAATTTTAGAAAAATTACGTAGAATCATTTAAAAAAATGATTTTATTACACGAGAAGTAATTTTCAACCATGGAAATGAGAAATTTAGTACTCTTCATAAAAACGTGAATATACTGAATTTTAAGTAAAAATATTCATGTTATGGAAATTGGAGATATCGAGATCGCCAAAATTTCTCCCAGTTTGTAAACTACATGTGAATTGAAAAGAAAGAAATGAAAGAAAGAAGAGAGAAGGAAAGAAATACATACATATATATATACATGAATATGTATAGTATGTCAAATGAATAAGCACATGTATGATACACATAATTATATATATGTAACCATAAAGGAAAGAACAAAAAGAATAAATAAGAAGAACAAGAGAAGGATTTATTAAATCCTTATATGAAAATTAGTAAGTAAATAAATGAGCCTAGTAATATATTCATGAAGCTTTTATGAATATATTTAATTAATTCTCGACTGAGTTACAGTACGGTAATTATAGGAAAGCTATAAAGCGGGGACCTCGTTGGCAATTGAGCGGCCACCATTAGCATAGCTAATCTCAAGGTGATTACTTTAAGGAAGTGGCACGATATAAGACGATGATTCGAGTTCGACGAAGCTCGACGCATGAAACACCAAGCTCAATGAGGTAAGACATTTATATAATTCAGCATTAGAATTATATTGTATAGATATAGTTGAATTGTATGATAATTGTGGTAATTAAAGGTTTGAGGTTTAGTGACGCATAAGAAATGATATACCCATGGTAATATGGTAAATTGAGGAAATGACTCAATGATGTGGGTATTGTGAGTAAACGATCTACAGAATAGATCTCGAATGAACTCCTTAACATTGAATGATTTTAGTGTTATAGTGGGAGTCGCTAAGGTAATATGCGAATATACATGAAATACTAAGAAGGCTGACATGAATGGATGAATCTTAGTTTTAACATTGAAAGTAAAGGTGATTTAGTTTACAAATGCTGTGAAATGATATTATATGTTATTGGACAATAGAAAATTGTGAATGATTTATTAGATATGCTCCTGTTGAAATAAAATGGATTGAATCGAGGACTTTAAAATGAAATGTAAAATGATGACGAGTTAGGTATAGGTGCTAAGTCAAGATGTTTGAAGGTGATGATCTAAGGAAGAATTGGCATTATAGTTAACACTATACTGAGTGATATTACCTTAATACATTTCATAAGCATGCCTCGTTTCAATACTGTTTTAATTCTATTGTTTAATTTCATCGCTCTTAAGCATGCCTCGTGTTATGCACGAGATTTGAAAACATTCATTTATTCAATACTTACATGAATGTTTTGAATGTTTAAATTGTTTTGAAAAGATTGAACATATAGTGTAATGTATGTATTCATATATATGTAAATGATCTTAAAGAAAAACGTGTTACATACTTTACACTATTTTTACAAGAAAAGTGAAAGATTTAAATGTTTTATGAGACTGTAAGCACCCTAAAAGAATTAAATTCAATAAAGCATAGTGGAAACCGCCTAATTGGAGCTTTGCTCATTAGGCAGAGATGCTTGTCCGACAATAGTCGTGGACAGGTCTCAGTCACGCCTGATCAGTGGGGCTGAGAGAGATGAGGTCTATGGCCATAGATAGCGCCCTAGTTGGTTTCCAGGGGACGATGACATGATTTTCACTGCTAGCTACAGTGATATAAGTCTTTATTGATAGAGTGATAGGGATTTAGCCTAGTCTCAACCAATATGATATGCAGTTTAGAGTATGCTTTTAGATTGATATGAACTCTAAACCGATATGATTTTACAAAATGTGAAATGTGTTTCGATATTTTATTCGATCACACATGATATGAAAAGAGAAATGTGCACGTTTTGATTGAAACGAAATGAAAAGACATGTTTTGATTTGACATGATATGAAAAGAAAAATGTGCAAGTTTTGATTGAAACGAAGTGAAAAGACATGTTTTCATTTGATATGATATGAAAAGAAAAATGTGCAAGTTTTGATTGAAACGAAGTGAAAAGACATGTTTTCATTTCACGAAATGTGAAAAGAGAAATATGCATGCTTTGATCACACATGATATGAAAAGGGAAATGTGTATGCTTTCAATCATGTCTTAAAAAAATAAACGAGAGATGATTTGAGATTTGACATGATTTGAGATTTGACATGATTTGAACGTGTTCTAAGAGTACACATGATATGATTTCAATATCATCTATGATTCATATACGACTATATGTTAAATGTAATGAAATGTGAGATGATAGTCGTTTTATACAGTAAAACTTGCATAAGTGATATGTGGAATCAGAATAGAACGATATACATTCTGCATGAAATATATTATGATCTTATGCGGTACATTGAACATGAGATGTATAGGAAGAGGTATCATGACTTTTATACTATATGTGACTATATTTCTCTAAGTTGAAAATATTACGATTTAATACAGTACAAATTGTACTTATTGATGAGAAGTGATATGGTCTAGTAGTATCTGAACAAAACTTCACATGAAATGAAATGATATGATATGATATGGTATATTATGGAATAATGACAAAAGATTGAAAATGGTTGATCGACTATGATTAAAGGTTAATGTATCAGATAAGTATCGGAATGAGTATAATGAGGTACTAAAAAGAGACTCTCCCCTATTGATACCTTAAGCTCTTACACACCAAGAAACCTTTAGGACATGATCTGAGCCGTTTGATAAACGATCATAGAGTGAATATGACGTGAAAATCCTTAAAGGTTTCATGCATCGCATTAGGACAGTATAAGTCTAATTCTGCAATTATATAAATAACTTACTGAGCCGTGGTTTTGCTCACCCCTCAATTTCATATCTTTTCAAACTACTTGGGTTGAAACTTCACCAGGAAGGTTTTTGAGTGGGACTCGGAGACGGTATCTAGGCTCGATACTTGTCCCTGTCCTCCGAAACTACTTGGTTGCTTTTGAGGTATGCACTCTTGGGCATACGCTTTTATTTTCAGGCAAAATTTCTGTATGGTACTATAGGATGGGATGTAAACTAAAATAATGAGTAATCGATATAATGTTTTAATGTTATAATGTTATATGATAAGTATGCGAGGATTAGTTATGGACAATAATTGATTTCTCCTCATCTTAAGGAGCAAATTTAAATCATAATTGAATTAAGAAATGAACGAAATTAGATAGTGACTACACTGACACCGAATACAAACTGTAAAATGAAAAGGAAAAATTTAGTCCATAAATTTATAGACTAAGAAAAAGTATGAGTATCAAGGGAATCATTGCGGCCTTCGGGTCGTGACAGATTTAATGGTATTAGAGCAACGTTTGTCTAGTACGTGTCAGTGTAGGTACGTCATAATAGTTTACATCCCATAATAGTGTAAATGCCTGTATGTTAAGTGCTTAGTAAGGGCAGAATACTGTTCTAAATGCATGTGTTTTATATAGAAAGTAAATGATAACAAGCAAGAAGATCACCAAGGTGTGGATGGTCGTTAGCCTTAATAAGTGACACAATGGCTTATAAAGTATTATGGATTGCAACGAGATGAGAATAGACACAGTAGCCTATATTGAGCATTGAGTTTTGGAGATTGATATAGTATACTTATCACAACTTACGAATGAGGCTTGAAATTGTATTTAATAGAAATAATATTAGTAGAAATAATTATAGAGTGACCTCGCATAATTGGCCAAAAACGAGATTATGCTATGGCCTGGAGTTTTAGCGATACGCTTAAACTCGGACAATTGTTACCTTATAAAGCCTCAAGTGTGAAACAAAAAGAGAAAATTTGAACGACGTTATGTCAATGAATTGGTAATACCTAAAGGGTATAAGAGTTGATCAAGTACAAGATCCTGACTGCCTTGAAGGCTATCGGGATCGAAAAGTGATGTGAAAAGACAAGGTTTTAGATTTGAATTGAGTGGGCATTTTTAATGAACCCAAATAAATAGGATTCGATTGGGTCTATAGGAGTGAACCAGCAATATTTTTGGACCTGTTTATGGAAGTGATAGGAAACTTATGAAAACTTGCCCACCATATGTAGCAAGAAGTGAACTTTACTGATGTACCTCCAAAGGAACAAATGGTTAGCATTCTTATAGATTCAAAGGATGTATAAGATCTTATATAGCTTGATAAATGTATGGGCCTCGGAAAACTATGTGATATAAAACGTATATGAATTGGAGACTATATGGATTTCGAAGGTATTCGACTTTTGACACGTCATTTGAACTGCGTGAAATTTGAAAGTTCAATGAATTAAACCCTATGGTTTTGAAACAGTGTGGATTCAAAACCTGCAAGACTTCCCAGAATTCTCACTAATGGATTCGAAAAGAGCGAATGTTACAAAAGAGGGCTTGGAAAAAAAAAATCGATGGACTTATCAAGTGTTGAAATTCAAAACTAATATGAGGATGGTACTCAAAGGAGTAAATAAATGATTTATATTTACTGCCAGTAATGTAAATGGAAAATGTCATATATACCCACCTTGGAATGATAGAAATGGTGGAATTGTATGGATAATGTAATGACGAAAGTAATGACTGATTTATCACCTGTGTATTTTAAATTATGGAAAGAGTATAAAGTCAGGTATATTATAAAACTTCGGTGATATTGAGTTTACCATAAAGATAAGAGATGTAGTGATAATACAGTATGAAAAGAGATGATTAACAGTAAGGTCCGCAATGAGGTGCAACTTTGATGAAATAAATGTGAACATAAGTATTATGGAGTAACGAAGAGTATAAAAGGGAGGTGATGATATAGAAATGATTTAAGATTGATTGTTTAAAAAGGGAATTACTTTTCCATTACCAGACTCTTAGATTTTCTTGTGCCAAACGACTATGAAATGATGAGAAAGTATATGAAGTTACAGTGAGCGTTATAGGTGATAGGAGCCTCTAATTTTGCCATATGCTTATGGAAAACAGCAAAGGGCCTTGAGATTCCAAAGCTACCGATAGCACTGCTTAGTACTGATGTAAATATACGAGCGTAATACGTGAACGCTCCGTGATATTGAGAGAGCGTGTGCATGAGAATTGAGGGCTACTGGGACAATCACATACTACTGATTAAATTGGTAAACGATAGTTACCAAATTTTATCGACTTGGCACCAAATGAGAGAAATGGATGATAAATGGCGGGAAACGACTATTATGTGACAAGAGATGAAAGTGATAGCTCCCAAAGTGATAAGAATGTTTTAAGGAATATAAGTATATGGAGAAAAAAAAATGAATGACGATATAAAATAGTTTGAAAAGACGGTTCTAATGTTGAATATATGCTAACAATATCATTGAAGGATGATCGAAAGGATAACAAAGATAAGAGTACAGGATGGTTCCACCTGTTAATTTGAGTCAAATTCAGAGGACCAAATTTCTTAAGGTGGGGAGGATATGATAACCGCTAAAATTGTAAATTTAATATTAAAACAAATAAAATAAATTAAAGAAAATAAATGAAAATATATAAGAAATAGAAATATTTGGAAATTCAAATTCGATGAAGTGATGAAATGGAGAATTTGGAAATTTGGAAATTTAATTTCGGATATTAAGAAATTCGAATTTAAAGATATAAAAAGGCATATATTTATATAATTATATAATAATATTATGTAAATATACTTTTATATGTTTTTACATAAATAAATATGTATATATTAGTATTATACATATTGTAGTACATAAATAATATATATACATATATTAAATGTATATAGTACTTTAATTTAAAGTATATAACAAGATGTATATTATATGTAAAAATATATTTTTTTTGCGTACAATGTATATATATATATATATATAAGATATATTATAAATAAAATATGTAAATATAATAATATGATATTTAAAAAAAAAAAAAAGAAGAAAGGGCTTAAGACAGAAACGGGAATAAGGACCCCCGTTTCTGTCGAAAAATAGAGGAAAAGGGGGTGTCAACCCTGACGGCGGGAGAAAGAGAGAGAGAGAGAGAGAGGGAAGAGGCCGGCGAGTCGAGGGAGAGGAGGATGGAAGCGATCGGCGGTTGGCGGAAAAGAAAAGAAAGAGGGGAAAGAAAGCGAAGCGGACCAGAGAAGGAAAAGAAAGAAAAGAAAAGAAAGAAGGAAGCGGCGGTGCCGACCGATCCAGGCACCACCGAACCCGCCACAACGTCGGAGGAGATAAGGGGAGAGAAAAGGAAACCGGCAGTGGAAGGGAGAAAGGAAAAAAGGAGGGAGAAAAGAGAGGAGAAGAGGCCGAAACCCACCATCCTAGATCCGGTGTCATCGCCGGCGGTGGGGGGAAAAGGAGGTCAGATCTGGTGTCAGCACTACCTCGACAAGCTATGGGGTGGCCAAGCAGGCGTAGAACCGACCGGTAAGGTGCGAACCGGTTGAGCCGGTCCAAACCGGTTCAGACCAGAATAAAAAAAGAAAAAGAAAAGAAAAGAAGAGGAAGAAAAAGAAGAAAGAAAAAAAAAGGGAAAAGAGAAGAAGAAAAAGAAGAAAAAGAAAAGAGAAGAAGAGGAAGAAAAAGAAGAAGAAATGAAGAGAGAATGCGGTAGGAATTATGAGTACCTTTATTGTTATTAATTTATTTAATAGTTGTATAAATTTTAGAAATTTGATATGAATGTGGACTTGTAGAAAAGTATACTCGGAGTCGAGATGATGGAAAATCGGGAGAGGTGACTACGGGCGCGACGTAATAAGGAAGTCGCTAGCTCGGGACTGGTAAGAATATCTATGTTACACAATTTAATTATGCACGAATAATTATGGATATATTGTGGAAAACTATTTGGTTGGAAATTGTGGAGATTCACTGGCTGTAAAAAAGTTATAAACTGTCTGTTTTGCGCAGGGAGGTTAGTCAATAAGCAGTCGTTATGCTACCGAAAATTTTAGAAAAATTACGTAGAATTATTTTAAAAAAAATGATTTTATTACACGAAAAGTAATTTTCAACCACGGAAATGAGAAATTTAGTACTCTTCATAAAAACGTGAATATACTGAATTTTAGGTAAAAATATTCATGTTATGGAAATTGGTGATATCGAGATCGCCAAAATTTCTCCCGGTTTGTAAACTACATGTGAATTGAAAAGAAAGAAATGGAAGAAAGAAGAGAGAAGGAAAGAAATACATACATATATATATATATACATGAATATGTATGGTATGTTAAATGAATAAGCACATGTATGATATACATAATTATATATATGTAACCATAAAAGAAAGAACAAAAAGAATAAATAAGAAGAACAAGAGAAGGATTTATTAAATCCTTATATGAAAATTAGTAAGGAAATAAATGAGCCTAGTAATATATTCATAAAGCTTTTATGAATATAATTAATTAATTCTCGACTGAGTTACAGTACGGTAATTGTAGGAAAGCTATAAAGCGGGGACCTCGTTGGCGATTGAGCAGCCACCATTAGCATAGCTAATCTCAAGGTGATTAGTTTAAGGAAGTGGCACGATATAAGACAATGATTCGAGTTCGGCGAAGCTCGACGCATGAAACACCAAGCTCAATGAGGTAAGACATTTATATAATTCAGCATTAGAATTATATTGTATAGATATAGTTGAATTGTATGATAATTGTGGTAATTAAAGGTTTGAGGTTTAGTGACGCATAAGAAATGATATACCCATTGTCGTAACGATTTTTGTCCGGGGACCTAATCATTAGACGTAAAGTTATGGAGTCGCCACCAATCAATTTTAACTTAGGTGTGATTGGCCACCTATTCAAAACTAGGAATAAGTACTCTGATCTACGTTCCAAAATTTGGATTCGAGAGTACGGTTACGTGTGAGGAAGGTATTAGCACCCCCACAATGCCCGTCCAATGGACGGTACCAATTAATCATATTTTATCTTTAGCAATCTTAATTTAAATGGTCTTTTATTCTTTACTAAAATTTTCTTTTTATTATTTAATATTCAATTATTTAAATATTGACATTTTTCTTAGGACATTCTTCAACACTTTGATCGAATTCCCAAGTAATTTTGCACCTCAAGAGTATTCACGGGACACACTTGTCCTTGTGAAGAGGCTCCGTCGTCAGATTAATTAAATGTTTTGTAAAAAATTAGTTAAAATTTATCATTTAATTTGGCATTATTTGCTATTCGATTCTTAATTTATTTAATATTAAAGATTTTCTTAATGTTTCTCCAACACTTTGATTGAATACATAAGGAAATCTTTTTACCTCAAGAGTATTCACGGGACACACTCGTCCTCATGAAGAGGCTCTGTCATCGGATTTTTTTTATTTTATTAAAATTTATCTTCATAATTTCTAACTAATTTATTTTGTATTTTTTAATCACTTAAATATTGAAAATTTCATAAGGTACCCTCCAACACTTTGATTGAGTGCCTAAGGGAATTTTCTCACCTCAAGAGTATTTAAGGAAACACACTCATTCTCCTAAAGAGGCTCCGTCGTCGGATTAATTATTATTTTTATGAAAACTTTTTATTTTAAGATTTATCTTTTCATAATTTTAATTTACTATTAAATTATTATTATTATTACTTTTTTATAAATACCCATAGTATTGGAATTATTTCCTCCGAATTTTCCAACACTTTGGTCAAACTTAGAGGAAACACTTACTCACCTAGAAATCTCCCAAAATTTGCACACTTGCAAAGTCTGAGAATTCCATCATCAGAAGAGTTTTCATTTATTCGTAAAATATAAGAAATTTATATTTATAGTTTTAGGGATTATTCATTATCATTGTTCTTTTAAAATTTTTGGATTTTAATTGGACTATTTCATTAACGTGTTATTTAATTCTTTACAACTTTTTAGCGAAAATTTCCTTACATCCTTCAACACTTTGATCGAATGTAGAGGGTTAAAGTTAGTAATTCTATTCCAAATTTTCCAACACTTTGATCAAATTTGGATTAGGCTTTTCATCTCTTCTTTCTTTTTTTTTATATTTTATTTTATTTATTATTTTTTTAGACCATTAATATTGTTATATGTATGTTTTTTTCACATTCCCTTTTTATACTATTATATTCCTTTTAAATTTACTAAAGTAATCATGCTACGTGGGATATTTCCTTATTAAGTTACTAACATCTTGAAACAATTTATTTATTAACACCTATTATTTTTAGCTCCTCAAGTAAGACATAAATCATTATTATTTTTTTGAAACCCTTTTTTTACTTTATCTTATTCCATTACATATTTATTTTTTCATTTATAAATTTATTCTTTTTATGGGAATTAAATTAAAATGCTTCCAAAACCATTTTTAAATCTTAGAGTTAAATACCAATCATTTAACAAGCTCATACATATCTACTCAGGAAACATGATATAAAAGAACCCACAACACATAATGAGCCCAACTTCAAGATGCATACAAAGAGCCCAAACAGATATACTCATACATAAACAGGGAGAAACATGGCCACATCACATAAATAAGGACCCGATTAGAATCTCTACCCAACATACACGTATAAAGCATCCAAAAAGCTTTTAATCCCAGCCCACTTATAACGGCTTGCTCATCCACCACATGCTATCCATCAGACCATATTATCACATGTGTTGAGTCAATAAGTCAAAGGCCATTAAATAGATAAATAATAATAATAATGACTTTTAAAAGAAAAGAAGTCTCACAGTTTTATCCGATAAGGGCCTTTCTCCTTTCTTTATTTTTAACTTTCAATCGAGTTTTCCTTTGAACCAAGACAGTGAACGACCGGCAACTACCACCTACCGATGTCACAATGTTGCAATCGCTGCTCCTTCACTTCAGTCTCCACGCGACTTTCCACCAGTACTATTTGATGTTGCCTATCTCCTTATTTTAGGTATTTGCTGAATGAGAATCGATTTGGGTATTTTGTTATCTGTATTATTTGCTGGAAATTGACACTATTTTTTTTGGGTGCTTTTCCTATATATATATATATATTTTTGGGCATTCTAATTGTGGGTTTTGGGTGGCTTGAACTGTGGATGGATGAATTGCAGTGGAGATTTTAGGTATGGGTGGGCAGTGTTGGTTGAAATGACTGGGTGTGGTGAAGCTCGGGTGGCTGGCAGAATGGTGATCTTCTTGGTTTTTTTTTTTCAAGCTTTTTCTTTCCTGTCTGTTTCCGTCTCTCTTCACTGTCTTCCCTTCTTTTCTGTGTTTTCCAGTCCTTTAAATAGGCGTTTGATGTCGAAAAAGACAGATAAAATCCCTTAGATCCAGGGATTATAATCCATTTTTTGGCAGATGATCTTCGGAAAAGCTGGCTCCTCTTTAATGTTGATGGAAATCGGTTTGAAAATGGTGGCTCTTGCGTGAAGACCATGGCTAAAGAAGACGGTCTGTAGGATCTTTAGGCCATGGTTTTTCTGAAACCGGTGTTCTTCCCTGTTTCTTCCTCTCCTCGAGCAGCTTTCGGTGTGTATTTAGTCAATAAAAATGGAGCAAAATCTCAGAGAATTAATTTGTAGAAGACTTTCAATCTGAAATGGAGGTTTGTCAATGGAATTGCTGGAGATGGCAGAGCGGCTTAGGGTGGCTGTAAGGTTGGTAGTCTCCCATCGACACAGGCGCTGCCATTCTTTTTTTTAATGTTAATCCAAAAATCATAAAAAGATGGGCCAACTAATTTGGGCTCATGAAATTTTAGGCTTTAGCAAAGCCCAAAATTAATAATAACAAATCAAGGAAAAAGGCCTGGTTATTTAAAACAAATTTGGAGTTGATCTCGATAGATAAAATTCGATTTTCACGATACTTGAACTAATTAATCTCAAACACGAGTTTACTCAAAGTCTGTTTTTGACAAATTAATTCAAGCTCACGATTAAGCAAATTTCAATCTCAAATTACTAAGACTGAAAGAGATTCAATCCAAATATATTTACAATTCCAGACAAAATTAGGTGTCTACAGCTGCCCCTCTTTGCGCATTGCTGAGAATCAGGAATAGAGCAAAGACAATAGACAACAATTTTGTCCGGCTCATGGCCTACTTCTCTTTTCTTTTTCTTTTTTTAATTTTTGCTCTTTTTTTATTTATTTATTTTATTATTTTTTAACAAAAAGATTTATGTTTAACAATATTCTTTTTACCAAAAGCTCTTCACTTTAATTTGGCTCCTCTCTTTGAGAGGCACACAACTTTGAAAAATAAACTGGGCTCCTCTTTTTCAAGAGGCACACGACTGTGAAAAATAAACTGGGCTCCTCTTTTTCAAGAGGCACACGACTTTGGAAAATAAACTGGGCTCCTTTCTTTCAAGAGGCTCACAACTTTGGAAAAATAAACTGGGCTCCTCTCTTTCAAGAGGCTCACGACTTTGGCAAAATAAACTGGGCTCCTCTCTTTCAAGAGGCTCACGACTTTGGCGAAATAAACTGGGCTCCTCTCTTTCAAGAGGCTCACGACTTTGAAAAATAAACTATGCTCCTCTTTTTCAAGAGGTACACAACTTTGAAAAATAATCTGGGCTCCTCTTTTTCAAGAGGCACACGACTTTGGAAAATAAAGTGGGCTCCTCTCTTTCAAGAGGCTCACGACTTTGGAAAAATAAACTGGGCTCCTCTTTTTCAAGAGGCACATGACTTTGGAAAATAAACTGGGCTCCTCTCTTTCAAGAGGCTCACGACTTTGGAAAAATAAACTGGGCTCCTCTCTTTCAAGAGGCTCACGACTTTGGCGAAATAAACTGGGCTCCTCTCTTTCAAGAGGCTCACGACTTTGAAAAATAAACTGGGCTCCTCTTTTTCAAGAGGCACACGACTTTGAAAAATAAACTGGGCTCCTCTTTTTTAAGAGGCACACGACTTTGGAAAATAAACTGGGCTCCTCTCTTTCAAGAGGCTCACGACTTTGGCGAAATAAACTGGGCTCCTCTCTTTCAAGGGGCTCACGACTTTGGCGAAATAAACTGGGCTCCTCTCTTTCAAGAGGCTCACGACTTTGAAAAATAAACTGGGCTCCTCTTTTTCAAGAGGCACACGACTTTGGAAAATAAACTGGGCTCCTCTCTTTCAAGAGGCTCACAACTTTGGAAAAATAAACTGGGCTCCTCTCTTTCAAGAGGCTCACGACTTTGGCGAAATAAACTGGGCTCCTCTCTTTCAAGAGGCTCACGACTTTGGCGAAATAAACTGGGCTCCTCTTTTTCAAGAGGCACACGACTTTGAAAAATAAATTGGGCTCCTCTTTTTCAAGAGGCACACGACTTTGGAAAATAAACTGGGCTCCTCTCTTTCAAGAGGCTAACGACTTTGGAAAAATAAACTGGGCTCCTCTCTTTAGGAGGCTCAGGACTTTAGCGAAATAAACTGGGCTCCTCTCTTTCAAGAGGCTCACGACTTTGGAAAAATAAACTGGGCTCCTCTCTTTCAAGAGGCTCACGACTTTTGAAAATAAACTGCATGTTCGCTGAAAGTTCTTAATCAATCATAGTTCAACTTTTTCCTATTTAAAGGTATTTCTATGTTTGGCTAATTATTCACTAAAAGCCAAATCCTACCCAATATTGCAAATGTTCCCATAGAGATGAAGTCACAAATGAGAATGCATTGCACAATTTTTGGGGATGTGTATGTAAAATGTGTATGCTTCTTAAAGGGATGCAACACTTATTATGAGATAAATTTTAATTCCGAGTTTCACAATCTTATGCCCTTTTTCCTTTCTCTTCTTTTCCTTTTCTTTTCATCATTCTGCCAAGATGACCTTCAACCTTTGCATTCATACATTCTTAATCCTGTGTTATGCCAGCTAGGTCTCATCATTGGTACTATCATACTTTGCCTCATTTACATCTCACTCCTGTTATTATTAACTCTCTTATAAGTAATTTGAAAAGTAAGTGGATCTTCTTATGCTTTCATAATTTTATGTACTATGAGACATACTGTAATTGTGAATTTCTTTCAAAAGATGGGTAAATGAAGATGAGTGTTAAGTTAAGATGACAAAAGAGGAATGGGTTCTTATTCAAATGGAAGGCAATTTAAACAGATACTATGAAATGGTTGATCAAAGTTCCGCACGAGGATGCCCTTACAATAATTATTCTGATCATTGTGAATTAATCCAAAAACCTTCGTTTGACCTCACTGTCTAGCCAATGGCTTTAAGCTTCAGAGAATACCTCAGACTGAACTCTGCCCCTCTTTGCTTATGAGCGTGTAAGATATTTGGCTACCAACCTCATGGACCATTGCTTTCTGTCTAAGTCGCCCTTTTTCGGGTTTTCAACTCAAACGCTCCCATTTGCGTTCAAATCGCCCTTTTGGGTTTTCACCTTGAACCCCTCCTTATATATATATATATTTTTTTTTTCCTTCTTTTTTTTCTTTTTTTCTTTTTTTATATTTTTTTATGCATAATATTTCTTTACTGCATCAGCATTTATTGGATTGGGAAGGTCTCTTCCGTCCATTTCTGCCAAAATCAATGCTCCTCCTGAGAATGCTTTTCTTACTACAAAAAGGCCTTCCCAATTTGGAGTCCATTTGCCCCGCGGGTCAGGAATATTGGGTAGAATCTTTTTCAAAACCAAATCCCCTTCTCGAAAATTTCTGGGACGAACCTTCTTGTCATGTGCTCGCATCATCCTCTTCTGATACAATTGCCCATGGCATAGCGCTTTGAGTCTTTTTTCCTCAATAAGGTTCAATTGCTCATACCGGGCTCGGACCCATTCAGCTTCGTCCAATTCAACTTCTATAAGGACACGTAAAGAAGGAATTTCCACTTCAATAGGCAAAACTGCCTCCATCCCATATACTAATGAAAACGGGGTGGCTCCTGTGGATGTGCGAACCGATGTACGGTAAGCGTGCAAAGCAAAAGGCAACTTCTCGTGCCAATCTTTGTATGTATCTGTCATCTTTTGAATGATCTTCTTGAGATTTTTATTTGCAGCTTCGACAGCTCCATTCATTTTTGGACGATAAGACGCCGAATTGTGATGCTTAATATGAAATTGGGCACATGCTTCCTCAATCAACTTATTGTTGAAATTCAGAGCATTGTCTGAAATGATCCTTTCTGGTAGCCCATACCGGCAAATTATCTCTTTTTTCAAAAACTTGCACACTATAGACTTTGTCATACTGGCATAAGATGCTGCTTCCACCCATTTCGTGAAGTAATCAATCATTATCAAAATGAAGCGGTGTCCATTTGAAGCTTTAGGGGTAATTGGTCCAATCACATCCATTCCCCATGTAGAAAATGGCCAAGGAGTTGTCATGACCTGTAAGGATGTGGGAGGGGCATTTATCTTACTGGCATATATTTGACATTTATGACAACTTCGAGCAAAGTTGATGCAATCACTTTCCATTGTCATCCAATAATATCCAGCCCTCATAATTTGTCTAGCCATCATATGACCATTTGCATGAGATCCACAAACACCTTCGTGAATTTCTTTGAGTATCCTTTTGGCCTCTATGGCATCCACACACCTTAGCAACACTTGATCTTTTCCCTTTTTGTACAAAATTTCACCATCCAAGAAGAATTCCATGGCCATTCTTCTCAAAGTCCTTTTGTCATTTTCTGATGCCCCTTCTAGATACTGGCGATGCTTTATGTATTGCAATATATCATGATACCATGGTTTCCCATCTATCTCTTCTTCTACATTTGAGCAATGTGCTGGTGATCCATGTATGCTCATCTTGATGGGACAAATTTTAGCGCCTGAATTTACTTTGAACATCGCAGCCAAAGTAGCCAATGCATCAGCCATTTGGTTTTCTTCTCGAGGCAAATGCTTAAAACAAATTTTCTTGAAATGTTTAACTAGATCGATCACAAACTCACAATACTGGACTAATTTTGAATCTCTTGTTTCCCATTCACCTTGCAATTGATAAATTACCAAGGCTGAATTTCCATATACTTCCAGTACTTTAACACCTTTGTCGATTGCAGCTCGGAGCCCCATGATACAAGCCTCGTATTCTGCCATATTATTAGTGCAGTCAAAATCCAATTTTGCAGTGAATGGACAACAATCTCCCTCAGGGGATACTAAAACTGCCCCAACACCGTGCCCCAAAGCATTAGACGCCCCATCAAAATACATTTTCCAAACGAGTTCTTCTGCGGTACCTTCAACATTTTCTTGTGATATGGCCATTAAATCTTCATCAGGGAAGTTAAAATTCATTGGGTCATACTCTTTTTCAACTTGATTTACAAGGAAATCAGCAATTGTACTACCTTTAATGGCTTTTTGAGTCATATAAATAATGTCATACTCAGAAAGCAACACTTGCCACCTTGCTATCTTTCCGGACAATGAAGGTTTCTCGAAGATGTACTTAATAGGGTCCAATTTTGAAATTAGCCATGTAGTATGATAAAGCATGTACTGTCTTAGTCTACGAGCTATCCAAGCCAAGGCACAACACATTTTCTCCAACGAAGAATACCTGGCTTCATAGTCAGTGAACTTCTTGCTCAAATAGTAGATAGCCCGCTCTTTTCTCCCAATTTCATCATGTTGCCCAGCACACATCCCATGGAATTTTCATGCACTGTTACATATAAGATGAGGGGTCTTCCTGGCACAGGTGGTACCAACACCGGAGGATTCGAAAGGTACTTTTTAACCTTATCGAATGCTCTTTGGCATTCATCATTCCATTCTCCTGGGTCCCGTTTTCGAAGGAGTTTGAAGATTGGATCACACTTAGCAGTGAGTTGGGAGATGAAGCGTGCAATGTAATTCAATCTTCCTAAGAATCCTCTTACTTCTTTTTGGGTACGAGGCGGTGATAAATTCTGGATGGCATGTATCTTATCAGGATCCACTTCTATACCTCGTTCACTGACTACAAATCCCAATAGCTTTCCCGATGTCACTCCGAAAGTACATTTGGCCGGGTTGAGCTTAAGTTGGAATTTTCTCAACCTTTCAAATAATCTTTTAAGGTTGGCAACATGATTTTCTTCTTTCTGGGACTTTGCAATCATATCATCTACATAGACTTCTATCTCCTTATGCATCATGTCGTGAAACAAGGTTACCATGGCTCTCTGGTAAGTTGCACCAGCATTTTTCAACCCAAATGGCATGACCTTGTAACAAAATGTTCCCTACATAGTCACAAAAGTGGTATTTTCCATATCTTCAGGCACCATTTTGATTTGATTATAACCAGAGAAACCATCCATAAAAGAAAATAAAGAATGTCCAGCCGTGTTGTCGACTAGGGTATCAATATGTGGCAGGGGAAAATTGTCTTTTGGACTGGCCCTATTTAAATCACGATAATCCACGCACATTCGTACCTTTCATCTTTTTTAGGAACTGGAACAATATTTGCTACCCATTCAGGATATTTTGCCACCTCTAAGAATCCCGCATCAAACTACTTCTTGACTTCTTCTTTGATTTTTAACAACATTTCAGGCTTCATTCTTCTCAACTTTTGCTGAATTGGCTTGCATTCTGGTCTTACTGGTAGCTTATGAACCACAATATCAGAATTCAGACCTGGCATGTCCTGATACGACCATGCGAACACATCGGCATACTCATGGAGTAAACTTATCAGCTCTTTCCTTATGGACGATGATAGAAATGTGCCGATTTTAACCTCTTTTTTACTTCGTCACTCCCCAAATTTAAGGTCTCAATGGGTTCTTGAGGGTAAATTTGCTTTTCTTCTTGTTCCACCAGTCTTGTAAGTTGGAGGCAATGTATCATCATCAATACCTCTTCTTCATTAAATTCACCAGCACAAACAGTTCTTTCAAAATCAGGTTTCGAATATCATCACAATGGCCTTCATATTCATTGTTTGGGTACCTGCATATGGGAAAAGTTGGCAAAATGTAGATGGACTTGAATATGCATGGAGAAAAGATGCAAATGAAAGAATTCACATGGAAAAAGGTATGACAAAAGGCCAGATTTTATTGAAATAGAAATGCCCTACATAAGAGACCTTGATACCCTTGGGCAGGGGTGATCAGGCTTTACTTATTGAATTACTTTGGCAGAGATTTAGTGATAACAGGAAGATCGATGTAATGCCAGTTCCTCAGCTGAAAGCCTGGCGGGCAAGGGCGCACTTCTGAACTCTTGGACCTCTTTTCTATCTATGGTTTACCATTGGATAGACAAATTCTCAAATGCCTCAACAAGCTTCCTTGTTAGCCTTTACTAGTTGGATAAATGTATCCCAGAAATGAAAGACATCTCTAGAGGAGGAAATACCATTGGCTCAGTTTCCTCATCGACCCCTTTAAATTAGCATTTTCCTTTCCTCTTCTTTTCCAAAAACTTTCTCCTCTCTAGCCCAGTTGGCTTGTAGCCAAGACCAAATCTATCATCCTTCACTTTTGCTGTCAAAGCTCGTTTTATCCCTTGCAAGTTCTTTCCTAATCCTGCTCCAGCATAACACCCTTTCCCAACAATTTGTTGAATTCCCGACATTGTGGCGCTAGACAACTGTGGCATTGGTATCTTAGATCCTTCTCCTATGTATGTAGCATTTACAAATTCCAAGGACATGAAAAAACATTCAGGTGCATCCTCATTCACCTCAATATATGGGGCAGTGGAGGAAACTGTAGCAATCATATCTTCTTCTCCAACTACACCTACCACTTTTCCATCTATTATAAATTTGACTATTTGATGTAAAGTCGAGGGAACTGCTCTAGCTGAATGTATCCATGGACGCCCAAGAAGGCAATTATATGCAGGGTTAATGTCCATGACTTGAAATTCCATATTGTAGACACTGGGGCCAATTTGAATTGGAATTTCTATAATCCCTGTTACTTCTCGACGTGTACCATCGAATGCTTTTACTACCATATGACTTTTCCTCATGTGTGACTCATCCACAGGTAATTTTGACAGAGTTCTTAGAGGCATAACATTTAGAGCTGAGCCATTGTCGATTAGGACTCTCGGTAGGATGTAGTCTTTGCAAGTGGTAGTAATATGCAAGGCTTTGTAACTACCTCTCCATCAGGCGGGATCTTCATCACTGAAGGATATAAAATTGTCTGCCACGATATTTCCAACAAGTCGATCTATCTTTTCTACTGACACATCATGGGGTACATATGCTTGATTGAGCACTCGTAGAAGAGCTTCCCGGTGGGGTTCTGAATTC
Source organism: Heritiera littoralis (assembly GCA_031772115.1). Taxonomy (NCBI): domain Eukaryota; kingdom Viridiplantae; phylum Streptophyta; class Magnoliopsida; order Malvales; family Malvaceae; genus Heritiera; species Heritiera littoralis. The sequence goes on from JAPDPK010000058.1 coordinate 268,548, forward strand.
AGTAATAGAGAAAGCAGAGTGATGCGTGCTGGCGTACGATTCAACTGATCTACTATATTGAACTCACTGTGCTTAATGAATTTCAAGAACTCTGAAGCTTCTTTCTCAGATACCGGTTTGCTTCGTTGCTCCCAGAGTTCTTTTTCTTCACCTTCGAAAGGGATTTCTCTATTACTTTCTTCATCTTCTCCCTCTTTAGCCTTTCCTTTTTGAATTCTCTTCAACATTTCAGGCGTGTAACATCTCCCACTTCGAGTGATTCCTCCTGTGCCTGTTATATCCACTGCAGCTGTAGTGCTTGTTGTGGTGGCCAAAGGGATAGTAGTGATGTTGCAGTTATAGTTCCATGGGACTGCTGATTGTCCTTATATGGAAAAGGACTTGGAACCTCAATGGTTATCTTGGCATTGAAATTTAGGCTTGAATCAATTATAGGCTCATCTTTGTCCTCATAATAGATAGTCAATGGTTTCCACCGAACAGACCTGTTTCTTTCCGATGACATTGACTGATTCTATTTCCACTTCTTCGTAAAATTCTGCAATACCCTCATCCATCAAGCCTTGCACCTTTTGGCGAAACTCTTGACAATTTGGATTTCATGCCCCACATTCTTGTGGAACTCACAAAACTTTCCCTTTAGGCATCTTTTCATATCTACCTGGATTAGTTTGCCTTGACCATTGCGTCGAACCACCTTCATTGGCGTTTTCACCTCATAAATGCTTTTCTTGACCAACGATCCACCTCTTCAATTATGGCATTTACTTTACCCTCTCATGATCGGTAATGGGTTTTTGTTTACACTTGGTTCTCTTTTTCCCAAAATTCAATATTCCTGCCTTAATAAGAGTTTGAACTTTGTGTTTCAAAGCAGTGCAATTTTCTGTTGAATGACCTGGAATCCCGTAGTGATAATCACAGTGGGCATTTGAATCATACCACGCAGGGTAGGGAGGTTTAAGAGGTTCTATATAAACTGGTGCAAGGAAGTGGTTTTCGATTAATTGAGGTAAAAGGTCTGTGTAAGTCATAGGGATTGGGTCAAAATGTTGCCTATCTCGACTGAATTTTTGCCTTCTCTGATTGTCATCTAGCTGATTGGCAGGTGGAGGTGTTGAGCTAATGTGGATGTGATTGGTGAATTAGGAGCTCTCGGCCGATAGTTGGGGGTGTATGTTGGTCTTGAAAATTGGTATGGGTATGGTCCTATTGTGACATTGTTTGCAGGTGGGTGGTAAGGTGATAATGGGTAAGGAGAATAGGGGGTAGGGTTTCTAGTGGTTGGCCTCCAACGGTCATAGCGTGGACATCACCTTCTTTTCTTTTGAATGTTGCACCCTTCTTGGATCCTCCACTATCGGGTACCTCTATCTTACCATTCTTTATGGCATTTTCTATCATTTCCCCAAAATTACCATGTCAGCAAAACTTTTTGTGGCACTTCCAATCAACTTACCATAATAGGGTTCCCGGAGGGTACTAACAACAACATAGTTGTCTCTTTTTCAGTAATAGGTGGTTGCACTTGGAAGCTACATCTCTCCATCGGCGTATTCTTTGAAAGGTTCATTGGCTCTCTTTTCCATATTTTGGAGTGTCATCCTATCGGGAGCTGTATCCACCACATGCTGGTACTGAGCCATAAATGGCCTAGCGAGATCTTTCCATGAGTGTATATGGTTCCCATCTAACTGGACATACCACCTTGCAGCGGATCCAGTAAGGCTGTCCTGAAAACAATGGATCAACAACTTATCATTGTGAGTATACCCGCCATCTTTCGAACGAACATTGTGATGGGCTGATGGACATGTTGTTCCATCATACTTTTCAAAGTCAGGAGTCTTAAATTTTGGGGGGAACACTAGGTCAGACACTAGGCTGAGTTCTTCTGCATCTACCAAATGTGTCCTTTCCTTCTACTGCTCTAAGCCTTTCTTCTAGGAGGTCATATTTATGTTCTATCCCCACTCCAGAACCAACTTCGGGGATTGCCTTTCTCAATTTTTCTTGCTCACTAGGGTCATCAAGATTTGGAACAAAAATAGGATCTCGGATTGCCTCCAGGGCCTGATCCCAGTTGCCTTGATTAGATTGGCCCATTGGTGGGTTTCCCCACTAAAAGCATAAGGTCGACCCTGGGGTGGCATCACTCGTTGGTAGCCTTCTTGACCAGGTTGAACGTGTGTTGGGGTAAATCCTGGAGGTACAATGGCTCCTCTTGCCCATCTCCTTGATTATGCACTTCTTCTCTAGCTGTAGAAGTTTCCACCACATTTTTGCCTTTGGTCATCCCTCTCATTAATTCCATCATTTCAACCATCTGTTTCCTCATATCTTCTTGCATCTCAACTATTTTCCCCTCATTTCTCTTGTGCTTTCTCCATTCTGTCTATCCTCATTTGTTGTTCGTTTTCCATATTCCTAGATTGTAGACGAGTGTTGTATGGATGATTAGCAATTCTCGCTGGTTGAGCTATCTTTACACCTTTATTACCCAAAACTTCTGGAATTAGGGCATGTTTATTTTATTTTTAAACAAAGTCATTTATGCATGCTAATGTTTTTACTAAAGAATGTATGAATGAATGAAATGGGGAAGTATTTGCCATATAACTAACAAAAGATTCTTTCATTAGACTTTAGAAGTTATTTTACAACAAAAGTCCAAACTACATCCATGAAAAGTCTAATCTCTAAGCCCTTGGTTTCCTCAAGAAGTTCATAACCTGCAGATAATGGTCTTGTGCTTCATCTAGGAATTCTGACAAACGATGACCATGCTCAGTAATTGGGCTCACTCCTGGCTTAAGCTCTCGCACCCTTTCTTCCATTTCCTCCGCTTTCCTGGCAGCCATGCTAATTTGCTCGAATAAATGCTTCAGATGCTGTTGTTGCAAAAAATGAGCACGTATCCATTCTTCGCGTTCATTAGCCAAGACTCGCAGGTCGTCAACTTCTTCTTGGAGTGCTATGACATGGCTTTGAGATTCTGATAGCGCTTTTCCCATTATTTGCATTTGAGCTTGCATATGGGCCCTTTCACTTTCAAGTTGCTTGTACTCAAGATTGTTTTGACTTTTTGCTTGGAGTTGTTCATTTTCCCTTTGTATACGACCCAATTCAGCAGTGGTGGATGAGATTGTACTATTCATATCTTTAATAGTGTCCTCCATTCATTGCGCTCTTCTTTGGATCCTCTTGCTCCAATGCTCTGAATTACTTTGCATCTCCTGCTTGAGTCTTTTGTTTTCACATTCCAGCTTGTTTTGCTCTTCTTAAAGTTTTCGTTTTGCCCTTTCTATCTCTATTACTGGATCTTGAAACACCGGTTTCACGGGACAAGTGGGTATGCTCACTTGAGGAATGACCACATCCTTTCCTCGCCTTGCATGCCACACGAAGTATTTTGGGGATGAAATATCAGTACGTCTCCCTCCATCCAACCTATTGGTATGCTTCCATGCTTGAATAGCTTTTGCAATCTTCATTGATGCATTGGCCTCTGTGTATGAGAACTCTATTTTATTAAGGCCGAAGGTTGCTGGGACAAACTGCTTATATCCAAACTGACGCCTCACCATGACAGGAGAGTAGCTAACTGCTCCCCATAAACCCAAGAGAGGTACCCAGAATTCATCTCCACAACTATATAACACTGAATCAAACGGCATCCAAAGAGCTCACCATATTAACCCACTACTAGTAAGGCTTCGGAAGAATGGTACCCACTCGTCTCTAGTTTTTTGCTGAGGCCAACTATTCCCACGAAACTCCTTAATAGGGGCCCTAAAAGACATGAACGGCTTACAGAACTTTCCCCCGTTGCATTCAAAATGACTTTTTGCCCAAATAGTTAATAGTTGTGCACATCCAATGAAGCGTTCTTCTCCTTTTCATCGACAAAAACTTAAGGATCTGATAGTTTTAGCTAAGATTGCTGGGGTAGGATTGACATTATATTCGACTTGCTCAAAGAAGTCTACTATAGCGACATCAATGCTACCTATGACCTTCGGGAATACCACCATACCATAGAGGGCTAAGGCAAACAATCTCTGTGACGTCCCCGTCACTTCATCTTATCACTTATCTTTTTCCTTCTTTATTTAGATTTAGTTCATGCAGTGTCATTCTCTTCTTATCCTTAAGCTAATTATTTAATAGCTTATAAAATTTTTACTCAATTACCATAAACATAAAAATGATATATATACATATCATTCCATTTTCCACAGGATCTCATACATCATCTTATCTTACATCCCCGATATCCTATATACACAATTTCCTACTTGTACTGTACCCTAGCTGAATTAAACTTTACTATACATAAACATATGAGTATACCTTCTATGCTAACTGGGAAGCGTATTGAGAAGGTACACTTCGATTCTTCAAAGACAAGCTCCGCTAGTCGGAGCGGATTTCACTTCAGGTAATCTGTAGGAAAAATGGTCGTAAAAGGGTGAGTTTACGCTCAGTAAGAAAAGTATGTAAAAGAGCGTACTATGCCTCTATATGCATTTTTCCTACTTGGCTCTATAATGTCATGTAAAGCATTATAAAGCATGCATCATAAACATTTTTCATGCATTGTTTGCAACCATGCATATTTATTTCAAATGACATGGCAAACATACTTTGTATGCTTTCTTTAAAACATAGCATACATATAAAACATGCATCATACTTCATACATACTTTAAAACATACATCATATACTTCTTCATACATACATCTTGTACTTTAAATAGATGGAGACTATGTACAAATGTTTAAGCGATTGAGTCGTCATATGAACCGTTCATTCCCATTCATATGACTCATATGACTCTAATCATGCATTAGTACATTGGTATACCATGTAGAGGTCAGGGATTCTCTCCTGCCTTAATAATACCATAGTGAGCACTAGTCAGGTGTCACTTATGATCTTGAGGACCGGACTAAGGTTCCTCACTTAACATACATATTACTGAGGACTTGATCAGAGTCTCTCAGCCATCAAAAATGCATAATCATTACGCAGTCCATAGTCTCAAAACATTTATAATATACTTTTCAGAAAAACACCTTTGTGTTTACATTGAATAAGCTTTGAAACATCTTTTCATACATGGCAGTCGACTGGTCTTATATGGCAGTCGACTGCTGCTTCATAATTCCTTTTATCGAAATTAATTTCATTTTAAAATTTCGATAATTTCATCTTTGAAAATACATGGGGGCAGTCGACTGGTCCATATAGCAGTCGACTGGTTTTCAAACAGAATGCTTCTTAAGAAATAGCAGTCGACTGGTCCATACAGCAGTCGACTGGTTTTCAAACAGAATGCAATTTAGCAAATAGCAGTCGACTGTCCCATATAGCAGTCGACTGGTTTGAAACAGAATGCTTCTGGGAAAATAGCAGTCGACTGGCTTACATAGCAGTCGACTGGTTTGCATCGGTTTTCGGAAAACGGCGTTTTGGTTGTCTCTAGGCAGTCGGCTGCTACTTAAGGCAGTCGGCTGCTCCTAACCTAATTGGTACTAGGAGACAAGTCCGAAATTGCATCTTTTCCTGCTCAAAACAACTAGTACATCTCTCCAAAGCATGTAAAATCATCATAAAACATGCGGACATAGCCGCCTTACGTCCGTTACATAAATTCCTTACCTTGATTCCTTCGGAAACGCGAAATCACTTGGCGCGTAACCCTAGCTTTTCCACTTCTTTAACCTGAAATCATCACATCAATTTAAACCTCTAACTTATCATCATACACATAATATACTGACTCAAAACAACCCCAAATCATGCACGAAATTGCAAGAATCCTCTTCTTCTCTTACCTTCACTAGAGACCAGAATTTCACAACTTGAGATCTCTTCCAATACTTGGAATTAATCCACTAAACTTCAGATATCACCTAGTCTAACGACAAGGATCGTTTTTCGTTAACTGAACTTAGTGAATTGGTGGAAGGATGAGGTAGTTTAGCAAGGTAGCTAGAGATGGAAGCTTGGAAGATTGGATGGAACGAGAGGGAGAGCTGGGAAGAAGAGTGGCTGACGTTGGTGATGAGATGATGAGGGTGAGTCATGCAAGATGCATTTAATGCATGCTCATCTCATTAATCATCTCAGCCCTTGACCTATCCCTTTGACCATTTAATTCTTCTTTTTCTCCTTCTCATCTCAGCCATTCATTAATTCACCAATCCAAAAATCCTGATTTTAATTCTTTTCTCATGCTTAATTAAATTTCTGATATCAACATGCTTCATTTGACTTATTGACATTCAACTTCATTATTTCTTCTATGTTCCATACATCGACCATACATTATTCATACCTCAATTACACATCAACTTCATATTCATTTAATCATATTAACTTAGAATACTTTACATACATGGAGGAATACATGGAAATTAGGGATCTCACATCCTCCCCACCTTAGAAAATTTGGTCCTCCAAATTTGCCTTAGCTTATCATGTAAATAATTCTGGATACCTTTCTTTCATTAAGCTCTCTAGCTCCCATGTAGCTTCTTCCATCGTATGGTATTGCCATAGAATTTTCACTAATGGGATCGTCTTAGACCTCAAAACTTTCTCTTTTCTGTCCAAAATCCGAATCGGCTTCTCTACATAGCTCATATCTTCCCTTATCTCCAAGGGTTCATATTCTATGACATGAGACGGATCCGGATTATACTTCCGAAGCATCGATACATGAAACACATTATGCACTCCCGATAGCTCCGGAGGCAATGCCAATCTATAGGCAACATCGCCTATTCGATCTAAGACCTCAAATGGACCGATGTAACGAGGACTCAGCTTACCTCGCCGACCAAATCTCATAATTCCTTTGGATGGAGAAACCTTCAAGAATACACAATCTCCAACCATGAACTCAAGTGGCCTCCGTCGAGCATCTGCATAGCTCTTTTGTCTACTTTGAGCTGTTTTAAGCCTCTGACAAATCAACTTAACATCTTCTGATGCTTGCTCGACTAGATCTGGAGCCAATAACTTACGTTCGCCCACTTCTTCCCACCCAATCGGAGATCGACACCTTCTTCCATACAAAGCTTCATATGGTGCCATCCCGATGCTTGCATGATAACTATTATTGTATGCAAACTCAGCCAATGGCAGATGGTCATCCCAGGAGCCTTTAAAGTCCATAGCACAAGCTCTCAACATATCCTCGAGCGTCTGAATCGTGCGCTCGGACTGTCCATCAGTCTGCGGATGAAAAGCTGTGCTAAAACTCAACTTAGATCCCATGGCTTCTTGAAAATGCTCCCAGAAATGGGAAGTAAACCTGGAATCTCTATCAGAAGTGATGCTCACTGGAACACCGTGTAGTCTTACAACATCTTTTACATACATATCTGCCAAAGTATTGAGTGTATCAGTTGACTTCATAGGCAGGAAGTGAGCTGACTTTGTCAATCTATCGACAATCACCCAAATACCATCATGATTCTTCTTGGTTCTGGGCAACCCCATAATGAAATCCATCGTAATGTGTTCCCACTTCCACATAGGTATAGGCAGAGGGTGCAGTAATCCTGCTGGCTTTTGGTGCTCTACCTTGACCTGTTGACATGTGAGACATTTTGCTACAAAATCTGCTATGTCTCTCTTCATGCCCTTCCACCAGTACACCTTGCGAAGATTGTGATACATCTTCGTATTTCCTGGATGTAACGTGTACTTAGTGGCATGTGCTTCAGTCAAGATCAGCTTCTTCAATTCATCATCATGTGGGATACATATACGACTCCTGAACCTCAAAATTCCATCATTACTTACATCAAATTCTGAGGTCATATCTGACTGCATCTGTTTCATAGCCTCTATGCATCTATCATCTTCTTTTTGAGTACTTCGGATTCTGTCCATTAACTCTGGCTCAATCCTTAAACTAGCCATCATTCCAGTTTGCTCATAAGTCATAACATTAAGGTTGAGGCTTGCAAACTGCTCAATTAGTTCATGCTCTTTTATCATCATATAAGACACCATATTTACATGCTTCCGGCTCAGAGCATCCGCCACCACATTGGCTTTCCCCGGGTGGTACAAGATCTCACAATCGTAATCCTTTAGAAGCTCGAGCCATCTTCTTTGCCTCATATTCAATTCTCTTTGAGAGAACAAGTATTTCAGACTTTTATGATCCGTAAAAATCTGAAATCTCTCACCATATAAATAATGCCTCCATATTTTCAGGGCAAACACTACTGCAGCTAACTCCAAATCCCATGTCGGGTAGTTCTTCTCATGGTCCTTTAATTGTCTGGAACCATATGCCACTACCTTACCGTGCTGCATCAACACACATCCCAAACCTTGCCCTGAGGCATCACTATACACCGCAAATCCACCTGAACCACTAGGGATGGTAAGGATCGGTGCAGTCGTTAGCCTGCGCTTCAACTCTTGAAAGCTACTTTCACAGGCTTCATTCCACTCATACTTCACTTCCTTGCGCGTCAAGCGCGTCAGTGGAGCAGCTAGCTTCGAGAAACCCTCTACAAATCTCCTATAGTAGCCAGCTAAACCCAAGAAACTCCTAATCTCCGTCACAGTCTTCGGTCTTTCCCATTGAACCACCGCTTCAATCTTTGATGGATCAACCGAGACTCCATCTTTACTGATCACATGACCTAAAAAGGAGATCTGATTCAACCAGAAATCACATTTACTTAGCTTGGCATACAATCCTCTATCCTTGAGGGTTTGCAGAACTATCTTTAAATGCTGCTCATGCTCTTCCCGAGACCTCGAGTAGACCAAAATGTCATCGATGAAGACAATGACAAACTGGTCCAGGTACTGCTTAAATACATCATTCATCAGATTCATGAAAGCTGCAGGTGCATTGGTCAGACCAAACGGCATCACTAGGAATTCATAGTGACCATACCGTGTCCGGAATGCAGTCTTAGGGATATCTTCATCTCGAATCTTCAACTGGTGATATCCTGATCTCAAGTCTATCTTGGAAAAGACTTGTGCACCCTTTAGCTGATCAAAGAGGTCGTCTATCCTGGGAAGAGGATACTTATTCTTGACTGTCACTTTATTCAACCACCTGTAGTCAATGCATAACCTCATACTACCGTCCTTCTTTCGGACAAAAAGCACAGGAGCACCCCAAGGAGATACGCTGGGTCGTATGAATCCTTTGTCTAGCAACTCCTGAAGCTGTTTCTTAAGTTCTTCCAATTCTACCAAAGCCATCCGGTAAGGAGCTCTTGATATAGGCTCAGTCCCCGGCACCAAATCAATAGTGAACTCCACTTCCCTATCCGGAGGAAGTCCTGGAAGATCATCCGGAAATACTTCTGGAAAATCTTGGACTACAGGAATATCCTTGAGTCCGGGACGTTTCTGATCTACGTCCTCCACATAGGCAATAAATCCTTCACATCATCATACATATTATTCATCATTTTCATTTGCAAACAATTAAGATCAAACATGCTTTTATATTAATTATTTGCAAAATTTACAACATAGCTAACAGGTGAAGAGAATGTTACGCTCTTAGCATAACAGTCCACTATGACATGATTATTAGCTAACCAATCCATACCCAAAATAACATCAAACCCATACATATTCAGTAGGATTAGGTCAGCCTTAGATTCTCTTTCTCCTACCCGTAGCTTACAATTTCTATACACTAACTCTGTCATTTGTGATTCCTTAAAAGGTGTACTTATCCTTAATAAGTGTCCTAAAGTCTCAGGCTCAACAGGTATTTTCATGGCAAACTTAGGAGACACAAAAGAATGCGTAGAGCCTGGATCAAACAATGCCATAACATTCACATCAAACAGGTAAATTGTACCTTTAATCACTTTGGACGAGGCATCGGCAGACTCTTCGTCGATGGCAAACACTCGTCCTTGGGTCACAGCTTTCTTCCCCTTCTCAGCAGCAGTGGCCTTAGGTAGTGGTTTAGGGGTCTTATCGGATTCGTCAGGCATCTTCGGATCTCTCTGAGGGCAATCCCTGATCATGTGTCCTTTCTCCCCACATCTAAAGCAAGCGCCACTCGCCAAGCGACATGGCTGTGATCCGTGAAATTTCCCGCACTGCTCACATCTTTGCATTGTACTCTTTTGCGAGCTAGCGGTACTTCCAACTTGATTTCGGGATCGCTCATCACTTATCTTGATCCCCGTAGCTTTAGGAGTACCTATATCATTATCATAACTCCAATTTCAATACGATTCCATATAACCATTAAATTAATTTAAAGATCATCTTTCTAGACTTTACTTACCTATCGAAACTCCTTCGGATCGTCTACTTCTCCGAAATGGATACCTATCACTTGAAGCTTTCTCATCCGACTTCCGCTTCATCGGTTCCTTGCCCTTACCCTTGGCTCGGAAGTCAGCATGATGCAGATCATAATCCTGCTCACACAACTGAGCCTTGCGAACAACTTCTCCATAGGTGGTGATATCCATCGGATACAGTTTAGATCTAATCGGGGACTTCAATCCCTCGATGAACCTGTATATCTTATGCCCTTCGTCTCTGAGGACCTCTGGATCAAATCTACTCAAGGTAATAAACTTTGATTCATACTGATTCACCGTCATCGTACCTTGAGTCAAGCTGAGAAACTCAATCTTCAATCTATTCCGATCAGTGCGTGGGATGTACTGCTCATGGAAAGCTTCTACAAATCTATCCCACGTGATCTCATCATATCGGGCCTCTAACACGGTCCGAGTGGCTTGCCACCAATACTCAGCATCATCTACTAATAGGTAAGCAGCCAATCCTACTTTCTCCCTTTCTGAGCAGGGCATATATTCAAAAGACTTTAAGACCGCTTTCATCCAATTCTCTGCGGTCAATAGATCTCTTTCCCCCTTAAACTTGGGCGGATCCAACTTCTTGAATTCCTTAATCAATGCCACACTGCAATAAGCTCTAGAATCCCGCCTTCCAGTAACTGGGACTGGTGGGGTTACTTCAGTAGGAGGGATAACAGTTGCAGTTGCTTGAGTGCTTGTGGCCACATTCGGGAAATTCAACATAAACTGATTGAACATCGTGGCCATGTTCTCCATATGCTTTTCCATCTTCGCTAGCCTCGTGTTTGGGCTATGCGGTGGAGATGGATGAGGAGACGGAACTGGGGGCTCTTCAGTGCGACCCCGTCCTCTTCCTCTACTTGTACCTCTTCTTCGTGAGCTCATACTGTAAATATAATCATCATTGAGCTCTTTAGTATAACTAGAAATAGCTATACTATACATTTGTATTCAGATAAGTACAGTACAATTGGGGAATATACTCTATTTCTAGCTTCTTGACACTGACAAACCTTAATCTAAACTGCTCTGATACCACTCTGTGACGTCCCCGTCACTTCATCTTATCACTTATCTTTTTCCTTCTTTATTTAGATTTAGTTCATGCAGTGTCATTCTCTTCTTATCCTTAAGCTAATTATTTAATAGCTTATAAAATTTTTACTCAATTACCATAAACATAAAAATGATATATATACATATCATTCCATTTTCCACAGGATCTCATACATCATCTTATCTTACATCCCCGATATCCTATATACACAATTTCCTACTTGTACTGTACCCTAGCTGAATTAAACTTTACTATACATAAACATATGAGTATACCTTCTATGCTAACTGGGAAGCGTATTGAGAAGGTACACTTCGATTCTTCAAAGACAAGCTCCTCTAGTCGGAGCGGATTTCACTTCAGGTAATCTGTAGGAAAAATGGTCGTAAAAGGGTGAGTTTACGCTCAGTAAGAAAAGTATGTAAAAGAGCGTACTATGCCTCTATATGCATTTTTCCTACTTGGCTCTATAATGTCATGTAAAGCATTATAAAGCATGCATCATAAACATTTTTCATGCATTGTTTGCAACCATGCATATTTATTTCAAATGACATGGCAAACATACTTTGTATGCTTTCTTTAAAACATAGCATACATATAAAACATGCATCATACTTCATACATACTTTAAAACATACATCATATACTTCTTCATACATACATCTTGTACTTTAAATAGATGGAGACTATGTACAAATGTTTAAGCGATTGAGTCGTCATATGAACCGTTCATTCCCATTCATATGACTCATATGACTCTAATCATGCATTAGTACATTGGTATACCATGTAGAGGTCAGGGATTCTCTCCTGCCTTAATAATACCATAGTGAGCACTAGTCAGGTGTCACTTATGATCTTGAGGACCGGACTAAGGTTCCTCACTTAACATACATATTACTGAGGACTTGATCAGAGTCTCTCAGCCATCAAAAATGCATAATCATTACGCAGTCCATAGTCTCAAAACATTTATAATATACTTTTCAGAAAAACACCTTTGTGTTTACATTGAATAAGCTTTGAAACATCTTTTCATACATGGCAGTCGACTGGTCTTATATGGCAGTCGACTGCTGCTTCATAATTCCTTTTATCGAAATTAATTTCATTTTAAAATTTCGATAATTTCATCTTTGAAAATACATGGGGGCAGTCGACTGGTCCATATAGCAGTCGACTGGTTTTCAAACAGAATGCTTCTTAAGAAATAGCAGTCGACTGGTCCATACAGCAGTCGACTGGTTTTCAAACAGAATGCAATTTAGCAAATAGCAGTCGACTGTCCCATATAGCAGTCGACTGGTTTGAAACAGAATGCTTCTGGGAAAATAGCAGTCGACTGGCTTACATAGCAGTCGACTGGTTTGCATCGGTTTTCGAAAAACGGCGTTTTGGTTGTCTCTAGGCAGTCGGCTGCTACTTAAGGCAGTCGGCTGCTCCTAACCTAATTGGTACTAGGAGACAAGTCCGAAATTGCATCTTTTCCTGCTCAAAACAACTAGTACATCTCTCCAAAGCATGTAAAATCATCATAAAACATGCGGACATAGCCGCCTTACGTCCGTTACATAAATTCCTTACCTTGATTCCTTCGGAAACGCGAAATCACTTGGCGCGTAACCCTAGCTTTTCCACTTCTTTAACCTGAAATCATCACATCAATTTAAACCTCTAACTTATCATCATACACATAATATACTGACTCAAAACAACCCCAAATCATGCACGAAATTGCAAGAATCCTCTTCTTCTCTTACCTTCACTAGAGACCAGAATTTCACAACTTGAGATCTCTTCCAATACTTGGAATTAATCCACTAAACTTCAGATATCACCTAGTCTAACGACAAGGATCGTTTTTCGTTAACTGAACTTAGTGAATTGGTGGAAGGATGAGGTAGTTTAGCAAGGTAGCTAGAGATGGAAGCTTGGAAGATTGGATGGAACGAGAGGGAGAGCTGGGAAGAAGAGTGGCTGACGTTGGTGATGAGATGATGAGGGTGAGTCATGCAAGATGCATTTAATGCATGCTCATCTCATTAATCATCTCAGCCCTTGACCTATCCCTTTGACCATTTAATTCTTCTTTTTCTCCTTCTCATCTCAGCCATTCATTAATTCACCAATCCAAAAATCCTGATTTTAATTCTTTTCTCATGCTTAATTAAATTTCTGATATCAACATGCTTCATTTGACTTATTGACATTCAACTTCATTATTTCTTCTATGTTCCATACATCGACCATACATTATTCATACCTCAATTACACATCAACTTCATATTCATTTAATCATATTAACTTAGAATACTTTACATACATGGAGGAATACATGGAAATTAGGGATCTCACAATCTCATACCATGGTCATCATCAAGATGCTTGCAGATGAAATCTCGTAAGAAAGTCCAAGGAAAACAAGTATTTTCACCTTTAGTTCTGATTTGAGCATCAATGACTTGTACCTCTAATCCCATCATCATGGCAAGCTTTTTACGGTAGCCGGTCTTCTTGTTTTTCCAGTAAACTTTATCTTGATCAGTCTTTGAGATATTAAAACAAAGCAATGCAGAGTACTCCTCTATTGTTGGTACCATGTCCACTTCATTAAAGACAAAGCACCTATAAGAAGGGTCCCAGAACTGTGTCATGGCTTTGAGGAGCTGGTTATCAATGACCACTAGCAAGAGAAGTGCTAGGTGCCCATATTTCCTTTGGAAAGCTTCCCTCATTTGGTCATCCCATTGTTTCCAGATATTTCCCAATTCTTCTAAATTGTTCTGCCTGAGGTCGAGGTAGACTTTTTCTGGGAGAGTAGACATGTAATTTGCTGGTAGACAGTCTCCATTCTTATGCTGAGCTACTTTTGATCTAGTTTTTAGACTGATGCAAGGTTCCTCTAGGGACTCGAGAGATGGTTGACTTTCCATGGATGTAGAGTTAGCCATGCAGCAACTACTTCTCGTGACAATATCTATTAACATCAGTGCATATGAATTAAAGTATGTAAAGTATATGAATATATTATTTTCAAAAAGAAAATGAACACCCATACATGCGAATACCACACTTCTTCATGTGTTTCTAACTTCAGGTTCTTAAAGGTTTTGGCATAATTCTAACTTAAGGTTGGTACCTTAGGTTTTTCTATATGCATGGTTCAGGTTTTATCATTTGGCTAACAGGTTCCCAAATTGTTCCTCACTGACGTCCACATAGGACTAGTAAGGCACCCCGATCCTCGCCCATCAGGCTCAAACGGAAAGGGTTCAATTTGAGTGGGAGTTATTCACTAGTCCATGCGGAGGTTACTACCTCACGAGAATGTAGCTACTCACTCCCTCCTAAAGAGGACAAAGCTCGGGACTTAGAGCTTATGCATGCAAATGCACGTGTTGTGTGTGTGAAGGAACATACCAACATATAACCCTCATCTTAGATGCCCCAATAATTCATGAATGATAATATACCAAGTATAAAAAAAACACAATTAATAAAATTCAAAAGCAAACAACATTATCACCAATTAAAACCATTAAACCAAGGCTTAAAACATCACATGATTAATTACTGGTTCGACTCTCAAATTCCCCAGTGGAGTCGCCAAGCTGTCGTAACGATTTTTGTCTGGGGGCCTAATCATTAGACGTAAAGTTATGGAGTCGCCACCAATCAATTTTAACTTAGGTGTGATTGGCCACCTATTCAAAACTAAGAATAAGTACTCTGATCTACGTTCCAAAATTTGGATTCGGGAGTACGGTTACGTGTGAGGAAGGTATTAGCACCCCCACAACACCCGTCCAATGGACGGTACCAATTAATCATATTTTATCTTTAGCAATCTTAATTTAAATGGTCTTTTATTCTTTACTAAAATTTTCTTTTTATTATTTAATATTCAATTATTTAAATATTGACATTTTTCTTAGGACATTCTTCAACACTTTGATCGAATTCTCAAGTAATTTTGCACCTCAAGAGTATTCACGGGACACACTTGTCCTTATGAAGAGGCTCCGTCGTCAGATTAATTAAATGTTTTGTAAAAAATTAGTTAAAATTTATCATTTAATTTGGCATTATTTGCTATTCGATTCTTAATTTATTTAATATTAAAGATTTTCTTAATGTTTCTCCAA
Organism: Heritiera littoralis; assembly: GCA_031772115.1. Taxonomy (NCBI): domain Eukaryota; kingdom Viridiplantae; phylum Streptophyta; class Magnoliopsida; order Malvales; family Malvaceae; genus Heritiera; species Heritiera littoralis. The sequence goes on from JAPDPK010000058.1 coordinate 284,103, forward strand.
CACTTTGATTGAATACATAAGGAAATCTTTTTACCTCAAGAGTATTCACGGGACACACTCGTCCTCATTAAGAGGCTCTGTCATCGGATTTTTTTATTTTATTAAAATTTATCTTCATAATTTCTAACTGATTTATTTTGTATTTTTTAATCACTTAAATATTGAAAATTTCATAAGGTACCCTCCAACACTTTGATTGAGTGCCTAAGGGAATTTTCTCACCTCAAGAGTATTTAAGGAAACACACTCATTTCCCTAAAGAGGCTCCGTCGTCGGATTAATTATTATTTTTATGAAAACTTTTTGTTTTAAGATTTATCTTTTCATAATTTTAATTTACTATTAAATTATTATTATTATTATTACTTTTTTATAAATACCCATAGTATTGGAATTATTTCCTCCGAATTTTCCAACACTTTGGTCAAACTTAGAGGAAACACTTACTCACCTAGAAATCTCCCAAAATTTGCACACTTGCAAAGTCTGAGAATTCCATCATCGGAAGAGTTTTCATCTATTCGTAAAATATAAGAAATTTATATTTATAGTTTTAGGGATTATTCATTATCATTGTTCTTTTAAAACTTTTGGATTTTAATTGGACTATTTCATTAACGTGTTATTTAATTCTTTACAACTTTTTAGCGAAAATTTCCCTACATCCTTCAACACTTTGATCGAATGTAGAGGGTTAAAGTTAGTAATTCTATTCCAAATTTTCCAACACTTTGATCAAATTTGGATTAGGCTTTTCATCTCTTCTTTCTTTTTTATTTATATATTTTATTTATTATTTTTTTAGACCATTAATATTGTTATATGTATGTTTTTTTCACATTCCCTTTTTATACTATTATATTCCTTTTAAATTTACTAAAGTAATCATGCTACATGGGATACTTCCTTATTAAGTTACTAACATCTTGAAACAATTTATTAACAACTATTATTTTTAGCTCCTCAAGTAAGACATAAATCATTATTATTTTTTTCAAACCCTTTTTTTACTTTATCTTATTCCATTACATATTTATTTTTTCATTTATAAATTTATTCTTTTATGGGAATTAAATTAAAATGCTTCCAAAACCATTTTTAAATCTTAGAGTTAAATACCAATCATTTAACAAGCTCATGCATATCTACTCAGGAAACATGATATAAAAGAACCCACAACACATAATGAGCCCAACTTCAAGATGCATACAAAGAGCCCAAACAGATATACTCATACATAAACAGGGAGAAACATGGCCACATCACATAAATAAGGCCCCGATTAGAATCTCTACCCAACATACACGTATAAAGCATCCAAAAAGCTTTTAATCCCAGCCCACTTATAACGGCTTGCTCATCCACCACATGCTATCCATCAGACCATATTATCACATGTGTTGAGTCAATAAGTCAAAGGCCATTAAATAGATAAATAATAATAATAATAACTTTTAAAAGAAAAGAAGTCTCACAGTTTTGTCGGGTAAGGGCCTTTCTCCTTTCTTTATTTTTAACTTTCAATCGAGTTTTCCTTTGAACCAAGACAGTGAACGATCGGCAACTACCACCTACCGATGTCACAATGTTGCAATCGCTGCTCCTTCACTTCAGTCTCCACGTGACTTTCCACCAGTACTATTTGATGTTGCCTGTCTCCTTATTTTAGGTATTTGCTGAATGAGAATCGATTTGGGTATTTTGTTATCTGTATTATTTGCTGGAAATTGACACTATTTTTTTGGGTGATTTTCCTATATATATATATATATTTTTTGGGCATTCTAATTGTGGGTTTTGGGTGGCTTGAACTGTGGATGGATGAATTTCAGTGGAGATTTTAGGTATGGGTGGGCAGTGTTCGTTGAAATGACTTGGTGTGGTGAAGCTCGGGTGGCTGGCAGAATGGTGATCTTCTTGGTTTTTTTTTTCAAGCTTTTTCTTTCCTCTCTGTTTCCGTCTCTCTTCACTGTCTTCCTTTCTTTTCTGTGTTTTCCAGTCCTTTAAATAGGCGTTTGATGTCGAAAAAGACAGATAAAATCCCTTAGATCCAGGGATTATAATCCATTTTTTGGCAGATGATCTTCGGAAAAGCTGGTTCCTCTTTAATGTTAATGGAAATCGGTTTGAAAATGGTGGTTCTTGCATGAAGACCATGGCTAAAGAAGATGGTCTGTAGGATCTTTAGGCCATGGTTTTTCTGAAACCGGTGTTCTTCCCTGTTTCTTCCTCTCCTCGAGCAGCTTTCGGTGTGTATTTAGTCAATAAAAACGGAGCAAAATCTCAGAGAATTAATTTGTAGAAGAATTTCAATCTGAAATGGAGGTTTGTCAATGGAATTGCTGGAGATGGCAGAGTGGCTTAGGGTCGATGTAAGGTTGGCAGTCTCCCATCGACATAGGCGCTGCCATTCTTTTTTTTTTTTTAATGTTAATCCAAAAATCATAAAAAGATGGGCCAACTAATTTGGGCTCATGAAATTTTGGGCTTTAGCAAAGCCCAAAATTAATAATAACAAATCAAGGAAAAAGGCCTGGTTATTTAAAACAAATTTGGAGTTGATCTCGATAGATAAAATTCGATTTTCACGATACTTGAACTAATTAATCTCAAACACGAGTTTACTCAAAGTCTGTTTTTGACAAATTAATTCAAGCTCACGATTAAGCAAATTTCAATCTCAAATTACTAAGACTGAAAGAGATTCAATCCAAATATATTTACAATTCCGAACAAAATTAGGTGTCTACACCCATGGTAATATGGTAAATTGAGGAAATGACTCAATGATGTGGGTATTGTGAGTAAACGATCTACAGAATAGATCTCGAATGAACTCCTTAACATTGAATGATTTTAGTGTTATAGTAGGAGTTGCTAAAGTAATATGCGAATATACATGAAATACTAAGAAGACTAACATGAATGGATGAATCTTAGTTTTAACATTGAAAGTAAAGGTGATTTAGTTTACAAATGCTGTGAAATGATATTATATGTTATTGGACAATAGAAAATTGTGGATGATTTATTAGATATGCTCCTGTTGAAATAGAATGGATTGAATCGAGGACTTTAAAATGAAATGTAAAATGATGACGAGTTAGGTATAGGTGCTAAGTCAAGATGTTTGAGGGTGATGATCTAAGGAAGAATTGGCATTATAGTTAACACTATACTGAGTGATATTACCTTAATACATTTCATATGCATGCCTCGTTTCAATACTGTTTTAATTCTATTGTTTAATTTCATCGCTCTTAAGCATGCCTCGTGTTATGCACGAGATTTGAAAACATTCATTTATTCAATACTTACATGAATGTTTTGAATGTTTAAATTGTTTTGAAAAGATTGAACATATAGTGTAATGTATGTATTCATATATATGTAAATGATCTTAAAGAAAAACGTGTTACATACTTTACACTATTTTTATAAAAAAAGTGAAAGATTTAAATGTTTTATGAGACTGTAAGCACCCTAAAAGAATTAAATTCAATAAAGCATAGTGGAAACCGCCTAATTGGAGCTTTGCTCATTAGGCAGAGATGCTCGTCCGACAATAGTCGTGGACAGGTCTTAGTCACGCCTAATCAATGGGGCTGAGAGAGATGAGGTCTATGGCCATAGATAGCACCCTAGTTGGTTTCCAGGGGACGATGACATGATTTTCACTGCTAGCTACAGTGATATAAGTCTTTATTGATAGAGTGATAGGGATTTAGCCTAGTCTCAACCAATATGATATGCAGTTTAGAGTATGCTTTTAGATTGATATGAACTCTAAACTGATATGATTTTATAATATGTGAAATGTGTTTCGATATTTTATTCGATCACACATGATATGAAAAGAGAAATGTGCACGTTTTGATTTGACATGATATGAAAAGAAAAATGTGCATGTTTTGATTGAAACGGAGTGAAAAGACATGTTTTCATTTGATATGATATGAAAAGAAAAATGTGCACGTTTTATTTAAAACGATATGAAAAGTACATGTTTTGATTTCATGAAATGTGAAAAGAGAAATATGCATGCTTTGATCACACATGATATGAAAAGGGAAATGTGTATGCTTTCAATCATGTCTTAAAAAAATAAACGAGAGATGATTTGAGATTTGACATGATTTGAACGTGTTCTAAGAGTACACATGATATGATTTCAATATCACTTATGATTCATATACGACTATATGTTAAATGTAATGAAATGTGAGATGATAGTCGTTTTATACAGTAAAACTTGCATAAGTGATATGTGGAATCAGAATAGAACGATACATTCTGCATGAAATATATTATGATCTTATGTGGTACATTGAACATGAGATGTATAGGAAGAGGTATCATGACTTTTATACTATATGTGACTATATTTCTCTAAGTTGAAAATATTACGATTTAATACAGTACAAAATGTACTTATTGATGAGAAGTGATATGGTCTAATAGTGTCTGAACAAAACTTCACATGAAATGACATGATATGATATGATATGGTATATTATGGAATAATGACAAAAGATTGAAAATGGTTGATCGACTATGATTAAAGGTTAATGTATCAGATAAGTATCGGGATGAGTATAATGAGGTACTACAAAGAGACTCTCCCCTATTGATACCTTAAGCTCTTACACACCAAGAAACCTTTAGGACATGATCTGAGCCGTTTGATAAATGATCATAGAGTGAATATGACGTGAAAATCCTTAAAGGTTTCATGCATCGCATTAGGATAGTATAAGTCTAATTCTGCAATTATATAAATGACTTACTAAGCCGTGGTTTTGCTCACCCCTCAATTTCATATCTTTTCAGACTACTTGGGTTGAAACTTCACTAGGAGGGTTTTGAGTGGGACTCGGAGACGGTATCTAGGCTCGATACTTGTCCCTGTCCTTCGAAACTACTTGGTTGCTTATGAGGTATGCACTCTTGGGCATATGCTTTTATTTTCAGGCAAATTTCTGTATGGTACTATAGGATGGGATGTAAACTAAAATAATGAGTAATCGATATAATGTTTTAATGATATAATGTTATATGATAAGTATGCGAGGATTAGTTATGGACAATAATTGATTTCTCCTCATCTTAAGGAGCAAATTTAAATCATAATTGACTTAAGAAATGAACGGAATTAGATAGTGACTACACTGACACCGAATACAAACTGTAAAAGGAAAAGGAAAAGGAAAAATTTAGTCCATAAATTTGTAGACTAAGAAAATGTATGAGTATCAAGGGAATCATTGCGGCCTTCGGGTCGTGACAAATGGCAACCTCGGCTAGCTGTGGAGTGGTTGAACCGCCGGAATGGGTGGACGCCGGTGGCTGAACCGGCCAAACAGAGGTGAACCGGCCTAAACCGGTTCAGGCCAGGAAAAAAAAAAAGAAAGAAAGAAAGGAGAAAGAAAAAGAAAAGAGAAAGAAGAAAAGAAAAGAAAAAGAGAAAGAAGGAGAAGGAAGAAGAAAGAGAAGAAGAAAAAGGAAAGAAAAAGAAATGGTAAGGAAAATTAAGGAAAATAAATTGATGATATTTATTTAATAATTTTATTGTTATATTGATGTAAGTGCATTGATATTGAAATTGTAGCAAAATGGAAATGAGACGAATGGTGGAGTTCGGCAAGGCTCGAAATGTGAAGACCATGAATTTTCGAAAATAAATAGTAAATATCCGGGAAAATTTAATTTGGATAAATTGCAATCCAAATTAAATAAGAAATGAAATAAAGAAATTAATTTGGATATTTGGAGATCCAAATATTAAAGAAATAAATGTGAGTATATTTATTTTGGATATTAAGAAATCCAAAATGTAAGGAATGAAAATGTGTATATATATATATATTTAATTATTAATTAATAATTATATTTATAAATATTTATTTATAAATATAATTTTAAAAAAAAAAAGGAAAAGGGGCGGGAATCGGGATACCCGATTCCCTCCCAAAATTTCCCCCTCTGTTACAAAACAAAGGAGGGAACCCAAATGGCAGCCCCCCCAGTCGGTGAGAAGAAGAGAGGAGGGAGGAGGCGCCATCGTTGGCCGGAGAAGGGGAGAAGGAAGCTGCCGGTGACGGGAAAGAAAAGAGAAAGAAAAAAAATGAAGCGGAAGCCGAGAGGAAAGAAAGGAAAAGAGAAAGAGGAAAAGTGGCGGTGCCGTCGATCTGGCCACCGCCACACCACCCACGTCGACGGCGGAAGGTCAAGGAAGAGGTGAGGATGGCCGGCGACGAAGGAAAACGAAAAAGGGAGGAGGAAAGAAGAAGAGAAAGAGGCCGAAAACCACCTCCTAGATCCGCCACTGCCAGCGCCGTCGCTCGGGAAAAGGAGGCCAGATCCGACTTCGTGGCAACCGCGGGATGCTGTAGGGTGGCCGAACCGCCGAAAATAGCGGCCGTCGGTGGCTGAACCCGCCAAGCCAAACTGAACCGGCCCGAACCCGACTCGGCCCGACCCAAACCGATTCAGAAAAGAAAAAGAAAGAAAGGAAAGCGAAGAAAAGAAAAGAAAAAGAGAAAGAAGGAGAAAGAAAAAGAAACGAAAAAGAAGAAAAGAAAAGAAAAAGGAAAAGGAAAGGAAGAAGAAGAAGAAATGGCAAAACGGAAATGAGACGAATGGTGGAGTTCGGCAAGGCTCGAAAATCGAAAAGTGCGCTAAGCTTTGGCAAATAGGTAAGATACTTTTATAAAGCATTAGTAGCATTATATTGTATGTGGGATTATGATGTTTATATGATACATTGATGGAATGATTTTTAATGGAATTGTGATTTTTTTTAATATGATGCATTGATTGAATTGATGTTAAAAATGCTAAGGGGACCCACAACTGATGGTGGGGGTCTTAGTAGAGACATAGGAATTGTGAAAATCAACGGCTGTGGTATAAATTGTGTTTTCCTTGCAGGAGGTTTAGTAAAAATTAAGTCATTATGCTGCCAAAATTTTCATGAAAATGTTCGAGGAAAAAGATTAAGTTTCTCATATAAATGGAATCTAGAAAGAATTATCGAAGATAAACTTGAAAGGACCTTATCGTGTCATAGGAAAATTGATTTTTGAAATGGTTAAGAAGGTAATTGGATGAACACGATAACATGAGGAATTATATTGTGAGTCTTATAGAATCGACAATTCGAGTTATATCAACATTACAAGTTGATTATTGAGTTGAAAATGAGATGGAATATCAGTTCGTTGAAATAGTGATGAAAGTAATGATAATTATACGATATAGCTTGGAAGAGGAGACCGCAGTTGGAATTTTGATAGTTGAGCAATTGAATTGTGGAACTATAAACGAGAGTAATGATTTGAGAATTTGTCGAATTCGATCTCCTGATTTTAAATGGTTCCGAATGTGATAATATGGACAATTCAAGAGGTCGATGTTGAGACGATTTCACCGTATTACATTGTATTACTGATTATACGTGAGATGATAAACGGACCTACACTAGTGATATGGGTCTTAGTATCAATGTTGTGGTACACAATGGATGGCTATGATGTTGAGTCATAACGAATATATGATTTGAGTACACATAACTTTATTGACATTGAGGTTGAATTACGACACAATCCGATCATTTATAGATTCAAATAAATGAGTGATGAAAATATATGAATATATGGTTTTGCTTATAACCATAGAATAGGCCTTGAATAATAAGATTTACGATTTGCATAAGTTCAATATTTAATTCTACAGGCTATGTGAAAACTTGATTGAGGATTGTGATCTGGCTTTGCGGTAGTGAATGAAATCGAACCTCAAGTCGAAAATCATGAACGTGTCAATAAGTCAAATCATAATTGGATTTGATAAATGATTATTGATCTGGTGGTTTTGTTATCTTCAATATCGACTCTAGAGTAGATATTGGATGATGACATTGGTAATTACATAATTTCTGTACCTTAAGAGTTATATTGAAAACATGATATCTAAATGTTCACAGAAACTAAGAAGATTCATACTAACGATGCGATCCTAATATTGATGATGAGATGTAAAAATGATTATCATGGTCGATGACGATTGAGAAAGGATATTGAATACCAAATGGTCTGAATACCAAGTAATTTGATTTTCGAATGAATTGAATACTGAACAATTTGAATACCAAATGAATCGAATATTGAATAAGTTGAATAGGGATCTACTGATTTGATAAAAAGAAAGTTTTGAAATCAAAAGATTGATGGTGATAATTTAGATGAATTGATTCACTGTATTAGATGAAAATATTACTGAGGTTGTATACTGAAATAGTTTTATAGCATCGCTTTTAAGCATAACTTGCTACAACTTCAGATGTTATAATAGCAGTTATATGAATGCTAAAAAGTATAGAATAGTTTTAAAAAGAAAGTATATGATATATATATATATATATTTTTATATATGAATCATCTTAAAGAATTTTACCATATGCTTTACATGATTTTGACATGAAAAGATAAAGATTTAAATGTTTTATGAGACTATAGGCACCCTAGAAGAATTAAATTCAATAAAGCTAGTGGAAACTGCCTAATTGGAGCTTTGCTTAGTAGGCAGATATGCTTGTCCGACAATAGTCGTGGACAGGTCTCAGTCATGCCTGATCAATGGGGTTGAGAGAGATGAGGTCTATGGCCATAGATAGCGCCCTAGTTGGTTTCCAAGGGATGATGACATGATTTTCACTGCTAGCTACAGTGATTTAAGTCTTTATTGATAGAGCGATAGGGATCTAGCCTAGTCTCTAACCGATATGATATGAAGTCTAGAGTATGATTTGATTGATATGAACTCTAGACTTGACATGATTTATATAGTATATGAAACATGTTTTGAAAGAGAGATATTTTGAAACTGTACATGTTTTAAACATGTTTTAAAACTACATGATATATGATTTCAACACCTGTGTGATTTGTATTTGATTTTGTGTAGAACATGAAATGATACGCGGTCTAGAGTATAGATTGATTTGATATGAACTCTAGACCTAATATGACTTATAGTATATGAAAAATGTTTTGAATTGACATGATGTGAAAAGAGAAATGTGCACGTTTTGATTTGAAATGATATGAAAAGACATGTTTTGAATTGACATGATATGAAAAGAGAAATGTACACGTTTTGATTTGAAATGATATGAAAAGACATGTTTCGAATTAACATGATATAAAAAGTGAAAAGACATGTTTTGAATTGACATGATATAAAAAGAGAATTATGCATGCTTTCAACCTTAAATATGAAATGAATTGAAAATTCATATGTTGAGCATGTTCTAAAGTAAATAGGATATGATTTGAAATGATTGCGGTTCATACAGTGAAATTATATAAGTTACCTACTAAATTATGACATAATAGTATGCTTTTACATAAGATATATCATGACCTTATATGGTACCAAAACATGAAGAGTATATGAGGAGTATCACGACTTGGTGGTAACGATATTTCATCTGCATGAAGTCATGATATGATATGATATGATACATGAATATAGAATATGCACGAAGAGAATTATGACTTCGTACCACCGTGATTATAATCCTCCATATGGAAAGTGATACGAGATAATAAAATACAGGAGTACGATTATGAAACATAAAGTGATTTGATACGATATTTCAATTGGACATGATGTACTCCGAGATTGAGGAAAGTATAGACTAATAGTATATGACATTCAAATTGGACATGACAGATTGTTGTGCGATGCACTATAGTATAAGGAAGAGAAGACTGAAAAAGTGATTATGATGATTTATTTAAAAGTATAAGTGATAGACAGATGACAAGAAATGAGATAATGAGATGTTATCGATGAGAAAGGATTAACTGTAATTGCAAACTTGCAAGTTTTAAGCATTGCAGTTTAAGACAGTATAATCCTACTCTTGCATTTATATTAGTATCTTACTGAGTCGTGGTTTTGCTCACCCCATTAAATTTCATCTCTTTCAGACTATTGAAGTTAACATCTATCATGCAAGCTGCTAAGTGGGCATCGGAGACGGTATCTAAGCTTGGTACTGGCCACCGTTCTTCGAATCTGCTTCATTGCCTCGAGGTAGACGTTCTTTGTAAATCTCTTATTTACATGGACAGACTTTAATTAATACATAGTACGTATTTTGTTCAACAAGTCAGGATGTAACTTACAAGTGTGATAAATTATTGTATAGAGGATCAATGAAAGTAAAGTAGTAACTACACTGACACCGAATACAAACCTTAAAAAGAAAAAAGAAAAATTTAGTCTATAAATTTGTAGACTAAGAAAAGTATGAGTAATAAGCGAAAGTCGCGACCTTCGGGTCGTGACACGAAAGTCGAAAAACGCGCTAAGCTTTGGTGAATAGGTAAGATACTTTTATAAAGCATTAGTAACTTTATATTGTATGAATTGGAATTATGATTTTTAATATGATGCATTGATGAATTGATGTTAAAAGGCTAAGAGGACCCCCAACTGATGGTGGAGGTCTTAGTAAAAAAATAAATAAATGGTAAGAACCAACGGCTGTGTGGATATAAATTGTGTTTTCTTGTAGGAGGTTCAATAAAAATTAAGCCGTTATGCTTCCGAAATTTTTATGAAAAATTTCGAGGAAAAAGATTAAGTTTTCTCGTATAAATGGAATCCTGGAAAGAATTATCGAAAGATAAGCATTGAAAAGACCTTACCGTATTTCCGGAGAATTTGATATTGAAATCGATGAGAAGATGGATAGTTGAGCCTAATAACGTGAGGAATTACATTGTTTAAGCCTTATAGAATCGACAAATCAAGTTATCTCAATATTACAAAGTGGCTATCAAGCTGAGATTGAGGTGGAATTGTAACATCCCGAATTTATGAAATTCGAACTAACTTTTTCCTTTTTAATTACTATCTTTCCCATTCAATTAGTCAGTATCAATCGGTTTGCATTCGGTGTCAGTGTAAGTTCATTTTACAATTTTCATTACAATTCATAAACATGCTTTAACTTAATATCACACTATTTACATCCATCGCAAACACATCTACTGTGCATTTATAAATTCGAATATAAATATAAAATTCTAGACATATACCTGTTCACTTGATACCTTAAACTTCTAGTGAATTCTTCAACTAACTCGAAGGCAGCGGATATCCTGTACACTGATGGGCTATCTGGGATGGTGAGTAAGGGGGTGAGCTTTGGGGAAAGCCCAGTAAGAAACATATATAAAAGCGTGTATAAAATGCAGTTAAATAAAAATCACTTATTTTACTAATTAAGAGAAAAGCATGTTAAATACAGGCTTAACATTTTATGCAACGCAAATTTCAATTCATTTATCAATATAAAACAATTAATAATCCATGTGATGCTATTTTAAATCAATAATCCGTATAAAACATTTTATAATTTATGCGATGCACTTTAAATCATTAATCAACATATAAGCCATTTATGTAGGCGATGCTATAAAACAAATTTTAGTATGCAACTTCCGTAACAGTTTTAAATGTCAATATAAGCAAGATTTTCATCTTATACAGTAAAACTATTCATTTAAGTTTATCACCTTCAATCATTTAATTTCAAACCTTTCTTTTTTTCTATCAAATCAGTAAATCAGTATTCAAATAATTCAGTATCCAAATCATTTGGTATTCAAATTTTTCAGTATTCAAACCATTCAGTATTCAAATCATTTGGTACTCAAAGTATTCAGTATTCAAATCAGTCAGAAATCAAATCATTCGGTATTCAAATCGTTTAGAAATCAATTCATTCAGTATTCAAAGTATTTGGTATTTATTGTGAGGGCCCGAAGTACCTTACGGGTCATTCATCACCTCACTCAATTCGATATTCAAATCATTCAAATACAATTCAGTGGAGACAGTCACATCTAATAGAATCATGCATAAAACAATATCGGTATCCCCGAAGGGACGATCGGTAACGAATGGCCATCGTTTAACGGTCACAGTTCGCACTGGTCAGGTGCTAGCTGAGTAAATCTGTGGGTTTGACCACAATAATCCCACAGCCGGTAGTCAGTATGTCAGTAACCTGCGGACTTGATCAAGGTCTCGCAGTCGGTAACAGTACGCATGATCACTAAGGAACGACCGTCTCAAAACATTTCTTTAAATCTTATAATTCAATAGTAAAAATCATTTTAAATAGCAATTATCTTTAATCAATCCAAATCATTTTCATAAATCATAGAATTAACAATAGAAATCATTTAAATAGCACTTATCTTCAATCAGTTCAAAATCATATAAAGAGTAATTATCGTAATTGAGCAATAATAAAATTCATTTAAAACTCAATGCAAAACTTTAATTATACAGTAACGTATCTGAACATAAATGGTAAATCATGAGAAATTACATTTTTTGTAATTTGAAACCTTTCATGTAAATCAATTCATATAATGCTATTCATATAATTCATTTCATATAATGAAATTTGTATAAATCATTTCAGATAATGCAATCCATGGAAGTCATCGCATGCAATTTAATTTGTATAAATCATATCATGCACTCATCTCATGTAAATCATTTAATATAATTCAATGCATATAAATCATTTCATTTAAATCAATTCATGTAAAACCTTTCATATAATGAAATATTTAAACTTATAGGAATTAAAGATAATTCCTATTTCTTGTATTTAGGAAAATTGGATAAGAACAATTAAAACGAGATTTCAATAAATTTTCAATTGCAAATAAAACATGTTTTATACAACTCCTATACATGTATCTTACCTCTATTTCCGTGCAATGTCCCAAAATCCGATAATGCTTTTTACGCTTCTTTTTGTTTCCGAGCTTGACACTGCACAACAATTCTAAATTACATTCAAATTTCTATATTATAAATAAAATGAATATTCCACTAATTTCTATTTTCTATTTATCTTTCTCAACAATTAATTTAGTTTATTTTCTATTAAATACCACAACATGACTATAACTAAATCCTATCCTTCTCCAACTCCAATGATTTCATTAGCCTTAATTCTTTACATGGAATCTCATCCTTTAAGCTTAACCGAATTTTTTCCCATTTGCTAAAAAAAAACTTATCCTTTCTTCCAATTTAATTCCACCAATTATCTTAGTAACCTCAATTTATTATTCTTTAACCATTAAATCCCGAAAGTCTACATAATACCATTATGAACATGCCTTGGCCAAATATTCCTATAATTTCATTCTAATCATATATAAATATATATATTTCATTTAATTTCTTTTCTTTTTTTTTTTTTTGGTCGGCATCAGCTTCATTTTTTTTTTTATCATCGCCAAGAGTTCAATGGCTCATTCTTGTGCTTTCCATTCTTTAAATCAACTCTAGATTTTATAAACCTTTCCTATTCATCTAAGAATTACATCAAACATCTTCAAATCATAAGAATTTCATCACCATCGTCAGCCCTGTTCTAGCCAAAATCACCCCTATTTAACGCCACTTCATGTTTTGCAACATTCATCACTGCAGCCATACTTCAAGTCAAGTTCCTATCATCTTATACTACTAATTCATATCAAAATACATTAAAATCACCAATTTTCTCCATTGTTTCTACCATAACTGAACCAGTCTTCTTCTCCTATTCTCAAATTTAATTCCATTATTGATCTTAAACACATCATTCATGCATAAAACAAGTTAAATACCATAGTTAAAATCAAGCAAAGCACCATCAAATGGCTTTACCTCATTCAGCCGAACAAACATAGCCCCTCAAACCCAAAAAATTTCTTCATGTCCACCTCACATATTCTGAGTTCAAGGAAATCTGGACGTAAGGAGCAGCTTGGGTGAAGAAGGTTTGGTGAATTCGTGAAGCAAGAGTGGGCTTTGGCATGATTGACGTGAGGAATTTTGGAGAAATTAGAAGAAAATCGGGCTGCTGCAGAACCAGACCAAGCAAGTCGGTGGAGAACAGACCAGAATTTTCTGGTTTACACATATATTTTCAGCTCCATTTTATCTGCTTTTATTAATTTTCCCCCATTAATATTTTGCCACGTGGCCCACTAATCAAATTCCCTTTCTTTTCTATACTTTTTTTTTTTAATTCAAATCTGTTGCAGCAAGCTTCCACGAGAAGCTTGCTGCATTTTCTTCTTTTCTCTTTTTATTTATTTATTTAATATAAACATATTACTCATAATTTCTATTAACAATTATGTATATTATACATATATTTGTTTATTTATTTATTTCAACCAGTCTATTAACATCTAAAAGTTAAATTTACATATATCTAACTCCAAAAATAAGAGAATTTGCGGTTATCACATTTTCCCCACCTTTAAAGAATTTGGTCCTCCAAATTCAACACACGTAATCCACTGATTCAGTTCATTGAGACTTATCAATTTCTCATACTTACTCTTAACAGTCACTCATTTCATTTATTCTCATCAATACTCTCTTACAATAAATACATAATTTACTAACAATTCTCTTACTTTTGTTGATTTGTATCAATTTCCACATCAATTACATCATATACAATCGTCCTATTATCCTCAAATAATTACATACTTCAATAAATCAGTCTCGGTTATTCGATATCTATATTATTTCTTTACGGTGATACACGATTTTCTATACAATGTCTATACCATTCATCAACTATCTTATTGCATCCCTTCTATTCTCATCAATCCCCATAGTACTCATATCTTTTACAATCATTTTATCACTTGCAAACAATAACAATTCTATTATTACACTTAAACCGTACCCTTCCTTATACACAAAATTTATCTTCTTTCCAATTTACTGACAATTATACTCTTATAAATTTTTGTATATTCATATTTCACCTCAACCATCTTAATTTTTTTAGGTCTCACTTCGATCTAGACAGAGAAAGTCCTGGTGGGGCCCTCACCGAGTACCTCTCTGAACCTTATCGAAGAGATCCTTCATTAAATATTTAAAAAAATAATTTTACTCTTTTAAATTCCTCCACTTTGTAGTTTATATCGAATATAAAAAAAATTTGGGATCCTCCAAATTCGATACAAGAAATCTGACAATTCAATACTTAGAGACTTATCATTTTCATAACTACTCGTTGTAATCAGTCCTATCGCTCATTCATATCAATATGCTTATACCAGATTTACACCATTTTCTATCAATTCACTTGCCTTCATTAATTCATATTGATTTCCAGACCAACATATTCCATAAGATCATTCTATCGTCTCCAATTGACCACAATGTTACCAGTCATTTTCGATCACTTAATACCTATCTCTTTCATTTATATTCGTACTTTCGTATAACTTCTACATTATTCGCTAACAATTCTCATTTCTATTTGTACCACTCATCTCCAATATAATCGTTCTATCATCTTCAATTACTCGAAAACCACCAATCACTTTCAATCACTCTTACTTAATCTAATGCCTTTAATCATCATCAATTATCTCCAATCATTCAATATTTATCTCCACGATAATTCCATACTATATTCATATCTATCCTTCTTGTTCCTTCCATTCCTACCAAAATTTCTCTATCGATCGACATCTTGTTCCATTCTCTAACTATTCTTTACAATTTGTATTCAGACTATGCACAGCAGCGTGGGATGTAAATCAATTTCAACTTACTTACACTGACACGTACTAGGCAAACCTTGCTCTGATACCACTTTTGTAACATCCCGAATTTATGAAATTCGAACTAACTTTTTCCTTTTTAATTACTATCTTTCCCATTCAATTAGTCAGTATCAATCGGTTTGCATTCGGTGTCAGTGTAAGTTCATTTTACAATTTTCATTACAATTCATAAACATGCTTTAACTTAATATCACACTATTTACATCCATCGCAAACACATCTACTGTGCATTTATAAATTCGAATATAAATATAAAATTCTAGACATATACCTGTTCACTTGATACCTTAAACTTCTAGTGAATTCTTCAACTAACTCGAAGGCAGCGGATATCCTGTACACTGATGGGCTATCTGGGATGGTGAGTAAGGGGGTGAGCTTTGGGGAAAGCCCAGTAAGAAACATATATAAAAGCGTATAAAATGCAGTTAAATAAAAATCACTTATTTTACTAATTAAGAGAAAAGCATGTTAAATACAGGCTTAACATTTTATGCAACGCAAATTTCAATTCATTTATCAATATAAAACAATTAATAATCCATGTGATGCTATTTTAAATCAATAATCCGTATAAAACATTTTATAATTTATGCGATGCACTTTAAATCATTAATCAACATATAAGCCATTTCTGTAGGCGATGCTATAAAACAAATTTTAGTATGCAACTTCCGTAACAGTTTTAAATGTCAATATAAGCAAGATTTTCATCTTATACAGTAAAACTATTCATTTAAGTTTATCACCTTCAATCATTTAATTTCAAACCTTTCTTTTTTTCTATCAAATCAGTAAATCAGTATTCAAATAATTCAGTATCCAAATCATTTGGTATTCAAATTTTTCAGTATTCAAACCATTCAGTATTCAAATCATTTGGTACTCAAAGTATTCAGTATTCAAATCAGTCAGAAATCAAATCATTCGGTATTCAAATCGTTTAGAAATCAATTCATTCAGTATTCAAAGTATTTGGTATTTATTGTGAGGGCCCGAAGTACCTTACGGGTCATTCATCACCTCACTCAATTCGATATTCAAATCATTCAAATACAATTCAGTGGAGACAGTCACATCTAATAGAATCATGCATAAAACAATATCGGTATCCCCGAAGGGACGATCGGTAACGAATGGCCATCGTTTAACGGTCACAGTTCGCACTGGTCAGGTGCTAGCTGAGTAAATCTGTGGGTTTGACCACAATAATCCCACAGCCGGTAGTCAGTATGTCAGTAACCTGCGGACTTGATCAAGGTCTCGCAGTCGGTAACAGTACGCATGATCACTAAGGAACGACCGTCTCAAAACATTTCTTTAAATCTTATAATTCAATAGTAAAAATCATTTTAAATAGCAATTATCTTTAATCAATCCAAATCATTTTCATAAATCATAGAATTAACAATAGAAATCATTTAAATAGCACTTATCTTCAATCAGTTCAAAATCATATAAAGAGTAATTATCGTAATTGAGCAATAATAAAATTCATTTAAAACTCAATGCAAAACTTTAATTATACAGTAACGTATCTGAACATAAATGGTAAATCATGAGAAATTACATTTTTTGTAATTTGAAACCTTTCATGTAAATCAATTCATATAATGCTATTCATATAATTCATTTCATATAATGAAATTTGTATAAATCATTTCAGATAATGCAATCCATGGAAGTCATCGCATGCAATTTAATTTGTATAAATCATATCATGCACTCATCTCATGTAAATCATTTAATATAATTCAATGCATATAAATCATTTCATTTAAATCAATTCATGTAAAACCTTTCATATAATGAAATATTTAAACTTATAGGAATTAAAGATAATTCCTATTTCTTGTATTTAGGAAAATTGGATAAGAACAATTAAAACGAGATTTCAATAAATTTTCAATTGCAAATAAAACATGTTTTATACAACTCCTATACATGTATCTTACCTCTATTTCCGTGCAATGTCCCAAAATCCGATAATGCTTTTTACGCTTCTTTTTGTTTCCGAGCTTGACACTGCACAACAATTCTAAATTACATTCAAATTTCTATATTATAAATAAAATGAATATTCCACTAATTTCTATTTTCTATTTATCTTTCTCAACAATTAATTTAGTTTATTTTCTATTAAATACCACAACATGACTATAACTAAATCCTATCCTTCTCCAACTCCAATGATTTCATTAGCCTTAATTCTTTACATGGAATCTCATCCTTTAAGCTTAACCGAATTTTTTCCCATTTGCTAAAAAAAAACTTATCCTTTCTTCCAATTTAATTCCACCAATTATCTTAGTAACCTCAATTTATTATTCTTTAACCATTAAATCCCGAAAGTCTACATAATACCATTATGAACATGCCTTGGCCAAATATTCCTATAATTTCATTCTAATCATATATAAATATATATATTTCATTTAATTTCTTTTCTTTTTTTTTTTTTTGGTCGGCATCAGCTTCATTTTTTTTTTTATCATCGCCAAGAGTTCAATGGCTCATTCTTGTGCTTTCCATTCTTTAAATCAACTCTAGATTTTATAAACCTTTCCTATTCATCTAAGAATTACATCAAACATCTTCAAATCATAAGAATTTCATCACCATCGTCAGCCCTGTTCTAGCCAAAATTCACCCCTATTTAACGCCACTTCATGTTTTGCAACATTCATCACTGCAGCCATACTTCAAGTCAAGTTCCTATCATCTTATACTACTAATTCATATCAAAATACATTAAAATCACCAATTTTCTCCATTGTTTCTACCATAACTGAACCAGTCTTCTTCTCCTATTCTCAAATTTAATTCCATTATTGATCTTAAACACATCATTCATGCATAAAACAAGTTAAATACCATAGTTAAAATCAAGCAAAGCACCATCAAATGGCTTTACCTCATTCAGCCGAACAAACATAGCCCCTCAAACCCAGAAAATTTCTTCATGTCCACCTCACATATTCTGAGTTCAAGGAAATCTGGACGTAAGGAGCAGCTTGGGTGAAGATGGTTTGGTGAATTCGTGAAGCAAGAGTGGGCTTTGGCATGATTGACGTGAGGAATTTTGGAGAAATTAGAAGAAAATCGGGCTGCTGCAGAACCAGACCAAGCAAGTCGGTGGAGAACAGACCAGAATTTTCTGGTTTACACATATATTTTCAGCTCCATTTTATCTGCTTTTATTAATTTTCCCCCATTAATATTTTGCCACGTGGCCCACTAATCAAATTCCCTTTCTTTTCTATACTTTTTTTTTTTAATTCAAATCTGTTGCAGCAAGCTTCCACGAGAAGCTTGCTGCATTTTCTTCTTTTCTCTTTTTATTTATTTATTTAATATAAACATATTACTCATAATTTCTATTAACAATTATGTATATTATACATATATTTGTTTATTTATTTATTTCAACCAGTCTATTAACATCTAAAAGTTAAATTTACATATATCTAACTCCAAAAATAAGAGAATTTGCGGTTATCACAGGAATATTGATTAGGCGGATCACTAATAAAGGTACAATGATTATATGATATAACTTAAAAGAGAAAATCGAAGTTATAATTTAGATGGTCGAATGACTGAATTGCGAGATTATCAATCGAGAAATGATTTCAAAATTGATAAATTCAAATAAATGGGTGTCATACATGAGACTATACAGAATTCGGTTATAATCTTAGAATGGGTATCGAAAAATATTTTCTCACTGAGTGACTTGGAGAAAGTTAGAGGACATGATGAATGGTCTGTCTTAGTGGTATGACTGAGACGATGATAATAAGAAAGTAGATTGTGAGGTTTTATGGATATTTAATGGAATACACGTCCACATAAAAATGTACTTGTACATATCGATATTAATAGATGTGAATTGAAATATTTGCAATAACATGAATAGTCGCAAGACGACTTAAATGATTGAAAAACTATTGATAGTGGAAATTGGCAAATTTTCTTAAGTGGGTAAATCGCCAATCAAAAATTAAATCGATGACGCCTTTACAGATAATTCTATCATGGCGTTACATTATACAGGCCATATAAGAATTGAGTTGAGAATTGTGATATGATTTTGTGATCGTAAAGGAAATTGAACCTAAAGTCGAAAATTATGAACGTGTGTCAATAGATCAAACTATAGATGGATTTGATAAGTGACTATCGATCTTGTGGTTCTGTCATCCTTGATGTCAACTCTGGAATAGATATCGAATGATGATATTGGTATTGCATAATTTCAGTACCTTGATGGCTATATAGAAAACGTGGTATTTAAATACTCGTAGATACTAAGAGGATTCATACTAATGATGTGGTACTAGCATCGATAATGAAATATACAAATGATTGTTATAGTCGATAATTATCGAAAAGGATATTGAATATCGAATGGTTTGAATACCAAGTGATTTGATTATTGAATAAATTGAGTACTGAATAATTTGAATACCGAATGAAAGGAATATTGAATGATTTGAATACTGATTTACTGATTTGATAGAAAGAAAGTTTTGAAATCGAACGATTGATGGTGATAATTTAGATGAATTGCTTCACTGTATTAGGTGAAAATATTACTGAAGTTGCATACTGAAATGGTTTTATAGCATCTCCTTTAAGCATGCCTTGTTATAACTTGAGATGTTATAACAACATTTATATGAATGCTACAATGTATAGTTTAATTTTAAAAGAAAGTATGTGGTATATATATATATATATATATATATATTGATATATGAAGCCTCTTACAGAATTTTACCATATGCTTTACGTGATTTTGACAAGAAAAGATAAAGATTTAAATGTTTTATGAGACTGTAGGCACCCTAAAAGAATTAAATTCAATAAAGCATAGTTGAAACCGCCTAATTGGAGCTTTGCTCATTAGGCAGAGATGCTTGTCCGACAATAGTCGTAGACAGGTCTCAGTCACGCCTGATAAGTGGGGCTGAGAGAGATGAGGTTTATGGCCATAGATAGCGCCCTAGTTGGTTTCTAGGGGACGATGACATGATTTTCACTGCTAGCTACAGTGATTTAAGTCTTTATTGATAGAGTGATAGGGATTTAGCCTAGTCTCTAACCGATATGATATGAAGTCTAGAGTATGATTTTATTGATATGAACTCTAGACTTGACATGATTTATACAGTACATGAGACATGTTTGAAATGAAATATATTTTGAAACAGTACATGTTTTAAAAGTACATGTGATATGATTTCGACACTTATATGATTTATAAATGATTTTGTGTCGAACTTGAAATGATATGCGGTCTAGAGTATAGATTGATTTGATACGAACTCTAGACCTGATATGACTTATAGTATATGAAAAATGTTTTAAAACCGCACATGTTTTAGACATGCTCTGAAAACAAATACCTGAATTGAAATTGAACATGTTCCTATCATGCCTTAAAGGTAAATATGAAATGAATTGAAAATTCATATGTTGAGCATGTTCTAAAGTTTATATGATATGATTTGAAATGATCGCAGTTCATACAGTGAAATTACATAAGTTGCCTAGTAAATCATGACATAATAGTATGCTTTTTACATAAGACATGTCATGACCTTATATGGTACAAAAACATGAAGAGTATATGAGGAGTATCACGACTTGGTGGTAACGATATTTCATCTACATGATGTTATGATATGATATGATACATGAACATAGAATATGCACGAAGAGAATTATGACTTCGTACCACCGTGATCATGATCCTCCATATGGAAAGTGATATGAGATGATAGAATACAGAAGTATGATTATGAAACGAAAAGTGATTGATACTATATCTCAATTAGACATGATGTACTATGTGATTGATGAGAATATGGACTGACAGTATATGATATTCAAATTGGACACGACATATTGTTGTGCGATGACTTGATAGGATATCTCAATTAAACATGATACACGATGCATTGTTGTGCCATGCATCGTGGTATAAGGATAAGAAAATTGAAAATGATTATTGATTTATTTAGAAGTTTGAGTGATAAACAGATGATAGGAATTGAGATAATGAGATATTATCGATGAAAATGGTGAACTGTAATTGCAAACTTGCAGGTTTTAAGCATTGCGGTTTAAGACAGTATAATCCTACTCTTGCATTTGTATTAGTATCTTACTGAGCCGTGGCTTTGCTCACCCCACTGAATTTCATCTCTTTTCAGATTATTGAAGTTACAATCTGCTATGAGAGCTTTTAAGTGGGCCTTCGGAGACGGTATACAGGTTTGGCACTGGCCATTATCCTGCGAATCCACTTCATTGCTTTTGAGGTATACATTCGTTGTAAATCTCTTGTTTGCATGTACAGACTTTAATTAATACACAGTACGTATTTTGTTTAATGAGTCGAGATGTAACTTAGAAGTGTGGCACATTATTATATAGAGAATCAGTGAAATTAGAGTAGTAACTACATTGACACCAAATACAAACCTTAAAAAGAAAAAGAAAAATTTAGTCCATAAATTTGTAGACTAAGAAAAGTATAATTATTAAGTGAAAGTTACGGCCTTCAGGTCATGACAATTAGTCTATTTAATTTTTTATTCTTAAAAATTGAAGGTTTTTGATAATTCCAAATAAAATTTTAAATAATCAAACTAAGCTTAAGAGTGATAAAAAAAAATTATGTTTTTCTTAATATAATATACTTTAAGAAAAACTGAGTTTATGATTATTCTTACCATAATTTCAAATTTTAATTTTGAATTTATATTTTATTATCAATAAGATTACTAATAATATTTCGTAATAATTATTTTGATAGATTTACATATAAAATATTTTAAAAAATGTTAATATGACATCAATTATAAAAATTAGTTAAATAAATTTGAACTATACAAATAGGATGTTAATTTTGTGCAAATGAAGAGCAATACCATATTTTAGTAAGGTGTAATTTTCATTTGAAGAGTTTCAGCAAATTATTGAGAATTCGTTTAGTAAATTTAATCTAAAAGCTAAATTTAAATATTTACTAACTCATTTTATATTTTTTATCTTTTTAATTTTTAATTTTATGCATAGAATATTTTATCAAATTATCAATAATTTTTAATAAAGGTTAATATTATAAAAATTGAATAAGTTAAATAAAATTTATTTAACAAATAAAACACAATAACTTTTTGAATAAGAGAACAATATTAAAAAATGTTATTATATAAATTTTAATGTTAAAACAATTGAAAAAATGTAGATATGTTATCTATTTATTATTATATTTTTATTCAAAAAAATTTTAAATCCAAATTCTCACGCTGAGTTAAATAATTATATTTTATAAAAATAAAAAATTTATATTTTAAAATAAAAAATTATTCCTGTGCGTGGGGCACACACTACTATATATAAAAAAACCCTTTTATTAGTTAGGATTGAAGATGAGTGGATTACAATTTTTTTTATTACTGTTAGTGTTAGGTAGGAATTGGTGACGATCATTTCCTTTGCTAATAGTGACTCCAAACACTAGTCTGAAGTGTTGACTTCAACCTATTCCATCATAGGCTGGTGCGTGCATTTTTTAATGTTCGGTATTAGGAAAGTTGAAAGAAAATTCCAAGAGAGGACTTGGAAAACTCAAAGAACGAGTGGATGAGTCTCTCTATGGTGGAGCACTAACGAGTGGATGAGTCTCTCTATGGAAATTATTCCTGTGCGTGGGGCACACACTACTATATATAAAAAAACCCTTTTATTAGTTAGGATTGAAGATGAGTGGATTACAATTTTTTTTATTACTGTTAGTGTTAGGTAGGAATTGGTGACGATCATTTCCTTTGCTAATAGTGACTCCAAACACTAGTCTGAAGTGTTGACTTCAACCTATTCCATCATAGGCTGGTGCGTGCATTTTTTAATGTTCGGTATTAGGAAAGTTGAAAGAAAATTCCAAGAGAGGACTTGGAAAACTCAAAGAACGAGTGGATGAGTCTCTCTATGGTGGAGCACTAACGAGTGGATGAGTCTCTCTATGGTGGAGCACTAACCCAAATATTCTTATCTGTAAGTAAGCAGCCAGTTGATAAATTGACTTTCAAATCTCCTCTCTCTTTCTCCGCCAAAATATTCACAATCCAAGCCGATCAACCAGAAAACATATTCTTAACAAAAACATGCTCAGTAACGGTAAGGAGTTGACCCAAGTCCGTTGCATACTTGTCCTCGTGCTAGTGTCACTTTCACTCTTGCCTCAAGCTTCAACCAGAAGCATACACTTGGGTAAGTTAGCAACTATTTATGGAAACTTTCTTCTTAATTACTTCTATCTCTCTTTTTAGTTTATGGGTTTCTTTCTTTCACTACTAGAAAATGGATCTTTTGCAACATTTAGAGTCGTTGTAAAATGTAAATTTATCTTTGTTAAAGCTTTTTTGCAACGACAAGGTCATTGCGTAAGCTTCCGTTACTAAAAGTATACGCAACAACTTTCATCGAATAATAAATCATTGCAAAAATATAATTATTGCAACAACTTAATATTTTGTCCATACTTTTTTGGCAACGGAATATATTTGGTTGCAATTGCTTTTGGCAACAGTTTTTTATTGTTGCAATAGTTAGTTTTGCAACGACAATACAAATAAATACGACAATTTGTCGTTCCTAATTTTATTCTCAACAACTATAGTCATTGCTACAAATAATTACGAAACGATAATTTTGTCATTCCTAATTTTATTCTTAATGACTATAGTTGTTGCCACAAATAAATACAAAATGACAACAACTATAATCGTTGTAAAAAAAATTAATAGACTAGAAAATAAAAATAAAAAAAACAAGCGAAATCAAATGAAATCTAGCATTTGAATTAACGAAATAGCGTAACAAAGAACTTTATATCATTAATGGTAAATCTTATATAGTACAAATGATGTCTTTATAGCCTGTTTCGCTCCAAATTATTACATAAAAATTACCAAAACCTGGCTGAAAAGCGGGAAATACATAACCTCGTACAACAACTAAGCATACTCTTGAACTCAAGTCTAATAGTTAGACAGGTATCTACATTGCCAGGAGTGACCTTTATTGCAAATGTTGTATAGGTATATAGGCTTGCTTGACTGAAAAAATTGAAGCTTTCCCCCAATACTTTTCATGGCCAAGAATGCAACCTAAAATGTAAACAGAAATAATATTGTTAGTTACTTACTTATCTAGCACTACATATTTTATGAGAAGTCTTCATCAATTATGAATCAAGCTACTACTTGTTGGATTATGCCCTTAGAACCATTCATTAGATGATTGACTTTGGCATTTTTTTATGTATCATGACATTTTTATTTCATTATTATATTTGTCTTATAACTGCGTAATGTAATCTTATATGATAATGTCCTTAGAATAGTAATAACACACTATTCTTAAAATATCCCTAGTCAAGTATTATTGTAAACAAGGATAACAATGATACGATAAGACTAGTATGTGATTGACTGATGACCATTGTCATGGATATAGGATATCAAGTCATCACATAGGTACATGTTAGAGAACTATATACTGGATCGACCCTCCATGAGAACGCTACATGGATTGTTATATGAGTGTCATAAGCGATTCTCATAGTGATGATGGTGTATGTGATCCTTTGACTTGAGATCATCAGAGATCCCAACATAGAGAATCGCATATTTTAATGCTGCTAGATGTCATTCGTAACAGGATGGACTATAAAGGTAGTAATTGGGTATGCCTTGATCTATGTAGAGAGATGTTGAGTGATCAAGATAGGATTTATCCCTCTTATATAACAAGAGTGATGTCTTGGGCCCTTTGATAGAGTGAGACTAAGAAATGCATGGCCGTGCTCGAATAAGTCAATATGAGATATTGATTTTATTTGTTTAATTAGTCTACTCAGGAATCAATAAATGATGATTAGACTATACAAGTGTGACACATTCCATGACTTGTGTCTAATCAAGACATCAAAGGATAAAGGGATTAGACTACATGGTAACATCTATCACGAGTAAGGTTATGTCGAGTCATTGACATTCTCGTTACATGGGTAGCAATGATGTGTTGCTAGATACCGCTCATTGCCTGTGACAATTTTGTCATTGCCATTGTTTTGAGAACCTATTGGGTCGCACACTTAGAACGGATCAATGAGGAGCTTAATTAATCCTATTCTGAATTGGATTAAGGATATAACTAATCCTATTCTAAGTAGGATTAGAGTTCTGTTTGACAGTAAATTTTAGGGTAAAATTTACTGCCTATAAAAGGATGTTTTGTGTTTTCTAAAAGAGAGCCGCACAATTAAACAGAAAACAAAATATTCTTTTAATCGAAGCTAGCAATTCGGTTATAAGGAATCAAAAACGCTCTTTAAGGCTTCTGATCGTGAGACGTTCAAGAGTCGTGAGATCCGTTCGTGTGGATACCATAGAGGCAGGAACGAAAAGTTGTTGCTTGTGACTCGACCAACGACAGAAAATCAGAGAAAACGTTAGGTAAAATCTCGAAACCCTAATCAGGCAACTCTCCGAATCGATCCTGGTGGAGGCCGAATGTGAAATCCCCAATTTTCTGTAATTTCCTTATGCTTGTATAGTTTTTCAACTTGGATTAATGGAATAAATATGAATTTTCTGATAAATAAATGATGCATGGGACATAGAGGGAATTAAAGGAATTGAGGGTCAAATAATCAAAGGTCAAAGGAGGAGGTCAATGGCTGAGATGATGAGAATGCATTAATGGGCATTAAATGAAATAACATGACTCATCATCATCATCTCTTGCACCCTACGGTACCAGCCCATCTCCCTCTCCCTCTCGTTGCTTCCATTTTTTCTCTAAGTGTTCAAGCTTCTCACCTTGACAAACCACCATCTCATACCATCGATTCGTTAAGCTTCTCTAAAGGAAAACGATCCTTGTCGATAGCTTAACCTATGCCTTTAATATGAGAGAGTGAATCCAAGTGAATAAGGAGATCTAGAAATCCAAAGATTTAGTGAATTGCAAAGGTAAGGGAGGTAGATGGTTTTATGTTGATATTTTGATGGTTTGGGATTGTATAAAGTTGATATAGTAGGTTTATTGAGCTTATAATTGTTATGATGTTTACAGCTTAAAGAGTAAAGAAAAAGGACAAGTGTTGGTGCAACCAACTTGTGGATTAATTGCTAATCGAGGTAAGGAATTTATGTAACGGACGTAGGGTGGCTATGTCCGCATGTTTTCAATTATTTTAATTGTTTTGGAGAGAAACAACAGTTGCTTTAAGTGTAGGAAAAAGGGGCAATTTGGGTCCTACTCCTAGTACCAATTAGATTAGGAGCAGCCGACTGCCTAGAGACATCCAAAACGCCGTTTTTTGAAAATCGACTCAAACCAGTCGACTGCTATGTAAGCCAGTCGACTGCCATTTTTCCAGAAACCATTCCGTTTCAAACCAGTCGACTGCCAAGGGGATAAGTCGACTGCTATTTGTCCAGAAACATTCTGTTTCAAAACCAGCCGACTGCCAAGGGGGCCAGTCGACTGCTAATTCTCGGGAAACATTCTGTTTCAAAATCGATCGACTGCCATTTGGGACCAGTCGACTACCCTATTCGTATTTTGAAAAATATAATAATTGAATTTCAAAAAAGGGAAAGAAATTCAATAAGGCAAAACGTGGTGTAGCAGTCGACTGCCATATATGACCAGTCGACTGCCTATTTGAAAGAAAGGTTTTGAGAACCTGTTTTAAGAAAGGATATTCATACTTGTTTAAAACCTATATGAATAAGGTTTTGGAGACTATGAATCTCTCGAAAGAGCATGCACATTATTTGTTACTTGTACTTAGCTGAGGAGCTCTAGTCCAGCCCTCAGACCCGCAGTATGGCACCTGACTAGTGAAACTATGGGCTATAGACAATGGCCATGAGTCTCTTATTTGATTCGGCTTTGGGGAGGATCCCTGGCCCATACGTGGGTACGCCATTTATTTGATATCTCTCAGGATTATTCCTTACGGGATATATTTGCGGTATCCTCATGAGATCATTATATTGGATTATCCCTTATGGGATATATTTGCTGTATCCATTATCTCTCTGGATTATCCCTATGGGATATATTTGCTGTATCCATGATGAAAATTACTTGGTGCATGAATCTGTCAAATATAATTGTCTCCCATCTATTTGAAAGTATTTGTATTTGCCTATTTGATTTTACGTGATTTGAGATCCGTGGAAATGTTTAAAAGCATGATTTACTTGTATTTGATATTTACGAAAGAAATATACGAAATATGCTTTATAATGATTTTACATGACATTATAGAGCCAAGCAGGAAAACTGCATATAGTGATATAGTACGCTCTTTTACATAAGTTTCTTACTGAGCGTAAACTCACTCCTTTACAAATATTTTTCATACAGATTACTTGAAGTAATTCCGCTCCGGATAGAGGAGCTCATTTCGGGATTTTGAGATACCTTCGGGGCACGCTTCCTACTTATCCCTTGGAGGTATATTTAGTCGGCCGTTACTTCGGCTAATGTACAGTACGATGCTACAGTTTTGTATATGTGGGGAAATTAGGTTGTCTGAATATTTGAGATCCTGATGTACATGACACATGTTTATAAATGAAAATTTTATGCATGTGAAAATGGATATTATACTCTGATAAAAATGCCTAAAGCATAAGAGTAAGGAAGATTGACATCGGATAAACTAGTCGATTTATTTGTTATTTGAAGTAAAAGTTAGTTGCTATTTGGTTAGTGACGAGGACGTCACACCGAATGATTTAAATTCCGCTGCATGTTTGTTTCGGTTTCCTTCACTACTTGCATCCACGAACTAATACGAGTAAATAAGAATTGAGAGATTATAAGTTTCAAACTTGCAAAGAGCTATAAACACAAACCTGTTAGTAGAAACAGATATACCTCTTAATCTTATAAGAAGCCTAGCCATTGCAAGCAGCACAGCTCAAGGAAACCTCTCATTCAAAATCAACCGTAGCCTAATTGAACAGCTATCAACATTGGCATTTAAACCATTGCTTGATACAACTGACTTGTACCTTGATCAAACCACCTAGATGGGAGCTCTTGACAAAACCAAATTCAATATAAAATTACTCAAAGTCACTCAAAATATTCAGCATGGACAAAGAATGGATGGATACAAGCTCAATGCCTAATCCTTGGAAATTGCGTAATTAAACCATTCCTTTGAAATAAAAAATCTATATAAAAAATTAAAAATACAAAAAAAAATCATTTATATCAAAATTAAACCCATATACCAAAAAAAAAAAAACCTAGTGGTAGGAACATGCTGAGAGAATACTTATCAGTTATAATTTCAAATTACAGAGAAAAGTTCAAATTATCAAGAAAAGTTTACACTATAAAACTATTTTTCAGTAACTCATGCACTGATAAATTTCAATTCTTATGATAAATTCTCATATAAACATATGCCGCCAACAAAACATTGACACAATCGAAATCCACTAACTCCAAAAAACCTTAAATCTTTTTGAATAGGAATCTAAACATAACAAATTGGTACTGCCAACAGCCACATTTAGATGCACAACAAAGCAATTAAAAATACAAAGCAATTTAAAATACAAACCCTAAATATAAAATAGAGAGGGAATTGCTAAAATTACAGTGATGATAGAGGAGAGAGTAGGGTGTCACCTGGGTTATGTGGGTAGTGAGGTGCGGTGTCATCTAGCTTTCATTGCAGGTCGAGAATTTTTCAGAAATTTCTAAGACTCAAAAAAAAAATAAAAATGAGTGAGAGAAAAAGAAGTTATGGCCGCGAAAGTGAGGAAAGAAATAATGGAAAGAAATAAGCGGAGTTGGAGAAAAAAAGTAATATGAGTGAAAAAAAAAAGAACCTTACGGCGCTTGTGAGGGTAAGATGGAAAGAGATAAAAGACGGGAGAATGGAGATAGGGTTTTTACTTTTCTCATATGCTATTTTTTTTGAGAGATACTTTTCTCATATGCTAAGCGGTCAAAACTAAATAGTTTTGGCATGGTGTAAACAAATATAGTTTTTTTAATAATATATTCTCATTCAAAAGTCACAATTATAATCAACAAATTACAATTCATAAACCGATAATTTGAAACAATGATAAATATAAATTACAATAACAAACTAAATAAATAAAATAACAAACTAAACCAATTTCACACTTGATGAAATTCGAATCTAATACCTCAAAGTTTATATTTTTTATATATATATATTATATTTATATATTATACAAATATATGATATCTCTATTTAAAATTTTATGAAAACGATATAGATATTGTAACAAATTTTTATGTCGTCGTATAAAATGTTAAGAAAAATTCAATTTGTCAATAATTATGAAAAGTCGTTGCAAATATGTTAAAATTTCGAAACGACTTTTTTGTGTCATTACATAAAATATTTAAAAATTAATAAGGCAACAATAATAAAAAATCGTTACAAAATATAATAAGATATCGTAACGACTTGTTTTAATCGTTGTCAATTAGTTAGAAATTCGTAACAACAAAAGATATCGTTGTATAAAATATTAAAAAATTAGAATAAGCAACGACTATAAGAAGTCATTGCAAATATAATGAGATTTTGCAACGATATTGTTAGTTGTTGTAAATTATGATTGCTAAAAGCCTAGTAGTGTTTATGTTTGTTTTATGGGTTATTGTAGGAAGAAAGGTGAATGAAGAGATTAAGAGAAATCTAATAGAGGTACGACCACCAGATCCATCTCATAAACATGGACCAAATGGTTGTACCCGATGTATAGATCCACCACCCGTTGATGATATAGACAAGGAAAATTTTACTTGGGCAACCAAGACCCAGCCCCATAATTAATGGCTACAACCATACACTTGCCACTCCCACTTTTTTGGTTCTGATTGGATCTCTATAATTAATCTTGTACTATATATGTTTATGTTTATACCAAAGCATAGAGCTGAGGAATCTCTTGAGAATTGATCTTCTCCGTGGTGCAAATATTGAGAATTCTCTAAATTATGTACTCTCCATCTCATAAATAATATCTTAATTTGTTTTTCATTTTCAAGTGTTTATTTATTAAAATCTAAAAAATACTCGGTCAAAACTTTGAATGAAGTAATTTTGATTATGTTCTATTTAAGTTTTTTTATCAATTTGATGCAATACAAGTAAAGGGATTTATCAGATTACACTGTCTTTTATCTAATTTGATAGGATGAACATTTTTATCTTTTATGTACCGTAGATACATACATAAGGTTGAGTTCATATTAATTTTAAATCCCAAAACTATTCTGGATATCTATTATCTAATAACAAAAAGTAAATGCTTTTTTCTTTTGTCTAAAGTCTAATTAAGATTGAGCAAAGCACATGTACCATTCGATAAGGTAATATTAAATACAACACAACAAAAAAACATGAAAACAAAATGAAAAGAATATAAAATAATACATATTAAAGTTTAATTTGGTAATTAATTTTAAAATTATTATCCAATATACTGTTAATGAAAATTCTAAATTCTATAAACGGAATTAAAATGATGATATATACTCTTTAAATTCTATAAGATAATATTACATACAACACAATAAAAAACATGAAAACAAAATGAAAAAAATAAAAATAATACAGATTAATGTTTAATTTGGTAATTAAAATTAAAATTATTATTTAATACGCTGTCAGCAAAAATTTTAAATTTGAAATTTTTTTAATTTTTATTTATGGGTTATTGTAGCAAAATAGGTAAATGAAGAGATTCAAAGAAAGCTACAAAGTTCTAAACCGCCAGATCCATGTCAGACTCATGCAAGAGGTGGCAGTAGCGCTAATTATTTCTATAATATTATGCAAAATTTCTTAGTTGAAAATCATTATTTTCAATTAAAACGTTTTTTGAACTTACTCTTGTTGGTAGTATCTGTTCTGTTAGTGTTCTTTTGATGGAAAAATATGTTACTCTTAT
Organism: Heritiera littoralis; assembly: GCA_031772115.1. Lineage (NCBI taxonomy): Eukaryota > Viridiplantae > Streptophyta > Magnoliopsida > Malvales > Malvaceae > Heritiera > Heritiera littoralis. The sequence continues at coordinate 315,844 of JAPDPK010000058.1, forward strand.
AAAGTAGAAAGAATCCAATTTAGTAAGTCTTAATTAAAAGAAGTTTTTTTTCATCAAGGTATAGTAATCTTTTATAAAACTATAACTTCTCAATTTAGATCAATAAAATATTAAAAGTCATTTATTTAGATATCATTTTATTAAAATATGAGACACGTAGATTTCACTTTAATTTTACTTTCTTCTACTTGATTAATTTAACATCATCTCACAGTATGAATTTTTAAATAAAACATAACTCGTATAGTATAATCTAAAATCTTCCATGCATTAATCACATTAGATGTCATTATTAAGTAAAAGCTAATAAGAGTCATGATATATCTTATCTGAAAATTAAGTATAAAAGTCTGAAAATTTATAATGACCAATAAACATTTTAAACAGAGATATCTTATCTAAAAAACATATCATTATTGTTAGCTTTAAATTGACAAGTATTTTGAAAATGACAAAACTCAAGTAAACTTAAAAATGATTTTTATACAAGTAAATTTGCTTTGAATGAACTCAATGATTGAAACTATTTTAACAAAGTCTTGGAGTGTGATTTCAACTGAAAATGTCAGTAAATACTCTTAAGAAAAGTGCTAGAAGTATTTGAACTAACGTAGAATCACAAAAAACCATAAACTATCTCAAATTGCAGTTAAAGACGTGCAGGAAGGCATTCTGGTTAAAAGGGATCGATCCCTACTGTAGAGGGATCGATCCCATTTTGGCAGTAAGTTGGACAAGCACCCTGGAACAAGTTGAAATGCTCTCGCAATAAAAAGGATCGATCCCTCTGGTAAAGGGATCGATCCCTTTGCACGAGACCTGACAGTAACGGCTAGTTTTTGAGGGTTTCAACGGGAGGATTTGCATTAAATGCTTCACCAACTGTTCTATCCGTTTGGTGGGTTATAAATAGAGGTATTTATGAAGTTTGGAGGTAGAACAAGCACTCAAAAATCCTCAAGCTTCAAGAAAGAAAATCAAGTCTGAAATTATTCATTGTGAAACTCCATTTGTGAGAGTTCTTTGTGTTCTTCACCCATTCACTGAAAATTCTGTTATTCAAAGGGGTGAGCTATCCTTGTAAGGTCTGATATTGTAGAGTGTGGGAATACTACAAGGGTAGAGGATTAGAGGGAGATTTCTAAAGTCTCAAGAGAAATTGTAAAAGGTCTTGCCACACCTTCAAGTGGTTTGTAAGCATTCTCAAGGAAGAGGTGAATCAAAACCTTGACAAGGAGTTCAAGGAGAGAGGACGTAGGCAAGAGATTGGCCGAACCTCTATAAAACTTGTGTTTGCTTCTCTTTCCCTTACTCTTATTTACTGCATTTATTTCATTGTTGTTTATTTGACTTTGATTGTGCATTAAGAGTTAAGAAAATTAGAAATAACTAGAAAAACCGATTCACCCCCCTCTCGGTAGAGCCAACAATTGGTATCAGAGCTTGGGCTCGAGATTGACTTAGATTAACATCTATCGAGTATAAACGATCACTAATGGCTCAAACTAGTTTGTCTACACCCTTGGTAGGAGGGGGACACTCTACGGTTAGACCTCCACTCTTTAATGGTGAAAACTATGCTTATTGGAAGACTAGAATGATGCTATTTATTCAAACTAATGATTATGAGGTATGGAGAGTTATTGTTAAAGGTCCCCTTATCCCTATTAAGAAAGTAGATGGGACGGATGTGCCTAAGAAAGAAGACGAATGGGATACTAATGATATTAGGATGGCACAACTTAATGCTAAAGCAATGCACACACTCTTTTGTGCATTAGGACCAAATGAGTATAATCGAGTGTCACAATGTGAGAATGCGAAACAAGTTTGGGATAAACTAGCTATCAAACATGAGGGAACCACACAAGTCAAAGAAACCAAAGTACGCATGCTCACACAAGACTATGAACTATTTAGAATGAAGAATGATGAGTCAATTAGTGACATGTTTACTAGGTTTACGGACATAATAAATGGTCTTAAAGCTTTAGGGAAGACGTACTCTAATGTAGAGATGGTGAAAAAGATTCTCAATAGCTTACCCAAATCATGGGAAGCTAAAGTCACTGCTATTGAGGAATCCAAGGACCCTCATACACTATCATTAGATGAACTTATGGGATCCTTGCTCACTTATGAGATGAAAATTAAGAGAAATCAAGATCCCCCAAAGAAAGTTGAAGTAGCACTAAAATCCACCACAAGTAAGGAATCAAAAGATGATCATGATGTAAGTGGTGATGAAGAAGATTTAGAAATAGCCATGTTCGCCAAGAGGTTCAATAAATTCATGAGGATGAGAGCTAGTGGAAACTCTAGGAGACCCCCTAGGAGAGAGTTAAATAGAGGTGAAACTAGTAGGAAAGATAAGGACCAAATTATATGTTATGAATGCAAAAAACCTGGCCATATTAAATTTGATTGTCCCTTGTATAGGAAGCAAAATGAAAAGAAACAAAAGAAGAAAGCAATGGTGGCTACTTGGAGTGATAGTGACTCCTCCGACGAAGAGAATGTGGAAGATGAAGTAGCTAACCTTTGCTTCATGGCTTTTGAAGATGAGAAGGTAACTTCTAACTTGCTAGATACTCGTGAATACACTTTTGATGAATTACAAGATGATGTAAGTGGTGATGAAGAAGATTTAGAAATGGCCATGTTCGCCAAGAGGTTCAATAAATTCATGAGGATGAGAGCTAGTGGAAACTCTAGGAGACCCCCTAGGAGAAAGTTAAATAGAGGTGAAACTAGTAGGAAAGATAAGGACCAAATTATATGTTATGAATGCAAAAAACCTGGCCATATTAAATTTGATTGTCCCTTGTATAGGAAGCAAAATGAAAAGAAACAAAAGAAGAAAGCAATGGTGGCTACTTGGAGTGATAGTGACTCCTCCGACGAAGAGAATGTGGAAGATGAAGTAGCTAACCTTTGCTTCATGGCTTTTGAAGATGAGAAGGTAACTTCTAACTTGCTAGATACTCATGAATACACTTTTGATGAATTACAAGATGATGTAAGTGGTGATGAAGAAGATTTAGAAATGGCCATGTTCGCCAAGAGGTTCAATAAATTCATGAGGATGAGAGCTAGTGGAAACTCTAGGAGACCCCCTAGGAGAGAGTTAAATAGAGGTGAAACTAGTAGGAAAGATAAGGACCAAATTATATGTTATGAATGCAAAAAACCTGGCCATATTAAATTTGATTGTCCCTTGTATAGGAAGCAAAATGAAAAGAAACAAAAGAAGAAAGCAATGGTGGCTACTTGGAGTGATAGTGACTCCTCCGACGAAGAGAATGTGGAAGATGAAGTAGCTAACCTTTGCTTCATGGCTTTTGAAGATGAGAAGGTAACTTCTAACTTGCTAGATACTCATGAATACACTTTTGATGAATTACAAGATGCATTTGATGAATTGGCCAATGAATTTGAATGCATGAACTTGAAATATAAGAAAATGATCTCTAAGTTGAAAAAGGAAAATGAAATGCTTGTGAATGTTAAGTTAGAATGTGAGAAGAAATTAGAAAATGCTAATCTAGAAATTAAAGAATTAAATAAGAAGAACACTAATTTGCATAACTCCTTTTCTAGATTTTACATGGGTCAACAAAAACTTGATCAAATGCTAGAAACTCAAAGAGCATTCTTTGATAGAGAAGGGTTAGGCTATAATGCATCTAACAAAGAGACTCATCTTAAAAACTTTCTAGTTAAAGATAGAAAATTTGCTTTGTGCCCCTTATGTAACAAACTAGGACATTCTTCACAAGCATGCACCTCTAGGAAGACCATAATTAGAGGAAAAATGGCTATCAAGATTTGGGTGCCTAAACATGTTTTGAATTCAAATGATGAGTCTTTAAAGTTGAAATGGATCCCTAAAGGATCAAAAATTATTGATACTAACTCTCAAGGACCCAAGAAAATTTGGGTACGTAAGATGAAAGCTTGATTTGTTTGTAGGAGGAAGAGTATTGCTACAAGGCTAAGTCCAAGGAGCATTGGTACCTTGATAGTGGATGCTCTAGACACATGACGGGAGACAAGAGCCAATTCAAGTACTTAAAGCATAAAAATGGTGGAGAGGTCACGTTTGGAGACAACTCCAAAGGACAAATTGAAGGAATTGGCTCCATTGGTAACTCTTCCTCAACCATTGAAAATGTTTTGTATGTTAGAGGCTTGAAACATAACTTGCTTAGTATTAGTCAATTGTGTGATAAGGGATTTAAAGTTATGTTTGATGATTTGTGTTGCAATGTTGTTAATGCCAAATCTAATCAAATTGTGTTTATTGGACATAGACAAGGAAATATTTATATTGTAGATTTAAATAAACTTAATAGCAAAAACGTATGCTTTATGGCTACTAGAGAAGATGAACCTTGGTTATGGCATAGAAGACTAGGCCATGCTAGCATGCATGTTTTGTCTAAGTTAGCCAAAAGAGACTTAGTAGTAGGATTGCCTAAGCTTCAATTTGAAAATGACAAAGTTTGTGAGGCATGTGTAAGAGGAAAACACAAAAGAATTTCATTTAAACCTAAGAAGTGTGTCACTACCTCTAGATCACTTCAACTTCTTCACTTAGATCTTTTTGGACCAACTAGGACAACTAGTTTAGGAGGTAAATACTATGGATTTGTGATAGTTGATGATTACACTAGGTTTACTTGGGTGTTCTTTTTAAGTGTTAAAAATGAGGCCTTAGATAAATTCACTGTTTTCTCAAAACTTGTTCAAAATGAAAAAGGTTACTCTATTTCAAGTATTAGAAGTGATCATGGAAAAGAATTTGAAAATTTGGTTTTGATATATTTTGCAGTAAAAATGGTATTAGCCATAATTTTTGTGAGATCCCTGAATTTCATGTAGTTCCTCCATGTATGTAAAGTATTCTAAGTTAATATGATTAAATGAGTATAAAGATTAATGTGTAATTGATGTATGAATAATGTATGTATGATGAATGGAAGGGAATATAGAAGAAATAATAAAGTTGAATGTCCATAAGTCAAATGAAGCATGTTGATATCAGGAAAATAAATGGGATATGAGACAAGAAACAAAATCAAAAGCATGATTGGTGATTAAATGGATGAGTCCTATGGAAGAAGAATTAAATGATAGTCAAATGGGTCAAAAGGTCAAGAAAAGCTTGGCTGAGATAAAGGATGAGATGAGCATGCATTTAATGCCTTGCATGACTCACCCTCATCATCATCATCACCCTACGCCAGCCCCTCTTCCCAGCTCTTCCTCTCGTTCCATCCAAACTTCCATAGTTTCCATTCCAAGCTTCTTGCTAAACTACCTTACTGCCTCACCAATTCACGAAGTTCAGTTAACGAAAATCGATCCTTGTCGTTAGACTAGGTGATATCTAAAATTTGGTGAATTGATCTCAAGTATTGGAAGAGATCTCAAAGGTTGAGATCTTGATCTCTAGTGAAGGTAAGAGAAGAAGATGATTCTTACAATTTCGTTCATGATGTGAAGTTGTTTTGAGTTGGTATAACATGTGTATGTGATTTAATTTAAGGTTTGATATGGTATGATGATTTTAGGTTAAAAAGGTGAAAAGCTAAGGTGACGCATCAAGTGATCTTGCGTTCTCGAGGAAATCGAGGTAAGGAATTTATGTAACGGACGTAAGGCGGCTATGTCCGCATGTTTTTATGATGTTTTACATGTTTTGGAAAGATGTACAAGTTGTTTTATGTAGGAAAAGATACACTTTCGGACTTGTCTCCTAGTACCAATTAGGCTAGGAGCAGCCGACTGCCTTAAATGGGAAGTCGACTGCCTAGAGACAACCAAAACGTCGTTTTCCGAAACCCGATGCAAACCAGTCGACTGCTATGTAAGCCAGTCGACTGCTATTTACCCAGAAGCATTCTGTTTCAAACCAGTCGACTGCTATATGAGACAGTCGACTGCTAATTTTCAAGATGCATTCTGTTTCAAAACCAGCCGACTGCCTATAGAACCAGTCGACTGCTATTTTCCGAGATGTATTCTGTTTCAAAAAACAGTCGACTGCTATATGGGCCAGTCGACTGCTATTTCTGAAGAAGCATTCTGTCTGAAAACCAGTCGACTGCTATAATGACCAGTCGACTGCCCTCTCGTATTTTCAAATATGAAAATATAGAAATTTAAATGAAAATAATTTCGAAAAAGGAAGTTATGAAGTAGCAGCCGACTGCCCTATGAGACCAGTCGACTGCCATGCATGAAAAGAGCTTTCAAGCTTAATTGATTTAAACACAAAAAGTGTTTTCTGAAAAAGGATATTATAATGTTTTGAGACTATGGACTGCGTAATGATTATGCATTTCTGATGGATGAGAGACTCTGATCAAGTCCTCAGTAATATGTATGTTGAGCGAGGAACCTTAGTCCGGTCCTCAATCCCACATGTGACACCTGACTAGTGTTCACTGTGGAAATTATAAAGGCAGGAGAGAATCCCTGACCTATACGGAGTGCACTACTGTACCAATGCATGATTAGAGTCATATAAAGTCATATAAATGGGAATGAACGGTTTATATGACGACTCAATCGCTTAAACATTGTACATGGTCTCCATCTATTTCAAGTATAAAAATGTATGTATGAAGAACAGTATACGATGTATGTTTTCAAGTATGAAGTATGCTATGAAGTATGAAGTTTTAAAGAAGAAGTATGATACATGTTTTATATGTATGCTATGTTTTAAAGAAAGCATACAAAGTATGTTTGCCATGGCATTTGAAATAATTATGCATGATGGCAATTAATGCATGAAAGATGTTTATGATGCATGCTTTATAATGCTTTACATGACATTATAGAGCCAAGTAGGAAAAGTTCATATAGAGGCATAGTACGCTCTTTTACATACTTTTCTTACTGAGCGTAAACTCACCCTTTTACGACCATTTTTCCTACAGATTTACTGAAGTGAAATCCGCTCCGACTAGAGGAGCTTGTTTTTGAAGAATCGAAGTGTACCTTCTCAATACGCTTCCCAGTTAGTATAGAAGGTATACTCCTAACTTTATGTATAATAAAGTTAATATTCAGTTACGGTACAGTACAAGTAGATATTGTGTATATTGGATATCGGGGATGTAAGATAAGATGATGTATGAGATCCTGTGGAAATGAAATGATATGTATATATATCATTTATTTTTAAGTCTATGGAGATTGCAAAATAATTCATAAGCTATTAAATAATTAGCTTAAAGGTAAGAAAAGAATGACACTGTATAAACTAAATCTAACTAAAGAAGGACAAGATAAGTGATAAGATGGAGTGACGGGGTCGTCACAGAGTGGTATCAGAGCAGTTTAGATTGAGGTTTGTCAGTGTCAAGAAGTTAGAAATAGAGTAGATCCCCAATTTTACTGTACTCGTCTGAATATAAATGTATAGTATAGCTGTCCATGGTTATACTAAAGAGCTCAATGATGACTATGTTTACAGTATGAGCTCACAAAGGAGAGGTACAAAAAGAGGAAGAGGACGGGGTCGTGAAGAACAGCCCCCAGTTCCGTCTCCTCATCCGTCTCCACCGCATAGCCCAAATACGAGGCTAGCGAAAATGGAAAAGCATATGGAGAACATGGCCGCTATGTTCACACAATTCATGTCGAACTTTCCAAATGTGGCCACAAGTACCCAAGCGGCTACACCTGTTGTTGCTCCTGTAGAAGTAACACCACCAGCCCCAACTACGGAAAGGCGGGATCCTAAAGCCTATTGCAGTGTGGCTTTGATAAAAGAATTTAAGAAGTTGGATCCGCCCAAGTTCAAGGGGGAAAGAGATTTGCTGACAGCAGAGAACTGGATGAAAGCAGTTCTCAAATCTTTCGAGTACATGCCCTGCTCCGAAAGGGAGAAAGTAGGCTTGGCTGCCTATCTGTTGATAGATGATGCTGAGTATTGGTGGCAAGCCACTCAGACTGTGTTAGAGGCCCGATATGATGAAGTTACGTGGGATCGATTTGTAGAAGCCTTTAATGAGCAGTATATCCCACGCACGGATCAGAATAGACTGAAAATCGAATTCTTAAGCTTGACTCAGGGTACAATGACGGTGAATCAGTATGAATCTAAGTTCACTACCTTGAGTAGATTTGATCCAGAAGTCAAAAGAGATGAAGGGCATAAGATTTTCAGGTTCATCGAGGGATTGAGGTCCCCGATTAGATCTAAATTGTATCCGATGGATATCACCACCTATGGAGAAGCTGTCCGTAAGGCTCAATTGTGTGAGCAGGACTATGATTTGCATCATGCCGAATTCCGAACCAAGGGTAAAGGCAAAGAACCGATGAAACGGAAGTCGGATGAGAAAACTCAGAGTGATAGGTATCCACATCGGAGAAGTAGACGATCTGAAGGAGTTTCTATAGGTAAGTAAAATATGGAAAGATGATCTTTAAATTAATTTAATGGTTATATGGAATAATATCGAAATTGGAATTATAATAATAATGATAATGGTATAGGTACTCCTAAGGCTACCGGGATCAAGATAAATGATGAGCGGTCCCGATATCCAGCTGGAAGTACTGCTAGCTCACCAAAGAGTACCACACAAAGATGTGAGCAGTGTGGGAAATTTCACGGATCACAGCCATGTCGCTTGGCGAGTGGCGCTTGCTTTAGATGTGGGGAGAAAGGGCACATGATTAGAGATTGCCCTCAGAGAGATCCGAAGATGCCTGATGAATCTGATAAGGCTCCTAAACCACAACCTAAAGCCACTGCAGCAGAGAAGGGAAAGAAAGCTGTGACCCAAGGACGAGTGTTTGCCATCGACGAAGAGTCTGCTGATACCTCGTCCAAAGTGATTAAAGGTACGATTTACTTGTTTGATATAAGTGTCACAGCATTGTTTGATCCAGGCTCTACGCATTCATTTGTGTCCCCTAGGATTGCTAAGGAAATACCCGTTGAGCCTGAAACTTTAGAACAATTAGTGAGGATAATTACACCTCTTAGGGAATCACAAATAACAGAGTTGGTGTGTAGAAACTGTAAGCTACGGGTAGGAGAAAGAGAATCTAAGGCTGACCTAATCCTACTGAATATGTATGGACTTGATGTTATTTTGGGTATGGATTGGTTAGCCAATAATCATGTTATAGTGGACTGTTATGCTAAGAGTGTAACATTTTCTTCACCCGTTAGCTATGTTGTAAATTTTGCAAGCAACTAATATGAAAGCATGTTTGATCTTGAATGTTTGCAAATGAAATTAATGAATAATATGTATGATGATGTGAAGGATTTATTGCTTATGTGGAGGACGTAAATCAGAAACGTCCCGGACTCAAGGATATTCCTGTAGTCCAAGATTTTCCAGAAGTGTTTCCGGACGATCTTCCAGGACTTCCTTCAAGTAGGGAAGTGGAATTTACGATAGATTTGGTGCCTGGAACTGAGCCCATTTCAAGAGCACCTTACCGGATGGCTTTGGTAGAATTAGAAGAATTGAAGAAACAGCTTCAGGAGTTGTTAGACAAGGGATTCATACGACCCAGCGTATCCCCTTGGGGTGCTCCTGTGCTTTTTGTCAAGAAGAAGGATGGTAGTATGAGGTTATGCATTGACTACCGGTGGTTGAATAAAGTGACGATCAAGAACAAGTACCCTCTTCCCCGAATTGACGACCTCTTTGATCAGCTAAAGGGTGCACAAGTCTTTTCCAAGATAGACTTGAGATCGGGATATCACCAGTTGAAGATTCGAGATGAGGATATCCCTAAGACTGCATTCAGGACAAGGTATGGTCACTATGAATTCCTAGTGATGCCGTTTGGTCTGACCAATGCACCTGCAGCCTTTATGAACTTAATGAATGACGTGTTCAAACAGTACCTAGACCAGTTTGTCATTGTCTTCATCGATGACATTTTGGTGTACTCGAGGTCATGGGAAGAGCATGAGCAGCATTTGAGGATTGTTTTGGAGACCCTCAGAGATAGAGGATTGTATGCCAAGCTAAGTAAGTGTGATTTCTGGTTGAACCAAATCTCCTTTTTAGGACATGTGATCAGTAAAGATGGTGTCTCAGTTGATCCATCAAAGATAGAAGCGGTGGTTCAATGGGAAAGACCGAAGACAGTGACGGAGATTAGGAGTTTCTTGGGTTTAGCTGGCTACTACAGAAGGTTTGTAGAGGGTTTCTCGAAGCTAGCTGCTCCGCTGACGCGCTTGACGCGCAAGGAAGTGAAGTATGAATGGAATGAAGCCTGTGAGAGTAGCTTCCAAGAGTTGAAGAACAGGCTAACGACTGCACCGATCCTTACCATCCCTAGTGGTTCAGGTGGATTTGCGGTGTATAGTGATGCCTCAGGGCAAGGCTTGGGATGTGTGTTAATGCAGCATGGTAAGGTAGTGGCCTATGGGTCTAGACAATTGAAGGACCATGAGAGGAACTACCCGACTCACGATTTGGAGTTAGCTGCAGTAGTGTTTGCCCTGAAGATATGGAGGCATTACTTGTATGGTGAGAAATTTCAGATTTTTACGGATCATAAAAGTCTGAAATACTTGTTCTCCCAAAGAGAATTGAACATGAGGCAAAGAAGATGGCTCGAGCTTCTAAAGGACTACGATTGTGAGATTTTGTACCACCCGGGAAAAGCAAATGTGGTGGCTGATGCTTTGAGCCGGAAGCATGTAAGTATGGTGTCTTATATGATGATAAAAGAGCATGAATTAATTGAGCAATTTGCAAGCCTCAACCTTAATGTCATGAATTATGAGCAAATTGGAATGACGGCTAGTTTGAGGATTGAGCCAGAATTGATGAATAGAATCCGAAGTGCTCAAAAGAAAGATGATAGATGCATTGAGGCTATAAATCAGATGCAGCCAGGTATGATCTCAGAGTTCAATCTTGGTAGTGATGGAATTTTAAGGTTTAAAAGTCGTATATGTGTTCCTAATGATGATGAATTGAAGAAGCTGATTTTAACTGAAGCACATGCCACTAAGTACACGTTGCACCCAGGAAGTACGAAGATGTATTATAATCTTCGCAAGGTGTATTGGTGGAATGGCATGAAGAGAGACATAGCAGATTTTGTAGCAAAATGTCTCACATGTCAACAGGTCAAGGTAGAGCACCAAAAGCCAGCAGGATTACTGCACCCTCTGCCTATACCTATGTGGAAGTGGGAACACATTACGATGGATTTTATTATGGGATTACCCAGAACCAAGAAGAATCATGATGGTATTTGGGTGATTGTCGATAGATTGACAAAATCAGCTCACTTCCTGCCTATGAAGTCAACTGATACACTCAATACTTTGGCAGATATGTATGTAAAAGATGTTGTAAGACTACACGGTGTTCCAGTGAGCATCACTTCTGATAGAGATTCCAGGTTTACTTCCCATTTCTGGGAGCATTTTCAAGAAGCCATGGGATCTAAGTTAAGTTTTAGCACAGCTTTTCATCCGCAGACTGATGGACAGTCCGAGCGCACGATTCAGACGCTCGAGGATATGTTGAGGGCTTGTGCTATGGACTTTAAAGGCTCCTGGGATGACCATCTGCCATTGGCTGAGTTTGCATACAATAATAGTTATCATGCAAGCATCGGGATGGCACCATATGAAGCTCTGTATGGAAGAAGGTGTCGATCTCCGATTGGGTGGGAAGAAGTGGACGAACGTAAGTTATTAGCTCCAGATCTAGTCGAGCAAGCATCAGAAGATGTTAAGTTGATTTGTCAGAGGCTTAAGACAGCTCAAAGTAGACAAAAGAGCTATGCAGATGCTCGACGGAGGCCACTTGAGTTCATGGTTGGAGATTATGTATTTCTGAAAGTTTCTCCATCCAAAGGGATCATGAGGTTTGGCCGACGAGGTAAGTTAAGTCCTCGCTATATCGGTCCGTTTGAGGTCTTAGATCGGATAGGTGATATTGCCTATAGATTGGCATTACCTCCGGAGTTATCGGGAGTACACAATGTGTTTCATGTATCGATGCTTCGGAAGTATAATCCGGATCCGACGCATGTTATTGAATATGAACCCTTGGAGATAAGGGAAGATATGAGTTATGTAGAGAAGCCGATTCGGATTTTGGACAGAAAAGAGAAAGTTTTGAGGTCTAAGACGATCCCCTTAGTGAAAGTTCTCTGGCAATACCATACGATGGAAGAAGCTACATGGGAGCTAGAGAGCTTAATGAAGGAAAAGTATCCCGAGTTGTTTACATGATAAGCTAAGGCAAATTTGGAGGACCAAATTTTCTAAGGTGGGGAGAATGTGAGATCCCTGAATTTCATGTAGTTCCTCCATGTATGTAAAGTATTCTAAGTTAATATGATTAAATGAGTATAAAGATTAATGTGTAATTGATGTATGAATAATGTATGTATGATGAATGGAAGGGAATATAGAAGAAATAATAAAGTTGAATGTCCATAAGTCAAATGAAGCATGTTGATATCAGGAAAATAAATGGGATATGAGACAAGAAACAAAATCAAAAGCATGATTGGTGATTAAATGGATGAGTCCTATGGAAGAAGAATTAAATGATAGTCAAATGGGTCAAAAGGTCAAGAAAAGCTTGGCTGAGATAAAGGATGAGATGAGCATGCATTTAATGCCTTGCATGACTCACCCTCATCATCATCATCACCCTACGCCAGCCCCTCTTCCCAGCTCTTCCTCTCGTTCCATCCAAACTTCCATAGTTTCCATTCCAAGCTTCTTGCTAAACTACCTTACTGCCTCACCAATTCACGAAGTTCAGTTAACGAAAATCGATCCTTGTCGTTAGACTAGGTGATATCTAAAATTTGGTGAATTGATCTCAAGTATTGGAAGAGATCTCAAAGGTTGAGATCTTGATCTCTAGTGAAGGTAAGAGAAGAAGATGATTCTTACAATTTCGTTCATGATGTGAAGTTGTTTTGAGTTGGTATAACATGTGTATGTGATTTAATTTAAGGTTTGATATGGTATGATGATTTTAGGTTAAAAAGGTGAAAAGCTAAGGTGACGCATCAAGTGATCTTGCGTTCTCGAGGAAATCGAGGTAAGGAATTTATGTAACGGACGTAAGGCGGCTATGTCCGCATGTTTTTATGATGTTTTACATGTTTTGGAAAGATGTACAAGTTGTTTTATGTAGGAAAAGATACACTTTCGGACTTGTCTCCTAGTACCAATTAGGCTAGGAGCAGCCGACTGCCTTAAATGGGAAGTCGACTGCCTAGAGACAACCAAAACGTCGTTTTCCGAAACCCGATGCAAACCAGTCGACTGCTATGTAAGCCAGTCGACTGCTATTTACCCAGAAGCATTCTGTTTCAAACCAGTCGACTGCTATATGAGACAGTCGACTGCTAATTTTCAAGATGCATTCTGTTTCAAAACCAGCCGACTGCCTATAGAACCAGTCGACTGCTATTTTCCGAGATGTATTCTGTTTCAAAAAACAGTCGACTGCTATATGGGCCAGTCGACTGCTATTTCTGAAGAAGCATTCTGTCTGAAAACCAGTCGACTGCTATAATGACCAGTCGACTGCCCTCTCGTATTTTCAAATATGAAAATATAGAAATTTAAATGAAAATAATTTCGAAAAAGGAAGTTATGAAGTAGCAGCCGACTGCCCTATGAGACCAGTCGACTGCCATGCATGAAAAGAGCTTTCAAGCTTAATTGATTTAAACACAAAAAGTGTTTTCTGAAAAAGGATATTATAATGTTTTGAGACTATGGACTGTGTAATGATTATGCATTTCTGATGGATGAGAGACTCTGATCAAGTCCTCAGTAATATGTATGTTGAGCGAGGAACCTTAGTCCGGTCCTCAATCCCACATGTGACACCTGACTAGTGTTCACTGTGGAAATTATAAAGGCAGGAGAGAATCCCTGACCTATACGGAGTGCACTACTGTACCAATGCATGATTAGAGTCATATAAAGTCATATAAATGGGAATGAACGGTTTATATGACGACTCAATCGCTTAAACATTGTACATGGTCTCCATCTATTTCAAGTATAAAAATGTATGTATGAAGAACAGTATACGATGTATGTTTTCAAGTATGAAGTATGCTATGAAGTATGAAGTTTTAAAGAAGAAGTATGATACATGTTTTATATGTATGCTATGTTTTAAAGAAAGCATACAAAGTATGTTTGCCATGGCATTTGAAATAATTATGCATGATGGCAATTAATGCATGAAAGATGTTTATGATGCATGCTTTATAATGCTTTACATGACATTATAGAGCCAAGTAGGAAAAGTTCATATAGAGGCATAGTACGCTCTTTTACATACTTTTCTTACTGAGCGTAAACTCACCCTTTTACGACCATTTTTCCTACAGATTTACTGAAGTGAAATCCGCTCCGACTAGAGGAGCTTGTTTTTGAAGAATCGAAGTGTACCTTCTCAATACGCTTCCCAGTTAGTATAGAAGGTATACTCCTAACTTTATGTATAATAAAGTTAATATTCAGTTACGGTACAGTACAAGTAGATATTGTGTATATTGGATATCGAGGATGTAAGATAAGATGATGTATGAGATCCTGTGGAAATGAAATGATATGTATATATATCATTTATTTTTAAGTCTATGGAGATTGCAAAATAATTCATAAGCTATTAAATAATTAGCTTAAAGGTAAGAAAAGAATGACACTGTATAAACTAAATCTAACTAAAGAAGGACAAGATAAGTGATAAGATGGAGTGACGGGGTCGTCACAATTTTTCAGCTCCTAGAACTCCTCAACAAAATGGGGTAGTTGAAAGGAGAAATAGAACATTAGAAGAAATGGCTAGAACCATACTTTGTGAAAATAACTTACCTAAATATTTTTGGGCTGAAGCAGTAAACACTTCTTGCTATGTTATAAATAGAGCTATGGTAAGGCCTATTTTAAAGAAAACTCCCTATGAGCTTTATAAAGGAAAAAGGCCTAACATAAGTTATTTTCACCCATTTGGATGTAAATGTTTTGTTTTAAACAATGGTAAAGATAATCTAGGAAAATTTGATGCTAAAAGTGATGAAGGAATTTTTCTTCGCTATTCTCTAAACTCTAAGGCCTATAGAGTTTTCAATAAAAGAACACTTGTAGTAGAAGAGTCAATACATGTAATTTTTGATGAATCAAATATCGTTAGTAGAACCAATCTTGATGATGAAGTAGAGATTTTTGATGAACCTATAGTTGCTCCATCTCAAGATAAGGATGTTAGAAATCAATTAGAAGATCTTACTATTAACAAAAATGAGGAGTCCATGGAACAAGAAATAATTGAGAAGGAATCTAGATGTCCTAGAGAACTAGGATATGTGAAAGATAATGATATTGTTGGAGATCCAACCATTGGAGTTAGGACTAGGTCAACATATAGAAACATATGTCAACATGTAGCTTTTGTGTCACAATTTGAGCCAAAGAAAGTGGATGAGGCCTTGAATGATGAAAATTGGATTATGGCCATGCAAGAAGAATTAAATCAATTTGAGAGAAGCAAAGTGTGGAACCTAGTAGAAAGACCTAAACATTATCCCATCATTGGAACCAAATGGATATTCAAGAATAAGATGGTTGAAAATAGCATTATTGTTAGAAACAAGGCTAGGTTAGTGGCTCAAGGTTATAGACAAGAAGAAGGAATAGACTATGATGAAACCTATGCTCCAGTAGCTAGATTAGAAGCCATTAGGATGCTACTTGCTTTTGCTTGCTACAAGGATTTTAAGTTATATCAAATGGATGTGAAAAGTGCTTTCTTAAATGGTTATATAAATGAAGAAGTTTATGTTGAGCAACCTCCAGGTTTTGAAAATCCAAAATTTCCTAATCATGTTTTCAAACTTTCAAAAGCCTTATATGGATTAAAACAAGCTCCTAGAGCTTGGTATGAAAGATTTTCAAAGTTTTTAATCGAAAAAGGTTTTACAAGAGGAAAGGTAGACACAACCTTGTTTATTCAATCTAAGGGTCATGACTTATTAGTAGTTCAAATTTATGTAGATGATATCATTTTTGGATCTACAAATGAGTCATTGTGCAAAAATTTCTCTAAACTAATGCAAGGTGAATTTGAAATGAGTATGATGGGAGAATTAACCTTCTTTCTAGGACTTCAAGTTAAACAATGTAAAGAAGGTATTTTCATAAATCAAGCAAAGTACACTAAAGATTTGCTCAAAAGATTTGGAATGGATGAATCTAAACCTTTCTCTACACCTATGAGCACAAATATTAAGCTTGATAAGGATAAAGGAGGAAAATGTGTAGACACTAAACTATATAGGTCTATGATTGGCTCATTGCTATATTTAATTGCTAGTAGACCCGATATAATGTTTAGTGTATGCTTGTGTGCTAGATTTCAGTCATCACCTAGAGAATCACACCTACAAGCAGTAAAAAGAATCCTTAGATACCTCAAACACACTTCCTCCTTAGGACTTTGGTATCCTAAAGATTCTACACTTGATCTCTATGCCTATTCCGATGCGGATTTTGGTGGATGCAAAGTGGATAGGAAAAGCACATCGGGAACATGCCAATTCTTAGGAAGTAGGCTTATTTCATGGTTCTCCAAGAAACAAAATAGTGTAGCTCAATCCACAACCGAGGCTGAATATATAGCTTCCGGTAGTTGCTGTGCTCAAGTTTTGTGGATTAAGCAACAAATGAGAGACTATGGAATAGAAATGAACCAAGTTCCCATTAAGTGTGACAATACTAGTGCTATCAATCTTACAAAAAATCCCATCCAACACTCTAAAACCAAGCACATTGAGATTAGACATCATTTTATACGAGATCATGTGCAAAAAGGGGACATAATTCTGGAGTATGTAGACACTTTGCACCAATTAGCTGATATCTTTACAAAACCCTTGGACAAGGAGAGATTTTGCACTCTTAGAGGTGAATTAGGCATAATGACTGCTCCTTGAAGTAATTTGATGTTGCATGAATGTCTTAAGTTGGTTTGTGATGATTGCAAGACAGCAATTTGAAGAATGTAATTCCCACTTGCAATTCATGACCTTAACTTACTGAGTTACTGTTCATGTTCATGATAAACTGTTGAGTATTATGTGTTTCGATCATGATAAACCTCTTTCATTCGTCAAAACACATTTCTAATGTTAAAACACTATCACAGCCATGTCCACCTATTGGTTCTGCATACTTATGCAGTTTTCTGCACTTTTTTTTGCAGTTTTCCATCTCATTTCCTGCATCTCAAGTGAAAACAATCAAATTTTGCTTTTAAGATGGTAAAAATGCATAAGTTCCTTTGTTTTCAAATCATTTTTATGCATCAAAACTGAGGCCAGTGACTAAGGAGACAATTCTTCCCGAATAGGATTGATTTTCCAGTCTGTCAGGCCAAAAGTCTGGGTGATGGGAAGCATTCTGCCTAAAAGGGATCGATCCCTCTATAGTGGGGATCGATCCCCTCGTAACAGAATTGACTTCGCGCTTCTTTTAAAATATCGGACCCTTCTTCCTTTCCAACTATTCACCTTCCTCTTCAACTCCCAACGCCATTCACCATTTCCTCTCATCCAAAACTTCTCGATCTCACTCATTTTTACACCAAATTGCTTCATTCTTTCACCAATCTTCCTCATTTCCTTCTCTTTTTCATTTCCCCTCCTCATTTCCTGACAAAATCTCTTTCTTTCTTCTCTTCCTTCTTCTTCCACACCATGGTTACTATTCACCCAACATTTCAATTGTAAGTTTTTCTCACATTTTTCATTCCATTTTTCTTGCATTTCTAGTTACTTTCATCATGTCTTGACTGCCCATTTGCTTATCTTGCATTAATTTCCTCTCCATCTAGGTTTTCACTTCATTTGGCACTTGTCTTTTTCTAGGAATTTTACTTAGCCTATTTGTAGTTGTTCATCCGAAATTCCTTGTTATAATTGTTAAATGCATATTGGGTTGTGGCTCTCTGCTGTTGGTTAGGTCATATCTCTCCCACACACTCATCCATAGTTCCCCAAACTTGTGCACACCACCTGTTAGATAAAAGTTCTCAACGAAATTTTATATCTTTTTCTTACTCCATATGGCTCCTAAAGTTAAGCACAGTGCTCAAAAACGCAAAACTAGTGCTTCCTCCTCTTCCTCCTCCATACCGGCCACCTTTAACCGATGCTTTCGCCATGCCAATGAGAAAACACGATTTCTAGCGAACTTTGCCAATATGCCTATTAAGCATTGGCGTCCAATTGATTTCGATTTCCTCGAATCAATTAATTTCCCTTACTTGGCCAAATTCGCTGAATTTAATTGGATTAACTTTCTCAAAATCAACACTCCGATTCCTCCAAACATCATTCGGGCTTTCTTTTCCAATGCCGAAACCATCACAGATCCAAATGATGAATGTCATGTTGTAGGAATTCGATCCTATGTCATGGGCAAACACATTGAAATCACCACACAATCCCTCTTTCTTATCTTTAGAGTTCCCGACGGCGGTAATATCTATGAGAATATCGATGTCCCCTTAGTGTTTCCCGTTACCAATAATCGTGCAAGTGACCTTCCTGTCTTCTCACGCCTCCTCCATATTATCATCTCATGGAATCTCCGCCCTCTTGGCACCCGGTATTCTCACCTTCGCAAACTTGATCATTTTTGGCTCCATCATATTCATGAACCCGACGGCGAACAACCAGACCTCCTACACTTTATCCTTCATGACTGGGTGAAGATTGTTCTTGGCAAGGTCCACACCATTGTCTTCCCTCAGCCTCTCGCCTTCTACTTACTTCAACAAGGCGTTGACTGCTCATGTGAGGTTGGTGTACTTCCGGATCCTAGCACCACGATCAATCTAGCCACTCTCCATAATCTTGGGTGGTATCAACGTCAACGGGGCGATACAATCGAATGGGTCAAGGGTCATGGACAGGCTGAACCTCCCGAACATGCTCCGGAAGACGTCGGAGAAGAAGGAGGAGATGGAGACGACGTACCTGCAGCGCCCACATCTTCTGCACCCTCCGGCTCTACGTCACCCTCTCTTGACCAGATCATGCTCATGCTTCAATAAATGCACACCTCTCAGCAAAATTTTCAGCAGGACATCACTCAGCGACTTGATCAGATCGAGGACACTCAAGCTACCATGTATGATGAAATCCAAGATGTTCGTATGCAGCACGAGGATTTCATGGACCAATACTACAAGACGTTTCCTCGGCGCTGATTGTGATTGTAGTGTGGGATGTGCTTTTACCTTGCTATGCTTATGGCCTTGGTGTTTTATCCTTTGCTGTGTTCTGTCGGCTTTAGTGTTTCATTGTCTGCACTTTCTTAGATCTCTGCACTGATGTGATATGTTTTGAACCTTTTATGACTATGTCTATGACTATGCTAATGACATTGCTAGTTATGCTTTCTAGTAGTTTTATGTTAATGACTATGTCTTGTTCTGACATTAATTGTGCATTCATGACATTGGGTTGATATTTGGTTCTCTTCATTTCATTGCTTTAAATTGACTTCTACCATTAACCATTTCTCCGTGCTATTTATTCCTTTGCTATGACAAAAAGGGGGAGAATTAATGTGGTAAACTTATATTAAATTGAGGGGGAGCAAATATTGAGGGGGAGTAATGTTTTTCAAAAAATCAAGTAATCTCAATTTTCAAACACATAAGTAAATTTACCTTAAGTTTTGCCATATCAAAAAGGGGGAGATTGTTAGCTTTAAATTGACAAGTATTTTGAAAATGACAAAACTCAAGTAAACTTAAAAATGATTTTTATACAAGTAAATTTGCTTTGAATGAACTCAATGATTGAAACTATTTTAACAAAGTCTTGGAGTGTGATTTCAACTGAAAAAGTCAGTAAATACTCTTAAGAAAAGTGCTAGAAGTATTTGAACTGACTTAGAATCACAAAAAACCATAAACTATCTCAAATTGCAGTTAAAGACGTGCAGGAAGGCATTCTGGTTAAAAGGGATCGATCCCTACTGTAGAGGGATCGATCCCATTTTGGCAGTTGGACAAGCAACCTGGAACAAGTTGAAATGCTCTCGCAATAAAAAGAATCGATCCCTCTGGTAAAGGGATCGATCCCTTTGCACGAGACCTGACAGTAACGGCTAGTTTTTGAGGGTTTCAACGGGAGGATTTGCATTAAATGCTTCACCAACTGTTCTATCCATTTGGTGGGTTATAAATAGAGGTATTTATGAAGTTTGGAGGTAGAACAAGCACTCAAAAGTCCTCAAGCTTCAAGAAAGAAAATCAAGTCTGAAATTATTCATTGTGAAACTCCATTTGTGAGAGTTCTTTGTGTTCTTCACCCATTCACTGAAAATTCTGTTATTCAAAGGGGTGAGCTATCCTTGTAAGGTCTGATATTGTAAAGTGTGGGAATACTACAAGGGTAGAGGATTAGAGGGAGATTTCTAAAGTCTCAAGAATAATTGTAAAAGGTCTTGTCACACCTTCAAGTGGTTTGTAAGCATTCTCAAGGAAGAGGTGAATCAAAACCTTGACAAGGAGTTCAAGGAAAGAGGACGTAGGCAAGAGATTGGCCGAACCTCTATAAAACTTGTGTTTGCTTCTCTTTCCCTTACTCTTATTTACTGCATTTATTTTATTGTTGTTTATTTGACTTTGATTGTGCATTAAGAGTTAAGAAAATTAGAAATAACTAGAAAAATCGATTCACTCCCCCTCTCGGTAGAGCCAACAATTATGTTTGTTAATTATAACTTTTAATTACTTTTTTTTATATATAACTTTTAATTACATCAGACAAATTATATCTGTTAAATATAATTTTTGGACATCTCACAAAAGTTATGTCTATTTTTTATTTTTTCGGTATAAAGTTCTACATTCAGTAAATTTTCTTGTAATTTTCTTTCAACTTTATGGCCTCAATTATTCAACTTGTGAGTTAACTATCCATCACACAAACGCTTCCATTTTGGACTTTTTATTTTTATATTATATTTCGGATGTCAAATTATTAGTTTGTAAGACATTCTTCAATCTAACATCAATTGTATCAGAACTACGATACTTCAATCTGATAACTGAAATTTATTTTATCATTATTCCAACACTTCTTTTCATTTAATTTAAAATCAAGTGCATCAAAAAATTTAGCTCAATAATTGACACAAAATTCCCCGTCAAATTAAGAACAAATCTGTCCATCCCCCAATATATATAACTCTTTGATTAATTAGAATTGAAGATGAGTGGATTACAATTTTTTTTTACAGTCAGCGTTAGGTAGGAATCGGTGACGATCATTTCCTTTGCTAATAGTGACTCCAAAGACTAGTCCTGAGTGATGACTTCAAGCTAAATGATCATAGGCTGGTCGCTGGTGGCCTAGTGCTGGTGCGTGCATTTTTTAATGTTAGGGATTAGGAAAGTTGAAAGAAAATTTCTAGAGAGGACTTAGAAAAGTCAAGCTACAAGTGGACAAGGCTCTCTATGGTGGAGCAGGAACCCAAATATTCTCATCTTTAAGTAAGCAGCCAGTTGAGAAATTGAGTACCAAAATAATCACAATCCAAGCCGATCAACCAGAAAACAGAAAACATATTCTTGACAAAACATGCCCTGCAACCGTAAGGAGATGACCAAAGTTCTTTCTATGCTTGTGCTCCTGCTACTATCACTTGCACTCCTGCCTCAAGCTTCAACCAGAAGCATACACTTGGGTAAGTCAGCAACTATATATGACAACTTTCTTCTTAATTACTTCTTCTATCTCTCTTTTCAGTTTCTGGGTTTCTTTCTTTAATGTATGTTTTTGAGTTGTTGTAGGAAAAAAGGTAAATGACGAGATTAAGAGAAATCCAATACGGGTAGGACCATGGTTTTAAATTGCGGTCGCGGCCGCGTTTTCGGTCGCGTTGCGTTTATCGCGGTTGCGGACATAACGGCGGCAATTGCGGTCATCGCGGTCATTGCGGTCGTGAATTTTTTTTATTTTGCACAATTTTATATAAAATGTCATAATTTTATTCATAATCATAAAAATCTTATTTTATACTTTTTAAAGTAATTTATGATACCTAAAGTCTATTATTTAGATTAAAGAAAGGTTATTCATAATTTTTTGGAATTACAATCAAGCATTCATATTTAAAAAATTATTTATGATAATTGAAAAATAACAATTATGGAAAATAGTGATAACTAATTATGAATTAATAAGAATCACCATATTAATTATTTAAAAATAATTATTCTTCACATGATGGCATGTTTGATATTTTTATTAAACAAATAATTATAAACAAATATAATAAAAACATCACATTTTCATAAACAACTGATAATTGAATTTGAGCCATTAATTATTCACATTTTCAACCCTTGAATTAGTAACAATAATTTAATTTATTACATTCACATTATCAATATTCTCGAGTTATAATAATGTTTGATTAATGCTTACATTAAACATTTAATATTAATTTTTCACAATCAATTAACTTAAGCCATCACATTTCTATTATCAAATATAAACATTAATAATATTTTCCTTTTCTCATCAAAAAAATATTATTTTCTTTTTCTCTTAAATTACAATAATAATTAACTGTATTAATTGTATAATTAATTACATTACAAATTATAGTAAAATAATTATATTAATAATTTAATTCAATTTACCTAATCCAAATTCCAAAACATTTATAATGTAAAAAAAAAAAAAAAAAAAACCCAACCCAAAACCTCTAGCCGGCCTACCCAACACCCATTCACACACTATTGAATTAATACAAATAACCTAAAACAAAAACCCTGCCGTTTGTAACCTAAAAAAAAAGACTTGCCATTTATAATGTAAACAAAGCCTTAACAGCCGCCTGCCCAATCTCACCCACACCCCTCACTCACGGCACCACCCTGCAGTCCTCCACGCCTCCAGTCCTTCACGTCTCGTCCCTTACCCCATCGATCACTCACGCCGGTGTCAAGCAATCGACAGATGCAGGGCACGCACACCGCGCCACCCCCCACCAGTGTTGCGAGCCGAGCCTGCGACAGCCGCCCATGGCCACATCACGCTCCCCCAGTCACCCACGATCCCACGCCAGTCGCCAATCGCCAATCGCCAGTCCCATCTTGCCTTAAGACGCTCCTCCCTCACCAGTCGCCATCACGCTCGACGCCTTTCCCCCCACAGATCCCATTCTCAGATCTAGATCAAAGGAAAAAATTGCTCTGTTTGTTGCTTTGCTTATGATTTGTGACTGAGTTGTTGTAACTGATGATGTTGATTTTTTGTTAATTGAAACTGATTTTTTGCTGCGGTTATTTTGTGCGTTTTGTCCTGTTTTTTTTTTTTTTTATAGTATGACGTTAACGGAGGATACCGGCGATAGCGGACCGCTATCGCCGCTTTCCTCCGTTATGACGTTTTATAACGGCCGCTATCGACCGATATGGGTGTGATCCGTACTCACATCGGTTATTTCCGCAATAGCGGTGGCGGCTACCGCCGCTACCGCAAGATAACGGCCGCTATTTCAAATAGCGGCCGCTATTTGAAACCCTGGGTAGGACCACCACGATCTGCTAAAATACCACCAAGTGGTTGTCACCAACCATGTGAACATCCACCACCTGTTGAAGATATAGACAAGGAAAATTTTACTTGGGCAACCAAGACCCAGCCCCATAATTAATGGCTACAACCATTACACTTGCCACTCCCACTTTTTTGGTTCTGATTGGATCTCTATCATTAGTCTTATACTATATATGTTTTTGTTTATACCAAAGCATAGAGCTGAGGTATCTCTTGAGAATTGATCTTCTCCGTGGTGCTAATATTGAGAATTCTCTAAATTATGTACTCTCCATCTCATAAATAATATCTTAATTTGTTTGTCATTTTCAAAAGCTTATTTATTAAAATCTAAAAAATATTCGGTCAAAACTTTGAATTTATAATACCAACAGCTTTGGAGAAAATAATCTTAAATTATTACTTAACTTTGATCTTGAAAATGTATGCTTAATGTTTTGTATATATTTTTTATTTGGAGGAAATTGGTTTTGGAAACTTGATTTTTTTAAGTAACACTGTCATTGAACCAAATGCTCCTATGCAAATATGCTTTAATTTTTGGTTATTTACATATTATTTGTTTCATTACTATTTTTTTTTTGGTATAAAAATTTCCTTGTAGTTTCCTATCTTTCAGCCTATGATTTTTGGATAATTGTTCAACATTTAGCTGAATAATTGATACAAAATTCCCCGTCAATAACAAATCTATCTCCTAATCAATGCAAAAAAAAAATCCTACTATTAGAATTTAAGATGCGTGGATTACAATTTTTTTTTTTTATTATTATTATTATTAGGTAGGAATTAGTGATGATCATTTCCTTGACTAATATTGACTCCAAAGACTAGTGTTGACTTAAACCTAAGTTTTTTTATTATAAGAGAAATTTTTAATAATCATAGATTGAGATAGCATTATTTGAATTTAAATCCAATTTTTATAGGATGTCACAATCCATTTTTATCATAGACAGGTCTTGTGTATGCATTTTTCAATGTTAGGGATTAGGAACTTAAGCATTACCGATGATCATCCCCTTCCTATGGACCCCATGCCTAGAAATTCTGTTTGCTTTTCAAAATCGGAAAAAAAAAAAACTATTTTTTTATTGGAAAGGCCTCGTTTATGCCTAAGATTTCAACGCATTACCAATTCAGTCAACGAGGTATTATTTAATATAAGCAGAATTGACTTTTATGGGCGTTGTTGTTGATTTCCACTTGTTAATCGAGATATACCTAGAAAATAATAATAGAACCAAAGAATAAAAAAAATTTAGACCTAAATATTTTCTTAAAATTTAAAAATTGATTCATGATACGACAAAAATTTTCAAATTCTTTCAGGTATGAAAATTCAAATAAAAAGTAAATATAGAAATCTAAAAATTTATAATGACCAATAAACATTTTGAACAAACATATGTTAGACATAACTTTTAATTACTTCAGACGAATTATATCTGTTCAATATAATTTTTGGTTATTTCACAAAAGTTACGTTTATTAGACATAACCTTGGACATATATTAAATGTTATTGGACTTACATAAAAACTTTTTGTCTTCTTTCCTTAGTGCGAAAGTACTCTTAATTCTTCCAACTTCACATTTCAAACTACATATGTAGTTCATACTGTATTCTTATTTACTACTTTCCTCCCTTTGATTATTTTATTTCTAATGAATAACTACCTGATTATATAAAAGTTTTACACCTACAAAAATCCTAAAACAATTTACATATCAACTCCACATCATAACCACGTTGTAAAAGCTTAGAGTTTCGTTTTGCACGTTATCTATTGTTCTTAATTTAAAACATATATGAGAGTACGGCACAATGATTAACTAATCAAAATTCGAGTAAATTGTGCGAGTAAAGAATTTATTGAGAATAAAAACTTGTTGCAGCTAATTACTTTAGCAGATAAGTCATTGAAAAAGATATCATTTCATTTTGGAAAAATTAGCTCAATGAAAATCTAACCCAAATAAAAAATTTAGTAATTGATTTTGATTAGGAATATAATCAATTGCTGTATTAATTATGGCCATATCTTTTTACTCCAATATCAAATTTGGACGATTTATGTGATTATTAAAAGATAACAGAAAACCCTACGATTTTGTATTTAGTAAAAAAGACCAAATTCTTTTTTTCAAACTCTTGTGAGATTTAAGAGAAGGTTTAGTATTTTCTTTCATTTTAACATGAATTAATTTTCTTTTTCTAGAGCTAAGATGTAAAAAAACTAGGGTCGTTCTAAGAACCTAATTTAAATGCATTTGGTTGTGTTTAAAGAGAACTTCTTAAAGTCAACAAGGGCTCGCTTAATGGTAATTAAACAAGAGATTTTAAAAACCTTAACTTTTATGCTAAAGTTTCATAGAAAAAGAGACTATGAAGTCAAGCTTTTTTTTTTTTGTCTAAAGTCCAACCAAGATGGAGCCAAGATGGAGCAAATTCCATAGACAAGACTACTTAGATATGGTAATATCAGATACAACACAATAAAGAAAAACATGAAAACGAAATGAAAAAAAATACAAAAAATGATAAAGATTAGAGTTTAATAACAAATTAGAATATTTATGTATGAATTTTATAAAAAATAAGAAAATTTATTTCGTATTTGAGGGGTTGGCACAAATTCTGACATGCTAATTTTCATTTTTAACGTTAATTATAAGTCATCACCAACATCATCATTTCAAAATTTGAAAAAAAAAAAGAGGAAGGAGGAGAAATTTTTGAAAAGTTACTGTTGGCATATCCCTTGATCACAGGTTGACAAAATCTGGTTATTGCCATATATAACATGTGATAATCAATGCCAAATATATGGTCCATTATTTCATTGATTCTCTAACCATGTATATAAAAACACAGTTTTATGATGGTTTGAATATGATTGAGTTTGGTTAGTAGATTTGAGGCTCTAAGTTTACAAACAGAGAGCAAATCCTATCCCTAAGTATCACCTGCTCTGTTATACACCATCTTGTGAGCATTCGAGTGCTTGGAAGGTTTGTGATTGATCAGAGTAGATTGTCCAACCAAGGAACAAATCAATAGCAAATAACAAAGAGTAATGACTGGAGGTTTGATAGTGTCGCTTCCGCTTTTTGATTATTTTAACATGTTTCATTTTGTGTAGAAACATGTCTAAGTCTGCATGATTATTTACAGTTACCGCAACGTGCAATTACACAAACGAGTGAATCATGCTCTCTATCATGGAGCTTTAAACCAAATATTCTTTTTTTATAAGCAAGCAGTTATTTATAACCATTAACAAATTGAGTACCAAATTAATCTCCTCTTTCTCCTCGAAAATAATCACAACCCAACTGATAAAGCAGAAATTAGATTCTTAACAAAAACATGCTCGGTAAGAACATGCCTCATATACTTTCTCTTCTTGTCATCCTGTCACGGTTGGAAATACCGTATATTTAACTAAATTCACATATATAAATCACAAGCATAGGTTGGGCTCATCTGCAGTGTCAATATAACTCCAAATAAAAATTAATTTATATGCAATCCCAGATCCGAAAATTTGTATACATCAACAAAATATTCATATTTACATCCCAAGTTTAAGGTACGTAAGAGTAGTACTGCACACAAATCTGGACATATAAAATATACCAAGTATACCTCGACGAACTGATGAAGTTGCCTAAGGAATATCGGAATCAAGTCCTCCTGATATAGCAAACCCGAACTCACTGGAAGAAATCTGGGAGTGAAAAATAAAGGGGTGAGCGAAACATGCTTAGTAAGAGACATCTATACGAAAGCTGATATAACGTAACCTATATGCAATTTTTCATAAAACGGATACTAATAGGCAAACGTGAATTTAAAATATGAATAAAACATGGCACGATCTACTCGGAAGGATACTATAGTAGGTTGGGTAATCGAGTGGAGTATGAAAGGTACTTTGGAGTATCTGTCTTGTTTCGGTATTCAAAGCCACTATAGGGAATTTATTTAATTCAATTAAATCACAAATTCAATATATTGTAGAACATAATTTGTAAAACATCAGAAATCGAATAAATTCTTCGTAAACATTTTAAATCATGATCATGTCAATTTTCCAACATCTAAATCAAATAATACTTTCACAAAGTATATCATTCATATCAAAAAGCATATCTTACGAATAAATCAAGTCCAGATATATAGATCAAATTGGGAGTGCCTGGATCTAAGTTAGCCAGGGATTTACCACCCTGGTATAATTTTAATGGAGACTAGGCTACACCCAATAGACATATGCACTAAAATAGACATATGGTCATAGTCAAGGAGGCCACAGTGGGAGCACTAGCCAAGTGTCCCCAATGGGAGATAGAAGACTGTGCTAAAGTCAATAGCAATCAGAACAGAACGGAAATACATGTACCCAAAGGTAGCTAAGGAGCCAACAGTCTCTAAACATTTAAATAAATAATTTCCATAATAGTTTATAGAGAAGAGGGTATGGAAACATATCATAAATATATTCATAAAATCAATTCCATTAATTCAATAATTTCAAATATATAAAATATCATCAAGCTTAAATCAATATTTAATCTTCCAAAATTATTTATTTAAAGACCATAAAATATACAAGCATATTCAAACATTTATAAATAGATACAATACAATAAAACCATTTTAATTGTTGAATTTGTGATTTAATGTTTATTAAACCACTTTCAATTATTTATAATTTGGATCCTTAAATTTGATTTTATCAATATTTCCAAAAAATTCATATTAAAGCCAAAACTTCATGGATTTCATAAATTAGGGGTTTTAGGCTAGCATAGAAAATTTTTGGTAGCATAACGATTTATTCAAACCTAATCCCTCCTACATAAAATCCAACTTCCAAACCATAGATCACAGTTTCAAAATTCAACCCAAAATATTCATATAAATTCCATAATTTGCAATTCTTATCAAAACATGCAACACTATATCCCTATGTTTCATACAAACATTCCTTACCTGTTTCGTATTACTGATCCTTTCGGTAGCACCAATTGTAATCTGATAATTCCGGCTGCAAAACAATTTTACCAAAAACTATAAATAATTTTTCTCTTATTTTTAAGCTATTAACTTTCACTAAATGCAGCCATGTAAGATATTGTCTATGTTTAACTAGTGTAAATTACACTGGTAGTAAATCTTAACTTTCTCGTTTTAGCTCCGATTTCATATCCAATTTCACTAGCTTTCTTCTCTTAATTTCTACAGTCATTTAGCATATTCAAACCATGGAATACGGCATCTCAACCTATCTAAAACCTCTTGGCCGAATGCTCCCATGTAGGTGTTCTTATGGTTTCTCTTAGATCTAAGCTTGCCATGTTGGTTATCTTAATCTCTCGTGTGTTTTGGCATCGATTTTATGCAAATTCTAGCATGGTTTCCTCTTGTTCTTGTCCACACCAAAACCCCAAAGTGCCCTTTCTTCATGTTCTAATGAGATTCAAACAAAAATAATACTAGATCTAGACTTAGCATGTTAAAGAACCTAAAGATCCAACCTTAGTTTGTAAAGAAATGAAAAATCACCATAAGACTCACCTTTGCCGCCACCTTCCTCTTCACTTTTCCTCTTGTTTCTTCTTTGTTTGATGAGCTAATGGTGTGAATGGAGAGAGAAAATCGTATAGAACATGGTTGTAGGAGTGGGTTTAGTGTGAAAGGCTATATTTAAGTGTGTTTTATTGATTTTTTTTTCCTTTTCTTCTCTTTCTCTTCTTTTCCTCTCTTTTCTCTCTTGGTGCCATGCACCCAAATGAAGAAAGAAGCAAATAGTGACTGGCCATCCCCCTTTATTAACTTATGGAACTTCTAGAGAGGGCAAAATGATTATGCAATTTTTGGACAACTTTGCCCTTAACTTCCGTAATCGTAAAAACCGTGTAGTTGGACTCCAAAATCTCGGATTCCAGTACCAATCAATCACATTTAATGTCTCTTGATGATCGGAAGTGATTTCGTTGACGTGTGGTGCACAGATAGTGAGAAATTACGATTTTACCTTCGCAGACCACCAACGAAGTTTCTCTCACTTCACAACTGTTTCGATAAATCACTTGACACTATCTTATTCTCCTTTTCATATAGAATATCATGATATTTTTACTTTGTCCCAACTCATTTTAGTTTGAGCGTAATTTACGAAAATACCCTTGGGACATATCTGTCATTTTGTAATTTATTTTCCAAAATTCACAAAAATTCAGAAAAATTAATAATCATATAATCCAATGATTTTAACCTCAAAATCATCATATTATATTTTATTACACCACTGTACTCAGCATTTTCGGTCTCGAGCCCATCCGAACACAATAAGATTAAGTGGAGCCCACATCACCCTTTCACTTATAATCACTTAACATATAACTTTTTATTCAATAATTAATGACATATTCCATGTACAGTACAGTAAAATCGGGTCTCACACCTCCTCCTACTATCACTTTCACTCCTGCAGCAAACTTCAACCAGAAACATACACTTGGGTAAGTTAGCAAATATTTATGAAAAGTTTATCCTTAGCTAGTTCTATCTCTCTTTTGAGTTTTTTTTTTTTTGGTTTATTGTAGGGAAAATGGAAAATGAAAAGATTCAGAGACATCTGATCAAAGTAAGAGCACCAGATCCATGTAATCGTCGTGCACCAAGTGGTTGTCTTGATGATATCAACAAAGGACTTAGGCAACCATGATCCATCGCCATGACTAATGGCTATAACCCTAAATACCTTACATGTGCCACTGCTACTGCCTGTTTTCGGATTCTGATTGGGTCTCTATTATTAATCTTATATCATATGTGTGTATCATTAATATATCATATGCGTGTGTGCCACTGCTACTACCACTTATCTGATTCTGATTGCGTCTGTGTCGTTAATCTTATATCATATGTGCGTATATGTTTATTTCAAAGCATAGGGTTGAGGTGTTGAGAATTGAATTTTTTCCATGCTGCTAATTTTGAGTGGGGTTTGTCTATGGTAAGATCGCAAAATATCGATGTTATTGTAAGGTCATGAGATATTCAATATCTCATGAGAAATTAAATAAATAATAAAAACTAAAAAATATTTAAGTAATGGTTTAACAGGTAAACTTTATTTTAATGATATAAAAATTAAATTATATTTTTGTTCATTCCACAAGTCAATAAGTAATCTTTATAATTTAAATTACATTTTTATCCATTTCAAAATCAACAAAATATTGTAAATTATATTTTTATCCATTAAAAATAAGATATTATAAATAACATTTTTATCCATTGAAAAAAATCTTTTGACCTTGTGGATAAAGATAAGTTGTAGCATATTGTAAGTTTTGGGTTCAAATCCAAGCACCTCCATCCCCAATTATTTAATATTTCTCTTGTAACAAAAATAACTGTAGTTAATGTTTTTATATACCCGTAATTTAAAAACTTTTTTTCTAATAGTGACATATGCAACTATACATTTATAAACATTTGTTTTAAGTCAAAACAATTTAAAGTACTTTGAAAATCATGTTAGTTTGTAATATATACAACAACAATTACTTATATTCCTTCTACATCATATGTAAAAATGTTCATATGGAACAAGATTGATTAACATTTTTAAAAACTTGTTTAAATTTTGATTCGATATGTACATTTAATAATAAAGAAATAAATTTGGCTTGATTTCAAGCTTAATTTTTTTCTTTTTTGGGTCTATGGTCCAATCCAGTTGAGAAAGGTCCGTGACAAACTTAATTAGGTATGATAATTTTACATGTGTTTCAATGATAAAACACTAAAGCAAAATGAAAAAACACACGAAAATTATATGAATTAAAATTTAATTTGATAAATTAACAATTAAAATTTAACCTAACGATTATTATCTCTCTTAAGAGGAATTAAGTCCAAAGTTTAATTCTCCAATTCCCCTCTTTATCTCCATATGAACAAAAAAAAAATAATTTGGAAAATTAAAGTAGTGTCTGAATTTGACAAAAAATTTAAAAAATATATATTTCAAGTTTGACTATCAAAACATATTTTGACGTAATAAATTTTGTATTTTACACATAATTAACATGGAAATTGACACATCTAAGTTTAATTATATGTCATCACTAATTGCGTCATCATTAGAAAGTTTAAAAAGGGAGGAAGAATGAGAAATTCTCAAAAGTTGAGATTACTTTTAGAATTTATCATTATAATCCTAACAAATTGTTAGCTTATCAAACATTGCAATATTATTTTCCTTACAATTTCAACAATACATACCAAACACTACAGAGTTACTCTTCCAACATTACAATTCTCAACAATTATTTTGCTAGCAATCCCATCATATTGCAATCACTTTCCTCGTAAATCATCAAAGGGTCCCTTGTTTCAATTGGATTGTGATTATATGTGGGAAAAGGTGAGCCACCTCCAATGACTTGCTTAATTGACCATATAAGTTGATTTGTAGCTTAACATCTAGATCGAATACTTGAAATAATCTAAATCCAGATTTGAACCTGGACCCAAATCTGAACAGATAGATCGATCGAATAAAGTGTGGTTGAACTTGTGACTAGAGAGGTGGGAAAAGATGAAGCAACTCAGATGACTTAACCGTTTGAATTGTCTAATAACAGTAAACTTGGAATGAAAAAACTAGTTGACCAGGCTATCTTTCATGGAGGATTAACCCAAATATTCCTATTTATAAGCAAGCAGTTGTTTACAGCCATTAACAAATTGAATACCAAATTATTCTCCTCTTTCTCCTCCAAAATAATCACAACCCAAACCTATCAAGCAAAAGTCAGAGTATTAGCAAAACATGCACCGTAAGGTGATGTCCCATAGTCTTTTTATACTTGTCCTCCTGCTCCTATCAGTTTCAGTCCTACCTCAAACTTCAACCAGAAACGCACACTTCGGTAAGTCTGCTACTATTTTATGAAAAGTTTCTTCTTCATTAGTTCTATCTCTCTTTTGAGTTTGTGGGTATTTTCTTTTTGTTTTTGGGTTATTGTAGAAGAAAAGGTAAACGGAGAGATTCAGAGAAATCTAATTGACGTAAAACCACCGGATCCAAGGGATACTCATCCAGGACACGGCCACCGTTAGACCCAGCGCCATAAATATATTTTTTTTTTGTTACAAGAGGAATTTAAATAATGGGGATAAGGGTGTTTGGATTCAAACTCAAGACTTACAATATATCACAACTCATCTTTAATCACTAAGTCAAGAGGTTGTTGGCTATAAATATAATTATTGGCTACAACTCTTAGTTTACATGTGCCACTGCCACTTTTCCGATTCTGATTGGATCTGTATCATTAATCTTATATTACATTTATGTTTATGTTTTTGCCAAGGCATACAGATGAGGTATCCCTGGAGAATTGAGTTCTCCATGGTGCTTATATTGAGAATTCTCTAAAATTATGTACTCTTCATCCCATAAATAATATTCTAATTTGCCTTAAGTAATCAACTTTTTTTTTTCAAATGATCATGTATTAAAATCTAAAAAAATACATAGTAAAAACTTTGATTACAGTAATTTTTATTCTGTTCTATATAGGTTGTTTATCAATTTGGTATAATACAAGTGAAGTTCAATAGCACTAATCCAAGCCCAAGCCAATTCCTAAGTAAATTAAATTAAATTAAATTAAATTAAATGAGCTAGATAAATGAATCCAAGCCGAAACCACTTCCTAACACGTAACTTATCCATTAAGGTCAAAAAATATATTTCAAAACACGATTAATCAAATCAAAACCCAAGATCCAATAATTGAATCAAATTTCAATTAACATCTTAAGATCTAAATTATATAATTCAAATTAATTCCATGCTCAATTATCATTTTAAAAGCTCAAATCGATCTATAATAACTTTCAAATTTAATTATCAAACATATCGCTATTTCATTTAAGATGAGTGAGTTACAATGTTAAGTTGTTAACTAGTAGTAATATTTTTCTAAACAATTCGTTTAATTTTAATTTTTTTTGAAATTATGAATATATATATATATATAATTGCACTTTTGTTAAAATCAAAAAATTTGAATAAAAATAATATATACTAATATGAAGTAAAGGTGACAAAAGCTGGTAGCCTAAAAACCCATTCGAGACTGAACCCAGATCAATCTGAATTGACAAAAAAAAAATCAAAGACCCGAATCAGAAAAAGCTCGAAACTAAAAAAACTCAAACCCGAAAAAACTCGAACTCGACATGACTTATAGTAGCTTGTCAAATTATTCGCCCATAAATAGGCCACGAGTATTATTTTACTCGCTAATTTTTGACTTTTAGCTTTTATGTTTCCCAATACTCAAGAATCTTTGGCTGACTTAAGCATCGGAGTGCCTACGCAGGGAACCCTCTGCGTTCCTCTGACTTTTTTTATTTTGCAGAAACTTTTGGAAGACACGTGGAGAAAAAGACAGATAACTTACGGCAGCAGTCACTTATTATTGTTTTGTGCAACAACATAATTAATAATAATTAATTAATAAAAATAATTTTTCTATATTTAATTAATAAAAATAAAAATTAACTAAAAATTAAATAAAAATTAATAAAAAATGTTGTTTTCCTTTTCTTTTCTCTCTCCTATTTCTTCTTCATTTTTCTTCCCTTCTTTCTCTCTCTATCAAAGCCCCTTTCTATATACATTTTCAGTACTGTTTGCAACCTTTAACCGGCACAGGCGCCATCTTTGATCATCGTTTATTGGTGTCAGTTTCAACCCAAAATTCATATTTTCTATTCCTTTCAACCTACTAATTCCATTTTTTAAGTTAGATTTTTCAAAAACCACATAGCAAAGCCTAGATCTAAGCTTAAAAATCTAAATTTTTGTCACTATTGATATACCTTGATTCAAGTGGTTGCATCACAGCCACCACCTTTTATAAATCTACAATTTTTTTTTATTTCTAGTGTTTTTTCCTCACCCGATGTGGAGGCATGTCTTTGTGTGTTTCTTTTTGGCAGATGCTCCAAGAAAGAAAAAAAGGAAAGTGTTATTGTGTTGACAAGGGCATGCTTGTCTTAAAAAAAATTTTCAACAAAGAAATAGTATTCCTGCCTCATAGCCCGGAATACTTTTTCACCCATCATCAGGAATAGATATTCTTCATTCTTGACCAAAAAAAAAAAAAAAACCAAACTGAAGAGAAGATGGGTCCCACGAAAAACGGAGGAATTGATTTGCTATTCCTCTGAACTAAACTTGCCGTTAAGCTTGGACATCCCTTAAGGGTGTGCAGTGACAATATGCTATAGTAATGAATTTTAACAAAATTTGTTGAATTTGAGAAGGATATTTGAGAAGTTTGAGTTTAGGGCTTTGAGTAAAAATAATAGATTTGAGAAATTTGAAGAGACAAGGGTAGTGTAAATTTAGTTTAATTTATAAGAGTGGTAAAGAAAAAAATTATTTTAGAGGTTGGATTATAAACAACAGAATTAATATTAAATATTAATAGGTTCTAAAAACACTTACATTTTTTTTAGGGTTAATATATCATTTAACCCTCGAACTATATCACTTTTATCACTTTGGTACTTACTTAATTTTTATTATCACTTTAGTATTTGAATTTTACTTCCATCAAACACTTTAGTATCTAAGACTAACGCCGTTTGAAAATGCTGATGTGACTTGGAATGCCCAATAAGAATTTGACACGTGGCACCATATCAGTCAAATTTCTTTTTTCTTAAAAAATATTTTATAAACATTTAAAAATAAGTAAAAATATTTTTAAAATATTTTAAAAAATATAAAAAATTTTAAAAAATGTAAAAATATTTTAAAAAAATATTAAAATATTTTAAAATATGTAAAAATACTTAAAAAATATTTAAAAATATGGAAAAATATTTAAAAATATATAAACATATTTAAAAATATTTAAAAATATGTAAAAATATTTAAAAAATAGAAGGATTCTTTGTGGTTTTTTAATTAGTTTTTATTTAACTAATATTTTTACCTATTTTTAAATATTTTTTAAAAATATTTTTACATATTTTAAAATATTTTTATATTTTTTAAAAATATTTTTACATATTTTAAAATATTTTAATATTTTTAATTTTTTAAATTTTTAAATTTTTTATATATTTTTAAAATATTTTTACTTATTTTTAAATGTTTTTAAAATATTTTTTAAGAAAAAAGAAATATAACTTACATGGTGCCACATGTCAAATTCTTATTAGGCATTCCAGTCCACGTCAGCATTTTCAAACGGCGTTAGTCTTAGTACTAAAGTGTCTGGCGAAAGTAAAATTTAGGTACCAAAATGATAATAAAAATTCAATAAGTACCAAAGTGAAAAAGTAGTATAGTTCGGAGGCTAAATGATACATTAATCTTTTTTTTATGTACCCTTTCGTTTATGATTGTGGAGAGTATAAAGTGTGATGAGAAAAAAAAAATTGAGTTTATGTAAAAATTGTCATGCTAATATTGCCATTCATAATATGAAAAGAAAATTTCAATTTATACTATTTTTTTACTCTTTTCACTACAACATAATTAAACAAAAAAAAAACCACATCTACCCCATTCTTTTACATTTTTAGCCCTACAAAATTTTATCCCCAAATTCCATCTTCTTCCCGAAACTCCTGAACACCATATCATTTCTAAGGATGATTGCTCTTTATAGGTGGTTTCGCGCAGAGATTTGAGATAGCTAGCGACATCGAATGTGAGGCTGTTGGCACCGGTTGTTTCACACGCATCAAGCTCCCCGAGGGTGCTGCCCTCGTGGAAGGCAACCTACGCGAAGGTGCTAGCCTCGCGCAAGAAAACCTGCATGAGTGTGCTGGCCTCGTGCAAGGCAACCTACGCGAAAGGTGCTGGCCTTGCACAAGGAAACCTGGGCAAGGGACCTGGCTTTGGTTCGAAAGCCACCAACAGTGATGCTGATCTTGAATTCAAAGATAGTTTTGTGATATTTATATATAATGTTCGCACCGGAAGAGGAGGAAATAGGAGAGGACATTGAAGTAGTGCAATTGCGCATTAAAGAGCTGGCAAAATGAGGTGATTGAAATGTTGTTTTCACCCTTCATTTTAGGAAAACAGGGACTTGGTTTGAGAAAAATTTAGATAACTCTTAAAATTTCTAGAAACTCAAAGTCTTCTGCTTAAGTAATCTGATTCTTCTATTACTCCCAAAACAAATATTTTCTTTGAGGACAAAGAAAGAAAAATATTAGGAGGAATCAAAATTTTGATGGAACATACAGGAAGAACCCAAAAACTACTTTATCAATGGAAACTATTGCATTGGAAAAGCTATCAGATCGAAAACTATAATAACAAAACAAAACAGATTCGGTAATTCTTATCAAATAGATGGTGAAATGAAGCAAGTTCGGAATACAACCATTAATCTTTGATCACAATAACATGGACATGAATGTGACAAACCAATGAAAAACGGCAAAGGTGAAGGAGAGTTAGCCTATGTTTGGATTGAGGGTGGGGAAGGGAAAGGAAAGGAAAGGAAAGTAAAACAAAGGAAGGTTGTAAACCTTTCCTTTGTTTGGGAAGATTTTTTAGCAAGGGAAAGGAAAGAGAGGGGGAGTGAACACCCCTTGCTTTCCCTTGAGTTACTCAGTTTTTTTAAAACCCCAATTTGGGGTAAAAGGGAAGGAAAGGAAACTTGAAAAAAATTTTAACATGTAGAATATCAAATTTAACCTTATTATCTTATAAAATTTAAAACAAAAAGGGTTATAATTGGAAAAAAAGCATTACAATAAATCATTTCCTTTCCTTTCCATTGTTTAACCAAACAAGGATTGTTAGGATTACTTTCCTTTCCTTTCCTTTATTAATTTTAGCTATCCAAACAAGGGGTACATGTACCCTTTCCTTTCCTCTCCTTTCCTTTAGTTTGCATTCCTTTCCTTTCCATTCCTTTCCTTTACTAATGTTTATCCAAACATAGTGTTAATGAGTTTCAAGGGACTTCAAACAGAGAAAGAAGAAAAAGGGAAAGAGGTACAAAGATGAATGGAAGAAGAAAACAGGGTATTAATGTCTTTTGATATAAGAGTTATTTTATTTTATAGATATTTGAAGTGAACAGATTAAAGAAAAATTTTAAATATATCCATTTTTTTACTATTTATATCTATTTTTTTTATAAACAGTAATTTAGTGAAG
Organism: Heritiera littoralis; assembly: GCA_031772115.1. Lineage (NCBI taxonomy): Eukaryota > Viridiplantae > Streptophyta > Magnoliopsida > Malvales > Malvaceae > Heritiera > Heritiera littoralis. The sequence goes on from JAPDPK010000058.1 coordinate 353,726, forward strand.
AAATTAAAATAAAAAAATAAAAAAGTGAGTAGGTTTAGAATTTTTCGAGAGTAAAAATTGGGTAGAAATAGAATTCTTCATATGAAAACCCTAAAATGCCTACAATAAGACGATAAAAGTGCTAAAATACCCTTAAAATCTATCAAAATTCCGACTTTGGTTAAAACCAAACAGTTGTGTCGCGTGTCGTGGCGTCTTCTTCTCTGTGTCACCATTTCTAGCTTTTTGCAACGGCGCCGCACCAATAAAGAACAACGACAACGACCAAGCTGCAGTCCTTTTTTCCCTTTGAAACTGCTCTGCAAAACCAAGCTGTACTAGCATTTTCAAAAGGTATGATTTTCTTTCTTCCTTTTGATTTTATTATGGCCTTTTCCATTTTTTTCATCTTTTAATTTGATATATATCTGAATTTATGTCTTGAAGTTTTATTTCAATGCAGAAAGTAAAGCTCTTAGCTTAGCACTGTTTCCATTTTTAATTAATTAATCTTTGATATTAGCATTTGCTGTTTAAAATGATATTTTCTGGAATATTTATGCTTGATTTAAACTTCAAAGTGAGTAAAGCAAATGGAGTTTTTATTTTATGTTTAATCGAATGATAATATTAGCATTTGTATAATCTGGAGAAACAAAAACAAGCTGAATAAAAAATGTATAAATGATTTTACTATATTAGGAGTTAGGGCCTTTGATTCTGCATCTTATTGCAAAATGCTGCTAACCCTTGATCTGCTGCCAATTTAGGGCATATTAAACAAGATGCCGCGGAAACCGACCAGGCATCGTCGATTGTTACCATTTCAGCCTTTGACTTTCTCACCTTTTGCTCGTTCTGTTGCTCTAGTTGCCACTGCTTACCTGGTTAAGCATCAAACGGGTGATGCCACACAGCAATTGGCAGGTTTTTTTTAGTTGAATTGATTCTTTCTATCATGTTTAAAGAGATAACACATTCTCTTTTCTATTGTTATTATTTGCTTTCTTCTCTTGGTATTTTGGAGTTTAGTTCTTATTGTTTTCTGACCTGAATTGTAGATGATGGATTAAAGGAGAAGTTAGAAAAGGTGGACAGAGAATCTGAGTCGTCTGAGGATGAATCATTTGGTGTAAGTACTTAGTTAAGGTAACATTGATTATACAGTGAAATATAAATAAAGAAGGTTTGAACTAATTTGTCCCCTTTTGTTTTCCTTGAAGGGAGTTGTCCAAGCAGATTTTGCCTTCTTTGATCCAAAACCTGATGACTTTCATGGTGTGAAAACCTTGCTGCAATCCTACCTTGATAACAAGCAATGGGATTTGAGTGGTTTTGTAGACTTGATATTGGGACAAACCACTGTTGGAACTGTTGTTAAATTAGAGGAGGATGAAGAAAATGGAGTTTTTTCTATAATTAGTGCCCTTAACTTGGGGAGATATAAGGTATACTTTTGATGTGAATGTTTCTTTTCCTACATGATTGAAGTGGCTATCTTGGTTTTGGTTAGATTAAGCCACAAAATTTTAGGATGTAAGCATTCAGCTTTTAATTAACATATGAAGGTCATTTAACTGTTCTCTGTTGAAGTATTTCCTATAGGCTGGATTAATGGACTGGCCTTATCATGAAATTGATTCAATAAAAGGCAAGCAATTCTTCTTGATGTGATAAACAGCAGCATTCAGATTTTACCTAGTTGGAATAGATTAATTGATTCTGTAGTCCCCTTAACTGATTGTATGAAATCCTAATTCAAGTCCCATATTGTGAATGATAGGCCAAATTAGAGGACAAATACTGTACAGTGTGATAGGTTAGCTAGTTAACAAACTTTACATATGAATCTTTCTTGTAATAGATCAATTTATTTGTATAATGTCCCCCAAAACCTGAAGCTATGCTGTGAAGTTTCTTCACTGGTTGGTGGCTACCTTAATACCTTTTAAATCTTCTCGAACCATGGGTGGTTTTGGTAAGTTGTATCTGTTGAGGTGCCATTGCTTGTGTGAACATGTGAAATTCTTTTAAATCAAATGAAGTGGCTAAAATGTCGTTAATGTTGTTCCCGCTAGGATCACAAGTGTATTTCAGAGCTCAAGGAGTTCCTTCTTAACATATGCCAGGAGAAAGATAAAATAGGAAACTTGAGATCACTTTTAGGAGAGAAAGCACAGAAGGTGGGTCTCCTGGTTTCTCAACGTGTGGTGAATCTTCCTCCTGAACTCTTGCCACATCTCTATGATGCACTGTTTGATGAAGTTTCATGGGCTACAGAGGATGAGGTTAGATGTTTATCAGGATGGGTGTTTTAAGATGAGTGTACTTAATAGAAATGCTATTATCTTCTTAGTCCTTTAGCTATCAAAAACACCTATCATTGGTAAACTTATATTTGCTTCTTTCACTTTTTGAAGCCCACAGAGGAGTTGCAAAATTCTTTCCACTTCAAGTTTTACATACTAGTGAGCAAAATTTACAAGGTATGAAATCTTCCTTGTGCTGAGTATACCTTTCATATCACTATTCCTATGATTTTTTACTCACATTGGATGCAAATCTATGGCACAAGAATGCTAATCAGAAAAGGTCTTCAAGTGCCGACAAAGATGAGCCAATAATATATATTAAACCAGAAGATGAGATTTTTCATAAGGTATTGATGCTTTGATGCCTGTATGTGCAATTTTCATGTGACTATTGGCTTGTTTTTGTTTTTATGTTTAAATGATTTTCTTTTAAAACACATTTCAGCTGAGCATGTGGTCCTTCCTTTTTCCTTTGCAAACTCAGCAGGTTGCGACTCATGAGGTTCGTAGGACTCAATTTCAAACTCACTATCATTGATCTGTTTTAGTTTAACTCTATAAATATTTTATGGGTAGTAATTACCTTGTACCATATCATCTGACAGTCTATTTTTGCAGCTAAAAAATTACCAGTTAACAGGGATTGTCATGGCTGTCAAAGCAGAAAACATTTCCTCATTCCGGCAGCAATTGCAGACTTTGATAAACGAATCTTGAGTTTCATCAGAGGAATGCAAAAGTATTGATGTCATACCGACTGCGTTTTTTACTTAAAAAGATTTTGCAAAGCTCACAGTTTTGGTAAATGTTCAGGATGCAACCTGAAAACCTGTGGTGATATTCTTGCACCAGTTGGGGAAACGTAGGAATGATCCGTTTCAAGAGTCTCCAATTTTGTAAGCATAGCAGATATTTGGACCTGATATGGGTGACATTTTTGTTGGAATTAAATTTGTTGTAATGCAAAGCTAGGATAAGCATTTTCGTTGGGTTCCGTTCTCGAGGCTTCTTCCTCCACTTACTGGATTATGTGTCGTGTTGTTTAGTTGTATTTGACCTCTAGCCCGACTATGCATTCAACATTGGAAGCTTAGCACTGCTCGATGGTCAATTGATTTCTTGAAAGGCACGCTGCAGTCAGGTTAGACAGTTAATGACTCGATCGTGGGAGTGGAATATTAACTTGTCAGCATGACCATTAACATGATCTGAATGACTGCAGTTGTTAACTATAAGCATGCTTTAAAAGTTATGGCAGTACCCATGCTGGCAATCCAAACCCCATTATTTTTAAGATTGATATTAGCGAACTTGTTGCTCTTTCTTCACTTTTAGACCCATTTCATCTTTTTTTTTTTATAATTTCCTTTAGGAAAGAAAACCATTTGGCATAAAGGTCAAAAATCCAAATAAATGGGAGGAATCGGATGTTTGATAGTATATTTTAAATCCCTATTCACTACGGGGTGGATACTGGTTTCCTAATTGCAGAAGGAAAGCCTGTGGTTTTGACCCAAGCTGTCACTACCATCAGCTTAGTACTGCTCCTGCTACATTCAAAAATCAAAAACATCTTTTTACCTATTGCTTGTCAATTAGGTTATTTCAAACCATCGAAGTTTGTCTTAACCATCATTATCTCTTTTTTAAAAAAAAAATTAAATTCAAGATTCAATTTCTTTTTTGTATTTTTTTTTATGATCCAAAAAATTAGATTACTTCTTTGTTGTTGGATCCTTAGGCCCACAAAATCACACAAACATCTTATCTTTTAATCAACCCTTTGGTTTGCTCCATTATTTATGCCTCATAACTTTTTTGTTTTACACAATGGAGGTTTTTGGTAGGAAGAAAGTAGTACATGTGTTAAAATTAGAAGTGGCAAAAACTGGTTCGAGCTCCAAAACTTGTATGAGTTTGTCCAAGATCGAATTCAGACTAATCTTAATTGATTAAAAAAGTCAAAAGCTCGAAATCGAAAAAACTTGAATCCAAAAAAGTTCGAACTCGAAAAAACTCGAACCTGGCATAACCCAAACCCCGATACGATAAAAAATAGAGACCAATCCAATCTGATACCCGTAAAAAATCGAATTTATAATCCAAAAAACTCGAATTATAATTATATGATTATTATTTAAAAATAAATAAATAATTGATATACACTTTTTTAGTTATAAAATTAAAATATGGATAAAAATAATTATTTCTAATAGTAAAATGTAATTTAAAAATATACTATGATAGTATTATTGTGTAAGTTGTAATTTTAATAAAATATATGAATAAATCAAGTTATTTGTAATTAATTATTTGTTATATTAATAAGATTCCAATTTGGTTTCTTATAACAACGATTTATATATATTATATTATAATAATCTTTTAAGAATAAATTATGTAATCCCTTAATGCGTAAGTATTGCTCTAATAAAATTATTTATTTATTAAAAATAATTTATTCATTATCTGTTAAATATAAAATTAAACTGTAGATAAAAATTTCCAATAGTAAATTAAAGTGTAATTTAATAATATATTATAGTAGTATTATTGTGTAAGGGGTAATTTTAATAAAATATGTTTTTTTATACTTTATTAATATTATAATTAATTATATTTAAATAACTAGCATTATATTAATTAATTTAGTAATATCTACTATTTAATATTTTGCTTAGACATTCGATCAATTAATGTATATCTAATGTTATTATGTTAATTTGAACATGAAAAAATTAATATTCAATTGGTGTATAACTATTATGATATGATTATATCAAATGTTATTATTTATTAATATACTGTCAATTGGTATATATAACTTTTTTAATTCAATATTCTAAATTTTTAATAAGATATTTGATTAATTAGTGTGTACAATACAATTATATTTAATGTTATAATGTTAATATTATGATTTATGTACAAATCAAAAACAAAATAAATATAAGGCTTAATAGCCAAATACACCCTCAACCTTTAGCATAAAATGGAATTAAGCCTTCAACGTTTTATCACGTGGAAATCAGTCCATAAACTTTTATTTTATTATAAATAAACCTTCAACCTTTCAAAATTATGTAATTAAGTCCAAATCTGTTAAATGACACTAACTTCTGTTAGTATTGCATATGTGGCATGCCACGTGGTAGCCAACTAAGCTATCCACGTCAGCTTTCATGTTAAATGTCCAAACGACAGTTAGTGTTATTTAACAGATTTAGACTTAATTGCATAATTTTAAAATGTTGAGGGTTTATTTATAATAAAATAAAAGTTGATGGAATGATTTCTATACGATAAAACGTTGAGAGCTTAATTCCATTTTATGCTAAAGGTTTATGCTAAAGGTTGAGGGTGTATTTAGCTATTAAGCCTAAATATAAAATTGAGGTAATTAGTTGACCAATTATTAATTATATTAAGCATTTTTTAATATATTGAATAATTAATTAACTAGTTATATGGTTAGATTTAATTTATTACTAATTATGTTGGTATTTAAAAAACAAAAAAATGTAAGAAAAGTTCTTAAAAATTTAAAATTTTATTAAAAAGCTAATAAAACAAAGTAAAAAAAAATTATTGAAATAAGAGTGTCCAAATTTCAATGGCCCAACTTTGATCCAAACAAATGAAATAACCCAATAAATTATTGTTAAGAGTATAAAGTCATTCATATAAATGTTTAATTGTTTAGTGTGATTTATTTATAATTTGCTATTTATTTATTTGTATAACTGATACTTTGGATTTTCACTTTCCTTTAGTTTATTATATATATTTTTGGCTCACTTAAAAAATAAATATTTATATAATTATTAATATATAATTATATATTTTATAACAAATGTGAATATCGCAAGAAATTAAAAAAATAAATAATTATTATAAAGTAATAAAAATATTAAAATGTAAAAATTTATATTTATATGAATATTTATTAAATTTTACCTTTACTTTAGCAATTCTATTACATTTTTATTTAACTATATAAAAAATTATAACTTATAAAATTTCAAAATAATTTGACTAAGCACGCTAAACCTGTTCGGTTAGAATTGGACCGAACATGAAAATGCTCAAAACCGAAAAAACCCAAAACTAAAAGTATCGAAACCCCAAAAAAACTCGAATTAAAAAAAACTCGAATCCGAATTAACTTGAATCCAAAGATAACTCGAATCGAACTCACTTGAACTAGTCTGTTTGCCTCCCCTAGTTAAAATTCAAATCGTGAAATCGTAGAACTCCCGCACGATATAAGTGAAAACATTCATTTGAACTATATTTGCACATGAAAGGAAAGGGTGAGTTTGGCTTTGGGGTAGGATTATGAACATTGAATATTAAATTAACTAAAGTAATAAAAATATGTGATTAAGTGTAAAACAAGTTAAGCACGCCGGTTATATCCTTCCAGGTAACTATCATTAGCTTTGTCTGCTCCCAAACCCAATCATATATTCTCATGCAAAGTGCAAAGCAACTTCTTTTTCACTTTAATCATCATTACTTGATTTTTTTGGGGATTTTAATTAGTTTATTAATACAAGTCACACAGCCACTCAATCCATCTCCTCTTTGGCCAAAAAAAAATTCCATCTTCCCTCCTTTTTCTAATATATAAAAAAAATGTTTTACCATTGGAAATTAAGAAAGAGTACAAGGGAAGTTGTTTATAGGATCAGGGTTAGACATTTTCTTACTTGTAGTTAGATTTGGTAATTCGTGTCAAAAATTCGTTTTCGTGTCATGTAAAATCGTGTTCGTATCGTATTCGTGTCGTGTATTCGTGTCAAAAATTCATATCAATACAAAAAACTCAAAATGTTATTTTTAGCTTTTATCATATTCATATATTAATTTTACTTAATTTTAATTCCGTATCATCTCGTGTCATTTATTTATGTTGTATTCGTATCGTGTATTCGTATCGTGTCTAAAATTATCAAACTTACTTGTAGCCGCAAAACCGTTGCCCAAAGTCGGTGAAAACAGTTACGTTGAACGAGGACTGGATCAACACAATAAGCAATGATAAGTTAAATTTTTTTAAATTTTCCTTTGTCCTGATCTTTAATGGTTTGTACAAAACTTTTGTATATTTAGATTATCTTTCCTGGAACCAATAATAATTATTTTATTAATGCTTAATGACATTGATGGAGAAGAACCAGGTTCATTGTTCTAGGATCTGGTGCTTTTCTTTAAAAATAGACTTGTGGTACAACAGTAAAATATGAATGATACTACGATCACCTTGTTGCATTATAATTTAAAGGATTCTTTTTTCTTTTTGTGAATAACTGAACTTTCATAAAACAAAACAAACTAGTACCTCAGTTCACAAGTATACAGAGTTCTCATGAAATCAAAAGAGAAATAGTTCTTAACAACATCCAGTATTTCTTCATGGACGACAAAAGATGAAATTTCGACTCCCAACTCGGCAAGAAAATCACCACAGGAGTTAGCTCCACAGTAGATGTGATGCACCTTGTCCATTGTCAGTTGCTGCATGAGACTCTGCATTCAAAAACAACAGTTGAATGAGAATGAGTAGGAGTGGCTCCCTCATTAACATACCTTACTGCAACTTGAGAGTCCATTTCAACCACAACGCTCAAAAGCCCTCTTCTAACCACAAGAAGAAGACCATTGCAAAGACCCCAAAGCTCGACATTAACATTGGATGAGATTTTAATTTCCTGGAATAACCATGATCAAGTTGTCCGTGGAGTATTTAAAGATACCACCAGACCTTGCCTTACACTAGGTTGTCTTTAGTTGACCCGTCAGTGTTGAGTTTAATAAATGTTGGAGGATGGGGTTCCTGTGAGACTCCGTATATTTAATTATTATTTACTTTTATTATTTAATTAAAAATATTGAATATTTTATAATTAATAAATTGTTAATTATATTTTAGGTATAAAGGCAATCTAGTAGGTGGGCCTCATTGATTCCCTAAGGTCCAAATAGAGGTGAAACTAGATGGAATTGATATTTAAGACCGAAAATTATGATGATAAGAATCCTAACCTCAAACTCAATTATTTACGCATGCATGTTTTGAAAAACGTACAACAATTTGAGAAATGACGGTTTAGTCTATAAACCGCCAAAATTTCTATGAATAACGGTCAAACTAAATGGATTTTTGACCTATTGTCTGTGTTAAATAGAAACAAAGTTTTAGAACATATAGATAGATGAAATAAATTGGGTGTAACGGTAGAAATTTACGAGATTTTACGATTAGGGGTATTTTGGTAATTTCACTCAAATAAGTACCTGAACCTCAACAAAAGCCCCACCAATGATTAGAGCAAGTTAAATAGAGGTGATTTATGAATAAATGAATTTGGAGGTTGGATAGACTGTTTTCAATAAAGTCAAACTTTAGCGGCAAAATTGAAAAGTTTCTTTAAGTAAAAAGGCAAAATAGTAAATTGGCCAATAAAATATCATTACATATGAAATTTCCAACTTCTTCTTCTCTCATTTTCGGCAGAAACCAGCAGCAAAATTTCCTCCATTAACGTGACCTTGTAGGAGAGAGAGAAAGTGAGAAAAACTTAGCCAAAAACACACTAAAATCAAAAGTTGTCTTCATCAACCTTGTTCTCCTCAACCTCCTCTACATTTTGGTGCCAAAATCAAGGCCCTTCATTGGTTTCGGTCAAGGTGAGGAAGTTGAGAAACTTAAACATTTTCATAGTTTTCTAGCTAATCACCATGTGTTTAAAATGTTCCATGCTTCTCTTAACTTGAATCATGTTGGAATCATGAAATTGAGCATTTGAGGGTTTCGGTCAACATCCATGGTGCATGAACATTGTGTGTTTTGATGAAGATTTAGTGTAGGAAGAATGTAAAAAATTATGAAAAGTATGAAAACAAGCTTAATTAAGCTTAAATAGAAGAAACACCAAATGTAGGGAGAAGGGACCCATTCGGCCATGACTAATGAAGCATGAATTTGATGCCATTCAATGTGAATTTCATGTAGGAATGGTGCAGGAAATTAAAAGAACAAGTTTAGATTAAGTAATAAAGCTTAACTTGTAGAAATGCAAAGTGTGGGTTAGATAGGTAGTTTCGGCCAACAAAAGGGGAGGCTGAAATTATGCTTATTTTAATGTAATTTAGGTTATAAAATAATGTATAAATTATTCTGAGACTAGAGATGTGATCGGAATCGAAAACGGAGGTGTTTAGTGCAAGTTGTAGTTTTAGCATCGGTAAAATTTACACTGAATTTAGAGATTTCCATGGACAATGCACTAGTATTTAAATAGTTAAATATTCTTTTAATTAAAGTATGGTAAACTTACCAAGCTGGAATGGTAATTTGCAGCCCCGAGATTGGAAGGTGCTACCGATGCTAACGAATCGAATATCGAGAAATTACGAGGTAAGGGATATATGTATGAAGTGTAGGGATACCTCGTTGCATGATTTGATAAAATTTGCCTTCTATGGAATTGACATTGATGTTTTGGATTGAAATTGAAAATTGGAAATTGTGGTTTGAGCTGTGTTTTCGTGCAGGAGGGTTAGGCTAGAATAAACCGTTATGTTGCCAAAATTTTTCTAAATTAGCCTAGACCCCTTCAAAATATTATTTAGCATGATATTTAAAATAAAGGGAATAAATTTTGAGTATTTAAATATTTAAGTTTCAAAATAAGATTTTAAGTAAATTAAATCACAAATTCAGTTTCTGAATAGATTTTTATGAGAATTACATGTTTTTCCAATTGTTTGAATATTTTTGTATCTCTAGATTATTTGAATAAAATATTTTGCATGCTACTTATGATTTTGAGATTATGTGGTAAATTTTCATATTTAAATATATTGAATTTTGAATTAAATTCTTATGAATTTATTTAAGACATGATTCATTAAATTTATCTTCGTAAACAACTCTGAAAATATTTATGAAATGTTTTGATACTGTTGGCCCTGTAGCTACCTATGGGTACATGCATTTTTGTTCCGTTCCGATGCTACTGACTCTAGCCCAGTCTTTAGCTCACACAGGTGACACCTAGCTAGTGCTCACACTGTGGCCCCCTTGACTATGGCCATACATCTATTATAGCGTATGTGTCTATTAGGTGTAGCCTAGTCTCCACTAAATTTATACTAGGGTGGTAAATCCTTGGTTAACTTAGATCCAGGCACTCCTAATTTGATTTGGTTTCCGATTTCGCTTATATGCTGTCTATAATTTCTGATTTTATAATATGTTTGGTGAATTAGATTTATTTGAATTATTTGTTTGAAAACTATACAAAAATGATTTAATATTGTTTGCAGAGTAATTTATGTTTTTTGAATGATTTAAGCAATGTTTGACAAGCTATTAATTATTTACTAAATTTGTGATATATTTAAATATTTCTGAACTCTCTATAGTGGACTTGGATGTCGAGACACATAAGGTGCTCTAAAGCGTCCTTATGTACTCCATCTAGTTATTTGATCAATTATAATATCCTTCCGACATTCGTGCCAAAAGATTTCAATTATGACTTCATGGTTTCCGTATTAAAATGTAATTTTTAAATTGCATATAGGATACAATGTATCAGCATTTGTATATATATTTCTTACTGAGCAATTTGCTCACCCCTTTATTTTTCCCACTCCAAGTTATCTACAATAGTCGGGACTGCTTTCTGGAGGACCTGATTTTTGGTATCCCTCAGGCAAGCGTCGTATTTTGTCGAGGTATACTAGTTTTACTTTTATGTATTCAAACTTTTGTACAGTGCTACTTTTATGTACATAATGCTTAGGATGTAAATATTCATATTTTTGTTTATGTATTTAAATTTTGAATATTGGGATTGTATAAAAATATTAAATTCTCTTTTGAATATAAGATGACACTGCAGATAGCCCAACCGTTTGTGATTTGTATATGTGAAATTAGATAAATATTTGACATTTCAGATTGTGAGAGTTCCATCCCACATTAATCTGGACAATATTTCTAACGGGTTTGACTGGTTTCAAAAGCATAATATTGGTACCTAATAACTTGGCAGACCAGTCTAATCGTGTTGCATTTATTCTAGTCCATAATTCTATAATGCCTCGAGAAAAAGGCTCAAAGTCTAGTTTGATTGAGGAAAGACCAAGTGGATCCACTACTCCTCGGAATATAGAACGTGGACTGAGTGAATAGAATAACCGCCTACTCACCGACTACACAATACCTTGGCAGGAAGTGGTTGCCTGCCTGCCAATAACCGTCCACTCATGCATGATTTGTGCATGAGGGACATGGATAACATGTAAATAAGAATTGTATCCTACAAAAAGGAACATCATGTAATAGCAAAGGTATGAACACTCTTATATACCTTTATATTCTCTGATTTCACATTTAAACTCTCTCAATATACCATTATTGACTTAAGTATCAAAGCAAATCCCATCGGAAAAAGCTCTAATGGACTTTCTATTTTGTAAATTGATCCAAGTAGGAAGAAGCTGATTCACTGTCAACAAGCCCACCACCTTTTTGGTATCAACATTTGGTGCCGTTTGTTTGGAATAACTATTATTGGGTAATGGAAATGTTTTTGGAGTTGGTAACAGGGCTGGCAGTGTATTGCTCGTGGTATAAAGAAATTGTTTTGGGTAATATAGATTACTTAAGTGGTGGGAGGATTCATGAGAGAGTTTTTTCTAAGGAAAAAAGATTTCTTAAGAACATTTATATTATGTTTTCTATTTGTTTTGCTAAATTCGGTGTTTGTGTCAGGGTTTTAGGGTAAAATAATCGAATAGGTTTTGGTATATCAGATTTGAGGTTACTTACAAAAATGTTGAGGGCATAATCATCAGTAAGGTGAAGCAGGTTCAACAAAGCTTCGAACTCTTCACAATATTCTCCAACTGTGACCCTTTATTTCAAATTCACCCAGTTAGATATGGGGGTTGTATATTTACCATTGCTAAATCTTGATCACATCTCGTTTGTATATTCTTTCTATTTCAGTTCTTTCACAACCTTTTTTTATTTTACTAGTCTTTGATACCATTATAATGCCTATCCATCTAAGTGAATCTTTCCTACGGGTATTTTGTCTTCCTCTATCCACTACCTTAAAATATTACTCAATCTTTAAGTGCCATCCTAAGAAATTTTCCCCATCAAAGATTAGGCAATCTATTTGACCGAGTTTCAAATTGCACTTAACAAAGTCACCATAGTACACTAATTCCCAAGCTCTTGCATCAATGGTGCCACATTCCTTGCATCACTTTCTGGATTTTGAACTCATAGATTTGAAGAATTGGATTTAGATGTAGCTATATCTCTTATGAGAACAAACAACTACTTCAACATCATGCCATTTTCAAATAAATATCCTCTAACCCTTTTTGTAGCTTGCCTTTGAGACCAACCAGTCCAACTTAGAGGTTTATATCTCTTGATCATTTTGTAGTTGAATTATCTCCTCTGTAATCTCTTAGTAACTCTCTCTAGCATAGCCATAAGTTTAAGAAACTCTAATACCAAATGATAGAACACAAATGGTAATTCAAAGAAATGGAGAACAAAAGAATGTAATGTCAGAAAAAGCAAAAAGGTAGAGAAAGAGTGAGAAAAGTGTCGCAAAATTATTTCTTATTATTTAAACTCCAATAACTACTCTGTATATATCTCGTTTTCAACGTCAATCAATTGTTATGATAACTGACTTAACCAACTTCAGTTAATTATAAGTTTACAGTAACTAACATAAACCATCTTGCACGAACATTAACTACGCAATAACTATTTGAATTAACATCCAAGTAAGGCATGCTGAATTGGACTTACATAAAAAATATCTTTAAAAAAATGCGTACTCATTTTAATTTTTATGAAATAATTTATTTCATATCTATATTAATGTAAACATATTTGTTATTTAACACAGACCTAAAAAATTAAAATTGGTATTTAGGTCTCTCTTACGAGAAATTCTAAATAAACCCCATTTTTTATTAAATCTACCCCACCCAAACAATCCAATAAGTAAAAAGACAAATTTATCCTTCTTCCAACACTGTTGCCTTCCCCCCGCCAACCGAAAACCCTTCCCCTGTCTCTTATTCATCTCGCCAAAGCCAACAGCTTCCTTCACTCTCCTCTGTTACAAACCCTTCCCCTGTCTCATTACGTGAGGCTGAGCCTCGTGCCCAGCAGCAATTGCTGGAGCCAAGCTCGTGCAAGTTCACTTGTTCACCATAGCTCGCAGCACGCAAGTGAACTCGCGCGGGCGAGTCGCGCAAAGTGAACTTGCGCGCAATAGCTTGTTAAGCGCAAGTTCACTTGCGCGCTGCTTGAGCTATTGGGCGCGAGGCGATCCTAGCGCAAGGGCCACCCGAGCCTCGCCCAGGTGCACCACCTGTGCGAGAACAAGGCTGGTGGCGGCGCATCTGCGGGAAATAGAGGAGGGAGGCGATGAAGCACTGAAGTGAAGCGAACTGAACGGAGAAGGCTTGGTTGGGGTCTAGGTAGGATTCCTGAATGGAGAACCTTAAACGTTTGGTTCCAAAGAGCCTGAAGCGGAGCGTGGCGAAGAGCAATACCGATGAAGAAGAGAAGAAGGAAGAAATAGGTGGATTATAGTGTAATTTTACTGTTCAAAAAATAGGATGAGGTAGGTTTAGTAAAAACGTGGGGTATGTTTAGAATTTTCCCTCTCTTACAAAAGCTTTGGTACATTAAAAAATTTGGTGGTTTGACGTTTAGGTCCCGTCATTTCCATCCGTTCCGTTTCTTCCTTCCCTCAACCGTCTATTACGCAGTTTTAGGCTGAGATTTTTGTAACATTAGTACTAACATTTAATATTATTCAAAAAAAATGAAAAATAGGGTCAAACAGACATTTTTCTTTCTTTATCTATCTTTGCTTGCTCTTAACTTCCCCTCATTTCATCTCACTCTTCTTTCTTTCTTTGCTTTTCTGAACTCCTATGACTACACGCTCTTCTCTTTGCTTTCATATTCCTTAATTGGGTAACATAGCGTCATCATTGTATAAGAACGAGTTCCCTTTGCACTCAATTCTACCATAAACCCTCCTTTGCTTCTTTCTAAAAGAACATTTTTTTCTTTGGAAAAAAATTCTGGGTTTTGTTTATTGACTCCTGATTCTTGGGTTTCACTATTATTATTCTATCTGGGTCTTCAAATTTTTCTAGAATTTTTCTCATGGAAAAAGACAAGGTTTTTATGCTGGAGGGACTAAACAGAACAGCAGCACAACAACCTACTTGGAATTCTTGCGGTTTTGGGATGGAAATGCAAACAAATGAGCTGAATTTTGCAGCAGAACAAGTGGGGAGTTGTTTTTTCAATTCCAGTTGGGATGATTCAATGGATCAGAGCGATCCCTCTGAGTCAGCATTGAGTTCCATGGTGTCTTCTCCAGGAGCATCTAATGCTGGAAGTACTCTCCCTGGTTCCGGAAATATTGTAATGATCAGAGAATTGATTGGAAGATTAGGAAACATATGTGATATTTCACCTCAGTCTTTCATTAAACCAAATAGCAACACCAACAGTACTAACACTTCCTGTTATAGTACTCCATTGAATTCACCACCAAAGCCCAATCTTTCAATAATGGATTCACAATTCAAAGGAAATTTGAATTTGCCGGGTCCTGGAAATCAGTTACCAAATCATCCAGGCATGACACCATTTTCTGCTGACCCTCGATTTGCTGAGAGGGCAGCTAGATTTTCCTGTTTCAGTAGTAGCGGGAATTTTGGTGGCCTAAATGGTCGACTTGGATTGACTGAGGCTGAATTGCCTCAGATATTAGTTCCTACAATGTATTCTGATAAGCTTTCAAGAGTTTCAAGTCACCAATCCGTTAAGGTTACTGGATCTCAAGTAAATGCTCCTGAAAGCAACAAGAACTCACCGCAGGAAGGAAATTCAGGTTCTGAAAAGAAAAACAGTTGGCTGACAAGGTCTTCTTCGCCAGAGAACGCGAAATTTGGTGATTCCAAGGAAGAATCTTCAGTTTCTGAACAAATCCCAGGGGGGAATTCAACCATAAAAGGCCAAAATGATGCCAATTCCAGGAAAAGGAAATCAATTCCGCGAGGGAAAGCAAAAGAAACCCCATCTCCAGCGGCTACTGATGCCAAGGTAATGTAATTCTGTTTTGTAAATTATTAGGATTTATTTGAATTGTACAATTCCGTTAAGAATCTACTGGAAACTAACGTTAGATATCCATTTCAGGTTGCAGCAGAGAATGATGAATTCACCGCTAAAAAATGCAAGCAAGATGGGGCGGCTGGGAATGCAAAGGAGAAGAGAGAACAGAATGGCAATACTAAAGCAGAAAATGATGGGAATCAGAAGCCAAGTAAAGAGAATTCCGAGCCACTAGAGCCGCCAAAGGACTATATCCATGTCAGAGCCAGAAGGGGTCAGGCAACTGATAGTCACAGTCTTGCTGAAAGAGTACGAAACCTTAAAGCTATGATCTGTGGTTTTGGATTGCACAGTAATTGAGATTTGTATTCATCTGGACATCTTTTGTCTTCTTGTATTGGTCCAGGTCCGAAGAGAGAAAATAAGTGCAAGGATGAAGTTTCTCCAGGATCTTGTTCCAGGATGCAATAAGGTGAGCAAAACACTCTAAAGTTAGCACTTTGTAGCATTGAGACAATTGCGAGAACTGAAATGGTACTAATTACAACGAGTCCGGAAAATAATTACTAAATTGGGAATAAAAATTGTTGCAGGTAACTGGTAAAGCAGTTATGCTTGATGAAATTATTAACTATGTGCAGTCTTTGCAACAACAGGTTGAGGTAAACTGAAAATTTCCCATGTTTCTTTTGCTAATTATAATGTTGATCTCAGTTTTGAGTGCATGACATTATTTCGTACCATCTCGTATTTTCTGCAGTTCCTATCTATGAAGCTGGCTACGGCGAATCCAAGGATGGATATTAACATGGAAACCCTTCTATCAAAGGATGTAAGTTACTCTCCATGAGATTGTTCTTTATTTATGGTAAGTCATCTGAATTTTTAAGTGACAAGCTTGCATCCATTGCGTGCTGCAGGTTTTTCAGTCTCATGGATCTTTGCCACATGCCCTTTCTTCAATGGACTCTTCCACACCAGCATTCCCTTTTCAAAATCAGCCCCAGCAAGGGCTACCTCTAAACGGTGGCATATCAAATAATACAGAGACTCAATTCTCAATGAATCCACTAAATGCTGCATTACATAAAATTCAAAGCTTGCAACTGCCTCCCATTGATGGTTTTACTGATGCTAACCCACAGGTTCTTGATGAAATCACTTGTCTAGCTAGTAGTTAATTAGGATTTAATATTGTTAAGAATCTCCATTGGAAGCTGAACAAATTGTCTTCAGGTTGCATCATTTTGGGAGGATGATTTGCAGAGCATTATTCGAATGGGAATTAGCCAGAATCAGCCCCAAAGCTATCAAGGTAAGCATAATTGAACAAGACTCAGGCATTACATGTGGAATTGGAACATTCACAAATCCAATGTTTGATCCACCTTTTGTCTGGTGCAGGCTCAATGGCAGTAGGGCATGTGAAAATTGAGCTGTAATTACCAGTAGACAGCACTTTCTGATTCCCTTCAGCCCTTCCAGGGGAGCAAGAGAGGACTTTGTACATGGAGAGGAATTACGGATCGCGTGAAATCTTTAGCCCAAAAAAGACAGAAAATTATTTAAGTGTAATCTTATTTCCCAAATTGTTTTTGCAACTCATTCTTCAGAGAATTCTCACTGGAATTCCTTATTTGTAATATGGTAGAACCAATTGCAATGAAGTGGTGCATAAACCACAATTCAGTTTTAAGATTGATCTTTTGTAAGAGGAATCTTGGTGGGGTTGAAAGAAGAGACGAATTTTTATGCATACTTCTGTTTCAACCGTGTCTGTTGGCCTTAAAAGTTGTGAAAATGAAGGTTGATCTTTCAATTCATTGAGAAACTATTTTGGATGTATTTGTATTTTCTTTTCTTTCGATCACTGCCTATAACTTCGGCTAAGATCCTTGCGTTGATTTTGGTTGGTTAGAAGAATATTGACGGAAACTGAAAAAGTGCAGATAATATCAACAGCAAACACAGTTGTGAGGTCCCATGAATTTATCCATTTTCCTCTTTCATTTCTTGGCAACCAAACACACTACAGTGTGACAGCCTTCCCATTGCTTTCATATTTAGCTGGAAACTTTGATGTGGGGGACCCTGGGCCTGGGATTAGGATGACAATTATATTACGTTAAATCGCACAACTAGTGGGAAAATAAATTCTTACTTGTATTAAAGTGGGGACAAATGGTCTCTCAAGTCCAACTGATGATTAAGAATGACTTGTGTTTTGAGCTGGAATCCAAAGTCATTTGCTTACAGGACTTTGCAGTTTACTGTATGCCAATATGATCAGGATATGACAAGTTTTTTTTCTTCAAATTATCTTAAAAATATAATTGTTCAATGCATTTAAGATTTTATTTTCGAAATACTTTCAACCAATATCATATCTTAATTAACAAAAAAAAATACTCAGTAGGTTACTGTATGCAACAATTGACAACAGGCAACTACTTTTTTTTTTTTGATTTTTGGCATTTTTTTTTCTTTTGTAGTGGGGGAATTGAGAAGAGAATCAAAAGCCCAGGTTGACATTAGTGAACTTCTGACTTGGCTGAGGAATCAAAAGAGTGATATGTGGCCTTTTGAAGACAGTTAACCTTTTCATGAAAAAATAAAAAACCTCCTCTGCTACCTTTTGGCCATGGAGATTGATGACTGAAATTGATCAATGCATTTATGTACAAATACAGGATAATATTCAATGCAAGTTATGAATACTAAATGAAGGCAACCAAGTACAATGTTCAATGATATTTATTTATTAGTCTGTTCTGTAATGGCACTTGATTTTTAAAACTCTTAATGAAAACATGGGCAACAGAAATTAAAGCAGACTTTTCAAGTTCACAGTAATTCTAAATCCCTATTCCCATTTCCCACAGCTTTCTTTCATGTTTTTCCCAGTTTTTTTTTTGGTTCTTGAGGAAAAAAATGGAGAATAATTAGGCTTGAATTTAGGGTTTCTATTTACCACTAGAGTGAAATCAAGGTGATTTTTACAGATTTGTTTCAAATCATTGGCTATATGTTGCTGGTTTGAAATTGAAAATGTTGTCTCAATCAATTGTTGTAATAGGCTGCATTCATTTCTTTTTGACAATACAGAAAATTCAGAGGTCATTTGAAACATGACAACATCCTTATTAACCTCTTTTGTCATTAAAAAATCAGGCATGGTTGATGGAGATGGTTCAAAATATTTCAAGGGACAGGTGGCTTTTGGCTAATATTATTTCTACACGCTTTACATGGATTTGTTCATGTAATCTAACTCTTGTACAATTCCATAACAAATTCTAGGTGAAAAGCTTTAGAGTCGCCGTGTAAATTTCACCCGAACATTTGATTCAATAACAAATGCATATTTATATATCTACTAAAAAATGGAATTCGATCCATATAAAATAAGATATTATATATGATGCACTGACAGTGTATAGCTTTTATATATTGTCAGTTAACTATAAGATAACACCTCATTAATGAGTAAAGCCTAAAAGTGAATAAACCCTTAATAATAAATCTAAAAACTTTATTAATATTTATTTTTAAGGATCTACATATGAGATGTCATCTTATAATTTATTAATAGTATATGAAAGCTATACACTGTCAGTACATCATATATAAATTCATAAAATAATAATATATTATATGTTCAATTTATTTTGATTGAATGACTGCCTAACTATGTCGATTGCAGAATTATTCTGTTAAAGACAAGTTCAAAATCTATTGTGATCAGCTTTAACAATAAGATCTGAATTTCCAATCAAAGTTTGGTTCTTCTGTTTCATTTTCCTGTAATTTTGCATGTTAATGAGTATGGTTGGTAGTTAGGCTTAAGGACAACCCAGTTGAATAATTGCCCTGGATATTGCTTTGATAATTTTTTTTTCAACCCAGTGCACAAAGTTCCCTCAATATAAGATTTAGAGAGAATCATGTGTACGTAATTTTCTCTCTGCATTAACATATATGTTTTCGCTTCAACCTGTGACTTTCATGTCACATAAAAAGTAACGTTTATCATTGTACCAATTTTTTTTTGTTCATAAGGAGATACAAAGGGTAAAAGATCCAAATCATGAACTCAATTCCTTCTAAAGAGAAGTAGTAATCACTAGGTCAAGCCTTAATTGTTAAAGTTTCCTCCATTGCTTTGATAATTAGCCAACAAAAAAGATTTTTTGCACTTGCGATTTGGGAAATGTTAATTATCAAATATTGTTATGCAACAACCAATTAGATTGTATAGTTGAATAAAAAAAGTAAGAAGTTCATAGCTGCCTTCAACATCAATGTCACATTGACAATGATGCAAAAGCAAATAATGTGACTAAATCTAACAGGATACCAAAGAATCAATCTAGTGATTTTGATCAAACACTGCCAATGGAAAGCCATCTTAAGTCCAAATAACTCCAACAATTATCTATGCCTTTAACAAAAGACCTATAGATTTTAACTACAGTAAATTGAATCCTGACATCTGAAGCAAAATTCTTCAGCTGGTAGTGAATTATGAATTCCAACTCAAAAAGTGGATCTAACTTCAAACAGTTAGGTAAAATTAGTTGCTCCATTGGATTCTTTTCTTTCTCTCTGTTTCAAGCTTTTTGTCCCACTGCAATTGCATTAAGTGACTGAACCAGATTGACACAAACTTCTAGTTCGGTTTCTGTTAATGTCATCCACTTCATTTAAATAGTTGATGAATTTAGTACAAACTCAGTAGCCAGTACAAAACAATGAAATAACACCTCAATATTAACCTACCTCATTCAAATAAAACATGAACATTTCAAAAATTTTGACAAATATCGAAGGAAAAGTTAATCAAGACAAACTTTTGGGTGTTGAGTCACATTAAATAACTACCTTTCATGTAAGAGAGACCATACTCGAAGTGAATTCAATATGTTTTTTTATTTGGAGAAGGAGAATTCGAATCTTGCTTTTTAAACAAAAATCATATACTAATCTTTGAATCAAATGTTCGAATTTTACTTACAACATTATCCATCATGAGGACAAAATTTAGCTTCGTTTACAAGAAAATTTTAATAGCTTAAAAGAAGAAAGTACCCACCAATTAACTCCATTAATGAGGAGAAAAGGGAAGGAAAAGGGGGTCCAAAGAAGGATGAAAGATTAAGAGAAGAGATTGATGGAATATGTTTCTGTTCTTGTTTTTGTGGGGTTTATAATTAATGATGATTTAGAAGGGTGTCCATTAACCAGGCTGTCACTTATTCCTCTATAAAGCTACATCTGTTTATATACTATACCTTCCTCTCTTTATGTCTCTTTCTTTGACCTCAAGTAGTGTTTGCTGCTTTAACTTCGGTTGGTAACTATCAAAACCTATCATTTTGCTTCACCAAACATCAAACAATTATTACATGCACAAATACAACTTTGGGGGTACTCAACCAAGTCAAAAATATTAAACCAAACAAAGCACGAGATAAAATTTAAGATTTCTAAGTCCTGTGATAAACATGATACAAACAAGCAGTCCAAATCATATTTGATGGTTTTTTTATACAATGGAGGTCTTCAATTTAAGTGAGAATGCAAGTATTTAGACTCTAATTTCAGACATGCAGAACTCCCATACCTTAAAAGTGAAAACATGACCATTTGAATCTCTACCTCATAAAATGTTTAGTCTAACCATCTGGTTTTCTCTAATAATAATGACTTTTAATGCATACAAGATTTCATGAACTACCTAGTTTTGAATCTGAGATCGAAAGGAGAGTTTCTAATAATATCTATTATGCTTGCTCTCCTCTTTCAAAGAGAAGTGGTTGGAATTACCTAGATGTCATTTTCAATCCTATTTATTTCTTTTGAATTTGATGGCTTAGTCATTCTAATCTTAAAATAAAAAAAATTAACAGCTGGTGTTGTATGGATGGCCAGGGTTTAGAAGCTTAAATGTTCTATTTTATCACCAGCCATAGCCATAGCCAGCCCCCAGCCCCCAGGCTTTGTAAATTGGGTCTCAAAGTGTGAGAAATGGTCCAGAGGTAGGGATAGAACAGATTGATGTCAGAAAGAAAACAAGAACACAAGCTTCTTGTTTTATGGTCTCCAGGAAGTGATAGACCCCTATTATCAGGAAGCTCTCAATGTCTTGTTCTTGTCTACCCATTGAAAAAACAGGTGGCCATACATATACTTCTCTCTGATCCACTTGAGGGATTGCCCTCTATCCTATTGACAATAAAAAAAAAATAAAAAAACCCTCAATGATCTAAGGCCTCAACATCTTTATTTGGCTCTTCAGATCTTGTTTCAGGTCCATTGGCTATACAAACTTTGAGGGTCCACCATATCCATATCACCAGAACATTGAAAAATGAAAAAAAAAAAAAGAACAATAAATTCAAGTACAATTTTAATATGGATAAGCAATCATATGTGCCATGATGTTTTTACAGGCATTCTTGTTCCATTTGGTTGCCAAGAGAGGGTAAAAACTACGATGGATAAAAGGATTGGGAAATAAATATAGAATCAAGGAGGGATATATGATAAATCCATGTGCGAGGCTCACAAGCAGGGCTGAGAAAGGGAAAGGAAGAGAAGAGAAAGAATATCAATCATTCATTCAACTCTTATGAAATGAAAGAATCTGAATTTGTTTACAAAAATGAAGAAGAGAACCAAGATAATGGTCCCCTAGATTGGCAAGAACCGGTTATACCCAGATGCACAACAAAAAAACAGCTATGACTATGGAGGTATATGACAAACTATTAGTAATAAATAATACATACACTATTCTGCAGTTAAACGTGATCTATATATTGCAACGATCATATCCAGAGAACCATGATGAGTTTTCTGAAAACTTTGATAACTCACCATCCACACCATTATAGAATGGTTCAAATTCTTCTCGCCATCGCTGATCACTGGCATCATGGATCTCACCTGCATCGTACTTCGCAATATCAAAATTATCATAAGCAGGTCGTATTGCTTCTTTAGGTAGACGCGATTCTGCAAGCAGCTCATTCAGAGTGCTAATCTCATGTTCGTGTTTTCGCTTTAATTTATCAATCTGTTTGTGAGCCTTCTCAGTTTCTTGTTCTGCTTCTGTTGCTTGCTTCTGCAATTATTTAAAACAGAAGGAAATGAGAGCAGTCTAAGCTTCAACTACTGTTGAAGATCACATTCTCTTGCAAAGGAAATGAGAGCAGTCGAAGCTTCAACTACTGTTGAAGATCACATTCACTCCCAAAGGAAGCATTATATTTAAAACAGAAGGAAATGAGAGCAGTCGAAGCTTCAACTACTGTTGAAGATCACATTCACTCCCAAAGGAAGCACTATATTTAAGACTTTTTGGCCATGAAGTAAGAACTCTTGCAAAGCATGCTAGAACAGGATTTTTTATGAGAACGGAAAACTACAAGATAATGAGGAAGATTACTAGTCTAACAGCATTGTGTTATTTATGTACTCTTATTTCAAAGAACAAATATTTCATCTAGAAATTCCTAGATTCAAGTTTAGCACCCTACCTTCAGCAAAAAGAAAATTGAATTTTATGTCTCAGCTAGACACTTGTTATAAAGTTGCAACTTCATTGACATGCTCAAAAATAAGAATTGCATGCATTACCTATAGATGTAATAGAGTGATTGGAATGTTTAAGTCCTATGTTTTTAGTTCTTTTACTGCACAATACATGTATGTACATAAGATTTCCACATACCTTTTCATTGTGACACTTTAATTTGTTTACCTTCCTATAAAAGAACCAACCAGTAACCACATGATGACTCAAGAAGCTTCAAGAATAATTTCTCTGAGCAATAGATATGTATTAAAAATGTACCAAATAAATCCATCTCGACTTAAAAAAAAAAAACTCCATGACATATCACTTGTGCATTCTAAACTTGAGGCTATCTGACTTGAAATTAACTTTGAAAAGTTAATTGAGACCTCATTACAGGTGCTTTGTGACAAAAAACTTGGTTGAATGGCCTAAGCATAGGCAAATACTAATACTAATAAATGTTTGTTATAGTTGATTAACAGTGTTTACAACAGAATTTTATTTATAACATGTATGAATACATACATACATACATATATGCATCCATACACACATACATACATACAAATAATATATATGTATTATATTATACTAAGAATGCTCATTTGTAAAATGAAGGAAAACAAATAATTTTCACATAGAAACTAATTTATACACTCCATCTATCCATCTTGTCACTTTTGAGTTCTAAAATCAATAAATTGAATGACAATGTTACCAACTTTAGTCTTCCATCATACACATTTGTAAAACGACAGACTGAACAGACACTTTAACATCTAATTCAAATCCCATAGCTACCACTGCTTAGTTACCAGTTTAGGCAGAGAGCTGAAAACTGAAAACTTAATATGTAACATCTTAAGATCAAGCAGTAACATTAAAGTGCATAAAAACATATCAATAAGTTCACTTACTTGTGCAGCAGCCACAGCTTCCTCTGCTTCTTTTAGCCTTACAAGCAATTCCCCCGCAGCCTGCACTGCTTCAGCGGTATCTCTCAATTGAGCCTGGAGTCCTTTATTCTCATCCCTAAGATATCGCCACTCCTTTTCCCTTTGCACTTTCAATGCAGAAATTTCAGCAGCAAGGGCATTTATGAATTTAGATTCAGCACCCTTGACCCCTGCCCTGGCAGCTGCCTTTTTAACATCATCTATTCCGTCTCGAATCTGCCTATGCCTTGCAAGCAATTGAATATGTTTTTCCTCAAGATCTGCATACTGTTCAAGCATTCTTGCATGTCCCTCCATAGCCATCTGCATTGCTACCTTTAATTCTTCTGCACATTTCTTCTCCATATCTAATCCCTGCTTCCTTTTTTCAGCCAGCAGCCTGCTAGCATCAAGTTCAGTCCTCAATTCTTCTGCAAGAGAAATCCATTTGCTTTCTGCCTCAGTCCACCGAATTCTCTCTTGTTCAAATTTCTCTTCAGCACTCTCCTCACTTGTCTCTGATATTGCAGTAAGAGGTGAAGGCACATTGGGCTCACATGAATATGTCAACTGCAGTGGAGAATTTTGCCTTCGAGCTAATGTGGAAGAAGAGTCTATATAACACTGTAACTGGTTTCTTAAATCCTGAATTTCTTCTAACAATACTTCCCTCTCACCCAAATCATGAAAATTTCGAAAGCGCTCCAGCTCACCCTGAACTCTTTTCAACTCAATCTTTGTTCTTAAAACGTCAGGATGATTCTCATATTTCTCCTTCAGAAGCTGTAGGCAATAGGTAAGATATAGATGCATAAAAATGTTGAACTAAAAAAACATAAGATCAAACATATACCTTGTGCTCATGATCGAGGGAAGCTAGCTCTTCTTCCATGAATTCCTTAGTAGGCAATATGCCATCCATAAGGCTCTCAAGGCGAAGAATTTTATCCTCCCTTGTCTGCGCTATAATGGCATTGCATTCTCTCTCATGCTTGTACTGTTGCACCTGTAAATAATAGCAGATAAATATAACGTTAACAACTCACAATGATGATGGCAACAGTTAGCTGCTGGTAAAATCACTAAGAAACGTACCAACCGGTTTAACTGCATTATCTCAGAAGCTTGCTTGGCACAGAACTCTTCAAGAGCCATTTCTCTTCTGATAGAGCCAGCCAAAACCTTCTCCACTGCCTGTGCAATATTAAAGCAAAAGAAAAAATGTCAATCATGTGGAAGATATAATCGGAAAAGCCAGGACTTGAGACTTCTTACCTTTGGAACTTGCTTCTTGGTTTTCTCAGCAGACTCTGACTCATCAACAGGGACTAACTGCAAGTTTGAGCTTTCATTGCCCTCCTTTCCCTCCAGGTTTGTTCTCTGTTTACAATTACTACATAGAAATACTACCAACTTTTCTCCTTGAATCTCATAATCTTGAGGAAAAGTTTGGACTCCAACATCAACTTTCTGAGCCGCAAGGATTGGCTTAGAATCAGCAGGTTTTAATGAAAAATGAAATGATGATCTCCTCAATGCTAAACTCTGATCAATAATCTCAAGACCACGATGAAGGCTAGCTGCCAAATGTTCAGTTGGTGTGAAAGATACACGCATGGCCTCTCGGCCATCATCCTTAAGATCTTTCTGCGAAGCAGTGAACATCAATGATGTCCTCAGACTCTTCCTACTCTGGTTGACTCTAGGTGAGACACTTGGCGTTGGGGATTTAAGAATCACAGGGGAACCCCCATCAGTTGTTTCAACAGTTAGATAACCTGGATTCTCTTTGACACTTTCATCAGCACTAAAAATATTTGAGGTGTTTGTAGCAGGTTCAACACAATCAACAATCATAATTTCAGAGGTTTTAGGCTCTTCGGATACTTCTTCCTCCATGTTCCCATCAGTATCCTCAGCATCTTGTGCTTTGCCACATTCAGATGTGTTACGCCCTGGATCACCAGCACATTCATTTTCAGAGGTGATAATTCCTGAATCTGATTCAATTATCTCTGGTTTGGTCACTTCATTTGAACAACGATATATATCTGCTGATTGCAAACCTACTTGAGCACAAAGATTCTCAACAGCTTCCTCATCAATTTCCATCTCCTCGTCACTATCTTCATCAACATGAGGTAATGTCCTTGGATGATGGAGGCTAAATTTTAACAAATTCAAGCTCCTACGGGCATTCCATCCAGTTGAGTAACTTCCATTCGGATCAGTTTGGTAGTCATTAGCTTTCATTCGATGGAGTTCATCCTGCATGGTTCCGTCCACATTTGTCAGATTCACACATTTGATCATGTAACTGATGGAAAGGGAGGGGGGACGATTATGGGAATATACCTTCAGCTGTCGAATCACTTCACGCAGAAAATTTACATCATTCTGCATTACTTCATTAACAACTGCCTTGTTCTTGATTGCCTTTGCACGCTGAGCAAACCGTAATGTGCTATATGTTTCACTCTTACAGCTGCATTATTGACTCATGTAAACTTCCATTAAAAATTGAGGGGGGAGGGGGGGAATCTTAAATAAAATAAGGGAAGTTGTTGTATTACCTTTGTGCCGGGGAAATTGCACAGACCATTGCTAATTTTGCATTGCCACAAGAGATTCTGCAATAAAAATGTCAACTTGGAGTCTCTGTAGGGGATATGCCTTTGCTTTCCAGTCTGGGAAACTTCAGCAAGAATGTTTATCAAGTTCCTGAACTCAAAATATTAAGTAAAATTAGCCAATGGCTAGCAGTATATACCTCACAACACATCCACGAAAACATGCTAATGCAACAAAGAAGCAAAAAAATATGGTAGAATCGAATCTGAGTTGAGCAATTGTCTTAATATATATTGCGTATCACATAGCCTTTTTATCTTCTGTAGCTTCTTTTTCTGTATCATCTTTGTTTAACACTGTAATCAGCTAAATCACCTTTTTTCAGCTAGGTTATATTAACTCATTTTTTTATTGTATTTCAAAACTCCATCAAGCATCCCTTTTCCACTCCATGTAATATATGATGCATACAGTTCCCTGTATTCTGACCTGAATAGTACAGATGATTTCTGAATTGTCAGATTCAAAGCAACGGGTTATAAGTATCCAACAATAAAAGGTGATAGTATATACACAGTTCAAAGAACTGATGCATCTTTGTACAATGTGCAACTGAAAACCTGCATCAGTCAAGATGACATGAAATTTGGAGCTCTACTACATTTTGCCAACTATTTGAAATCTAAAAGATTTTCCAAATTGCTGATGCATCACACTGTGTCAAAGTCAGAAGATCCACCTTTTGTACAATAAAGTAACAACTAGAAGTTGAATCGTAAGCCATGCATAGGAAAGAAACAATAAAAAAGCATACCCAAGCTGTGACAGTGAACGATTAATATTCCCTGCCTCCTTTAAGCGCTCCCCTGCAGCACCAGTTAGCTTTTGCCGCTCTGAGCCTGCTAGATCAACGAGATTTATTCGGCTTGTTTTAAAGCTACTTACACCATCAGCCACACTCTGCAACAATATTAGAGTACTTCAGAAACCCTCTGGTATAACTGAGAGAGAAAAAACCATAAAAATAGGAGATATTTTCCAATTGTTGTGCAGATCATTAGATATTTGTAACTTTATTATCTACAAAAAATTAACAAATAAATAAAGACATGGTATTTAAGAAAATTCCTGTTCGCATAGCTGTACAAATTAGTGATTTGATGTCATGACAGTTCTGACCAACTTGTAATTGGAGAAGAGTATACTTGCTCAAATTTATATATTAGAAATAGAAATGAAGTACATGAAATTCAAAGCATTATTACCTTACATTGAGATTCAACAACACAAGTAAAAACACTATGTGAACGAGAACTTTCAGCATTGATACTAGTCGCACCAGTCCTTCTATTTGATAAACCCTGCATCATTTATAGATCAGCTTGTAAGTATAATACCATACAAATTAGTCTATAAAAACTTTACTGTCAATATTCAAAATCCACTTTTATAATGCTGGAATAAATGGATCAAACTAATAGGAAATCATAGCATTCTTAACATAAAAATTGAAGATTTTTCTTCATGAGAAACTCTAAAGCGAGAAAATAATAAGCAGTCAAAGCATTGGCAAGATAAAAAAGAAAACAAACCTTTAGCAATAGCTGAGTCACGTCCTTCATGGAACTTACATACTCTTCTGTCAAATTCTCAACATAGACGCCAGATTTTACATCTTCTCTTATCTGGATGAAAATCATACAGCATAAGAAAACCAAAATTTTTCTTCTGAGAAGAAAAGGGTATTGAAAAGCTAAATATAATTATCCATTCTACCTGCAGGTTTCCTTGATTTGGATCCAATAAATCTGTGATTTGCTCATTATAGATCTGCAAAAAGAAATTGGAAAGCAAGTAGTAAGGAATAAGAATAATACAAAATTAAACAGTCCAATTATATCAAAACTAAGAATCACAATAGTCAATTAACTCTACCTCAAGAAAAGAACAGCGACATTGATACTGGAGCTGTTTATCAGCATGCTTACTTTGCTCCTATAAAACAAAGTTCAAAGCACAAACTATTGAAAAGGGTCCATTCGTAGCATAAACATTCAGCAATTTCATCGATGAACATAAATTGAAAATTTTTTACCTCATTTATACGATCAAAGAGTCGCTCGAACACACGGGGAGTTAAGCCTTGCTGATCACTTGATAAATTTTCTTCCAACAAAGCGTTGGCTGAACCCCAAATTGTATAAGTCTTTCCACTTCCAGTCTAACGAAATCATGTTATTCAGACCCACAAATTGTTAAGTTACAAAGCAATACAAAAGTAGTTCAAACATAAAAATGAGAGAAATTGAAGAAGCAAGTACCTGGCCATAAGCAAACACAGAGCTGTTAAACCCAGCTAGACAATTTTCCACGAGAGGTGCACCTACGAGCTGGAAGATATCTAGCTGCAATTGAAAAAAAAAATTAGGACGTTTCAGATATAAAATTGAACAGATGGAAATTAATAAAATAAGCGTATCGGTGCCTGAGTTGCATCCGTGTTGGCGACTGAGTCAAACGTGAAGGTCTGTCCGTTGATACTCAAAGAATCACTAGTCATTTTCTGAACAATCGTGTCCCCGTCTTCGTCTTCTTTAATCGGAGGCCGCATCCGTACAACCACCTTAAAAAAAAAGAGGTTAAAATTTAAAGTTTTCAAAATTCCCACCTAAGAAATTAAATAATTCAAAAAAGAAAAGAAAGAGGAAATACCTTGACACCGGAATCGGAAATTCCCGAGCCGGCGTTTTCGGGGAGGGTTTCCGTATAAAGTTTGCGTTTGAGAGGGTTGGAAGAGGGCGGGCGAGGTGGCAACGGATTCTTGATCTTGGGCATTACGGAGGCGGAGGCGGGGGAAGGTTCGGAGTTGGGATCGGGAGGCGGTGCGTTTTCTTTGGATGATTTTGGATGTTTACGTTTGGATTTAGAAGGGGTGAGGTTTGGGGAAGAAGGATTCTCCGTCGGCTCTCTCAACGCCGTGTTTTTTGGCAACATGAAATGCTTCATTTTGATTTGGTTGAGACAGAAGGAAAGGAGAGGAAAAAGGGAGAGAAAGGGGAGATTAGGGCAAGGAAGCGACGGAGATGGAGAGAAACAAACAAACAAACAAAGAACAGAAAGAAAGAAGAGTGGAAGTGAGAGAAATGTAGCCGTTAGAGAGAGAAGGAAGTTTGAATTTTTTTTTTTTAAATTATGTTGGATCTGGGGCGACTTTTTTATGAAATAAACCTAGGTGAACCCATTGACGGGCCCACTTTTTAATTCGACAGCGTTTCCTTGACGGCCCAGAATTTACTGGGCTCGTTTTTGTCTTTTTCTTTTTTCTTTAATCCAATTAGTCAGTTTACTGTTATTGAATTTAGGCTGTAAATGAACCGAACACAAACGAACAAATATATATATATGTTCTTGTTTGGTTGTTTATTTTTTAATGTCATTCGTGTTCGATTCCTGTTCATTAAAAAATTTGATTGTAATGTTCGAGCTCGTTCTTTTGTTTCAAAAAGATTGTTCGTTAAATTTTCATGAATATGTTCGTTTGCTGTTTGCGAACTTAGAAACGAACGCGTTCGCGAATAAGTTCGTTCGCCATTCGCGAACGTCCAAACGAACACGTTCACGTACGTTCATGAACATTTGTTCACGAACAAACTAGATATTAATACAATATATAAAAATCATATATAAAAATTAAATCTCACATGTAAATTAAAATCATTCAACACTTAAATACAGTACAACTTAAAGTCTGAAAAATAATATCTTAAAAAAGTCCGAAAATTAAGACTAAGAGTTGGTGTCACCATTATCCTCCCAATCATCTGATAAAATAAAATAAATAGTATTAGATTTAATATTCATACTTATGATAAAAGAGTAAATAAGTATAATTATTGAGATAAATACCTGCCCCCAAAACAGTGGAAACTGGAATCCCGCACAACAAGATGTAAAGAATAACACTAACATTACATATATCTACTTTTGGTCCATAAAAACAGATTTAAAAATCAGAATTAGCAATATAACCCAAGGAATTTAAACAAAAAAGTATTTAGAAAATCAAAATAACTAACTGCATAACATTTTAAAGCCAAGCACAACTCACCTAACCCCTCCAAGTAATCAAATTTCAAACCGAAAGCTTTTCAAAGTTCAGAACAGAGGAATTTCTTTAACTTCTGCTTTAGCCTATATAAAAAATTTACATTAAAATATTACAATATTTGAAATATAGAACAACTAAAATTAAACATTAAATTTACTTACTTTTGTTTTCCTTTTGAGACCGTAGAAGTTTCGATACCAATCACTACCACAGAGTAACATTTGCACTATATCAGTTCCCAAAGAGGAACGATATGCATCAATAACTCTACCACTAGCACTAAAAGTTGATTCTGAAGCCACTGTAGTAATCGGAATTGACGAGATCTCACAAGCCATTTTTGAATATTGAGACAAATTCAAAGGCTTGAGAAAGAATGACTTCTTTACTTGAATTTTTGAATATTAGCTTCAACCTAACAACAAAATACTATTGTTAAGAATTGCAATATCTAGTAATAAAATATAACAAGTATCAAGTATATTTACAAATAAGAATATCAAGTACATAAACTCCAACTCCTCTAATCATCCAATATCCAAGAACCATCATTTTTCAAAAATGCAGGGAAAAAAAAGAAATTGTTGAATCACTGTTTGTTTGAAATAATGCAGAAAATGTTCACTAAAAAGGAATTATCATTACTAGGATTGAAAAGCTAGGGAAAAAAATAGTAGGCAAGAGTTTAAAGAAGTCATGCAAGTGTTCTTCGAGGCCAAAGGGTCTTTGGCACTCTGTTCTAGCAGTACCAGCTCTAGTCAAAGGACATAGGTGAAGTTTTCTGATCAAGTCTCCAGGGAAATCATTCTCCTACTCAGGTGTGTGCATCAGACAATTCCAAGGTATTCACTATGGGAAAAACATATAAGGCTGAATATAATCAATTAAGCGTTACATCAAGTAGCTTATTAAAACGATCAAACAATCAATCAAACTCTACATCAAGTAGGTAACTAACACGATCAAGTTCTATAAACCTAATCAATTAAGTCTTACGCTAAGTGAGCAATTAAAACTATGTAGTCTTATACATGCATATAATTAAGTCTTACCTAGATTGGTGATTAGAGCGATTATGACTTACCACAAAATTAGCTCCTATAAAAAGTTTTAAAACAGACAATCAGAAAAATCACAACCTACACCATATAGAAAAACTTGCAAAAGTATTGCGAAACATATGTGAGATTTCCAAAGATATTTAGCACAAGATTATAACAATCAGGCATTTTTAACAATGTTGCAAGGGAAGAAAAATCTAATTTTCTTTAATCTGTAAATCGCAAGAGTCAAGGGAAAATCACAAACAATAAAAGGAAAAATTTTAAAAACCTATTTACATATAACCTTTCTCCGCAGGATCCAACTTCTGACTGATCAGAAGGCTATTAAGCAGGAGGCAGAGCAGGATGACAAGAAGAAAATGTTGCTCTCGGATTGGCTCAAGGTCCTTGGCGATCACTATATAATCACCCTCGACTTGGGAGGGGCAATTTGATGGAACCGCCGCTAGGGAGAGTCAGATAGAAGAGAGAAGTTGTAGATTTAGGGTTTGAAGAGAGACTGAGAGAAGAGACTCATGAGAGAGGACTGAGGAGCGACTGACTACTGCAGATTTAGGGTTTTCCAATTTTCCTTTTAG
Organism: Heritiera littoralis; assembly: GCA_031772115.1. Taxonomy (NCBI): domain Eukaryota; kingdom Viridiplantae; phylum Streptophyta; class Magnoliopsida; order Malvales; family Malvaceae; genus Heritiera; species Heritiera littoralis. The sequence goes on from JAPDPK010000058.1 coordinate 386,050, forward strand.
ACTTAGAAAATAATATATCTAAACAGTGAGTTTTTTATTTTTGACAAATTTATGCCAAAAAAAAAAGCTTAAACTATAACATCAATATTATTTTCTACTAGTTACATATTTTTTAATAAATTATTTTGATATTGTAGGTTTTTTAAATTTGAGTTTAGTTAATATTTAATATATTTTAAAATTACTCTTATAATATTATTGTTTTCTTAATTTGATTGTTTTTATGTTATATAATAATTTTTTAACTATTGTTAATTATTACAATATGTAATAAATTGTCTACATTAATTACTTATATTTTGAGTATAAATTAATAGTAATACATCAGTGTTAAAATTTTCATTCTAATTAGATTAAATTGTAAAGTTGAAAGATAAATACACATTAATTCAAATAAGAGTTCTAACTCTCAAGCATAATTGATAAATTTGTAAAAACACAATGGCATATCCATGATTTATATGTCATTTCACATAGATCATTTAATTTAAAGTTGCATGCTATTCAATATTTATATTAATATATTACGTTTTTAATTTCAATCTATTATCATATATTATAATATAATGTTGTATTTCTAATTTCAAACATCTAATTTCTTATAATGTATTTATGTAATATATATTAACTTGATCAATGATCATAATATTAAAAGATCAAATAGATATGAACCTTAAATCACTCTCTCTTTTTTTTTAAGTCAAAAAAGTTCTTTTTTTTTCAATTTATTATAAAGAGTTGCACACACACACACACACACACACACACACACACACACACATATATATATATATATATATATGTTTATTGTACAAATGAGCAGTTTTATGTTTAAGCTAGTCAAATTTATATACACACACATAGACATTGTACTAAACTATCATATATATATATATATATATATATATATATATAGTTAGTGTGTAAGAATTGTGTATTAACTTATTATGATTTTTTATTAATTTAATTTCAGTATATCATGTGTAATATTTAAAATTTTATTATCTTAAGTATAATTAATTAATTTATTATTATTGTTCATTAATTTTTTTGAGTCAACAAGGTTTTATTAAATTTGATAATTATAATTTATGTATACCAATACATATATATATATATATATGTGTGTGTGTGTGTGTGTGTGTGTATACACACGTGTAATATTTATATATATATTTGTATCATATAATATACATATATTGGTATACATATATTAAAGTATTATATATATATATGTGTGTGTACACACATATATGTGTAATATATATGTTTGTAAATGGTCAATGGATAAGATCATAAGAATGAGATCTTAACTTATTATAGGACTTTTATTAATTTTATTTCAGTACATTATGTTTAAATTTAAAAAAATAATTATTTTAATTATAATTAACTAAATTAATTTTATAATTATTTTATTATTATATTTTATTAATTTTTTAAGACAACAAAGTTATATTGTAGAAATATGTTTAAAAATTATGTACTAATTTTTTAGGTTAATATATTAAAAATAAGGTATATATTATATAACTTATATAATATAAGTAATTTTAGTATTTAATAAATAACAAACAAACAACAAACGACACTTTAAACAAACGAATAATAAACGAATGAACAACAAATGATACTTTAAACGAACGACAAATGACACTTTAAACGAACGAACAATAAACGAACGAACAACGAACGAACAACAAATGACACTTTAAACGAACATAAATGAGCCTGTTCGCAAACAAAAACGAACGAACCGTACCTCTGTTCATGTACGGTTCGTTTAACAAACGAACACTAAAATGTTGTTCGTGTTCGTTCGTTAAGGTTAATAAACGAACAGAAACCGAACGGGTTCACAAACGGTTCGTCGAACACTCTGTTCGTTTACACCCCTAATTAAATTTGAGATTGACCATTATACTTTTTTACCTTTCAAGTAAGCCACCACAATCTTATTATTATAAGGAAAAGAGAGACAAGTTAGTTTATTCCTTCCAAATTTTTCTTGCCTATTGTTTTATTTCCTTTATTATTAGCTTTTTAATCTAATCTCACATTCACCCATCCTTCTCAATTCTCATTAATTTGTTTTTTAAATTTATCAGTCGAAAATGGTAAGTTTTGAAAATTGAATAATACATGGATATTAAAATTGAAGGATGGGCCATTAAAGCCCAATTCATCTGTTGGGTCATGGTTAATGGGCCACAACAATCCATCAATCCAACACCCCCTTAATGGGGTATCTGTACAGTAGAGCTACCTTGTCCATGCATGAGGGAAAACTATTTCTGCCACCAAAGTATTTTTAAATTTCATAACTAAAATTAATAAGATAATACATATATTGCAATGTATAAAACAAATATTTAAAATCATATAACATTATAAAAATATTTAAATGTCATTTTTTTTATCATAAATAATATTCCTTATTCATTATCATCATCAGAACTTTTATCCTAATGTTGGATTATGCTACATGAACCAATATAAGAACTCAAGCTAAGTCATCAAGCATGAATTCTCCTCCTCCACTCGTTCCTATTGAAGGCAATTTGTTTTTCTTAGCTACTCTCGTTCTGTCTTATCTTTTAGGATAACTTCCTTTTAAGCCTTTTTCAGTCTTCTCCTAACCTTGACCCCTTTTCTTATCACTTATAATTTCCACTCTGTTAACTGGAGTGAGGTATACATCATATGTGTCCAAACTAAAGTAGACGACTTTCACTCATCTTGTTTTCAATTGATGTTACTTCAATATAAGTACATTGACTCTAATGTAATAATTATCACATAAATCAAGTTGAAGACAAAAATAAAATATTTTTTTCAATAAAAAAATAAAATTACTTAGTATATACTAATTTTATTTTTAATCAAATGAATAATCAATATAAGTTAATATATGTTCTTTTATAAAAAGAAGGTTATATTGGGAAAAAATTACAATTAATCATTTTCTTTCTTCTCTACTCTTTAACCAAACAATAGTTGTGAGGATTCGTTTACTTTTTTTTTTATTAATTTTAACAATTCAAATAAGGGATACATGTATCTCTTTTTTTTCTTTTACTTTCTTTCTCTTACTTTCCTTTTCTTTTTCTTCCTTTACTAATATCTATCCAAACATCACAAATGAATGGATGTAATTGTCTATTAGTTAACAACCATTTTTTTTAGGGTTGTATATGTAACTATTAAAATGATTGTTGCAGTAGTTTAAAAAAAGCTTAATAGCCAAATATGTCCCCAACGTTTAAGGTAAAATGGAATTAAGGTCTCAACATTCAATTGCATGGAAATAAGGTCATGAAGTTTTATTTTCAGCAAATAAAACCTAAACGTTAAAAAATAATAGAATTATGTATATAGTTGTTAAATCACTCAAACTTCTGTTATCTATGCACAATTGACACATGATATGGATGCTAACAGGGATAATTTTGCCACTTGGATCGTTAACGTGGCTTTTTTTGCCATGTGGACTGATGACATGGAAATTAATTTTAATTTTTAAAAAAATTACAATTTTTTTCAAAATTACATATTTTTCCAGTATTGCATTTTATTACATTTTTTTTCTGAAATGACAATTTTCTGCTAAGTTTCGTTTTTTCTACTAAACAGCACCAAAATTAGTATCAAAAATTGGGTTGAGAGGAAAAAATATAACTAAAAGTAGGAAAAAAAATCTGAAAGAGAACTACAACAACAATATAACTAAAAATGGAAATAATCCATCCCATATACAATAACAAAATTAGGAGATAATTCAACAATCTGGACAGAAAGATAAAAAAATCTGGAAGAAAGAACCAATTTCATTACAATAGAATTAAAATACATTAGCAAGACATAAACTAGAATTAATCCATTTAATACATCACAAGCATAATTAAACAAGAAATAAACGAGATGAAGCTTAAAACGTTAGTTCATAACAATTACAAATTCAATACAAAACAAATCAAAAGATAATTAGAAATCCACCATTGCCAAAGAACAAATTCAACAAAAAATTTAAGCTCATGGTGGTAGTAACAACTTTAACAACAAAGCATTAGGGGGCAATCGTATCATATCCTCAACCAAATGGATCCTAATTCTGACTCCCTCAATAGTATGCTCTATAAGGAAAAAAAAGGTACAAATATATATATATATATATATATATTAGCAGATTTGCAAGAAGGCAAGGACATATAAAACTCAAAATGTTAAACTAACATACTTACATGCTAACATATCAAATCATTTTTTTCCTTCCCTTTAGCTCTGTCTCTTTACTGTTGTGTTTGAGCAACATTTTGTTCTTGTGTAATCTTCATTAACAAAAAACAAGGAAAATAATTTTAAGAACACATACAAGAAAGTCCCAAGGAGATGAGGGCTTTAAACGTTTGGATATGAAAAAAAAATCCCATAGTGAGCACCTTCCAATCCTATTAAATTCATAAAAATAGAAACAAAAACCAACCCAACAGCTATAAATTTCTATCTTTGCACCCATATGAGCTATGAATGCCTTTGATTTCTCAGCTAACAACCCAACACAACAAGTGCATGAACTAGCATAAAAAATTCGGCTTAAGCAGGTATTGGCTTGAACTTGTATAGACAGAAAGCACTTTAAATATTGCAACTATGGTATTTAGTTTAAATGAACCATTGGCATCTTAGACAGTTTGTTTAACATCTACATGACTCTAACTAAAACATTGAGACTTAACGTAGAAAACAAATTAAGTGGTCAGGGAAAGTCAAGAATTATTAAATTCCAAGAATTAACCTACTAACAATAACTATCCGATAATTTACAACATTATTCTCTATTTGCTCTAGCAAAAAACTAACCTACTAAGAACAACTATCAACACAAATGACTAGAACTCTTAACTCATTGTTCACACATATTTTTGCATTATCAAAACACATCAGAACATATTAGAACATATCAAAACACATTAGAACACATCAAATATATGATAGATTTCATTCTTACCTCTCTTAAACCAGGATTTGCAGAATCTTCCCTTGAACCAGCAGTAGTGTCCTCTCCTCTTCCAAAATTGCTTCCCCTTCCCCTTCCTCTCCCTCTTCCTCTTACAGCAGTAGCAGTTTCTGCACTAAGAGTACCAATTTCACTTCCTCTGCCTCTCCCCCTTCTTCAACCTCTTCCTCTCCCCCTTGTTGATTCACTTGAATCAATTGTCTCTTGTGGAACCTAAGAACAAGTAACAAGAAACAAAACATTAAGCAAAAATTATAAAACAATTTAAATTAGGCGAATGAAAAATGTGAAAATAAGACAACAGTAACAGTAACTTACAGAGCTAGATGAACTCACAAAGTTGCTTTTTTCAAGGCAGCTAACTTTGTTGTGTTCAGATTGTTTACAAAGTGTACAATGTTGCTTTTGTCACTTCCTAGGCAACTTATATTTATTCCCAGGCTCATCATGCTCTCTAGCTCTATTTCTTTTGGGCCTACTAAGCATTCTTCTTATCAAAGGAGGTAGTATTGCTTCTAACCCACTTTTTGGCAATTCATTTTCACCATTAATAAGCTGTAAAGTGTGCTCATAAATCTGTAAGTATATCTCCTTTGAATAGCACTCATGGATGTACTCTTCTAACTGACCACCATTATAAAAAATGGCACATATTGCATGGTAGCATGGGATTCCAGTTGGATCCCATAATCAGCAAGCACATGTTCTCTTGGCAAGGTTGACTTTGAACTGCTTTTTAGCACATTTAACCTCGTAGCCATCATTGCCATTGAAAACAATGTTCCATTGAGTTGCTTCACTCAAATTCTTGTTCAATTTTTCCATCATTAGTGGACCATGATTCCCCATTCCTTTTCCTACATTCCTTTTTTTCTCAGCTACCTTAGTCATCATAGCCACTCTAATCTCTTCAAGCATGGTGATAATAGGCTGATGTCTAGCTTTAACTAGAGTGCCATTCAATGTCTCACATAAGTTATTGTGGCAGACATCACACTTGACATCTGTTCTGAAGAAAGCCTTACACCATTGGCGTGGGGGATATTTCAACAAGTCCTCCTTTGCTGATTCAAGATTGTCTTTTTGATGCAACAATCCTAACATATCTTCAAACTGCTTTTCACTCGTTGCATTAGCACACATCCAGAAATGTTTCTTTATTGCCTTGCCTTGATGATTCTTACTCCAATTTGCATGTATATGTCTAGCACACTTTCTGTGCCAAGCATAAGGGAACAATTCCTCTATGACATTTATTAGTCCCTACAAAACAACAATATAAAAATTATTACAAATAAATTATACTTAACAAACCTTAAATCCAATAAATTAAATAAAGAAAAGAACTATACCTTCTGTTGATCATTAAAGATAGTCCAAGCTGCATTATTGGTTATATCAAGATCAGTTTTGATAATATCTAGAAACCACCTCCATGAATCAATATTCTCACTTTCTACTATAGCCCAAGCAACGGGATACATTTGATTGTTTGCATTCCTAGCAATAGCACTTAAAACTGCACCCTTAATTGAGCCCTTCAAGAAACAACCATCTAAGCCTATAATTTTTCTACACCCAGCTTTGAATCCTTTCTTAAGAGGAGCAAAACAGAAGTAAATCCTCTGAAAATATGGTGAAGTAGTAGGAGCTGTCTTCGCTATCTTGATCACAATAGTGCTAGCAGGATTTTGGTTAAGGCACTCATCAGCATAGTCCTTCAGTTTAGAGAACTCGTGCTGAAGGCCTTTTACATGCTAGCCAATATCATCAGCTTTGCCCTTATAACTTTGTCAAGAGAGGTAAACACCTTTAGCTCTGACTCAATATGAGCTCGCAAGTCACTTTGCTTCAAGTACTGTTCTTTCCGAATCTTCTCTTTAAACTTTTAGCCAACCATTTTGCACTAAGCATACTTACAATTGCATTTGTGCACATTGCACAAAGTCTTCACTTGCAAGCATTTCAACTCATCATCATAACAAACAGTACACTGAAAAGGGCATGTATTAGTACATACCACCCTCACTCTCTTAGGATCATTCTTAGTGAACCAAATACCCCTATTGGTGTGCACATCATGATCCACCATAGCATCCTTAAATTGAATCCTATCTTCAAATAACAAACCTAACTCAAGATCTTGGATAAGAGATACCGGATCATATGAAGGAAAATTACTCTTCCTTCGCACTATTTCAATCTCCTCACCATCTTTATCATTCTCAAATTCATAACGAGGAGGCTCAGAAAAATCATGACACTCCTTTGAAGATCCACTACTACTATGATCACTTTCAGCTGTAGAAGGTGGTAGTGGCTTCCTTGTAGTCTTTCTACCCTTACTTTTTTTAGTAGTAGGTACTGCCTCGTCTGTTTTCTGCTCAGCACTCAACCCTACTTCATTCTCAATTTCTTTCCTCCTTTGATTCTCCTTAATACACCACTACCTAATATTCTCCCTTGCCTCTCTAACCTCATCATCATTATCTGACAAAAATGTTGCATCATACAACATGTCACTATCACCCTCAACTTCATCTCAACCATTCTCTTCAATTGCTATCCCTGCTCTACTGTTAGGCTCACTAATCCCTTCCCCTGCCCCACTGTTGGGCTCACCTATCCCTTTCCCTGCCCTAATTTTTGGCTCACTAGTATCTGCCCCTACTCCAACCTCATAGCTAGGCTCACCAATCCTTGCCTCTGCCCCACTTACCCCTACCTCTACCCTACTTGGTCCAGATCCTAATAACAAAGCTGTCTCAATTACCACAGGTTCATATACCTTATGATCCACATAAATGTCACACCTACCCCCACTAAATACATTCAACAATTAAATCAATTGCTAAAATATCATCGTATAACAACCTTAACACATTCAAACCTTCATCAGGGGCCTTAAACAAAATCCTACCCACATTAGCATAATTACCAGTCTTAATCAGCTTAACTAAGTGAGGATAACAAATTAGATCAGGATCATACTCCACCTCATCTACCTTATAGTTAATGTACTTCAAATCAGGGTCATGCACAAAAATCCCTCAATGATGGATTCTTAATGTTACAACCTTCCCCATCCTGCCAAATAGATATATAAAACATCAGTAAAATATAAAAAACTATATAAATTAAATATTTTTCCAGTAAAAATGCATCCTAAGTGGGCTACAATATACACCACACTAGACTGAATAAATAAGTAAAGAATGCATGTGGGACCGGACAATGCATGTGGGAACAGAGGAGGAATCTGGGACCAAACAATGCGTGTGGGGACAATCCTATGAATTTAACACCATATGGGACCAGTACCAGTAATCTGAAAAAGAATTCAGGAATCTAGCAGGAAATGGGACCAGTTATACAATAAGCAACAAATTTTTTTTTTAAATTAACCAATTACAAAATATATAAATCGACCTTTACCTTGTTTCAAGTCTTTAGCAAAGTTTTGTACCTTTACAGCAAGCTTTTCCCTAGATATTTTGTTGGTGTTCTTTAGAAACCTCCAAATGAACAAACTCATTCTTCACAAACCCAAAGCCCTTTCTTCACCAACCTTAGTCAACCAAGCCCTAAATCTCTTTCTTCAAAAACCCTAATTCCAAAAATCTCAAGCTTTAGAAACCTTAATCCCAAAAAACCCTCAATCGACAAAACCATAAACACCAAATACCCTAATTGCAAAAGCCTATATATTCAATTTGAAACCCTAAATCGAACCCAAAAAATCGTGAATACTTTTCTCTTTCCCCTGTTTGACCACCCTAATCAAACCCAATAAACCCTTTCTCCTATTCATAACCCCAAACTAAACCCAAAAAATCATAAATCCCTCTCCCTTTTCTCCCTTTCGATAACCCTAACCAAACCCAATTAACCCTTTCTCCTGTTTGTAACCCTAAATTGAACCCAAAAAATCGTAAATCACTCTCCCTTTTATCCCTTTTGATGACCCTAATCAAACCCAATAAACCCTTTCTCCTATTTGTAACCACAAATCTCCTGTTTGTAACCACAAATTGAACCCAGAAAATCGTAAATCTCTCTTCTTTTTCTCCTTTCGATAACCCTAATCAAACCAATAAACCCTTTCTCTTGTTCGATAACCCTAAATCAAACACAAGAAACCCTAAATTGATAAACACCTACTCCAAAAAACCAAGAACCAAGTGATTTGGTAGGACCTTTACTGTTTCAAGAATCGAAAATCCTAAACCCAATGCCCAGAATCATGCCTTAAACCCTAAAACCCTTTGAGGGCTTCACCCAACAATCTCCAAGATTAAAAACCCCATATTACAAACCCCAAAAGAAATCGAAGAAAGCCTAGATTATCAATTTCTTTTGAAAACCCTAAAAGAATTGAAACCCCAATTTCTTTTTTTTTCCAGTAGAATTTTTTTTGAACAGAGACATGTGATCGATTTGTCTAAAGGTTTTTTTAGGTCGAGTTGTTTTGGTCCACGAGGCAAAAAAAGCCATATCAGCGATCCATGTGAAAAAATTATCCCTGTCAGCAGTCATGTCATGTGCCAATTGTGGATAAATAATGGAAGTTTGAGTGATTTAACAGCTATATACATAATTCTATTATTTTTTAAAGTTTAAGTTTTATTTGCTGAAAATAAAACTTCATGGCCTTATTTCCTCGCAATTGAACGTTGAAGTTTTAATTCCATTTTACGCAAAACGTTGGAGACATATTTGGCTATTAAGCCTTTAAAAAATTAAAACATTTTAATTTAAAAATCGAAAAAAATATTTTTCTATAAAAATGAAAAGACAAACTTGGTGATTCAAAGCCACCCAAACACCAATGATCAAAGCCTACAAACTCTTTATGTCTTAAGTCACTCAGGTATTTAATTTAGTAATGTAAAGGTTTTGTTTCTTTTATTGATAAGCAGTTGTTCCCTTTGCTTTTATATTACAAGGTATTCAATAATTTAGTCGTAGAGTTCAAAAATTTCACAATTAGAATTAGTATGATAATGTATATCTTTTAAAAAAATTTAAAAAAATAAAAGATGTATAACGTGCCTAATTTCATTATAAAATTAAAAAGTTAGCTTTTTTCTTTTTTTTTTTTATATCAAAGTGATTGGGAGTGGCAATACTCCCATTATCAAACAGACTAATAGACAGCTCTGAACGTGGGATTATTAATGAGGTGGGAGTCAAGGGAGCATAACAATGGAAGTGCTGGGTGATGCGAGACCAAGCAGCCAGCAATTGGCTGATGTCTGCTAAGATTATCTTACCACCAATGGATTAGTGATGATGGTTTATCCAATAGCAATGCATAATACTTTTAAAACGACAGGAAAAGTGCACCCTACTCATGCTTCCATTCCATGATCCAGCTATTGCTTCAGATATTTTCAGACACATTTCCAACCTCAATCTTCATCTGCCAATGGCTGATCTTTGAACTGGTTTATGACGTGAATTAATTGAATACTAATTCTTTCAACTGATCTTTCAAGTTGTATAAAAAATATACATAAATCTATCCACTCAAATGTATTACAGCAGAAATAGTGATACAAAGCAGATGGACATATAAGAATATTGCCAGCAATCAGAGTTGGAGATTGGAAAAGGGCACTTCTCCAATTATGGATACAGGAATCCTTCTCCCACAACAAGTCCCCATCAGCAAAGCAACAATGCCCGAGAGGATAAGAATCAACGGCCTACCCCATGCATTTCTTGTTTTTATTTCCCAAAAAGCGCAGAAAAGGATGTATGCATGACAAAAAAAAAAAACCACTTAACACAATTTGACCTAAAAAGAGAACACTCAGAATTCTGTCAAGAAAGGTTCAAGCATTGTTCAATAACTGACCTAACCTTAGCTTGCCCGGTGACCCATTTCAGGGCGGAGCCTTATGTGGAAGCCCCACGGGCTTTAAAAAAAATTCTGAAATTATATTTTAGATAAATAAAAATCATTACATTTTATTAAATTTTATCCAAAAAAAAAATTCGATGAAACTTTTGACGCTTGAAGCCTAGTTTCAAAATTATATTATTTATATGTGCTTTGCCATTAAGTTTTCAAGGTTGAAAGGAATTAATGATTTTGTTAATTAGGATAAGAATGGTTGAGATGAAAAAAGATAATGTGCATCCATTTATTTATTTGTTATTGAAATGATTTTATTGGTTAGCAATAATAGAATATTTTCAGTTATAAACATATTGAAGATTGTTTGCGTATTAAAAAGGGAGATGATCAAAAATAGTTGAATGATAACTTAGCGACATACATTGAAAAAGATCTATTCAAAATTATCAAAACAAACTATTGTGTAATGTATTCAAAATATGACAACGACACACCAATTCATCTTCTTCATTTCTTTCTTTCTTCCTTTACTACATTTGATTCTTCTGGTGTTGGGTCCGCCAATGATTGCAAATTCATATCCAAAACATAGAAAAAATTCAAGGTGGTGAGAAGAAAGTTCATCTTGTTTTTCCATTTGGTGGAATTGGTTTCATCAATTTGATTCAACTTAACAATCTTTTAGATTTATAAACATGGGATTAGTAACTAGTGCCGCGTTCACAAAGGATTATTACACTCATATTGTTAGGAAACAATAGAAAATAATATGGCTTTAAGGATATAGCTTACACTTTCTTAAGTGTAATATTGCTTCACACAGAAATAAATTACCCAAGATATAACAAAGCCTTAGTTAAGATTACTTAAATGGAAATTGAGAAAGTAGAATAAATCAAAACCGAAAATTTTTTCATCTTATATAGATATATGCTTTAGCATTAAGTTTTCAGGGTTGAAAGGAATTAGTGATTTTGCTAGTTATGATAAGAATGATTGAAACTTAAAAAAGATAACATGTATCAATTTATTTATTTGATATTGAAATGATTCTATTGATTGTCAATGCTACAATAGAGAGAATATTTTCAGTAATGAACATCTTGAAGATTATTTCCGCAATTAAAAGAGAGATGATCCATAGTTGAATGATAGCTAAGTGGTGTACATTGAAGAGATGTGTTCAAAATTGTTGACAACAAACTATTGTGTAATGTATTGAAAATATGAAATCAAGTAAAAAAGAATGGTAAAATTTTTAGCAATTATTGCTGAATATGAAAGTTTAATTTTTTTATTATTAGGATTATCATTATTTAAAGTTTTGGAGCCAACACCCAAGGAAATTAATTTCCTTGAATGTACTAAGCCGATGTGAGGTTGCACCATTAAGATTGTCCCAAAGTAATTGGTCTCAAGGCACGTGCAAGCTGACCTGAAAATGTTTTGATCTAAAAAACCAAAAAAAGTATTATCATTATTCATTTTACTATTATCTTTTATAGTTTAACATATTTAAATTAAATCTCCACTAAATAATATTTTTGGTTCTCCACCACCTTAATTTGGTTGTGAAACACTTCCCATTCATCACCCACTCTTATTATTTTTTTCAGTTTCTCTATATATAACCAAAGTCGCCCTGCCCCTTCCACCCAAGTCGTTGCTTAGCTTCACCCCTTCTACCTAGTAAGATTATGGCCTTTGGTAATGATGTAATGGCCATTCCTTAGTATGTTTGTGTTTTATGGCATTTTCGCTTTTGGTTTTTATGCTTTATGGGTGGGTTTGTTTCTGTAATTAACCTTTAATCTTCATGATATTATGGGTGTTTGAAAATGTAATCATAAATAATGCTAAGTAACTATTTAAGTAATCATGTATTATGGAAGTGGGAGTAAGTTTTGTTGTTGGTTTTATGTTTGAACGTGTAATCATATAATAATTAATAAGTGATGCTTTGATCTTCAAGTGGCAACCGAACCATTATGGACAGAAATGCTTCACTTGGTCTACGTGAACCCATTGACGGGACCACTTTTTAATACGACAATGTTTAGTAGACGGCCCAGATTTTATTGAGCTCATTTTTTTCCCTTTAATCCAATTAAACACTTTACTGTTATTAAATTTGAGATTGACGTACGATAAACCCTTTTAAATTATTGTTTTAGATCTATCATTAAAAATTTTTTCAAAAAATTTATTAATTTAAAAAGTTTATCTTGTAATTTTTTATTTTATCTTAAGAAATATGTCTATTTAATTTTTTAAATTCATCAAACTTATGCAATAACTCTATAGCATTTAATTTTTTTAAAATCTTATTTTGATTAATAAACTCCTTAAGAATTTGGTTGTAAATATACCTTATGTGACACATTTAGCACATTTTTAGTTTTTTTTTTTTTAAATCTCAAGCATGGTAACATTTTCTAAATTAATATCATGAAATGTGTTTTTAGTTCTTGAATATTATGTAATATATTTTATATTTTTATCAAATTATTAGTTTATACGAATCAATCAGGACCAAAATTTTACATTAAGTTTGAAAGAAAATTAGTAATTATTACGATAAAAGAATTTATTAATTTTTATATTAACTCGACCTGGGATCATGATTTTTTATTCGGATTTTTAACGAGCTGGTTTGGTCCAGATTTTATTCGGATTCGGATTATTTCGGTTTCAAGTTTTTTCGGTTATGGACTTTTTTGGTTTCGAATGTTTTCGGTCTCGAGTTTTTTCGGTCTCGGGTACTTTCGGTTTTGGGTATTTTAGGATTCGGTCCAGTTTTGAGTTCGGTCCGGTTTTAATCAGGTGAGCTTAGCAGGTTTAGTCAAATTATTTTGAAATTTTATAAGCTATAAATATTGTCATAACGTCTAGGTCCATGAACCTAACCGCTAGACTTTAAAATCTTAGGAGTCGCCACCAACCATTCAAATCTAAGGTGTGATTGGTCACCTACCCTTGTCTAAGGATAAGGCATGGTCTACGTTCAAAGAATCTAGGGTTCGGGAGTACGGTTACGTGTAGGGAAGGATTAGCACCCCCACGACGCCCATTCTAAAATGGTACCACTTAGTTCTAAGTTTAGTCTAAATTTGCCTTTATGTTTGTATTAGTTTTGATAATTAAATATTGGGAAAGTTTCTAAGACTATTCCATCAATCTGGCTCAAATCTTAGAAACTCCCCTCACCTCAAGATGTTCAAGGAGTACCAATCGACTTTCTTGAACTCCATCGTCGGATTGATTGAGTATATTATGGAATTCTTATCTTTAAATATTTTCTAATCTTATTCTTCTTATTGTATTGTTTTAATTCTATTATTTTATATTTTTAAAAATAAACATGACATATGAGTTATTGACAATTCTTCTTAAGTATCTCATCAATCTGGCTCAACTGAAGAAGAATCCTCTCACCTAGAAATTCCAAGGAGTACCAATTGACTTTCTTAGAATTTCATCATCGGCATATGTCACATTTACTTCTTTTATTATCATCCCATTACCTTATTATGGTATTATTTTATATTTCTTTATTCTCGATTCGTTATTTTATTTTATTTCATTATATCTTTAAAGTGAACATAAATTATGTTTTCTTGAAAATTCTCCTCAAGTATTCCATCAATCTGGCTCAACTCAAGAAGAATCATCTCACCTAGAAATTCCAAGGAGTACCAATTGACTTTCTTGGAGTTTCATCCTCGGCATAATCCATATTCATCTTTGATAACTAATTTTATTATTTCCTAATTCAATCTTTATTCTATTTATTCTTATTTGCATTTTTTCTAAGTTAATTTATTTTATTATCTTATTTATTTATCTAATGTCTATCATACTAAACATATAAAACATAAAATATATCATACAAATATCATAGAAATTAAACTAAACAAATCAACACACAAATTATTTATTCAACATATATTAATCAAATATTATTAAATCATGCAAAGTAAATCAATTCATATTATACAAGTCATGCAAATAAATCCACAATTAACCAATTCATATTAAACCATTCAATTGTTATTAAATTAATTAACTAACGTAAATTATTTTTAATCACAAATCAAATTATCAAGCCAATTATTTAAACCAATTTTTATCCATATTATACATTATCCTATACAATTAAAACAATTACATCAAGTCAAATATTAGTGTCAAATGGTTAATATATTAAATGTTTACTAAAACGTCATGCAAATGTTTATCAATTTAATATGTTATATAAATTATTAATTTATTCATTAGCTTTAGATATACAACCATATATACATACCTGCACGTGCCTCCCTTTTCTTGTCTTTCTTTTCTTTATTCCTCCACGTTTCTTTCTCCCTGTCTTGCTTAGCTATTGCTCCTCAACACTACAGCAGTTTCCACGTGCAAACTCCCTGGTAGTAAGTAGAAGCAGCTTTGATGAAGAACTGTGGTTCGTTGCAGCACCGTGGGAGAGCAGCTGGTGCGGCGTTGGCGTCAGGCAGCAAACAACAGCAGTAACGGTGTCTCCCAACAGCAGCAGCGGCAGTTGAAGATGACGTGATGGTGTGGTTCTTCCTCACGTTTCTGTTTGCAGGTTGCTCAATCAGTGGAGACGCACCCAATAGCAGGGGATGGAATGGCAACAGCAAGTCTTAGAGGTGTTGCCACAGATAGCCTTGAACGGTGGTAGTGCAGCAGCGATGGATCAGGGGTAACGTTTAGTGAGGAGGTGCAAAGTGATGATGAGTAGATGGTGCCTTTGCAATCGGGAAAGAAGCAGCTGATGGGCTTGTGGTGTGGCACGACGAGGTGGAGGCAATGAAGATGAAGAGGGATAAGCTGGGCAAAAGTGATGAGTAGTGCTGATGTTGGTTGTGAGAGTGACGGTAAAGCAAGGATGGGTGAGGAAGATGATAATGGCTTGATGAAGTCACTTAGTGCCAGATGATGATTTTTGGTTTTCGTTCCCCCCGTCCATAATCTCCCCCCCTCCTTTTATATACACAAGTAGTATCTGTATCCTAGCCTAAGTGAATCTCTTTATTTTTATCTTATTATTTTTTCTTACTTTACTAATTATCTAACTCTAATTCTAATCTATCATAAACTATAATAATATAAATCATAATTCAAATAATTATCCTAAAAAATCTAATTATCCTAATTATCTAATCCTAAAATTATTTTTATTTTTATTTTTATTTCCTCTTTTTTTTAATTATTCCTAAATCCTATTTTATTTCTAATTTCCTAATTAATGTTAATTCTACATTTAAAAATTCTAATTTAATTCTAGCCTAATTCTAAATTGTTAAATTAAAATACAATGTCACCCAACCCAATTAATTATTTACAAATTAAGACCCCGGACAAAATAAGGTGTCTACAAATATTTTTATGATTTTGAATGTAATAATTAATTTAATTTTATATAGTTAAATTAAAATATAACAAAAATGCTAAATTAAAGTTAAAATTTATTAATATTTATATAAATATAAATTTTTACATTTTAATGTTTTTATTACTTGACAATTATTATTATTTTTTAAAATTTCTTGTGATTTCACATTTGTTATAAAATATAAATTATATATTAATAATTATATAAAAATTTATTTTTTAAGTGAGCCAAATCTAATATCTATATTATATTATAATGTACATAACAAATTTAGTAAAATATCTATATAGATGCTTACATGGACATTCTTTAAACAAATTAATTAAATAAGATTATTTTATATACTTATAAATTTAAATAGTTAAAACTAATTTGTGTATCGCACGAGTAAAAGCTAATATATATGTGTGTGTGTATAGTAAAACTAAAGGAAAGTAAAAATCCAAAAGTATTAGCTATACAAAAAAATAACTAACAAATTATATAAAACACACTAAACAATTAAATATTGATATAAATCGTTTTATACTCTTAACAATAACTTATTGGGTCATTACATTTTTTTGGGGTCAAAGTTTGAGCATTGGAATTTGACACGTTTAGTTTAGTAATTTTTTATTTTGTTTTATTAGCTTTTTTAATAATTATATTATATTTTTAATAAGAGTTTTTCTTACATTTATTTTATTTTTTAAATACTTACATAATTAGTAATTAAATTAAATCTAACCGTATACATTAAAAAAATACTTTATTATTATTATTAATTGGTCAACTAATAATCTCATTTTTATATTTATTTTGTTTTTGATTTGTATATAAATCATAATATTAACATTATTACATTAAATATAATCGTACTCATACACATTAATTAATCAAATATCTTATTAAAGATTTAGAATGTTGAATTAAAAAATTTATATACACCAATTGACATTATATTAATAAATAATAACATTTGATACAATCATATGATATACAGTTATACACCAATTGAGTACTAATTTAGTAATTTTTTTCATGTTTATATTAACAGAATAACATTAGATATGCATTAATTGTGAATGTCTAATTAAAATATCAAATAGTAGATATTACTAAATTAATTAATATAATCTTAGTTATTTAAATATAATTAATCATAATATTAACACTTGTTAATATACTTAAAAATAATAATAAACTTTATTCTTAATTAGATTTAATATTAACAATAAATAATAAATCAAATTTTAACTTAGGAAGGTTCTAAATACATCCATTTTTTCGTCATGCACCCATTTTTATTTGTGCTCTGAACAGTAAATTATGAAAAGAATAATGTGTAATAAAAAAAAGGATTTGTTTAGAAATTCTCTTTAACTTTTATTAATAACTTTTTGACATTTTATCATATTAATTTTTGTTATAAAAATTAGTGTAAATATTAAGAAAAAATAATAATAGCAAACAAAGAGCACTTAGAAAAATAATCCCTCCAAAAATTTATCCAAATCTCATTCCCATTTCTCGAATCTCATTCCCAATTCCCATTTCCCGCTCACTTTAAACATTAAATTGCCATTTTAATAAAATGATTAATAAAATAATAATTTAATACATTATTTCTAATGTATTTTATTAACCATTTCCAAAATTATTATTTTTTAGGGGTTGTTTGGTATCGTTTTCTATTTTATGTTTTATGTTTTCTGTTTTTGAAAATTCTGTTTTTGTTTTGTTTTGTTTTGTTTTCAATTTCTGAAAACAGAAAACATGTTTGTTTAATACTGTTACGTTTTGAAAACAAATATTTAAATTGATTTATATAAAATAATTCAATTCACAAAATAAAATTTAAAAAATTAAATAAAAAATAATATATTTATTAAATAATAATCTGTAGATGATATTAAATAATATTATTTTATATTATTTAATACTAATATTAAATATTTTCATTTAATCATATAAAAATTTAATATAATTTAAATAATATTATAATTAAATATAATATTAAATAAAATAGTATTATTTAATTTAATTGTAATAATCATAAATTATATTTAATAATAATTTTTTATTTAATTGTAATTATAATATTACATTATTAAATAAAATATTTAACTAATTAATTTATAATAAATTATATAGTTATTAAAATGTATTATATTGAATATAAATAATATTATTTAATGTTAAGTATTTACTTATTTAATAATATTAAATTATTTAATAGTAGTAGTGATATATTTTAAATTTAAGATAGAATATAATATTAAATAATAATATTGTTTAGTAAAATAATAATGTTGTTTAGTAAAATAAAAATTAATTATATTAGATAATAATATTAATTATTAACATATCAAAATTATAATAAATGATATAATTTAAAATATATAATATATTCAATAAATTATTATAAAAATTTAAATTAAATAATATTATAATATTATAGTTCAATGTAATTTATATTTAATTGCTTTTTACGTTTTCAACTTTTTTATATTAAAATAAATATATTAATTTTAAAATATTAATTAATTAATATTTTATATTAAAATTTAATATTATTTTATTTAAAAATTATTTAATTTTATTTATATTTTTATTATAAAAAATATTAATATTATATTAATATATAAATTCTATTTACTTATGAACAGTGATAGAAATGAAAACATGTTTCCAAAAACAATGAAAACAAAAAATTTTTGTTTCCAACAATTTTGGAAATTCTTGTTTTCTTTTTCGTTTTTTGAAAACGGAAACATGTTGCCAAACATGTTTTCTGTTTCTGTTTCCAAAAAAACTAAAAACAAAAACAGGAAACAAAAACCATACCAAACAGACCCTTAGTTTTTACAAACTTAATTCTCAGAAATCAAAATCTCAAAACAATCGGCCTTTCTTTCTCAATTTTCTCTTTCAGCCGGCCCTAAATGAAACCCTAAATGAATCGCAGCAGAGCTTCAGTACCTCTTTCTGACTTTCTGTCATTCTCTTTCGGTCTTTCACTCTTTCTTGGTCTTTCTTTTACCGCTTACTGTTTCGGTCTTTCACTCTTTCCATCCAACACTCTTTCACTCAGCATAGCATCTCTCGATGGCTGTCTTTTCGGCAGACGGTAGGTTTCTTGAGGTTGCACAGCTCTCTCCAGTGGCAGCTGTAGCATTTCTTAATCTCAGCAGCCATCCAACGACACAACTAGTTCCCTCTCTAGATCCAACATCATTTGTTCTTTCTCTCTTTGGATCCGACGGTAGCAGCTCTCTCTCTAAATTCGGCAACAGTAGCTCTTTCCCTCTCCAGATCGAGCGACAGTAACTCTCTCCCCAGGTTTGCTCTTTCCCTCTTTCCTTTTTTCCTCTATGGCTCGAAATCTATTTGCCGATGGAATCTGCTTCGTTGTATGCCATTACTAAACTTTTCATGTGATTTTAATTAACACATTGATTTAGTTGGGCTCGGGACTTCTCGTTAGGCTTCTCATTGACCCTGTCATCACTCGCATATCAAGTTCTTGATTTATCGTCTCAACGAGCTTGCTCTATTTCTGTGTTGATTGCTTCATCGCTTCGCAGATTGGTTTTCGAAGTACCGGTCCTTTTCGAGGTTCTCTTCTATTGGCGCGTTTGGCTTTATTAGTTGGCAACAATTAGCATTGTTTTGTCTTGTGTCTGCTGCATTTTAATCATTCTTCCCTTTCTTTCGTTTAGCATGTGTTTAAATTCAAGCTTGTTCTCTGTTTCCTTGCCAAACCTGCCTCTGGGGTTCTTTATCCCTTAAGCTTGTCTTGGTTCTCTTTAATGAATTCTCATGCCTTTAAAAAAAACACACACTGATAAACATGAAATGTTAGTATGAGTTTTTGCTGTCATATCTTTGTTGAGAATTTAAAGAATTTATTGGAGTAGCTTATTTTTTCTAGAAATTGGACGTGAAAATCAGAAAATGTCTGTAAAAGAAATATGGATTTGTTGTGTATTTTTTATGTAACTTAATGTATTGATTGAAGGCTGTTTATACATATTGATGTTGGAATAATTGATTTTTATGAGAAAATGAGGCAAATTTTTGGGTGTATTCAATTGGACCAGTCAACTATAGCAATAACAGAAACCTTTGGGTAGTTTGATGATGTGTTTGAGCCTGATTGTCATTTTTTTCCTTGGTTTCTTTGGAAACAATAAGTTGGATTGGTCTCTCCTTACTGTGAAACTGTTGGAGAACAAAAAGCGAGGTCTGTTACATAATTGATATTCATGTGATAATTGCATTATTTTCTATTTTCATTTTGAATCCCAAGTGAGATCACAATATATTTGTATTTGATGTGAAACTTCTCATATAGAAACAAAATGAGTCATTAGTAATGGAAGTTTACATCTTGGCTGGCTGGCTTTTTAGGTTCCATAATATTTTTTAACTCTCTTCTTACTGCACTACGTTAGGATTTGTGACATGTTCTCCAAACCTAAAATAGGTTGCAGGCCATGGATTATTAATTTGGTTTAATTTCTCATGATCATAAGATTCCAAGAGACTTTGCATAAAATTCAAGTCCCATGCAAACATCTTAAGTTAGGTTTAAGAGAATTATTATTATTTTTATTAAATCTGCAGCTATGTAATAATTACAATTGAGGATTGATTCTCTTCATATTAGAACCTTACATCATTTTAAAATTTACTCAGTTGCTTGTGGTTACTTAATCTCATTGCCTTTGTTTTTTCGAGTAGTTCCTATATCTAAAGTTGCGAATTTGTTATACTATCAGCTATTGTCAAATCTTAGCTCAAATGAGTTGCCTTACTCAAGACAAAGTTATTTTTGATGTGCTACAATATTTACAATGCTTAATACTTTTTCTGTTTACATATATGTATCTTGTTAATTTTTATTATGTCTATGTTATGTGCAATTCATATATGCATCATGTTATTTTCTATTATGTCGATGTTGATTGAGCATGTATTTTAATTAAATAGCAAGTTTGTTTTTAATAGTTAGAATTTTGTTATTTTTTTACAGATATGAATATGGAATCCAATTCTAATGGTTATGATGGCTCTAATACTATAGAAAGTTCCTCAATACCTGCTTCTCTTACTTCAAGTTCTTCAAAGAGAAAAAAAAATCCAATGTTTGGACTATTTTTAATATGTTTGATCTTGAGGAACAACTAGTATATCAAAAGAAATACAATGATACTAAAGAAAGAGCAAAATGCAAGTTTTGTGGGACTGTAATAATTGGAGAGTCACATTCAGGTACGTCTACTGTGCGTTGTCATATTCAAACTTGCAAGAAAATAGATCATTCTTCTAAGAGTGAGGTTCAAGTTGGGTGTGTAAGTAAGAAAATAGATCCATTAGCTATACGTGAAAGGTTGGCTAGATGTGTTATTACTCATGGATATTCATTTAAAATCGTTGAAGATGTTGAGTTTAGAAGCTTGCTTTTCTCTATGAATGATGATTTCAAACCCATTTGTAGAAATACTTACAAGGCTGATTGCTTGATATTACACAAGAAAATGAGAGAAAATTAAATCTGATATGGAAAAACTTTCAAGTAGAATTTGTTTGACTGTTGACATGTGGACATCATGCACTACTGAGGGATATTCTTGTTTAACTGCTCATTTTGTTGATGATGATTGGAAGTTGCGTAGTTTAATTTTAAATTTTCAACATGTGCCACCGCCCCATACTTCATTTGTTTTGTACAACAAGATTTATGATTTATTAAAAGAACGGGGAATTGATAGAAAAATTTTTAGTATTACTTTAGATAATGCCAGCAATATGGATAGCATGCAAGCACATTTATGTGATCTTCTTAATCAACCAGGTGCATTGTTATGTCATGGAAAATTTTTTCATATTTGTTGTGCTGCTCATATATTAAATCTTGTTGTTCAAAGGGGTTTGCCAATGATTAGTGAAGCTTTGAAAAAAGTAAGAGAAAGTGTAAAATATGTTAAGGGTTCCGAATAAAGAAAGTTCAAGTTTCGTGAATGTGTACTTCAATCAAAATTGAATTATTCAAGGGATTTGTGGTTGGATGTGGTAAGTCGGTGGAACTCTACATATTTGATGATAGAGAAATTTCTTTATTATCGTGAAGTTTTTGAGAAATTGAAAATGTTGGATGGAAATTACACTACACTTCCAAGTCCTGAAAGAGTTCTTTTGGCTCAAGAATGTTTCTATGCTTTTCAAGCCTTTTTATGAGATCACCACTTTATTTTCAGGAAGAGACTATCCCACTAGTAATTTGTACTTTGAAAATGTATGGAAAATTCAAAAGAATATTCAAGATGTACTTGCATCTGAAGACTCAGTGATGGTATTAATGGCAGTGGAGATGGATAATAAATTTTGTAAATATTGGGAAGATTACACTCAGGTGTTATCTTTTGCAGTTGTACTTGATCCTCGGTTTAAGTTGCAACTTTTGTAATTTCTTTTAGCAAACTTGGGTGTTGAATATGAAAATAAGTGGAAGGATATTTTAGAAGAAATGAAACTACTTTTCAAGGAGTATGAGAATCAAAGTAAGCTTCTTTTTCAATCATCTATGATTGTAGGTGAAACAGATCAAAGCAATCGAAGAAAAATTTCTCAAAGGATGAGTGTAAGTATAATTTTTGTTTTTATTTTTTGATTAAAGGTTTGATATTATTTACTTTAGTAACTTACTAAATTATTACTTATTTCATAGATAGTAAGTAATTTCATCATTTTTTGCGTTTTAATTTACATTTATTACTTTTATAGGAATTTAAAAGCTATAACAATGAGTCAAGTTCGCATAGATCAAAGTTAGAAATATATTTGGATGAACCAAGAGAAGATTATGAGATGCAACTTGATGTGCTTGATTATTGGAAGAAAAATCAATTTCGATATCCTATACTTTCACTCATGGCCAGGGATGTATTGAATATTCTAATTACCACAGTTGCATCTGAATCAGCATTTAGTATGGGTGGTAGAGTTATCAGCAAATGAAAAAATTGTTTTACTCGAGATTATGCAGAAATATTGATTACCACTCGTAATTGGTTGTATGGATATGATATAGATGATGATGGTAAGATTTTAATGTCATTATTAATTTATTAATTTTTTTTATTATTTAAATTCTTATATGATTATTTTTAATGTATTTTATTAACTGAAGAAGATAGAACATCGGGATGTGGAAGGAGTGTTCCACAACAATAAAGTTGAATTAGTTGTCTTATGAATGAGGATTAAGAGCTTCTAATTGTCATGTATGTTGATATTCTACATTTTACTAGTTTCATTGATAAAAATTTAAGATTTTTTATTAAGAGTAATTAGTTGTGATTGATTTGGTTGTAATTTGTAGGTTTCAATTTGGATGTTGGAATCATTTGATGTATAATTAAAGTTGAAGATTGGAGGTGATTTGGATGGTGTATCATAAGCTGTCTTTCTTTGTTTTAGTGATTTTCGTTAAGAGCTTGTGTTGTTTGATTTGGGGGAATCTCAGGTTGTTGATCTTCGGTTTAAGATGTATCTTTAAACTATATATTTCTTGGCCACTATGATCCATGCCATTTTACCTCTTCATTATTTATTACCAGCTTGGTTTTTCATTATGTTTTGGCCTGACTTTATGTCACTTACTAATATGTTAAGCAAAGAATTTAGTATTGTGCTAATTTTGTGGCTTTCCTTTCATTATGTTTTGGCTCTACCTTATCTCAAGGCCTATTGACTTTAATCAAAAGTGTTTCATTTGATTGGTAGTTCTTCTTTGAATGTAGATCTTTTGTTGCCAATTCTTTCATTTCTTTGGCATTGCATGCCCTATTCTAGCATTATGTTGCCTCTATCAAATGAGTGTTCTAGAAGGAATGCTAAGTTTTTTTTTTTTTGCATTTTTTGCTACATATCAATTGCCTGGCAATTCACGATCCAAACTTAGGCACCATAGTTAAGTGTGCTTTTGATTAATTCACATTGGGGATTCTTTTATGGGATTTGAGACATGTTTTAGAGAACAATTTCCATCTCTGCACTTAATATTTTTGAAAGCATGTTAAAATCCGATTCAATGGGCTGGAGTTGCAGAAGATATTGCTACTATGCAGTTGCATCACAAGATGGTCCCTGCTCTCTACTTTTAAACCTTTAATGACTGCCCAAGGCAGTCGATTGCAACTGTAATTTGTACCATGATTTATGCTTGTTGGGAACTCTAACTGTAAATTCTAGTGAATACACCTAAACAATTTGACTGCCAAACTAGATAAAAAAGAAAATGCCTTGTCAAGTGATCAGGAAAAGAATGGCATTACTCCATAGGCAAATAGAGCTGTTAATGAATAACTAATCTACGACAGAGAAGTGTTCAATAAAGTTTTTCTCTTTGTCATAGATCGTATCTTGAAAAGAATAAATTAAAACTTAACAATACTAAATTTTCTGCTTAACATATTATGGTATTTTAAATTAATTTAATTTAATAATTGAATTAAAAATATTCAATATTTATTTTGCTAGTGATACATAATTGATATAATTGTATAATAAATAATAACTGTTTTCAAAATTTAAAATTTTTAATTAAAAAAGTGTATTAATTATTTATTTATTTTTAAATAATAATCACATAATTATAATTTGAGTTTCTTAATTCGGTTTTTTACGGGTTTCGGATCGGATCAGTCTCGGTTTCGGATCGTATCGGGTTTGGGTTATGTCGAGTTCGAGTTGTGTCGAGTTCGGGCTTTTTCGGTTTCAGGCTTTTTTGATTTCGAATTTTTTCGGTTTCGGGCTTTTTTGGTTACGAGCTTTTCTGATTTCGGGTCTTTGACTTTTTTGGTCAATTCGGGCTGGTCTCGGTTCGGTCTCAGGTAGATTCGAGTGGATTTTCAGGCTCGAGCCAGTTTTTGCCACCTCTAATTTCAACTACCAAAAAAAGAGAATTTTCAAACTTCATGACTAAAATTAATGGGATAATACATATATTTTAATGTAAATTAAACAAATAATTTAAACCAAGTAACACATGACAATCTCTTGATATTTATAAAATTAAAAGAAAATAACTGTTAATATATATAATAAATAAACTTCGATTACGAATCTTGTTCCTTTTTTTGTTATTGTTTCATACATGAATGTGGGATTAATAGAAGAACAATTAGTTCAGTGGGAGTGATGGAGCATAACAATGGAGTGGTGGGTGATGAGTACGATGAGACCAAGCAAAGCAGCCACCAATTGGCAGCTGTCTGTCTAGTTATTTTACCAGCAATGGATCGGTGATGGAAACAACCTTAACTTTTATGCAATGGCGACCTAAGGCATAATAATGATACTATTAGAACCAAAGGAAAAGTGCACCCCACTTATGCTTCCATTCCATGATCCAGCTATTGCTTCTGAGATTTTCACACGCATTTCTCATCTCAATCTCTCTCTCTCTCTCTACCTATGGATTTACAGTGGCATGTGCAAATTCCAGGACATGGTAACTGTTTGTAATGGCTTCAAGAATGAATGTTATGGCTGCTCTTTTATTTCATGAATAAATAAATCCATCAAATTAACATATGAGAATCAGTAGTCGATGCCAGCAAGCAGAGTTGGAGATTGGAAAAGGCCACTTGCCCATCTATGCAAACAGCTGCCATCCCACCATCCTAAACACGTAATGCTGTTGCCACCCAACAAACAAATCCCCATCAACAAAGAAACAATGCCCGACACAATAAGATTCATGTTTTTCTTTTCCAAAAACCAGCAGAAAATGACGTACCCAACAAAAAACCGTTCAACACAAGTTGACAAAAAAGAGACCACTCAGAACTCTGTCATATAACTTTCAAATATCGTCCCATAACTGACTGCCATGTCACGTTGTCGTTTTCCCTCGTGTCTAAGCTATGCGGAAAGCGGTCGATGCTCTCCCTCGCTTCGCTCGCCCTTAATTTGCGTGTCGAAACACTCCCCATTCATTACCCACCTCTCTTCTTATTATTCCTTCCAGTTTCTCTATATATAAACACGACCCTTCCTCTTTCACAATCATATCTCCTTATCACAACAGAAGCATCAAAGAAAATGGCGAAAATCGAGGTGATAATTCTCTCTTTGTTGTTCGTGATAGCATTGTCGTTCACGGAGGCTAACGGGTATGGAACGATAGTGGGAGGGAAGACGCAGATAAACGACGTGAAGACGAATAAGGAGGTGCAAGAGATTGGGAGGTCCGCCGTGGAAGAGTATAACAAGAGTCAGGGGCGTTTCAGAAGTAATGGAGGGACGGAGTTGGTTTTTTCTCAGGTTGTGGAGGGTCAGAAACAGGTGGTTTCGGGGATCAAGTATTTTCTAAAGATTGAGGCCACGCAAAATGGTGTTACCAAGACGTTTGACTCGGTGATTGTGGTGAAACCTTGGGCTCAATCCAAGGAGTTGGTTGACTTTTCCCCTTCTACTCAATAAGATTCTGAATGTGTAATGATTTAATGGTCATCCATAGTATGATTTGTGCTTTATGGCATTTTCGTTTTTGATTTCTTATGTTTTTGTGGGTGGGAGTAGGGTTTGTTTCTTTGTTTTAACATGTAATTTTCGTGTATTATGGGTATTCATTAAAGGAATAAATAATGCTAAATAACTCTTTGTTTTACCAGAAATAATCTATTTGCCCAAGGGATTTGAATCTGGGAAAGAGGATTATGATTTGTGATAATGAGTCCTAACAAATGAAAATGCACAAGCTGCTCCAGCAATGTCAAAAACGAAGAATTGAGTGGTTAGCCCGAAATATAGCTATTTCATTCCAGGCGGGCATTCTCCGTTTACCGCACATTTTGCCTTCACAACAGCTATCCGCCAATCTGTCGACTTCTCTCTCCTCGAAGGGAGACTTGGCTTTTGGTATCATACAACTTTCATAAGTTTTCAGTTATCCCCTTCAAAAGTGCTAAACAAAACGGTCTGATTAGATGACGTTTTCTTAAAAAGTTTTCTTTATCTCTCTTTTCTCTCTGAAAAGCTCTCTCTGGAAAAATGTCCACTACTGATCCCCGAAAAAGTAGCACCGAAGAAGATGATCTGAAGGGCAGGACTGTTAAACGCACAAAAATGGAGAGTTTAAAGAAAATGACAAAGGAATGGAAACCAGAAACGCAGACTCTTGTTCCTATCGCGACTCCTTGATGGGTAACAGGGAAGAAACCTACTTCTCGATGATAAGCCAACCTTCTTTTGTTGATGAGGATTCAGATCAAGAAATTGATATGGACGACGATATACTCACTATCCTGCTATCTACAGAAGAAAAAAAGAGGATTAGATCCCCCTGGAAAGACTCAATCATCGTGAAAACCTTTGGCAAAACAGTAGGCTACAACTTTTTATACCCCCGAGTTAGAAATCTGTGGAAACCAGAAGGGGGAATGGAGTGTATTGATCATGGAAACGATTACTTCTTATTTAGATTTGCCTCCATTGAAGATTTCCAAAGAGTTCTCTATGGAGGTCCTTGGTTCATTGGTGGCCTCTACCTCACCATGAGACTATGAGAACCTGGATTTATCCCAGAAGCCAATCCAAAATGCAGCACCATAGCAGTGTGGGCGAGACTTCCAGGGCTATCTATTGAATTCTTCAATAAGAACATCCTCTAAAGGATAGGTAATCAGCTGAGAACTCTCTTAAAAATTGATTCGTATACTCAACTGAATGCCCAAGGAAAGTATGCTAGAATTTGCATACAGGTCGATTTTGAAAAACTGTTAGTCCCAAAAATCCCAATTGGTAAGCTAAGTCAATCAGTTCTCTATGAAGGGGTCAATCTCTGTTTTGGTTGTGGTCTCATTGGTCACAAGAAAGAAGCTCGTCCTCTTGACAATGAAGTTTTAAATGAGAATAATGCAAAGGAAGCTACTGTTAACATTCAAGAACAAACAATGGAAGCGGACCCACAGCACAAGGAAACAGATCAAGGAAATTTCAGTCCATGGATGATAGTCTCGTGAAAGAAGAAGAAACAGGGAAGGCCTCAAAATTCGGCGAAAACGATCCGAAACTCGACCCGACAAAAAATCAGGTGGATAAAGGCAAAACAAAACTCATTGAAGATCACGTGAACGTTCCTGCTCAACGGCTATTTGCTCAGTCAAAAGATAACATTGGGCAGAGCTCTAACATTGTTTGTGCCAATGATGTGAACAAAAAGCTACATGAAAATCAAGGCATAGTCAATCAAAAGATAATGACCCGAAGACTCCTAATCAAATTACTACAGAAATTCCTTGAAAAACCTTTCTCTTCCACATTTATCTTCGGTACTCAGAAATCCTTGATGAACAACCTGCCTAAGTCAAGGGTTAAACCATCTCATACAAATGGAAAGTCTTCAAGATTCGTTCAAGGAACTGGAAGCTCTGTTCTTGGTGTTGGAAAACAAAACTATACCAATGACACAGGCAATCGAAAATGCTGTGGAAGAAAGACGTAGAAATGCAAGGGTGGAACGAGAACGAGTTGATGCTTGCCTGGAACAACCTTCTCTTTTCCATGGATGTTCCGGACCCGATGCCTTATCTACATCTCGTTCAAGAATTGGTGAGGGTATGACAACTAGGGAAGGAGGAAGAACTTCCGCCTTTGATGAACATCAATCTCTAGTAATTGCCACTGGACACAATAAGGAAGGTGGAGCTTATGGAGAATGAAAACAAAGTGCTTATATTGAAATACCCACCGACAGCCAACCCACTCAGAATACTAATGAGGACAGAATGGAGCAGGAGCATGTCGGAGAAGAAGACACTGACTTTGTTCATGCCTCACCACCACATCAATCGAAGCCTTATTTGTTTGATTCCAAAGGTTCAAAATCCAAAAGTTATAACTCAATTTAGGCCTATTGGTTTATGTAATACTATCTACAAAATAGTCTCAAAAGTCATTGTTAATAGAATGAGACCTCTTCTCTCAAAGATGATCAATCCTCTACAAGCTAGCTTTATCCCTAGGCGAAGAGCACAAGATAATGTCATTATAATGCAAGAAGTCATGCATACCTTTGGGAAGAAGAAAGGTAAGTAAGGATTTATGGTAGCAAAACTTGATCTGGAAAAAGCTTATGATAAAATGGAATGGAGCTTCATTAGAGAAGTTCTTCTGTTTTTTAATTTTCCCCACCATTTTGTCAACCTTATTATGTCATGTATCTCCTCTGTTTCCATGACTATTCTCATCAAATGGAGAGCAAGGTAGAGAAGTTATCCCATCAAGAGGCCTTCGTCAGGGAGATCCTTTATCCCCATATATTTTTATTCTATGCTTGGAATACTTATCTTTGATGATTAAAGAAGAATGTGAGCTTGGCAATTGGGAAACGGTTTCTCTTTCAAGAGGTGGTCTCAAACTATCTCATCTATTTTTTGCCAATGACCTTGTGTTAATGGGAAAAGCTTCTTTAAAAACATGCTTAGCGATCCAACGAGTCCTCGAAACTTTTTGACAAAATTTAGGCCAAACTATTAATTTTGATAAATCCATTCTGTGTTTTGCTCATAATACTGCACTTGAAATTAAAGATTACCTTAGTGGAGTTTTGAGAATGAACCACACAGAAGAGCTTAGTCGCTATCTTGGCTTCCCCATCAACGCTAATCGCCCTACAATCAAATTTCAATTCATAATTGACAAAGTTAAGCAAAAACTTGTAGGTTGGAAAACTAAACTGCTTTCTTTGGCAGGAAGAACTACTCTTATTAAATCTGTTCTGAATTCTATCCCGATGTACTATGTGCAAGGGGCCTTCATACCTGCATTAATATGCAACGATCTAAATAAGATTAGCAGAGACTTTCTTTGGGGTTCTTCTGAAAATCAAAAAAGAATTCATCTTCTCAATTGGGAGTCTGTTACTTTGGACAAAGAAAAGGGAGGTCTTGGTATCAAAGATATGAAGATCCTTAATATATCCAATATGGCTAAACTGGGATGGCGCCAGCTGTTGGAAGAGAACAACATTTGGGCTAAGATCATAAAAGTTAAATATTGGTCTAACGGAAGAAATCCTACATGCAATAATTCTGCTATTTGGTCTGGCATCAGAAAAGGTCTCACCTTCTTGAAAAGAGAGGTGAGATGGGTTATAAAGTCAAGCAACCAAGCCAAAATTTGGACAAAAGACTGGACAAGGCTCAAACCTCTTAACAGAATAGTTCATGGACCATGGCAACCTAATGATAATGACATTGTGGTCAGGAGTTTCTGGTCCGAAGAGGGCACTTGGAATTTCAAAGCAATGGGATGCCCCCTCCCAAATAATGTGCTGAACATTCTTAAAGCAATTCCCTTCCAATCTGAAGCTCTTGAAGATGATTCCATTTGCTGGAAACCATCACAATCTGGCAATTCTCTATCAAATCAACCTACAACCTTGCCCAAGAGAATGTAGGCAAAAGAGAGGAGAAATGGAAGATGATTTGGAAACTGAATTTAGTCGCAAGGTTCCAGCACTTTTTATGGCTATGTTGTCACCAAAAAATTGCCACCAGGGAGGTCCTCACCAAACATGGGATTAATGTTGATAGCTACTGCCCTAGTTGTTTGAATGAGGTTGAAACTATCACCCACTATCTCAGAGACTGTGAAAGAATCAAACCCTTGTGGGAAAAAGTTCAAATCCCACAGGGGAGCCACTCTTCGTTCAGATTGCTAATATACCATGGAAAGTGGTTTTTTCCTTTGTGATTTGGCAAATTTGATTGAGAAGAAACAATATAGTTTTTCGAGAGGAAATCGAAAATGAAGATAGATGGTTGGTCAAGACAATACATTTAATCAAAGAGTTTTGGGCACTTGGTATAAAGGATAAACAGAAAAAGAAGACTGTTGAGATCTCGGTGGGTTGGGAACCACCACCAGTTAATTTCGTTAAATTTAATTCGGATGGCTCCTCCCTTGGCAACCCAAGCATGGCGGGAGGTGGAGTCGTCTTCAGAGATCACCATGGAAACTGGATCTGTGGCTATGCTCGTAATCTTTACTATACTTTCAGTGTTGTTGAATTATAAGGCCTCCGTGATGGACTAAAAATTGCTACTGACAGGGCGTTTCTCAATCTTATTGTTGAAGTTGATTCTAAAGCTATTTTAGATTTAATTTCTAAAGATGTTGATTCATTTCATCCTCATAGTGCTATTTTACATGATTGCAGACACTTAATGAGGAAATTCAACATTCAGATGAAGCACATTTATAGGGAGGCAAATGTAGTAGTAGACAAACTGGCTAAACTTGGTGCGAAGTCGACTGTCAGCTGGACTCTTTTAGATGAACCCCCTACAGGATTGAACTTTTTGTTGTTTACAGATTTTATGGGAATTGTTCTCCCTAAGACTGTTAGACGCTCTATTTGAGTAACTCTGTTTCGCCGATTTTCTCACCAAAAAAAAACGGTCTGATTATTAAAGGAAGATAAGGGCAAAAAATTTGTATGTGTAGTCAAACTGAATCAAAAATAATCAAACTGAATCACAATTATCTAATATTAAATTTGAGCTTGACTTGACTCGAAGCTTAAGTTTAATTCGAGTTTGATTTAACTTAGTTTTTGAAACTTCAGCTCGACTTAATAGAATACTCAAACCGCTCAAACTTGATTGAATAAATTTAATTTGTCAATTTTTAACTATATATAAATTAAGTAAAATAAAATAATTAATAACAAATTATTAAAAATATGTATTAAAAAAAACTCAATTAAGACCTACAAATTGTTCAAACCACGTATTAAAATGCTCGAGCTCGACTCACCACTCAAATAATTCATGCTAAAGTTCAACATAAAAATAAACGAATCAAATTTTAATAGTCATAGAATGAAACTCAAATAACTCAAAAATTACTTAATTCATTTACATCCCTAAGTCTTATCTATGCTACCATCTCAGTTAACAACGCTATAGGCCGTGAGCTAGCCTATCTGAATTTGATACGCACGCTACCAATTCAACGTAGCATTCACTCAACTATTTTAATCCTTCATCAAATAGCAGTGGAGAGATCATAAATCTCAGCTGTACAAGCAAGCATTTCTTGACAAAGTTAAATATCAGATAGTGGATCAGTATTGGTATGCATCAGAATGAAATTTCAAAAAAAAATTGCAATCCGTCATATAATAAGATGAGAATTCATCAGACTTAAAGAACTTGGTATGCAAAGGTTGGAGACAAATAGTACTACACATTCATATTTTAATATCCTCGTTAAGAGTTCAACATCAATTAGGTTATCTTAATCAGTGGAAAGTGAGCATCCACCACAAATAACTGTATACATGAACAATATCAAGCCCTAACACCCGAAGAATCTTTCTAGCCTATCATAATATCAATTTAAGCCAATGCTCTTTGCATTTATCTACATAGCCGTCTTCAGCTGCATTATTGCCTATCGATCATAAGGAAATTCTTGATCATTCTCTGTTACTTTAAAAGGTTGCGGTTGCTGACCTGAGCAATGCAGATTCCACATCTTAAAATATGCCCGTTCAAGGTTCCTCACCTGAATATAGGAATTAAATGTCAGATCTTGTTAGCACTGATGAATTAAATTGCTCCATGCTAAGCACGAATACAGATCCAGAGTTTGTTGAGGCAAGCTTTTACTTAGATGGCATGAAAAATAGATATAATATCTATACACCTAAATAAATACTCACCCAGCGTGCGGTGTCAAAAAGAGGGCAAGTCAAACGGGCTGCTTTGAGCTTATTAGAAAGATCTAGGAGCTTCGGACGATTTAGAGCAAGTGACACAGCCTTCTCTTCATATTCTTTCAAACTTTGAATATTTTGGCAGAATTTGAAATGGAAGAGACACCCTCATCAGCAAGAAAGATCAAAAAGAAAAGGAAACAACATCAAATGCTTCTTAACTCAGACAAACAAGCATATTGATTAGAGTTTTATTTGGTCCTTTACAAATCCCAAATCCCAGAGAAAATGCTTCCGTGCTGCTTTCCAAACCGCTTTATTTTTATTTTCATCAGCAACCCATTTCATTTAATGAACACATAATGACAGTGCTAAGATTTATGGTAATGGCTTACCATGTTGATTGCTAGCCTGACAAGAAGAAATTATCGAGCAGACAGGTAAACCATACTCCTTTCAGCTTTTATCAATAATGAAATATTACAAAATTCAATTTCTTTCTAATGTTACAGCTATCAACTGCTACCTGTCATTATTATTATTACGTTTTGGGAGTGTTGGCTATGAAGAAAAGGTAAGAAACCCTCCACTATCTTCCACAAAGAAAGCAAGGGAAATAAATCAATAAAACAAGTAAAACCTTTTCAATTCACTCTATTTTTCTTAAGACACATGCTCTTTTCTCCTTAATTTAGATCATAAGTCAAATACCTGCTGACAATCATCTCCTCCCCAACACCAGTAGCCAGAGACAATGAACCAGCAACTCTAGTCGCCATCTTTTCAAGAGGAAGGGTCACCATCGGAAGACCAGCCCACAGAATATCAGTGCCCGTTGTGTGAGCATTGCATAATGGTCTACTCAAAAACAAACAAGAAGCATCACTATATTGAAATGTAAGCCATAAATTTACTGTTCCTAACCATATCCAAATTCAAGAAGAAACCTAAATCTACCGATCTCTCAAGTTCAGAGGAAGAGAAAGAGGTTCTAGTATATATTAAAATATTACGTATCAAGGAAGAGATCTGCCAAGGCACTGCGTCTTATATGTTCACTTTTCATGGCAACATCTGTAAAAATAATCTGATCTGATCGCACACCCTGCTGAGTTGCATCTGAATCACACCAAAATCCAGTTACTTAATACTACAACCGAAAATAATTCAAGGCATATTCGACAGTTCAGACTGTACAAGCAGACAATCTACAGGATACAGATACTAAGATAATAAAACACCTACATGCGCGAACTCTCATCTCGCCTGCAGCTGGGAATTTAAGCAGCCAAAGAGCACTATTTGGAACACGCTTAAGAATATTGCACCTGAGTTTGATTGCAAGAAGACTTGAGTATGCGGACAAAAAAGTGAGAAGAAAACAGGATAAAAACTGACAAATTTACCATGTGGTGAAAATGTCAGGATCCATCTTGTACAGCTGATTGAAACATGCAAAGATAAATTTGTCTTCTGGTAGTCCATAATCGGATCTCTTTGGTAGGCAGATCGGATCCAAGACATCAAGATTTTTCTAGTGATAATTGCAATGCCAAGAAGAGTACTTAAGGAACCCAGACAAAAACATGAAATCAAAGAACACCAAAGAGACAAGGAACCAATTCTAACCTGCTTATAATCATTTACAAAGTAACAATGAGGAAGATGTACGAGCTTCTCAGAGTAAATATGAGAATAGCGAAGAGGTGAAACAAACTGCAAAAAGACAAGCAAATGATGTATAAAACAGAATAGGATAAACTTGGAAGTAAAACCCAAAGAATGACCTATCGTTCCCTAACCTCATCCGTGACCAAATAGTGTATATATGATGCACCAGTAGTCCCAGGAAATCCCATGTAAGAAATCTGAATAGGAGCAGGTTGCATTGCAAATATCTCATTCCTTGCCCCCTGCAACATTAAGATTTGATGCAACTAAACAAAGAAAAAAAATAAAAACAATAAAATCCTAATAAGATCAGAACAGAATCGACAATAAGCACTAACAAGTCACAAAGGCCCCCATCAAGAGGAACCAATCGAAAGCAAACAAGTATTAGAGATTTTATATGTTTGCCACATTTTTCAGGAGTTTCATTGAATTACCAAATAGCGAAAGTTGATACCTTGGTATAACCATTAAGATTGACAAGAATTTGTATTTTATCCTCATTTATCATCTTTGCAATCATGTCAGAAGACAAGGATGATACATCTATGAAGTGCTCAGCTTCTGACTGGATACGCAACCTCCATTCTGTCCCATCATTTGGACTCAATGCATAGCAAAATACCTGCAACCACTTGTTCTAGCATGTAATGACAAAAACATAGAAAAAAAAAATTGGACAGACAAATAAAATATTTAGGGTCATATGAGAGGGATCAATTTTCAAACCTCAACATTTTCTCTGTTGTGCATGCCAAACACTGAGCCCATGAGATGAGATAGGGGATGGTTACCAAAATCACTACTCACATATCTGAAAGGACAGAGGGTCAATAAATGACTGAAAAGAAAGAGAGATATAAAGGAAGAGAGAGAGAGAGAGAGAGAGAGAGATCTGAAAACGTACCCCACCCTGAGGCGTCTATTCCCATTCTCACCCTTCACAGGGAAAGGTGCAGGATAGTTGAAAGGAGGAAGAGAATAACGGGATGCAATGACAGTGCAGTGTGCCGCATATTTACGACTATGGAAAAAATAGAAATCAATCAGAAATCAAAATTGTAAAGTTTATATTGTAATTACATTCAAAAACATCACCTAACTTGCCTGATTTCTAACGCAAGCATTGGATCAATTGGATAGGCTATTGCATGGAAAGGCTGTACGCTAGGAATAACTGACATCTGAAAGGTAAAAGAAAATTGTCAATGCTTCTAGGTGAGGAATCAAACAGAATGAAAATTCAAAGCAAGACATCAAAGCCAAAGAAAAAGGAGTATAGCTTATAGCAGATCAAGTATGAACCTTAATCTGTCTCCTGAGTATGCCTTCAACTTCAATAAATTTATTCTCGCGATCCTCCCAGTCACAAACACACTGACCAAGGGAATATCATATTTATTAATTGCAAACAAACAAAAGGATTAACTGAGTTAGCCAAGCAGCTATATGATATAAATCTATGGTGAAAAATATGAACTGTCCAACCTTACGTCTATTTTGGCTATATCCAGGAAACAGATAAAAGTTTGCATCATTATGTACCTTTTGTCCTTTCAAATTATCCAGGTACCATTTAATCAAATACCAAAAAAAAAAAAAGTAAGACAATAGGCATAAAGTATTTTGATCTTGAACAAGGGTTTATTTTGACTCCCCAGGAATTTTAAACAACACTAGATTATTACTTCATGACTTGGAAAAGAAAAAGCTTGGGGGCAGAAGGAAATACCCTTCAACAAACAAAACTTGTTGGTAAGCCTGCTCAACAAGACAATCCATTGATTCCCAAACAAGGGGGAACTCTCTCCAATTTGTCAAAATATGCACTTAAGTTATCACTATCACCAACACATGAGATTATGTAGAATATTACCATCTACAAAACTGTCGACATTTTGTTAGCATATAATTTCTTCGATTTAGATGCTCCATAAAAAACAAGGGAAAGCTTTCTATCATCTTGAATTTAACACTACGAATTGAAACACATATCCTTGCACTCTATGGGAAGAGGACTCATGATGAATGGTTAGTCATCAGGGAGATTCATTGATCCTCACTTTATGTCAATGTTAAAACTTTTCTGGTAAAGAGAAAAGAACCATGGCCCAAACCTAAGATCCGCACTTACGGCTCAACTTGAATTAATCCTTCAATTTCAAACACATATTCACATGCCCTCTAGGACTCATCGTGAATGGTAAGCATGCAGCAAGATGCATGGATCCTCACTTTGTTTCAACTTTTTTGGTTCAAGAGGAAAGAACATCAGCTCAAACCTAAGATCCCTACTTAACCTAAACATGAAAAGTTTTTTGATTAATAAATCTAAATATTAGTTTTACCTACATTTCAGTGACTACATCAGGTAACTAGATTCAAAAGATAAATCTAGACATGATCCATGTCCTTGTGGAATATGGCATTAGTATCATTCTCTAACTTATACACAAGTGACTTTGTCATCTGGAACTTATCTTGTGGTCTTAATTTCATTCCTTGTTGATGGTCTATACCTGTAATGTGTGCAGAAGGTTACAGATTGCTTCTGGAAAATCAGGGCGAAGAAGAAGTGCTTGCTTATAGCTTTTTATTGCAGCCTCAACATGCCCACTGCAAAATGTTGTCAGCACAACACATTGACACAAGTAGAATCCAGTAGGGGAGAAAATAGTTCCATTTAAGTATCAATATCACATACCTGTCCTTGTAAGCTGAAGCCAAATTTGCATGAGCTTCAGCCATGGATGGCCGAATGCTAATTGCTCGTATGTAGTCTTGAATGGCATCATTTACTCTTCCACTCTCCTTATATGTATTCCCCCGGTTTACAAGTGCATCAGCAGCCATAGGATCAATGCAGAGAACTTCATTGTAACAAGATATGGCATCTGCAAGGTTACCCTATAAAAGAAGAGAAAAAAATAACCAAGCATCAGCAGTGTATATAAAAATTAGTCCGCAAGAGAGAAGATAAACCTACCTGCTGTTTATAAATAATTGCTAAATTGTTGAAAGGAGCAGAAAGTCCTGTTGTTACAGATAAAGTTGCCTTGTAGTATGAAGCAGCAGCACTCAGCATGTTCCTACAAATAAGAATTATTATCTCGCAACGGCATCTCACCAACAAGCCAATCAACCAGAAAGATTCAACAAAACCATGATCGTGCAGTACAAACCATTCCATATATACATTCCCAAGGTTTGTGAGTGCCTGAGGATGGTTATGTTGCAGCACAAGACATTGCTTCGTAATACAACAGGAACATTATCAGAATGATACATCCAAAATGTGGAAAAGCATGACAGAGAACACAATCAAAAGGATAGCAGAAGAGGTAGATAAAATGAGCCTACCCTATAGCATTGCATTGCTTCATCAACTTTTCCAGCATCTTTCAAAGCATTGCCCTGATCCGAAAAAGTGATATCAGAGATCAGAAAGAATTAAAAAGTACTAAATTAGCTACCGATCCGATCGAAAGAAATAATAGGAGCTACCAAATTGTTATATGCCTCCAAGAATCCCGAGTCAAAAGCAATTGCTCTCTTATAATTGAGAATTGCCATATCCAGGTTACGTTGTTCATAATAAATACTAGCCAAATTGCCTGCATAAAGGAATGATTGCAAAATATCATTAGTGATATGTCAGAGAGCATTGTAAGGACACACACTACAGCAACTATGCAGGCCTTTATTTAGAAGACATGCCAAATCCAGTTTAAATGTGCAGGCCTTTCTCTGCAATTGTTCAATTATGAGAAAGACATGCTGGCCAAAAGAAAACTACAACAGACATAGTAAGGAGCTTGAATAGGGACTTTATTGATGATAAAATTCTTAAATTAATGATAGAAAGCTGGGGTTCTGTTTTACTTATGTATCAGTCAGGTTTTAGGAGTTTAATACTTAATACTGCTTTGGTAGTTTTCATTATGATAAACATAACCGTAGTCAACAAAATTTTTGGTATTAAATGTCCACACTCAAAATTTCCTCCACTCAAGCATTCTAATCCATCAACAAATTAAAGGACCTCTTTCTACTTAATTTTCCGGGAAATTATGTGCCAGACTGTGTTATGCAATCAACCACAAACGCAATCTATAAGGAAAACCTAGGTCTCTCTTAAAATTCCCTAAGTTAGCATCGTTTTTCAACCTGTAAACAACCTAACTGTTCCTTATAAAAACCAAATAAAAGCATATTACAATGTTATGCAGTTGATATTTATGACTCCCAGAACAGACGCATGATTTGATTTTCTAGATTCATTTCAGCCCAAACCTTGTTCTTCTATTGTGCTAATTTAAACTCCATTCATTGACAACCTCTAAATAAAACAAGTCAGCTATCTCTAAAGTCTCAAAAAAAAACCTATACTGAGCTGTGCTAAATCATATTAGCTTAAAAATGTCAACTTCAATCAGATGAATTTACTTTGCCCCAGAGACTCTTATAATGCCTACACTTTCTAGTAGTTGCATTCAAATTCCATCAAATAACGGCCAGCAATTGAGCACTCAAATCTCATCATCAAAAGCTATAAACGCTGTTTACAGAGGGCTGCTTATGCTGCAAAATGCACAAGTGTAAACTTAGAACCATTAGTGAAGGGCAGTCATAAACATAAATAAAAATTACAACTCACCATAGGCCATAGCATAATCTGGTCGCACCTGAAGAGCACGCTGATAGCATACAATAGCCTCTTGAGGCATTCCCAAAGCCTGGAAAAGGCAAAAAAACGTGTTTTTCTCCAGATACCCGTCCTGCCATTGCAGCTACCCGACTTTACTTGCATAATAGATTATGGCTTACCTTATAAACATTTCCAAGGTTTAGGTAGGCATCAAAAAATGTTGGTTTAAGTCTCACTGCTTCCTGTAAATTAATAAAATTACAAAAACAGAATCAGCTAAAAGAGCAGTCGCAAATAGAGGGATTACATTGAACATAGATTAGGAAGGAGATGTACAACTTTCAATAAAAAATGAATTGGTAAGTTGCATTTAGACATGCATATCCAAAAAAAAAAATTGGTACTTGACCTATGACTCATATGTTGCATTTGGTACTTAAGCAAAAAAAAAGTTAGCAATGTGGCACCTATTTTATGTTATTTTTAATCGATTTACTTATTTATCAGACATTTATAGACCAATCATTTGGCAACACTTGCTGATTATTTGATAAAAATTAACTGCTAAATCTGAGAATAATTTCTTTTCTTTATTTTCCTCTCTCTCTCTCTCTCTCTATATATATATATATATATATATATATATATGAAAATAATATCTTATGCTTCTAATTAAAAACAGATAAAAAATGGCAACCCAGTGCACAACGCTCCCACATAATGGGGTCTGAGGAGGGTCATTGTAAGTAGCCTTCCCTATGCATTAACAGATAGGCCGTTTCTACTTCTCTTAATTATAAACTGATAGATGAACTAAAATTTGCAGAGCACAATCAACCCCCATTGTTGAAAAATTGGAACTATAGGCCTCAGTTTGAACTCAACAAGTTAATTTATTATCTAGCTAGTAAAGTTGTGTGATTAATATCACTAACAACTAGATGGAATTTGAATACAAGCGCAAAAGAAAGAAAAACACGAAAACTTGATTTCCTCCTCTTGTTTTTTTTCCTCTTTTTACTTACAAGTTTGTTAGATATACCCATGCTTTCTATTTGTTTCAATACCGTTTACTCCATCTCTTAATTGTTCTTAAGAAACAATTTTCTTTCGCTTTCACACCTACTGCAGCTCTAAGTTTTTTGTCATCTGGATTCACTTCCAATCTTCAAGATAGTGGAAAAAATGCAAAATCCAGGTAGTAAGGCAAGTGGTAATGGCTCTTATTTCCAGATTTGAAATTGACTCTGTATCTTGAAGTTGATACTTGAAAAAGTGGGTTATTTTTTGTTTCTTGTACAAGGATCAGCATCTATTCTAAAGCCCAGAATAAGAAGTTACAGTTCCAACCATAACGCTAATGATATTTTTCCAGCCATAGTGATATTGTAACATATCACCCAATATAATTGTCTTTCGCCCTATGTTTATGCAGTTGAAATTTTCCAAAATTCCAATGAAACAATTCAATTACAGATTTTAATTGACTTGAAACTTAGTAGACATGATCTATATCAATAGATCACAAACATAACAGCTGGTTGAAAGGTAAAAATATAAATTACTCAAAAACATATGGAAGTGTTGTAAACTAAGTTACATGGACTTGGGTAGGGGTGTCCGATACCAGTATGTGTCTAAGAGTCTGACTCACCATTTGCTCAAACATTTGGACTCACAGAGTAGGCTAAAAATAGTCCAAAAGAAGATACAGTATGTTGATACGTCTTATAAAAGTATTGTGAAAAATATAATATAGAAATATAATTATGGCACAAATAAAATTTATTTTATATGTTACGCTTAGAATGAGAAATGTTGCTGTGAATATGTGGATATACAAGAAATGATAAAATGAGAAATGAAGATATTTGTAAGATGATTGGAGTGGTACTTATCGAAAATAAACTGTGTGAAAGTCGTTTACGTTGGTTTGAACACGTACAACGTAGACCTATAGATGCTCCAATTAGGAGAATAGAAGCTATGAATGTTGAGAGAAGGGTTAAACTAGAGGAAGATCGAAAAAGACTTGGAAGGAAGTAATTTGGAAAAATATGGAGGTATTAGAGTTGGATGAACGCATGGCCTTGATAGGAATGTGTGGAGAAGGAGAATACATATGGATGATCTAACGTGAGTTCAGATATTGGTTCATATAACCTACCCCAATCTCTTGGAATAAAAGCTCTAATGATGATGATGATGATGATTACACTTATAAAAATCAAAATTACTTTTCTCTTTCTTTGTTTTTAATTCCTTTTTATCTAACATATTAATTTAAAATAGTTTTTCTATCAAAAATACTGATACTTTTGTTTTGAAAACCTCTAAGGCTCAAAACCACCCACCAATTATTACAGACTGTACGATCAAGCAAGAGACTAGAAATATAAAAAGCCAAGGCACGACAGCTTTGAGACTGTTAGTGTGAAGGAGAATAAAGATTTTTCCATCTTTAAACCACCTCCAGACCAATCATCTAACTATTTCTTGTGACTTTATTTTTATGTCTTTTGTTTGATTTGCCGGAGAAGGTAAGTCCATGTTGCAGCCATGGCATTTGACATATATACCATGTTTGTAGCCATGTTGTGTCAACAGAGGTATGATCATTGGAAGTAACAAGTCCATGTGACACAGGATGTAACAACCACTTTCTTTTATGAGATGTAACAACCGATAATTATTGCACTGGTAAGTATACGTGCAGGCATGAACATATGCATGTACATGCAAGGACTTATTAAATGCCAAAGAAAGCACATATTAACCAATACCATTTAATAAAATATAGAACAAATACCTTATAGTATTGAAGTGCCCTGTTAAGATCACCAGCCTCCATGAAAAGCCCAGCAAGATTGGACCATGCAATTGCAAAATTTGGTTGTATACGGAGAGCCTCAAGGTAGCAATTGTAAGCCTATGAGTAGAATTAACTGAACAATTAAAAAAGGAGCAAAAAAGTACAAACCAAACAAACATAAATCATGCAGGGC
Organism: Heritiera littoralis; assembly: GCA_031772115.1. Lineage (NCBI taxonomy): Eukaryota > Viridiplantae > Streptophyta > Magnoliopsida > Malvales > Malvaceae > Heritiera > Heritiera littoralis. The sequence goes on from JAPDPK010000058.1 coordinate 428,387, forward strand.
ACCGCCCCAGCATGTTAAAATGAAAACAACGAAGTGTATCTACAAAGTATGTAAACAAATTAACACAAATAAACACAAAAGAGTGGAAATCAAAAGAACTTAAAAGTCTCCTTCATTTCAGCTAGGGTTCCAAGCTCTTTAATTGTTCAACAGGCAGGACTTAAGTCACCATGATCAACAAAAAGAAAGTACATGGCATCACACCTTTTAACATAAACATAAAAAGATCTAAATCTTTCACTACGAAGAAATGCCAATTTCATGTAGCAAAAACTTGCATCAAAATTAGTTGAGGAGTTCAATAAGAATTACTTAGTTAGAAAAAGGATCAAATGGTGAAACACTGCATTCCAATCAACATGAACACATATCTAAACATTGAATAAAACTTCTGTAGCAGACATGAGGTCATTCTCCTTGTACAAATAAGGACTTAAAAATAAAATTACCAGAGTTTAACATGATCAAGTCAGGATAATTTAGTTTATCACCCAGACAGCCAACACTCAGCAACGGGCAATATTTGCAGTATGGGCCAGACACTAAACAACTTGAGGACCTCAAAAAAAAAAGGAAGAAGGAGGAGGAGGAGGAGCATCAAACAAACAATGACAGAGAAAAAGTTGATATGATCAAGATGATTTGAACTTTGCCTTACCTCTTGCACAAACCCTTGAATTTTCATTAAATTGCCGAGGTTACTGTGAGCATCAACCTGCATTAACGAGCAAAATTCCATATCAATCTCAAAGAATCTTTCCAACCATATACGTGGAAAGACAAAAATGGGAAAACAAATAAGGATGTACCAAACGGGGATTTAATGCAAGTGCCTGGCGGCAACATTGGGCTGCCTCAGTAAGCCTCCCTTTCCGCATGTATGCACTAGCTAAATTTGACCATGCATCAGCAAAATTTGGTCGAAGCTTCAAAATAAAAATTCAAACCAAAAGTGAATAACCGACTGAAGCTAATGAATAGCAAAAACTATCATTATCCGGTGAGGATTAACAGACCAAAAATAAATGTAACAATGGATCATTCTGCTGCTGACCTTAGCTATTCTAGAGATATTTTGAGGGCTAGAAACAAGAGATAAGTTCAGTAACATTTGATGCTTTAAGTTTCCAGGACATAACAGTTTTCTAAAGTTACAGCATGCTTTCAAACCAATAATAAAATTCAGTCATAAATATATGTAAAAGTTTACAAACATACATACATTTTAGCAGCTCAAATAAGAAAAATCAAAACACGACCTGTCTATTCTACCAACCAGACCAATAAATGAAAGAGAAGAATGGTGCACTAATAGCTCATTACATAAATTTTATGATATTATCCTCTTTGGAAGCCAAAGGCAAAGGTCATGGCTCCTTCATCAGATGACAAAGTTATGGCTCCCAGGGAAAGCAACCTTTGCATTAGTAGATCAGTAGTATAACGAATTTATCACTTTTATTAAGCAACCTAAAAGCATTAAACATATAGTAGACTGAAATGAAATGCCCCCCCTCCCCCCTCCCTTCCCATGGTAAATGACATACATTTCAAATCACAATAATAAATTTACAAGTAAACAAATAAAGACAATTTCAAAATCAAACATCTGCTTGTGCCCTTGTCAACTGTAAATTGTTCCCTAATAATATAATAAAAATGTAACAGATAAGTTTTATAAATACCACAACAATAGTTGATTCTGATTTAATAGCTTTAATGATATTACTTCAAACATAACTTAGTAAAACTTCTCCTAAAGGTTATATCCACATCCAAATATTTGAAAATGAACATTTATATATTTATACAAACTTAAGATCCAGATTGTCCTGGTTCCTCAAACCAAAAGACGATTGGATAAAAAACGTTTAAAAAAACTGATCAAAACTGAACTTGGATACAAGAAAAGCCATCCAAGTTGGATTCTTTTTATACCGAACATGACAAAATCAATCAGATGCATTGCACCAAAGCCTTCCACTCTAAAAGCTAAAAAATGGTAGTTCTACAAATCTAGACCACATAGCAGTAAGACCACTAAAAGTCTCTATTTACCCACTTCCCCCAGAAGAGTTCCCACATGTATCCATAAATACAAGGACTGTTAGACCATTTTACCATGATGAAATCTCAAAAGAAAGTTTGACATTTTCTCTTGGTCCTGGTATGATAATGTTAAGGTTCTAGTTCTAAATCCTACGTCGAATTTCTCTTCCCACAATATGGTAAATGCCAGTTACCACACTATCCGATTAACAAAAATGCTCAGGAAAGGATAAATCTGAAGTGCAACTAACAAAAGACAGCACAGAGATAAAGATGAAATATAAAAAAGCAGAACAAGAAGAATTAAGAGTTTGAATGTTAAATTCTTATTTCATTAATGCTTCCAAACAGAAAAGTAAAATGAATGCATAATGGGGCCACTCACACAAACACAACAACCACTTTATACTAACCTCAATAGCAAACAAATAATACCGGATCGCAGCATCAATATTGCCTTTCTCCTGCAGCAGAAATATTATTAATGCAAATATCACCTGCAAAGGAAAAAAAAATTGAAAAGCAGCTGCAATCAAAGGCACTCAGAAGATACCTTCCACGCATTTGCCATATTTCCATAGCACTCTGCAAAGTGTGGATCAATTCTAAGAGCCTCTTCATTCTTTGCAATGCATTGATCATAATTATGCAGCTGAAGGTGAAACAAAGTGTCCATTGTCAGAGGAATTTAAAGCATCTCCATAATCCAAATACAGCATTTGCAACCTCATCAAGAAGCTAAAATGGAATACTTTATGTGATAGAGAAACAACATCAGAAATTTTCAGAACATGAATCAAACAGCAAAATCAACTCCATGAATCAACCAGTCATGCCAATAAATCTTATGAACAAGGAAACTTTGTGGCGATAAGTACAAATGAACACAACAGGAATCAAGCAAAACTTATGAAACCACCTGATAATGAATTGCACCCAGTAGAAGAAGATTATCAGTACGACATGGGTTCCTTTCATAGACTGCACTGCTGTGGTCTAAAGCCTGCTTATAGTTCCCAGCCTTGTACTTTTGATGAGCAAGTGCCATAAGTGTGTTGTCATCAACTGAAAACCATAAGAATAAATGCCCTCAGCATTCATCAAAAAAAAGACCTATCTATGTCAATTCCATTTCAACCAAAAAAAAGGGAGGTAAAGAAAAAAGAAATGCCAACAAATATGAAATGTTAAGTGTTAAAAAGGTCTTCCAGATAGGCTTGAAGATCACAGTACCTATACCCTCAAGCAGAATCCTATTCAGAGGGAAAGAATAACTCTCACTCGAGGCACAAAGCACAAAAATAAAAAAGCACTTGACCAAGAGAAATAAGGCCCCAGTTTTTGAAAGATACTTGTTTAATACATAAGACAATGAAACTTCAACGTATTGAATTTAATAAGCTTTAAATTAATGATTTTGTTAATAAAATGTTAAAGAATTTACTTCATTCCATTGCTTGATGTGTACCAAAGATCAAGATCATAATTAACCAAAAGTCATCAACAACCAAAGCTCAATGCATCCTTCACTTCAATCTCCAAAAAACAAATTCTGTAAGGACTTTATCATCAAATGTAGCTCAATGCATCCTTCAATTCAATCTCCAAAAAACAAATTCTGTATGGATTATATCATCCAATGTTTTATTCTTGTAAAGAGGTCTAATATTATCCTTGTTTGACAGTTAAAACAAAAGCTGATAAAAAAAAATTAAAACTGAAAGAAAACAAAAGTAAACTTAAGCCAGGAATGCTTTTTTACGCTTTTGGCATAGAAAATGTGCGCCTAGAGACAAAAGGTGTGTGCCTGATAAAAGGTGCTTGCCCAAAGGAGTACAAGGCACTATTTTATTTAAACTGTAAATTAGCCCTAAGCACGTGCCTTGACAGCAAAGGATGAATCTATTTGCCTCCTATTTAAATTCACATTTTTCTGCGAGAAGTAGACTGTATGCAGTAGCACATCTCCTTTAAGCTAGGAATAGAGTTCTTTGAGAGAATGCAGTTCTTTGAGAGAATGCCTTCCCAAGTTTTGCCGTGTATGTCCCTGTAACTTTGTTTCCCTCTAATCACATTTAAGTCAACAAACATGGTGAAGGACAAAAATGTCCTCACTTATCTCAACAAGCATTACCAATAGTCAGTTAACAACCTTTTATACTAAAGTAAGTAGATAAATGTGATTCTAAACTTGATTCTTCATTAGCTATCCTACGCAAGCAAATGAGCTTCTTTATCATGGACTAAAAAACCAACCACAATCAACCCAAAGGCTAATACTTCATCAGTTATCATAACCAGACCCTGATTTAATGCATCATTAAAGCCTAAAACTTAAATATATATATATATCAATATTTCCAAATTTTGTAATCGATTCAAATTAAAGTGCATATGATGGCAGCCATTATCATCACGCAAAGAGTCAGTCCTTAAAGTTATAAACTGAAAAGTGATCTACCTTCAAAAGTCTGGCATCACATAGTGTTCAATTTTCATCAGTTAATTGCGATCACCTATAATTTATCTAGCTCTTGCCACAAGATAACTTAGTCACGTGGACTTGCCAAATCTAAAAGTTATCTCCGGATAGAAATTTCCCCTATCCATTAAAAATGAAAAGCAGGAGGTGAACCCTCCAATCTATAAAAGGCTATTTTATCGAAAGAGTTCTTCTATTAATTGTAAGAAAAGTGGAGGCTTTCCAAGTGCACGTAAAGGGTCCAATCTAACTAATAAGCAACGTAGTGTGTTTAATTCAGGATGTAATTTGAAGATCAGGACATAAAAATTTCTGATTTCAAAAGACTATACCAACCACAGGTGTATTCTATAACCATTGCCAAAACAGAACTTAAACAAACTTAAATATCTGCTTAGCATAAGCAGACTGTTTACACGTTTTTGTTCTCTTTCATATGTCAAATAGCGAGTAGCAAAACTAATAACAAAAGAAATCATAAAATTATGCAAATTAAAACGCCCAAAAACGAAGAATGCACTCGAAATCCCTAAACTAACACTCTCACTTGATAAAACTATTTTTTTCCAGAAGCTTCTCTAAAGGACAATTTAGCAAAGTAAAATAAAAAAAATTGCACGTAAATATATCAATAAAGCTTTTTACATAAATCTAAAAGAGCGACACTGCGGTAAAAACCTTAGAACTGAAAAAACGAAACAAATTCCAAATAAAAAGTATGAAAAATTGGGAAAAAAAAACCTTCATGGGAATCCAATCCCTGAGAAAGCGTAAGACTAGACAAAGATGAAGAAGAAGCAGAAGCAGCGGCGGCGGAGGCAACACCTCCAAAATCCGAGTGCACACTCAGAGAGTCATCTTTGTACGGAACCAATTGAACCTGCTGCTGTTGTTGTTGAAGCTGCTGGTTATGATGGTACTGTTGCAGCCGAGGATCGCTCTGCAAGGAGAGCATTTTTCCCTGCTTGGATCACGAGAAAACCAATTTTTTCTAGGAAAAGAAGACGGAGAAAAAATTTCGTGGAGAAAATTCTAATTTTTGGGAGAACACCCGCTTTTCCGTCGAATTGTCTCTCTCTTTCTCTGTACTTCTGTTACCAAAAGCCACTACCCGGACCATCAAAGGTCGAGCTTCTTTTTATTCTGTATTTATCACGTGTGGACTCGCTGAGTTTAATTCTTAGACTGGCATTCAATGGATGCTCACCACGTGGCGGCTGATGTATTCTGGTGATGATTTAGTAAATTCGAGAAGATGTTGCTTCATCGCAGGGGATTTAATTTTTAATTTTTTAAAGTTAAATTGTCGTTGTCCGGTTTTATGTTGGTAAAAGCGTTCGAGTTTTGGAGGTGTACGCGTCGAAAGAACGTAAATGGGAGTGCAGATGTTTGATGGAGGAAATTACCCACCTTTAGATCCACGACGAGAAAATCTGTCGGCAAAGAATCCAGTCCATTACAAACGTGTCTAACGGGCCAAATAGGATCCAGCACAGCCCATCGGTCAACAAGCATGACACAATTTTGCTTAGCACACTCACTCTTCTTTTATATATTTTATTTTTGTTAAAAAAAATTTTGCCCAAAAAGCATGACACAATGAACCTTCCGGAAATTCATTTTCGGGATGTTTTATTGGCTCCCGAAAGCTTACTTTTAGGATAAGTGACTATCTCTTGGAAGTTTACTTCTCGGAGTCATAACAAGCTCCCCGAAGTTGACTTCTGGGAAATAGATATAGCTTCCGGAAGTTGAATTTCGAGAGCTTTAATTCATTTTTAAAATTTTATTTATTTAATTCCCATTTTTTAGTTTTATTTATTTAAAATTAATAAGTTGTTTAAATTTTTGTAGGATGATTGAATTTATTTATTTGTTTAATTTTATTTATTTAATCATTTATAATTTATGTATGTAAACTTGTTATTTGCAAAATATATATAAATAAAACAAAAAAATTAATTGACGATGGAAAAAGTAATGATAAGAAATTAACATTTATATACATAATTATCATTTAATTCAAAAAATAAATGTAAATATATAAAAAAATAATGTCTACTCTCTCTGTCTTCTCATATACCTAACATAAGAGAAACTGTCTACTGTTGGTGGTGTTGCTGAAGGTGCTACTAGTGGTGCTGCTAAAGGTGCAGGAGGCGCCGATGCTGGTGGTGATGCAGAAGGTGCAACTGTTGGTGGTGATGCAAGAGGTGCTAACAATGCCACTGCTGATGGTGCTGGTAGAGGCAAGCACACCAAGAGATGCTGAGCAGGGACTACTGAAGAGGGAGCTGCTAAAGATGAAGCTACTGGTGGAGGGCGAGATGATGCTGGGACCGATGTTGGTGGAGGAATTGGTGCTGGTGGTGGATCAGGACGTGGAGCTCAAGGTGGAGTTGAAGGCAAATGCCATGTCATACCGTAAAGAGTATAAATGGCATGTCTCCATACATCCACATGCTGATCATGGCCAGCTGCCACCACTGATTCAAGCCGATCTCATATGGCTGCCACTATGTGCTATAAAATAATAATAACGTAAATAGATCAAATATAACATAATAACACAATATTAACATAACGTAAGAAATGAATGGTTTACCTTGTAGTTGATCGGTCTATGTGGAGGTCTCAATCTATATCTAGGATTATATACATACCGATTAGAAATCATGACATACCAAGTCATATAATCCGCAATACACTGTTTAGGGATCCTACTTCGTCTTCCTTTCTTCTCATCAGTGAGCGAGTGACAATCTCACATATCTTAGTATCCTTGCTGAAAGGGATACCGCACGTCAAAGTTCACTGGCTTCGAACCTCGTTCTTCATGATAAGGGGTGAGAGATGGATGTGGAATGGTCTATACACAACCCCACTGCCAAAGAACTGTATCCGGATGATAAGGCTCCACAATCTGAACAAACTTAATACAACGGAAAAAGAAAGTAATCTGCAGGAAAGGATGATGGGCTCTGATATCTGTGTATGGATCCCAGTAAACCTGATGATAGCTGAGGTCATCAAGTCGCTCCCTTAGTATCCAAAGCTGTAAATTGCAGCTGAGTGGCTTTCATCTACGGGCCCGTGGCAACTCTTGTCTGTATGACAAATCCTGTACTAGATCTAACGTGAGAAAATGTTCGTAAATCCATGCATGCATGCATTAATGACCTCAGCTATCATCAGGTTTGTTGGGATCCGTACACAGATATCAGAGCCCATCATCCTTTACCGCAGATTACTTACTTTTTCGGATGTATTAAATTTGATCAGATTCTAGAGCCTTATCATCCGATAGAGTTCTTTGGCAGTGGGGTTATGTATAAACCATTCCACATCTGCCTCTCACCCCTTATCATGAGGAACAAGATTCGAAGCCAGTAAATTATGACGTGCGGTATCCCTTTCAGCAAGGATACTAGGATATATGGGATTATCATTTGCTCACCGATAAGAGAAAAGGAAGACGAAGCAAGATCCCTGGACAGTGTATAGCGGATTATATGACTTAGTATGTCATGATTTCTCATCGGTATGTGTAGAATCCTAGATATAGATCGAAACTTCTATACAGACCGATCAACTACAAAGTAGACCATTCATTTCTTACGTTATGTCAATATTGTGTTATTATATTGTATTTGATTTATTTACGATTGTAGACACCATTTTTGTCCGAGCTTAAATTCCCCATGATTTTGAATTTGGGCTCAAATCCAAAAGGGTTAAAGGTCCATAAATCTTGTTATATTTTGTTTTATTTTTATCTTTATTTTATTTCTATCTTTATTTTTGTTTTTACTTTATTTTATTGATGATAAATAAAATAAAATAAGCAATAAAAATAATAAAAAGGAAAAAATACAAAATACAAAAAAAGTAATAAAAATAATAAAAGAGGTAAGAATTGGAGTTTTCAATTCCAAATCCAAGTTGATCCTAGTTGAATTTAATGAAATCCTAAGATCCCGATTTAAATCCCGAAATTGTGGTATTAACACTGAGAATCAATCAAAACTGGAAAGAGATCCTTTACAGGCAAAAATTGGAAACAAATCTAAAGGGAAATATTAAGGCTAATGAAAGTCAAATTTGTGAAGAAAGGAAAGAAACTATAAACCCAAAATCAGAGCGAAATCAGTATGATGAAATCATGCAAATTAGTTAATTCTTTTCCTAATCTGGATGCCTAAAGACTACTATAAATTCATACGCACACAGGGAGTTATAAACACACGAAGTGAAAAAGAAAAAAGAGAGAGAACAGAGGCAGAGTAAAGGAGAGATGCAAAATTGAGATTCAAGAAATAAAAGAGAAAAAAAAAAGAGATCACAACATCAAGTTCATCACTTTGCTATGTCTGTTTGCACAAGGCCAGTGCACCAGCCCCTGCCATTGTTGCTTTGTAATGCCCTCTATCGCTGTCTGCTGTGCACGCCTCCATCACCACAGGTCTACTCCTGCTGCATCGCCCTCCAATCCACCCTTGCATCTCCGCTTCTGTCACTAGTCCTCGCACACACCTGCGCCTCTACCCACTTCCCCTGTTTGCACGCTCTATTACAGGACCAAAGATCTCTATCCCAGTCACTGTTACTGCACCATTATCCCCAAGCCACTGCACCGTTTGTTGCTCCTACACGCACCATTAAGCCATGCCACACTCAGTCGCTACCTGCAAAAGAAAACACAAGGAGCGCTGAGAAAAAGAATAAGAAACAGAGACAAGAAAAGGAGGAATAGTGCCATTTTCATAAAGTATGTCGTATACTTATATTACTTTATTTACTTGTTTGTTGTTTAAGGAGATTTAAGTCAAAGTAAGTTAAACAAAATTTTGAAGTTTGTGGAAAGTAAAGCTAATGTTAGGAAATTGCATCAGAAAATTAACATAAAAATTTAGATTTGTAAAATTGAGGTTTATAAATTAGATCTAATTAATTTAAACTAAATTAAATTCATATTTAAGTAGTTAAAATTAAACATAATAAAAATTTCATTATTAATGAAGTAAATAGCAAAAAAAAAGATATTAATAAAATATAAATCAATAAAATTTCCATCACTTTATAGTCTTAAAAATTTTAACAACCATGAGTCACTAGATAAAACTTTGATAAATTTTAATTTTCAAGGATGAGATTCCAAAGAGTCACAAATGGTTGACATTTGGAAATCTCTAGGTGAGAAGATTTTTCTTAAATCTCGCCAGAATGATGGAATATTTAAGTAAAATTTTCAATATTAATAAAATGTAAGATTTAATAATAAATTGAAACTAAATAAAAATTATTCTAAGGATGAGATTCCAAAGAGTCACAAATGGTTGACATTTGAAAATCTCTAGGTGAGAAGATTTTTCAGATTTTTCTTAAATCTCACTAGAATGATGAAAGATTTAAGTAAAAATTTTCAATATTCATAGTCAATATTTGTTTTAAAAATAATAACTAAATAATAACAATAATAAATAATTACTAGTGAAAATTGTGAAATTGAAAGAAAATTAAAATTATTAATAGAAAAATGATTAAAAATAATAAATAATAACAACTTAATAGAGAATGAATGAGGGTTGTTCCGATGATAAGAATCCAAAGAGTCACAAATGGTTGACATTTGGAATTCTTTAGGTAAAAATTTTTTTCGAAGTCTCACCAGAATGATGGAAAACTAAGAGAAATTTTTGATATAATTTTTTTCGAAGTCTCGCCAAAATGATGGAAGACGAAGAGAAATTTTCGATATTTACTTTATTTCTTAAATAATTAAATAAATAAAACTCGGTGAAAATTAAATTAAAATAAATAAAACAATAAAAGAAGTCAATAAAATTAGATAAAGAAAAACAAAATAAATAAAGATTAGGTTAAAAATAAATTAGGAAATATTTAATCTGACGACGGAGCCTCTTCAAGCAAGTCAAATGGTACTACTTGAATACTCTTGAGGTGAGGATAAATTTTCAAGAAATTTTGCCAGAATGATGGAGAGTTTCTTAAAAAATTTTCCAATATTTAAATATTTGAAAATAAAAAATAAAAAAAAGACAAACTAAGATTATTTAAACAAAACCATCTTAAGATAGCACAAGATTAATTAGGTACCATTCTAGAATGAGCGTCGTGAGGGTGCTAACACCTTCCTCACGCATAACCGACCCCCAAACCCTAAATCTGAAACGAAGATCAATCCTTATCCTTAAATAAGAATAGGTGATCAATCACACCTAGGCTAAAAAAATACTTGGTGGCAACTCCATGGAACCATATCTAGCGATTAGGTCTAGGACCAAAGTTATTACAACAGCTCGGCGACTCCGCTAGGGATATTGAAGGTCAAGCCAAAAAATTAATCTTGATGCTATGCTAGGATTTGTTTGAATAATTTTGATTTTTTTCAATGTTATCATGTTTGTTGAATGTCATTTTAAAAAAATTTACCTACACACACCATCACGTGCATATCATGACATGAGCTCTATACCCGAGCTTGTCCCTTTTAGGAGGGAGTATAGTATCTACGCTTTTGTGAGTGATAACCTCCACAATCGCTAGCGAAATACTCCCACTCAAATTGAACCCTTTCTAGTTGAAGCCTGTGATGGGCAAGGATTGGAGTGCATTACTAGTCCTGTGTGGACGACAGTGATGAGCAATTTGAGAACCTTTAGATCCCTATAAATCCTAGTCATGCATATAATGAACCATAAGAACCAACCTTAGGTAGAGCCATGCCTATATTTTACAAAAGTTACCTTGAAAGTAGGACATAGGGGGAATATCTTCGTGTATTTTCTTAGGGGCAATAATAAAATGTAAAAATTGAGATTCGGTCACTTCCATCATTAATGAAAAGTTTTTCTCATTCTATGTTATAGTCTAGAAAATTGGTATGGATATTTTCCAGTATTCTTTGTTTTCTTCACTCATTTCTTTCCTACCTCATTTACATGAGCTTTTCAAAAGAAAAAAAAGTCATCTTACTTGTTGTATTGCATGGCTTGTCATAAAAAAAAAGATTTTTTATACTTATATGCATTGCATTTCATACATATCATCACCGTAAGATAGTGTACCTCATGCATATGTATTCATTCATATGATTTTTTATACTTTTATGCATTGCATTTTATATATTTCATCACCATAGGATAGTATACTTCATGCACATGCATCCATCCATTCATTTAAAAGATCTCATCTTAATGTTGGGGAATTCTAATAATAAAGGCGTAAGGATAGCTCACTCATACAATACTCATCTTAAAACAAAGATCATGAAAGGAGAACAACAATCTAGAATTGAAAGAATGGAAAAAGCTCAGCAGGAAATTGTCAACTTCTAAGAGGAATCTCGAGAACAAATGGTGAAGATGATGGAGATGATGACAACTTTGATGAAAGGTAAGGAGGTTGCTGAAGGGTCAAGGAATCAGCCTCAACCTATGAGAGAGAATCCATTATACCCACCGGAGTTTACAGCTCCACAAGCCCAAACTTTCCAAAGGGCTTATCCCCGAACTCATGTTTTTGTGAATCAATGACCAAACCAAGGACAGCACCTGGGATCTAGCCCTGTTGATCCTATTTTTGTTCCAAATTTAGATGATCCCATAGAGCAAGAAAAGTTGAGTAAAGAAAATGGTGAGTTACAACAAAAATATGAACTATTGGATGAAAGACTAAGGTAATTGAAGGAATGAATTTCTTTGGAAATATAGATGCTAATGAGCTTAGCTTGGTCCCAGATCTAGTAATTCCACCAAAATTGAAAGTGCCTGAATTTGAAAGATACGATGGGACCATATGCCTAGTAGCTCATATCACCATGTTTTGCCGAAAGATGTTTGGGTATACAAGTAATGATAAGTTGCTCATCCATTGCTTCTAAGATAGTTTAACTGGAATAGCTACAAGGTGGTACAATCAGCTAGATCGGAGTCACATTTGCAAATGGAATGACTTGGCAAAAGCTTTCTTGGCTCAATATAGGCACATGACTGACATGGCACCAGATAGATTATCTTTGCAAAATATGGAAATGAAGCCTACTGAAAGTTTCAAGGAGTATGCCTATAGGTGGGGGGGTCTTGCATCTCAAGTACAGCCTCCCCTTACCGAGAAGGAAACCACAATGTTGTTCGTCAAGACTTTGCTAGCTCCTTATTATGATAGGCTTATGGGGAGCACTACAAAAAAATTTGTTGACATGGTAATTTCTGGAGAAATGATAGAAAACGTCATTAAGAGTGGCAAAATTGAAGGTACTTTTGCTTTAAATAAAGTGGGGGCAAATAAGAAGAAGGAAGGAGAAACACAAGTTGTTACCGTTGAACCTGTAAGGAGTTTTATTCCTTTTCAACCCTATACTACACATCATCCATGTGTTTATTATCCAACCATAAACAACACTACCCGTTGTCCTTTTACTTATTACCTAATTCTCCAACAAGTTGGCAATTGAACTTTCAAGCTCTTGCTCAATCAAGCAAACCACCAGGTAGTCAAAAAAGGGCATGGAACAATTAGGGGAGAATTTCTGTTGACCCAATTCCTATACCTATACAAAGTTATTTTCACAATTAGTAAGAGATAATCTTGTAGCACCTGTTTATTTAGAACCATTAAAACCTCCATATCCTAAATGGTATGATGCCACTGCTCGATGTGACTATCATTGTGGGAATGTAGGCCACTCCATAAAAACTTGTCTTGCTTTTAAATACAAGGTTTAGAGTTTAATCAATACTGGCTTGCTAAATTTTGATAAGAAGGAAAAGTAAAATGTTGGTGGGAACCCTTCGCTACAAATAGGCATAAATTTTGGAGGATGAATGTTCTGCTAGAAAAGGTCGAAGTTTTTGTCACCTTTGAGTTTTGTTCTAAAGTAATGCAATTCCTTAAATGCTTATGTCAACAAGCTTTAAGGAAATTTTTGTATGGGCTAGTTTATTTATTATCATTTGAATAAAATGGCAAATGCATTTTCATTACATGTCCTCTTCCATATAAATCATTATTTTCATCCCTTTGTATTTAACCCATACTTAACGTCCAAACAATGAAAAAGCAGTCAATCATGACAATAGTCTGGAATTTTTGAAAATTATATTTCTATTAGCAAAGTCAATGATCATTTTTGTCCCTTAAATTGCTAAAATTGTTGAAGCAATATCAAGAGAAGTCAAAATCGCGTGAAATGAGAAAGAAGTGAATCTCTTGTATCCATAATGTTGCTCTTGTTCAATAAATGTTCTTCAATAAGAGCATTTACATTTGAAATGAGAAATGGCCATCCTTGATTTATTAATTGTGCATGAGTAAAACTATCCATTTGCCACCCTATTGAACCTATTATGTTTTTTTGTAAAAAGCAAACCCACCAAGGATCACCCTTCACACTAAGGGGCAAATTTCGAAAAAAGGCCTATTTACAAACGAATAAATTCAAGTTTGAAGAGAAAATAAAAGAGAAAATATCCTTTGATATTTGAGTCCTCTTAAAAAAAAAAAAGAGAAGAGGGGTGAAATGAAAAAATTGTGAAAAAAAAGAAAAAAAATGGAAGAAAAAAGAAAATGATAAAAAAAACAATGATAAAAAAACAATAATAAAAATCAATTGAGATTGAAGCAAAGTGGAAGCATGCTCAGCATGATGATATATGATCCTTCGGTTTTTTACCCTTAAAAAAACAAATTTTGAGCCTGATTATATCCATTTTTTCATAACCCATCACCCGAGCTTACATTACATGCCTTAAAAGTCCATTTTGATCAAATGTGAATACTTGAAGCTAGTTTATCATGTATTGAAGCGGGACATGCTTGTGATGCCATCAGGAAACGACAAGATTACAATTTTTGAAGAATAATTTGGAGTTTAATGGGAATATCAGTGATGAAAGTCTCAAGAAAAAAAAGAGAGGAAAGAATAAGAAAATAAAAAAAAAGACAAATAAAAAAAGAAAATAAGAGAAAAGGGGGAAGGCTTAAATTGAAAACTTGAAAGGGCCATTTGAGTCAAAAGAATGATGATCTAGTTGAAGATTAGGGAAAATGGCTTAACATAAGGAGGACCATCATCATTTGAGAATTTCATGGTGTAGAGGGCAGCTCAATTTGATCGAGAATGTTAATTAAGTAGATTTTTCAAAGAGTCCTAGACTAGTTTGTCAAAATTGTTTGATTTTTCATTGAGAACCTATCATTGTCACTTATTATCCAATTTCTTACTATACTTTGATAAGTTTGTTCCTACATTCCCTTTATTCTCTTAAGCCTTCTAGTGTTCCTACTTTCGCAAAATGGATTGAGGAAATTGGTGATTAAACTACATTTGTCATGGAATTGGGACGATGATAAATAAATGATACTTATACATCAAAATCTTTGGCACTACTTTGGACAAGATTCTAAAGATGATAAAGGGTTAAAAACAAAAGGGAGTAAGAATGTTGAATGTAGGTGACACATGTGCTTCTATCAATAAGACAGGAAATAAAGAAGAGAATCTTTGTGAGAAGAACTGGAAGAAATGATTTTGATGAAGAAAGAAATAGTTTTTGGCACCGGAAAAAAAAGGAAGAGGAAATTTTGAGAAAAATGAGACTTTTGACTTTTTGCATTCATATCATTCTAAAAGGCACATGCATAATGGTTTTTAAATATTACGTTGGGGCATATTTCAAGAAGGCATTTAAATATTCATCATCGTGATAGACATTTTTTTAGAGGACATGCATTTTGCATTTGCATCATTGAAAAAAATAAAAGAAAGAAGCATATGAATAATTAGGGAATGCCATGAAGTTAAGTGTTCCTTAAAGAGTGAGAAAATGTTTCTTTAAAGAAAAGTGGTTGCTGTCATGATGAGAGTTTAAGTCTAATGTTGCTGGCACCATTGTGTGGTTTTAAGCCTAGTGAAATTAGCTTATGAGTAAATGAGATTTAGTTAGCTTCGTTATGAAATTGATGCGTGATGAGATTATAGCTTAGATTTTCTACATGCGGCCTACAAAACCAATGAATACTTAGGATGAGAAACTCCAAGTCAAGATGTAAAATTCTAAAGATGAGAAACTCTGCATCAAGATCAGAAACTCTTAGGATGTGAATCTTCGAGTCAAGATGTGAAACTCTTAGAAGTGAATCTTCAAGTCAAGATGTGAAACTCTTAGGATGTGAATCTCCAAGTCAAGATGTGAAACTCTTAGAATGTGAACCTTCAAGTTAAGATGCAAAACTCTTAGGATGTGAATTATCGAGTCAAGATGTCAAACTCTTAATATCTGAATTTTTGAGTCAAGATGTGAAACTTTTTGAATGTGAATCTTCCATTCAAGATCTGAAACTCTTACAATGTGAATCTTTTAGTCAAGATGTAAAACTCTTAGGATTTGAATCTCCGAAGATGTGAATCTCTTAAGACGTGAATCCCTAAGTTAAGATGAAAATCTCTTAGGATGTGAATTACCGTGTCAAGATATAAATATTCTAGTTTAGATGTGAATCTCTTCAAGATGTGAATCTCAAAATTTTTTCGAATTCAAGAATCTCTTCCTTGCTTCAAATATGTGAATTTCTCTTAAAAAATTTATTTAATTCATTTTTCTAAAATGGATCAAGCCTTGGTAGGGAGTCAAGGTATCATGTTTCAAAATTGAATTCATTTTTCTAAAATGGATCTATCCTTGGTAAGGAGTCAAGGTACTATGTTTCAAAGTCGAATTCATTTTTCTAAAATGAATCGAGCCTTGGTAAAAAATCAAGGTAGTGCGTTTCAAAATCAAATTTATTTCCCTAAAATGAATCGAGCCTTGGTAGGGAGTCAAGGTAGTGTGTATCAAATTCGAATTCATTTCTCTAAAATAAGTCGAGCCTTGGTATAAAGTCAAGGTATTTGTTTCAAATTTAACTTATTTTCTAAAATAGATCGAACATTGGTCAAAAATTAAAAAAAATTTTTAAAAAAAAAAAAAACAAAACAAAAATGAAAAAGTGTTCAAACAAAATTGTTGTCTAAAATCTTTGCTTTATTCCTAATTGAAGCGCACGGACAAGAGAAAACGTAGCTTGGAATTTGAAGGAGCTGAAAACGCAACGGGACTGAAGCAAGGATGAAGAATGACAACTTCTGAAAACCTAGACCCGAAGCCTAAAGAGACTCGAACCCAAAGGTATTGGAACTTGACCCTACGAATAAGAATTCGAGAACCTAAGGTATAGTAATGGTGGATGGTGAAAAAGGAGGCGCCACAAGGAAGAAGACCTTGATAAGTCTAGTTGAGAGGGAACCCAAGAGAAAGGCACACTCAAATTCTGAAATTCAAAACTGATCCGTTCATCAATAGCGTTTACAAGGTATTTATAATAATACCTAGCACTTAAGCCCATAAACAAGTGGGCTGGAATTAACACCAACAGAAAATAAGACTAAACCCAAATTCATGCCTAAACCTAGTTACATAAAATAAATAGTCCAAGACACAACAAGACTCAAATGTGGGCTATTCAAACACTTAACCCATCTTATTGTTAAGCTAAAATAAGACAGTAAACCATGCTCATGTCGTTTGGCTTCCAAGCAAGTATAGATATCTTGGGACTCTTCATGGAAGCTTCCTTTAATGAGGCCAGGGCTTGTTGCGTCTTCTTGGCTCGAGCTCGGGTAATTGGACCTCCTTGGATGACCAATGGATCCTTTGCATCACGAACATCACGAGCAAGTGGATCTCCGTCACTAATTCTCAACAATGTGTAAAGAAAGGCAGCTGTAGACACCATTTTTGTCCGAGCTTAAATTCACAATGATTTTGAATTTGGGCTTTGGGCTCATATAATTCATTTCCTTAAATTTGGGCTCAAATCCAAAGGGTTAAGGTCCATAATTCTTGTTATATTTTATTTTATTTTTATTTTTATTTTATTTCTATCTTTATTTCTATTTTTACTTTTATTTTATTGGTGATAAATAAAATAAAATAAGCAATAAAAATAATAAAAAGGAAAAAAATACAAAATACAAAAAAATAATAAAAATAATAATAAAAGAGGTAAGAATCAGAGTTTTCAATTCCAAATCCAAGTTGATCCTAACTGAATTTAATGAAATCCCAAAAATCCTGATTTAAATCCCGAAATTACGGTATTAACACTGAGAATCAATCAAAACTGGAAAGAGATCCTTTATGGGCAAAAATTGGAAACAAATCCAAAGGGAAATATTAAGGCTAATGAAAGTCAAATTTGTGAAGAGAGGAAAGAAATAATAAACCCAAAATCAGAGCGAAATCAGGATGATGAAATCATGCAAATTAGTTAATTCTTTTCCTAATCTGGATGCCCAAAGACTACTATAAATTCATACGCACATAAGGAGTTACAAACACACGGAGTGAAAAAGAAAAAAGAGAGAGAACGGAGGCAAAGTGAAGGAGAGATGCAAAATTGAGATTCAAGAAATAAAAGAAAAAAAAAAGAGATCACATCATCAAGTTCATCACTTTGCTATGTCTGTTTACACAAGTCCTGTGCACCAACCCCTGCCATTGTTGCTATGTTCACATGCCTCTGTGACGCCCTCCATCGCTGTCTACTGTGCGTGCCTCCATCGCCACCGGTCTACTCCTGCTGCACCGCCCTCCAGTCCACCCTTGCATCTCCGCTTCTGTCACCGGTCCTTGCACACATTTGTGCCTTTGCCCACTTCCCCTATTTGCATGCTCCATTGCTACTCCAAAGATCTCTACCCTAGTCGCTATTACTGCACCATTATACCCAAGACACTGCACCGTTCATGCTGCTCCTACACACACCATTAAGCCACGCCACACTCAGCCGCTGCCTGCAAAAAAAACACGAGGAGCATTGAGAAAAAGATTAAGAAACGGAGACAAGAAAGGAGGAATAGTGCCGTTTTCATAAAGTATGTTCGTATACTTATATTACTTTACTTACTTGTTTGTTGTTTAAAGAGATTTAAGTCAAAGTAAGTTAAACAAAATTTTGAAGTTTGTGGAAAGTAATTGTAATGTTAGGAAATTGCATTTGAAAATTAACATAAAAATTTAGATTTGTAAAATTGAGGTTTATAAATTAGATCTAATTAATTTAAACTAAATTAAATTCATATTTAAGTAGTTAAAATTAAACATAATAAAAAATTTCATTATTAATGAAGTAAATAGCAAAAAAAATAATAATAAGATATTAATAAAATATAAATCAATAAAATTTCCACTACTTTATAGTCTTAAAAATTTTAACAACGATGAGTCATTAGATGAAACTTTGATAAATTTTAATTTTCGAGGATAAGATTCCAACGGGTCACAAATTATTGATATTTTGGAAATCTCTAGATGAGAAGATTTTTCTTAAATCTCGTCAGAATGATGGAATATTTAAGTAAAATTTTCAATATTAATAAAATGTAAGATTTAATAATAAATGGAAACTAAATAAAAATTATTCCGAGGATGAGATTCCAAAGAGTCTCAAATGCCTGACATTTGGAAATCTCTAGGTGATAAGATTTTTCTTAAATCTCACCAGAATGATGGAAGATTTAAGTAAAAATTTTCAATATTCATAGTCAATATTTGTTTTAAAAATAATAACTAAATAATAACAATAATAAATAATTAATAGTGAAAATTGTGAAATTGAAAGAAAATTAAAATTATTAATAGAAAAATGGAGTCGCCACCAATCATTTTTTTAGCCTAAGTGTGACTGGTTACCTATTCTCATTTAAGGATAAGCATTGATCTTCATTTTAGATTTAGGGTTCGGTGGTTGGTTACACGTGAGGAAGGTGTTAGCACCCTATGACGCCCATCCTAGAATGGTACCTAATTAATCTTATGCTATCTTAAGATGGTTTTGTTTGAATAATCTTAATTTGTCATTTTTTACTTTTATTTTCAAATATTTAAGTATTAGAAAATTTTCTAAGAAACTCTCCATCATTCTGGTGGAATTTCTTGAAAATTTATCCTCACCTCAAGAGTATTCAAGTAGTACCATTCTACTTGCTTAAAGAGGCTCCGTCGTGATTAAATATTTCCTCATTTATTTTTAACCTAATCTTTATTTATTTTTTTCTTTAGCTAATTTTATTGACTTCTTTTATAATTTTTTTTATTTTAATTTAATTTTCACTGAGTTTTATTTATTTAATTATTTGAGAAATAAAGTAAATATCGAAAATTTCTCTTAGTCTTCCATCATTCTGACGAGACTTCGAAAAAAAATTTTACCTAAAGAATTCCAAATGTCAACCATTTGTGACTCTTTGGATTCTTATTATTGAAACAACCCTCGTTCATTCTCTATTAAGTTGCTATTATATATTATTTTTAATCATTTTTCTATCAATAATTTTAATTTTCTTTCAATTTCACAATTTTCACTATTAATTATTTATTATTGTTATTATTATTTTTAAAACAAATATTGACTATGAATATTGAAAATTTTTACTTAAATCTTCCATCATTCTGGTGAGATTTAAGAAAAATCTTCTCATCTAGAGATTTCCAAATGTCAGCCTTTTGAGACTCTTTAGAATCTCATCCTTGGAATAATTTTTATTTAGTTTCAATTTACTATTAAATCTTACATTTTATTAATATTGAAAATTTTACTTAAATCTTCCATCATTCTGGCGAGATTTAAGAAAAATCTTCTTGCCTAGAGATTTCGAAATGTCAACCATTTTGTGACTCTTTGGAATCTCATCCTCGGAAACTAAAATTTATCAAAGTTTCATCTAATGACTCATGGTTGTTAAAATTTTTAAGACTATAAAGTGGTGGAAATTATATTGATTTATATTTTATTAATATCCTTTTTTTTTGCTATTTACTTCATTAATAATGAAATTTTTTATTATGTTTAATTTTAACTACTTAAATATGAATTTAATTTGGTTTAAGTTAATTATATCTAATTTATAAACCTCAATTTTACAAATCTAAATTTTTATGTTAATTTTCTGTTGCAATTTCCTAACATTAACATTACTTTCCACAAACTTCAAAATTTAGTTTAACTTACTTTAACTTAAATCTCTTTAAACAACAAACAAGTAAATAAAGTAATATAAGTATACAGACATACTTTATGAAAACAGCACTATTCCTCCTTTCCTATCTCTGTTTCTTATTCTTTTTTCTGAATGTTCTTTTGTAGGTAGCGGCTAAGTGTGGCGTGGCTTAATGGTGGTGTAGGAGCAGCAATGAACGGTGCAACGGCTTGGGGATAATGGTGTAGTAATAACGACTGGAGCAGAGATCTTTAGTGCAGCAATGGAGTGTGCAAACAGAGGAAGTGGGCAGAGGCATAGGTGTATGCGAGGATTGGTAACAAAAGCGAAGATGCAAGGGTGGACTAAAGGGCGGCATAGCAGGAGTAGACCGGTGGCGATGGTGGTGCGCATAGCAAACAGCGATGGAGGGCGTTACAGAGGCGCGCGAACAGAGCAACAATGGCAAGGGTTGGTGCATAGGACTTGTGCAAATAGACACAGCAAAGTGATGAACTTGATGCTATGATCTCTTTTTTTTTTCTTTTATTTCTTGAATCTCAATTTTGCATCTCTCCTTCACTCTGCCTCTGTTCTCCTTCTTTTCTCTTTTTCACTCTGTGTGTTTGTAACTCCCTGTGTGCGTATGAATTTATAGTAGTCTTTGGGCATCCAGATTAAGAAAAGAATTAACTAATTTGCATGATTTCATCATCCTGATTTCGCTCTGATTTTGGGTTTATTGTTTCTTTCCTTTCTTCATAAATTTGACTTTCATTAGTCTTACCCTTTGCATTTGTTTCCACTTTTTGCCCGTAAAGGATCTCTTTCCAGTTTTGATTGATTCTCAGTGTTAATACCGTAATTTCAGGATTTAAATCAGGATTTTGGGATTCATAAAATTCAGCTAGGATCAATTTGGATTTGGAATTGAAAACTAAGATTCTTACCTCTTTTATTACTTTTATTATTTTTTATATTTTGTATTTTTTTCCTTTTTATTATTTTTATTGCTTATTTTATTTTATTTATCATCAATAAAATAAAGTAAAAAAAATAAAGATAAAAATAAAACAAAATATAACAAGATTTATGGACCTTTAACCCTTTTGGATTCAAGCCCAAATTTAAGGAAATGAATTATATGAGCCCAAAGCCCAAATTCAAAATCATGGTGAATTTAAGCTTGGACAAAAATGTTGTCTACAAACTTAAATAGATCAAATACAATATAATAACACAATATTAACATAACGTAAGAAATGAATAGTTTATCTTGTAGTTGATCGGTCTATGTGGAGGTTTCAATCTATATCTAGGATTCTGCATATACCGATGAGAAATCATAACATACCAAGTCATATAATCCACTATACATTGTCCAGGAATCCTGCTTCATCTTCCTTTCCTCTCATTAGTGAGCAAATGACAATCCCACATATCTAAGTATCCTTGTTGAAAGGGATACTGCACGTCATAGTTTACTGGCTTCAAACCTCGTTCCTCATGATAAGGGGTAAGAGGTGGATGTGGAATGGTCTATACAAAACCCCACTGCCAAAGAACTCTATCTGGATGATAAGGCTCCACAATCTGATCAAACTTAATACATCCGAAAAAGTAAGTAATCTGTGGCAAAGGATGATGGGCTCTAATATCTGTGTACAGATCCCAACAAACCCGATGATAGTTGAGGTCATCAAGTCGCTCCCTCATATTCGAAGCTGCAAATTGCAGCTGAGTGGCTTCCATCTACGGGCCCGTGGGTCTGTATGACAAATCCTGTACTAGATCTAACAAGGAAAAATGCTTGTAAATCCATGCATGCATTAAACAAAAGCAACATTTTTTAACAAAGGCATAATTTATTAAATATTAAACAAAACAATATGAAATTTATTAAATAAATTTTAAATACCTGCAACAGTGTCATGTAGTCAGCTATCGAATGACAATCGGACTTGTTGGCAATACCTAGCTGTCTATACGTGTACGTAAGACAAGTTGCACCTTATGCAAATTAGCCAACGGCCGTCAGATCCCAAAAATGATAAATACGCGATCGGTACTTTGGTTGCACTCTTATCAACAAAAAGAGTGCAACCAAGTAAAAATAATAAGAATATGCGAGCCGCATACTCTATATGCTCCTCGTCATCGGAGTCGGTCACACCAAAGAATATATCTCGTAACCACTACAACCTAACTTGTGGTCCTCGAGAGGTGGCAATCTCCACACATTCCTTTTCTACATTGACGCCAAGCAGACGCACCAGCATCTCGTTTGCCTCATCAATGGAGACACTAGCAAATGATATAATCTAACCAACCATAGGAATGCTAAGTAATGTAGATACATCATCTATAGTGATGGTTATCTCTCAGAAAGGCATGTGAAATGTTTTAGTCTTTGGCTGCCACCTCTTAGCATATGCGGAAATGATGGTCTTGTTGCACGTCAAATAACTGCAGTCCAACAATGGAGCCAACCTTGATCGCTGGATGATCGATCGGATACATGATTGACTCGCACCTAACGGTCATGTACCAACTTTCAGACCATATTTAATAACTTTAATCTCTCATTGTTCCTATATTAAAACAAATAAATAATTAGTATATAATTAAATATAATTTTCATAGTAATAAATACGTAATAACTTTCAAAATATACCTTTCCCTGCCAAATAGCTGCAGCAACATGAGATTCAAAGCTCCTCGAGAGGGACACATCACTAGACCACCAGTATCAACTCCCTGACTAGAAGTATTGGCCTATTGCGTATCTTGAGTTGTAGTTGCCTCATCAGATACTAGCACCTACTGCCTCTCCTTAGCAGCTACTACCTCGCTAGAAGTACAGCATGCTGTGTCTCTTGGGTAGCGACTGCCTCATTAGATACAGGCACCTGCTGCGTCCACTCGGCAGCTGCCTCTGCAGGTATGATCTTTGGCTACATTGCCTAGTCACTTGCTGCCAAGGATACATTGCCTCCTCTCAAATGCAGTTGGTCACCATCGCCACGTGGATGGACTTAACGAAGGACGACTACGATCACGCGATAACCCGACTCCTCATACGTGCCATCTGTAAAAACACACAATTGCACCTACAATTAAATAATTATACAACCAAACATGGATTTTATATTTTCATTCAAAATATCAACTTTACAACATTCGATGTTCTCATAGTGCATTACAACATACAAGACTAATTTTTAATAATAAAAACTAATTTTTATTATTTTTTAATAATAAAAATTAATAAAATAAGCCTTATGGCAGCTCCCTGCTGTAAGGCTTAAGCACTTACCGGCAAAGAGCTATCGTGAAGACCTTAAGCCTCATGATAGGGAGATGCTGTGAGGCTCATAAGCCTCGCGGATTCTCCTTGCTGTAAGACTTAAAAGTCTCAAGGCTTCTCTTTTCTATGATACTTTCGAGTCTCATGGCTTTTTCCTGCCGTGAGGCTTGAAAAAAATACCCAAAACCCCAATCTTGAACCTTAACATCAAAAATTCTATACAAACAAAAAAAATTCACAAATACAAATAATGATGTAGAGGATTTTACCTTACAAATTGATGAAGAAGCACCGAATTGCTATTGATTACTAAAAAATTTGTGGAAATTGAAGAGAATGGAAAACAAGAAACAAAGAAAACGAGAAAGATAGGTTGTGGAAATTGAAGTGTGTAGGTTGTATGAAATGGAAAGGGTATTTTGGATATTAAATAATTAGATAGGTTGTGTTTACAACAAATTAGGAAAAAGTAGGTTGTGTTTAGTAAATAGGTTGAGATTAGTGAAAGGTAAGTTGTGTTTACAAATTCTCTTCTTTTTTAAATAAATTTTATACTATAAAATAAGTTTTTATCTTTTACTTTTTACTTAAATAAACTTTTTTAAATAATATTTAAATAAATCTTTATTTCAAATAAAAGATTATAAATAAATAAATAAAGGTCAATTCAAATCAACTTAACGAATAATCAAATCATTTTCGATTTTAAGTTTATTTAATTAAGTTGATGTTTAAAATTATAAATCAACTCGACTAAATTAATTAATATTTTATAATATATAATATAAATAATTAAATGTTATATAATATATTATATTTAATTGACCTTTTTGTGTAAGAAATTAGATTTTGAACAAACAGAATAACTATTTTTCAGTAGACTGATGTTAAGAGTTCATTTAGATGCAAATTGAAAGTTAAGAGTTTACTTTGATATAAATTATATTTGAATTCAAACTAAATGTAAATGACTTGTCCAAATACAATAAAGGTAAACGGATTCATTTAAAAATAATAATAAAATTCAAAGGTTTTTTTTATTATTTATGACTTTATTTTTTAATCTTTTTGGTTATTAAATATTCTCTAAATTTGTATTGTGTTAAATTATGTTCATACCATGCAAAATAAAAAAATTATATTAAAATTTGCATCGTCATATTAAATATAAATTTTTTAGTTGTATAAATTTCATAAACAATTTTCATTGAATTTTAATTTACTTCACTTTATATTATGCTATTATATCAAATCTAAAATTACCAAAACTATACCTAAATCTATTAAAATGTTTTGGATAAAAAACTGTTAATTTTTATTTTGGTGAAGAATTATAATTTAAATTACTGAATAAAAATACATGTATGCATAAAATGCAAATAAAATGATACAAAATGGTACAACCGTCACTCTCAACTTGAACATCTTTATACGAAATGGTTTAGACAATTGATACAAATATAATTGTACAGCTGAAATCTTTAACTTGAACTGAACATCTTTTACAAAGTGACTGCAAATACAACATGCATTCAAAAGCATAAACTTTAAACATCACATAGCCACGTGATCGACAAGGGGATCTGACCATTTTTGCCTAATTAAGATAGTGATCATGGAAAGTATCAGGAGGCAAACCAGGAATCCCAGCAATCTGCGAACCTGTTTAGAGTCCAAAGAGACAACATTTCTTTATTAGATGCATTAGAACAACTTCATCATACATCACTTTTCACACTAACTGATTTAGCTCCATTTGAAGCTTTTACCATAATCTATGGTAAGCATATATTTAGAAGAGCATCTTCACTCTTCTTCTGTAACATTGAGAAGGAAGAAAGGAAAGAAAGGGATGGAGGAAAAGAAAGGGGGATTTGGGGCAAATGCTATCATGCCTTGCTGCCGATGGCCATAGGTGTCGACTCCTGTTTTGCTGCCGTTGCTTGCTCTAATTTGTTCATCTTAGCAAATATGTTGCCATAAAATTTTGCATCCTTCCTGTTGTACTCCCTGATTTTCTCCTTTAGAACTCGGTACTCCAGTTTCACATCCCTGGTATCAATACAATCGTAAATTAACTACAGCTGCAACCACAACAATTGGAATAAAACAACTTACTGATAAAAGCATGATGCCAGATATGCCTTGTCTGGATTTCTTTTCCTACATGTACTTTCCACTTTACTAGTCCTTATTTGTAGCCTTTTCAAACTCTTGACAGTATATAACAAGATGTTACTGCTTCCTAAGTGCGGCAAAACAAATATTCTCACCTAGAGAATTAGTACAAGATACATACTAGACATCTCACTCATTATTGGATATAGTGACTAAAGCTAAAATTAACCACAAAGCAACCATATTCAGATATAGCCAATGGTTCTTAATAGAGAAATACCTGTTATCAGGGTCAATCTCTAGGGCCCTTTTGATATCTGCCTCTGCCAAATCCAAATCAACAAGTTGAATATATGCTTGAGCCCTCCTGTATAGAGCTTTCACATTCCCGTTATCAAGTTCTAACACCTTCAAAATCACACGACTAAATGTCAGCATAAGCGAATCAGCATTTATATTTCATCAAGACAAGCTCTCTATGCCACTAAAGTACAACCTTGGTACACAGCTTCTCAGCTTGCTTGTAATCTTTGAGTTTCAATTTGCATGCTGCATTATTAAGATTGCATGTTACTTTCAGCCACTTAGCTTGCTGCTTCTCCTCATCACTGAAAGAAGAGTCATACTCTATGAACTTAAAAGCCTGCACAAAAGGAGTTGTTGTCAAATAGTTAAATCACAGGAAAAACAGACAACAATTGTATAAATGACAAGGTGCATGGTGCATAATTATACCTTCTCATATCTTTTTGATGCTCTCTCATATTTACAAGCCTTGAATAACGCATTCCCTTCTTCTTTCTTCTTCCCCGCAGCTTCAATCTTTTCCTGTGTGTTCATATCCCAAGATTCTTTCTCCTGCAATGAATCAGTAACTTATTAGTCTGTAGTCACCACAACACCCACATCCAACAGACAGATGTAAGTAAAACATGAATATAAAACACTAACCTTCACAAATGAGACCATCTCAACTTCGTAATACACAGCTGAGTTTGCAGGAACAACAGCCAACTCCTGCTGTGACTCAGATGAACCAAAAGCGTATTCTGGCTGAATAGTGATAAGTGCATGCTCTCCTTTCTTCATTGTCTTCACAGCTTCATCAAGACCATCAATTACTTGTTCTATCACAAATGTCATCCACGTTAGAAACAATTGTAAGACACACTAAGCATGAAATTAAGTGCACCTATGTGGCATGATCTTAGTGAGAGGAAAGATAAGAATACATATCCTGAAAGAAGTTGTCAAAACTATTATTACCTTCATCAATTTTGAATTCAAAGGGCTCCTCATCATGACCCTTCTTCATGAAGATCTTCCCACCCTGCAGCTTCCCGATTAATTTCACTAGCAACGAGGACAAAGAACAGTTATAAATACATTGAAAAAAACCATTCAAGCAATTATAGAATATGCTGAAAAGTCAAATTCCAAGTTGTAGAATTGGGTAAAAAACTGTATATTTTCTGTCAATACTTTTCCTTCTGATTTACAATCCTTTTATAGGGAAAAACATACAAAGAAATAGGAAAGTCCTAACTAATTGACAGCCTAATTTTCTCACTTTACTGATTTAGATCATTGACCAAATCAGTTCTGAATCTACTCTTAATTACAGACAGATATTTAGGAAACTAAATAAGGAAACTAAATCAAATCACATCTTTGACATTCTCAACACTCCCCCTCAAGCTGGTTTGTAGATATCTTCCATTGCCAGCTTGCAAATCAAATTGTCGAACTGTTTCTTTGGTAATCCTTTAGTGAGTATATCTGCAACCTGTTCTGCAGTAGGGACATATGGCATACAAATCAATCCCTTCTCAATTTTTTCTTTGATGAAGTGTTTATCCACCTCCACATGCTTTGTTCTATCATGAAGGACTGGATTGTGAGCAATTGAAATTGCTGCTTTGTTGTCACAATAGACCTTCATTGGTGAAGGGTTTGAGATCTTCAATTCTTCCAATAATCTCTTAATCCATAGTACTTCACATATTCCATGTGCAACTGATCTAAACTCTGCTTCGGCACTGCTTCTGGCTACCACACTTTGTTTCTTGCTTCGCCAAGTCACTAAGTTCCCTCCAATAAATGTACAATAACCAGAAGTTGATCTTCGGTCTGTAGAATCTCCTGCCCAGTCAGCATCAGTGTAAACTTCAACTTGTAGATCTTCCCGTTTCTTGTACAGCAGTCCTCTTCCAGGCGTCCCTTTTAGATACTTCAAAATTCTGTATACAGCCTCAAAATGCCCTTGTCCAGGTGCATGCATGAACTGACTCACAACACCAACTACAAAGGATATATCTGGACGAGTGTGAGATAAATAGATTAGTTTTCCAACAAGTCTTTGATACTGCTCCCTGTTGCTCACTTCTTCAAGTTTGGCAGGTTGAAATTTTATGTAGGGCTCAATGGGAGTTTCCGTTGCCTTGTATCCAAGTAAACCTGTTTCATCAAGTAAATCAAGTACATATTTACGTTGGTTAACAAATATTCCTTCTTTTGATCTAGCAAACTCCATCCCGAGGAAATACTTTAAAGGGCCTAGGTCTTTGATTTCAAAAACCTTAGCAAGTCTCCTCTTCAAATTCTCAAGCTCTGCATTGTCATCACCTGTTAGAATAATATCATCCACATAAACAATCAGTATGGCTATTTTCCCATTAGTGGAGTGTTTGTAAAACATGGTATGATCTGCCTGACTTTGACAATAACCAAAACTTTTGACCGTTTTCCCAAAACGTTCAAACCAAGCTCTAGGAGACTGTTTAAGGCCATACAAAGATTTCCTTAGCCTGCAAACTTTGTTACTGCCAAGATTCTCTTCAAAACCAAGTGGTAGATTCATAAAAACTTCCTCCTCCAAGTCTCCATTTAAAAATGCATTTTTCACATCCAACTGATATAATGGCCAATCAATGTTCACAGCTACAGATAGTAAGACTCGGATTGAGTTTATTTTTGCTACTGGGGCAAATGTCTCCTGATAATCAATCCCATAGGTTTGTGTGAAACCCTTGGCCACAAGCCTTGCCTTATACCTCTCAACACTACCATCAACATTGCATTTAATGGTAAACACCCATTTACATCCCACAACCTTTTTATCATGTGACAGATCTACTATCTCCCAAGTACCATTTTTGTTAAGAGCATTCATCTCTTCCATAACAGCTAACTTCCAATTTGGATCATCTAAGGCCTCCTTAATGTTTCTAGGTACAAACAGATTAGATATCCTAGAGATATAAGCTTTATGATTTTGGGACAATTTTTTATAAGATATGTATTTAGCAATGGGATGATGGGTACATGTTCTTATCCCTTTCCTAATAGCTATTGGAACATCAAGATCAAAAAGATTAGGTGTACACTGATTTCTAGAAGATAAAATTGAAGGAGATAAAGCTGAAGTGGGGTTACCTTGGGTTTCCAGAATCTTACTGCTCGGAAGTTCTGATTGAACTGGTGCTTGGATGATAGATAAGTCTTTGTTGCCCTTTTTGGTCCCTCGCCTCGTATAAACCAGAAGCTCAGAGTTTTGTTGTGGTATTTCTCCCCCTGTTTGTGAGATATCTGTACTAGGACAACTTTCTTGATTTGATATTTCCTGCATGTGTGGAGATGCTTGCAAATTCATTTTTGGATGGGAGATTTTAAATATTGTGTGAGGCATAGGATCAGTAGAAACTTGCCAAAAATTTTCTTCACCTGTATATCTCTCCCCCTGAAGAGGATTTTTGGAAAAATAGGGCTGTGTTTCTAAAAAGGTTACATCCATACTTGTAAAATATTTTTTGGTGATTGGATTATAACACTTGTACCCCTTTTGATTTGGTGAATAACCAACAAAAACACATTTTTCAGCTCGAGGATCTAGTTTTGACCGAAACTGACTTGGAATGTGAACAAAAGCAGTGCACCCAAAAACCTTGATAGGTAAATCAGCATGAATTCTAGAAGTAGGAAACTGATTTTTTAAACATTCTAAAGGTGTCATATATTGCAAGACACGAGTGGGCATCCTATTAATCAAATAAGAAGCTGTCAACACTGCATCTCCCCATAAATATTTTGGCACATGCATGGAAAACATTATCGATCGTGCTACCTCAAGCAAATGTTTATTTTTTCTTTCGGCAATACCATTCTGTTGAGGGGTATCACGACAAGTAGATTGATGCAAAATACCTTTTTCGTTGAAAAAATTCCCCAAATATTTATTAAAAAATTCTGTTCCATTATCAGAATGAAAAATATTAATTTTTGTCTGAAATTGATTTTTAATCATGCTATAAAAATTTTGAAACAATTTTTCCACATCAGATTTTTCATGCATTAGGTACAACCAACATAACCGTGTGTGATCATCAATGAAAGTTACAAACCACATTTTTTTAGAAATAGTTGTAACCTTAGAAGGACCCCAAACATCACTATGAATGAGATGAAATGGTTTTGATGCACGATAAGGTTTAGATTTATAAGTAGTCCGATGACTTTTAGCAAGAACACAACTTTCACACTTAAAAGAAGAACAATCCACGTTTTGAAATAAAGCAGGAAATAAAAGTTTCAAATATTGAAAACTAGGATGACCTAGCCTAAGATGCCAAAGTAGGATTTCTTCACGAACAGGACTTGAACTGATACCACAAAGTCCTTGAGCCTTTTTATTACTGGAGAGGGTACCATTAAAGTAGTAAAGACCATCCACCATCTCAGCACTGCCAATCGTCCTCCCCGAGCGCTGGTCCTGGATAACACAGTTAGATTCAAAGAAATCAACATGACAATTAGAATCTTTGGAAAGTTTACTAACTGACAAAAGATTGCAGGTTAATCTAGGAACATGAAGAACAGATTTGAGGTTTATTTGATCAGAAAGTTTTATTAGACCTTTTCCTGCAATTGGTGAGAAGCTTCCATCAGCTATTCTAATTTTTTGATGACCAGAACAAGGTGTATAGGTATCAAATAGATTAGCAAAACTAGTCATATGGTCTGAAGCACCTGAATCTATGATCCAAGGGGCTGAATTCAAAGAACAGGAGAAAGCATTAGGATTGTTACCTGATTGTGCAATAGAAACACTAGGAATACCAGATGATAAACTAGGCGTTAGCAGTTTACGAAGATGATCCATTTGCTCTTTACTAAATGGGTACGAGAGGACAGATTCGACTTCGTTTGCAGTGGAAAGTACACGGCCAGATCTATTATTCTGTCTACTGCTCTTCCAATTGGCAGGTTTGCCATGGATTCGCCAGCAAGTTTCTCTTGTATGGCGGGGTTTGTGGCAGTGGTCACACCAAACCTGGGGACGCTCCTCCTGCTTCTGTGAAGGGTTGAAGTTTCTGCCCGAATTGGTATTTCCAGCAGCCAAAGCGGAACCTTCAAGGGTAGCCGTGACACCCTTTTTTCCCAGCATAACACTCCTTCGGGTTTCCTCCCTTCTAACTTCTGAAAACACCTCACCAATTGGTGGTAAAGGCTGTTTTCCAAGGATACGCCCTCTTACTTCATCAAATTCAACATTAAGGCCTGCCAAGAACTTGTAGATCCGGTTGTTTTCCACTAATTTTTTAAAGTGGTTACTGTCTTCAATGGATTTCCACTCATAGTCATTGTACAAGTCCAGATCTTGCCACAACCGTTTCAGCTGATTGAAGTACTTGGTAACAGATTCATCTTCCTGCTTAATTTCACCAAGCTTCAAGGTTAATTCAAATATATGTGATTGATTACCTAAATCAGAGTACATCTGATTCACGTTTTCCCAGAGTTCCTTGGCCGTCGGGTAGCACATGTAGTTGGAGCTGATTTCCTCCTCCATGGAATTCACAAGCCATGCCATAACCATGGAATTTTCAGCATCCCAGACTGCATGTAGGGGATCCGTAGCAGCTGGCTCCTTTGCATCACTTGTTAAATAGCCCATCTTTCCTCGCCCCCGTAGATACATGCGTACAGATTGAGACCAACGCAAGAAGTTGTCGCCATTCAGCCTGATTGTAGTAATCTGGACAGAATGGTTTTCAGAATGGGATGGCTTATTGATAGTAGGGTTTGATGCAGGTGTATTGGTCAGGGAATCAGAAGTGATTTCTGACATAATGAAGATTTGAGAGACAGAATTTAGCTAAAAAAAAATTGGCTCTGACACCATGTAGAATTGGGTAAAAAACTGTATATTTTCTGTCAATACTTTTCCTTCTGATTTACAATCCTTTTATAGGGAAAAACATACAAAGAAATAGGAAAGTCCTAACTAATTGACAACCTAATTTTCTCACTTTACTGATTTAGATCATTGACCAAATCAGTTCTGAATCTACTCTTAATTACAGACAGATATTTAGGAAACTAAATAAGGAAACTAAATCAAATCACATCTTTGACATTCTCAACACAAGTCATCTTACCTTGAACCACCGTTCCATCATTTGGTCGGTCATAACCCTCACCCTCCTTCAAGATCTTCTTCAAGACCTTTTTGTCCTTTGTGACATCAGAAACACTCTTCCAAGAAACCAACTCAAGAGTTATATGGAGGGTAGTATTTGGAGGAACAGCACATTCACTGCCCACAGCTGGCCTACCATCCTCACCAAATGCATCTACATGCAAACAGAAGCAAGTTAGGTTTCATTGTATGCCATAATAAATAAAAGAATAAAAGACTTTTACTTACACTGTGGGTTCACTGTCAACAGGACTTTCTCCCCTTTCTTCATTGTTTTTAATGCCTTTGCCAAGGCAGGGCAAAAATAGCCTGCATGTTACAAATTTTAGCATCATGTTTAAGCTTGCACAGTTAATTCAAGGTAACTGTGTATGATAAAGAAGAATGAGACTAACCATCTACAACAGTGAACTCCACCCCCTCAGATTTCGAAATCAGTGTACCATCTTCTAAACAAGCTTCATACGTAACTGTCATAAATATGAGAAAACCATCGTAAGCACACAGTAAAACTTTTGAATAATTTAAGCATCAAGAGGAAATCAATTTATAACATACCAAATACTTCATCCAAATCTTTCGGATTCTCCCACTTCTCCCCTTCAACAAGTATTTTCTTTAAGATTCCTCCATCTTTGCATATGTCCTTGACACTAGTCCAAGTAAGCAACTCCACATCAAATTGAAGAGTTGCATTAGGAGGAATAGTTGGAGGCGATCCAGATTCACCATAAGCCAACTCAGGAGGTATCGTGAAAATGGCATTTTCACCTTTCTTCATTGTTTTGATACCCTCATCCCAACCCTTGATTACTTGTCCTGAAATTTAAGGACAGGCAAATGAGCATATCTAGTTCATGCTGTTATAGACAAATACTCCACAACCAAAATAAACGAAATTGTCTATTGATATCTGAAAGATTTCACCTATTTTTATTGTTAAACTAGGTAGCTATAACCTTTTTTTTTTCTTTTTTTGGATAACTAACCTGCTAACCCTACTAAAATCTCTAATCTCTCAATGCTTAGCGCTTACAAGAAGACAGTAATCTAATTTACATGATTTCAATTGAACATAGCAGCCCTTGGGTGTCAGAAATGGAAAATATCTTAAAATTCAGACCTATCTATATTCAAATTTAATTAGAAAAAAATCAGCTCATGACAAGAATTTTATAGAAAACAAGCATTTATTAAGCATTCCACGTATCATCATCACAAAACTCATTAGACTTTATCAAGTTTATCAAACTGTCATTATCAACAGGGCAAGCTGCAAAGACTATTCAGAAATGTTACGCCATAGAATTTTACAATATTAAACACATAAGAGTGTGTTTGACAAGAGATTTCAAAGGAAAAATTCATTTCAATAAGAATATTTAAAAATCCAAAATCCAATTTTCTTGTTTGACAAAAAATTTTGAAGAATTTCAAAATTTAAGAAGGATTTCAAGAAGTAATTTGTGCATCTCAAATTTCCTCTTGAAAATCCACCTAAAAAAGTCATTTTTCAAAATTCACCACATTCTTTCCTATTTTATTAAACATGACCCACTATTAAATATAAAGTTAAAAACAAAAACATAATATT
This sequence comes from Heritiera littoralis, assembly GCA_031772115.1. Classification (NCBI taxonomy): domain Eukaryota; kingdom Viridiplantae; phylum Streptophyta; class Magnoliopsida; order Malvales; family Malvaceae; genus Heritiera; species Heritiera littoralis. The sequence continues at coordinate 462,454 of JAPDPK010000058.1, forward strand.
TTATTTAAATATAATACATATTTTTATTTTTATATTATTAATAACATCTAAATATTCATATTGCATGTTTTATTTGATATTTTTCTTTTTCTAACATACAATATTATTATTTTTCTTTTACAATTAATTTTTATTTAATCAAATTCTAATATTCAAAAAAATTTTCTAAAAATTATTTACCCAAACAAATTAATTAACGATGCTAGTATTTTAAAATGATGAATTTTGAAATGCTTTCATTTTAAAATACTTCAAAACTTTAAAATTCTCCACTCTAAATGAATTTCCAAATATTTGAAAACCAGAATTCAGAACTGAAATTTCTGAAAACAAACAAGAAGTTAAGCATTTTAGCAATTTCTTAATAAGAACAGCAGAGCTTTAATAGAGAGGTGACTAAATTCATTAGAAATGAAGCAAAACATTTCAGCTAAAAGAAAATTAAAAAAAAGGACAAAATAAATATATTTACCTCGGCCAAGCTTGACCTTAAAAGAAGTCCCCCTATCACGGCTGGAATCAAACTTGGTTCCATCAAGCAAAGTTCCAGTATAATGCACTGTAAAATAATAAAAATAATAATACTAATAATCAAAATCAAAAAACCTATAACCAAATCAATGAAGAAAAAAGGCAAGGAAGACCCGTTACCTTCAACTTCATCGCCACTGGCGGGAGTCTCCCATCCTTCACCTTCCTTAACCAGCTTCTTCTTTAGACCATTTTTCCCAATCTCTTTCTCCTCACCGACTTTAAGGATTGGGTTAACTGGATCATCCTCAGGAATATCCATCTCGTCCTCTTCCATGTTGCTGGCCGTCGGGAGCTCGAAGTCGTCTTCCATGGGGTAGCAATACTAGCTGAGAGGAAAATTCGAGAGTTGAGGATCTCTGAGAGGGAATTGCCAATGCTTGAAAGATTCTTGGATTGAAGATTGATGATGCAGAGTGATCTGAGTCAATGGTAATTTAAAGGTAGGTGGAGTGGAGTGAGAGTCCAGAGAGTTCTAAAAGCTAACGGGGTGAAGATGGTTCTAGAATTCCTCTTCCCCCCCTTCTGAGCGTTTGACAATTTCGGGTCTTTGAGACCTTCGAGCTTGTTAGGGTGCTTTAGGATCCGCTGATGCGTGGCTTTTTTATTTTTTATTCTGCTGATGCTTATTAGTAGTATTTTAAGATTACGCTGAGTACACGAATTTTATTTTTAAAAAAATGTTTTTTATATTTTTTAATATTTAATACCTGTAAAATATTTTCGATTAATGAAAAATAAAATTCGATCAATGAAAAATTTTTAAGGATTTTAAAAAATTATCTTACAATTTTCAAAAAGAGAAAACAATTTCCAAATCTATGCCAATGTTAAGAAAAAAAGCTCTACTGAAACTCAACTTAATCTATATTGAGTTAAAACAACAAGTAATAGAAAATATTTTTCAGCATATCAACCAAACAACAGAAAATATTAATTTTTCCAAAAAATCAAATTTTCAGAAATCATTTTACAAAAATCATTTTCTGAAAGTCATTCAAACTGCTATATCAGGGTGAATTATTTTTATTAATTTTTTAGTTTTTTTTTAGCATATTCATGATTATTTTCATATAAAAATAGTAAAAAATTTTAATTCAACACAAAATTTTATAAAAAAACAATATAATTAAAATATATATTTAATTTTTTATATATTACAATTACATTTTTGTTGTTAGTTTTTTGTGCTATGATATGAGTATTTTACTTTTTATTGATTAGTTGATTAAATGTATCAAATTTTCAATTAGCGTACCTCTCCCAAAAAAATCATGCCTTCATCAAAAATCCTCATTGACTATTGAAGCGATAAATTATATTAACTATTAAGAAATTATAATGTTACAAGCTTTAAAATGATGGTCCTAAGCCTTTCTAAAATTGCTTAAAGTTACATTCATTTTTTAGGTACAAATTCATACCTATTCATATAAAGAATCAAATTTAACCCATGCCAGTCTAACAAAGTAAGAAAATGTTATTATGTAAACCCTAAAATGAAGAACAGTTACCTAAAAAGAAAATTTTAATTTCAGGTGTTATTTTGATTTTATTGTGGGATTATTTTTATATAAAATACAAGGTGCTGGGACATTGAAGATGAAAAAGATTCGAGTAATTACCAATAGGTTGTGGCTCAGTTAGTAACGCAAGCTAAGTTTATGAAAGAAGCTCTCGGGGTCGATCTCAACTAAACACATCTTTAAAGAGAGGTGAAAAACCTTAACTATGACTAAGCCTCGAGAAGGATTAGTTTCAGACTATTAAAACGGATGAGGATATCTGTAGTTTACACAAAAAAATTCGAGTAATTATAATTAAAAAATTAAAATATATATTTATATCAATATTTTTAAAAAAATAAATAAATAAAAAATTCTTAATTTTTCCTCACACAAATATATTTCTATTTATTATCAATTAATAAATACTTAAATAATAAATTTGTTTTATTACGCAACAAAACCTAAATAAAAGACTATTAATTTATAAATAAATTCAAATAAGAGGAAACAATGAGAACCTACACAGATTTTTTTACCCTTTTTTTTTCGATTCCCCCCTAAAGGGTAAAAGTTAAATAGAATTCTTTTTTATCAAGGATTATTATCTACATTAATAATAAAATTTTTTATTTAACAAGCAGAGTTAATAAAATGACATATATTTTTAGGAAATATTAAAAACTATAAAAAGAAAAGTTAAAAACAAAATAAGAGATGCAACAATTTTTTTCATAAAAAATTTATCTCACTTATAAAATTAAAAATTTCATTGCCAATTTACAAGATAACAATCATTTTATCCGAGGCAAGGAATACAGAGGCTAAAGAGACATAAATGTTAAAAAAATTACATAAATTAAAATATTAAAAAAAGACTTATTTTTAAGGAAAAAATGATTTTATCATTGTTGGGAACACCGGTGTCATGCTCTTAATGTGTTTGATCACTTTCAAATTTTCTCAAAGTCAAAAAATCCAAGGCTTTTCTTCTCAAATTTTCCTCAAGCTTTTTGCCTTGGACCAAATAAGCTGTTGTTAAAATAAAAAATTGTAAAAGCTGAACAGATGTCAGCCCAATATTCAATGGGATATTTTTTTTATATAGTTATAAATAAATATTACTTTAAATTTTTTTAATATAAATGAGGTTAAATTAAAATTTCACTCATCTAAATAATTTTTATATTAAAGGTAACTTTCCAAAAATAGTGTAAAAAATTTTCAAAAATTAGGGCAAATTATGGTTTTTCCTCTAATTACCATGTCATCAATTCTGGTTTTGACTTTGTTGTAATTTTGAAATCAATTTTAACCAATTTTTGATGTAATATTCATATTATGAGTAAATTTGAAAAAGCGAAATTTTGACTTGCTGGAACAAAACCTTTTGTATAATTCTTCATCCATAATGCGTCATTGGTTTGTGCTCTTCATTTTCTTTGTTTTTTTGACAATTTTTTCAATGCATCATCAAATTTGTTTCACTTTTTTCACTAATTGAATGATAGCTAACAATCATCTTTTATGTGTAATGCATGCAAAAGGTCTTTAAAAAAATAAAAGAGCTTCGCTTTGCTTTTCCTCGTCATCCCCACAACCAATGCCTCTTTCTTCACTCTTTCTCCGGAATAACTCGAAGATCCACTTTCCTTCTCATTCATGGATTCACCAACCGAGTCACTTATTAACCCACCATCCTCTTTCTTCTTTTTTGTCAACCCCTTTGCTCTTATTTCTTTCCAATCTTTTAAAATTCGTTGCGAAAAAGTCGAATTGTTCTAAGATTTTATCGATCCAAGCATAAGCTTCATCATCGACTATACTATCAGTGTTGTTAGGGAATTTGATATCTTTGTTAGGGCCTTAGGTTTTGGCGGTTGAGTCGATGGATTAGAGCAAAGAATTGTTAGATTTAATCGTATACATAAACACACATCTAGGAACTTTAAAACTAGATATCTCATGCTTTCTACGCAATGTAAAATCATTTGCATACCTCTGTCCGCTGTAGGCATTAGTGAAGAAGAAGAAACCATCGTTGCAATCTCTGTAGCAGTAAACAGATTTCTCTCTCTTGCTCTGTTTTCTTTCGTTTTACAGTGTGGATTAAAAACACTGTACGTTCTTAAAAGAGAGAAAGAGGACCTGTTTTATTTTGATTAAATAACTACCACTCCAATCATGTCCATCATGTAATTGGATGTGGTTCCTAAAATTAAGAGATAGTGGCCCATTAAAAAACTTCCCTTAGATTTTAACTGAGCCACAATGATAAACGTGGGTTTATCTTACATTCTTCCACTTGGCTCGATTAAAATCTTTATAATGGAAGTTAATTTATTATCTCCTATCATAATACCATAATATAAAAATTGTTTAGTATGAGGTATGGCGGTTATGTTCTTATTTGTAAAACACTCCCTTCCATATACTGCAATACCTACAATTTATTATATTAGGTCCTTAGATTATACTATAATTTCATTATGGTCCACAATAATGACTTGTTAAGTCTTTCCTGTCAACATCAAACAATAATGTATACATAGCATCATAGAACAGGAAAACATAATAGTGTCAGAAACATATCATTAAGCTCAAAGTGTCACTACAAAACATCATTATAATCAAGACCCGTCCTAAGAAAATGTTCCTTAAATAACTTGGGTTGTAAACCCTTCATTAATGGGTCAGTAATCATGAGATCAGTACTAATATGCTGAATGGACATTGTTTGTTTCTGAACCTCCTCCTTAACAGCAAAATACTTCAATTCCATATGCTTGGCACCTCTAGAGTATTTGTCGTTCTTGGAGAAGAATACTGTTGCGGAGTTATCACAATAAATTTTTAGCGGCTTGGTAATGGTGTCGACGATCCCAAGTCCTGAAATAAAGTTCCGCATCCATAATGCATGAATTGTAGCTTCAAAGCAAGCCACAAATTCTGCTTCCATTGTGGATGGGGCAGTGACAGTCTGTTTTGCACTTTTCCATGAAACTGCTCCTTCAGCTAAAAGAAACAAATAACCAAAAGTGGACTTCCTGCTGTCAAGACATCCGGCAAAATCTAAATCCGTGTATCCGACTACCTCCAATTGATCGGATCTCTTATATGTGAGCATGTAATTCTTTGTTCCTTGAAGGTACCTCAAAACTTTCTTTGCAGCCTTCCAATGATCAATTCCAGGATTACTTTGATACCTACCTAACATTCCGACCGCAAAACTTATATCTGGTATAGTACAGGTCTGCAAGTACATTAAGCTTCCAACAACAGAGGCATAAGGAATTGATTCCATTTCCTTTCGTTCCAATTCATTCTTTGGACACTGCATGAGACTAAATTTATCACCCTTCTGAATGGGAGCAACCCTGGGTGAACATTTGCTCGTATTAAATTTTTCTAGAATTTTATTGATATATGCTTTCTAAGATAGGCCTAGTATTCCTTTTGATATTTTTCGGAATATTTCTATTCCAATCACATAAAAAGTCTTTCCCATATCTTTCATTTCAAAATTCTCGAAGAGAAAATCTTTAGTTTCATGCAATATACTTAAATCATTTGCTGCAAGCAAAATATCATCAACATATAAAACTAAAAATATAAACTTACTCCCATTGATCTTTTGGTATATACAACGATCTACAATATTTTTCTTAAAACCCAAAGATGTAATAATGGTATTAAACTTAATATACCATTGTCTGGAAGCCTGTTTTAGTCCATATATTGACTTCTTAAGTTTACACACCATTTGACCTTTACTTCCTATGGAAAAACCTTCAGGTTGATCCATATAAACTTCCTCCTCTAAATCCCCATTCAGAAAGGCAGTTTTTTTAGATACAAGAGAAAATGTTTCTGTATAATCAATGCCATCTTTCTGAGTATAACCCTTTGCAACAAGTCTGGCTTTATAACATTCCACCTTGCCTTTTGAGTCGTGTTTGGTCTTGAAGACCCATTTACAACTGACTCTTTTACATCTTTCAGGCAATTGAACGAGATCCCAAACTTTATTTTGTTCCATGGATTTTAGCTCTTCCTTCATGGCATCAATCCATTTAGCAGATTCTGAACTTTCTATGGCTTGTGAAAAAGTAATTGGATCTTTATTAATGCCAAGATCAAAGTCTGATTCCTGTAAATAAATCACATAATCATCCGGAATAACTGATTTCCCTTTGAGATCTTCTTAATGTTATTCTTTGTGATTCATTTGTATTCAATGTTCCTTCATTAGATCGAATATCAGATCCTTGATCATTATAGGATCCGACATCCGTTTGTGAAAGTGTTTCATCATCCAAATGTTGATCAACATTGTTGTCCCTTTCCACAAATGTTGGATCAACATTAATGTCAATTGTGGATTTTGGATCAATGTTCCTTCATTAGATCGAATATCAGATCCTTGATCATTATAGGATCCGACATCCGTTTGTGAAAGTGTTTCATCATCCAAATGTTGATCAACATTGTTGTCCCTTTCCACAAATGTTGGATCAACATTAATGTCAATTGTGGATTTTGGATCAATAGTGGATAAAGGAACATATATCCTTATCTCGTTTATTTCCACAATTTGACGTTCTACACTTCCACTGACTTCAACATTCTCCAGGAATTTGGCATTATCAGTTTCAATTATTCTTGGACTATGGGTTGGACAATAGAACACATATCCTTTGGATTTCTCAGGATAACCAATAAAGTATCCACTTACAGTTCGAGAATCCAACTTTTTCTCTTGTGGATTATACACTTTTGCTTCCGCTGGGCAACCCCAAACATGTAGGTGCCTTAAACTTGGTTTCCTTCCTGTCCACAATTCAAAAGGTGTCTTTTGAACCACTTTGGATAGAACTCTATTCAATAAATAAGCTACGATTTTTAGTGCATGCATCCACAAGAATTTAGGTAAGGAGGTATTACTCATCATACTCCTAACCATGTCCATTAAGGTCCGATTTCGCCTTTCTACTACACCATTTTGTTCAGGTACACCTGGCATAGTATACTGTGCACATATGCCACGTTTTTCGAGGACTTTAGCAAATGGACCAGGACATTGTCTTGATTCATCATATTTCCCATAGTGTTCACCACCTCTATCAGATCTTATGATTTTCACTTTTCTATCCAATTGTCTCTCAACCTCATTTAGGAAAATTTTCAGAACATTTACAGATTGAGATTTTTCGTTAAGTAGATAGAGATATCCATAACGTGAATAATCATTAATGAAAGTGATGAAATACTTTTCTCCATTAAAGGATGGAACATCAAAAGGCCCACATAAATCAGTGTGTATTATTTCAAGAAGCTGTGTGCTTCTTGTAGCTCCTTTCTTGGTATGTTTGGTTTGCTTTCCTTTTATGCAATCCAAACAAGTTCCAAGATCAGTAAAATCTAGATTTTGTAAAATCTCATTCTTTACCAATCTTTCTATCCTTTCTTTGGATATATGACCCAAACTTTTATGCCACAAATAAGCAGAATTTTCATTAAGCATGCTACGTTTTGAACCAACACTATTATGTGTGACATGCAAAGATTCAGCAAAAACATTATCAAGTTTTATTCTATATAAACCATCAATAAGAAAACCCGATCCATAAAGAATAGAGTCTTTATATATATTAAAACTCCCAAAACAGAAATTAACATAAAAACTACAATTGTCCAATTTTCCTAAAGAAACAAGGTTTATAGAAATTGAAGGTACATAGAGTGTATCATAAAGGTCCAACGGATATCCAGTATCTAAGACCAATCTGTAAGTCCCTATGCTTTCAACAGGAGCCTTCATGCGGTTCCCTATAAACAGAAAATCATTTCTTGGATTTGTGGTTCGGATCGTAAGGAATCCCTGCATAGTATTGGTAACATGAGTTGTAGCACCAGAATCAAGCCACCAAGTATTGTTAGGAACTTCACTTAAATTTGATTCAAAACATACAAAAGTATTGAAAATACCTTTCTTTTCGAACCAAGCTTTTCGTTTATGACAATCTTTCTGATAATGTCCAGCTTTCTTACAAAAGTGGCACTTTTCTGTCTTCTGTTCCTTCTTTTTAGTCTGAGAGTCATTAGCAGACCGTTTCTTCTTAAACTTTTTGGCTTTGAATCCTTTCATAGCTCCCTTTCCTATTAAGTTAGCAGAGTGACTTTTTTGACTCTTGAGTCTTGCTTTCTCTTGTACAAGCCTACTGGCCAATTCATTAACATTCCACTTATCCTTTATAGTGTTATAGTTAATTTGAAAAGACCCATATTCAGGAGGCAAGGAGTTTAGAATAAACTGAACTAAAAAGGAGTTCTCTACTGCCAAACCCAAAGTCTTAAGCCTTGCAGCAATGTTCGTCATCTCGATGTTATGTTGTTGCATGCTTATTGACCCATTGAACTTTGTGGTCGTAAGCTCAGCCATTAAAGTACCAGCGAGTGACTTGTCCGCAGAACGGAACCTTTCTTCCACCAAAATTATAGCTTCCTTAGCACTTTCAGTTTGTGGAATCGTAGTCTTAATGTTGTTAGCAATTGTCATTCGCAGAAACTTTAAGCATAATCTGTTGCTTCTTTCCTATGCAGCATAATGTGACTTCTCTTCCTCACTGCTTGTATCCTTAATAGTAGCAGGTTTTTCATGAATGAGAGCTAAGTCAAGATCCAAAACTCCTAAGTGAAAATCAACTTGCTCTCGCCATTCTGAGAAGTTCATGCCATTAAACACAACAACAGATGATGCATGCGAATTAATTGCGATAACTGCAAACATAACAAATAGAGCTCACATTTAATTATAATGAATTCAGTAAAATAAACAATAAGATATATAGTAGTTCTCCTTTGGGTAGATACTACAATATACATGCATTAATAAACATAACATAAATATAAAGTAAAATACCTTTGGGTAAATTTTACAACATATTTTTCTTTAAATGAGTCAAATGTATACACTTTAATAGGTAAATAAATATTTAAAATTGAACATGTCTTTTATCTTTGGATAATTAACATATTCAACCAAAATATTAATTTATCTCCCATAATATCATTAATTTACTGAATAATAATTTACCTTTGGGTAAATTCCTTAAGTTCTAGTAATTAATGAAAACTTATTTATTTATTTATTTTTTTTATAACTCATTATTTTTTTAGATCAAAACTTTAGGATCTAATTGAATATCAATATATTTTTCGTACACATTAAACTTTAATTTTTCAATAAACACTTAATATACAAAATTATATACATTACCGAAAATTTAACATAGCAGTGGAACAAATATGGATAATCATAAAATATTTATTGACTTTCATTTAATCATTCATAATAATAAATCATACAAAAATATAAGATCATTCAACAAAATTAATTTTCATATAGAATCTTAAAATTGTACAAAACATGATATCATCCCATTAATCATAATTGTTATCATTAATAATTATCACCATTATCGTTAAAATCATCATCAGTTTGTGATCATGATTAATCACAATCATGACAAACATATAATATATATATATATATATTATGATCAAATAAACAGTTTCACATGTTAAAACATAAATAGTATCACATCTTACATAAATACAACTTTAATGTTTGAAACTATTATAGTTACAAGTACCGTTTAAAACCTTTCTTTTTTTTTTAATAATTATCACATCATCATTAGTTCATCACCATCATCATCATTGCCAACACCCATTAGCCTTGATGGTTACGTGTCTCTGTGTAACAACTTTAGTAATTATATATGATACTTTATAATTCTCATGGTCTCAAATTTTTGGCTTTTCTATTTTTTTTCGGTAAGCAAACAATCAACAAAGCAAAATAATAGCAAACATACAAAAGTTTTTGGCTTTTCTATTTTTTTCTTGGTTTTTACTTTTTTCTTTTAACAAAGAAATTAAGATTACTTATCCAAGGAAAAGGAAACATTTCCGTACAAAAAAAAATAGCATAGGAATTTGATTTGTGAAGCATGAAAAATCAGTTTAAAGTGTTAGAATTTTTTTTTAACACTTACATCATCATTATCATCATTTTAAACAGTAAAAGTTTATTAATAGCAAAGATGGTTGCCTAACTTTCTGTTTATTTATTTATTTATTTTATTAATTAATTGGTGCACAACAATCACAACAATGTCAACAGTACAACTTTCATATTAGGCCAAAGAAATCAAGGAGGACATAAATCTTTCGTAGAGTATATCTAGTTTAAAACAGTCATGCTCTGATATCACATGTTAGATTTAATCGTATACATAAACACATATCCAGGAACTCTAAACTAGATATCTCATTCTTTCTACACAATGTAAAATTATTTGCATACCTCTGTCCGCTGTAGGCGCTAGTGAAGAAGAAGAAGAAGCCATCGTTGCAATCTCTGTAGCAGTAAACAAATTTCTCTCTCTTGCTCTGTTTTCTTTCGTTTTACAGTGTTGATGGAAAACACCGTACGTTCTTAAAAGAGAGAGAGAGAGGACCTGTTTTATTTTGATTAAATAACTACCACTCCAATTATGTCCATCATGTAATTGGATGTGGTTCCTAAAATTAAGAGATAGTGGCCCATTAAAAAACTTTCCTTAGATTTTAACTGAGCCACAATGATAAACGTGGGTTTATCTTACAAGAATCTGATATTTTGATGATTTGATTGATGAGGAGCTTGAATTATTGAAAAAAGAAAGGGTTCAAGAAGAGGAAGATGAGGAAATAGAAGAAGAGAAAGGACTTGAAGCTAGGGTTTGAAAAGATCGAGATTTTTTATATGAGCTGTAACATAAGATGGGAAAAACTCTTGATTTATTGATATTTTCATTAGTATTTTTACCTTTGATGCTAATGGAGATTTTTACGCCTTTCATGTTGGTGAAATCATTAGCAGATTTGAGAAGAAATGCTTCTCTTTGAAAAGTAACAGCTTAAATTTGAAAGGTAAATCTATTACTTCTCTGATAATTTTCTCTACTTTCCTTAGTGTTGGTTTCTAAGTGTATATAGGTACAAAAATATTGTTTTAAACTCTTATCTATTATATTCGATACATTTGATGTATGAGGTGTAGGACATAAGGAAAAAAATAGGAAATATGCTTCCATATGTTAAGAAAGAAGGGTTCAAGAGAAGAGGAAGGCAATGAGGAAAAAGAAAAAGGCTTAATATCCAAATATACTCTCAACTTTTAGTATAAAATGAAATTAAGCCCTCAACATTTTATTGTGTGAAAATCAGTCCATAAACTTTTATTTTACTGTAAATAAATCCTTAGCCTTTTAAAATTATGCAATTAAATCTACATATGTTAAATGACACTAATTGCCGTTTAGACATCTGACGTGGAAGCTAACATGAATAGCTTAGTTGGCTACCACATGACATGCCACGTATGCAATACTAACGAAAGTTAGTATCATTAACAGATTTGGACTTAATTGCATGATTTTGAAAGATTTGGGGTTTATTTACAGTAAAATAAAAGTTTATGTACTGATTTTCATGCAATAAAATGTTGAGGGTTTATATCCTTTTTGTGCAAAAGGTTGAGGATATATTTGTCTATTAAGCCAAAGAAAAAAGAGCACCTAAAGCTAAGGTTTGAAGAGACAAAGCATTTTTTTTATTTGAATTGTCACATAAGATGGGAATACCTTTTTTTGATACTAATAAAAATATGTAGCAAAATATAATGGCAGCATACTCTCTGCTGTAACATGTCAAGTCTATGACCTAACTCGCTAGACTTAAATTCAATGAGTCGCCACCAACCATTCAAACCTATGGTGTGATTGGTCACCTATTCTTGTCTAAAGATAAGGCATGGTCTACGTTCAAAGAATCTAGGGTTCGGGAGTACGGTTACGTGTGGGGAAGGATTAGCACCCCCACAACGCCCATCTTAAAATGGTACCAACTAATTTTGTGATATCTTTAATAATTTTTAACTAAATGGTCTTTAATCTTGTTAAATTCAAATATTTAAATATTGGACAATTTCTAAAAAACTCTCCATCATGCTGGCGGAATTCCTTAAATTTCAACATCACCTCAAGAGTATCCAAGAAATCCCATTCGTCTTTCTCGGAGAGGCTCCATCATCGGATTCATTAAATTTCTTTTAAAATATCTTAACTTTGTTTTTTTTTCTTTTATTCCTAACTTATATTTTATCTTTGTTTTATAATGTCTTTATTTAATTTTCGTTTATTATTTTTTTAATTTATTTTTATCTTTATTTTAATATTATTTATCTTTTGAAAATAAATGTCGATTATTCTTATTGAAAATTTTCTTTTAATCTTCCATCATGCTGGCGAAATTTAAAGAAAACGTCTCACCTAAGAATTTAAAAGTGTCAGTCATTCGTGACACCTTATAATTCCATCATCGGGATAACCTTTACTTATTCTCAATTTATTATTATTATATTTTAAATTTTTTTAATCATTATTCCCTAATTTCTTATTAATATTTATTTTTATTTTATTTTAAATAGAGATTGATTATTAATATATATTTATATTTTTAGAAATAAATATCGATTATTAATATTGAACACTTACCTTAAATCTTCCATCATGCTGGCAAAATTCAAGGCAAATATCCTCACCTAGGAATTTCCAAAACAGCAACCATTCGTGACACTCGGAATTCCATCCTCGGAATAATCTCAACTTATCTCCATATTTTATGATTTTATTATTTTTTCTAATTTTTGTTCTATCTATTTTATTTTATAATCTATTAATCACACATGCAAAACAAATCAGATTATCATGCAAGCAAATCGTATGACATACATCATGCAAAAAACATAATTTAATGTCTTACAAATATTATATGCCAATCAAATCAATACAAATATTTTTTTAAATTATACAATTAATGTTAGTATCATCATGCACTTACCACGTTATTTATATGCTAAACTATTAACTATTAGTGTAATTATTATAGAAACAGTTAACACCCAATTACACATGTTAACTTAGCAATCATCTACCACTATTAATTAATTAAACATTTATACTAACCTGTAGAGGACGGAAACCAAGCTCTTCCTTTGTATCTTTTAGCTGTAACTCACATGTACAATGGGAATAACGAGGGACAAGGGTGCAGCTGGAAGTATGCAGGATCCGTGGAGTGTACACGAGGCAGAACAAGGAAAGCAGTAGTTAACAAAAGCCAGGCATCTTCGGCGATGCAAACGGCAAGCAACAGAGTTAACAGCTGGAACGTGACAAGCAGCGACAGTGCAGAGCGATGAAGATGATGGTTCAATAACAGGGCTATGGCGAGGCAATGAGACAGAGTGGATAACTTGGCACGCGACTTTGTGGTGATGACAGAACAAGCAACACGGTTAAGAGAATATGACGATGAAAATGGCCACGGTTTGGCCTATGCAGTGAGATGGGAGAAGATGATGGTGGCAGGAAGTTTCTGTTGAGGCTGAGTGCTTGATTGTGAATTTGATTGTGTGTCTCCGTTAAATCATAAGCCTTAATCGCCTTTTTATAGACACAAATTTGTTAGAGTCCTAATACAACTATAATTATTTTAATAATTATCTCATATTTTTAATATTTTATTTATTTAATTCTTATATTAATCATAATCTAACTCTATCAAATTTAATATTAATTCAAATAATTATCCTAAAAAAATTATCCTATCCTAAAATTAATTTTATTATTTTTTTCTTTGTCCTTTTTTTTATTTTTCTTAAATCCTATTTTAATTTTAATTTCCTAATTAATGTTAATTCTAAATCTAAAAATTCTAATTTAATTCTAGCCTAATTCTAAATTGTTAAATTAACTTAAAATTGTCACGACCCGAAGGCCGCGACTTTCACTTATTACTCATACTTTTTCTTAGTCTACAATTTTATGGACTAAATTTTTCTTTTTCATTTTAAGGTTTGTATTCGATGTCAGTGTAGTTACTACTTTACTTTCATTGATCCTCTATACAATAATTTATCACACTTCTAAGTTACATCCCGACTCGTTGAACAGAATAGGTACTGTGTATTAATTAAAGTCTGTACATGTAAACAAGAGATTTACAAAGAACGTATACCTCAAGGCAATGAAGCGTATTCGAAGAACGGTGGCCAATACCAAGTTTAAATATCGTCTCCGATGCCCACTTAGCAGCTCGCATGGCAGATGTTAACCTCAATAGTTTGAAAGATATGAAATTTAGTGGGGTGAGCAAAACCACGGCTCAGTAAGATACTAATGTAAATGCAAGAGTAGGATTATACTGTCTTAAACCGCAATGCTTAAAACTTGCAAGTTTGCAATTACAGTTAATCCTTTTTCATCGATAACATCTCATTATCTCAATTCTTGTCATTTGCCTATCACTCAGACTTCAAAATAAATCATCATAATCACTTTTTAGTTTTCTCATCATTATACTATAGTGCATCGCACAACAATATGTCGTGTCCAATTTGAATATCATGTACTATTAATCCATATTCCCATCAATCTCATAGTACATCCTGTCCAATTAAGATATCGTATCACGTCACTTTTCATTTCGTACTCATACTTCTGTATTCTATCATCCATATCACTTCTCATATTGTGGATCATGATCATGGTGGTACGAAGTCATAATTCTCTTCGTGTATTTCTATATTTATGTTTCATATCATATCATGACATCATGTAGTTGAAATATCGTTACCACCGAGTCATGATACTTCTTATATATTCTTCATGTTTTGTACCATATAAAGTCATGACATATCTTATGTAAAAAGCATACTATTATGTCATTATTTAGTAGGCAACTTATGTAATTTCACTGTATGAACTACTATCATTTCAAATCATATCATATTTACTTTAGAACATGCTCAACATATGAATTTTCAATTCATTTCATATTTAAGGTTGAAAGCATGCATAATTCTCTTTTTATATCATGTCAATTCAAAATATGTCTTTTCATTTTTCATATCATGTTAATTCAAAAGATGTCTTTTCACTTTTCATATCCTGTTAATTCAAAACATGTCTTTTCATATTATTTCAAATCAAAACGTGCACATTTCTCTTTTCATATCATGTCAATTCAAAACATGTTTCATACACTGTAAGTCGTATTAGGTCTAGAGTTCGTATCAAATCAATCTATACTTTAGACCACGTATCATTTCAAGTTCGACACAAAATCATATATAATTCATATAAGTGTTGAAGTCATATCACATGTACTTTCAAAACATGTACTGTTTCAAAATATATTTCATTTCAAACATGTCTCATGTACTGTATAAATCATGTCAAGTCTAGAGTTCATATCAATAAAATATACTCTAGACTTCATATCATATCGGTTAGAGACTAGGCTAGATCCCTATCACTCTATCAATAAAGACTTAAATCACTGTAGCTAGTAGTGAAAATCATGTCATCGTCCCCTGGAAACCAACTAGGGCGCTATCTATGGCCATAGACCTCATCTCTCTCAGCCCCACTGATCAGGCGTGACTAAGACTTGTCCACGACTATTGTCGGACAAGCATCTCTGCCTAATGAGCAAAGCTCCAATTAGGCGATTTCCACTATGCTTTATTGAATTTAAATTCTTTTAAGGTGCCTACAGTTTCATAAAACATTTAAATCTTTATCCTTTCTTGTCAAAATCATGTA
Organism: Heritiera littoralis; assembly: GCA_031772115.1. Classification (NCBI taxonomy): domain Eukaryota; kingdom Viridiplantae; phylum Streptophyta; class Magnoliopsida; order Malvales; family Malvaceae; genus Heritiera; species Heritiera littoralis. Next base: position 478,208 of record JAPDPK010000058.1, read on the forward strand.
AAGCATATGGTATCATCATTTAAGGAATTTTATATACAATATATATATCTACCATATACTTTCCTTTCAAAACAAATCAATACTTTATAGTATTCATATAAACATTATTAAAATGTTTCAAGTTGTAACAAGGCATTTTTAATGCAATGCAATTTAAATCATGAGTTCAATAGTGAACTATCATTTTCATCAACCATGTCATTTAATTATAACGTTCACTATAATTCAATTATCTCATATCCATCCTTTTGATTTCAATCAGATCATACTTAATAGGTAAATTCGATACTATTTTCAAATATCGATATAAATCATATTTCATCTAATACAGTGAAGTAATTCATTCAATTTTTATCACCATCAATCATTCGACTTCGAAACTTCCTCTTTGTCAAATCAGTAGATCCGTATTCAACTCATTCAATATTCGATTCATTGGGTATTCAAATTGTTCAGTATTCAATTCATTCGAAAATCAAATTCACTTGGTATTCAGACCATTCGATATTCATTATTCTTTCTCAATCGTCATCGACTGTATAATCATTTATACATCTCATCATCAATATTAGGATCACATCATTAGTATGAATCCTCTTAGTTTCTATGAGCATTTAGATATCATGTTTCAGTGTAACTATCAAGATACGGAAATTATGTAATTTCCAATATCGTCATCCAATATCTACTCTCATCCAATATCTACTCCAGAGTCGATATTGAAGATAATAGAACCACCTGATCAATAATCACTTATCAAATCCAATTATGGTTTGACCTATTGACGCACGTTCATAATTTCCGACTTGAGTTTCAATTTCATTCACTATCACAGAGCTAGATCACAATCTTCAATTCAATTTTTCATATAGCCTATATAATTTAATATCGAACTTATGCGATTATTAATCTTATTATTCAAGGCCTATTCTATGGTTATAAGCAAAACCATATATTCATATATTTTCATCACTCATTTACTTGAATCTATAAATGATCGGATTGTGTCGTAATTCAACCTCAATGTCAATAAAGTTATGTGTACTCAAATCATATATTCGTTATGACTCAAAATCATAGTCATCCATTGTGTACCATAACATTGATGCTAAGACCCATATCACTAGTGTAGGTCTGTTTATCATCTCATGTATAATCAGTAATACGATGTAATACGGTAAAATCGTCTCAGTATCGACCTCTTGAATTGTTGATATTATCACATTCGGAACCATTTAAAATCAAGAGATCAAATTCGACAAATTCTCAAATCATCACTCCAGTTATAGTTCCACAATTCAATCACTCAACTATCAAAATTCCAATTGCGATCTGCTCTTCAAAGCTATATCGTATAATTATCATTACTTTCATCACTATTTCAACGAACTGATATTCCATCTCATTTTCAACTCAATAATCGACTTGTAAAGTTGATATAACTCGAATTGTCGATTCTATAAGACCCACAATATAATTCCTCATGTTATCGTGTTCATCCATTTACCTTCTCAACCACTTCAAAAATCAATTTTCTGATGACACGATAAAGTCCTTTCAAGTTTATCTTCGATAATTCTTTCTAGATTCCATTTATATGAGAAACTTAATCTTTTCCTCAAACATTTTCATGAAAATTTCGACAGCATAACGGCTTAATTTTTACTAAACCTCCTGCAAGGAAAACACAATTTATACCACAGCCGTTGATTCTCACAATTTCTATGTCTCTACTAAGACCCCCACTATCAATTGTGGGTCCTCTTAGTATTTAAAAATCATTCCATCAATGTATTATATAAAAATCATAATCCCACATACAATATAATACTACTAATGCTTTATAAAAGTATCTTACCTATTCGCCAAAGCTTAGCGCACTTTCCAATTTTCGAGCCTTATCGAACTCCATAATTCGTCTCATTTTCGTTTTGCTACAATTTCAATAATTGGCACATATTTTCATTTAGAAAATAATCCAACAATTTGTAATAAATTTCATAGAAATATAGCGAAATCTTTTAATTTTCCTTACCCATTTCTTCTTCTTCTTCTTCTTCTTCCTTTTCCTTTTTCCTTTTTTTTTCTTTTCTTTTCTTTTTTTTCTTTTCTTTTTCTTTCTCCTTCTTTCTCTTTTTCTTTTCTTTTCTTCTTTTTTTTTCTTTCTTTTTCTTTTCTTTTCTGAACCGAGTCGGGTCGGGTCGGGTCAGATCGAGTTCAGGCTGGTTCAGCTGGTTCAGTTTGGCTTGGCCAGTTCAGCCACCGACGGCCACCATCTCCGACGGTTCAGCCACTCCACAGCATCCCGCGGTTGCCACGAAGCCGGATCTGGCCTCCATTTCCCCAGCGCCGGCGCCGACGGTGGCGGATCTGGAGGTGTTGATTCGGCTCCTTTCTCCTCCTCTTTTCTCCTTCTTTTTTCCTCCCCTTTCACCGCCGGTTGTTCCTTTCACTTGGCCTGACCTCGCCGGCGTCGAAGGCAGCGATGGCGGCATTTGGACCAGCCTGCATTGCCTCTTTCCTTTTTCCTCTCTTTTCCGTTTTCGCCTTGTTTTTTCTCTTCTTTTCTTTTCTTTCCCGTCGCCGGACGTCCCTCTCCCTTCCTCTCTCGCCGGCGACGGCCCCCTCTCCTTCCTCTTCCTTCTCTCCTCGCTGACAGGGGGTCGGCTTCCTTGGGGGTTTTCTAAAGAATGGGGATCGGGTTGTATCCCGACTCCCCTTTCTGATTTTCTCTCTTTTTTTATAATATAATTATATTTATTTATATAATTATATTAATACAATATATATTGTATTTACAATATATATACATACATTTTTATTTCTTAAATTTTGGATTTCTTATCATCCAAAATAAATATACTCATTTTCATCTCTTTAATATTTGAATCTCTTAATATCCGAAAATCATTCAAAATAATTTCCTCAATTTCATCACTTCATCAGATTCTAGAATTTCAACAATTTTTCCCATCTCATAAATAAATTTATTTATTTACTTTTGCTTATTTATTTGCATAAAAATTTAATTCTCGAGTAATTTAATACTAAACATGGAAAAATTCTCGGTTATCACAAAAATACAATGTCACCTAACCCAATTAATTATTTTTACAAATTAAGAACTCGGACAAAATATGGTGTCTACACTCTCATTATATGCTTTTTACATTTGTATATGTTGGACGGTAGACAACAGCTCATGACATAATAGTTTTTCTTAATGCTATACTAAGTAATTACACTATACAAAAAATTTTTCCAATGCCAAGTACCTATGTGTTTTAATTGATTTAATTTTTTTCTAAAGAAATATTTAGTTAGTTAACATTAATTTAATTTCTAATTGTTTATCATATTTCTTATTTATAATTGATTAATATTAATATTGTAGATAAATATTATGTAGTGAGTGCTAGATACCCAAACATATTTGGATTGTTAGCGTCATTTTGTGAACAAAGATAACATGCACAAGACTTTATAAATAAGTACCAACAAAGAGAGAAGGAAGAATTATTTAATATGAAGCTTCTATCCGTAATGCGATTGAATGGAGCATTGGAATGCCGATTAACTTGTGACTAATCGAGTTTAACTCGTTCATTATTAAATCGAATTTTAAAATTTAAATTTAAACTACTCATGTAATAAAATAGATCAAGTTCAAGTATTTAAAATATTCAATTTGAAAAATCCATGAAACCATTTAAACATTTAAATTTTAAGTTGTTGGAGCAAATTACGTGCCAAACTTAAAAAGAGTTTTGAATTGAGCTTGAATCTAACGTTGGATTGATCCCACTATATACAGAACCCCATTCGTTCCAATGCATGCAATTGCTCGGACAAAGAGTCAGTTACAGTGAGAAGGAATTCTCACCGGGCTAAGATGCTATTTTGACTCAAGGCTTAATCTTTTATATATATATATATATATATATATATATAAAACTAAAGCAATTAACTCAAAGTAAAACTCTTATGTGAATTGTCTATAGATCAGACGTGTAGAATTTATTCTAGTAAAATAATAATTATCTTTTTTAAAATTTCAAAATAATAAAGATCTCTCCCCATATGTGTGTATATATATATATTAAAAATACAAAATAAATCAATTATCTTTTTAAATCAATTATTTGTTTTAATGTTTAAATGACAAACATTTATATCCATGTGTAAATTAAAATTAAATAAAAATAACATATCATTTATCTCTTCGTACATTAAGATTACAAAATATAATATCTATATCTATATCTATATTTTTTATCAATTAATTATTTTTATTTTCTAAAAGATAACATGTATATATTAAAATCAATATGGATAATGTAATATATAATATGCAATAATATAACATCTTACATTTAATAATTACCACTAGTTTTTATAATATTTTAAATGATAACAACATTTTTTAATTTTTTAAATATTTTAATATTTTTAATTAATTCGTAATATGTAATCATTCAATTTTTTTCACTTTAATATTAAAAAATATAAAATATATATCTACAAATTTTATAAATTAAATTTTTTTAATTGTCCAAAAAATAACACCTATGTCTATCTACATTAAAATTTTTAATTTTCTCTTTTTTTATTATCTAAATTGCATGTAAGCATTCATTTTTTTCATCAATGCTGAATACTTATGGATCTTAAGAAACAAAAATTGAAATTTCTACCTTTTATATTTAGACTATGTAAACGAGATTTAGGTATCGAATTTCATATCATACTACATAAAATATTAGTATTGGATGAGATTTCTTTTTTTTTTTTGTCTAAGATTAATCATGTTCTGGCCGAGAGTGGTAAACAGTAAAACCCTTCCAACAGTTGAGACTCCAGGACTCGAACCCTGTTCAAGTACCTGGGGAAGAAGTCCACTTCCACTTCTTCCAACCACTTGTTGGTTAAGCATAGGTATCTTTATCTGTTTTATTATCTAAGATTAATTCTGTTTGGACCGAGAGCTGTAAATGATAAAGCCCTCCCAACACTAGGGGCTCTAAGAAGAATTGGTAGATTAACATATTTTTTCAATGATAAAATATATAGTAACATAATTTTAAAATATAAATGATCTAGCATGTATATTGTTATTGACTTTTTTTTTATTTCTGTTATATATATATATATATATATATATATATATATATATATGGATGGATGGAAAATCTTTCACCAGTAGAATAACTATCATAAAATTAAGTTGATACAACTTTTGATTGGTATTATATGTCATATGAGTGCAACAAAAACTGTTTGAAATTGATGAAAAATTTCATTGTCCCTCATGTAATGTTGATGTCCCTAATCCAACTCTATGGTAAATAATAATTATATTTACTATATTTAAAACATTAAACATAAATTATTCCATGATGATAATAAAAAACATTTTATAATTTTAATATATATAACTTAATTATATCATTTTGTTATTTTATAGGTACAAGTTAAATGTTGAGACATTTAATAATTCTAGAAAAACAATGTTTGTACTTTTCAAGAAGCTAAGAATTTAATTTATAACATTGTTAACAATATTTATAAAATTCCCTTTAAAATATTGATTAGTTAATAATTATTTTTGTCATGTACCAAAATATACCATATACAGTAATAATATATAGTGAATTACTCCAATTAAGGTTGGGCTGTCTGCAGTGTCCAACTTAAACTTTATTTTATTTATTTATTTATAATATGCAGCAAAATATAATTACATTATATAATTAATACTACATCCAGTACTAAACATTTATTTACATTCCAAAAGTATTTTTATACAAGGCAGTACTGTATATACAAAGTCTGAATACATAAAAGAAATCAATATACCTTGACGAAAATCTAGAACCCACTTAAGGGATACCAATATATACGTCCTCTCGAGTGAAAAAGTGGCTACTGCAAATAATCTGTATGGAAAAGGAGGGGGTTAGCTTTGGGAAAAGCCCAGTAAGAAATATACATAACAGAACTGAAACTACGTATAATTATATGCAGAATTTATAAAATATTCTAAATTTACAGTAATGGAACAGATAGTACAGAAATAGCACGAGTTACGGAAAGGATACTATAGTCAGTTAGGTGACCAAGTAGAGCATGGAAGGTACTTTGAAGTACTTGTCGTGTCTTGATCCCTAATTCTGATTATAGGGAATTTGATTTCAAATACAGAACCAGTAATAATTTAAAACATCTTTCAGTAAATAATTTATATAAAACAGTCTTATAGTGCTCTGTAAACATTACCGGACATTCTATATTTATGCGAATCAAAAATCAAAATCAATAACCAAGCTATAAATCAACATTTATAAAAACATAAAAATTTCAGTATTTTTGAAGAGACAAGGCATTATCCAATAGACTTCTACAATAACAGTAATAATGACATATGGCGATAGTCAAGGAATCCACAATGTACACTTGCTAGGTGACATTGCGAAAGCTGAAGACTTAGTAAGTTTATCAGCATAGTCATCAATTATACGGTCATATAGTAATAAGAGCATATGTCCGCAGGCAGCTATAGGGCCAATAGTCTCCAAAAACAATATACAACATTTCATAGTGGTTTACGGAGGTAATTTCGAAAAGCTAAATCTTCAATTAGTCCATAAATGCATATTTTAGAAACATAAACAGTTCAAAAATAAAAAATTCGTGAAATATTCATAGTTCAATATTCAATTCTCAAAATATTCTATTTATGCATAAATAAGTTATAAAAACATGCAAGTACCCACATACAAGCAAAATTTGATAACATGAATTTTTAAATATTGAATTACTAATTTCAGTATGCCTACGAGGAGTTTATAATAAAACATTGTTGAAACTTATTTAATTTCTGTTTCCAGAATTCAAAATATACAAGATCATAATTCTACAAGTTTCTTAAAAATTTCGGCAACATAACAACTAAGTATATCCTAACCTTTTTGCACAAAACATAGTTTAAAATCCACATCAGTAGTCCATAATTTCAACTCAAACCATTCCAAAGCAATTTTAAAAGATCATTCTTATAATAAAACATGCATCATAGTACCCCTACGTCTATCATATATATCTCTTACTACTTAGTTTCCCTCTATGCTGCCCTCTAATGTCAGTAGCCTCGTTCGACTTAAAAGTTGCCATTTATCACATAAACACAATCATTTCAATATCTAACAATTATAAAGAATATTCTACTCATTATTTTCTAGTACATTTCCTACTGTGGCTGCCAAACCAGTCTACTTCATACCTGTACTAATATTGCAATTAACCTCAAATCACATCTGTTTTCAATTCTGACTTCACCAACAGGTTTGTATTAATTTCTATAATATTCTAGGACCCAAAATACACTGAGTTGAACACCATTTCAGTGTCCCCTTCATCCAAACCGATTCCATTCTCTCTCCTACACTAGCCATTTTAACAATTCAATCTGACATCTATGTTGTACTATAATTCTACTTAATTTCTACACCAGTTTCACATGAGAAAGCATCATGTTCATGGAGATGGGGGCTTGGCTGAAACCCTAGGGACCTCATACTCATGATTTTGTTTCAATTCTAGCTTGAATTCACGCTTAGACAATGAAAACACATGATGTTTGATAATAAAACCATGAAAAGACTACATCTTCCATTCAAGCTTACCTTGGCTGAAACATAACGGCTGCTCAAGACCTTGATTTTGGCCACTTTAGGCCTTGATTTTGGTACCAATAAATAGAGCACTAAAAAATAAGTAGGGTTTGTGAAGACTGTTTTAAGTTTGGGTGGTGTTTTACTAAGTTTCCTAAGCTTTCTCTCTCTTAAAGGTTACAAAAATGGAGTTTTTTGGAGACAAACTATGACTGCCGAAAATGTGGAGAAGAAAGCAGAAAAATCTGGAAAAATTCAGATTTTAATGGCAAAATTACCATTTTGCCTTTAATTATCAAAATTTTAGACTACTTTGCCCTTATAGTTTGACTTTGTTGAAAACTATCAATCTAATCTCCAAAATATTTCTTTTAACCACCAATTACATCTATTTTACATGTTCTTATGGTCGGAGGAGCTTTCATTGAAGTTTGACTGATCATTCACTCAAAATTACGAAAATACCCCTAACCGTAAAATCGCATAATTTTATGTTTCTTTAAGTGATTTAGTCTACCTATTGACATGGCATGGGACTCTCTCACATGAGGATCATCTTACATTTGACACTTGGTCAGAAGTCAATTTTGTTTGATCATTACTCATGAAAATTCTGTCGACCTATGTCCTTAATCGTCTTTTTTAAATTTGTTTCACGTGCTTTAAAATGGCCTAAATAAATTAGTTTGAGTTGTAAATTCTTACCATCACTTTCTTTGGCTCCAAATGTTGAGTCTACCAGGTTTCACCTTCATCTTGACACTAGAAGGTCTATGGGGCCCACCATGCTGTTTCTTCTTATACTTGTGAAATACACAAGAATTGAACACTGGTGAGAAGTCTTATGTGTGCTATAGTATTAGAATGTGTGGTTCTTACAATTTTAGTATAGGCCAATATTTAATTTAATTTAATGATATGTTTATGACCATGATTTAGGAAAATAGAGATTACAAAATTTGAGAGAAATTCAATGATCTCAAGAGTGAATTTTTTGTATTTGAAATAAAAGTGACAAACTATAATATTGAGATAGGAAGTACCGAGCTTACAGTGTCTAAAGTGTATCATTTTAATCATAAACTTGAATGTCGAAAACTATTGGAACAAGTATGTATACACTTATGTAATATGAAAATCTTTGTCATATTTTCATGTAAAATACGTTATAACTGAATATTAAATTATAGATTAGTATTTTATTTATGATTTTTATTTCATCTGTGGAATCTATTAGATCATCAAGTAAGGTGACATATCATTCAAAGATAGCAATGAATACACAAGAATCATTTACTATCACTTTAGCTCAACAAAATTTCATCGAAGAATCTTTATATAAAAAAATTAGTGCACAAGATTGATTTTAAGACTAAGAAAATTTCAATTTCTATGTATAAAAAACATATTGAATTTTTTATATACTATTCTCATTTAATAAATTACAATATGAGTTTGATTTAACTTTTACAAAAATTACATAATTATATGAGTTTTTTATATTATTGTATTGTAATATACAAATTTCAAATAAAAAATATTAAATTTATTTATGTTGTTTTTTTATAAACATAATTATTTAAATTATGAAGTTTCAAAAAAAACATATTATTAATGACTTTATTTTGATTAATGTTTTTTCTATGCTTCATACGAATTTAGAACTAGTTAGTTTTTATTTTGAACCAGCTTAAGAGAAGATATTCTCCGATAAATCACATTTTCAAATCCAATTGTACGTCTCATAACGTCCAAATCATCTTTCATGTTGTTTTCATTGGGTTTGACCAACGATTTTTTCCTACAACCATTACTAATATTATCTTCAGTAGATACTTTATCTATCCAAGCATATTACTCAATTTTTGTGTATATCAAGTAAGCATTTTCATTTAATTCAGTCTACTTTAATATTATAAATTTACAAATCCAAAATGTGCTATTCACGAGTGCATGAATTAATTACACACTTCGTTACACTCATTTTTGTTAATGATAACTTTTCTTTTCACTTCTTAAATCGTATAATTAAGATCTATTTTTGCATTCAGATTGGAAGTAATTTTTTACGTTCAAAAATTGCTTTTAATCTAATTTTAATATTAAACATCAAAAAAAGAGAGAAGATTTTTAGGCTTAGAAGGGTAATTCTATAGTAAGTTTACAAATTTTGATTTTATTGTATGGTCAATAAATAATAATATTTAGACTAATAATATTTAATCTAAACCATTTATTTGATTTTAAAAGTAAAAAAAAGTTTAAACCTGATAACCTCTTAAACTAGTTTTTTAAATTATCATTATATATTAAATATTAATAAAAACATAATAGTGTATTACTAAATTAACCTTTCTATATCAATAAAAAAATATAGTTGTGTATTATTATATTAATAAAAAATTGACGAGAATCATCGTAGAATTGAAATTTTATATATTTATATATTTATGATAATTTTTTTATTTTAAAACTTTTTCAAATATTTGTTAAGGAGTAAAAATAAAATAAATTAATAACCACAAATTTATGATAATATATATTTATCATAAATATATATATATTTTTACAACAAATATGTATTTTTATTTTGAAATTTTGTAAAATTATTTGTTAACTAGTATAATAAATAAAATAAATTTATGACAACAAATGTATTATTAATATATATTTATAATAAATATATTTTTTAATTTCAAGAGGCTTTTAACGATTTGAAAATGGCGATGGTGATTGAGCAGGTGTTGTAGTTGTCTTAAGTTTGATAAGCCATTTTCTATTGCTGATGCAATTGGCAAGTGAAAAACAAGTCTTGGTTGGAGACTCAAGCACTTGCGGGCTTGTTAGAGATAAACAAGTTGGCTATGATTGGGCATGTTATCCCTTCCCTTACGACTTGATTTGGTATGGGACTTTCTTTGTGTTGTTCTACTCAAGGGAACAACACGATTCTTAGCAGAAAGAATTATACTGCGTTCAGGCATTGCGATAAAGAACTCTCCAAGACAAAAATAAAGAAGAAAGATGGAATTCGACTGCTTTAGTTATAAATTTAAATAGAGAGGTTAAAAACAAATGGCGGTCGACTGCTATCTATGGGCAGTTGACTGCGTAATGCCTTTGAGTTTTCTGTTTTATAACACAAGAAGGAAAATCGATTGCTCAAAACAAATGATAATAAATATAAAAATACTAGAATAAACATAAAAATATGATAACTAACAATAAAATTTATAACATTTATCGTAAAATGAATGAAAATAAGCATAAAAATACCAAAATAACCATAAAAATATGATAACTTGTATAATGGATGAGAAAAAGCATAAAATTTATGAGATTTAGCATAAAATTTATGAGAATCATCGTAAATTTTATAGGAGTCACCGTAAAATTTATAATATTCATTATAAAATTTATGAGATTTATCGTAAAACTTATTTGATTCATCGTAAAATTTATAGCATTCATTGTAAACTTTATGAGATTTATCGTAATTTATGACATTTATCGTAAAATTTATGAGATTTATCGTAAAACTTATTTGATTCATCATAAAATTTATGAGATTTATCGTAAAATTTATGACCTTTATTTTAAATTTTATGATATTTATCGTAAAATTTATTCGAATCATCATAAGATTTATGACATTATTATAAGATTTATGAGATTTATCATATTTTTGTGGATATTCATTCATTAAACATGAATTACTCACTAACTCTGAACCAAGCATAGACAAATAATAAATGCTAGGACTAATCATCCGCAATTATATGCCAAAATATTTTGGTTTTACATCTGAAAAAAGAAAAAAGAAAGTCTCGTTAGAAATTCAACTGCTTAAAAGGTAAAGGAAGCATTAATATTTTAAATGTTTATTTTTCTTTAATCTTTACATGGTGGGTAGACAAGACATGAAGAAAGACAAGTAAAAGAATGTGAAGTTAAAGATAATTTATATAAATATATATTATTAGATCATTTGTTTCTAATAATGGGAGTTTAATTTGTATCATTATGAGCTCTTGTGGACCCTTCACAAGACTGATGTATAGGCTATTTTAGGCTACATATGTAATTTTAAAGTAGTGGATACAAGAAGTGAGAAGTCCCAAACTTAAAATTATCCATGTATTCGCAATTGAAAGGTTGTAAAGAGCAGTTGACTGTCCAAAATTACAGTCGACTGTCTATAACAATATAATTTTCTATTTCAATTTAACACATGGGCAGTTGAATGTCATTATCGCGCATTCGACTACTCATGTAATTAAAAACTGATTTGTTGGTAAAACAAAAGAAATTAATCATAAAATTGATTATAATTATTGTAAAATTGATAAGAATAAGCGTAAAAATACTACAATAAGCATAAAAATATAACAACTAATTGTAATATTTTTTACATTCATTATAAAATTAATGAGAATAAGCGTATATGTTCACTCTCATTAATTTTACGATGAATTTTATAAAATTGTTGATGAATCTTATAAAATTTACTATGAATGTTATAAATTTCACGATGAATGATAAAATTTATGATGAATCTTATTGAATTTAATATGAATGTATAAATTTTCAATGAATGTCATAATTTACGATGAATCTTATAAAATTTACTATGAATGTTATAAATTTAACGATTAACGTCATAAATTTTACTATGAGTCTCATAAATTTTACAGTGAATATCATAAATTTTATGATAAATGTCATAGATTTTACGATAAGTATTATTAATTTTACTATAAATATCATAAATTTTACGATAAATTTAAAAAATTTACGATAAATCTCATAAAATTTATCGCATCATAAAATTTAAATTTACGATAAATCTTATAAAATTTATGATATCATAAAATTTACTATAAATGTAATAAATTTTATGAGAATTTTTGTATAATTTCTATTGATATCATACATGTTGGCTCCAGATTCAATCCCTTGTGTGTTTGCTGCTATTACTCATGATCGTCCACTTTATCATTACGAAGGTTAAAGACGATGAGTGCCATGATTTTTTTAATAATATTTTGTACATAATTATAGTGAAAGTTGATTAACTTAAGTACGCCATAAACTTCATTTTTTTTTTTTGTTACATGCCATAAAGTTCATTGATGGTCATGGTTTTTTGATAATATTTTATATATAATAATAAAAGCACGTTGCCTGAAATGCTTAATTGTTCAACTGAATAAAAAAATGAAATCAGCAGTTGATTGCTTACAATATCAGTCGACTACCCATATAATTCAGAGTTACTGAATCAAAGAATTAAATGGGCAGTTGAAATGCTATTCTTGAAAAATGAGCATTCAACTGCCTATAAATGAAAAATTAAATTTAAGTTAGATAAGTAGAAATTGATCATAAAATATGATAATTAATCATAAAATGAATAAAAATAAATGTAAAAACATTAAAATAAAATTTATGAGATTTGTCGTAAAATTTACTAGACTCATGGTAAAATTTGTGAGATTCATCGTAAATTTTATGACATTCATTATAAAATTTAAGAGATTTATCATAAAATTTATGAGATTTATCGTAATTTTATGACATTTATCATAAAATTTTTGAGACTGATAGTAAAATTTATGAAATTCATCATAAATTTTATGACATTCATCGTAAAATTTATGAGATTTATCGTAAAATTGATAAAAATAAGCATAAAATACTAGAAAAAGTATAAATCTATAATAATTAATCATAAAATTAATGTGATTCATTATAAAATTAATGAGAATAAGTATAAACATTAAAAAAAACATAAATATATAATATTTAATCATAAAATTAATATGATTCATCGTAAATTTGATAAGAATAATTATAAAAACACTATAAAAAATATAAATTTATGATAATTAACTGTAAAATTTATGACAATAAGTGTAAAACAAATTCAAAATTATAAAGTAGTTGACTGTCATATATAGGCATTCGATTGCCCTAATAATTTTGGGTTATTAACGCCTTTTTCTAGGCAAAAAATCTCTAAATAATATTTCTTTAAAATGCTTTCTCTTCTCAATTTTTTCACTTTAAATTATAATAAACTACTCCTATTATAATGTATAAACTAATGTAAAGACTATTAAATTTAATATATTAGATAAATTGGTTTCATATTTTAAAGGGATAAATTTGTACTTTTGATTGTTTTATAAATGAATAAAAATGTAATTTAAATATCTTATTGCCTTTTAAAAGGATAAAAATGTAATTTAAATTATGTTTCATTAAGTTTAAGGTTACCTGTTAACTCGTTAAACCATTATTAATATATATTATTAACTTTTATTATTTATTCAATTTCTCATGAGATATTAAATATCTCATGAGAAATTAAATTATGTAATTTAAAATCTCATGATATTTTATGACCTTACAGTAAGGTTGATATTTTGCGACCTTACTGTAGACAAACCTAAGTTTAGAAACCTGATTTGCAAATCCAAATCAAAATTTTTTAAATAAGAACTTTTGCTATTCACTCACAACTTTTTTTATCTTTGTATATTCAACTCTTATTATTTTATACATATTTTTGAACATTTTAATATATCGTAATACTTTTTTTGAAACAATATTAAACGATTAACATTCTTATTTCTCAGGTAGGGCCAGAACAGGAGGGATATTCTGCTATAATGGAGGGAGATGGATATGTGAATACAGCCGTAAAGTTAGAAAGACATCTGCTATGACTGCTGAGTTATGGAGTCTTAGAGATGGACTTCAAATTGCTGTGGAGAAAGGATTTAATAGTCTCATTGTGGAATGTGATTCACAAAGTGTGATAAGATTAGTTTTGTGTAATGTTAACCCTGCTCATCCTCATAGTTCTATTATTTCTGATTGCAAGATGCTACTTCAGAAGCTACCGAATGCCAGGCTAACACAGGTGTATTAAGAGGCTAATTCCAATGCTGATATCCTCGCAAAGATGAGAACCTCTCTTGACTCCTCTTTTGTATTTTTATAGTCTCTTCCGGCATGCTTAAATCTTAGTTTGTTGTATGATAATTTGGGTGGTAGGTTGCCTAGACATGTTGACGGTAACTCCATTGAGGAGTAATGTTGCTCTGTTAATGAATTTCCATTTTCCATAAAAAAAAAAAACATTCTTATTTCTCACCCTACTTTAAAGACATTATTATTAAACCATACCTAAGAAAAACTGTAATTCGAAACTCATTTAAAAAATTTGCACCATTAGATTTTGAGTTCAAATGTTGTTTTCGTGAATTTGCTTTAATTTTATATCTAAATTTAATTATGTGTTGATTTGTTAATATGTTGGTGTGCAATAAAACACAAAAATATTTCAAAACTTGAACGACTTTTGATGACAATGGATATCGTAAATGCATTTTTTTACGAAACAAATATAATATAATTTCACTGATGATATACTAAAAATTCTCGGAAAAATACATTATTTAATTAATTTTTTAAAATTAATTCGTGGAATTAAAAAATTGATTTAACATATAAAATCAAAGATCTAAATATAATCTAAATTTTATTTTGATTATATAGATATTTTCATTTATATTTTATTATTCTTAAAAATATTTTGAACAAATAAAAATGGAACCTTTGCCTTGCCTTGTGAGTATCACAATCGAACAAAGAGACATGATTCTTGAATCTTGATTCTTTGACAAGTAGCAGAAATAGCTCTGTTCTAAAATTAATGAAAATGAAATCCTGATGCATCGGCAGAAGCTAATGGAAAGCGCATAGCCTCCCGTAATCACAGATCCTCCCTTTAAATACCCACAGTTTAGCTCTAACGCATCTCTCACTTTTCATTTCAAGAACAACTGCTCTTCTATTTTCTCTCTGTCTCTCGGTGACCCCTTTCTTTCCAGTTTCTCCTGGGGTCGCCCAAAATCAGAAAAAAAAAAAGGAAAAAATCCAAAAAAGGAAAAAAAAACCCAAATTCTCATTCAATTTCGAAGTTACTAGTCAAATCTAATCCGAAAAAGAAAAAAAAAGAATTTTTTTCAAATAATTTTCAACCATGTCGGAAATGGCGAACACGGATCCCGAAGGGATAGATGCTGTACGGATGACGTGGAACGTTTGGCCACGCACCAAAGTGGAAGCGAGCAAGTGCGTGATTCCGTTAGCCGCTTCCATCGCTCCGATCCGTTCGAACCCGGACATCCCAACGCTCCCCTACGCTCCTCTACGGTGCAAGACCTGCTCCGCCGCACTCAATGCCTTTGCGCGCGTTGACTTCACCGCCAAGATATGGATCTGCCCCTTCTGCTACCAGCGCAACCATTTTCCGCCTCATTATGCCATGATCTCTGAAACGAACCTGCCTTGCGAGCTCTACCCGCAATACACCACTGTGCAGTACGCGCTCCAACTGAACCCCGATCCAAACAACCCTTCCAGTGCTCCTCAATTGCAGCCGGTGTTTGTATTCGTGTTGGACACGTGCATGATCGAGGAGGAGCTTGGGTTTGTTAAATCGGCGTTGAAACAGGCGATTGGGTTGTTGCCAGAACATGCGCTTGTTGGTTTCGTTTCCTTTGGGACTCAGGCGCAGGTCCATGAATTGGGGTTCTCGGATATGTCGAAGGTCTATGTTTTCAGGGGCAGCAAGGAGATTTCGAAGGAGCAGGTGCTCGAGCAGTTGGGCCTCGGTGCTGCTGGGCGGCGGCCAAATGTTGGGTATCCGAAAGGACTGCAAAATGGGTACACAAATACGGGCGTTAACCGGTTTTTATTGCCTGCTTCTGATTGTGAATACACGCTCAATTTGGTGCGTTTTGATTTAATTATCGTGGGGATTTATCTTTTAAATGTTTGAATCTTTTATTAAGCGGTTGGTTGATTTTAATTTAGTTGTTGGATGAGTTGCAAACGGATCAATGGCCTGTACAAGTGGGGCACAGGGCGTCGAGGTGCACCGGAGTGGCCTTGAGTGTTGCAGCAGGATTGCTTGGAGCATGCGTGCCTGGTACGGGCGCTAGGATTATTGCTTTGGTTGGTGGTCCATGTACTGAAGGGCCAGGCTCGGTAATGCCATTAAATTCTTTGTTTAGCTTCTCAATTCTTACGTATTCCACAATTAAATGATATAAACCAAATTTATATAGCTGATAGTCTGACATTCATCGTTTGTTTTCTCATGAATTGTACCGAGTTCATGGATGTTGCACATAAAATGTGTCATAGTTGAGATGGATACGGTTTGTTGTAATTAGTATGACCTTTATTTTTGCTGCAACCCTGAAAGTTCCTAATCACTGTTACATCACTAATATATTCTGCATTTCTCTCTGTGGTTACAACATTTTTCTTTCTAAATAATGTAAAAGATTTTTGAGCAAAAAAAAAATAATGTAAAAGATTCTGTCCCATGTTTCTTTGGGGTGGTATTCATTAAAAATTGCGGCCATCAGAAGTAAACTAGCTGTGTAGGCAGAGCAGAGCAACTGGTGACCATTGTAATATGAAACAGGGCCATGTTTAAAATCCCCGTTCTTGTTGATTAGTATTTGATGTTGGTGAATTTACTTGTGCAGTTGGTTAAAAAGTGAAATTCTATTTCATAAAGATTATTCCTGTTAAGTTCCTTCATTCTAACTCTAAAGTTTTAGGCAAAATTTCATGTTTATAGTCACATATCACTCATTGCTGTAGTTGCTTTTTGCAAGGTGGGTATCATTCTTAAATTGCTTGTAGTTGTAAGAATAATTCATGCACAACAATGATTTAATTGAGAAAATGGAGATTAGGCAAATATCTTAGTTTGAGAATTGCTTCTTCTTTAATTTTTACTAACATTCTTGGTGGTCATCAAGATGATACTGATTTATATGATTTTGGCAGATTGTGTCGAAAGACTTGTCCGAACCTGTACGTTCCCATAAAGATCTTGATAAGGATGCTGCACCATATTTTAAGAAAGCAGTCAAATTTTATGATAGTTTTGCAAAACAGCTGGTCAGCCAGGGTCATGTTCTAGACCTTTTTGCATCTGCACTTGATCAGGTTTGTCTTGGTCACCTTTTAGGTTCTCTAATTATGTTAAACTCTTTTTTGTTCATAAATCTGTCTCTTTCCCAGATCTAGGTTGATTTGCTTCAATACGTTTTAAGTCATATCTGCAATGCAATGTGTTTGCTTTCAATTTTCTGTGCTAACTAATTCACTCTCCTAATAAGGACGGATCCATTTGGCGAAGTTTTTTGTTTCTGTTTTGCCTTCTAACTGGTCCCGTGGATTGAATTAAAGCATTGAATAGCCTACTGAGGATGATAAGATACAAGGACCCTAATTTTATTTGAAACTTGAACAACCCAATATGTAATTCTTACTTTACAACTCTCTCTCTCTCTCTCCCTCTCTGTTGCATTTATAATTTACTCATTGGTTTTCATTGCATCAAAGATAAGATGCTGTAGAAACACAAGGACATTAAGGCCTTTTTTTATTTGCTTTTTTTATTGGTAGCTTGTAATGTAAATGTTTTATGCTGTAAAAACCATGTATGCTAATAGATAGTCTGTTTACCATGGGTGCAAACCTTTTATTTAAATTAATGCTAATAACTACGGACATTAATAATCTTCACAATGTGAATTGTATGTAAATATGTAATGGGTTTTGTATGTTCTCAGGTTGGGGTTGCTGAAATGAAAGTAGCAGTTGAAAGAACAGGTGGCCTTGTTGTTCTAGCAGAAAGTTTCGGTCATTCTGTATTCAAAGACTCTTTCAAGCGTGTGTTTGAGGATGGGGAACAGTCTCTTGGCCTATGTTTTAAGTTAGTTCTTATTACCGCACCAAAACTTTTCATTCTTGTTGATTTTTTTAAGTTTACTTTTCTCTTATCCATGGTTGTTGAAATAACTTTAGAGTTGCATTCTTAATTTTGTCATTTGCATTTTTGTTCCAGTTCTAGTTGTCCTTTTGTTACTTGTTTGAGTACTAGATGTGCCAACCAGCCAATCTACCTTCAATTTAGTTGCAATACCATTCTGCAGTAGGTGATGCTACTCTGTGAGAAAGTAATTTTTTAGACATAAAAAGCTTGCTGACCTTGCTATTTTGCTGGAAGCAGAACTCAAATTTATTAAATTGCATGCAACTCCTTATTTGAAAATTATATTATTAAACAATGGTATTCTGTGTTGGCATACTCTGTTGGCTTCATAGGTTTTTCTAAATGTTGCAAAAACCAGTGGCTTGCATTGTTGAAAGTAGTGTAGGCATTACTATCCTGCAGTTGGACCATCATTGTTGATTTATGTTAAATGCCTGACTCTAAATTTAATGCTGATAGCCATAAAGTAACCCTACATCATGTGGTTATCCATGAAATTTATTTATTTGGTCCCACTTTAGCTTAAGTTTTTGTATCTGCATGCATTATCTATAACTTATGATTGACTATGGCAGGGTTTGCAGCACTCAGAAATACAACTATTTTAGCTGCAGTATGAATTTCAAACTCATTATAAGATCCTTTTCTAATATTTTTTCTCTCTATTTCTTAGTGGCATGCTTGAGATCAACTGTTCAAAAGACGTCAAGATTCAGGGGGTCATTGGACCTTGCACATCTTTGGAGAAGGTTGGACCATTTAACATTTTAATTACATCTCTCTAACAGACATGCATTCTAAACCGGATACTGAATTAACTTGTATTTATGGGGATTTAAGCTGATTACTGTGAGTGTTGCAGAAAGGACCTAATGTTGCTGATACGGTCATTGGAGAGGGGAACACTACAGCATGGAAAATGTGTGGCCTTGACAAGAGTACTTGCTTGACAGTTTTATTTGATCTTTCATCAACTGAGCGATCAAATGTTCCAGGAGCTGCAAATCCTCAGCTTTATTTGCAGTTTCTTACAAGGTTTGCTGCATGAACTACTCAGAAGGGTTCTCTTTATTTACCTGATTTAATTTTTGATTTTTCTTTTATTGGTCTTTTAGTTATTTGATTGTGATGGTGTTTATCTAATTGTAGTTATCAAGACCCTGAAGGTAAAACAATGCTTCGAGTTACGACTGTGACAAGACGATGGGTAGACAGTGCTGTTAGTGCAGAGGTTAGTTTAGATTTTGGTTGTTTAAATTGTTTAATAACAGCTAAATGTGTCATTTTCTTTTGTCATCTCATCCCATTTTATGTTTGGTTAAATATGTCCTATTTGGTCATATTTAAAAGGGTTTTTATTTTTTTTTCTATTTTTTTGGGACCAGGGGTGGGGGGTGTTGAACATGGACATTGGTAGGTTAGCTGATCTGTATAAATGTCACTGTTATATGTGTCTTGGTCTAGATACCGTGTAATAGTCAAATGTGATTGATTATGTTTGTTGGAGAATTTATTGCAAGTAATTTATGCTTACCATGAATAATGTCTCCTTTCTAGGAATTAGTACAAGGTTTTGATCAAGAGACTGCGGCTGTTGTAGTAGCAAGAATAGCTTCTCTGAAAATGGAGACAGAGGTAATCTGAAAAGCCTTTTATTCAATTGTCTACCATTTGTTGTAATTATTCATTAGATGTATTTACTATCAACCTATAATTTATTTAGCTGATACCTGCTGCATAGTTATTATGTTGTTCTTTATATAATAATTTCCACTTTTTTTCATATCATGGATAAGAACTCTCTCTTAACCCTTTGCCTTAGCGTTTGGATGTTCCTTTGTCACTTTGGGTTTATATTTGTTGTACTGAAAGTGTATAGCCTCCATACATTGTCAATCAACCACAAAGTGCCATCTCATTAATGAGCAAAGTTTAAAAATACAGAGGTCCATAAAAATAAATTAAAAAACTTTATTAATATTTATTTTAAGGGTTTGTATTTTTTTAAATTTTGCTCATTAATGAGATGAAACTCTGTGGTTGACTGACAGTGCACTGTTAGTGCATCAAATATAACTTCTTGTTACATTTCTATCTATTATTTTTTGGCTCCTTGCCAATACAATAACACGTTTATGTGTTGCTTGTAATCTCCTTTATTAATTAGTTAAGCTCTTGCATGATTATGTCTTTTTGATTCTTTTAGGAGGGGTTTGATGCTACACGATGGTTGGATCGGAATCTCATTCGACTTTGTTCCAAATTTGGCGAGTATCGAAAGGATGAGCCATCATCTTTTACATTAAACCCTTGTTTTTCTTTGTTTCCTCAGTTTATGTTTAATCTGCGGCGGTCACAATTTATACAGGTAACTTTTTTATTATTATTTAATTTCCTACCTTTTTTATATAATTTAATTGATATATGATTCTATGTTCATATATGGGTTTTCTTTCTTTCCTTTTCTATGGCAGGTTTTTAACAACAGTCCAGATGAAACTGCCTATTTTCGCATGTTATTGAACAGGGAAAATATCACAAATGCAGCTGTTATGATTCAACCATCGTTAATATCATATTCATTCAACTCGCTGCCCCAACCAGCATTATTGGATGTGGCTTCCATTTCAGCTGATCGTATTCTCTT
Organism: Heritiera littoralis; assembly: GCA_031772115.1. NCBI lineage: Eukaryota > Viridiplantae > Streptophyta > Magnoliopsida > Malvales > Malvaceae > Heritiera > Heritiera littoralis. The sequence goes on from JAPDPK010000058.1 coordinate 499,398, forward strand.
GCTGGATTCTTATTTCAGTATTGTCATTTTTCATGGTATGACAATAGCGCAGTGGCGCAACATGGGTTACCAGAATCAGCCTGAACATCAAGTATGCTCATTTTGTTCCTACTACATTAATCTAGAGCCTAATGTAATGATTTATTTAGGACCATTGCATTCATAATATGCTAAAGTGACTTTCAGTAAATTTGCCCCATGTTGGGCTTCTTTCTACATTAAGATAATGATTTATTTAGGACCAGTGCATCGTTTTGCTAGTTGAAATGACTCCTGGCATCATATATTGGACCAGCTTATAGGATTAATGAAGTATTTTATGCATACTTTATAATGTCTCATTTTTTAAAGCAAAATAGTTACCCATCTTTTGTTTATTTGGCTATGTTTTACTCTAAGCTATCGGAAGGGGATGCCAATAAGATAATTATACCTTTTACTGGACAAGTGGCTTTATTTAAGCTGGTTTAACTAGTCTCTTTATTCTTCTGAAATTCTGAGTGACCGATTTCAGAACTTTCATCGGTCATTTTTGTGTTTGCTACTTTCTCCAACCTCATCTAGAAGCTTATAACCTAGTAGCTAGTTTTGAACCATGGAATGTGCTTCTTCTACTTTATCCGTTCTTTTATTTTGGAGAGTTAAAATTTGTCATATAGAGGAACTTGGTGGCCTTCTTCCTGTGGTGAGATATATGTTAATGGAATTTACAATGTCCATTATATATTGAGCTCCAAAATGCCAGATTTTTGGGAATTTTTCCATTCTTTTATGAAGTTTCTAATGTTACTTAAGTTTCATTGTTGTTAACTACCAAACTTTTATGTTCTCAGTCTATGATTCTGTTGTCTAAAGCTTATTTTTATTTATATTTTTTGAACAGGCATTTGCACAGCTTTTGCAAGCACCCCAGGTTGATACCCAAATGATTATTCGGGAACGCTTCCCTGTCCCTAGATTGGTTGTATGTGATCAGCATGGATCCCAGGTGAGTATATTTCAGTAAGATATATTTTTTTAATGTTTCTTTTTGGAGATATAAAATTGTGTCCTTGATTTACCCTTCTGAACTTCATCATTTTGAAGTAGATGTTAGTAAAGTATGGCAATCTGAATTATTCATAAATTTGCAATGCAATTTTTAAAAATAGAGTAAACTTTTAAACTATCAAGTAGATGTTACCCTTCCTTAGGAGGGAGTAGGTTCAAGGTTTGATGCTCACATCCCCCCTTATACCTCCCTATGAACCAAAAAACACTTGAATACACTAATATTTGTTAAACCTAGGGTGCATGTATATCTAGTTTGCCTTTACTGCAAACTCTTTGCACCAAACTCTTTGCATCAAACTCTATGAAGCTTGATAAATGTTAGTGAAGGTAGCAATCGCAGATTGTTTTTATTGTTAGATCAATTTAGCTTGATTATTCAGCATTGCTGGTGCATTGTACCTTCTGTGGCTTTAGCTTTGATAGTTTTTCCCCCCTATGATGTGGTCAGCGACTGATAACTATATTCTTCTGTTCATCTAGTTTATTCTACCTTTTCCTTCTGTCTGATGTTACAGTTGGGTATCAGCATATGCTTACCTTAATATTTCCTTATTTTATTTCTGTTCAATAGTTATTGTGAATTTGAACAGGATACCAGTAGACTTGGGACCTTACCAACTGTTTAGTTGTTTCCTTTTGGCTCACAGATTGTGTTTGATATCATTATTCAAATTTATTCCTAAATGTTATCCAATAATTGATTTTGAAAAAGCAAGGCTGTCTTGACACTCAAGCTCTCCTTGTCAGTTAGTATGATTTTTGCCTTTATAAATTGAACTTAAGCAGCACTTGGGGAAAATCATTTAAGATCTAGCAGTATTATGTGGCTACATGGTCTCCCATATGTTGGTTTTCTACAAATACCATTGTTCTATGTTGTGAAGCCCTATTCATAATGCAATGTTTCCAGTCAGCCAAAGTTTCATAGGTTGGGTATGATTTGAACCATGCCAAATCCCTTGAATCAAATCGACCAGAAAAAAAAAAGGAAGGGTGTCATGACTTTGGCTTTGCCACTTGGGATTTGGGTCCATCAATGGAGCTTCTGCACTTTGTCTGCCATGCCAAAGTTTCTAATATTATTAGTAGCAGATGCAATACCCTCCCTTCCCTTCCCCTTTTTCGATACTGCCCATAACCATTTCTGTATTTTACCATTTAGGCTTAAATTGATATATGGTAAATCTTAAATTGTTTTTTCTACCGTTACCAAGGGGCTTATTTTTTGTTTGCTTTGAGCAGGCAAGATTTTTGTTGGCAAAGTTGAACCCTTCTGCAACATACAATAATGCCCCCGATATAGCTGCTGGATCAGATGTAATCTTCACAGATGATGTAAGCCTGCAAGTTTTCTTCGAACATCTTCAGAGGCTGGCTGTGCAATCTTGATTGTAGAAAATAGTTGAAAGACCTGGGTTTTTGGTATGGGAAATTTCCCAGTGTGAGTTCTGTATCCTGTCATACATCCTCTGTTCCTGTCGGTTCTTTTCCTTTCTTTACATCAATTTTACGGACGAGACCAGAGGTCAGACCCCACCATATTTGAAAAATAAGCTTAGGATAGCACATATCATTCTTTGGGGTACCAGGGAGGTACTTGCTTCCTCAAACGAATAAGGGATGCAACAAGAGATGAGTTTTTAAATTTATAGGGGAAAGGGAGGTGTGATGAGAATGAAAGTAAAGTACGAGGTTCCCTGTTTCAGTAGGGGATGCCAAGGTAGGAATATATTATGACATATTTTTTTGTTCTCTTTTTGTATTTGAAGGTCAGTCCGTGTATTTGTACTCATTGTGGGGGTTAAGACTCCTCTCCTCTCTTAGGTTAATGAACATGGGTCATTTTGTTTTGTTCTATGTTGTTTATCTCAGCCCACGCACAAAATTTCAAGTTTTCTAATTTATCTGACTTAGCTTTAGTTTTATTTATTTGTTTTAGTGATGTGAAGCAGAGAAGCTAACTTCCCCTTCCCAAGTCTACTCTCTCTCTCTCTCTCTCCTGGTTTGCTACAATCCAGGAGCTGATGATATCAAGTAGGTATGATAATCTTAGACATGACACTAATGAAAGATAAAAGTGTTAAAATTGTATATGAAGTTTAAGGCTAAAAAATATATTTTGTGTTTGATGTGATACGAGGTTTTTGTATTTTTTACAATGCGAACATGGTTTTCAAGACATAAATACTTGTCAGGTCTATTATCAGGGGTATTGTTTGATCATGTGGCTGTTTAAAGAATATATCTTGAATTGTAAAGTTGAGAAATGGAAGAAAAAGAAAATTTACATGGCTGGAAGAGCGTTCTTCATTTTGAAATATATGAATCACTAACCTCGTAACACTATAAAATTTATATAGGCTTAATGTTCAAATAAGGATATAAAGTTTTCGAAAATATTCAATTCAGGATCTAAATTTTTATTTTGCTCAATTCAAGATAAAGCGTTTTCGATTTTGCTCAAATAAGGATTTTTTAAAGCGCGTGAGTTACACGCGCCGTTAAAATAATAACGGCGTTTATAAAAGACACGTGGTAGCATGTGATTGGGTCACGTGGCAGAAGTGGACACGTGGCAGTATAAGGGTGGGACACGTGGCAGTGACATATAATTAATTTTCTTTTAATAGGTAAAAAATATATGGACACGTGGCAGCGTGTGAGCGGGACACGTGGCAAGCTTGACACGTGGCAGCGTGTGAGTGAGACACGTGACAGTGACTTATAATCATTAGTAGGACACGTGGCAAAGTTTAGATCCTGAATTGAACATTTTCGAAAACGATAGATCCTTATTTGAGCATTCAGCCAAATTTTTTTGTTATAAATATTAATGAAAATTAAAAATTTAAATATTATTTATAATATTATAATTAGTAGTTAATTTTGTTAGTTGATTTTTTAATAAAAAATAACTTTTAAAAATTTATATTACATTTTCAAAAAAAATTTGTTAAAAAATAATTTTTATAAAAAATATTTATGTATTTTTTCACATTGTTTTTCTTTTCATCCTTTCTGTTTTTTTTCTTTTATATGATTTAAATTTAAAATAATTTTTTATTGTAAATTAAATATATTTATTTTTAGAAAATTGAGTTTTTCTAGGAAATACGTTTATTTTTTTAATTACATCAATTTTTCTAAAAAAACAATTCTTACATATTTTTCTTTATTTTTATAGTTTCTTATCTTCTTTCTTTTTTTTGTCAATTAGAAGAAAATATAGAAAACAAAAAAGAAGAAAAATACAAATTAAATTTAGTAATTTAAAATTTTTTTTAAAAATATATATTTCTAATAATTTTATGGCTAATAGTTTTTTTCCTTTTTTATGGTAAAAATGAAAAAAAAAATTATGAAAGAAAAAATAATAATTATACTAGTTACAAAAAAGTTTTATAATAATTTTTATGTTTGAGAATTTATTTTCTAAAAAAATTTTTAATTTTTAATTATTTCAAAAAATAATTTTAAAAAATTTATTCAAGAAAAATTTATTTTATCAAAATATATAGTTTTTCTTGAATAAAAAAAAAGAAAGAAAAAAAAAGTAAAAAAAATATGTGGACACGTGGCAGTGTGAGTGAGACACGTGGGACGTGTGAGTGGAACACGTGGCAACCTATGAGTGGGGACACGTGGCAGTGATTTTATAATTATTTTCTTTTAATAGGTAAAAATAAATTGACAGTGGTGGGTGTAATTGTGACACGTGGCAGAGTGTGAGTGTGACACGTGGCATAATTATCCTTTCATCGTCAGTCACTCTCTTTAACGGCGCGTGTAACTCACACGCGTTAAAAAATCCTTATTGAGCAAAATCGAAAACGTTTTATCCTGAATTGAACAAAAAAAAAATTTAGATCCTGAATTGAATATTTTCGAAAACTTTATATCTTTATTTGATCATTCAGCCAATTTATATACTACCAATATAAATCCGAGTGCCACACCCGTAATGCAGCATCATCAGAAATAGTGAGTAAAGATCGGCCCATTTTTCTCATCTTAAAACATTAGCCGCTAGACTAGTACGTTGCTTAGCCCAATGTTTGCTCTGCTTAGTGTAGGGTGTAGTAAGTGCTCCGAGCCAACACTCTTTTCTCTTTCCCTGCCCTGGAGCTTTCGTCCGTCTTTATTCACTGTACCAGTTCCGGCTAACAAACCCCAAAACTTCACTCTTTACTACACTCCTATCATAAAATTTTCCCGAGAAAATGAGTTCCAGCAGCAACTCCAAAACCCCAAATGTTTTCTCTCTATCTAAACAACCCCCTCCTCTCCTAAACCTCCAGCAAGCCCTCTCCAATGTCCAAACCCACTGCTCTTCTCTCTTCCAACAAACTCACCATCACTTGAAGGACGCTTTTAACTCCACTTTTTCTCACTTTAATCCGCCTTCTTTTTCACCAAAAGGCCCAGTTTTTGCTCGACTTGCTGATTCTAGCAAGACCCAGATTGATTTGAGCAAAAAATCAAGCGCTGCCTTGTCTGTTGAGGCAATAGAAGAGAGGTTGGCCGGGGTTCCAGTTTATGCTTTGAGTAATTCTGAGGAGGAATTCGTGTTGGTTTCTGGTGTTTCGACTAAAAAATCACTTGGGTTGTTGTGTTTCAAGAAGCAGGATGCCGAGGCTCTTTTGGAACAGATGAAGAATATGGATCCTGGCATGAGAAAAGGAGGTTCGAAAGTGGTTGCCGTTGCTCTCAACAAGGTTATTTCTTTCTTTCATTTTTTCCCTGTTTCTTTTCTTTTTCAAATGCTTTTTATGGTTTGAATTTGTTTACACAACGTAAGTTGTATGGAGTCCCTTAAGAAGCTAATTTTCTGTTTCCTTGTTGTGTTTGATACTTGCTTTTTTACTAGCAGAAGCAAAAGAAAAATGTCATTGTATACAAAAGCAAAAGTAACATCTTTGAGTAATTAAAATTTAAAATTTGTGAATATCGTGCATAATTTTACTTTAATATGGAAGAATTTGAAAATGTGTTACATTTAAGCTATTTGTTCATTTTTAATGAGATATGACTATATTTTTATTATTTAATATTTTTTTATCAACATTTCGAGGAAGCAAAAAATAATTGGCAAAAGAAAAAACAAATTGAGTCTGTTATTAGACAGTTAATTTTCTGTGCTTTTAAATTTGAATGTTAGTTTATTTTGTATTTAACGGTTTGTTTGGATTATACGAGTGAGATAAAACTTGTCAGACTCAAACTTGGATTTGGGTTGTGCAGGTTTTCCAGCTGAAGGTTCATGGTGTGGCATTTAGATTGATACCAGAGTCAACTCAGATAAAGAATGCACTTAGAGTAAGTGGTTACTTATAGAATGAGCAGATTTGTCTCTGATTTTCTTCTTGTGTTATGTGGATAAAATGAGTTGTATGCTCTCTATTTTGGGTTCGTACAAGTTTCAAGATCAATGGGATGACATGGTGGAGATTAGATCAATTCAACCGACCTATGACTTGTTTTAACTTCTAAAGCCTAGCATTATTTTCAAGCAAAAATAGATGAATCCTATATTCCCTCTTCTTTCTTTCATGTAATAGATGTAATGTGTTTTAATAACCTTCAAAAAGGCAAATGCCTGAGCCTCCATTGATCGTAAACCTTTGCCCACTAGCCCAGAGGTTTGGCCCGTGTATCCAAAAGGATTATTGTATGCATTCTTTTAGTACGAAACTAGTTTACATGTTGTCTTTTCCTGTAGAGAAATATAATGCTTGGAGCTTGATCTTCTTCAGTGTTTGAGTGTACAGTTCACTTTCAAGATACTTTTTCTCTTTTGAACCTTTGTAAATGTTGGCTGTGATATCTCTGTTAAATCTTCGTTGGGCTTTACTTAATTTATGTATGAAAAATTGCTAACCTCTCGGGGTTTCTATTTCAAACTGAATGAAGTCCTTGTAAGTAGCCAATGTGTCAGTTGTTGATTGCATCAGTAGTTTCTCTTTTTTTTTATTAAACCGGTGATGATCAGGGCTATAATAAACTGGTGCATTGCTTAAGAGTAAAATCCTTTACGCCTGTGATTTTTAGAAAACCTGTTATTTTCTATAGATTGGGGGTATTTTTATCAACTAAGAAATATAGAGTGAATTTGGAATTTTGGAGGACCTAAATTTTGGTTCAAATGTATGTTGAAAGAAATCAAAATAATGTTTTTTTTTGGAGATTTTGAACAGCACCCCCTAAAGAATGTAATACTGAAATCTGAAAACAGAATATGACACTGAAAATTTGAAACAGAATAGCTAGAACTTTCTGTTCTGGCTTACTCCTTTTTATTCCTCAAATAGGGGCTCTTATATAAAGATAATACCCACAATAAATCAGAGATAACATTCCTAAAAATCAGCTGATAATCTCAGCCTTATCTAAATTTAAATACTGCAGTAAAACAGGAGAGATAATCTCCTGTTTAAATTAAAACTCATCCTTGAAAAATAAGTAATCCTGAAACTCTAAATATTTCAACACTCCCCCTCAAGCTGGGTTGTAAATATTAATCATACCCAGCTTGTTTACTAAATTATCAAATGACACCCTAGGCAAACCTTTAGTGAAAATATCAGCCACTTGATAGCTTGTAGAAATGTATGATAGATTAATGATGCCTTCCTCAATTTTCTCCTTAATGAAATGTCTGTCAATCTCCACGTGTTTAGTCCCGTCATGATGCACTGGATTTTTGGCTATACTGATGGCTGCTTGATTGTCACATAACATCTTAAATGATTTATCTGTAGGCAGCTTTAGTTCATAAAGGACTCTTCTTATCCACATTCCTTCACATACAGCCAAAGCCATAGCTCGAAATTCTGCTTCAGCACTACTCCTTGCCACCACAGACTGTTTTTTACTCCTCCATGTGACTAGATTCCCCCATAGAAAAGTACAATACCCAGTGGTGGATCTTCTATCGGTTACTGAACCTGCCCAATCTGCATCTGAGAACACTTCAACCTCTCTACTACTTCCTTTCTTGAAGAATAGACCTTTACCTGGAGTCATCTTTAAATATCGTAGAATACGATACACGGCCTCAAGATGCTCTTCATTTGGATTGTTCATGAATTGACTAACAACACTCACTGAGAAGCCAATATCAGGACAGGTATGAGATAAGTAGATGAGTCTTCCAACAAGTCTCTGGTATCTCTCTTTGTTGACTGGGGCACAATTCTCCTTTAACCCAATTTTACAGGTTGTATCCATGGGTGTATCTATAGGTTTACACCCTAACATACCTGTATCTTTTAGCAAATCCAAAGTATATTTCCTTTGTGACACCATGATGCCCTTCTTTGATCTTGCAACTTCCATCCCTAGAAAATAACGTAGTTGTCCCAAGTCCTTAATTTCAAACTCGTTGGCCAACAAAATCTTCAATCTAGCAATTTCTTCTAGGTAGTCTCCGGTCAATATAATATCATCAACATACACAATTAACACAGCAATTTTACCTGTAGAAGAATGTTTAGTGAAGAGTGTGTGATCGGCTTGCCCCTGTTGGAACCCATGGTGTTTGAGTACTCGAGTGAATCTGTCAAACCATGCACCAGGTGATTGCTTCAAACCGTAGAGAGACTTAAGTAATTTGCACACAAGATGTGAACTCCTTTCATCCTTAAAACCTGGTGGAATCTCCATGTACACTTCCTCTTCTAAATCACCATTTAGGAAGGCATTCTTCACGTCTAGTTGTTGCAATTCCCAATCAAGATTAGCTGCTATTGATAGAAGTATCCTTACCGTGTTTAGCTTACCAACTGGTGCGAAAGTCTCTTGGTAGTCAATACCGTAGGTTTGAGTGTAACCTTTGGCAACCAATCTGGCCTTATATCTGTCGATACCGCCATCTGCTTTATACTTCACATTGAATATCCATTTACATCTTACTAGGGTTTTTCCATTTGGAAGTTTCACCATTTCCCATGTACCATTCTTTTCCAAGGCTCGTATTTCCTCCTTTACTGCTTGTTCCCACTCTGGAGTCTTGAGTGCCTGTTCTATGGTCTGTGGAATCTCAACAAGTGATAATTTAGTAGTAAAGGCTTTAAACTTGGAGGACAGCCTTTCATAAGACAAAAAATTAGAAATTGGATGTTGAGTGCATGCTCTAATCCCTTTCCTTTTAGCAATTGGAATATCAAGATCATTGCCCATAGAATCACAAAGAGGAGTTTCGGAGTTACCTGATGTAGATTTCATGTTGTTGGAGCTCGGTTCAGATTCATGGGTTTGCTTTGGAGTAGGTTCGGACTCTACCTCCTTTTGGACTCGTGATCTTCTAGAATAGACTTGAAGTTCCTTGTTTGCAACTGATTCATTTGGCCCATGATCAAATTCGGGTAAGGGGCTGCTTTGAGGAGGTTGCTGTTTGGTTTCTGGTAAGGGGCTGTTTTGAGGAGGTTGTTGCATTATTTCTGGTTCGGTTTCAGGTAAGGGGCTGTTTTGAGGAGGTTGCTGTATTATTTCTGGTTCAATTGGTAACAAAAACTGATATTGATGTTGCTGTCTTGTAACATGATTCTCCCCCTGAATATCAGTTTTAGTGAAGTAGGGCTGGTTTTCAATAAAAGTAACATCCATGGTGGTGTAGAATCGATGAGTAATGGGAGAGTAGCATTTATACCCTTTTTGATTGGAAGCATAACCTAGAAAGATGCATTTTATGGATTTGGGGTCAAGTTTGCTACGATTTTGGGAATGATCATGGATGAATGCAGTGCAGCCAAATATTTTGAGTGGGAGGTTTGAGAGAAGTCGAGTTTGTGGGTAAAATTGGAGAAGGGAATGATATGGGGTTTGGAAGTTTAGAGGACGTGAAGGCATTCTGTTAATTAGGTAGGTGGCTGTGAGAATGGCTTCTCCCCAAAATTGTTTTGGAACATTATATGTGAACAATAGTGAACGGGAAATATCAAGGAGATGGCGATTTTTCCTTTCAGCAATCCCGTTTTGTTGAGGGGTGTCAACACATGAACTTCGATGGATAATGCCATTAGCTAATAGGTAGTTCTTAAAAACAGAGTTAAAATAGTCTTTGGCATTGTCAGTTCTAAGAATTTGGATTTTGGTTTGGAATTGAGTTTGGATCATCTTATGAAAATTTTCAAAGATTGCACGTGTTTCAGATTTTTCTTTCATGAGAAAAAGCCAAGTAATCCTAGTGTGGTCGTCTATGAAAGAAATGAACCATCTTGCACCCGATACATTTTTTACTCTAGATGGTCCCCAGACGTCACTATGTATAAGGGTAAATGGTTGGGATGATCTATAAGGCTGAGTATGGAATGTTGTGCGTGTTTGTTTGGACAAATGACAAATCTCACATTGAAAAGGGCCTTGATTTTTGTTAAACGAAGATGGAAACATTTTTTTCATGTAGGAGAAAGAAGGATGACCCATGTGATAATGCCATAAAGTCACTACACTAGGATTATTAGAACCAAAGAAAACATGATCAAGGTTAGAAAAAGCATTGCAAGAAGGAGCAAACGTTTGTTTGCCTGATGCCATACTGTACAGCGGCAAAGAAGATGGATCAGACCTGCTCTGATACCATAAAGAATGTAATACTGAAATCTGAAAACAGAATATGACACTGAAAATTTGAAACAGAATAGCTAGAACTTTCTGTTCTGGCTTACTCCTTTTTATTCCTCAAATAGGGGCTCTTATATAAAGATAATACCCACAATAAATCAGAGATAACATTCCTAAAAATCAGCTGATAATCTCAGCCTTATCTAAATTTAAATACTGCAATAAAACAGGAGAGATAATCTCATGTTTAAATTAAAACTCATCCTTGAAAAATAAGTAATCCTGAAACTCTAAATATTTCAACACCCCCTAAGGTCATAACATTTATGAGGTCACGTATTCTTCTCTTGGCAACAAAGGCTAATTATATTTATTGTTCTTCATTCACTATAGTTTTCTTCCTCTTCTCTTTTTCTCTCTTATATCTGCATGTCTGTGCACTTGCTGGCACTAATCCATGTTCAGTGCATGTGCTTGTAGAGCATAGTGTTTACATTTACCAATTGCTTATTGCTTGTAATTTACATACTCAAGTATGTCTACAAGAAAATTATTGTTTTTTTTTCCCTTTAAATAGGAAAGGGAAAGGGCTGGTTTCTCTGATGATGGCTTCCCCGGTGTTCCAGTTTTCCAGGTCCTTTCTAATCATATTCAGCATGTGTGTGCATTTGTTCTTTGGATACGTGTGGAAGCTAAAAGTAGTTATGATGCATTCTCTAGTAAAAAAACAGATTCTGATGCAATATCAGTGTACATTAATTCATGTGCTTGTTATGTTTTATTAGTGAGATTATCATGCACTTAATTCTCCATTGTTTCTACTTGCTTGCATATTGTTGTTTATCTCTTTTATTTTATGGGTACATTTCCAACATACATAATCATTACTAGGTTGCTGATCACTGTGAATTGAGGATAAAGTAGGAAATATCAATCTCCTTGATGGATTGTCTCTGATCCTAAACTGAACTACAAGTTCTAGAATGATGTCCAAAGATGCAGGAGTAAAATCTTTTTTTTTTTTCCAGAAGAGAACAATAATTAATAGCTATGCTGTAATAAGTGTTGTAGCATGGTCTGTTAATGCTACCGTTTTGAAAAGTTTTAGTTTAAGGGACGTCTATTTTCTTCAAGTTAATTTTTGTGGCTGTTTTTTTTTTTTTATTTTTTAATTGAGAATTAGGTTAGACTTATTTACTGGGTAAAACTTATTAGGGTTTTTTGTATAAGATATACTTTTATTGATGTAAATGGAACAGTTCAGTTCTATAACCTTCAAGAATGTGTGATGCCGTAAATTGCTTTGGGCACTTTTTTGCCATTTTCTCTAGGTTGAGAGTTTAGGTTCATAATCTTTCCTCACATTTTAGAAATATACCCTGCGATAACTAGTAATGCCATTAGAATAGAATATGTGATTTATAGAATTCATTAAGCATTTGTGCTGGCAATTTTTGTTGCTCTACAATTTTCTTCTCTGTCCTGCTGTTTTTCATAATCATATTAACTCATGTTTCAGCCAACACCTTTTTAATCAAGTGGTTAAGAAAAGAATTGTGGCATGTTATAAGATTTGGGTTCAAACCCAAGCAATTCCATCCCCCAACCCCTAATTGTAAAAAAACTCATCTTTTAAAGCACTGAGTTTCTACATAATTAATTACATTATGTTTTTGTAATCATAGTACATGGAACGCTGTAAATCTGAGGTGGGCCTTACAATGTTATCCCATTTCTGTCTGAGTCACCTGCTTACTATGCAGCCCTACACTTCACGCAGCCTTGTTGCCTAGAGTTGTTACTGTTTAGCTGCATTTTCTTTAAACATCATCACTTGGGCGAGCATGACTATCCTGCAGTTATATTTGTAGCTTTTGTCCCCAAGTACTTATTTGACTTGATAATTATAACGTTTGGAATTGTTGAAATATTTGACTTTCAGTCTAGGAGCTTGGTATTAAGAAGTCAAAATAAGAGCTATCGACCAGTTTTCTTTAGAAAGGTTGGTGAGCAGATAGCCTTCTTATATGTGCAGTATTCATGGATAGTCTTCATGTTATTACCTCAGATCATCTTATTTTCTGAAATACTCATTTAGGAGGATTTAGAGCAATCACTTCTGAGAGCTTCCCGCCAACAGAATCAACTGAATCCTGCTTTTAGACCAGGTGATATTCAGGTATATGGCTGTTCTCTTGAAAGGAATGTTTGGTACTGTACTTTTTCCGGTTTGCTTGATAAAATTGACTTTATTCGTGTGCACACAAATAATATAATATAGTTATGCTAATTTTTCTGAAGATATAACCTTCTTTATGCTAACATATTTTTATTAAAACATTTATAGGTTGCTGTTTTTGAGGAAATAATTAAGGGGATGAAAGTAAGTTGCTGCATTTAATAATTTCTATTCAACAGCTTGTTTGCTAGTACAGAAAATGGAGCTTTAGGGAGAAGAAACATTTGTTGTTTGAACTGTAAATCTGAAAAACGACAATCAAAATTTGCAGGATAGTTCTACATCAACATGGGATGATGTTGTTTTCATTCCTCCTGGTTTCGACGTTTCCACTGATCCCACCCAACAACAGTAGGCAACAGCATGAGTAGGTGATGTGATCTTTAGCTAGACTAACTTTCTATGCTTGCACCCTGGTTTTATTGATGTTTTAGGATGAACTCGCGTCATGCAATATGCATAATGAAAGCTGAAGTTAAGAGATTTAAGGTTCATTCATTCATATGACAAATATGCAGATGGTCTGTGGTCTGTCAGAGGAGTATTGGTTATCCTGGTCTTCTTCAGCTATGGAGAAAAGGTTTGGATGCTCAATGCTTTCCCCTGACTGATCCGATCATGTTTGCCGGCGAAGTAAAATGTAATATTTGGATCTTGCATATCATTTGGTTTGCAGATTGTAGTTTGAAGTTGCTTAAAATCAAGATGCTTACCAAAGAAAAAAGGGTAAGAATTGGAAAATTATTAAAAAATAAATAAAGTGTTCAAGTGAAACATCTTCCTTCCGCTGAGTTCCGTTTGAAAGCTTGAAAATTTTGCATAATTGTGTAATATGATGCAGTCTTGGTTCAATCCAGGTTTTACCCTTGTAAAATTATCTTGTTCGGTTCATGGCAATGGTTAAGGGAGTACATTCAGTTAAATCAATTAATTTTTAACTGAATTAATTAAAATTAAGTTAATCAAATTGTATTAGTTGACTTTCATTAACTGAATTAAAATTATGAATTTTGAAAATTTAGGTGCTTGAATTTAATTCGATTAATCTTTAATTAATTATATAATAAATATTTAAATTTGTTTGTAATTTCGTATGATGTACAAATTAATTTTATTCATTTAAAGGTGTTTATATACATAATAAATTAATTCTTTATATTATTTATATATAAAAAATTTTAAATTTTTTGATACGTAGAAAGAAAAAAAAAACAAATTTAAATATATGCCCACACAAATCAGAATAAATTATTGTAAAATAATAGAATAAACCTAATAAATAAAACATTTCATCGAGCAAGAAAAATGCTTATTATCAAAATAAAACAATTATGAATACAGAAAAGCATGAAAAAATAATCTCAACCTATGGGCTTCTCCTTGGACAGGGGAGAAGGAAACAGAGAATTGGCAAAAAATGATTTGGGCAAATAAATATCAATTTATCATCAATTTTGCCTTAATCATCTACTTTACCTTTTTGGTGTTTCTCATCTGTTTTAATGGTATGAAATTAATCATGTTCGGAGTTTAATTACAGTTAAAACTTTTCACCCTTTTTCATACTTACTCTACTTTTATTCATTCATCAAGTCATTAAACTTTTTATCCAGTCACACAAAAATAAAAGTTAAAAAAAAAAAAAGAAGGAAATCGGACCAAAATAAATATTGAATTAGTGAATCGGACCGAACGAAAGTGGAATGCCAAAATTAATATTGGCCTCAGATACAGTAAAAATTTGTCATAATTACCCCAAGGTAAAAAGTTAGCAACTCCATTAATATTGATGAGGGAAATCAAAGTAGAAAGAAAAAAAGAGACAGCATTACCGAAAACCACTTTTATGAACGGATAAGAAATTAAGAGAAAATGTCATTTTTTTATCAATTCAAACGATCGATGCATGATTCAGTGATTGTGTGATTTCTTGGTAGAGTATTGGATATTCAAATTCAGTGATCAGATTGTATCTCTAGCAACTTTAAGTAGAAAAAAAAAATGATCGATGCATGTTTCTCAAAAAGCAAAGTTTTGAATCCCAAATTTTTTCAAATAAAGAAAGTGAGGATATACCTTTTCAAAATCTGATAAATTTAAATTTATTATTATTAAATAATATTATTCTAAATATTTATAAATTTACATAATTAAAATTATTTCATGCATCGCACGAATAAAAGCTAGTTGTTTTTACAAAATGATTAAAAACAGGTCAAAATTCAAAAATTATTTATAAAAATTGTAAAGATTTGAAACTGAATACTTTACCCTTAAAATTAAATTTTAATTTTAAGTACTTGCAAAGTACTTGCACCAACCTCCCATTGACAATTTTAAAATCCCTGAAGCTGTTTAAAATGGCAAATTTGTTTTTCATGGTTATATAGGCTCCCTGAGCAAACCTATATCATAGATGGGGCAGCCAATAGCTGCAATAGGCAAATTCTTAAAAAAGAGCATGAACCCTACAAGATTTTCATCAATGCTTTGCTGCAGCCTGCAAACTCAATAAAGCATCTCAATATTATCTTTTGGTTTCATTGCTTCAAGTTGGTAGCTAAGCCACCTTTTTGCATTAATATTCCCAACCACCCACGTCCTTGAAAGGAAGATACATTCCCCTCCAACACAGCTATCCCATCATTGCAGCTGGACAACTTGTAATGCTCATTTTTGAAGGAACAAATTGTAGGGGAAGATTGCCGTCCCTTGTGAGACATGCATAGTAACTCATCAACTGCTCTCAGACTAAAGTATGACCACTTTATGTCATGGGAGGGACCTTTGCCTCTGCCCACCTTCTGCTTTATTAACTTTATTATTATAGTAATTTGTGTGACTAGATAGATTCTTCTGTCAGGGCTTAAATAATTGACTATAACAATGTCGTTTACTGATAATCTTGTAGCAGAAGGTTTGCCGTTTCAAATTTATTACAGACAGTAGCATTTGACAGAGTAAAATTTATCATGGAGTAGAACTGGTGCTTGATTTTGATTTATCAGTATTATTTTTTAAGTATTTAGCAGCCATTACTGTCAAATGAGGTCTGATCAAAGTTGACAAGCATTATTCTAAAGAGAAGTTAATTGGAAGTATTAATACATGGAAAGCTACGAGGGTGGAAAAGAGAAGGATGGGACAGTTAGTTAAATTAAACCATAGTATTATATATAGTAAAAAAAAAAAGGTAATTATTCAATGTTTTCATCACATTACAATCTTATTTGAGATTAAAACAATAGTGATATTGATTTTTTTTGTTCATACAAGAAAGAAAGAAAGAAAGAAAGAGTCAAATATTGAACTTGTTATATCATAATTAGGCCGATCCGGTTCAATTACAAGTTATGGCGAGAAGAGTTCACATGGGAAATCTAAGGCCATTGATCCAGACAGAATACTAGTCATATCACAGGTATAATAATACCCAGATACCAAATAGAGTAAAAAACCCCTAACAATAAGAAAGTCCTCGACTAGATAAAATAAAGAGTCTCACTCTTGACCGGACTAAAGGTGATTTATTATATAAAGCTCTCATATATATACCTAAAACTCAAGTCTTAATACATTCTAAATACTTCGAACAAAAAAAAAATACATTCTAAATACTTTTCCTATCTTCGAAATATTGACTTAAGCATCGGAATGTGCTCCGATGAAAAACTTCCAATGCCTCATCACAGATCTTTCTCTTTGACAGGAATCGATTCCAAAAATAATCATAATCAGAGCTTAGTTTAAAAGAAAATTAATAACTGTGAAGTCAAACTTAGATGTCAAAATAAAATTTCCATATGATTGGGAATGAATCCTCACCACATTAAACTACACAACCAATCGATGCATAATTGTCGGATGTTCATTGGAGACATATCAGCATACTTACGGTTGTAGTAATTTCGTTTAGCAAGGATCCAATTTGACCGTTGGGTGAAGAAACTCAAATTCCAAGAAAATGTAGGTATTTCCCTTTAAACAAGGGCATATAAATGATGATGACGATGAAGATGTTTTTGTTGCCATTTCATTATATTCAAAAGCATAGGAATCAATCAATCACGCGTCCAATGTGACAGTCCAATTACAATTGGAATCTTTAAGGACAGCAATATTCACAAAGGGCCCCTACTCTCACTCTCACCGCCGCGCTTGCTTGTTGGGTTGGTGAATTACATATATTCGGCCATCTCCATATTAATCAACATTCATAAAACCATATGCATGCATACACACTTCTCCCATGCATTTTTTCAACCACTTAATATGCGCACCATATTCCCTTAGATACGCTGTGGAATTTTTCGTTTTCATATATACAGAGTTTTGGACCTCTATTCTCATTTCTTAATTAATGTAATTTTATGATTATTTATATGATTTTAAATCTTCACATACATATCAATTTTTAAGAATCTTGATTCTGAATCATTAACATTCTCAATTGAACACTTCAATAGTTAAAACTTGAGACTTAGTCCATAAAATCTCAAGTTCAATTAGTTTTGGCTTCAATTTTTATTTTTCATTGCTATAAGTGGTTATATATCTTATCTAGTCTTCACATACATGTCAATTTTAAAAATATCGAGCCTTTATCTATAAGCAATATACTTAAATGAAATATTTCATGTTAAAATTATAGATTCCATCTTCAAAGTTTTAAATTGAAATTCTAAAATGCGTTTGAAGTTTTATCTTCAAAGTTGCGAATTGATATTTTAAAATGCGTGTGAGATTCTATCTTCAAATTTTCATAAAATGCAGTTAATAAGATTTGTGAGATATAAGAGAGTTACTTTAATCTTTTTGTTCCTAAGAATGCACTCAAATCTATAATTAAAAAAAATTCTTATTTCTTATAAGTAGCTCAAATCTTTATTTACAAAAAATATTGAAATGAATTATTGCTTTATCAGTACTTCATGTAGAGCTAAATTTGATTTTATGTATTTATTTATTTATTTTCAATGTAATCTTTAATTAAGTACATTAAATAGTGGTACATGCATCATGCATGTATTTATTTTTAAAAAATAATAATTTTTTAAAGTCCTTATCCACATATGAAAAAAAAGGATATGGTCCCAAAACTGCTAGTTTTTATCTCTACCTGAAAGACGTATATGTATAATGATGAGCTGTTCAAACCATTGCTTTTGCTCTGCCTGATTTAAATTGAATAGGGTTTGTGTATACATACACACGCATATACACACACATATATGTGTGTGTGCATATATATATATATATATTACATATACACCCGCAATCAAATATATCATTCATGCTAGTAATTAAGCTAAGCACATCAAGTTAGGAAGTCTAATTTCCATTTATCTTTTACTAGTCAAGAGGCCAGCTCTATTTACAGTAGACAAACTTGGACAGAGTTCTTGCATAAATTATTACAAAATTGAAATGAATTTCATAATACACACACACGTGTGTGTATATATATATATATATATATATATATATATATATAAGAGCTTTGGTGTGAAAATGTAAATATTAGAAGCTAGCTAGTTGCTTGACATTTTGCTCATGAATATATTTTTAAATGTAGATTACAGCCTGAATCTTAATTTTAATTTACTTAAATCCCCTGAGAACAAATCATGTACTTGTATTAGAAATTTGGTATCAATATAATTTAGTTATTGTAAATTTCGATCCCTTTGATTGTAATCAATTAATTATTAGTGTTTCTTAATCCCAATACATAGACTATAAGTGTAACATATCATGATACTCCAATTCGCCGTTGATCCAAAAATTCATAGATTGAAATTATCAAGTCTAAAAACTGTTCACGTATTAATTAATTTCAACCATTGCTTATTAGTACACAATGTACATAAAAGAAGATTAGTAATTTCATTCCAAGACTGAAATATAGCTTGAATACTACTATTTTCATTCTCTCTCCTTTTTTTTAATTGGCACACTAGCTAATTGTGTGTGTGTGTGTGTTTTTTTAATATAGGAATTAGAATCACCCGCCTACAAAATGATTGATGGTACCTTCTTTAAGATTAATTTAACCATATAAAATATTTCAAACAATCTTCACCTTTATAAGCTTAAACCTAGCTAGCTAATGCTTTTATTTATTTATTTATTTATTTATTTACCAATCATTGATGCGAAGCAATGGCGTTGGAGAAAGGGCATCGCAAGCTTAATTTACTGTAAACGTCTGTATGTATAGATATTAATATTGTTGGTGATGGTTGTTGTTCTTGTTAAATATTTCACCACAGCCATTTATTAATTAATTTATTAATTAATTAATAATTTTTTATTTATTATATGCTAGTGCAGGGTCCATCTATGGCAAAGAAATTAACAAAGTGAGAAAGTGAGAGACGGTGATCATCAAGTTTGGGGAATAATTATGTACTTTTTTATGCTCTAACAATTTTACTTTACATTATTTGTGAAGAATTATAATTAGTGGTGTATAATAATAGATCTTTCGGAGCAAATGTGAATATAATTATGCAGCACTAATTGCATTCCAGCAGTGCAGCATATTCGATCCTACCTATATAATTTTAGGTCTCATGATCATTTATTGGGTACCATTACTATATATGTTAATTTTTTTTTAATGTATGAATAAGTCGTGATTTGAAAATATCAAGAATGAATTAGGGTGTGAACTTTGAATTCAAAGTCACTTTTTTATATAAACAAATTGATTTAAACTTTAAATTCACATTTAAATTAGATTCCACAATATATATTTCTTTTCTATCTCGTGTAAATTTCAAAAGTCCATTCTAAGATTTGAATTCAAAACATAAAGGAAAATAACCTTAAACTTTAATACTTGATTGCAGTTTTCATTTACTGTTACTGCATCAAAAGTTGATATTTCATTAATGAGTAAACTGAAAATATACCAAACTCTTACGAGTAAATTCAAAAAACTTATTTGTATTTATTTTTAATCTTAACATATTTTTAGTTTAGAATGAAAATTTTATTGAAACTAATAAAAAAAGGAAAAGTAATGTTATTACGCCAAATTGTTCAGAAATGGTATGAACTAATAAACAATAATTTAATAAACGTTTAACTATTTTTTGTGTAATCACAGATATCCTCTTCTGATTTTACAGTTTAAGATTGATTTTGTTCGGATTAAGAATAGTAAACGTTAAAGCCCTTTTCACAATAACGGGATGAGGGTGCTTGGATTCGAACCCAAGACTTATAATATTCATCTTTAGCCACTAGGCCAAGAGGTTGTTGGTAAATCTACTTCCACTTTTTCCAACAATTTATTAGTAACATTTATTTATGTCGAATAGTTGGATTTATGTACACTTTAGCATTTGTTTACTAGAATAGGATATGATAATTACTTACTAGGTAATTAAAATGAAAATAAAAAAGAATATGAGTTTTAGTTGGAATAATTCATAGTATTTTTAAGAGTTGATTTTTAATTTGAAATTCAAATTTTAATAATTATAATTTTTTTTACTTTTTTTTTCAAACTTGGTCTCTTTTGTAAAATAATAATAATAATAATAATAATAATAAAATACAAATAGAATAATTTTAAGACAAAACACACGTCTAAAAAAACTTTTAATAGGAGGGGAATCCAAGGTATTACCTAATTAACGAGGGTTTTTATTTTCCAGTAAATTGGCAGCTCAAACAAACACATTTTACAACTGCTGAGCAAACCGTGGACCATTGCTTTGCTATGAAAGCAATGTGACGACTGAATTAAAGATGGATTGTTTTCCTCCTTTTGCATTATAATGATAGTGACAATTTTCTCACTTCCCAAAATAATTCACCAAATAACTGTATTCCTCTCTTCTTTTCACAACCTTATTTTCCCAAGGTAAAAAGCAGATAGGTGATTTTCCTCTTAAAGGTTATGTTACAACTGTTACTTCAACTCATTTGCGTGGAGAATCGAACTCATTACTGATTTTACACCTCACCTAAATTGGTTTCATTATTAAGAGGTTAAAGCTTGTAAAATGGTCCCATTGTCTCAACGACAAAAGAAGTTATAAGTTTAAGTCTCTTCATATTTGAATTCATTCTAATTTATGTTAATTTATTCGTTTGATTTATTCATTTTAGCATCATATGTGTTAAAAATTTATAATTTGATTGTGATGGTAATTGTTATATGTATATAAAGAAATTATTTGATATATCATCAATGTAATTTTTAAATTTCCCAAACAAAATTAATAAATTGAGCTAACACACATCTATTCGTGTATATTAAAAAGTAAAAAAATAATTAAAAGATGAAATATGTGATAATTGCTTAACATTTTTTGTGATATTGAAAAGTTTCAATATCAATGTATCAAATACGATTTTTTTTAATAAATTTAAAGAAATTTTATAGAGTTGACCATTTGATTTTGTCCACAATTCTACTACTCCCGAATTTCCTTATAATGACCAGTAGTTTCATAAGTTCCAAAATTTCTTCAAAACATCCGTTCACATGATCATGGTACTTTAAAAAAATCTATAAAACTTGAAAAACACAGATGCCAGATTAAAATTCTATCTGCTTTTTTGTGCATACATACAAGTCCAAGTCATGCAAAGCCTGCCATGCACCTAATTGAAGGTTTTTCAAGCCTAGAAATTGGAAAGCTGGAAACATGGAGGAACCATCTCCATAATTCTAGGAAAATTGAATCTAAGAGACAACTTGCATAGCCTAAGGTATTTTATTTTGCAGTTGTGTTCATTTCAAAACTCATGTTTTTATATCTTCTGCATATCAATCATCACCCATCCATTAAAATGGAGAGACCATTAATGCTCAATATTAAACTTTTAATATTATCAAGATAATCGAATTAAACGATTGAACCGAACTTCTTTGTTATTAAATTTAATTCACTTTCAATCATAATTACAGCACATAACAAATTTCTTCATACCTTTTTTATAAGTCAATAATTGTCTTAATGATGAGATTTTATGATTTTGAGCAAAGATTTTTTCATCTGATCTCTCTCGACTTATTGTTTTGTTATTATAATTGCTTTGAGAGATTCAAAAATGATAAATTATTTATCCAAGAGAGCTTGAAATGTGATATATTCAAAACAAAAACCATAGGCAACGGTCAAATACAATGGTGCATTACATATTAACAACAAAACCTTAGTGTTATATCTCGTGACTCTCATGATTATTCAAAGATTATTCCCAGTTTGAAAGAAAAACCATTAAAACCAATAACAAGTGTAAAACAAGCAAAATGTTAATTGCTAAAGGGGGGAGAAATAGCAAGCTAGATAATGACTAAGATATGATATTAGACACATGGCAAATGTTGAGTGGCTAAGATCACATATAATTGGTGGGCCCTTTTCTGCATGCTAGATCAGGTTGTCATCCACCACTTGTTTTTAAGCAATCATAGTGAAGGACCCCCTACCTTATTTCCTTGGGGGCAAAATCATTGAACATAGTTTTTCTCGCATAAATCCAAACCAAAACTTCAATATGATAATTTGTGTATATAATTTATATTTATATCATATAAAATTATATGTGATTAGCATAAAATATGAAAATTTTTTGTTAAAATTCAATCAACATATCAAACATAAAATCTTACTAAATTTTAGTTCATATATTTTATTTGTGTTATGTCACTGTATTATGTTTAAAATCATTATATCTAATAGAACCCATGTTTTTAATTTTATTCTTTTGGTTAATATATAATTATATGTAATTTTAATTTCCCATTGCTAAAAACCGAGAAAAGTTTCAGAATCGCCCATCCTAAAGGCTCAAACAAAAGCTTCCTAAGTTCCAGCTTTGATTGTATGCTAAGCTGGCACCAGCTCTCGATTTGGCTCTCTTGTTTAGTTATTGCCTCACGCGTTACCCCACCTCCACACGCTCTTTCTTTCCAATTCTCTTTGTAAATTAGCATTTCTTTACCGATATAAATTGCACTCTTTGAAAACTCAAACCCCACTCAAAACATTCACAAAACAACTCTCTATTTCTCTCTCTTTCCTCCCTCTGTCTTTAGTTTTGATATTTTCCGTAGGCAAGAAAAAATGAGTTCTTCTTGTAATGGGGTTTCCATGCTTGTGCTGGTTGGTTTGGTGGTAAACTCTTTGGTAGCTGTTGCCTTTGCCGGTGACTTCTACCAGGATTTCGACTTAACCTGGGGTGGCAACAGGGGAAAGATTTTCAATGGCGGGAAGCTCCTGTCTTTGTCTTTGGACAAGGTTTCAGGGTCAGGTTTTCAGTCCAAGAAAGAGTATTTGTTTGGGAGAATTGATATGCAGCTCAAGCTTGTTGCTGGCAACTCTGCTGGCACAGTAACTGCTTATTATGTATGTTAAAAAACAGTACTAATTTCTACATTCTTTTGCCTTTATTTTAGCCTTTCAACTTCATAATAAAATGCCTTCAGGTTTGATAGGCTAGTAGGCCTACTTGAAAACATCTTTAAGAATAATTACTGGTGAAAAAGAAGTGAAAGTTGAAGGGCACCTATCAACTTTCAAGACCATGGATTTTATGTGGGAAAAAAAGAAAGAAAAACTATTCATTCGCAAGAAAGAATGAAACTATTGTCTGCCACATAAAAAGAAAGTCACATGATTATGGTATGGTCATACCATTTTGCTCTGAGCCATCCCAACTTGTGACCTTTATTAATGAGGCAATAAACTTGGTTTAGATACTATGCTCCACCTTTAATTTTTACTTGTTATTTTTCAGTGCTTTTAATTCCTTTCTCTTTTTCACTAACTTTTCTTTTATCCTAAAGTGCCAATTGCCATGTGTGGTAAGAAAAAGGTTGTCTTGCCACTTGAAAGTTACGCAAAATAGAAGCCCATTTTTCCTTGTAAAACAAAGTAGTATATGTCATCAAACTTGCATGACATACATGTAAAGCGCGATTCTTCATGAAGACTTGAAAAGTTCTTCTCTTACATTTACAAGCAATGTAACTGTTTTTTTTGTTTTGTTTTGATTTGCAGCTGTCTTCTCAAGGGCCAACCCATGATGAAATCGACTTCGAGTTCTTGGGGAATCTCAGCGGTGACCCTTACATCTTGCACACCAATGTGTACGCTCAGGGCAAAGGGAACAGAGAGCAGCAATTTTATCTCTGGTTTGACCCCACAAGAAACTTCCACACCTATTCCATTATTTGGAAGCCCCAACACATAATGTAAGAATAAACCACCAATCCCACCAATGTCTTTTTCAACGTTTGTCTGTTGTCTTAAAATAGTGCTAATATTTGCTGGTTTTGTGTTGTCAGTTTCTTGGTGGATAACATTCCCATCAGAGTATTCAAGAATGCTGAATCAATTGGTGTGCCCTTCCCCAAGAGCCAGCCCATGAGGATTTACTCTAGCCTGTGGAATGCCGATGACTGGGCCACAAGGGGTGGTTTGGTGAAAACTGATTGGACAAAGGCACCCTTTACAGCATACTACAGGAACTTCAATGCCAATGCTTGTACTTGGTCTGGAACTGCTTCATCTTGTGCTTCGACAAGCTCAGTCTCGGGTGGTGCATGGGAAACCAGTGGGCTGGATGCCCCTGGCAGAAGAAGATTGAGATGGGTTCAAAAGTATTTCATGATCTACAATTATTGCACTGACTTAAAACGTTTCCCTCAAGGTGTCCCTCCTGAGTGTAAACGCCCAAGGTTCTGAAGCTTATGCTCATCTGTTGGTCAAGTCTGAGGGTTTCTGTAATATAGTTAATGGTTGCATATATTCTTTCGGTACTTCCTTTATGCATTCAAGTTTCACTCAGCTTGATGCTTAGGGGTCGAATAAGTTTTATATATCTTCTGTTTTCTTATTTTGTTCTTTGTACGTTTTGAATTTTAATCATCTTATGAGGTTGAAGATGGCTATAAATTCAGTTTCGGATAATAAAATTTCCGTTTTGTTAATCAACATAGCTTTGCAGAGATTATATTGCCCTGTTTTCTTGGATGTTTGGGGTCAGAATTATCCTCATGACCGGAGATTCTTAATTCTGTACAAAAACAGAGATATCCACAGAAGTTAATTTTAGGTTGTTGAAATTGAAACGATTAATAGAGGTAAATGAGTTCTTCGTTATGATGAGAAAACTAGTAAACCAGTAGAACACGATGTGCTAGGAGACGGAAGAGAGGAAGATTGGAGCATATCTTGAAGTATTGAATACAGAGACAAGTGGTGGTGGAAGGTTGAGAATCAGGTGAAACAAGGCTTAAGGAGTGTATGAGAGAAGAGAGCAATGTAGAAAGAATTTAAGAGAGATGAATTACTCAGCCAAAAATCCTTGCAAGAATAGTGAGAATTCTTATATATAAGCATCAAGAATAAGAGTTACAAAACATAAACATTAACAGGCATATTAACTAGAATTAAATAATGAATATAAGATTCTATCAATTATTCTTAAAGGAAAAGAAAAAACACTCTTTTAAAAAAAAGGTTAAGAGAATAATTCTTAGCTATCTCTATATTTGATCTATCGAATCAAACTCTCCAAAATATCTTAATAGTGAAGTTAACTAAAGAATCACATCTTATTCCAAGGTTATTTTCACTTCTTCTCGATGAAAGTGCTATTATGTAAAGATGTTGATGTTGTAAGAAAGTATTATGCTGTGAAAGAATTATTTTGTGAAGAAGCTGCTCTGAAAAAAAAAAATCCATGAATGAACTCTTTTGAGAAGAGATGGAACTCTTTTAAGAATAGATTTTTACGTGAATGAGCTCTTTTGGAAAGAGATAAAGAGTTTTTCTGAGAAGAAGATCTTCTGAGAAGATGCTATTATGTGATTTAACTATTTTGATAAGATGTTTTATGAAAAAACTCTCTTAAGAAGAAGTTATTCTATGAAGAAGTTAGTTTAAAAAGATAATTGTTTGTGAAACGACTTTGTTATTTATTTTGACTGTCTTTCACTATAATATGAAATTTAAAAAGATTAAATATTAATTTCTAAAATCAAATATCTAAGTTAGCTTTTCTTGTGATGCTTATGATTTCAATCTACATAAGAACAATGGAGATGAGTAATTCTCTCGAGCACAAGTACTTAATCTTCCGTGACCATAAATTAAAATATAGAGTTTTGGATCATTAAAAAGAATAATAGACAAAGTCAGAGGTATGCCCCTGCCTGTAACCAAGTGTCCTAGCCTAGGTAGGCCGTACCCATTATGGGCAAACCTATGGAACTGAAGAACTTGTGTGAAAGAATAAATTTAGTTCTATGGAAGAAAGGATAAGGCTTTCCTGAGAGAATGCATCAGCATTCAGCAACAGTACATTACAGGACCAAAACAGAGGAGACTGCACTGCCGGCTGCTGCTACAATCCAAACATTATCTTGAAATAACCATCAAAACACGTGAAGATGGTGTGGTATGACCGATGGTCCTGTCAGTCTAACTTCAGCCATACATGTCTTCAACTTCAATAATTACACAAGTGGCCAACTAAAGAAAATCATATCACAGTTATCAAGTGTTCATAAGATTGTTCACAGCTATAACGCTGGTGGCATATAATCATCTAACTTATCATTTTATTTCAATCAATTGTGTTCTTAATCATTTATTTTTGTTCAATTCAACTTTAACCATTTTTTTTAATCCAATTGAGCTTCAATGGAATGAAAATTGATAACGTGAATTACATGGTTAATGTGATGGACATTAATTAATTTCATCCTATCAAAGACTTAATTAAATGAAAATAAATTTTTGAGAGTTCAATTAATTGCAACAAAAGCATAGAACTTAAATGATTACATAAAATGGTGAATCAAATGTTTAAGCTAGTATCCCTCTCTCACGAATGTAACATCGTTGCCTCATTTTTGCAATATTCTATTGTCCAAGTCGCAGAAAAAAAAAATCAAAACAAAGTAGGTTAAGAAAAACCATAAAAAAATGCTAAAATAGTGTGACGTGTAGCCTTACAAGCCAAGAGTTGGTAAGCGTTGAGTGGTTGACCTAACATTCTTGACTTTTTTGTATATTTTGCATCGAAAAAGTTTGATTATTTTCTGTTACAAATCAAGCTTCTCCTTCACTCTGTTCTTTGAGTTTGATTATTTTCTGTTACTTGGGAAGAGACTCAAAGAAGGGAGAGAGATGGAAGAGTCGCAAAATTTTGGGCATGAACATCCTCTTCTACTGTTGAATGAAGAGCTAATCAGCCATGGAAGTAAAGAAGCTGACTGTTCGAGGTGTGGGGAAAGGGTGTCAGCTCCAAGTTTTAGCTGTGTGGAGTGTGGGTTTTACCTCCACAAGAAGTGTGCTGAGGCACCTTTGGAACTTTATCATCCTTTTCATCGCGACCATCCTCTTGTTCTTCTGGAAAATCCACCCTATTCAGCAGGTTGCGATTTCTGTGACGAGCATTGTGAGAGGTTCGTTTATCACTGCTCTTGTAACTGGGATTTTCATATCAAATGTGCTTTATTTACATATAATATTGCTAAAAAAAACTTTGAAGAGCTTGAACAAGTTGCTTGTGAAGATTCATTGATTTCCATGGAAAATGATATAGCTGAAGATCTTAAACAGTGCTTCGGTTGTTGGGAACCACTAGCAAATGTGAAGTCATCGACACACATTCACCCAGTTTTTTAGACGATCCTCTTTCATTTGTGATGCATGTGGTGTCGAAGGACATTATCTTACTTATATATGTTGTCCATGCAACATTATGGTGCATAAAAAATGCATTTCATTGCCACGCATCATTAAAAGCAAGTGGCATGATCATCGCATTTTTCATACCTATTTCCTTCCAGAAGATTTTAAAAGTTTGGATTGTGTAATTTGTCATGATGAGGTCAATCCAGAACATGGCAGTTATGGTTGTTCAGATTGCAGTATTATATTCCATGTGAGTTGTGTGACAAAGGACGAAGATTCTTATTTCGTGGTTTCACTAGATAACGAAGATGAAGAATCTAGCGAAAGTTTGGAATTATTGTCTGATAAATCTATTGAGTCTTTCACTGTTATTGAGCAGAATGAAGCTGGAGAAGCTACAAAAATAAAGCATTTCAAGCATATACACAACTTAGCGATATGTGACAAAATTGTGGAATATGCTAAATGTTGTGAGGGCTGCCTGTTACCCGTCTTGGATTCATTTTACCATTGCTCACAATGTGATTTCTTTCTTCACAAAGCTTGTGCTGGATTATCTAAGTTGAAGCACGTTTGGCATCATAGGTGCCGGGAACGCCTTAGACTTACTTCAGGCTTCCTTTTCAGCTGTGAAAATTGTTACGACATGTCTAATGGCTTTGCCTATAAATGTAATGAATGCGAGGATCACATATGCCTTCGATGTGTAATTACACTAACTCCTGGTGCTCTAAGATGTCGAGGACATGAACACTCCCTCCTTTATTATAATGAGTATCGAGGGCAATGTAGTGCTTGCGGCAATTTTACCTTCGGGGCATTACGTTGTAAGGATTGCAATTTTACATTAGATTGTATATGTTTTTCATTACCAACTACAGTTCGGCATAAGTGTGATGAACATCTTCTTACACTCACTTATCATGATGATAATAATTATTCGGAATGTCATTATTGTGACATTTGTGAGGAAAGGCGAGATCCAAATTGTTGGTTTTACCAATGTACAACTTGCGATAATTCTGTTCATGTCCATTGTGTCCTTGGAAAATATCCATTTATAAAGCTCGGGAGTATTTTCGAAGAAGAAGATCATCCACATCCTCTCACTTTTGTCAAGAAGACTTATTATTACCCTGAATGCATTAAATGTGGTCAGCCTTGTCATGATCTGGCCCTCGAATGTGCAAAGTCTGGGTGCAACTATGTTGTCCACTGGAATTGTACAGAACAATTTCATTTAGCAAAAGGTGGTGGCGTCAACCGTTAAGATAATTCATTACCACTTGAAAACAGAGTATGGTTTCAACTCAGTACTCAGTTACTTTGTAATGCTTGTCATTATTATTGAAACTTGGCTTTTCTCAATTTTAAGTTTATATGTAACGCAACCATCTTAATTACATGGAATTTGTGAGCATTGAGTTGCCTTTAATTATTCAGTTTAGAAAATTTTCTTACTTAATTTGACCCTATACTTCTACTTCCTTGAAGATAACAGTAAGATTTCTGTGTTCTATTCTTTAAATATATCTCTTGTTGTAAGCGTAAGCTTTTGTGTTTTTTCAGGTGTCAGGTTTTTGATGTAGATGTCGTCGATGCTCTAGAGAGCAGTATTATAAATAAGGGTTCTCTCAGCTTTGTTTCTCTTTGGAAGCCATAATTTGATTGGCCGCCATTACTACCCTGACGGCTTAAAATGTGGTGAGTCCTGTCAAGATTTGGCTTTCGATATGTGCAAAATCTGAATGCAAGTGTGTTGTGTATATTGTGCACTTGGTATTTGTAATGCTTACATTGGTATTTCTAATGCTTGCTGTTATTTGTTACCATGATTTTGTGTGGAAGCATTTCTAATGGCTTAGAATCTTTTGATTTGGGCGGCTGTCAGAATTTTGCAGGAATATCATTTTGTAATGCTTACTTTGGTATTTGCATGCCTGGTTATTTGCTATCGTAATTTTGTATGGAAGCATTTCCGGTGGCTTCTTTGGATTTGGGTGGTTGTCAGATTTTTGGTCAATTAGCCCTTCAACTTCAGGTTTTTCAGAATATAACAGATTTTGGTTTGGATCATTACTCAATTTCTGGTATTATTCCAACATCTATTGCAGAGCTTTGGTCGTTAAGCTGAATAGATCTTACCTATAATTTGTTAGAAGCGTTCGCCTCTGGAACATGGCATTGGTGGGTTTTTATTAATCAGATTTGTATAATTTTGAATTTATAAATTGAAAAGAAACCTTCCTGATGAGTTTGTTTCGTTTTGGGGGGTGTTTGTAGTAGAAACCTATTTGTCCAATCACACAAAGTGAGATTTTATGGTTAAGGGAACCCCGTTGACCTGAAAATGAATTTTATCAAATTCCAACTTTTTCAATTTGATAGCTTGGGATTGGGATCTTGGCGTTTGCAATCATATTTTTCTGAAGGCTTCATTCATCGTTATCAAGTATTATATTTACGAGGTTGATGCCCGCACTTTGTTGCGGGAGCATAGAAGAAATAAAGTAGGTGTAAAAGCAAGCGGAAAGAGGATACATGCAAGGGCAGAAAGAGGAAATTAACGGTCATTATAATCCAAACAATGCTGTCATACAGCATTAGATATATGAAAAAAAAGGTGAAAGACACATCCAGAAAATAGCAGAAAAAATGAAAAAGAATGTACCAAAAAGAGAAAAAGAAAAAGAAATGTATCCGGTCACAAATATTAGTTTAATAATGAGATCTACAATTGGGTCCAAAAACAAATTAATGAGATCTACAATTGCAGACCATAACTTCAAACATGGGTGATTAGATCATGATGAACAAAAAACGACAAATTGTTTCTAGCCAATGGTAGTTTCTGTATCTGTCCTCATCATCGTGCATTCATATTACGAAAGATCGGATTGAACATAATAGGTTGGTTTTTTTTTTTCAAATCCAACAAAGTAAAATGCTTCGTAATGGGAGCCTAGAAGCTGCAACCCCAAGTAGTGCCTCCATAAGCTGCTAAATCAAACGGAAGCACTTGACGAAGGCCCATCCTTGGCCGATTCTCTTCTCCCCTCAAGATAGAAATCCAATTTTTTTTCTTCTTCAACTTATTCCTTTTCCATTTCATTACTGAAATATCCAACTTGAATCAATTCTCCATTTTCAAGTGGGATTCTTGCTTTTTAGTTCTTCAACTTTTCGTTTTTATCCAGAAAACTACATTCTTATTTCTCGTATTCCTCCAAAACAAATAGCGATCCTCTATTTCTTTTTTGTCAAACAATCCAAAGTCGAAACCAGCTCACTATTGCCCTCGCGGCCTCTTGCTTCATGTCAATGCCATTAGTTCCTGGTGTCGAATGGGATTGTGGGTTGTGTGGATGCTAGAATCAGGGGTTTGAGTTGCTGTGGAGTTGAGTAGTTTCTCTATTTTAATGTTTTTTTTTGGAGGGGGGAATTGGTGATGTGGCCGGTTATTTGGGTATGGGTTTGTGACTGATGATTGTAGAAGTGTTGATATGGGTGGCGACTTGGTTATGGTGGCTATGGGGTTGCAGGTTCGATTTTTTTTAACCCAAGTTTTTAATTGTAACGCGCTCAGGCAAACAATTCCTGGCGAAAAATCCAAGGCGTGCACGTGAAGAGAAGCACAAAGAGTGTTTTTCCATTTTAGACACATTAACCATCAACCAATAACAAAAGTAGTCGAGTAGAAAGAGGAAAAATGGGCAAAATGACGTGGCTGCGTGAGGTCTCAAGAAAATCTACAACTTTTATATATAAGACTAGAATGGAACCTGCGCTTTGGTGCAGGATCAATTCATAATTTGATGTATAAAGATGCTAAAATAAAATGGATTCAAAATGCATATATGCACAATATTATATATGCAGGAACATTGATTATGAATTTGTCATATTCGAATAATGAACTAAAAGCATTTAACACAATTGTATGGCTATAACACATGATGATCTAACACAATCTAACTTTAACAGCATACCCAGATAAACTAAACTCCCCTAAACAAAGAAAAATTAGAAAACAAGTGAAATAACACACCAAAATCTGAATTATATGCAAATAGAAAAGCAATCTAGTTTTCCAAATATCTTAAATTGAGATTAAAGGAAAACAGCATAAGATCAAAGGCAAATTGTGTAATCAAATGAGATCGAAACAATATTCTTAGAAAGCAGACCAGAAAGTGATCAAAGACTGGGGAATTCCTCAACCTTGTATGGAGTAAGCTCGAAGGCAAAAGGAGAGTGAGAGAAATAGAAAAATAAGGTGCTGGGAAATTGCAAGAAAGAGAGAAAAAATAAATAATTGATGAAATAAATAGTGAGAAAGAGAATAGAAGAAGAAAAAGAAGAAGAAGCAGAACCTCCATTAAATCCATGGTTGCAGCACACAAATCCAACAATTCTAATCCTTTAAAAGCAAAAAATTTGATATTCAGCAACTCAAACAACCAGTATACGTATACGCAGCTGCCAGCATGTTTTGCTGTGTTTTTCCGTGTACAGAGTCTTCTTAATTTCACTTTAATAAGTACTCTAAAAATTATAATTAAAATGATAATTAAAAATATTCAATCATTTAACCAAAAAAATAATAATAAAGAGAGCAACTCATTGAACATCAAGATTCATTATTTGACCATAAAGCACAACCTCCAAACATGAACCAATCAATTATTTTATTAAAAGGGTAAATTGCCCATTAAAAGAAAATAAATAAAACACAATTTAGAATTGTTTTAACTAAAGTAGATTGAATCAGATAAGATTAGAAATACCAACAATAGCTAATTGAGCAAATTTTATGCAGCTTAACAGCATAATCACAAACCGTTGAAATAAAAAAATGTATTATTATAACATCTCCAATAATAGACTAATGATAAAGAACCAAATCATATCCAACTTCACATCAAACCAAAACTCATTTTTATAACAAATAGTTGAGGGAATGACATATATATATATATATATATATATA
This sequence comes from Heritiera littoralis, assembly GCA_031772115.1. Classification (NCBI taxonomy): domain Eukaryota; kingdom Viridiplantae; phylum Streptophyta; class Magnoliopsida; order Malvales; family Malvaceae; genus Heritiera; species Heritiera littoralis. The sequence goes on from JAPDPK010000058.1 coordinate 531,916, forward strand.
TATATATGAAAGGAGAAGAAAATAACCATCTTCTTCCTCTACTTGCATCCCTTCTCTTTCTTCCTCTTTGTCTCTAATGGAAGAAAATAAATAAAAAGGAATCCAATCTAGCCAAAAACACCCAGAAGGTCAAGTGTTAGGCTTATAATTCAGCTCTTAATACCAAAATACTTAGTTGGCAGCTTAGGAGATGCATGGACAACTTTAAGTTAAAGTATACATTAAATCAATAAAAACTCTAATCATACGTTCACTATAATTTGAAATTTAGCAGAAGAATATTTATCATTTCAATTATATGACAACCAAATGGACTACTCAGCCCATGCCATGCACATAAAATAGACAATAATAAGAGTTCATGGATTATTTTGATGTTCTCTTACATGAATATCAAGTCAAATGCACATGAAATTTTACAATTCACATGAAGCTACTTACCTCAAGTTTCTCTAATGAGGTCCACTTATTTTCCATGTAACAAAGCTTCAAGTTCACATTAGTAAAGTCAGTTTTCTATCTAATAAAACTTCAAGTTCAAAACTTCAAGTTCAGATTAGCAAAGTCAGTTTTCTATCTAATAAAACATAGTCTTTCCTTTCTTCTAGCTTTCATCGCAAAACTTCCACTTCTATTCACCAATGTAATTATCCATGTATAACAAATAAGGGGGGGGATGGGGTTTGACAATTGGAAGTAGTAAGTGTAGATTTTATTTCTTAGAGAAAATTAGTATATAGGGTTAGAACCAAAAAGTAAGCAAAACTAATTAGCAACTTATTATATAATGAATGACATTTTCAATTGTTATTTAATTACACCAAAAACAATAATAAGAACTAATCTAATACCAAGAAAATTAACAACAATACAAATACCAAAATAAAAATTTATTATTATTAAAATTCAAATATAAAATCATAAATAACTAAAAAATTAATATATAATCATTTAACTTTATTTATTCTTCATCTACATTTACAAAAAATTACTCCTTAAATTTCCATCAAACTTTTTGCTCTAAATCTCTCTATCTATACCAAATTAATTACTAAATTTTTATCAATGTCTTTTCTACCTAAATTTCCCTCCTATTTAAATTTCTAATATTTCCTCCTATCCTAAATTTCCCCTTAAATTTAAAAAAAAAAAAACCAAGCCTATTTCCCCATTCATATTCCATTCCCAACAGATCCTCCCTTAATTTTAACCCACAATCTCAGTCCAAACCCAAGTCCCACCAGCATCTTCCTTTCTTCCATATCAACCATTGGTCCATCCCCTGATTCTCTCCCCTCCCTCATCCCTTGTTAAGCTCTTCGGTCTTCCTGTAGCAAGTGAAACAAAACTTTTGCAACAATTCAAAAAAAAAAAACTAATTTTAAGTTTAAATATCAATGCTTACCTTCAATTACTTGATTGCGCTTGATCATGATTGAGTATTTGAGTTTGACTCAAGCTGAATTTAAGTGAGAATAGTATATAGATTTAGGGTTGTTTTCTTATTTATGGCTCTTAAATTTGTTTAGGTAGAATAAGCTGTTTGTACTCTTATGTCTTCTTTTTTCTCATTGATAAACGATAAAAAAAAAAGAGTGAAAGGGAAGGTTTGGACCCGAGTAGGATTTTGGTTTCTCGGCAAAGGCAAAGACTGAGAATAAGGAGACAGGACGAAAATCAAAGATTAAAAGTTAAAAGAAGTGGGTAGATGAAATATTGACTTTCCCAACCAAAAAGAAAAAGATGGAAAGAAGGAATTGATGAACCAATGACAACCAAAGCTGGAGCCTGGAAGGCAGAAAGCACAAGAGGGTGAAGGGAACGCTCAAATGACAGGAGTGATACAAAGGCAAAACGAAAGTGCAGGGGCCAGAAACAAACAGGAAAGAGTCGCACGCGCAATCCAAGTGAGAAAAAAAAACTCAGATGAAATTATCATGCTACCTGCAAATCGACAAAGATCAACAACTAATGTAGGATGAATAGTGGAAAAATCGTGCAAAACGACGTGGCTGAAGCGTGGGTTGCGTCGGTTTACAATCTTCATAATATAGATTGTTATTCCCAATTCATTTCCATTCCTTCAAAAATAAACCTGTTATCATTCAATCCTTGCTCAATGAATTTCTCCACGTTTGTCGTTTCCCACGCCTCAGCCGCCAACCCCACCACCCCATACACTGAAATGCCCAAAAACACAAACGAAAAGGAAAGGGTATCCGTCAGCCCCTTTAAGACCATTTTTGTCGCCTAAAATGCTTTCATAAAGCTGTTTCTGCCTGCTACAAAATCAAACCAATTCTCTGCCATTTGTTCATTTTTATTTGTTACATCCAATCCCGTATGAGAATTATAATAATTATACAAAAAAATTCTAAGGTCAATCTATGGCCATAACAAAATTGGATGTGCCATAAAAAATAACATTTTAAAAAAATAAACTTCAATCTGAAATAAAAAAACCAAGTGCCCCGTAAACCAATTAAATTAAATTACGCATTCAAAACTAGTTTCTTTTACTCAAGCTAACGTAGAGTTGTACATAACTACAACTATACAAGTTCTAAAATAAAAATCCTTAATAATGATACCTATGAAGCAAAGTTGGTTTTTTTTTTTTTTTAAATTTTCCAATAGCTATAATTCTCAAGATCCAGAAATTGCAACATATTTCTGAGCCTGATCTTTCAATCTCATTCAAATAGGATACTTCTCTTTCGTGGACAAAGTATGAACAAGTTCTAATGCTGTCTGTGTACAACAAATTCAGCAGCTATTTGGTGTGGAACGGAATGTCTTTAAAGCAAACTTCATCGCATGAATCACAAAGAAAGGGCTTTAACTTCCATTGCAGTATTTTCCTCTTACTTTGAAACTATTTGTTTGATGGGTTGGCCATTGGAATGACTTGTTCTTCAACGTAATTAGCAAATCGCACGCTTGGTCGCTGCCCACACTACATGAACAAAAACTAAGGTCCTTGCATGAGCTTGAAATTAAAATGCTTAAAATATAATTGAGAATCTGTAGCGATTCAGAGATGCCCTTTTATGGAGGGCAAAGTGCAAGCTATACTTAACTGGAATTCTGCAGTGAATGTTTAGATCACAGTTCATTTCACTGAGTCGGGCTTTGGCAAGTTCTTCGGCATCAGAGGCTTTCTTGCAGGCTTCTTTAATCTGAATTGAGCAAATTACCAATTTAGCATGAATTTCTATAGTAATGTCAACCTATGTAGCATATGGACGGTACTGAAATGAAAGCAAAATACTAGGAACATTAAACAGCATGAAAGCAGGATTCAACATTTGCACTAACTGTAATACCGTGTGAGCTAATATAGTACAAAAGGCCAATAAGAGTAAAATGCAATAGTAGCAAGTGCAACATAGCTGAATGTCTCAAGATGAGACCATTTTAGTTTTTTATGGTAGTTGCACATGATTTTAATTGATTTCTAGAAAGCAAGCATCATAAATTAATTCAAATGCAAACATGCGACATTGGCATTCATGATTATTAACGAAGATCTGCTGCTTTCTTTTGGATATTCTGCTACAGGATGACCTTTCCCAAATGAGTGAATGCACGTTGCCCATACATAAGCTTAAAGCATGTCAAGTCTGGCGCCAGTGTTGACAAGCAGCATGATAAGTAGGCCTCTGAGTTAAAGTAATTTTAACCTAGTGGGACTGCAAATACAGGAAGCATTCCACTAATATCAGGCAAAAGTGATCACCCCTTTGATGCAATGATTTTATGCTAAAATATTTTAAGTCGTTCTCAACAATTTATAGTTTCTTTGTCAAACTAAGTATGCTTTAGAGCCTACTAATAAAGTAGAGTATCCAAAACTTTTAAGCTAATAATAAGCTGTCAATGGAAGGACCAAGTTATGAAAAGCTCCACCAAATTTAGTACAATTCTAGCCAGGTCATTCGGGACAAACAGAAGAAAAAAATAGTTGAAATTGGAAACTTGTTTGATCCATATAGAGCATTTCCCCTGTTCTCTCTTTCACCATGCTTACAAAATGTAGACTAAACCTATTAAATGAGTAGCCTGAATCAAGATAGCATGCAGAACGGTCAAGCAAATCTATAAATTACCAACCATAAAGCATTTCTTAAAAGGAGATCAAAATTACCATGTTAGCTCACTCTATCAGAAAGCAAATATGAAAGTAAGAGTTCATGTCATATTCACCTGATTGATGCAAATACTAAGTTGATCATTAGCACCAAAAGCAGATTTTTCCAACATATTCCTTAGGCAGGCCAATTCTTTAATCAAATCTAAAGTCAGTTCTTCAGCATCTTGCATCTGATTCCTTGAGAATTCAAATGACCTCTCCGCATGAAGCCGAAAACAAGAACAGTTCAGACAAGTACAAATACCTCTGCATCCATGTGGAGTTCTTTTAAGGATTCCCTTTTTGAGACCAGCGGCAGGAATTCCTGGAGGAGTAGAGGCTTCAAGAAAGCTATCAGCTTCAATTTGTTTTTCACTGTTCGCACATTTCACATTAGACTTTATGCAGTGCTCTTTGGTTTCTAAAGGTAACTGATAACATCCCGATTTAGCACCTTCTCTTGGCAAGAATCTAGAAATTGTGAGAGAGGTTGATAACATGGCTGGTGGCTCAACCACATTTTCCAGGCTAGTTTCTAACTTCTGATTTGTATTCATTGCAGCATGTTTAACAAGGTATCCCTGTTCCTGTTGTGAATCCATTATCATTGGGGAATCAGCTGCTTGTTTAGGGGGAGATCGTGTCAGCTTATCTTTGGATGAACATCTCGTTGTAGTTGCTGCAGCCACAGGCAGCACAATATCATCACCAGTATAATGCTTCTCAGGACAACTTTTGCCATTGTAAGTTTCCGTGCATGTGTCTTTTCCAGAAGTGAAGACTGATGAAAGCAATTTTTCTTTGGAATTCTTCTCAACTTTCAGTGACTGATCATTTCCAGAAGCACCTAGTAAAGCATCCAAGTGAAAGGTTAAATACTTGGGCTCCAAACTAATTCTAAAACAATAGAATTATGTGAAAGGGAGAATTGGGTGAAGAGTGGGGGAGATAGCCCAGGAAATAAAGCAGAACTCACAGGAGTAATCATTTGTTATGTTAATCAAATACGGAAGCAATCTTCTATAACTGAATGAGCCAGGACTTTTCGATAACTTCAGATGCAACCGTGGGCTTGGAACCTATGCAACATCAAAAGCCCGATTACATTAGCATAGATGACATCAAAGTTTCATCATTAATTAGCGTAACTGCACATGCTCTTGTAGATTCGGCAAACTACATACTGCAAATGAGCTACCATAATTGATAAAACTAGAAGGTCGATAGCATCTTACCAACTTGTTCTTAGGACTTGAGTCTAGGCTTTTATCAGTATCTTGAGCGTTGTTTCTGTCAAAGGTTTCATTTGTTGACTTTTCAATAGTGTGATCCAGGCCTTGTGAAAGACAATGCACTTTGTTGCCTCCGCAATTATCAGTCTCAGATCTAGAAGACATGTCAAAATCTGTAGGTGTCATCGACATGCATTCTCTATTTGAGTCTTCAACCTGATCCGCGACTTTAGCATTATTGTCAACTCTTTCCTGTAACCCGCATTTTCTGTTTCCTTCCATCTCAGATAAAGCAGGATCAACTGAATTCAGGTGTTCAGCTTCAGAACAATCACAAATGGTGGCTTTTGGCATCGCTTCAATATCAAACTGCTTTGTGTCGTTATTAGAATTTTGTGTACCTTCCTCATAGTCACAAGATTCACACTTATTGCTAACTGTGGACAAAGTCTGATCGAAAAGTTCTAGATTTTGAGGATTGCAAGGAGATTCAGCATTAGTTTTTGCAACCTCACCATCATCTGTCAACATTTTATCACTTGAAACCACACCAGCTAAACTTTCCTTGTTGAAATGAGATTCCTCTATAGTTGAAGATGAATCATGTTTTAAACAATTCAAATTCTGGTCTTCACAAGAAACTTGTAACTCATGTTTCTGAATCTCTCCATTAACGACTGGAATTGAGGAAGACTCGTTGTCATTTGAGATGAGTGAACCTACTGATACCTCGTTTAACTCCTTACCAGAATCACTGTTATGACCGTCCATGGAGCAGCCAGATGTCTTAAATTTATCTGCCAATATTTCTAGAGTACTTGAAGCCAACAATTTCTTCTCTTCCAAACCGTTGTCACCTTTTTGACAATGACCCATTATTGGGGAACCTGTAAAGATCATACAGAAGAAAGTTTTAATGCAATATGTTAACTTCGGTTTCCATTTTGTCTCCATGTGCAACCAAAGTTTGAAAAGAGAACAAAGGCAAAAAGAAAATGAGCAGAGAAATTATGAGAATAACCTTTTTCTATATCCATCAAATAAGGAAGCAATCTTCTGTAGCTGAATGAGCCTGGCGTTTTGAAGAGCTTTACCCGAGAACATGGTTTAAGAACCTACTCCAAAACAGAAAGGCAACCGGCATTATTAAAAAGAATCGCTAATAAATGTATAAGCATATAAAATGATAAGATTCTAAAAGATTAAGCTCAGACAGGAACTTAATTTATTCAAATTATGCAACAACTTCAACATAATTTTAACATGTAGCGTTGCATAGAGAAAAACACATACTGAAAATTTAAAGATTTGCTCTCTTCTTTCGACTAAAATTTCCATATTGAAAATCTTACCGTTTTGATTGAAGAATTCATGCCATTTCTCTCCTCATGAAAGCCCTTTTCCGTGCACCCATCATGTTTCTGCAAGTTTTCATTTGGCTTCTTCTCTAAGAATTCATCTGAAAAATCATTTCCGTTTCTTTCCAGCACCTGTTTAGCTCCGTATATCTCAGCATCCGGTGGCGTTGACTGCTCAAAGTCCTCATTCGACGTATCCAACTTTTTAAATTCCCCATTTTTACACGCTTCTTGACTTCCATTTACACATTTCCCAGCAACCTCACTCTTTCCCAGATTCTTATTATCATCCAAACAGTTAGGAATTACCCCATAAGTGGAAGATGGAGAGAAGACCCGTCTTATCCGGAGATCTTTGATGGAGACGGAAGATAAATCGCATCCCATAGCTGAATCTTCAGATAGAGAGCTAGTTTTTTGTTTTTTGACAAGGGGTTGCGGATCTTTCTGGTTTCCGCCGCGGCTGGAATCAGATCTGCATCGGCCTGACCGGTTGCGGTGAAGATAGATCATGGATTTGCTACGAGTGAAGATTCCCATTAAGGAATGGGTTGTCGGAAGTCGCTTCCGCTTCCTGGAGATTTCCTTTAACTCCGCCATTGGTGAACCCTCAGCGAGAAACAGTGAGAGAAGAAAACCGAGATGAAAGGGGCTCGGCGGGAAGAGTGAGATGATAAGTAAACGCAGGGCGGGAAAGCGTATCTGAGTTTGGCGGGAAATAATATGGGCTTGGGCCGTTCTTTTGATGGGCTGGCTTCAACTGGGTTTTAGTAAGAAAATGCCCTAATTTTCATTAAATTCATTTGTTTATTTTTTAAAAAAATAATTTCATTTTATTGTTTTTATCAAGGTTGTAAATATCGTACCGAATAACGTTTTGTTTTTTCTTTTTACAATGAGATATATTGGTATCGGTTGTTTCGGTATATTATTTCGGATTTTTCGGTTTAATTTTAAAATATTTATAAACTTTTCATACATGTAATAATGTTATTAATAATAAGTAAAATAAAATATTTAATATTTAATATTAATAATGATAAGTATAAAATTAATAAAATTACTCATACAACAAATAATAATTATTTTTAAAATTGTTAAAATTGTTAATGCATTTACTTAATTCATTATTTATGTATTTATTAGTTTTAATTCAGTATCAAAACATATAATAAAACAAAAAAAAATTTAATTTTATTGTAATGTTTGCGTACCAACCGAAACAGTCAATTTCACCGAAATTGACCGAAACCATCCGAAATTCACGAAACCAACAGATATTACCTGGTATCAAAATTGGTACGAAAAATCAACTCAAGTGTACCGAATTTTATGAAAACTGGCGCGTACCGGCCAGTACGACCGAAACCGAAACGATATTAACAACCATGGTTTTTATGGTTCAAGATATTAGCAAGTAAACACCATATATGTGTTTCATATTTTCATTATAAATTTTTTTGGCTTTTAAACATAATTCTTAGTATATAATTAATATATATCTTAAGACATAACAAGATTATCCGTGTCTAAAGACATCAAGGATGACCTTATTCATTATAGATTTTTTTTGAAAGCATTAATGAGGATTTTAATTCTCTTAATTTTATTGATTAACTATACATAGGATTTTTTTAGGGATTTATTTTTTAAAAAATGTTTTTATTTTCTAAAAAAATGTGAAAAATATCTTGATTGAAAGTGTTTGGAGGTGTCCAGGTAGTTCAATGTACTTTGTGCTGGCATTGCCTCAGGCCTCCATCATTTCTCATGTTTTCCCCAATCAATTTTTTAAAATTTTTTTTATAGTCAATTAAATAACAATTTTTTTTCATATTTTTAGTAAAAAAAACCCTTTTCTTAAAAAATCTTAACGATAAAAATTAATTTCAACAAAACAACCTTTATTGTCAAGAAATTAATCACTATAAATAAAACCCTCGATTAACATCTATGTACCAATTCGAGTTAGTAGGAGAAAATGACAATGACAAGAAATTATATATTAAAAAAGAAACAAACAAATCAAGTTGAACAAATCTTCTTAGCATCGAAAACGACCAGAGGCTTAGTAGACCTATAGATATAATGAATAGACCGAGACTTTCTTTTTCTCAGCTTGAAATGCTCATCATCGTCAATAATCATGGTGGAAGCTGCGCCAGATTCATCGTCCTCAACCCTACGTCGCTTCCTTCTTAGACCAACATTGCCATCGCTATTATAGTCGTCGCTACAAAGCCTAATCAGTTGCCGAGCCACATCAATCTCTGATTCTGAAAAACCCAACGTTCCTTCATAGTTGCATGCAAACGAAAGCTTCGTCATGATCGATGTTGAATTAACAAGACGAGAGAAACAAAGAATCAAGGGTTTTTTATACGTAGAAGAAGCGTGTAATAAGAAGGAAATTTCGTGGCTGTGGGAAGGAGAAAGCTGATCAAAGACGCGTAGAGTTTAGATTATTTGTTACATCATCTGGTATTAATTTAAAGAGAATGTTACAGGATTTGAGGCATTTTTGTCAAAGATACACACGACTAAGCTATTCTGATTTGCTTTGTATCTTTGATTTATTCTTGTTCCTTATTTGGAACGTCTGCGTTTCTTTACTCGTACGTTCGATTTATTTCTTTGTTTGAAACTTTATCTAGTGCTTTGCTTGTTCATATAAATATATTTGTTCCCAATTACATCTCGTTGGCTTTCACATTTGAAAGAGTTCATAAAAGTCATACACGTTTTGGCTGTGATCTCAAATGTACTTTTAATTCGATTCCCATTCCCTAAGATACAAATACTACGTATCAATTTTTCTTTTTTTTTTTTGTCTTTACATATTTGGCGTAGATAGATTAATGTTTAGTTTCAGACACTTAAACGTTTTATATTTGATATTAGCCTTAACAAAGAATCACTATTCACTAATAAAGTTCAAATTCAAAATCATTTACTTTCAGATAAACAAACTTATTAACTAAAGACTAGTTTGAATAAGCATAGTGAAATTTGCTTTAATGAAATTGAAAAAATAAAATAAACATTAAGTAAAAATAATTTTAGTAAAATATTTTTAAAAAAGGAAAAAAATAAATTTAAACTTCTTTTGTCTTTAATGGTTTTTTTGTCTTTAATGTTGGAATCCCATCGTGCTAAGTACAGTGGATTCCAAACAGAGCCTAAATCAATTCTTATTGATTGAATACAATAATTTTTTACTGGTTGCAATTAATTCCCGATTTCACTATTAAAAAGAAGAGCATTGCCAAAAGATTAAAACTGTGCGAGTGAAATTGTTTTTCGTTGGACATTATATCATGTATAAGGAGGAGAGATGAAATTACACCATTTTAAAAAAATGTCTTTTTTTATATAATTTCAATGCAAGTAATATTTTACAATTAACAATTTATTCATATGTGTAATGTAGGTAAAGTCTTAAATCGAATTAATATATTTAATTAACTTAAAATTTAACATGTATTATACGTAAATATAATGTAAAATTCAACGACCAAATATCATGTGAAAAAGATAAAAATCTAAAGTAGTTTTATATAAATGTAAATAAATTTTTTCTTGTATATAAATAAGTTAAATTTTAGAAAAAAACTAATATCCTTACCGACACTCTGGACTAAAATATTCCCCTTACCTAATAAATATTCAAACCCAAAACAGAAAAATTGAGTTTACTGAGAGTGGGCATGAATCATAATAAGCATCCGTTGTAATTAAAATGTCCTTGTCGGTGTTCTATTTATTTTTTTTGGTGTAAATATAAGTATTTTTATCCGTTTTACGGTTTGAGATTAATTCTGTTTCAGATCGAGAGTGATAAACAATAAAACTCTTCTAATAACGTAAACACCAAAATTTAAACCCTATTTAGGCACTTGAAAAAAAAATTCACTTTCACTCGTTAGTGTTCTATTTAAATTCTACGTAATAGCAACTTGTAAAAATTAAACGTAAGTCACATTTCTCTCCTGATGACAACACACTGCAGCAAAAACGAGATAGGTCAAAACCGGCGATTGCTGTTTATTCGTTATGGCCCAACCATTAATGTTCGAGACCACGATCTATCCGTGCAGATCTCATTATTAAACAGAATTTTTTTTCCTGGAACCATTTCTGCTTTCCGTTCCGTTGTCCTCTTCTCAATTACTCTTGATGCCTGTATTTTTTTTAATTCTTGGTTTAGTTGGTGACTAATGTGGTTAAGTTTTATGGTTTATATATGGTGCATTGTAAATAAATAATTTTTATATATTGTTAATATATCAAAAGTTAAATCAAAAGTTGATATTTTACTAATGAGCTAGTTAAAAAGATGCTAAATCTTCCTAAACAAATTGAAAAAACTTTACTTGTATTTTTCTTAACTGTTTGGCATCTTTTTAATTGCTCATTAATGAAGTGTTAATTTTATATGTATTGATAGTGTATGAAAACTATACACTTTTAATATATCATATATAAATTCTAAGTTTTATAGTATTTGTCTTTATCTATCCATATCCATAGCTTCCTCGAATCAAATGTTTAATGAGAACTAATTAAATTATGGCATAATATCCCGTGAATAATTTCTTAGAAGTCATTAATATTTTTCTTATAAAGCAAATTGACTCCGATTATTGTGACAAAATATCAACAATGATAATTTTACGTATGGATAATTCCTTAATACCTTGTTTATTCACAACAAACTATTTTTTTTGTAAATCACAGATATCTTTATCCGTTTTAACGGTTTGAAATTAATTCTACTTGAGATTTTATCACAGTTAAGGCTCTTTACTTCTTCCCAAAAACATGTTTAGTAGAAATCGAACGCAAGAGCTCTTCCCACAAATTTAACTTACGTTGCTAACTGAGTCGTAATTCATGAGTAAAAATAAAACTTTTTTTTTTGGTGTAAACAAAATATAGTCTTGGTTTGATGGTAAAAATAAACTTTTTTGGGGAGAGTTACTTTTTCAACTTTATCAATCGATTGGCATATATTTAACATATTCATATCTAATGATTTTTCAAAAAATGGCGTGAAAGCAAAATTTCATGTACGATTTTGAATTGGAAATGTTAAAAATAATGAATTAGTGTCACTATAACCCTTAATCTTCCAAGCTAATGATGTGGGTTCGATTCCCTTCAACTATTTATTTGAATATTTATTAATTCAATTCAGTGATTTTGATGCATTAAACGCATCATTAAATTGAATTAATAAATACATAAATAAACAAAAAAGAAAAAAACTAGATTAACTTTATGTATTAGTTTAAATAATGATGTCTTTACTTCAAATGAACAATAATTTTGAGAATTTTGCAAATTTGATATTTATATGTAAAAAAAAAAGAAGGAGAAGAAGAAGCCAGATTCTTCAAGGCTGTAGCAAATGAAAGTGATGGTGTGTTATTTGTTTACTTTTATAAGTCAATTCTACAAAATCAGGATAAAGGATTCAATTCTACAAAATCAGGATAAAGCCAGATTCTTGCATCTCTTTCTACAAACTACATTTGATAAAACAAATAATGATTCATTTCTCCAGTCTTTAATAGGATCAAATTAGAAACTCTCACAAGAAATGAGACTGGATATCTGCTAGAACAAGATACGTTGAATGTACAAAGTGGTATCCAAAGATGTTTTTTAAGTTGGGATCTTAAGTTGTTCATTTCCTGCAAATTCATTGTATTGGTTTTCAAAAGCAGAGAACAGCCAGAACTCTTCAGTCATCTTTCTTACCACTGTTGTCAACCTATATTTCAACAGCTCCATTGTTGCTGAAAACAACCTTGGATTTTCCAGTAATGAGCTCCGCCGATACTCAATAATCCATGTATTACGATCCAAGTGAATGGCAGAAGCACCCCATTTCCTTTGCACCCATGAAGCATTTGCTTTTCTTGTTACAAACCCAATCTTTCCATTGGACCACTACAATATCCAAAAGATTGAAAGAAAAAAAAGAACACAACAATCAAATCGAACCTAAGTTCTTATTATGCATGAACAGGAAACTAAAGATATGTAAGCATTTACCTCTGTTACTCTGCCAGATAAAATGGTAAATGATCTGGAAGAAAATCCAGTTGTAAGCAATCCTGCCGTTTGCAAAGGCCACCCCCAAATCCTGACCTCTTCCATTGCCGATTTGTACAATATACAATGCGAATTCAGAAGCAAACCGCCCTGCAATTAGTCCACGCATAAATTAACCCCACACACGTTAGTGTTTGAATGTATAAATTAAATTGTAAGAACAAATTCTTCGTAAAAAGTAAGAAAAAAAACTTTTAAACCTGATCAATTTCCCATCTGGAATCCGTATTGCTGCAATTTGAAACTTCCCCATTAGTAAATCCCTTCAACTCATTTTGCAAGAACCTTAATTTTCCATTCAAATCTTGCACTACCAAAGCTCTCTCACCAATACTTTTGACAGTATCCCTTGTCAAAGTTGGCCTTACAAACCAACCAAAAACCCAAGAAAACCCAATGTCCATTCCGAAAACCAGGAGCAAACCCAGTAGAAACTTCCAAAATACACCCTCAAAACTATTCTTTTTTCCCTTCTTCTCCTTCTTCTCTCTCCAATTTAATCTGGCAGTCGATTTCAGAGCCGGAGACTCCACGAGGCGGCAAGAACTCGACCTGGGTGTTGACATAATCGAAGAATCGAAAGAGATTGGGGTTTGGTCTAAAACGTTAGGCTTCGAAGATGAGAGTTTAGTGAAGGAGCTCTTTTGGATGCTAGCAGGCATGAGATCAAGAGTAGCGTTAATGCTGGCCAAGCAAATTTCGCAGTTGCAATTGGCGTCTTTTCTGCATCCAGGGTAGTAGCAGCTGTCGCGAGTTTCAGTACGGCTGTCATCTTCCATAGTGGTGGTGGTCGATTTCACTGAAGATGACGTTGCACTCAGCTGGGCTTTCATGGCTTCTTGTCTCTGGTTTACCGTTTTCCTTTCTCTTTGGAAAAGGTGGCTGAAAGCGTTAAATGAGATTTCAGGGCATAGGCTGATATCTGATAGGGTTTTGAAATTTGAACCTGAACCTCTAACGGTCATGTCAAGTGGGATGTTGTTTTTTTTTTAAAAAAGTTATTAAATGACAGAAATAACCTTTTTCGGCAAAGATAACCCTGCATTGAAATAAAAAAAAAACCCTGCATTTATTATGTTCGTCGACTTAAGATTTAGATTTAGAATTTTGGTTAAATAAAAAAATAATAATAATGTGAGATTCAGACTAGGGTCTTAACATTTAAGCTAGGGGCTCAACGTAGTAGATCTGACTCAATTTGACCAAAAAAAAAAATTTGACTCAATCGATAATTCAAGGATTGTTTGGTAATGATTTTATTTTATGTTTTTATTTTTAAAATCTTGCAACAGAAAATAAAAATTTTGTTTAATTAACTTGTTTTGTTTAATAATTTCAAATTTTGGCAATAAAATTTCTGAAATTGTAGGAAACACAAATTTTATGTTTCCAACCGTTTTCAAAACATTTTGGAAACAATTTTTGTCAAAAACACAAGTGAATAGTGACAAACAGTAACACTTTAATGAGGCGTTAATGTCGAATCCTACTACCAACAGTTTTATCTTATTTTTCTTTAATACACAGAAAGCCTAACCTTGCAGCCATCCTTTCCTTTCTCATTTATTTTCTACCAGCCGTTCTTCATCCCTTCTTCTCTATTCTTCAAAGCTCCTCTTTCAGCTTCTTATTTCCTTCCTTCAAAGCGTGTCATTTTTCATCAAATCTTCATTAAATCTATCATCTTCTCAAGCAACTAACAAAAAAGGTTAGTAACATAATTATTTTGATAATTTAAGCATTGGGTTTTGTATTATTTTTATAGTTCTAAGATTATATCAAAATACAAAGTATTTTAAAAAAAATTTTCTAGATTAATTTGATAATTTTTCATTGGGTCTTTGTATAATTTAGATTATTTTTTTTGATGAAATCTAGTTTATGTTTAATAAAAATAGAATTACATTTAAGAACCAAGATTCCATCACGTTTATGTCCTCTACAAGCATATTTCAACATAAACTATTTTATTAAAATGGATTCCATCACGTTTCTATACTCTAGCTTCCTGAATTTTACATATCAAAATAAGTAGAAAAGCACAAGAATAGTATGTTACAGCTAAGCCGATAAAGGCAGTATGTTGGATTGGTTTTCGACTCCACCTTTGTTTTAATGATATGGCTTTGTGTTTTGTCCTGTTGTGTTTTTGTGGTGTGTGGTTTTAGTTTTGGCTGATGTTCATTCTAGTCATTATGCACGCCACTTGTTTGAATTTTGGTCTTTGAGAGTGGTTCTCTGTGGCTAGGAGTTAGTGAGCGGTGGGGCTTGTTTTGGTTGTTTTTTGGCTGTTGGATTGGGATTTTTTGTAACGGGTGTTTTGGCTAGTCACGTGCTCTGTAACTTGCTCTGTCAATTTTACTTTGATTAACTAATAACATCCTTTGCTTTCAAAAAAATAAAAGCCGATAAAGGCAGTATATGCATACATCTTTGTGAGGCTTTTAGATTAATTTGATTTCTCTTTGATTAATTTGGTGCTTTCAGGAACAAGCGGTTCACAAGAACAAGAACATGTAGAGTTTAACGTTACACCAAATCGATATATGCATAGAATTCGTGATGATATTGCTACTAAATTATGGAATGCATATCAAAATAATTGACTGTTGTATTTATATTAGGACTTAAACTCTTTTTTTTGTATTTTGTATAATAAATTTTACTTTTTATTTTTTAACTGTGTTTATAAAATTTTACATATAAAGTATTAAAACTTAGTTGTATTAAATTTAAATATTAATTGTGTATAGATAAAGAGTATGAAATAAATCTCATATAATTTTTAAAATCATAAATTTAAGAGAAATTTTATTTAATAATAAATGAAATAATTTTCATAATATATCAAAATTAAGAATAAAATAGCATATTATTAATCATATATTGAATTATATAATTTTAATAAATATATTTTAATGTTCAACATTAATAAATTATAAAAATTCAAAAAAATTTGTTTCAAAACTTATTTGATACCAAACATGTTTCCTGTTTTTAGTTTTTAAAAATATACAATAGTTTTAGCTCTCCAAACATGTTTTTTGTTTTCAAAATTTTCTAAACAAAACAAAACAAAACAAAAACAAAATTTTCAAAAATAGAAAACATAAAACACAAAATTGACAACAATACCAAACGACCCCTTAACTTTTAAAAAAAGATTAGCTCATTTTATCATGAAAATTTACTTAAGTTTGTTTTAATTTAAATTTTAATATTAAAATATTAAACTTTTTTTAGATAAATAATTTAGGTATATTTAAAAAATTAAAATATTTTTGCGAGTAGCTTGAAAAATGTTACTCAAAATCAGATGTGAAATACCACCTAACCTTCGATAGGTTTAAATTTAATAAGTTGGCACTATTAAGGATATATATAATATATATATATATATATATATATATATATATATATATATATATATATCCTTTTGCAAGAGTAGTTAAAAACATAAAAATATGCTTCTACGTTGAAATTTTGAATAGATTATCTATTCATTTCTTTTTTTATTTGTGAAATTAATGGTAATTTCATGATGACATAAACATAAAGTGTTCACATTCTCATATTTAAAGCTACAAATAATTTTGAAGTTTTGAAGATTGTAATATGATGTTACCTTATAAGGGTTTGAGTTACAGTGTAAAAAATGTTATCTTAGATTTTGCTTTATCTTATGATCTAATTCTAATGAACATACTGTTTAGGAAGAGAGAATTTAACCTTATAACATTTAAGAGTGGATCGAGCCCAAGTCAGATAAATTTCTTATTGAATAGGAGGAGCAATAGACGTAGATGTCTAGATTGTAAAATTATACTAAGTGAGAGTGTTACCTCACAACATAAATTGCTAGTCCTAAACATGAATCAAAACCAACAAAAAAGAGTTATAAAGGTTTGATAGTAAAAGCTAAAAGAAGATTGTCATGTAGTATTTAGAAATAGTTGAATCTAAAAAGAATATTAACAATAGAGGTGAATCCAAATATATTGTGGAACAAGATGACAAAATTCATTCAAAAGGTGGGGCAAGGAGATATTAGAAGTATCAAATAGAATAGCACTGACTAGAAAGAATGCAACATGGTGGAATGAATCATTTAGGGAAGCTATAAAATTTAAGAAAAATTGTTACAAGACTTTGAAGAAGAACAACACTAAGCTAAAAAATGGAAAGAAAGAGATATATATAGATTACCACAAGTAAGAGAAAGGAATAGTCACGACTTAAGAGTCGTGTTATGTATTAAGAATAAGAACCAAATATCTCTACTTTAGAATAATGACATTAAAGAAAAGTTGTGCGTGATCATTTCAATAAACTATTTTATTTTGGACAAAGTCAAATTTTGGATATTATCTCAGTGCATCTTGAGAATTTGAAAAGAAGTTTCATTTGCAAAATTAAAGAGATAGAAGTAAAAGAGGCATTAAAGAAGATGAATATGGGGGAAACTGTTGGGCTTGATGATATTTCTATTGAAGTTTGAAAATGCCTTGGAAAGACAAGAGTTAAGTGATTGAAAAATCTTTGTAGTAAGATTTAGCACACTAATAAAATATCTGAAGAATTAATAACAAAACATATATAAAATAATAATAATAAAATTTTTGAGAATACTTTTTATCAAAATAGATACACAAAAATTTTAATAATATTTATTGGACACCCACAAGATTTGACACAATAGTAAATCCATTAAGTCTTGGGTTTGTCTACAGTAAGGTCATAAAATATCGACCTTACCTAAGGTCATGAGATATTGAATAAATTTTAAAAGTTAAATAAATATAATAATAATGATTTAATAAGTCAACAGTAAACTTAAATTTAATTAAATATAATGTAAATTATATTTCTATTCTTTTAAAAAGTAAAAAAAATATTTAAATTACATTTTTAACCATTCATAAAAAATTAAAATTACAAATTTGTTCCTTCAAAATATGAAACCATATTATCTAATTGCTTAGAAAATTTAGGGTAGTCGAATGCCCGTTTATGACAATCGACTAACCCAGTTATTTTACTAGACAAATTGCTTCTGGTATATAGGCAGTTGATTGCCTTTAATACCAATCGATTGCCATATTTAAGCAAAATCATTCTATCTAGAAAAATTATTGAGTTAGTTGACTAACATATATAGGCATTTGATTGCCCTAATAATTTTAGAAATGTTTTACGCTTATTGTCATAAATTTTATGATACGTTTATTTAAATTGTTTATAGTGTTTTTTTAATTATTTACATAAAATTAATGCTAAATTACATTAATTTTACGGTTCATTATTATAAATTTTATTATTTTTCTATTAATCTAATAAAATTTATGATGAATCTCATATATTTTATGATAAATGTGATAAATTTAACAATGAATATAATAAATTTTATTATGAATGTAATAAAATTTAAGATTAATCAAATAAATTTTACAATGAATTTCATAAATTTTATGATGAATGTCTTACAATGAATCTAATAAATTTTACAATGAATCTCATAAATTTTATGATAAATGTATAAAAATTTATGAGGAATCATATAGATTTTACGATTAATTTAATAAATTTTTATGATAAATGTATAAAAATTTATGATGAATCTAATAAATTTTATGATGAATGTATAAAATTTTACAATTAATCTAATAAATTTTACGATGAATATCATAGAGTTTACAATTAATCTCATAAATTTTACAATAATTCTAATAGTTTTAAGTTAATTATAATAATTTTATACTTGTTCTCGTATGTTTACAATAAATATAATAATTTTATGATTAATAATCATTATTTTACAATTATTCTAGTATTTTTACACTTTCATTTTATGATAAATCTCACAAATTTACAATTAATTATCATAATGTTATACTTATTCTAGTAATTTTACGCTTATTCTCATCAATTTTAAGGTTAGTTATTGTATTTTTATACTTATTGTAGTAATTTTACACTTATTCTCATCAATTTTATGATTAGTTATCATATTTTTATGTTTATTCTAGTATTTTTTCATACTTATTCTTATAAATTTTATAATGAGTCTATTAGAAAATTTTCAATATAAAGTGGAAATGATTAATTAAAATGATGATTAATTAATGAGCAAGTAAAACTAGTGTTTGGTTTGATTCTGGGTTGAGTAAAATCATTATAAAACGATTTTTACTAAGAGTATAGGGCAATCAACTGCCCTTGTGTAGTACATATTCTGTCAAAAAATTGCACTTGGGCAGTTGGATGCCTTGAGAGGGCAGTCAGATGCCCATATGAAGTGTAGTGTCGGATTTTAAATTACTTTAGGGAAGTCAATTGCCTTGAGTAAGTAGTCAACTGCCTTGTTTGGATGTTGTATTATGTTTCAAAATTACACTAGGACATTTGATTGCAATTTTCGGGCATTCGACTGCTTTAGTATAAAAGTGAATATAAAGGTTAGTTTTTGTCTAAAGAGTTACAAACTTTTCCTAAAATTATTCTTTCACTTTGAATGGTTAAAAAACATAATTATTGGATTCCAAAAGATCTTATCTTGTTAAATAATTGTGTTTGTTGAATCAAACAACACAAATGAAAAATTATATCTCTTGATTGAAAGATCATATCATTTGAAATTATTCTTTATAAATAGAGATGTCAAGTTCAAGATCAAGTTCAAGTTTGTTTCATCTTCATCAAATCCCATAAGTGACTGTATTCTTGAACAACAGAGTCTAATAAATTTTACGATGAATTTCATAAATTTTATGATGAATGCTATAAATTTTTATGATGGATCTGATAAATTGTAAGATGGATGCCATAAATTTTACTATGAATCTCATAAATTTACGATCATAAATTTTATGATGAATCTAATAAAATTTACAATAAATCTCATAAATTTTACGATTAGTCTAATAAATTTTACAATTAATCTTATAAAATTCACAATAAATCTAATAAATTTTGCGATTAATATCATAAAATTTACAATGAGTCTAATAATTTTTACGATGAGTATCATAAATTTTATAATAAATGTCATAAAATTTATGATGAATATCATAAATTTTACGATGAATCACATAAATTTTACGATTAGTTATCATACTTTTATGTTTTTTTTCTAGTGTTTTAACATTTACTCTCACCAATTTTACGGTTAATCTCATAAATTTTACGGTTAATCTCATAAATTTTACGGTTAATTATTATGATTTATGTTTTTTCTAGTACTTTTACGCTTACTCTTACTAATTTTACGATGAATCTCATAAATTTTACGGTTAATTATTATAGATTTATGCTTTTTTAGTGTTTTCTATGCTTACTCTTGTCAATTTTACGATAAATGTCATAAATTTTACGATAAATCTAATATGCTTTTTTTAGTATTTTTATGCTCACTCTTATCAATTTTACGATGAATGTTATAAATTATAAGAGAAACCTCAGAAATTTTACGCATAAATTTTACGATGAATATCGTAAATTTTATGATAAATCTTATGAATCTCATCGTAAAATTTATGACATTCATTGTAAAATTTATGAGGTTTCTCATAAAATTTATGAGGTTTTTCATAAAATTTCTAAAGTTCTTTGTAAATTTTATGATATTCACTATAAAATTTCTAAGATTCCTAGTAAAATTTATAAAATTTATAATAAAATTTATAAGATTTACGAAAAATTGACTAGAATAAGAGTAAAAACACTAAAATAGTATAAATCTATCATAATAACCGTAAAATTTATAAGATTTATCATAAAATTTGTGGGAGTAAGTGTAAAAATACTAGAAAAGCATAAAAATATGATAACTTATTATAAAATTTACGAGATTTATTGTAAAATTGATAAGAATAAGCGTAAAATTTTATAATGAATGTAAAAATTATGTGAATAGGCATAAAATTGATGAGAATTGATGTAAAATCACTACAATAAGCATAAATCCATGATAAGAAGGTTACATTAGTAATACACTATTATATTTTTTATTAATATAGGAAGGTTAAATTAGTAATATACTATTATTTTTTATTAATATTTAATATATAAAGATAATTTGGAAAACCAGTTTAATAGGTTACTAGGTTTAAGACTATTTTTACATTTAAAATTTAATCAATGGTTGGAATTAAATATTACTAATCTAAGGGTTATTATTCATTGACCTTACAATAAGGTCAAATTTTTGAAACTTATTGTAGAATTGCCCGTTAAGTCTTTTTAATTTGAATCCTTAACTCTCAATGGTATTAGTTTTTGAATGCCTAAACCTTAAACCACACTGCTCAGTTTGATATAAATTAATTTGAGCGGCATACCTATATATCTACTTCGAATGTCTTTGGCAACAAAAAAATAATAGCTATGAGATAATATATTATGGACTATTATTCTATAAATCGTTGATAGATTTATTTTTGGTGGCTTGCTTGGCTTATGAGCTTGGATAAACTCAAACTAGAAATTTGATAAGGATTTTCAAGATCAAATTTGGCTTGTTTCGGACGATAAAGATTACTTTTAATATTTTTCAAGTCTAAATGAGTTAACTTGAACGGGTCAAACTTAGGCATGATATTAGAAGTATCAATCGAATTTTATGCAATTTATCATTAACATCTTGAGGAGCTAAAGCATCAAGTTTTCAAATTATATAAATGACTGTATTGTTATATTAATTTATTAATTATTTTAAATATATTTTAATACAGTATTAAATGATGTTTAAAAATTTCATTGATGTATGAAATAATATATTTTATTTATATATATTTAATAAATTTATCTAATTTATTTTAGTTCCTTCAAAGATATAGAATATATTTTAATTAAAAAGAAAATCTTATGTATTAAACATCCAATCTAAAACCAATTAATAAGAGATGAAAGTACTCAACTCAAATATAAGTTCACAAAAAACAAAGTATTTAACAAATATAGTTATCACGTTTAGGCAAAAATATAAAAGTCTGTCATGTGATAATCTTAAAAAAGGTAATAGGAAAGAATCACATAACAAATTATGAACTTTGATACCATATTAAGGATCTCACTTAAAACCAAATAACACTGGGTTGAAGCCTTGGCTTGGTGGAAATAAAGAGACCATGAGACTTTGAAATCTTAAATTTAAGTCTCACTAATTATGAGATTTGTTTAGTTTGTTATTGTTTGCATAGTATGTTATTGTTATTGTATTTATTAGTTCATCAAATTACCTGTTCATCGTATGTAATATTCTGATTATAATTGTAATTTTGAATGAGAATATATTCTTTCAAGAAAAAATATATGTAGAATAAAACCACTTTCACCTTACGAATGAAACTAAAATTCTAATTACCTAAACTCGGTCTCAACCTTAATTATCACATAAATTAAAGCTTGCTTTCATTGCATAAATAGTTCAATAGAAAAGCATAATGCAAGCACAAAAAAGTTCTACTTCCACAACACTCACGCACACGAAAAGCTTATAGAAGTTTATTTTCTTTTAACTTTCTCAAGAAATTCTTTTACAGGAAAACAAATAAAAAGCTAATTATATTTAATTTATCCATTCAGGAAGATTAATTAGGAAAAAAAATACTAATTCAAATATTATTTTTTCATATAAAAATAGATTTACACAACAGAGTCTTAAACTCTTAATAATCTCCCAAGTTATTTGAAACTCAAGATTTCTTTTCTAAATATGTACAATTTAATTAATATAAATTCTCATTTAATTTTGAAGATAATACAAATCTAGGTGCACAAGTAAGCCAAATCCAAAAGGGCTATGAAAATAGCTTGAGTGCTGGACAAACCAGCTCCATGCATTCAATTGATTAATCCAACTTTCGATTTTATCTCTCGATGCATGTCCAAGAGACGGGTTGTAAGAAAATCAATTCAGGCCTGATTAATATTCAGAGGTTTGGTCGATCTGTAAATGAAGTCAATCGACTTGAATCGCCTCTTTCTTGGCTGGAGATGCTGATCTTCTTCCTCCTCCAATGGCTGATCTATCTTCAAGCTTTCCCCCGCGGGATTGCTTTGATTACTTTCTTCTTCTTCTTTTCTTTTTCTGAACCTTTCTCGCCATTGTCGCTGTGTTTTCTGCAGAGCTGCATCAGCTGGCGAGCCACGTCCATCTCCATTGCTGAAAAACTGGAGGTTCTTTTGCGTTTCCATACAGATGAGGATTCCGCCATTGTTCTATTTCGTGCAACAAGAAAATACGGAGAAGGAAAAAAATGCCATTGGGAAACCGACTTAATTCCTCGGGGGGAATAGCCGACATAGCTTATGTATTTCTCTACGTGTACATAAGCTATTGGATAAAATTTTACAAGAAAACTTTAAGCCCAAGTTATTGGTTGACTTGTAATTAGAGTTGTCGATTTCCTACCTGGTGCAGAGCAAGATCGTGATTTTTTGTCTAAACACAAAAATTAATGATAAAATTTGTGTTAATTCAGTAAATATAAAATATTTATTAAGCTTTTATGAAATTTATGTATAGTTTTTATCAAATTTTAAATTATATCACTTTTATATTTTTTCTATCATTTTTGTATTATGTTATCATATTTTATCCAAAATTGTCAAATTTAATTATGAGTTATGAATTAAAATTTTCAAGATACTATTAATTTTAAACCAGTTATTAGTATATCATAACAAACATAGAAATAATTTAAGATAGAATAATAGAAAGAATTTAAGATAGAATAGTATTATTTTAAAATAATATATTAAAATATTTTTTACTAATACTAGATTTAAACTCATGCGATGCACAGTAATGATTTTAATTTATAACAATTTTTTAAAAATAAAATTGAATTATAAAAATTTATTTTGAAATACATGTTAAATAATGTATTAAAAAACTTGATGAAGATATAAAATACACAAATTGAAAAATAATTCGAAATCAAATACTAATTAAAAAATTATTGAAAAATTAGGTATCATAAATCTTAAATATTAAATAAATTAATTAAAAAGCTACAATTTTAATGAAAATAATTCTTATTACATTAATCATTAATAAATTATTGATTAATGTTGCATATTTGAAACTAAATTATTTTTAAATTTTGAATTTAAATGACTCCAAATTAATCTAATAAAATAAATTAGTGTTGAAAACTCTATTTTTTAGGGTTTTAAAAAATTATTTATAATAGTCTCACACATAAGAGGTAAGTAAAGTAAAAATGTAAATAGAATAGAAATGATTTATTATTAAAGTTTTTTAAAATTTAAATCAATTCAAAATAATTAAATATAATATTTAAGATAATATACATTTCAAAGAATAGATAATTCATATTAATATTTTCTTTTTTTTAATCAAAGAAAATAATTGAACAAATAAATATGAAAAAGGAATGAAATGAAAATTAAATAAAAAGCATGAAAGTTTAATTCAATTCAAAAATATATAGACTTAAATGTCCAATTTTAATATTTTGATAAAATATTTAAAACCTTAATATAATTTCAATCAAAATATATGGATTTTTTAATTTAAAAATAACATAATATGTGATAAAATAAATTTTAAATTCTAAGATAATTTTTATTTGATTTAAATGAGGATAATATGGTTGAAATTTATTTATTTTTAATTTCAAACATTTCAAAATTGAATAATTAATTGAATAAGATTATTTTATAAAAGATTAAAATTAATTTATTATTCAAAGTATAAAAAAGTTAATCTATCTACGTAAAAAATTTTATTTTTAGTAAGAGCTTTGGCTTTTATATATTTATATAAGATATAAAATTATTATAAAAAATTGAATCTTATTGAAATGAGAATTATAACCTTGGATTAAAAAAAATCTACCTTACCAGTTACCACACATGTTAAGTGTTCATGTAAAATACGTATATTATTATTATTTTTAAATTGCATCCAAGTAAAAAACTTATACTAAAATTAATTATTTCTATAAATGTGTTTTTAATGTTTATAGCAACAATACATGTTTATTGATAAAAGACGAGTAAAGAAATTAATAATTGATATATGATTTTTTTAAATTTTAATATATATAAATATAGATGTTTATTTTTTAAAAATTGAAATAGATAAATGATTTAAAAATAATTAATTTATTTTGTAATTTTAATGTAATAAATTCGTATTTTTTAGAAAATTGAAAAAATTATATTTTTTTATTTGAAAATATTACACACGTCAAATTTTCAGATTATCCACATAAAATATTTTACTTGTACTCAAATCCTTTGGCTTTTATATATATATATATATATATATATATATATATATATATATATATATATAAAAGATTAAGGATAAGAATAATACAATAACAAAAAATATCCCATTAAAGTTTTTTAGATGCAAATATTAATCTAATAAGTAAACAAAACAAATTTCTTCTCTTATCAATTAAAATCTATTTTTGGCAAAAAATTTGAAGATTAAATTGATCTTAAATATATTAATACATGTAGATTGTTGAAACTGATGATTGTGGAATTGAGTTAGAATGAAGCTGAGTCAAAGGGCTAGTTTGGCTCACGGTTGGCACCAGTTAGCTCCAACCCAACCTGAGTTGGTATTAGAACAGAAGGAACTGACAAGTTATTAATTATAAATTTCAGTTATTTAGTTGGTAGTTATCTTTGGAGGGTAATGTCAGCAAATTGTTATAGTCTAATTTCCTTTGTAATATGAAGAATTCATTTTTTGTATAAATACAATTGTGGAAATGAATATCAATGAATATTACAAGAAGTATTTTCTCTCAATCCAAATTTTTCCTTTTACATTTTTCTATTCTTATCCTTAACTATTACAAGAAGGGGCTCGTGATCTGTTTCTCCATCTTTCAGATTGCCTGCATTGGTCATACACTTATTTAGATCATTTTTACTTGTATCATGCTGTTGCTATGCTTATTTCAGGATTAACCTGCATAAATGAATTATTGTTTAATTACTATGGAGGATAATTACATGGATGAAATGAATCCATATCTTAATGGCTCACAGATGAGACCGCAGTTTTGTGAAGATTTTGTAGTCAAGGAATTTTATGGAAACCAGAAGACACGCCCGATGCATGTGAGTGGTGATCCTTATTGACAAAATTTACCCATTATCGTATCATCATTTTTTTTTAAATTTTTAATTTTCTTTTTTTTAATTAATTATTTGGAGCTAACAAAAAACAATGTTACCAATCTTTATTTTTTTCCTTAAAAATCAGATATCAAATTATCCAATATTTCGATACTTCTGTATGACATTAAGCAAGAGTTAACAAGACATGCAGAAATTTCTTTTTTGCATATGTATCCAAGCTAGCGAGGGTTCTTTGTGTTTTTTTTTTTTTTCGTTTGATAAAGCACTTCCAAGCCTATTGTTAAGAGTTGAAAACTAGAAATTATAGCTGCTGGTTAAGACTTAACAACATCAATGACTTACCAAGTCTTATCTAATCGTGCTTCATCATAAGGATTATAACGTGTGCTTGATCTTAATCATGTCACATATGCACATCATCATCCGAGCCTTTTTGTCAAGAAAGAGTCTGGAGGCTCAGCTATTTCGTGGGCTTCATAAAACCAGATTAATTAAAGGCCTTGGATTTTGTTTGGTGAGATTGAACACCAAGTTTTGGTAGAATCGATTAGGTGAAAAAAAACCGGACCATGTTGCGTTTAGCCCAGACATTGGATCATATTTGGACTCGACAGACATTGAAGCTTTGTCCGCATTAAGAAAATCCAAAAGTCTTCTTTCATCAAACCAGATAACGCAGATATAATTGTGAATTTCGATTTTATATATCTTGCAACAAGAGAAGAAAATCCTAATAATTCATTTTAACGAAGGACAGATTAAGAATGATGTTTTTGAATGATAACATATTCTTAATTTCTTCTTCTATCATGAAAAAAAAAAACACAGATTTAGAAATCTATGAAATACACACTCTGTCTATAACCTGAACTCATACATCCAGCCTGCATGCTCTATGGACAAAAGATACACACATTGTTTTGATGATTAGAATGATTAATTCTTCCTCAATTAATCTCTTGGTGGGGAATACAAATAATAAAAATCATGATAACATCATAGGGATCCATCAAACAATGAGGGGTCCATTTCGAGTTTGGGCAGCCATGGCCAGCTCGAATTGCCTTAAAGAAATTGAGGGGAAAGCAATAACATCAGGCGGGTCGAAAGCTTCCCAACCCGTTACAGGATTGGTCGTGGTTGTGCCATCCAATCCTATGTGCGTAACATGCTTCACATCTGTTGGGAACCCAATTTCCATCTCCGCTGTTACTTCCTCGATCTCTTTGTAAGCTGAAATATCAAAGAGCTGCATTAGTAAATTGAATAATCAAATATACTCTCAATTTTTTACACGAAGTAGATATAAGGTTTTGTCCTTTTATTGCATGCAAGTCGGTATCAGACTTACTAAATATCTGAGAGAAACTTTTTGCAGTAATCCTGAGCAATCTGAGTATCCCATTGGATATGTTGGGCTTTGGCAGAGGCAACCAACCAAATGAGTTCTTTGTTCTTCCCTTGGACAAACATCCTTCTCCTACTTGTTTACCTTAATTAGAAACAGTATCAGACAAAACCCAATTACAATTTACACATTGACAGACACTTAAGAAAGATCAGAGAGATAATGATCATACTTGTTACATTTTGAGTTGATTCTGATCTTGGTGTCCTGGGGGAGCTTTTGCCGACAGCTACACTTGCCTGAGAAGAACAGCCAGTGGAGAAAGGAAGAACAACAAGCCTTTCCATTCGCTCTTTCATTCCTTCAGAAGGAAACTTCGGTTAAGTTGGTTGTAACAGATATGGTTAAAAACCAAATGGAAATGGAAATGGAAATATAGGGTGAATTATATTGGTTGGATTTTGGCTTTGTAAAGAAGCTAGAATGATTTTGGCTTGGAAGATGGAAAGATAAATTCATCAGCATTAAACCGGTGAGGCATCGAGAGTCTGCTGATGCAGTGGGTTGGGGGTGTTAGTTAAACCTTACAACTCAACCTAATTTTGCTGATTAAGCGTACTTAAAACTCTTGTTTATCGTTCTTTAAATGAAGTTGGTGGGCTCGTTTTGGCTGTCCTCTCTTGTATTTCAACTAATTGGAATAATGGCATCAATCATAGAGTGAATCTGAAGTGACTTCACCATTCAATTCGAGGACAGCCTCAAGCATTCCTTTGTTTTGAAAAAGTAAGATAACATAGATGCATATGTTTAGAAATGAGAGTAGACATAAAAACGGTTCGGAAAAAAAAAAAAAGAAAAAGAAAAAAAATATAATACAGGTTAAAATTTAATAAAAATTATATATGAAAAAGAACAAAAATTTAAAAAACTATGTTTAATAGATAGACACAATATCGGATTCAGTCTTATTTCATCAACCACTCATAGTAAATTTGTAGTGTACCGTAGACCACGAGCATGAGTCAAATACTATGGGTCATCAGTGGCTGGTGAACCAAACAGAACGTTATTAGCGAAAAATAAATTTTTTTGAGAAAAATATACTAATCATCTGTTGATTTTGGTTTAATATTTTATTTTTATTTCCAATTTTTAAAATTCAATTTTAAATCTAGGGTTTTTATAAATTTCTCTAAATCAATTTTATTTCTAAATTATTATTAAACTTAACAAAATATGCCATGTCAATATCAGATGAACATTCAATTGATATAAATTCATTTTAAAATATCGTCAGAGTCATTCATTTTAAAATTGATATATTTTGTCATGTGAACATTTATATACACTTGTTCAAGAGTCAGACTATTCATCCAAAATCGAAAGCTCATCTATTTTTAGGGTGAATTTGGATAAAAATATTAAGTTTATTAAATGAGTTTGAATTTGAAAATTGAGGCAAGTTAAAAAATGAACCGAACTTGGATTCATTATTTCAAAAGTAAACCTAGTTCGGCTTGACCTGCTAACTATATATTTTATTGTTTTTTATACTAATGCATTTTTAGTTACTTTTGACTTTTTGTGCAATTTAATTTGAGTTTGTATTGTTTTTTAGACTTTAATTTAAATTTTGATGTTTCTTATGGTCTTTTTGTAAGAATTTATTCAAGCCCATTGTGTTATACTTATTAATTATTATGTATTTTATATTTTTATATTTTATTATAATTTAAAAAAATTAATAGCATTTGGGTGGATTTGGACAAGTTTAGGTTTATTTATTATATGTAAAAATGGAATTAAACAAAAACTTAAGTCTGAAAATTGAGTCGGGCCGGACTTAATCTTACTTTCATTTTTCTTAATAGCTTACCTAAGTCCAATTTGAATCCAATTTGGTTTAACACATAAACATGTCTTCTATGTAATGTTGAGGTTATAATTTTTTAAAATATCATATCTTAAAATTGATGGATCAAAATGGACGAATTAAACATTTTTAGAATATCATGATTGAAAAAATAAATTTGTAAAATTATAAACAAAAATTAAATATTACACAAAATCATAAATATACAATGTAATTTACTCAAAATTTTTCAAAAACTAAAATGTCCTTTTATTTAACATTATTCATTCTTACATCAATCAATAACCTATGCTAAAGATAACACGGTGCACCTATTGCACAAAATCCCAACTTTCTAGAGCATTTGCTACAAATACATTGTTTTTGTTACAGTGCTACAAATACATCACCTCTAAGGAATTTCTACAATAAGTTTAAAGATTTTGATCTTAGTATAAGATCAATGAATAATAACATTTAAATTAGTAAAAATTAATCTAAATCATGATTATTTTTTAAGGTAAAAAGAAGAATTAACCTGATAACTTAGTTAACTAGTTTTTCAAATGATCGTTTGATATTAAATATTCATGAAAAAATATACGAAATTATTACCAATTTTAACCTTTTTCCTAAAACCCTTGCAGCTTTACCTCCGCTTTAATAATATTTGTGTTTTCACCATCATACCGGTCTTTTTCTCTTGCAGGGTACAACCTTGCCATCCTCCTCGTCCCTTCAATCTAGTTTGTCATTTTCTTCCTCCTCTATATGTCTTGGGGTTTCTCTTTCTTATTTCCAGTTTTAAATCATCCTTTAATGGGTGCACATGTCTGAGGGTTTCTAAAGCCAAACCTCCTAAAAAGATCTTGCAATAGACTCTAATCCTAAACCCCAAACCAACCATAGTCAAATGGTTTTTCTTTTCTATTGTTCTTATATTTTTAATTTTTTTAGCAATGGGTGAGCTTGTGGTAGAAAATAACCTACCTTGCAATGATAAGCGTGAAGAATTAATGATATATAAATATCCTCACCCAAAACGGCTTAAGAATGCTTATATATTTTACTAGTAAGATGGTTAATTTTTGAAGTCGATCTTATTAATTCTAATCAAGTCTAATCCTTTAATTAATTCTCTGCCCTGTTTGGATTCAAAACCGGTACATATATACCAGGGCACGTCTTCTGCTTTTCTTTTTGGGCTTTACACTTGTTGTGCCCATGTCAGCTTAACAATTTGACCTTCTCGATAAAGCATGTGTATGTTATAAATTCAAGATTGAGAAGTTCATTACGGTAAGTTCAAGTTTGATTTGAAGTCAAAAAAGTACTGTAATGAACACATATATACCAGGGCATGTCTTCTGATTTTCTTTGTGGGTTTTACACTGGTTGTGCCCATGTCAGCTTAACAATTTGACCTTCTTGATAAAGCATGTGTATGTTATAAATTCAAGGTTGAGAATTTCATTACGGTAAGTTCAAGTTTGATTAGAAGCCAAAAAAGTGTAATGAACTTTGTGTGGCTCATTACAATAGTCCAACATAATCTACGTAAGGGTGTCTCTTGATAATGGCACAAAACGAGTTTTTATTTGAAAAACAAAGGCCTAATTATTCTTGACTATATTACTTTGCTAACTTGGTAAAGTAATCCATAATCATTGATACGTTTAATTAACTTAATGTTGTTGAAAGTGTTATGATGTTATTGTTTAGATAAATATTGTTCATCTGATTCTTAAATTATAGAAGTTTTAAAATGCCCTGGAAATACACGTTTGTTATGTTTGTCAATAATTGAATGATCTTAATCTGGGATGCTTTTACGTGAATGTTGTTTAAGGTATAAAATTGCGGTTGTTTGCATAAATCTTCATATTCAGCGATTATTTCAATATTTTCGTAGTTAAAGTGGATGGAAATTGCTCTTGGGTGTATTATGATTAGATGAAAATGGATACATTAGGCAAAAATTTTTGGATGGTTTGGAAGAATTTATTGAATATCCAGTCAACTATACTTTATAAGCAATGTTATTTTGTTGGTATTAGTAAGCTAATTTTACATTTGATGCTTTCTTTTCAGCATTGTCTGTGTGGGGAGGTTCAACTTTAAAATTTGGTTGCTTATGAATAGTCTTTGGTTTATCATTAACTTGAGACTCCTAGATGAGAGAAGTCCTCTAATGATATCCACACAAGTATGATGCAAAACAGGACCTTTGCCTAAGACAAGGTGAAGTCGTCGCCAAAGGGAGGAAGAGGGAATTTTTTTGTGAGTGCTAGCTCTAAGATGTAGTACTAGCTCCAATTACTTTGTTTTGGTCATACTTTTATTGTGTGTGACTCTTTAATTTTCAATACTTTGGCAGTGATTTAAAATCTTATTCATAAATTATAAGATTGGTATCAGCAATGCATTATGGCTACCCAAATAATGAAAATATCAGTGAGTTGAAACAACTTTTCTATGAGTAATTACCGTATAATTCAATCCTTTCATCATCTAATATTTCAGTTGAACATAAAGTACGGAATGTATCACCTCTATTAAAGATTAACGATGTTGTCTCTCAATCTCAAGATGAATGACTCAATCAAACGAATTTAAGATCTCATCTTGATTCTTGTTTGTACTGTAATCATAGATTTCCAATTGTCCATCTCTATTGAGAATTCTTGAAATATGGATTCTTGTTATCAAGAGAGACGAACCTTATCTTAATTACTAACAACCCTCATATGAATAATGATGTACCTAATTACTGTCTCACTTGCAACCCTCATTAAGCTATGTTTAAAGGCATCAAAGGATCAATTATCCACATATAGGATACCATGGTGATCTCAAGTCTATGGATCACATATACCATTTTCCATTAGAACATCTAATGACACTCAATGTAACAATCTACACAGAATTCTAAAGATAGGTAAATCCAATGTATTCATTTACAATGATCACTCATATGTTGATTTGGATATCACCATATTCCTGACTTAGAACATTAGTCACCTAAAAGAATCTAACACATATTAGTCTTAATGTATCATTGATATCCCCTCTCAGTCACACTACGACTAAGGATATTTAAGAATGGTATTTTTTTGTATCATAAGCATTTCATCATTAAAGTCACTACTTCGATTCCTTCGTACGAATCCACTACTTTAGGGATTTATCATTGGATTATGACTTAAGCAAATTAAATATTGTCAATAATGATAAATAAATGCCATGAATTATTAGATAACATAAACAATCACAATGTCATAAGTTTAATATAAGTTCAAATCCGATTGGCTCATAACGCATGCATTAACATTGTCGTCCCTAACACCGGTAGATGGTGGAAGAGGTGCTTAAGGAGCTTGTGACATCAAACCAGAACCCATCATCTGAAACATCTCCTCAATCAACAACTTAATGTCATTCCTCAACTCAGTTATCAGCTCAGTTACAACTTGATTCTTAAATTGGTTGAACTAAGTCTAAGAAATGCCAAAAAGTGAAGGATTGTAAACAGATTGAGACTCTGCAATAGCCAATTAAGCAGAGCTTAATATATCCCTAAGAGGTTGCTGAGATCCGAACCTATAAATGTGAGTGCATGTAGCTGTAGACCATCTGACTACTTTGGTCCTTACTTGAGGATCAAATTTTGGATGAGTAAATTAGTCTTCACCATAGTTTTGATCACCATGGTTCATCTGCATTATTCAACAAAGAGTACAACCTTACTGTAAAAAGATTCTGATTTTTTTGTTGGCCTCACTATCACCAAAACCATCCATGCCAAAATCAAGATATAGATCATCCATAACCATTCTAGCATAAAGATTTCCTATTTTCGATTAACTTATGGGTTCAAGCTCAGGTCTACTTATTGATGATTGTCTAACTTTTAACTCCTCATGTGAGGACAAAGTTGTATAACCAGTAGTGATTTTCTTATAATAAATGTGCTCATTCACGCCATCCTAATACTCTTACCTAATGTATCTATTATCATCTAGCTGACAATACATTTAAGATCGATCTTTATCCATTTTAACTAAACCAAATAACTGTTGGGCCTCTAACGATAAATAAGCGGAAGCAATGTCACAATAACAATACCCACAACAATCAACAGCAATATCCCAAGCCAATAGTAATAATAAATCAAGCTACCAAGTCACAAATAATACGCAGGCAATAAAACATGAATAAAACGACACCAAAATTTAACGTGGAAAACTCTCTAGTGTAGAGAGTGTCGTAACGTATCAGGCTTCGGGGGAAACCTAATAGCTAGACACAAAACTATGGAGTCGCCACCAACCATTCTAACCTAGGTGTGATTGGTCACATATTCAAACTAAGGATAAGGCTTGGTCTACGTTAAAAGTTTTGAGT
Organism: Heritiera littoralis; assembly: GCA_031772115.1. Lineage (NCBI taxonomy): Eukaryota > Viridiplantae > Streptophyta > Magnoliopsida > Malvales > Malvaceae > Heritiera > Heritiera littoralis. The sequence goes on from JAPDPK010000058.1 coordinate 565,496, forward strand.
TCGGGAGTACGATTACGTGTGAGGAAGGATTAGCACCCTCACAACGCCCATCCAAAAATGGTACCAAATAAATCTAAGGTTATCCTAATTTTGCCTTTTTACTTTTAATTTCGATATAATTAAATATTGAAAAATCTTCTAAGCCTCCTCCATCAAGCTGGTTGGACAACTTAAAAGTTTTTCTCATCTCAGGAGTATTCAAGTAGGACCAATCGCCTTTCTTGAAGAGGCTCCGTCGTCGGATTGATTAAATATTTTATGCAAACCCTATTTTGACTCCTATCCAATTTCTATTTATTATCTTATCTTATTTTTATTCTATTGTTATTGTTTTCTTATATAATTATTATTTCATATATTTTTTTTATATCTTTAAATAAACATGAATTATTTGATATTGAAGACTTTCTTAAAGACCTTCCATCAAGCTGGTAAGACATTAAAGAAACTTTCTCACCTTAGGAATTTTTAAAGAAACTACTCAAGCGCAATTTTCTTTAAATTCCATCCTCGGAATAATTTACATTTATTAAAATATTTAATTTAATTTCTATTTATTTCAATTCTTTTCTAATTTATTAATTTGATCTTTATTATTTATTGTAATGATCTTAATTTTAATTTACTATTTTTTAGTTTAATTTTTATATTTTATAATTAGATTGATTTATTAAATATTGGAAATATCCCCTTAGATCTTCCATCAAGCTGGTAAGACCTAAAAGAAACATCCTCACCTCAAGATATCTAAAAATACTACTCAAGCGCAGTCCTTTTAGAATTCCATCGTCGGAATATTTATATTCGTATTTATTATTATTTTAAAATATTTTATTTCTAAATATATTAATTTTTATGACTCTTAATTTCTAATTTGATTATTAATTAATTGTAACTAATCTTAATTAATTCTTATTTCAATTTTTTTAATAATTTTGAGTTTTAAATATCGGAAATGACTTTTTAAATCTTCCATCAAGCTGTAAGACTTAAAAAGGACCTCCTCACCTCAAGATTTCCGAGAATATTACTCGATCGCAATCTCCTCGGAGTTCCGTCGTCGGATAATTCATCTTCTATTTTCTTAATTTTTATGCTTTTATTTCATTTTATTTTTATTTCTATCTTATAAGTTTTAAATTAATTATTGTCCTAAATTTATTTCATAAACACTAATCCTAATATACTATACTAAATCATACAATTTCTTTAAATCACATTATAAAAACTACACACACAAAATATATCATGCAATCATATTAAATTAGTCAAACATTGTCATGCAATAATAATTTTTTTTTTAAAAAAAATCAATTTAACTGCTATCATTCAAGCCTGTTTAAATCACACCACTTTGACCATACCAATTTTAAAAGTTCTTTATCAATCATCATGCGAAGTCATATAAATTCTTTATATTAATTTTCCTACAAAGCATATTAATTTATATTAATTAATCATTATGTGATCATGTCAGTCATACGTCAATCTCATAGCAAAATAATGAATAAAACAAAATTTACAAAACCTGGAAAGTGGAATGAGCCGTTGTCCTCTTCAAGCTCGTCTATAAGCCAATAATGGTAGTCAAGTGGCAACCGGCAATGAAGCAAGACCCAGTAACGATGGTGTAGGACAAGCAGCGATGACGATCGGTTCAAAACAAGTGGGAACTTAGCAGTGATAATGCAGCAACGATAGTAGCATCAAGCACATAATCTCATCGATAAAAAAAAAAGGCAAAACGGTGAGGCTTGATGTTGATGGTGTAGCAGGCATGATATCATGACACAAGCAGCGGGATGGCAAACGATGGCTGTTGATGATGCGAGGCGGCAATGTCCTGCTCATGCCCGAAAGCTTCATGATTCTATTTTGCGTCTAAATCTTTTTGCTTTCGTCCATATCCTGGCTCTCTAAGCAGTGGCTGTATTGGCTTCAAGAGCACTTTCGATTTCCAACAACAGCAGCGTCTCCAAGTGGTTGCACCAGTGACTGAAGATGTAGCAACGAGCACAAACGATGGTTTGCTACACAGCTAAAGCAGCAACCGTTTTCTTCCTTTCTGGTACACTGTTCTATATCTCAGCTCCTTTCTTTTTGGTCCTCTCTTTTTAGCAGCAAACGTGGGCAGAATATTAGCACAAAAAGGACAAGAGTCAATAGCGGAGTAGCAATAACGCAGAACAGCATGGATATGCTGCAACTTCAGGTACCACGTTGGTGGGCAGCAACAGGAGTGGAGATGTACGATGCTGGTAATGGAAATGGAGAGCAAGGTGGCGTGGATGGTCGGGGAATGCTGGAAAGTGGAATGAGCCTGTTTAACTTTCTACTCTACGTTCCTTTTCACCAAAACAAATCCACTGGAAACTAAGCTTTCAATCAAGATTAGACATCAAAAGGCACGTCGATTTTCTTTTGAACACAACACTCTTGCTTTCGGTTCCAGCAGTGGTGTCATGCAGAAACGGTGCAGCAGCGAGATGGCAACAGGTGTGTTTGTCAGCAATGGCGCAGACAGAAACCACTGCATTGATGGTGGTGCAGGATAGCAGCAAAAGACGGGATGCAGTGGCTGGGCAAAGTATTAGATGACCAGTGGAGGTGGCTGGTAAATAGAGCAAGGGATGGTAACAAATACTGCAGCAATGGACACGAGATGATGGCTTGAAAGTTTCACACAGTAGCCAACTGAATAGCCTTTCTTTATTTGTCTTGTTCTCGTGCTGTATATTCTGTTCACTAACACTGGAGACAAGTGGCGTGTGGCTTCAACATTAGCGATGATGGTGCAGCAATATAATGGACAAATGACAGCAGAAACGTAGTAGAGATGATGTAAGGGTTGGCCTCAACGAGAAAAGCTGCAGCAGTGGCTCGATGATGAAGACGCAGCAGGGATACTGGGCGCAAGGTGACAAGAATGTGGCGTTGTGCTCAGGTGCAGTGGGACTTGGCGTGGATGGCAGTAAGATGGTGGTGGCTAACGACGGCACCAAGGTAGCAAGGGTCAGGCCACTAAAACCAAAGAGGCTTCCTCCCCCTTCCAACGTTTTCTAGGGTTTTTTTGTCAAGGTCTTTCTTAGGGTTTTCTTAGGGTTCTCTGTGTGCTCCCCCATATTTTTATTTTTTGTGCCTCTATATAGGCTTAGGAATTTATCAATTTTAGAATCTGTTTTAATGGCCAAAATCACCTCCCATAAATTTTGATTCTCATTTCTATTTATTTTGCTTCAGTAATTAATTCCAGAATATCTTCATTGAGGTATAATTCTTTTCCTAATTGATTTCCTTCCCAAAAACTTTAATTGTAATTATCTCTACTTGTTTAGTCTGATTTAATTTCTTTCCAATTTCTGACCAGATTTTTATTTTGATTTCTTTCTTGAATTCCCAAATCAGATTTTTGACTTTGCCTTTATAGTAAGATCCCGATTTTCCTTTTCGAATTTCTTTTTTTCGGAGCTTGACCACTTTATTATTTTTTTCTATTTTTTTATTTTCTTTTCATTTTTTTATATATTTTTTAATAATAAACAAGATAGTAATACAAAAATTAGATTCATCTTCTAATTATCAAACCCAATAGGCCCAATAACATTAAAAGATCTCGGACAAAATGGGGTGTCTACAGAGAGAAAAACCACGGGGCAAACCGAATAAAAATCCACTATGAGAAATAAGCAAATTACAAAGTTTCAATACCCTAGGCTTTTTGCCCAAAGCTCAGGGTTCCAACAATTGGTTTAAAAACAATAAAGTTTACCTCTTTGGATTGACCAAGATAATCTACCCAAAGAATACCTTTGCTCTTTCCATGGAATAAGAAAAATATCACAAAGCTTAAAGCTTACTTTTTCTCCCTTGTGTCGCCTCTCACCAAAACAGACTTCTTTATCTATTTTTACAAATTGTTTATGCAACACTTTATATATAGAAAAAACAAATCCTTAACTGACTCCAAGTAGGACTCTAATAACTAATGTGGGCTGGACCCCACACATCTAATAATCTCCCCCTCCAACCCTATTAGGAGGAGATCCATCACCACGACCTATCATTTAGAGTTCACCTTGGCCAAAGTGTTCATCCCGGCCAAGTCACTACACAACTCAAGTTTATCTCTGGGAAGTGTCTTTGTTAACATATCAGTTGTATTCTTATTTGTGTGAATCTTCTTCAATTGCATCTATTGCTCGTCAATCACTGAGCGCAACCAATGGTATCGAACATCAATGTGCTTCGTTCTGGCATGGTACATGGTGTTCCTACTCAAATCCAAAGCACTCTGGCTGTCACAAAATACCACATATTCTTTCTGACTTAACCCGAATTCAAGAAGAAATCTCTTCATCCAAAGCATTTCTTTGCCTGCTTCGGTTGCTGCAATATACTCAGCCTCTGTAGTAGACAAGGCAACACACTTTTTACAGTTTGGATTGCCAAGTTACAGCTCCCCTTGCAAAAGTAAATATGTACCCTGAATAGATTTCTTACCATCAAGATCACTTGCCATGTCTGCATCAATAAACCCTTTAAGAGCTGGTTCTGTAGTCCCAAAACTCAAACACATCTTAAAAGTACCTCTCAAATATCTGAAGATCCACTTCACCGCTTCCCAATGAGCCTTTCCTGGATTAGAAAGAAATCTACTCATTACACCAACTACATGAGCAATATCAGGCCGTGTACAAACCATAAGATACATCAAAGAACCAACTGCAGAGGAGTAAGGAACAGTAGACATAGCATCTTTTTCTTCCTTAGTCACCGGACAAGACATCTTACTCAAATGAAAATGATTAGCAAGAGGCGTGCTAATTGACTTAGCATTCTGCATGTTGAATCTCGCTAGCACCTGTTCAACATACTTTTCCTATGACAACCACAGCTTTCCAACTTTCTTATCACGAATGATATTCCTACCCAAAGTCTGCTTTGCTGGATCTAAATCCTTCATGTCAAAGGACTTAGACAATGCCTTTTTCAACCTGCGAATCATACAAGCATCTTGCCCTATAATTAACATATCATCAACATATAACAAGAGAATAATGAAGTCACCATATGGGAGTTTTCTCACATACACACAAGGGTCTCCTACCGTTCTTTTATAGTTTTGGCTTACCATAAAAGAATTAAACTTCTTGTACCATTGCCTAGGAGCTTGCTTCAAGCCATACAAGCTCTTATTCAATTTGCAAACCATGTGCTCCTTCCCTTTCACTTCAAAACCCTCGATCTGATCCATATAAATCTCCTCTTGCAAATCACCATGCAAGAATGCAGTCTTCACATCAAGTTGCTCAAGCTCAAGATTCAAACTAGCTACTGATCCTAATACCACTCGAATGGAACTCATCTTCACAACAAGAGAAAAAATCTTATCAAAATCAATGCCTGGCTTTTGACCAAAGCCTTTTACCACCAATCGAGCTTTGTATCTCACTAGCTTGTCACCATCCTTTTTCAGCTTGAACACCCATTTGTTCTTCAATGGTCTTCTCCCTTTTGGAAGCTCAACACGGTCATAAGTGTTATTTTTCTGCAATGAATCCATTTCCTCTTTCATTGCCTTTAACCAATACTCCTTATTTGGAGTATCATGCACATCTTAGAAGCTCTCTGGCTTCCCATCACTTGTGACCAAAATATATTCTGAACTGGGATATTTGGTAGATGGTCGATGCTCCCTGGTAGATCTTCTGACCTGAGACTCCACACTCCTCTGTATTAAGGCTAGCTCCCCCTACTCAACACTCCTTGGTTGAGAGGGTTGCTCTTCTTGCTCAAAACCCACTGCATCTGGTTGTGCAATGTCATTATTAGCATTTATTCCATCACCAACTATGGCTGGCTCATCGATATCCCCAAGTTCTATATCTTGTGCATTTCCACCATCTGTGACACCTCTAGGTGGAATCCCTACAGGTGTTAAGTCATCATACTCAACCGTAACCGGTGTAGTCTTTTCATTTTTCTCAAAGTCTGTGATGAACTCATTTTCATGGAAAACCACATCCCTGCTTCTAATTGTCTTTTTCTTCTCTAGATCCCATAACTTGTAACCATATTCTTCATCACCATACCCAACAAAAACACATAGAGTAGCCTTACTATCTAGCTTTAACCTTTGCTCATTTGGCACATGCACGAATGTTGCACAGCCAAAGACCTTCAAATGTGAGTATGAAACTTTTTTCCTTGTCCATACCCTTTCTGGAATGTCAAGCCCAATGGCACTGATGGTGATTTATTAAGCAAATAGCAGGCTGTATTAACTGCTTCACCCCAGAATGCTTTAGGCAATTTTGCCATCCTCAGCATGCATCTGACTCTCTCTATAATGGTGCGATTCATCCTTTCAACAACACTATTATGTTGTGGTGTCCCAGGTTCTATCCTTTCATGCTTGATCTCATGCTTTGAATAGTAGGCTTCAAAGTCTTTTGATGTGTATTCACCACCATTATCTGTACGAATACACTTTAAGGATAATTCTGTCATCCTTTCCACCGTGGCATGAAATTTTTGAAAATATTGCAATACCTGGCTTTTGTTTCTCAACATATACACCCAAGTTTTTCGTGAAGCATCATCAATAAAAGTAACAAAATATTTATTACCACCTGATGACTCTACTTTTATGGGACCACTTACATCAGAATGAATTAACTTAAGTTTATTTTTCTTTCTTTTAGAAATCTTCCTAAAAGAAACTTTACGATGCTTACCTAATACAAAATAATCACATGAGTTAAGAGAAATACATTTGGCTGAGGGAATGAGGGACTGCCTCGCCAAAATCTTTAACCCTTTATCGGTCATGTCTGCCAGCCTCCTGTGCCACTTTTTTTCTGAAGTATCACCCTCAACGGCATGTACCTGACTGCCTGTCAACTTCATCTAAGTCTTGTACATAGTGCAACACAACTTTCTTTTTGCAACTATCAAAGACCTTTTGAGAAGCTTCCACTGCCCATTTTTTTTGTTGACTCTCATATCCTTCCTTATCAAGGACATTCACTGCAAGCAAGTTCATCCTCAAATCTGGAATGTGTTTGACGTCCCTCAAAGTCAATGTACAATCAGTGCTTGTTTGTACCACTATATCACCAATCCCAGCAATTCGCGACATACTCTTATTTCCCATCTTGGTATAACCAAAATTACTTACTCTGTAGGTTGTAAACAATTCCTTATTGAGAACACAATGATATGACGCTTCGGTGTCAACTATCTACTCAATGTCAGAATCCCCTACATGGTTACACTCACCATGCGTACAAATCAACGAAACCATTTCACTATCAGAATTCACCGTTGTAACATTTTCATCATCTGAGTTATTCTTACTTTTCTCATCTTTCCTCTCTTGCTTCAAGATCCTGCAGTTCCGCTTTATGTGACCAAGTTTGCCATAATGAAAGCACTTCACCCTATCTCTAGACTTATGTCTGTTCTTGGACTTACTGCGACCTCTAGAATCCTGACCTTTGTCTTTAGTTTTGCCCCTATTCTCTGTGACAAGAGCTTCATTCCCAGAGTTTGTCTCCTTTCGCCTTGCTTCTTCATTAAACATACTGTCTTTTACCATTTCCAAGGTCACCGTGCCGTTAGGAGCTGAATTAAGAACAGTCACAACTAGTGTCTCCCAACTGTCTGTAATGAGCCCAGAAGAAACAATGCTTTCATCTCATTATCCATTTGCAGTTTCATAGTGGTCATCTGATTGAACAGATCTTGAAAGTCACTCATATGCTTAAAGATAGATCTTCCCTCCTTATACTGTAGAGTAGCAAGCTTCTTAACAAGCATAACTTTATTCAAGGCGGTCTTTCTCTCATACAGTGATGCTAATTTTTCCCAAACACGGGAAGCATTTGTCTCTTGCGCAACATGATAAAAAACACTAATGATGAAAAACACTAATGTCTACCCATCTTCTAATGGTTCCCAAAGTCTTCTTATCTAACTTTTTCCATTCATCATCTTTCATATCTGTTGGCTTAGCAGAATCACCCAATACTGGCTCATACAAATCTTTGCAGTATAGATGATCTTCCATCATTGGCTTCCAAATTGAATAATTTGAAGCTATCAATTTTATCATGGATCCTGTATCTCCTTCTATGATCTCAAAGCACTAACTCAAGCTCTGATACCAGTTGTTGGGTTTTAAACAACAAATACGTAGAAGCAATGTCACAATAACAATACCCACAACAATCAACAGCAATATCTCAAGCCAATAGTAATAATAAATCAAGCTATCAAGCCACAAATAATACGTAGACAATAAAACGTGAATAAAATGACACCAAAATTTAACGTGAAAAACTCTCCAGTGTAGAGAAAAAATCATGGGGCAAACCGAATAAACATCTACTATGAAAAATAAGCAAATTACAAAGTTTCAATACCCTACGCTTTTTCCCTAAAGCTCAGGGTTCCAACAATTGGTCTAAAAATAATAAAGTTTACCTCTTTGGATTCACCAAGATAATCTACCCAAAGAATACCCAATTGTTATACAAACTTATCTCTCCCCTTGCTCTCTCTATGGAACAAGAAAAATATCACAAAGTCTAAAGCTTACTTTTTCTCCCTTGTGTCGCCTCTCACTAAAACAGACTTTTCTCTCTATTTTTACAAATTGTTTATGCAACACTTTATATAAAGAAAAAATAAATCCCTAACTGACTCCAAGTAAGACTCTAATAACTAATGTGGGCTGGACCCTACACATCTAACAATAACAAATTCAACAAACATACTCAAAAGATTTAATATACGCAATTCAACACATAACTACCATAGATTCAACAAACATAACCTAAATATCAATGTGAAACTAAATTAGTTTTACCCACTTTTATATATATTTTTTTACAATTTAAAATTTTTTAATTTGACTATTGAATACTATGTTTTTTTCACATGGATCATGTATTCCAAATAAGAAGGTAATTGAAAATATCTAACTATTTAATGGATAATAATAAAATTTCAATTGTTAATATATATTAAAACATATATTATTATTAATCAAAATGACAAGAACATCCAATCGACTCGAAACTTTACATATATGATGATATGAGTGGGTTGTTGAATCAAAAAATTAATTTGTAAAATTATTAATCCTAGAAGAGATTATAAAAGAAAAAGTATAAGATAATTTGTTTTATACTTATGTAACTTGATCCTCCTCTATTAAAAATTTGTTTACAAATATAATCTAAAAACAAAATTTTAAAATTGAAAAGATGAAAACTAACCCCCCGTAATTTCTTCCCTAAATAATTTTTTTCATACCATTTTTATTTTCTTCATTTGATTTCATAAAGTTTAAAAAACTTATTTTGATATATTCTTTATTAAAATTTTAAATTTATTTTTATAAAAAAATTTTATAATTTTTTTTAACTTTTTGATAATAAAAAGCATGATACACCAATATTATAAAACGTTAGATTTATAATAATAAATATAAACTTCAATTTTTTAATATACTTGAGAGTAAAAAAAAAAAGCACATAAAATAGAACAAGAAATACATAATTTTGAAACATATAAAAAATAACAACCATAAAATAAGACAAAAGAAATTAAATAACTTCATTTTCCTCTTGGTTAAATTTATTTTGATTTATATGAGGTACGAAATAAAATAAAAAACTGAACTTTAAATTTAATTCTTAAATATAACAACATATAAATCATGCAAATAAGTCACGTGATGTAATTTTCACCGGAACATTTTGAAACTTTCATATAACAGCACATGTGATGCTGATTCCGGCCAGCATCATCACTCTTCTTTTCAATTACACCCTGAATCAGGCAGGTATCTAACCTGTGCCCATGGTTCAAATTCGTCAGCTCAAACGTTATCTTTCCAATTCCAATCACTTACAAAACCCATAGCTTTCTTCATTTACTTCAAATTCCACACAAGCCAAATTTTCTGTCCACACGCCGCCATCAGCATCACCACCACTGCGCAACCATGCCACAGCCTCATTTCCTCCTAGTAACCTACCCTGCACAAGGCCACATAAACCCTACCCTCCAATTCGCCAAGCGTCTTATACATATCGTTGTACGTGTCACCTTCATCACCAGTGTCTACACCCCCCGCCGCATGACCAAAGTGCCCGCCGCTCAAGGCCTATCATTCTCAACCTTTTCGGATGGCTACGACGACGGCTTAAAGCCCGGATATGACAGAGTCCATTACATGTCTGAATTAAAGCTCCGAGGCAAAGAAGCTATCACTGACCTTATAGCAAGTAGTGACAATGAAGGCAAACCAATAACTTGCCTTGTTTACTCTTTGCTCCTTCTCCTTGGGCTATGGCGGTGGCGCGTGAACATCACATACCGTCAGCTATTCTTTGGATTCAATCTGCCACGGTGATTGACATCTACTATTTTTACTTTAATGGCTATGAGGAGACCATTAAGGGCCAAGCAGGTGAGTCCGAGTCATCTCTAATACAGTTACCAGGGCTGGCACCACTTGCCAGAGGTGAGCTTCCGTCATTTGTAATCCCTTCAAATGCTTACGCTTGGGCATTGTCACTATTTCAAGAGCAACTGGAAGTCCTTGCCGAAGAACCCAACGCTAAAATCCTTGTCAACACCTTCGATGCCGTGGAACCCGGGGCATTAAAAGCTATTGAAAAGTTTAAGATGATCGGGATCAGACCCTTAGTCTCATCTTCTTTTCCAGCTAGTTCCTTCAAAGGTGATCTTTTTCAGTGTTCAAAAGATTACGTCCAATGGCTAAACTCGAAACCAAAATCAACTGTTATTTATGTGTCATTTGGTAGTGTTGCTGTGTTAGCAAAGCAGCAAGTTGAGGAAATCGCTCGAGCTTTATTGGCTAGTTGGCGACCCTTTCTGTGGGTGGTAAGAAACCAGACAAAAAACGGAGAGGAAGAGAAAGAAGAAGATAAACTGAGTTGTAGAGAAGAAGTAGAACAGTTTGGGTTGATAGTTCCTTGGTGTTCGCAAGAGGAAGTTTTGACTCATCCATCGTTGGGGTGCTTCGTGACGCATTGCGGTTGGAACTCAACGTTGGAGAGCTTGGTTGCCGGCTTGTGGCTTTCCCTCAACGGTCGGATCAAGGGACGAATGCGAAGCTCATTGAAGATGTTTGGAAGACAGGGGAGAGAGTGACTGTGAACGAGGAAGGGATAGGAGAACGTGACGAGATTAATAGATGCATGGATTTGGTGATGGGAGATGGCAAGAGAGCGAAAGAGTTGGCGAAGGAGGCTGCCAAGGAAGGTGGATCATTGGATAGGAACCTTAAGGATTTCGTAGAAGATGTTGCTCAAGTTTGCAAGTAAAGTTCAACGTGTGTTTTACTTTTCTTCGTAAAAGTTAAAAGTATTGATCAATAAATTCTTATGTTCAATTGTGGTTTATAATAATCTGATTATGCTGAAGCCCAGAGGGTTTTTTTTCCTATTATATAAAATAAAGAAAACAACTGTATACATATATTTCATAAACTCATTTGATACATATATTTTAAAATTTTATTATGACTAAAGATTTTATTACTTAATTTAATATTATTCTATATATATAAATATGAATGCATCATTTGTATGCTATAATATACTTTAACACATACTGTCCTAAAATAGACATTATAATAATCAATAGTAAGGAGGTGAAATATTTAATTTTTAGATTAAAATTTCATTAAATGTAAATCCAGTTTAACTATATATGTTATTAGTTTGTTGATTGGTAATTTAGTTTGTTTATTGACATTTTTTAATATATATTAACAGATATTCGATGACAATTATAAATTTTTATATTAAATTTTATAAAACAAAACATATATATGATATATATATATATATATATATATATATATATATATATATATATTGCCGAATGAGTCATAAGATTCAATTGTTTTTTTTACTTTTGCTGACATGGTTCTCAATTCTCATTATTTCAAACTACAAACTTCTTTTCTGAATAACGAAAGTAATTGTCTGATATTGAAGGAAGGAGAAATACATATGCTGAACTTAAAATTTATATTTGTAGAATTTTTATGTCAAAGAAAAACTTTTTTGTACTATGTTATTGAAAAACTAAAAATAAAATAAATTAACGATATTCAAGAAAAAATTATCCACCATGAAGGTTTCTTTGGACATATATAGATGGATGACACATAAAATATACAGAGGTTAAATATGGTGGAAAACGAAATTTTTTACTTTAAATTGATTTCAATAGATATCTTTGATCAAGTATATTCAATTTTCACACAAACACATATAAAAAATCATAAAAAGAATTCAAAAACCATGCCTAAGTTTTAGATAGTGGAATCTAAGTATTGCTCTTTGTTGATGCTGCTTGATCTTATTTTAAATCAAAAACCATCTCAAGTGTGACAGTCTCTAATGTAAGTCCAAGCAAGTAGCAACAAAGGTTTCAAGAAGTTGGATTGTATCATGACTGTTGCTATACTAGTATCTTGAGATTCATAAACTCTCCACGACTTTTTTCAATCACAAGAGATGGGCAGCTATAACTCTATTAGGTCTATCTATATCACCAAATCACACATTTATAACTTCATTTATAATTTCACCATTTAAAGGCATGAAAAGTAAAAACACTTAAAAACACTAATTTTCTGCACAAACCAAACATGTTATCCAAGTTTAACCATTCAAACGAGTTTGATAAATTAATTAAATTTTGCATGTTTTTCAAAATGCATAGAACCTTGACTATCAACATACCATTGCCGTTCTATCAGTAATTACCAATGGAAATATCCACCGTAGAAGGCCTGTATTTTGGTAGTGTTTATGTTGAAATACTCGTTTTTTGCTGAAATATTATGTTGATGATATGTGCTGAAATATTTATGTTTGTGTTGGAATATTTATATAAACATGATTGTGTAATGTGGTAGTTGTATTTGTTATAGATAGGAACATTTATGTTTTAATATGCACAATTTATTATAGTTTGTGAATCGTAACAATTAATGACAACTTAATAACGGCTTAAATTACTGTTTTGTTGCGAAATACTCATTTTATTGTGATTAAATGCTTATTCAATTTTTTTGTTGTCTTGCAGCTCATTCTTTGTTTCCGCTGCTCAATGGCTGGTTTCTTCTTCTTCTTCTTCTTCTTGTTTTATTTTATTTTATTTTATTTTATTTCACGTTGCTATTTTTTTTCGCTTCCATATTACTTTTGTACATTATGTATTGTGTTTTTCCGTGATAAACTTTTAATTCATTTTTTTTATTATGAACACTTTATGTTATGACTTTTATTTTTTATTTTTTATTACAAGAGAAACATTAAATAACTGGGGATGAAGGTGTTTGGATTCGAACTCAAAATTTATAATATGTCACAATTCATCCTTTATCACTAGGCCAAAAGATTGTTGGCTATGACTTTTATTTATGTAATATATCTTGATATACTTTTTTATAAATAATAACAAATAATTATAAAAAAATAAAAATATTTGAAAAATATAAATAATAAAATTAAATATTATATATTTAAAAATATAAATAATAAAATTACATATTTAAATCACCAACGAATATGGGTTTAAAATTCGACAGAATATTTCCTACGAAAATTTCCGTCAGCATTCCGACAAAATGCACCGGTGGAGTTCTAACGGAAGCTGTGAATTTTATAATAGTCCACTGACAAAATCTGTCAGAATATCGACGGATTGTTAGTAATTACTGAAGAATTTATTTTATCGGCAAAGTTAGAAGGGACGGAATTTACCTTATTTTTTGGTGTAGATCACAGATATTCTCATTTATTTTAACGGAATTAATCTTATTTCAGGGTTTAGTCACAGTTAAAGCTCTTCACTCCTTCCAAAGATGTGTTTAGTGAGAGTCGAATCCGAAAATTCTTTTCACAAACTCAGCTTACATTGTCAACTGAATCACAACCCTTGAGTTGACAGAATTTACCTTATTACCAATGAAATTTTTCGTCGGTAAAATCTTTATTTAGAGTATTATTGATGGAATTTTTTTCAAGTAATTTTAAACCATAATTTAATATTGTCTCAATGATTAATACATCTATTTTCTTATTCAAAACAAGGTTTGACTCCAATAAAAAAAGAGAGAAAACATTAATTATTTTTTGGTGTAATAAGAAACTTCCATAAAAAAACACAAATACATTAATTATTTACCAATTATATCTTTATCTTTCACACAAACACAAAATACGCAGACATCTATAAACAACTCACTAAACTAAGGGTCTCCTTATATCAATGTGAAACTAAATTAGTTTAACACACACACACATATATATATATATATATATTTTACAACTTAAATTTTTAATACGACTGTTAAAGTTTATGTTTTATTCACATAGATCATGCATTCTAAATTAGAAGATAAAAAAAAATCTAACTATTTATTAGATAATAATAAATTTTCAATTGTTAACATATATTGAAAAATATGTTATTATTGATCGAAATGACAAGAACATCTGATCTACTCAAAACATTACTTGCATGACAATATGAGTGGGTTGTAGAATCTAACAATTGATTTTTAAAAATATTAATCTTACAAAAGATTATAGAAAAAAAGTATAACATAATTTTTTTATACCTATATAACTTGATCCCTCCTCCATTAAAAATTTGCTTACAAATATAATCTAAAAATGAAGATTTAAAAGTGACCCCACCCTCCCCAACAAATTCTTGACAAAATAATTTTTTCCATACCATTTTTATTTTCTTCATTTGATTTCATAAAGTAAAAAAAAAAAACTTAATTTTGATGTATTTTTTATTAAAATTTTAAAAAGAATTATTGTATAGGTTTTTTTTGCTTATCTGTACATAAAAAAAGAGTCCACAAAAATTTTCAAAAAAAAAAGAGAGTCCACAAAAGAGTCGTTATTTCACACTTGTAGTTTTAAGGTTTTTTTTTTTGACCTTTAGCTTTTGTAATTACAGTTCCCGTGTGATTGACTTGATCCGCCACATGGCTTCAGCCAAGTGAGTGATTTTGGTGCACTCATTTCATCCTACACTACAGCCTATTTCTTCAGCTTTTAACATATTTAGACGAGATTTGATGCTAAGACATGTACTATCTGTGAACACATTCTCTCGGATCGGGGTGATTCTGTTTTTTTTTTTTGTCTAGACTATTAAGTATTTTCATACTTTTGATATAAGATTAATTCGGATTCGAGCCGAACAGGACCTAAAGGGCGATAAAGCTCTCTCTTAAGAGTTTTAACACAGCTACATACTCAAGGACTCGAACTCGAGACTTCTGATTAAGCTAAAACAGCCCTTGTCAACTGATCTACGTGCCCTTAGGTGGGATGATTCTGTTTTTACCCCGCATGGCGTATGCCATTTTCTCTGAAACAGCTTGCTCTTCGTTGGAATGCGTTATTTAGGAATAGTTTTGTATCATTTTTGTTTTCTATTTTCAGTTTTTGTTTTCAATTTTTTTTGGAAACAAAAATGAAAAATATATTTGGCAACATATTTTCATTTTCAAAAAATTAAAAAATGAAAACAAGAATTTTCAAAATTGTTGGAAACAAGAATTTCTTGTTTTCATTGTTTTTGGAAACATGTTTTCATTTCTATTACTGTTCATAAATAGGTAAACAGAGTTTATATATTAATATAGTATTAATATTTTATAATAAAATATAAAATAAAATAAATTAATTTTTAAAATAATATTAAATTTTAATATAAAATATTAATTAATTAATAAATAAATATTTTAAAATTAATATATGTACTTTAATATAGAAAAGTCGAAAACGTAAAAAAGCAATTAAATATAAACTACATTGAACTATAATATTATAATATTATTTAATTTAAATTTTTATAATATTTTATTGAATATATTATAAATTTTAAATAATATCATTTATTATAATTTTTTATATGTTAATAATTAATATTATTATCTAATATAATTAATTTTATTTTACTAAAAAATATTATTATTTCATATTATATTCTATCTTAAATTTAAAATATATCACTACAATTATTAAATAATTTAATATTATTAAATAAGTGAATACTTAACATTAAATAATATTATTTATATTAAATGTAATATATTTTAATAACTATATAATTTATTATAAATTAATTAGTTAAATATTTTATTTAATAATGTAATATTATTATTACAAGTAAATAAAAAATTATTAAATATAATTTATAATTATTACAATTAAATTAAATAATATTATTTTATTTAATATTAAATTTAATTATAATATTATTTAAATTATATTAAATATTTATATGATTAAACTAAAATATTTAATATTAGTATTAAATAATATAAAATAATATTATTTAATATTATCTACATATTATTATTTAATAAATATATTATTTTTATTTAATTTTTAAAAATTTATTTTGTGAATTAAATTATTATATCTAAATCAATTTAAATATTTGTTTTCAAAATGTAATAGTATTAAACAAACATATTTTCCGTTTTCAGAAATTGAAAACAAAACAAAACAAAATAGAAGTTTTCAAAAACTACAAAACAGGAAACGATGTCAAACGACCCCTTATTTGGTTGTTTTCTTAAATTCTTTTCCGTTTAAAAAAACAAGTAACCAAAAAAAAAACTAAAAAGGTTTTTAAGATATTTTTGTTTTTTACTTTTTATTTTTTATTTTTAAATCTATAATCTTATGTAAAAAGAATCTCCAAAGGGGTTATTTAATTTACAAGTGTCTATGGACACAAAAATAATATTAGAAAATCTATTTTTATTTTCTATTCATTAATTTTTTTATTGTTATCTATTAAATTCCCAAAAAAAAACATAGAAAGAACAAAAAATAATATATTAAACTAAAATAGTCAATTTATTTATTTCTTAATTTTGTGCATATATTAAATTTATCAAATTATTAATAAAATAATGATAAGGTTAAAAATACAACAGTTTTTTTTAATAAATCAACAATATTAAATTTATTTCTTAATTTTGTTCTATTTAAGAAATAGAACACAAAATTTTTTTTAAGAAATCAACAATATAATTAAAAAATTATAAAAATAATGTTGAATTTAAATAATTAAAAAAATTCCAAAATATAAATACGTTATTCTTTAATTTTATGTTTTTATTAATATAATTCAATTCTAAATCAGGAAAGAATTTTATAAATATATTTTCTACTAAACTAAAATTTAAATAATCTATATATTAAAATAAAAATAAAAATTTATTTAATCCATGGCCTAGTGTGAGGCCGACACTAGTTGATAATAAAAAGCATGATACGTCAATATTATAAAAAGTAGTTAGATTTATAGTAATAAATATAAACTTCAATTTTTTAATATACGTTGTTGTAACGATTTCGTTCAGGTACTCGACTGCTCGACGATTTTGAAAATAAAAAAAAAATTGTTCACAATTTTTTTTATTAGGTGTGATTGGCTGTCCAAAAACATTTATCTTTTTAACAAAATCTCAAAATAATTAAGTTTTATTAAAAAAAAATTTGGGGTATGTGAAAACAAGATTAGATTTGGGAGTACAGTTACGAGTGAGGAAAGATTAACACCCCTACGACGTCTGTTAAAAAATAATATCATCTTAATCATGTTTCTTAATTTAACATTTAAAAATAATTTCCTTCTAATTGCAATTAAATTCATTTTTTAAAATAATTTTTTACTTTTTAAAAAAAGCTATTTTTTATTTTTTGAAAATAAATGAGAATATTTTGTATAGAAAAATTATTCCGAAACACAATTAAACCCATTATATTTCGAAAAGACAAGAGCTACATGTTCACATACATGGAGAAGTACCACTTTGTAAGAACCACAATTTTATAAGTATACGAACGATTACGATCTATGTAAACAATGAAAAGAAGTTTAATCGAAAATTTTTGGTTTCAGGTATTTATAGTTCGAACTTCTATACAAGCAAGCTCATGGGTCCCAAGAAAGCGCGTACTTAACCAAAAACGTCCAAGTCATCATAAATTGATGATCTATTATCTCAGGTAAGTCAATTTAAAGCTTTTATGGTGATTTAAGCTTAATTCAAAATTTTAACCAAAAAGACCGAAAAAGGTTAAACTGGGCCGAAAACCTTATAAACCTTTATCATGGCCAATCAAAATATTTATTTTGTCCTATATGAATAGGACATATATAAAATTAATTTAATTCTCACCTACCAAGCCAAAAGCCACCAATAAGAAATTAAAAAATAAAGAAAATATGAGAAATTAGGTGAAAAAGTCAAATAATTATGATATTTTGTCTTTAGTCATAAGAAATAAGCATGAAAAATTATATTATTAATTTTCACTTCTTAAGTGGCTGGCTATCATTTTTTTTATAATTTTAAAAGGCTTAAGTACAGAAAGGACAAAAAATAAAGAAGAAAAGAAAGAAAGAAATGTGAGGAAAACATGAGAAAGTAAAATATTTTGGTTGCAAAGCTTATGGAATAAGCTTCAAACCTTATTTAATTATTTTTTTTATTTCCCTCGTTAACTGACTGATAGCCACATTTTCAGCCATTTGAAAGCCAAAGCAAAAGAGAAAAAAAAACGTGAGAGCTTATGGAAAAGTGGAAACCATGAGCTACCCAAGCAGCAACCAGAATTGTGCTGCTTATTCCAGCTACTTCCAACCATTTTCAGCCTTTCTTTCCTTTATGAAAGTTGTTCCAAATTCTCTATTCTATAACATATACGAATTTCAACTTAAATAGAGTTTATTTGGTTGGTGAAAATTTTGCTGGAAGCTTTGCTTGTCAAGTTGGTATGTTTTCGGCGAGATTGAGAGAATCACATTTTGAGGCTAAAACAGCCAGGAAAACGACTTTTTCTCAAAATAGTTAAGAAGGACCTATTCAAGCCCTACCTCTTCTCTACCACATATTCAAAAATTAGCCAAAATGGACTTCATTTGGGGGTGAAAATAGAGTTGGAAGTTGACTGTGTGAGGGTGAGTTAAGGGTGAAAATTTTGGTTTGCTTTAAATTCAATATATGTTTCATTTCTGATTTTTTCTAAGCTTATTTCTAGTGTTAAAATGGGGTAAAACTGATCCTAAAGTGATGTTTTAAGTTTTGGCCAAATAGGTTTCCATAGGGAAAGTGTATGGATACAATGGTAATTGTGTCATTGATGGTGTAATTCATGCTAAAGAACATGAGTTAAATGTAATGGAAGCTTTAAAGTGAAATTTGGACTTGTATATAGAAAGATGTGCTTTCGGCCTAAGGAAAGGTAATGTGGTAATTTCACCTTTAGGATGAATGACATTAGTAAATGAAAAATAGATAAGTACTAATGCGAACAGTGCAATTGGGATGATAGAAAAGATCGAATAGTGACTTTTGTCACATTACAGCTAAAGTGCAGCTAAGAGAGAGTAATGAGTAGTAGTGTTAAATGACTAGGTGTAAGTGTAAAGTGGTAAATGACATGGTCTATATGTGCTTGTAGTGGTAACAACGCAGTTTGGTGGTGTACAGTACGTGAATTGCCAAACTTGAATGAGTGTGCTTAATCCTTGCTTTTGGTAAGTTTACTATGCAAGCTATGAGTAGTAGCTTACAAGGTAAGTGTCCTATGTAAGCTACAAGTAATGATATACAGAATAAATATAAGGTATATGAAGGAAATGAATTGATTGTAATGTGAATATTGATATGTGTTGCTATTGGGGATATAAATTGTTTCTCCTTGCAGGCCGGGTAATGACATATCCTAACCCTGTCTTATTGCAGAAATTTTGAAAATTTGTGAAAAGTCAGATATAGGTCCTTATGTCTGCATCATGCTATTGCATCTTTATGCATTATGGGTTTTTATCATATTTAAGCTTACACGAGGTTTATACGAAACGTATAAAAACTTTTACATCTCATGTACATCATGTTTTGAAGTATGCGAATGATATGACCTTATGGCATATTCTTTGAGTTTTCTAGATTGAGCATGCATTACTTGTACATCTTACTAGTATGAGACTTCAAAACATAAGATGATTTTTGGTTTACAGATTTTTATGGCATCCCATTATACTATGAGACTGATAGAGCACTATGGAACATGCCGGAGTAGTTGCTACTCTTATATGGGCAATACGTGCCTTGTCCAACATTAATCGTTGACAGGTTCCAATTCTAGCTGATTACTAGGATTGGAGATGATGAGGATCTATGGCCATAGGTAACACCCTAGTTCTAAGGTTACGAGGACTGCTTGTTGATAGCTACAGTAGGCTAAGACTTTATTAGTTGAATTACTGGGTTTGCCTAACAATAAATGTTTTATAAACATGGTATATGAGATTACATGATATGTGATTGAACTATACGAAGCATTGTTTTTATGAGAACTATATGGTTTGAAAAAATCAATTTTGTATCATTTTACGTGCATGACATTGGTTTTACCATAAAAGCATTGTGATAAGACATTGCATATGTGTATGTGATTGGATGTAGGACTATAGTTGTGATGTTAGGTGCCCGGGGAAATGAGATACTTTGAAGTATCCTCCCACTAGATGCCTCGAAAGCCCCTGACAATGTCACTGGTGTCCTAGACTAGAAATACAAGATTGTGATTTGAGTTACATGTGGTAAGAAGTTTAAACAAGTTGTTTATATGTGATTTTATACAAAACACGTGTTGCATACATTAGTGGTATTGTATCCTATTTGTTACTATCTCTGCACTTGTATAGTGACTTACTGAGCTATCCCTAAAGCTCATCCCTTCATTTTCCTCCACAAGTTAAGTTGAGATAGCAACGCTTGATAAGAGCAGTATCTTATTTTGACGTTGCAAGCTAGACGTTAGACTTCAGTTCATAACTCAATATATAAGTTTACTATTCATATGTACTTGGAGTTTGATGATTTTGTACAATAATGTAGTGTGAGATGTGATAAATATGAATATGTGATTATTGTCGAAAATTGGGTTAAATCGGGTTGTAGACGTGTGTTTGTCGGGTTTTGATGTGAATATTATCAAGGATATAATAATATTTGGTTAGGAATTTTTTTAATGACCTTTGGGTTATTTGAAAATTATGAAACTTTCCCAAATATTCCATTAGACTGTATGAGAGGCGATAAGCCTTTTCAGGCCAAGAATGTCGAGAAATGAATAATGACTTGCCTTGCTGTTTGGATTGTGTTACAGGAGGTTTTCCGTAATTAAGCGAAAATGCTGCTAAAATTTAGTGTTAAGTGATTTTAAGTAATGAAATAAATAGGGACCCAAGGAAATCAACCTTAAACCGAGATCAGGTGAATAGTAACCCGAAATTGAAAAAGTAAGACTACTTACTACATAAACCGTAGTTAAAGTAAAAAGAAAAAGTTAAACCTAAAATCCGTACTTCTGCTTCTTCGTTATTGAAAATGTCTTGTGTTTCAGGGCGTTACACACTTCATGTCAAAGCATATTGCCCAGGGAGTGGCAAAAATTGTGGGTGATGGAAGCAACACTTCATTCTGGTTTGATAAATGGAATTGAGAGAAAGTCTTAGCTGAAGTACGTGAGGATACTGGCCTTCTTGATAATTTGGGTGCTAAGGTATGTGAGTTTAAGCTACTATCAGGTGATTGGGATTGGTCTAGGTTGTCTTGTTTACCGTCAAACATTAGACAGATGATTTCTTTATTACCACCATTATCAGGTGGAGCTGACAAAATTTATTGGACAACATCTTCATCGAGTGAGTTCTCAATTAGTTCAGCTTATTCACTACTATTAGGAAACATAACTTTATCTTTTCCTTGGAAGTTTTTATGCTGCTTGAATGTCTTACCACAGGTCAAGCATTTCTTTTGGCTTGTGGCTTATAACAAACTACTCATTAAGGAAGCTTGCCTTAAGAGGAATATAACAAACAATGCTACCTGTCTGAGATGGGGGGACTTCCAAAAGATATTATTCATGTTTTACGAGATTGTTGGACATCTCAACAACTATATAGAGGCAAATTGGCTTACAATCACTCTAATTTGTTTCCTTTAGAGTAATGGCTGATCCACAATTTAAAGAGCCAAAAGACAATTTCAGATGGTTGTGTGAATTGACCAAGCTTGTTTGCCTCGGCTTGTTGGTGGATATAGAAGCGGAGAAACATGGTGGTCTTTGAAGTAAACTTTATATGGCCAACTGATTGCAGCAGGTAAAGAAATAGCTGGGCTAGTCCCCAACATAATTAAACCCATTATATCACAATGCCTAAGTGATGCTGGAATTGTTTTTAAAGCTGGATCAATTGCAAACAAGGCACATGACAAAGTAAAAGAAGGACCCAGTCCACAAGCAGCTAAACTTAAATCTATCCCAAACGCTACAAATCCCTTAATTCTAGCTGTTTCTCCTTTCACTTTAGCACAATCGAAGACTTCAACAATCATTGAACAGAATAGAGGGGCTCTTCCTAAAACTAGTGATGGAACCGCTTCAGAATGTGTTCGAGGGACCAGCAATGGTGTCACATCCCAAATTGTAAAATTTAGGACTAGCTTTTTTTTTTCCTTTCCACTCATTTTGTTGGGTTGTGCTCAGTGTCATCAATACAATATAAGGCTAAAACTTACTTAGCTAAAATCAATATCCAATTATTTTGATTGGTCTCAGTACAGTCATTTACAATACACATATACTTTTCTTTCTATTTCCATCTTAGTTACATCAAGTCAAGTTAAGAGTATTTCATAACTATACTTAAATGAACAATCTTAAGCTATATAAACATCAAGTATTAAACTGTTAACCTTAGTTTAACATTCATTACTAAATCCAAATGACTATAATTGACATTCAGGCTCCTTTAGTTTACATCCCTTTACATGCTAAAGTACTTTACAATACAGTCTAAATACATAAAGTAACTATACAAAATATACCTCCAAAGTATGATACAAAAGCTTTGAAGGAAATTGATTAGAAGCCTCTCTCAACGGACAGCTACTATGATAGATAATCTGTAAGGTGAAAGAGAGGGGTGAGCTTATGCCTAGTAAGAAATATATATAAAAGTGCTAATACTATGCAAAACTACGTGCACGTATCATAATCATGCTCCTACAGTGACAATGATAATTGATAACTGTATTTATGGACTCAGAAGGAATAGATACTATAGCCGAATAAGGATACCAGGCCAAGTTCAGAAGGATGCTTTGGAGTACCTTACTTATCCTGATCCTTAAGTCCGACTATAGGAGTCATACTAAAATTTCATAGAAAAGGAATTCATACATATCAAATCAGTGTTAAAACATTTCAATCCTTTAGTAAAAGTACTTATATAGTGAAACAATTTAGTAAAATGTTTAGAAACGGTTCAGTAAATCATTCAGTAATTAGTTCAGTAAGCTATTCAGTAAGCTGTTCAGTAAACCATTCAGTAAGCTGTTCAGTAAACAGTTTAGTAAGTAGTTTAGTAAACAGTTTCGTAAATAATTTAGTAAACAATACAATAGAGACAAGGCAACACCTAATAGAATCATGCGATTTTAGTATCCCAAAAAGGGAGTAACAGTAATCAGTAAGACATATAGTGATGTCCTTAGTATGCACTGATCCGGTGACATTTGGGACTGCTAATGACGTGATCAAGATCAATCAACAAATAATAACAGTATAGTACACTCAGTAGCATGATTACCCAAACGGGAAGCCAACAGTCTCAAAACAGTTCATAAAACAATTAGAAACGTTTTACAGAAATTAATTCAGTAAAGCATATCTTCAGTCAATCCATATATTTTTAAAACCTATGACAGTTGCATTTAAAACATTAAAGTTCAGTGAAAACATTTATAGCATAAAATATCCTTAGTACAATAAACAGTGTTCAAAATATTTTATTTATGTATAAAAATAATTCTAAAACTTATCGGGTTCATAAAAGTATTGAAATTATTAAGAATCCCCTCTAAAACAGAGTTACAAATAGTGCACGCCTATAAGCCAAATTGTCAACCTAACTAATCACACCTTTCTTTTATCCTCTCTTACACTAACAACTTCTAATTTGCAGTTTACAGTTTTAAGATCATTTTACGAAATTTCGGCAGCATAACAGTACTATGTATCCTAACCCTCTTGCACTTAAAACATAGTTCAATAGCCACAATTCTAGTTTCAATCCCAATTCAGTTACAATATCAATCACAGACTTCAGTAAACTAAATTAAGTAATGCAGTACAGTCCATCAATCTAAATGCAGTCTCAATATTCTATTACTCAAAGTTTCAATTCAAACATCTTCAAAGCAATCATAGTATCTCTACTTCTTTTATTTATATATATATATATATATATCTTACCTCACTCCTCGCTATTTTACTTAACAGTCCTTCGGTTGCAGCTCAATCGCGATTATCCTTTCCTTGTTGAAGTTTTCTCTAACTGATTCCTTAGCTACAACCAATGTTTTAAACCCAATTAAAAATTAGTACTCCTTTTATTAAATATTTAAAGTACCTAATAACGATCTTAATTTCCTAATGCAGCGGCATTTTTGGCCTACTTTCTACTGAGGCCAAAATTCACCATTAGCCTTTAAACAGTTCCTTTTCAATTTCTAACTTCATAGTTTCTTTAACTATTATTTTATAACTCATATTGAATCATTTAAACAAAGTTTAAACCATTAAAACCTAGTGTCCCTTACTTGGCTAAAGCTTAACTTGGTTCCATAGGCATTTCTTTCGGTTTTTAACAATTTTAGTAATATTCTTTCATGCTTATTATCACCATACATTACACTTAACTTAGTTGAAGCACTCTAACCCTTCAAATCCTATGCAGCCGAGTGCTCTTCATAGAATTTCCTTAGGATTTTCTCGAAACCAACATCATGGCTAAGCTTAGAATTGCTTATACACTAACATATCTTATATTCCTGCAAAATCATACCACTTTGCATTTAAAAAAAATCCATTTGGTCAAATTTAAATCACCACCTAAGGGACTTTTTTACAACATTTTAACATCATATTTAAGCTTTGAAAGGTCAAAAATAAAACATAAATCAATATTACACAAAGCTAAAATTTTTCTTATAGTTACCTTTGATAGGTATAATTTCCAGCAAGCTTTTCACTAGCCAAATGACTTCGATTTGGACTGAAATTTTGATATGTTATAGAGGAAAGGAAGGACTAAAATCGGTTCTTCATGGTCAGAATGAACCGAGGTCATTTGTGTAGTTATTGTTCCTCTCTTCTCTTTCAAACCCGGAGATGCCATGTTTTGTGCCCTGTTCGATTATGCTCTTTTTGCTGTTGTTTCCTTCAGTTTCTAGCACCTATTCAGGGTATTTAAAAGAGTAAAAATAGGGTTTAGAAGGGTTACTAGATGGGGTATAAGTCTCTCTTTCCTTCCCTTTCTCTTATTTTCCTCTCTTTCTCAGGGTTTTACTTCCTTTACTCTGTTCTACCCATTGCCTTGCTTTTAGCCGACTTTCTCTACACTTAAATAATATTTTTGGCTTTTATTTCCAGCCAATAAAATGGGCTTGGCAGCTTGATATTATCCCTCAATGTATATT
This sequence comes from Heritiera littoralis, assembly GCA_031772115.1. Taxonomy (NCBI): domain Eukaryota; kingdom Viridiplantae; phylum Streptophyta; class Magnoliopsida; order Malvales; family Malvaceae; genus Heritiera; species Heritiera littoralis. Next base: position 591,156 of record JAPDPK010000058.1, read on the forward strand.
TAATTTATTTACTAAATTCCAGCGAATAGAAATGGCAAAGGGTGAGATATTTCTTCCATCTCACACGGTTTTTTTTTCAAGCTTCCCTGCATATCCCCTACTTTTGCCGTTTACTTTCAACACTAAATAAAATATTTAGGTTGTTTTCTTGTGCCAATGAGATGTTGGTTATTTAGTTTAATATGTGAAGGCTGGCTCGAGGCATTTTAAGGTTGATCTTGGAACTAAAATTATGCCTGTAAGAGAAGTGAAAACAGAGAGTAAAGAAAAGAAATGAAAGGAAAAGAAAGAAATAAGTGAAAAAGAAAAATAGGGAGATTTTAGGCTTAGCCTAAGTTAGTATTAAAAAAAATCAATAAGAAGAGTTACAAATGTCATTTATAATTTTGTTAAAATATTTAGAATTTTATCGGATTAAACTATTTATTTTTGAATATGTTGTGTGACGATAAGGCGACGAGCACGAAATTATCTAAGTTTGGATTTACACACATTAATTTTAAGTAGGCAAGACAACTTTGAGGTGCCACATTTTATAAAGTTAGATTAGAAAATAATTCATGTTAATTGATACTAACCCAATGCTATCATATTTAAGGTGTAGCAAGGTGCTAAGGCGACAACTTGAGTTTGGGTTAAGCTCGACGAACGAGCTCTGAGCATATGAGTCAGTAAGAGGTTTATATAATTAAGAGTTAGAATTATATCGTATAAGTATAGTTGGGATTGAGTGATGATGGTAATGATTAAATGTTGATAATTAATGATACATGAGGAATGATATGTCTATGGTATACCGATAGTTGAAAAAATGATTGAACGTTATTGGTATGTGAATAGATGATATTATGGAATTTTGATTTAATGAATTGAAATGTAAGTATGACGTTAAGCTCGATAGGGTACCATAGTGTTGCAGTGATAATAGGAAATGATTCAATGTGGTAATTACCTGTAGGCATCACTAAGCCGAATGATAATGTAGGGAGGCATTTCATGGACATTATACTATAATGTTTTAAACTCATATATTTTAAATTATATTGCTTTTAAGCATACGTTGTTTACGACTTGAGATTTTGAAAGAATGCATCCATTTAATGCTTATATGAATACCTTGAATTATTGATTAGTATTGAAAAGAAAGTATATGGTATACATGTATATATTTCTATATATAAATGATCTTAAAGAAATGTATTATATACTTTACATGATTTTGACAAGAAAAGCCAAGGGTTTAAACATTTTATGAGATTATGGACACCCTAAGAGAGTTAAAGTTAATAGAGGATAATGGAAGCTGCCTAATTAGGAATTTTTCATTAGGTAGAGATGATTGTCCGACAATAGTCGTGGACAAGGCTCAGTCACGCCTGATCAGTGGGGTTGAGAGATATGAGGTCTATGGCGATAGATAGTGCCCTAATTGGTTTCCAAGGGACGATGACATGATTTCTCACTGCTAGCTACAGTGAACTAAATCTTTAATTCTTTATTGATAGAGTATTAGGGATTCAGCCTAGTCTCGAACTTGATATAATATGCTCTCTAGGGTATAATTTTATTTGATATGAACCCTATACTTGACATAGTTTTACAGTATATGAGAAATATTTTGAGACTGTATATGTTTTAGATATGCTAAAAAAGTGAATATAAGATGTTTTGAGACAGTACATGTTTTTTTAAAACATGATTTAAAGGTACATGTGATATGATTTGTGAATTGTACATGCTTTAGTCATGTCTTAAAAGTAAATATGAAATGACTTGAGATTTTATATGTTTTGAACATGCTTTAAAAGTATATGTAGTGCGATTTCGAGACTACATACATTTCGTACATGATTATATACTGAACGTGATATAATTTGAAATGATAGCCGTTTTGTACAATAAAGTTACATAATTTGCATACCAAATCATGACATCGAAGGTTATAAAAAGATAAAATAAAATAATAAATAAATAATTTCAATTTTAAATACTTAGAGACTATCACAAATAAAAAGAAAAATGGTGGTGGGGGATTAGTCTAATATGAATTTATCTAAAGACAAACAAATTAGGGTCAAACTAAATAAAAATTTAATTATTTTGTAAGCTTTTTATTTTGGTTTATTTAATTTTTTACCTTTGTGTTAGAATTTTATTTTATTTTTAAAAAATAAAAATAAATACAATGATTAATTGATAAATTAAATATTTTTATTTTCATTTAATAAATCAATATTTTTAAAATAAATATCTTGATTTATTATTATTTTTAATACTATTGTCATAACGTATTAAGTTTTAGAAACCTAATAGCTAGACACAAAATATAAAAAGTCGCCACCAACTATTCTAACATAATGTGTGATTAGTCATCTATTTGAACTAAGAATAAGGCTTGGTTTACGTTCAAAGATTTTAGGGTTTGGGAGTACAGTTACATGTGTAGAAGGTATTAAGCACCCCATAACGCCCATCCTAAAATAGTACCACTTAATCTTAGGTCATTTTCTAAATTTATTTATGTTGATCTTTAATTTCGATATAATTAATATTGAAAAATATTTCTAAATATCCTCCATTAAGCTGGTGGGATAACTCAAAAAAATTTTCGTCACCTCAAGAGTATTCAAGTAGTACTATGCAACTTGCTTAAAAAGGCTCCGTTGTCAGATTCATTTTAATATTTTATGAGAAATTCCTAACTTTGGTCCTTCTACCCAATTCATTCTTACCATTCTATCATTTTTCATTATTTTCATTATTTTTTATTATCTATTAATTCTTAATTCTATTTATTTATTTATTACTCATTTATTTTTATGGGAAAATGAATATGAATTATTTTTATAAAAAATTCTTTTTAGATTTTTCATTAAACTGGTCAGACTACAAAAAGAAATCTTTTTACCTAAAAATTTCCAAAGATTACTTAAGCATGATTTTACTTGGAATCTCATCATAAAAATAATCAATACTCATTCTCAATAATTTTTATAATTATTATCACCTTATTTTATTACTTCATCATTTCTTATTGTTATTTACTATTGTTATTCTATTATTATAGCGAACATGAATCATTTACATTTTTTTTATCATTATAACTAATTATTTTAATTTTATTTTTGATTTTTTTTATAAATATAAATCACTTATTATTGAAAACTTTCTTTAAGGCCATCCATTAAGCTGGTGAGGCCTTGAAAATAATTTTCTTACCTAAAAATTTTCAAAAAATTACATAAGCGTAACTCTCTTGATATTTCATCATTGCAGTAATTCATCTTCGCATTCATTAATGTTTTAATATCTAATTTTGGTTATTTTATTTATTTCCTTTCTTAATTTGTTACCGGCTATTATTATTTTTATTATATTATTACAAATCATTAATATCTTTTCTAATTTTATAACTAATTATTTTTATTTTAATTTTATAAACTTATTTTATTTTTTAAAGATGAATATGAATTATTTGTTATTAAAAATCCTATTTAGACCCCACCATTAAGTTGGTGAGATTTTTGATAAAATTTTTCTCAACTCAAAATCTCTAAAAGTATTACTTGAGTGCAATTCCTTTAGAGTTCTATCGTCAGAATGGTATTAGTTGGTTTTAAATTTTAATTTCATAATTAAAATTTTTTCATATTTTTTAGTTTTCAATAATCAATTTTTAATTTGTTTCAATCCTATTTCTAACATAAACAAATAAAATAAATAATATATGAACAAAATACATAAGTATCAACATACCAAATCAAATTATATCATTAACATTAATTCTCTACACTAAATTATCCAAGTCAATTTTTCGAATAAATTATAATATTATATTCTAATATCAATTAAATTTTCTAAATTACTATCTTACACAAATATCTAATTAAATAAATTATATATATATATATTAAATTAAACTAGCAAGATACTTGAATGATAAAACAATAGTAGTTAAAAGCATTGAATCACGTGGCTTAACCGTCGTTTCGCACAAAAGCTATTTATTTATTTTTTGGTTACAGCACGAAAGCTATTTAATGGCAAAAGTTTCATACCTTTTTTAACTGTCCATTCTACTTTCCTTTTAACCGAAACAAACCCACTGGAAACTAAGCTTTCATGCAAGATTAGAAATCAAAAGGCACGTGGATTTTCTTTTGAACACAACACTTGCATTTCGGTTCCGACAATTACACTTGCGATTACATTCTTAACTCCACGTTACAGCAACTACAGCAAAAACAGCAGTTTTAAGACAGCTTTTGCTTCTCGATTATCTCAACAGCAAAGCACATTGCTCGTCCTTTGCTTCAGTCCCAATTCTGCAAATATCAACATGTATAAGCTGACTCTTGCCCGTTACTCACACTTTCCATCAGCTTTTGTCACAATTCTACCGCTCCTCGGGTACACGCTCCTGGTGCTTGTCTCACAGGTTCACGGTTTCAACTATTATCCCACGTTTTCAACCAGCAACTCGCAACGACTCACGGTTTTGCTTCAAGAGAAAACAGAAGCTTGCGGCTCACGTTCTAGGCACTGCTTAGCTGCTTCGGTACAGTAGGCAACTTCAAGATGCAGCAACCGGCTTAGGAGTTTGCAGGAATGGCGACAAGAAATACAAGAACGATGCAGCTGGTTTAAGTACAGTGAGCAAGGCAAGCGATGAAGGCAGGACCTAGGTGGTGGCAAGGAGATGGTTTAGAGGCGACGCAGCAAGGATACACCAGTGAGGATCAATGAAACTTTGAACTCAACAGGATGATGAAGAACACCGTAGAATGATGAAGGCAAAGAGCTTGGGGCTTGGATATGGCAAGGACTTTCAACAGTCTCTGTTGTGAGGGAGAAACCAAACTTGTGTTTTTTTTTTTATTTTCCCGTGTGTATTGTTGTCTCCTCCCCCCTTAGTATTCTTATGTTATGTGTGTATATAGGCTTAGGAATTAATTTAGGAAAATGTTTTAGTCACCTCTCATAAATTTTAATTAATTCTTGAATATTTTTAGTGAGGTATAATTTCCTTTCTAATTGATTTTCTTTTCAAAAACTTTGATAGTTCAAAAATTATCTCTAATTATTCAATTTGATTTAATTTCTTTTCAATTTTTGTCTAAATTTTTATTTTGATTTCTTTCGTAAATTTTCAAATTAGATTTTTGACTTTACTTTTATATTGGATCTTGATTTTTCTTTCCAAGTTTCCCTTCTTTAAAGCTTGATCACTTTATTTTTTTTTCATATATTATTTTCTTCATTTTTCATATCTATATTTTTTTAATAATAAACAAGATAATAAAAAAAATAAATTCATCTTCTAATTATCAAACCCGACAAACCCAACAACATTAAAAATTTTCGAACAAAATAAAATACCTACAGTATATATATAAAATGAAATCTGACAAAATATACTGCAAAGACAAAACACAAAATAAAATAATAATAAAAAAATGATTCGACCCACCTCTCTTTTGCAGGGAGCTTCGACTAGCGTCTTTTCTTTTTCTTTATCTTCTTCAACAAAAACCCACTCTTTTCCTTCTTTCACAGTCCAGGTTTCAACCACCACCAAGCTTGCTGGCATCGTGTCCTTAGCCCGGGAAAAAAAAAGTAGTCAAATAGATCTTGACTCTGTGTGATGTTCGGCAATGGACAGTAGTCTTAGGTTGGTGAGAATGAGTGAAAGAAAAAAAACTCATAAAATAGAACAAAAAAATACATAATTTTGAAGCATATAAAAGCAATAACCATAGAACAAGACAAAAGAAGTTAAAAAAATTTTTTATAACAAAAAGAAATTAAAATAACTTTCTTTTCCTCTTAATCAAATTTTCGTCTTACCCAAATCATTTTTCCCATGACATTAATCATGCATAGGGATTGATGTAACAGCACATGTGTTCCTGCCACCATCATCATTCATCACTCTTTTGTCCACTTCAGTACCTGATAATTGCCAAATGCTTCTTTTCAAGTGCACGCTGGCATCTAAGTTGTGTCCACGGTTGATGGTCCAAATTCGTCAGCTCAAACGTCATTTTTCCCATTCCAATCACTTATAAAACCCATAGCTCTCCTCCTTTACTTCAGATTCCACGGAAGCCAAATTTTCTATCCACACGACGCCGTCGCCGTCACCATCACCACCACACCACTGCGCTACCATGCCACAACCTCATTTCCTCCTAGTAACCTACCCTGCACAAGGCCACATAAACCCTACCCTCCAATTCGCCAAGCGTCTTATACATATCGGTGTACGTGTCACCTTCATCACCAGTGTCTCCGCCCGCCGCCGCATGACCAAAGTCCCTGCCGCTCAAGGCCTATCATTCTCGGCCTTTTCGGATGGCTACGACGACGGGTTAAAGCCCGAAGATGACAAAGACCATTACATGTCTGAATTAAGGCGCCGAGGCAAAGAAACCATCAGTGACCTTATAGCAAGTAGTGACAACGAAGGCAAACCAATAACTTGTATTGTTTACTCTTTGCTCCTTCCCTGGGCTGTGGAGGTGGCCCGTCAACATCACATACCATCAGCTCTCCTTTGGATTCAACCTGCCACAGTGCTTGACATCTACTATTTTTACTTCAATGGATATGAGGAGACTATTAAGGGCCAAGCAGGTGAATCCAAGTCATGTCTAATTAAATTACCAGGGCTGCCACCACTTGCTAGCCGTGACCTTCCGTCATTTGTAACCCCTTCAAATGCCTACCCGGCGGCATTATCACTATTTCAAGAGCAACTGGAAGTACTTGCTGAAGAACCCAACGCTAAAATCCTTGTCAACGCCTTCGATGCCTTGGAACCGGAGGCATTAAAGGCTATTGAAAAGTTTAAGATGGTTGGGGTCGGACCCTTAGTCTCATCTTCTTTTCTAAATGGAAAAGATCCATCAGATAGTTCCTTCAAAGGTGATCTTTTTCAATGTTCAAAAGATTATATCCAATGGCTAAACTCGAAACCAAAATCAGCTGTTATATATGTGTCATTTGGCAGTATTGCTGTGTTAACAAAGCAACAGTTTGAGGAAATCTCCCGAGCTTTACTAGCTAGTGGGCGACCCTTTTTGTGGGTGGTAAGAAACCAGACAAAAAATGGAGAGGAAGAGACCGAAGAAGATAAATTGAGTTGTAAAGAAGAATTAGAGCAGTTTGGGTTGATTGTTCCATGGTGTTCACAAGTGGAAGTTTTGACTCATCCATCGTTAGGCTGCTTCGTGACGCATTGCGGTTGGAACTCAACGTTGGAGAGCTTGGTTGCCGGCGTGCCGGTGGTGGCTTTCCCTCAATGGACGGATCAAGGGACGAATGCGAAGCTCGTTGAAGACGTTTGGAAGACAGGGGTGAGAGTGACGGCGAACGAGGAAGGCATCGTGGGACGTGATGAGATTAATAGATGCTTGGATTTGGTGATGGGAGATGGCGAGCGGGGGAAAGAAGTGAGAAGAAATGCTGAAAAATGGAAAGAGTTGGCGAAGGAGGCCGCCAAGGAAGGTGGATCATTGGATAGGAACCTTAAGGATTTCGTAGATGATGTTGCTCAAGGTTGCATCTAAAGTTCAACATGTGTTTTACTTTTCTAAGTACAAGTTAAAATATTAATTAATAAATTTTTATGTTCAATTGTGGTCTATATAATGATTTGGTTTTATGGATCCGATAGGTTTTTTTTTATTTTCTTATTATATAAAATAAATAAAACAACTGTATACATTTATGTAAAACATATATTTCATAAACTCATTTGATACATATTTTTTAAAATTTTATTATAACTAGAGATTTTATTACTTAATATCTTTGGAGAGGGGTGAGGAATTTTAACTATGACAAAACTCCAAATATAATTAATCTTAAACCGTTAAAAATGAATGAAGATATATGTGGTTTACAAAAAAAAGATTTTATTACTTAATTTAGTATTATTCTATATATATAAATATGAATGCATCATTTGTGTGCTATAGTATACTCCACTTCTCCATTGTACCTCCTATGAAAAATATAAAAAATACATGATTAAGCATCTATTTAGCATCATTAGTCGTAAAATATATTTAGTATCATAAAAATATGATTATCAACATAAACATTAGTCTTAATATATTTAAACACAAGATAATTTTGCTATAATGTATGTTTATGTTAATTATAATGTGTTTACATACTTCTAACATATTTTACACCTAATAACTTTAGATTTATGCTTAATTATGTATTGTTTACATTAACCGGGCATTTGGTTCACGAATTTTAGGATTATCCCCAAGAATTTTATTTTCTGTAATTGTTTAACCTCATTTGGTTGGGTAATTTTTCCCTCATTAGGAATTTTAGATTCTCAACAGTGTCAAAACGAGAGAAAATAAGGGAAAAACAATACCCTTCTCCCCTTGAGATATTATTATTTTCCTTTGGAAATTCTTTTTTTTTTGTTCCAAGTTTATCCTTAATATCTTTTCATTAAGGTCAACTTTACCTTTTTCTATCAAAGGTATCACGTCTAAGATAATTATTTATACATTAAAATAAATAAATTAACATGTTAAATAATTAAATAAGTAATTTAAATATAATTATACCATTGGATTTGTTAAAAATTACAACCTTAAAAAAACACTTATTAAAAACCCTTTTATTTTAACAAACAAAAAAAAAACCCCTTCTATTTTTTAAAGCCATTAAAAACTCTTTCTTAATTACAACATAATCGTTAATTTTATTATATCTAAATATAATTTATAAGTTTGCAAGTATCAAAGTAACATTTCTTAACTAAATTAGTATCAATAAATGTTGTGGTCACTTATTTAAAGTGTCATTGTTTTTATCTTATTTTGGTGAATTGACATTTAAGAGAAAAATGGATTTAAATTCAAATAGACCAATAATAAGATGGACCCTATGATTTTTGATTAATCAAAATCAATTTAATATAGTAATAGTTTGTTAGATCAAAATAATTTACATAATAAGAACCTTATAAACAATGGACATCTTAAAAAAATAAATAAATATATAAATAAATAAGTAATTAATATAAATATAATCTATATCAAATGTTTTTCACTCAACATTAATTAATAATGCAGAGGGTATTATATTAAAATAAGTAATTAAGTAATCTTACTTTCCTTTAACCAAACATAGAAATCTTATATTCCTACCAATACAACCAAACACAAGAATCTAATATCTTAGAAATTCGTCAAGTAAAATGATTTTGAAGTAAAATGATTCCTAAGAGCGAACCAAACGGCCCCTTAAATTAATCACCAAGTGTTTACGATACTTCTAATATATTTTACATCTAATGCCTTTGAATTTACATTTAATTTTGTGTTTTTTACATTGACCTTACAATAAGATCAAAATTTATGACCTTACTATAAAATTCCCCAAAAATGTTTAAAATAAAAAATATTAGAAACTTTTTTTGTCCTATGATATTGAAAAACTAAATATGGAATAAATTATCAGTATTTAAGGAAAAATTATCTCCTATGAAAGTTTTTTGGGACATGTGTATGTGGATCATATGTAAAATATAAAGAGGTTAAAAACACCGAAAACAAAAATTTTTTACCTTAAGAAACTAATCTCAATCAATCTTTTTAATCAAGTACATTCAGTTTTAATGCAAACACATATCAAGAATTATAAAAGGGATTCAAGAACCATACCTAAGCTCAGATACCGTAATCTACGGCTTTCTCCTTGTTATTGATGTTTGATCTTGTCTTGAATAAAAAACCACCTCAAATGTGACGGTGTCTAACATAAGTCCACACAAGTAGCAATGGAGCTTTCAGGAGGTTGGATTGTATCATGACTATTACTATACTTGTAGCTTAAGTTTCATAATGTAAAACTTGATTCTACTACACTATACAAGATAATTGTAATTATTTAATTACTAAAATAAAGTTTATTTAGTGAAATTAAGTGAATCGGGTTTGTGGGCTCCACCTTGAATTCTACTGTTTTATTGAGGATATAAATGAAATATGATGTTCAGAAGGTGAAATAAATATTAAATAATTATTTAGAGGCATAAAAATAATTTTTGGAATTTTTGGGGTTATTTTATGAATTTTGGAAAACAAAATGGGAAATGACGGTTATGTCCTAAGGGCATTTTCATAAATTTAGCCCTTAATAAAATGAGTTGGAATAAAGTAAAAATATCATAATAAACGACATAAAAAGGGGAATACCATGGTGTCAAAAGATTTGATGAAAAAGGTGGTTTAATAGAAAAATTTCGTTGGTGGTTAAAAAGGGGTAAAATTGTAATTTCTCATTATCGATGCACCGCGAGGCAACGAAACCACCTCCATTCACTAAAATACATTAAATGTGATTTATTGGTGCTAGAATCATAATTTTTGGAGTTCATTTGCATGGTTTTTACGAAATCAGAAGCTTAATGGTAAAATCGTTAATATTTTAAGTAACCAAAGGTAAAATGGTTATTTAACATGAAGGGAGACTGATCAAATTAGTCAATAATGATCAGAAATTGACTAAAATAAATGAAATTTTATTTAAATAAAATTTATTGGCTGAAAAATAATAATTATAATAATAATAGTGTGATAAAAGAATAAATGGTGAAAATGAAAATAAAATTGGAATTTTATTGAATTGACACGTGGCAGCTTTCCATTGGCTGAAAGAAGACCAAATTCAGAAGAAATTTGCTGAAGTTACGGCACTATTCATTCATCCTTACCAGCCATTCACGACAGAAAAGAAAAACAAAGAAAAAAAAAAAGAAAACTTAAAGCTCAAAAAACACCAAAAATACAAAGAAATTCAAGAAACCTATTTCTAACAAAATTGTTCCTTGTTATATCCATTTTTCATAGACACCAAAATCTCATCAAAAGAGGAAGAAAACAAGGAGATAGGAGCTCATTAAGGTTTCGGCCAAGGTGAGATTTATGGCAAATCTTGAAGTTTTGATTCATTTCAAGGTTACATTTCTAGTATACTAAAGGTGTAGATTACATATATGGCATTGGTTTTTATTTTCAACTCAATAAAATTTTGCCATAAAAATGGGTTTCGGTCAGCCATGGTAGATGATGAATCCATGCATTTTGATGCATAAAAATGGTAGGAAATAAAAGCTTAAGATGGATAAATAAGGATAGAAACATTAGATTTAGAAAAAGATTGAAAATCAAGAAATTGCCATGAAAGGGGAATTTCGGCCATAGCTAATTGGGCAAGAAATTATGCTGAATTTTATGGTTTGATGGTAAAAAATTAATATGGAAATCAAAAGAGGAAGGTTGGTGAAATCGAAACCGAAAAAGGAACTCAAACGGGAAAGTTCAGTTTTAGCACCAGTGTAATTTATACTGGTTGTGCATGTGCTGTGTCATTAGTGGCTGCATTTTATGGAAGTTATTAGCTTAAAATTAAGAGGAAAAATATTGATAATTTTTAATAAAATTATTTTGCAACCGGGAATTAAGGATTACGGTAGGCGCAACCGGAAAGTTAGATTTTGCGACACAGGTAAGGGACGCGTCTGTGGTTTGTAAGGATATTCGAATGTATGTTTTTCATGCTATGAATTTTATAAAATTATTTGAAAAGTGAATTGCCTCGAATTGTTATGAATTGTGGTTATATGGCTGGTTGAATTGTATTTGAATGTGTAGGGAGGCTAGGACACTGACAGTCGTTATGCTGTCAAAATTTATTAAAAATAATTCTAAAAATGACATAAAATTTCTAAATGCATTCTTGATTTCTATCCTAGCCTTCAAAGTGAGGACTTGATTATTTTATATAAATGAGGACTTTACCAAAAATCAATTACTAAATATTCATGTTACTGATTTCGGTAAAAGTTAAATTATCGAAAATTTCTCCCACGTGTTTTATAGTGGAATATGTGATGGGTAAAGTGAAAAGGTGAATAGTGAATATTTTATAAATTATTTCAGTATAATATTCACTATTTTATTATGATTTTCATTTATGGACTGATTGAAGTTTTATTACGTGTAATGATATCCATAAAGGCTTTATTATCGTGTAAATATTGTTTTGAGACTAAAATGTCTCTACATGTCTTCTATAATGAGAAATGTGTTTGGTCGAATTACTATTAATTTTAGAAAATAAAATATATCAATTTTTTCAAAAAGTATAAAATTATTGGAAATAATTTCTTGTAAACTTGAATTTAAAGTTTTGGAAAGAAAGCATGGAAACACGTGTATATGTGCTTTACGGTGAAAAGAAACAGTTACGAGATTTTATTACTACAGTATAATTATTTTATAAACTGTTTTCACCGTACAAGATACTGTGATTTATACCTTTTATGGATTTTCTGAAAGATATTATTGATTTTACTTAATTTCATAAAGGTGATGAGATTTCTTATACACTGTTTTGAGACTGATAGGCCCCATATCATGCTCATGTGTTCATGTGTACCCTCTCATGTGTTATGCTATTGACATTGAGTCGTCTTCAGCGTCCCGGTTGTCACCCGCTTAGTATATACGATCGAGGACACCTATAGACTATGGTCATAAATCTCATGTGTTTATTATATTATCCCTAAAGGAATCTCACGTGTACCTTATTATTTCCTACGGGACTTATAGCATGATATCATCAGGGTGTTGCTTGGTCTCCACTATTATTCCACGTGTTATTTCTGGTTTTGATGATAACTATCGAAATATACTATTTATTATGATGCTTTATCACTGATTGGTGAAATATGTGAACAGGTATTTTACTGCTACACGTGTTTTAAGTGATTGATTTCAATGGTGGAAATCAAAAAATTTTCAAGTGTTGTTCACATGATTTAATAAATTATTTTATTTAAACATGTGATATTTTATGTGCAGTAAATATTTTAGTAAGTTTATATTAAAATAAATTTTTACTCTCTATAGTCGTTCTGGGTTTCCAGGACAAGATAGGTATTTCAAAATACCTTCCTTACTCTATCTGGATTTCCTGGCCGATTATAGTATCCTTTCCTTTTAGTGTGCCCAGCATACTGATAGTAAACTAAAATGTTTTACTGCATATAGTTTTCGAGATATCAAAATTTGTTTACAACTCTCTTACTGAGCTGTGGTTTGCTCACTCCTTTACTTTCATCATTACAGATTTAATGTAAAGAATAGATGAAGTACCAAACCATGGACTAGCTGCGCTTTGAGTAGCACGGAATATCGTATGATGGATTCCCGAGGTATCATGTTTACATTTGTATATTCAAACCTGTTTATACAGTACTACTGATTGTAAATATAATTTCAGGGGATGTAAACTAACTCTTAAAGTTATGAATATTAATTGACAATAAATAAATATTGTCTAATTTGTTTACTGTTGTAGATGAACATGGTGTAAAGGCATCATAGATAGCCCAATCATATAAAATATGTGAAAAACATGAAATAATATAGTCACGGGATGTGACACATAAACTCAGAACAACTTCGTTTTAATCTCTTGAAGCTTACAATCATGAAGATCAAGCAAACAAAAGAGAAAAAGACGGAGGACAACGGTAGGCAGCGATAACTCTACTGGGTCTTGCCGCCAACCATCAGCCAAAATCCTCTATGTGGCTGCCATAATAGTTTATTTATAAGCTAGGATTTACTTCTAAACTTTCTAGTCTTTGGACTTAAGTATGAATTATAATTGAGTTAAAACGGTCATTCAACTTTTTTAATATAAAATGGAACTAAAACTTTATTAAACTAATCATATTAATTAAGTTCACTTAATTAAATATCTTTAGTGAATCCTAATTTATCTTTTAATTAGAAAGCGGGCCCCATGTTTTAATTAAATTCTTTTAATTAAGTTCATATAACTATTTTTGTTAAGCCCAATGTACCTTTTAATTAGAAAGTGGATCCATGACTTAATTAAACTTTTTTAATTAAGTTCATATGACAAAACTCTTTTAGTTAAACCCATTATCCTCTTCATTAAAAGTGGTGTTCCCTATGGCTTAATTAAACATTTTTAATTAAGTCCATAGCGTGTCTATTTAACATGGGACCTTATGACTTAATTAAATTTTTTTAATAAATTCACTTTATAATTCATTAAATAAAGTCTACATGCGAATTTCCAAATTTTCCTACATTAATCCATTTCAATCCATTGACTACTCTTTTTGTGTGTTATCCATTTGACTCCTAACATAATGGCAATGAACTTGAATCATAATTCAAATTCATAGATCAAGTTTAGCCTCTACCAATATCGCATGACCATGAAAATGATAAAGAGTTTAAAAGTGATTCTCAACTCAATGTCTTTCAGTTATAAGTCTCTCAATTTGATTAATATCCTTCAATCTCAATGAATTAATAAGCATGGTACAGTGTCTACTTATCAATTCATTATATTTCTTCTTGCAACTTTAGGATTGACTCCAATAAATCTTATGAACCTAATTTCATCAAGGATACATTATGCCACGGCCATGTACTTGCACAAGTCTATCTCAAGTTAAGAACAAGCAAGACATGTCTCCTAAATTCACTTGGGCTTATGGATTCTCTCATGATCACTCATCCATCTCCGTGTGTTTCATGTCATACCTACTAGCATCATTTATTGGCATTTGGGTTCCAAACCCATTTGGATGACATCAAAGGATGACAATTCACATATAAGATGACCTGATATCTCAAGTTAAAAGATCACTTACATAACTATCACATGAGAATATTTCCATAGGCACTTAAGTTAAATAACCAAATGGAATTCTCAGGTTAAGTACCATAAGATCATTTAAAAATTATTATTTATAATCGGGTTTAGGTAGTAGAGTACCTTAAGATTATTTTTCGAACCCTACTCAAACTCATAATGAGTAATAAAGTTACTAGTTGAATCCTACTCAAACCCAATTATTAGATACCCTAATCTTATTTAATCAAGTCGGATAATATAAAGTACTTGTTTATAATGTACCCATTTACATCCATATAAATGATGAATAAAAATTTTTATGCCATTTACTATTAGTGATTACAAGTGTTTATGGTATCATGTCTCATGCTAATTGAGTTGATTCTAAAACATACACTAGACACATAAGTCCTTAATTAGGGTTTGACAATAGTGAAGACTAATGATGGGAAAATAAAATAAAAAATAACAATTAATATTCAAGTTAACAATTATTATTACTCTTTGTAAAAAATTAGATTGGAAGTTCAAATTTTCTTCTTCCTTTTATCTCTTTATAAAAAATAAAAATAAAAAAGCCAACACCGGATAGATTAACCCACT
The DNA here is from genome assembly GCA_031772115.1 of Heritiera littoralis. Taxonomy (NCBI): domain Eukaryota; kingdom Viridiplantae; phylum Streptophyta; class Magnoliopsida; order Malvales; family Malvaceae; genus Heritiera; species Heritiera littoralis. The sequence goes on from JAPDPK010000058.1 coordinate 606,480, forward strand.
CGTCCACGCCTCTTCCACTAATGGCAGCTTTGTCACATTAGCGTCATTAAGGTAACACCAAAAAAAGATTCCAAAACCAAGCATGAGTCATGTTATTGGTCGCACTCCAGTTTCAATGATGACAAGATAAGCAAGGTAGATATGTTACCGCAAAAAAAAAAAGGCTGATATGTTCGTCTTCTTTGGTAATAAAATGAAAATGACAATGCATACCCAAAAAAATGAAAGTGACTATTAAGTTATAGTAAAAATAACCATGTCTTATCTCCACTCCAACCTTATCTAGCTGGCTCGATCGAGATGTTGACTTTTCTGCAAACCTTCACCGTATATTATGTAAATCATAGATAACAATTGACCAATTGACACTCCTATTTGCCTATTCTTTAATCTTTAATAGTAGTTATGCCCATGTATGTTGTTTCGGAGCCCCAATTTCTAGATTTTGCATCTCCGGCCACCCCTTTTTTTGTACCAACAAAAAATGTAATTGTTAAATCAAGATATTGTCAATTGAAATTTTATTTTATTTAAAAATTTAGTATCATATGTAAAACACAATAAATGATTTTAAATTTTTATATATGTAATATATATTTGTAAAATAAACAAAAAAATATTATACATATTAATAGAATTAAGTGTGCAATGACGAAGTCAAAAAATTTATCTAGTAAAGACTTAATTTAAATATATTAAATTATATAAAAAACAATAATGTTAATAGTGCCTGTAAAAACTAAAACTTTTTTATCTAGTTATAATTATTAAAAAATTTTGAATTACTGTTGGTGCTATTTTATGTTTTGAAATTGATGCCTATAATAATTTCTTAATTAATGCTTTAGAAAACATTAATTTAATGAAAACAACGAGCTTATCATTCAACAATTAATCTATTATTATTCAATTACCCAAACAAGTCTTTTACATATTTATTATTAAAAATGCATTGTATTCTATGGTAATGACAACCGATAGAATCAATGTTAATGTTAGCAATTGATAAAATAATGGATTCACTTTATCCTTTCCTATATTGACCGTTCTTATAGTAAAATTGTCAATTTTTTTTAACCTTGAAAACTCAATGCTAGAGTAAATATTTATAATATAATTTTGAAATTAAACTTCATCTACCAAACATTTCACAGAAAAAAAATTTTGAATAAAATTTTATAATATATAAAAATATTTATATGATATAAATTTAGATTATCTTTTTGGACCAATGGGGGCTTGAGCTTCCACTAACCCATATGATTAACTACTATTGTAAGTGAGTATGTAACATAAATAAAAATTATGATTGTTTTTTAAATGCTTAACATGCTCATTAATAATATATATTTTAAAATAAGTTTTTATATATTTCATGTTAATTTACTAACTAAAAGTAAATTTGTCATTTTTTAAGTTTAAAATATTTAGAGAATATGTTTATAAGTTTTTTTAGGTAAAAAAATTAAAATTGTATTTTTAGATATTTGAATCTAATCTAATTTTGATTAAATTTGACTCAAATTTACCAAAACCATTCAAAGTATATTATATGTATAATACATATGTGATATGTTTGTGTTTCAATAGATACATCATCAATTCATGGTAAAGTCAATTTTCAATATCAATAAATATTAATTTTGTAGTAAATTGAATTGTATTGTACAATATATCTACTCTTACTATATTATTCTTTCTATATTGATAATTATGCCAACAACAAACAAGGACATGTTGTTACAAGATATTGATGAGACTTCAACAGATTGTCATTCATCCGGTTCAATCTAGTTGATCCTTTCAAAATTTATGTTTGGGTATGATTCTAGTATTTTAATTATAACATATAATATATAGTATAAAAAAATCAAGGTGGCCTAGCTTCTGGTTGGATCTGAACTTCAAACAAAAGTAAAAATCTAAACCCTTTGCAATTATTTAGTAACACATACCTACTTTTATATTTTAAGTCGGACGACAAGCATGCATAAGCCAAATATTAGTTCCTTACGAAAATGTAACTATCAAGTAAGGAAAGCCTGGAAACTATTGGTGTTCGGAGTGGTAAACTTGGACCCGCACTTAGCAATACTTTTCAAAAGACAAAAGGGCATCAACAAAATTTGATTATTCACAACACAACAGAGTTTTTAATGTAGCAAAATAAGGAATTTCTTAAAAAAAAAAAATAAGGAGCAATCGACAACTTGACAAGCTTCATCAAGTTGGAAGGTACGATAAAGTAAGTCACCTTCACTGACTCATTGTGTCACTTAAATGTATAGTAGTAGCCAAATTGAAAAAGACAAACAAGCCACCTCCACCTAGCCCAATCTAGAGGTGTCGACGATCACATTGTATAATGTAAATGACATTGAGAGAGAGAGAGAGAGAGAGAGAGAGAGAGAGATTAAACATGAAAAATGGTATGATTGCTTATATATTTAGGGTATTCTTTGATATATTATATTTATTTATCTTTTTACGTTTTTTTTTAGATTTTTTTTGTTCATGTATTTTTTTTAGATTTTAAGAGATCTTATTTATTGTAATGGATGTCATACCTAGATTTTTAGTAGATTTGAATGAAAATATTAAATTCGTTAAATAGACTTAGACATACAAATGAAACCAAATTGAAAAATGGGCAAGGCCTTCGTTTTGCCCTTAAGAACACAAGCCCAGTCCGATCTTTTTTTGTTAATAATTTTTTAAAGAACAAAAACTTTTCTCTCCATTAATTAATAATTATGTTGATTTATTTCAACTATTACCCATAAATAATTTTATAATTGTAATTCTATAAGATATGAGACATTTACTTTAACCACAAAAAATAACATCATAATTTTGAGTATTGCTTCAAATGATATATTTAAGCTATACTATGTAAGAGTTCTAAAAAATAAAAATTTTATAACATAAACATTAAATTGAATATATATATATATATATATATATTAAAAAAAATGGGTGAACTTGAGAGGGCTTGGGTGTTCTTATTATTTCTAAAAACAGATTTGGACAAAAGATCAAGCCTAAAATTCGAGCCGGGCCAAACTTGGGCTCACATGAAGTCCAGTAAAATACTACTAAGACCTTGCTCAATCCATGAACAGATCTAGCCATACCTAATTCTAAGAGATTAGTCATTAAGGAATATCATCATATATATGGTCGCAATTACATATAAGTAGCATGAAGTATAATAATTTTTTTTCTATTTTCAAGTTAGTATTACGACCAAAATATCCGTGTTGGATTTATCTCAGTTACTAAACTAACGAAGTCAATTTTGACCTAAATCTAATTCTAATTAATGTCAAATTAATGAATATTTTAGTAATAGAGATAATGATATACTCAAGTCAAGTAGTATCATTTCAATTAACTGTGACCTTATATTATGAATATATTTACCTATCTTAAACCATAATGAGATGATTTTATACATGAAACTTTTTTTTTTTGAGAAAAAGCAACTTTCATTAATTGGAATAAGAAGCAATACAATCATTATTTAGTAGGTCCCTTATAATAGGACATTCCTCTACCCAGTATAGCTCTAGTGTCGACAAAAGAGCATGTCTTGCCAGAGTATGCGCTACCTGATTGCCTTCTCTTTTCACATGTTCTATTTTGATGCTCCTAAAGTTTATCTTCAAGAGTCTACCTTCTACAAATTTCCTACCACAAAATAGTCTTCTTCACTATCCCTTAATGCCCTTGTCACCCCTAATGAACGATAGAAGAAAATCCCATTTCTGTCGCCATCTCTATTGCTTTAACTGCTACTCTCGCCTCTATTACAGCCGGCTCTATCACATTAGGAATGGTGATGGAGGACGCCCCTATTAACCGACCTATCGGATCTCAAATCACGATACTAATTCCACCTGTGTCTTCTTTTTCCCTTAAAGCTCCATCAAAATTTACTTTCACAAAACATGTTTGTGATGGACTCCATGTACATATTTCGATACTCCTCTGTCTGTCATCCCTTTTCTGAGCCCGCCTAAATTCCTCAAGATAAGCAGTTACAAAGAGAGCACAGTCTTTAGGGTCCATTAGCTCTTTCCTTTGAATCTCAAGGTTTCTATTATGCCATACCATCCATGCACATGTCATAACTTCCTCCGTTTTACTCTGCTCATTAGAGCTTAACAGAGTAAACAACCACTCTTCACTGTTTGCATCCTTAGTGTGCTGCCATGCCCCATTAAGTCTTAGGTAATTCCAAATATCCTTCGACTTTTCATAGAAACTAAATTGCATGTTTGACGAATTCATCACTCTGCTTACGTCTTTGGCAACAGCTATCTTCACTTATACGTTGACGCATTAGATTACAAAACACTCGAAAAATTCCATGATTGAGTCTCCAGCAAAACAATTTAATCTTACTGGGAACTTCGACTGACCAAAGACTTCTCCAAGCTCTCCTCTTTTTAGCAACCGCTTCCTGATCCTCATTCTCTATATCTTGGCCTCCATGCAAGCTGGACTTAATCAACATATAATAAGCACTCTTAACTGAATAATGACTATTCCTTTCCCCTGCCCATACTAGCTCATCTTCCCACTCACCCCATGTCAAAGGGATGGTTCGTATTTTCTGTGCTACTGCCTCCGTAAACAACCCTGCAAGCATATCAGTATTCTAGGTTCTTGTTTGCTCATCGATTAATTGTTCCACCAGCACGTCTTCCAGCAAGGCCAAGCCATTGTTCCATGTAAGCACTCTATTCGGCTCTACCCACTTGTCCATCCAAATCCGTACTTTGCTTCCTTTTCCAATTTGCCATGCACTACCTTCTTTCACAACAGCCTTTGCTGCCCAAATACTCTGCCACGAATATGAGGTTCTGGTTCCCAGTGATGATTCAAGGAATGATGAGTTTGGGAAATATTTCTTGCTTTGCACCTTGTAAACCAATGAGTTGATTTTTTAGAAACCTCCAAGCTTGTTTCCCCCAACAAAGCATGATTGAAACATTCAAGATCATGGACCCCATTCCTCCATCCTCTTTACTCAAGCACATATCTCTCTATTTAACCCAATAGATACCCTTCTTGTCTGCTTTCAAGGACCACCAAAATTTCCTGATCAAACTATCGATGTCGTTGCATAAAGCTTTTGGAAATAAGAACACAGACATCACGTAGGTAGGAATAGATTGAAGCACAGCTTTGATAAATACTTCTTTTCCCCCTTGCGAGAGAAAATTCTTGCTTCAATGCTTTATCTTATTCTGCACATGTTGGGTAACTTCTCTAAAAGATTTCCTTTTATTCCTGCCTGTCATAATGTGTCAAGTTCTAGAACCTAACTCGCTAAACTTAAATTCATAGACTTGCCACCAACCATTATAATCTAATGTGTAATTGGTCACATATTCTTGTCTAAAGATAAGGCTTAGTCTATATTCAAAGAATCTAAGGTTCGGGAGTACAGTTATGTGTGGAGAAGGATTACTACCCCCACAACGCACATCTTAGAATGGTACCAAATAGTCTAAAGTTATCATAATTTTGCCTATTTTTGTTCGCTTTAACTTTGATATAATTAAATATTAAAAAATCTTCTAAGTCTCCTCCATCAAGTTGGTTAAACAACTTAAAAGTTCTTCTCACCTCAAGAGTATTCAAGTATGACCAATCTCCTTTCTTGATGAGGCTCCGTCGTCGGATGATTTAAGTACATTATGGAACACCTGCTTTGACTCCTATCCCAATTTATATAAATTATTTGTTATTGTTCTATTTTTATTTTTATTTTTATTTTTTCTATAATTTGTAATTTTTTAATCCTATAATTATTTTTTACTTTTTATATCTTGAATAAATATGAATTATTTAATATTAAAAATTTCCTCTAGACCTTCCATCAAGCTGGTCAGACCTTGAAAGAAATCTCCTCACCTAGGAATTTTAAAGAAAACTACTCAAGCGTAATTTCTTTTAAATTCCATCATCGGAATAATCCACATTTATCCAAGTTGTTTATTATTGTTTAATTTTATTTTAATTTTTCCTAATTTTTACTCCTATATTTATCTTATTTTTATTTTATTCTTTTAATTATTTTTAACTTGAATTTATTAATTTTAATTTTATTTTAATTTTTATGATGAATTATTAAATATTGGAAAATTCTCTTAAATCTTCCATCAAGCTATTCAGACTTAAGAGGACTCTTCTTACCTCAAGACATCTAAAAGTACTACTCTATCGCAGTTCCTTTAGCATTCCATCGTCAGAATAATAATCTAAAGAATTAATTATATTTTTCTAGAGAAACTTATTTCTTTAAAATTCAAATTCCCAAAAGTCTTATCCTATAAATCATCTAAATCACACAAGCTTATTAGTCTAATAAAATATCATACAAACCATTCAGAATAAATCTAACCATACAAATATACAAGTCGTATTTGTTGGGGTTTGCCTTGAATCCCACATCGAAAGTATAGGAGAAGTTATAAGGGTTATTCCCTTATAAATAAAGTGTTAGGCTTGGTTTGTAAAATATCCCAGAGAGTTATAAAGTTGGGCTATTATAAAAGGGTGTAGTTGGGCTCTTTGGGTAGTTGGGTTGGGTTTGTAAGGAGTTTGCAATTTTTCTCTTCTAAAAATTGCACAGTTGTAGTTGTTTGATTGTTTATTAAATTGGTTGAGTGGTTGTAGGCCAAATTGGTTGGGCCAAACCACATTAAAATTATTGTGTTTGTTTTTGCTTTCCTCTATTTTTGTGGGTGTTTGGTTTGAGGGATATTTTTCCCAACAAGTGGTATCAAGAGCTGAAGGTTCGTGATCCTGCGAGAGGAGGAAAGCTATGGCTGAAGGTATGTCTGGAGGTATGCCTAAGTTTGAGATTCCTTTATTTGATGGTAAAAGTAATTTTATGTTATGGCAAAGTACGATTCAGGATCTTCTAGTGCAACAAGGTCTAGATTTGGCATTAGAAGAAAATAAGCCAGATGGAATGTCTGATAAAGATTGGGTTAGAATTCAGAAGAGGGCTGTGAGCACAATTAGATTGGCACTTGCTCCAGAGATTAAGTATACTGTATTGACTGAGACGACACCAACCGGATTGTGGAAGAAGCTGGGAGACATCTATGCGTCAAAATCGCTGACGAATAGATTGTGTTTGAAGATGGATTTGTATTCTCTGAAGATGAATGAAGGTACGAGTCTCCATGATCACTTAAATGAATTTAATAGATTAGTTTCACAATTATTAGCTATTGATTCTAAAGAGTTGAAAGAAGAAGAGAAGGCATTGCTGTTGTTGTCATCTTTGCCCAAATCCTATAGACCGTTAGTTCAGACTTTATTGGTAGGTAAAACTACTTTGACGTTGGATGATGTGATTGCTGTGCTGCGTGAGAATGAAAGATTTATGGGCAAAGAAGATTCTTCATCTGCGAGAGGTGTACTAGCTGCTGTGGAAGATTCTACTCGAGGGAGGACTAATGAGAGACATGGTGGATCAAGAGGGAGATCAAGATCAAGATTCAGAGATTATAGTGAGGTGGAATGTTATTATTGTGGAGAGAAGGGTCATATTCAAGCACGTTGCAAGACATTAAGAGAGGATATGGCTGCATTCAAGAAGGCTCAACAAAAGAGTGATGATGGAAAGAAGAATGAGACATGTGTTGTTTTGACTGATTCGGATGATGATGTATTGGCAACTTGTTTAGATGGGCCTCATACTTATGAGAAAAGTTGGGTTTTGGATTCAGCTGCATCGATGCATATTTGCAATGATAAAGATCGGTTTGATGAATTGAAAGAGGTTGAAAGTTTAGGCAATATTGCGGTTGGGAATGGTAATCGAGTGAAGATTGAAGGTATTGGGAGTGTTCAACTCAAGCTTCATGATGGTGGTGTCAAGACTCTTCGTAATGTGAGGTATGTACCCAGTTTTAGCTATAATTTGATTTCTTTGGGTGAGTTAGCTTCACGTGGGTACACATATGTTGGTAATAATGATTGGTGCAAAGTATACAAGAATGGTGGTTTAGTTTTGCAAGGAAAGAGGAATGAGAAACAACTATATTTGCTTGATGATGCAAAGGATAGAGTTGTTTCCAAGAGTAAGAAGATTCAAAGGCATGTTAGTTTTTCAGATGTTGTTGAGCAGTTTGGGGAGTTTGGGGATTCAAGTCAAGGGAGGATTTGTTGGGGTTTGCCTTGAATCCCACATCGAAAGTATAGGAGAAGTTATAAGGGTTATTCCCTTAAATAAAGTGTTAGGCTTGGTTTGTAAAATATCCCAGAGAGTTATAAAGTTGGGCTATTATAAAAGGGTGTAGTTGGGCTCTTTGGGTAGTTGGGTTGGGTTTGTAAGGAGTTTGCAATTTTTCTCTTCTAAAAATTGCACAGTTGTAGTTGTTTGATTGTTTATTAAATTGGTTGGGTGGTTGTAGGCCAAATTGATTGAGCCAAACCACATTAAAATTATTGTGTTTATTTTTGCTTTCCTCTATTTTTGTGGGTGTTTGGTTTGAGGGATATTTTTCCCAACAGTATTTACGTGCAAGGTTAATATTTTATGAACAAATTACTAACTCCTTGTCACACAAATTTATGTTATTTAAAAATCTTTTTAAATTAATCCGCTGGCAAACTATCATTACATATTAATCCACCTCATCCTACAATTCTTTAAATTACCAAATTGTGAAATTATCCAATTAAAAATATCAAATTATCCCATGCTGTTATAAATTACTATCAATTTATTAAATCATTAATGCAAACACTCGTTAGCTTATCATGCAAGTGACTAAATATTCATTAATCATTATATTGTTATATTATTATATTACTGAACTATCTAATTAAATTAATCAAATGATTGAACAATCAACCAAACAATTAGTGAAATAAAAAACAAACCTGTTGAAATCACACATTTACCTTGTTTGTTTTTTTTCTACTTACTCCTACAGTCAGTAGTCTATAGCATAGCAATAACAAGCAACAGCGCTGAGGAGAGGATAGCAACAAGGTAAAATTGCAACTCGTTGAACCAGGTTGGCGTAAGTGAAGCAACAGCAGCGATAATGAAACGAAACCAGTGCTGGAAAACAGAGGCGCCTAGGGTGATGAGCTATATTTTGGCTTTGAAACAGGGCTGTTTGGTGGTGGGGAGCCGAGGATGACAAAGCAAAATTGGTAGACGAAAGGGTGGTGATGCTGAATATGATTTGGCAGGACGCAAAGCTTACGGAGGATGATATTTGATATTAGAAATCCTTCCTTCGAAATCCCCGAACTATGGGGTTTAACATCTTTTTATAATTAAAAATTTATCAAAGTCCTAATACAACTCAACTCTTTTATCATTTATCTTTTGGTTATTATCTTATTAAATTCCTATGTTAATTCTAGTCTAATTCTAATTCCTCTAATTTTAATATAATAATAACTCTCCTAATTTACAATTCTAAAAATTATCCTAACCAATAAATCCTAATCTAATAAATAATTTTAATTATCCTAAGTTAATAATTCTTTTATTTTCATAATCCCAAATCCTATTTTATTTTTAATTTCCTAATTAATGTTAATTCTAAAAAAAACCTTATTTAATTCTAAATTAACTCCAATATTAAAATAATTATCCTAATCTAATGTTAATTACAAGACCATCTATTAAATCAAGTTAGTTATTTACAAGTTAGTACCCAGACAAAATAAGGTGTCTACACTACTCACAATTGATGGTAGCCCAAGGTACTTCTCAGGTGAGTAAGTAGCCTATATCCCAAATAACTCTTTCATGGAATCACATCTATCCTGCCCGACATTACCACCAAAAAATAGCAATGACTTTTCAAAATTTACAACTTGCCTTGAACTCTTCTCATATTGCAATAGCATGTTCTTCACCCGTTCGCACTCCCTTAAGTTTGCTTTGACAAAAAGCATACTGTCATCTGCGAAAAACAACTAAGTAATTTGGGAACCAAGTCAGCAAGCTTGAGCTCCATGTATATCACCATCTCTCGAGGCCTTTAATAGTGATGAAGAGAAGGTTTTTGTATATAAGAGAAACAAATAAGGAGACAGAAGGTCCCCTTGTCTAAGCCCTCTTTCTAGACAAAAGCTATTAGTACAATTTCCATTAATCATGATAGAGTAAGATATAGATGTAACACATTTCATTATTAAATTAGTCCACTGAGAATGAAACCCTAAGTGCAGCATCATAGATTCCAAAAATGGCCATTCTACCGGTCGTAGGCTTTATTCATGTCTAATTTAATAGCCATATGCTCTTCTCTGCCCTGCTTTTTAAGCTTTAAAGAGAGTGTAAAAGTTCATATGCTACTAACACATTATATGTGATTAGCCTGCGTGATACAATGCACTTTAATTCTCACTAATGCATGTAGTAAGAACATGTTTGAGCCTATTAGCTAATGTTTTTGCTATGATCTTATAAATAACATTGCACAAGCTAATAGGTCTAAAGTGGCATGTTGTTTTTGGATTTTTTATCTTTGGAATCAACACTATAATCATATTATTTATCTCTTGCACTGTCCCTCCCCTATTGAAAAAGATAGACAGAAATTAATGACATCAAGACCAATAATGTGCCAATATTTTTGGTAGAAGAAAGGCGGCATACCATCAAGTCCTGGTGCTTTATTTGGGTGCATTTAATTGATTGTTGTTGTTATCTCCTCCCTCTGGAATTCTACAAGAAGAAACTCATTCATCTCATTAGACACCTGAGTATCTATTGTTCTCAATACCTCATCCATCACTAATGGTTTTTGAGATTTATAGATTGTTTTAAAATAATCCACTACTATTGCCTTTATCCCTTCTTCGTCTTCAATGTGTGTCTCTGTGTGTGTGTGTGTGTGTGTGTGTATATATATATATATATATGCAGCTGACCTATTATGTTTTTATATTCAAAAGGAGGAATGAGAGTATCAAATTCTTCTTCTCTCATTCTCACTCTCGTATACAAGACTTGAGACAGTCAACGAGAAGCATTTGGAAAGTGCTTTAATCCTAGAGCAACTATAGCGGCAAGATTGAGCTCTCTCTCACATCTAAGCATCTAAGTCAGTTTTACCTGCATTTCAGTTTTAGCGTTAATGACTTTGTAAGGTTTCGATTTGTTTTAACATTTAGTATTAAAACTAAACCCACTCAAAAGTCACTAACAAGTACTGTTTGAGAGAGTGATTGCCATTAAAGTCAATTTTAAAGCTTTAAATTTCGGCAAGCTCGAAACCAAATTTATTTTTTGGTGTTTTTGATCTTAATTTGGTTGGATTATTGTTGTACAATGTTGTGGGGGTGAAAACCCCTCTTATTCCGACCTAGAATGGTGTCGAAATAGCCCATTTACGGATGGATCGGGCCAGACAAATCATTTTACTGCAAAATAGGTCATCTTCTTGGAGAAGACGATGGCATGTGCAATGCATATGGCAAAATGGAGAGTCTGACACGTGCATTGCACGTGCCAGTGAATTTTGGTATGGCAGGGGTATAGCACTTGCCCGGTTTTCTCACCTGTGCGTAGCACATGTAAACATATACCAAGCTGCTTTGTTGGCGTTTGTGATGTACGTGCCCGCAATAAAAATTAAATTAAATTAAAAAAAAAAGAAATTTGACCCAGTTTTATGGTCCATTTTGTTGGGCCAATTTTTGTTATAAGTGGGCACTCTTTTTTTGGGTTTTTAAGATGTATGGGCCATCAGTTTTTTAATTTTATTTTACACCTTGTGTTAATTTTGTGGGGCGTTTTGTTGGACCCCAATTTTGGTTCTTCTGTTTTGTACGTTTATTTTGTGATTTGCATTAGGGTTGCGTTTGGTATATTGCAAGTAAAGTTATTGCAGCGCAAAGTGATTGCTGAGAAAGTGATTACTGGAAAAGTGATTGCTGAGAAAGTAACATTGCAGCGTTTGGTATGCAGTGTAAAGTTTTGATTAAATTGCAGGGAAAGTAACATTGCAGCGTTTGGTATGCAATTACTTTGCTGGTAATATAATTACAAATTTCAAAAATACCCTTAAGTATAAAAAAAATTTTACACTGGAATTATAATAACAAATGTAATTATCTTATTGAAATGTAAAGAATATAAAGTTATAATTGTTGACATTGATCATCATTTGTAATAATAAATTTATATACATTATTATTAAATTGTATAATTAATTTTTTTATAATTAATTGTATAATTAATGGTATAATTAATTTTATAATTATTTTTTTATAATTAATTGTATAATTATTTGTATAAATTTATATTCAATATTATAATAGAAATGAGGAAATACCAAATAATTTTATTCGTTTTGGATTATAAATAAATGAATTTGCCTCTTAACTCAAAGAATCAAAGAAAAAAAAATACCAAATCATAGGTGATAATAAAACCATATTATAAATTCAAAATAAATCATCTATAATATGCAACTAAAACATCAATAAAAGTCATAAACAAACTTCTTAATAATTTAAATCTTTGTGTACCAAAAAAACCCAAATCAGTCTTGAAAAAGATTCACGAGACAACCCATCTTGTTGCTGTCTCGATTGCCACCATCACTTCTCCAGAAACTGTTGCCTTTCCCTCTCCAATTCATCCGCCGATAATCTTGGAATCCTTAACGTAACCAGGCAATCGTTCCCGTCGACATCGTCGCACCTCCTCTCGTCAAGCCTACGTCGAAGACATTACTTCGATTTCTTCTCTGTAGAAATAAAGGTAGCGCTACTCCCGGTCATACAAAACCCAACCCCAATCGCCGGTTGTTCTCCTTTTGAGAACCACGCGACTATCCGTGTTCTTCCTCGAGTTTTTTGTTGGTTTTTCCCCTTTCACGTGACCTCTTCTCTTGGTATCTTTGGCTTTGGATCATCCGATTCAACCCTTGCCTTCTCGCAATCTCCTTTTAGTGCCCAATTTCTAAATCTTAAGAAAAGGGTTTTCAGAAAGAAAAACCAAAGGAACTCAAGAATTGGCATACTTTAGTTAATGCCATAGGCCTCTGGTTTTGGGGTTCCATTTCCTTCTAGTTTGCTAATGGATTGGTTGATTTTCGATGAATGAGGGTAATTTTGACTGAAGCACTTTGCAGCGTTGGCTGTAATGTGCTTTGCAGCCAATATCGGCTGTAATCACTTTGCAGCTAAAGGCTGCAAAGTACTTTGCAGCGGGAACTTACTTTGCAGCGTAAGGTTACAAACCAAACGCTGCAATCACTTTACAGATATTTACTTTGCAGCGTAAAGTTTCAACTTCCGCAATACCAAACGCTACCTAGTAGTCGAAGGACCACTACCATACCATTGACATGACATTTATTGCAAAAACAAAATAATTACATGCATATAGAATTGAATAAAATGGTCAAAATTTTTTCATTAATTATTATTATAAAAATCATTTTTGTTTTTGTTTTTAAATTAAATGTGATAATTAAGAAATTCATATTAAGTTTGAGTAAAGTTATGTTGGATAGAAAGAAATTTGGGTCATTTTCAAGTTGAAAATTTTCAAGTTTGTCACTTCAGTCATTTGAAATTGGATTCCAGCCCACGAAGGAATAGCACCTTTGAAGGACACGACAGTCCAAATTCGGCTTTTCAAGGCCCATAAGGCCATAAATTTTCTAAAATTCCCGCATGCTGCATTTAATCACATAGGCTTATTTCTTTTAAAAGATGAGGAATTTTTAAAGATGTGGGTTGATAATTTAATTCGAATCTTCCAGGTCAAGGTGAAGATCTGGGTTGCTGGTGTTGAAGGTGAAGATAGTAATGGGACGCAGTGGGCAGCTGGCAACCGATTACTGTTTTTTGGGTTTCATGAAGAAACCTTTGGGAGAGATGGGGACTTTAGAGAAAAAAGAGTGGGAGAGGGTAGAGAAAGAAAAAAAAACCATAAATGAGAAAAAAATTGCTTTTATAGCAAAAAAAATATTTAAATTTTAAATTCATCATTCGCTTTCTTTAGTATCATGTGTAACTCACTCAAGTTAAGAAGTCGCTAATTGATTAATTCCTCACATGTTTAATACTTAATTAACTCGAATAGAAAATTTGTCTTTAATTTAAAAATGACCCAAACATTAGATCTTAAATTAGTTTAAATTGAGTATTTAGTCAAGACAATTACAAATCTGAAATTTAATTCAAATAATTTAATCCAATGACAGTATCAAATCCTAATGGTACCTAAAAATCCAATGATAAATACAATAAGTATCAATTTTTCATTCACCCATATATGTTTTTGAATATACAAAATTTTCACTCAAATTGTAACTTCTAAATGACTATTAAATAACTCATTAAATAACATTTTCAACATTTATTACATAGAATTTAAAATTATAAATTTTCGTTTATAATATGAACACTAACGTTATGAAATATCACATATATTTCATTTAAATTTTTTAAGTTGGCTAATTTAATTCATAGAAAATACTTTAATTTATTTGGATGAATTGGAATACAAAAATTTGAAGTATTGTTAGTTTAATAATTTTGGCAATTGGATTTATTCCTTTAATTTTTAAATTTCAATGATATAATTACAATAAAATAAAAGTTCATATTTTAAATTCATATAATAAAAATATTGAATGCTTATTCTTATATAAAGTTTATATATGATGCACTGAATATAGTCTTGTCACGGTCCAAAATACTGTATATTATACTAAATTCACATAAGTAAACACATACTATGATTGGGCTCGTCTACAGTGTCCATACGTTCAAAATAAAATTTATTTATTTTATACAAAAACCAAGATCTCAAAATTTGATTACATAACCAAAATATAATAGTTACATCCCAAGTATTCATATACATAAAAGTAATATTGTACAGAAATCTGAATGCATAAAATAAAAACCGTATACCTCGACGAATGCAAAAAAAATCACCAAAGGAATACCGGAATCAGGTCCTCTTGAACTAGCAGATCCGAACTTACTGCAAATAATCTGGGAGTGGAAAAATAAATGGGTAAGCGAAACACGCTCAGTAAGAGACATTTATACGAAAGCTAATATAACGTATCCTATATGCAAATTTCATAAAACAGATATTTATACGAAAACAGGAATTTAAAACATGAAATAAAACTGGCACGATCTATTAGGAAGGATACTATAGTGGGTTGAGTAACCTGGTAGGATATGGGAGGTACTTTGAAGTACCTATCGTGTTTCGGTATCCAAAGTCACTATAGGGAATTCATTTGATTAATTAAATCACAAATTCGATATAAATTCAATATCTTGCAAAACATAATATAAAACATCAAAAATTAAACAATTTCTCCGTAAATAGAATAAATCGGATTTATAGAAATTTTCAACAAATAAATCAAATAATTAAATTCATAAAATATCATATTCGTATCACAGAACATCAAATACAGGTAAATCAAATTCATAAATATATCAAAACTGGGAGTGCTTGGATCTAAGTTAACCAGGGATTTACTACCCCAGTATAATTTTAGTAGAGACTAAGCTACACCCAATAGACACATGCACTATAATAGATGTATGGCCATAATCAGGGGGCCACAATTTGAGCACTAGTCAGGTGTCACCTGTAAGAGCTAGAAGACTTGGCTAAAGTCAACAGCAATTAGAACAGAACGGAAATGCATGTACCCAAAAGTATCTACGGAGCCAACAGTCTCCAAAACTATGTAAAACAATTTAGAATCGTTTACAAAAATAAATTCAGAAATCTGAATCTTCTGTCAGTCCATAAATACTTACTATTGGAAATATAAGCAATTCAAAACAAAAATTCATAAAATATTCACAAAGCAATATTTAGTTCTAAAAATATTCTATTTAACTGTAAATAAGTCATAAAAGTATATAAATACTTTCACTTATGCCAAATTCAATATCATGAATTTTTTAAATATAGAATTTGTGATTTAATGCGTTTAAATCATAGTTAAGGACTTAAATCTTCAGTATTCAAAAATTCATTTTCTTTAATTTAAATACCATGCTAAATAATATTTTGTAGAAATTTAGTTATTTTTGAGAATTTCGACAACATAATGGTATATTTTTGCCTAACCCTCCTGCACGAAAACCAACTTCAAAACCACAATTTTCAGTGTCCAAATTCAATTCAAAGCATCAATTCCAACTTCATCAAATCACAATTTAATCAATCTCATGCAACGAAATATCCCTATACGCTTCGTACAAATATTCCTTATCTTTGATTTTCTCGATATCCGATTCTCCGGCACCGGTAGTACACTTGGACTTAAAGGCTGCAAATAATTATTCAAATTTGATCAATTCACTATTCTTTAATTTAAAGAATATTTGATAATTTAAATGCTAATGAATTGTCAGTATAATCTACTAAATGCAATCTAATTTCTACCGATGTAAAATTCTAACTTTTGCTACATAATTTCGATTTCGATTTCGATCGCGCTTAATTTCTCAGAATAATTTGTACATTA
The DNA here is from genome assembly GCA_031772115.1 of Heritiera littoralis. Lineage (NCBI taxonomy): Eukaryota > Viridiplantae > Streptophyta > Magnoliopsida > Malvales > Malvaceae > Heritiera > Heritiera littoralis. Next base: position 623,006 of record JAPDPK010000058.1, read on the forward strand.
TTTTAAGACCTAATTTAAATTGAAATTGGCAATATTCCTATCTCCACAAGATCGAAAGCTTCCTCTCTTAATACCATTTAAATTCTTCCAATTTAGCTTAATATTTAATTTAAAACATATTTAATTTTCCTACATCATTCTCATAGGTAATACACATTAAATAGCATCAATTTCATGTTCTTCCAACCTTGGCCGAATCTCTCCAATTGCCCAACAAATTGAGTTCACTCAATTTAAGTTAAACTAAGCTTACTTTCAACCTTTTCATGATTCCTACCAAATTTCTATACCAACCCCATACCAAAACACGTCACATACATGGAGAGGTAGTGGTGGCCGAAACCCTCATGTGCACCATTGCATGATTCATGCATGATTTAAGCTTAAAAAGACATGAATACAACCTAAACACATGAGAAGTAGTAAGAAGATCATGAGAATATCCAAGTTTTCTAACTTCCTTACCTTGATCAAATAGTAGGGGAGACCTTAGGATCTGATTTTTGCTGAGTTAACACTTGATTTTGGTGTAGGAAGGTAGAGGAAGATGAATAGAATAATTTTGGTGAAGGTAGTTTTTGATTTTAATGTGTTTTTCTCAAGTTATTTTCACTTTCTCTCTTTTCTAAGCTTGACTATGGAGTTTTCAGTTTGGGTTTTGTTTCCAGCAGAAATGGATGAGAAGCTGCTAGAGAAGATGATAAAATTCTGATTTTTATGGGCAAAATTACCATTTAACCCTTATACTTAAAGATTTCTTTCAAAATTGCCCCTAAATTTTGACTTTGTTGAAAACAATCTATCCCACCTCCAAAATGTTTTATTTAATCATAATTCAACTCTATTTGAATTGCTCTAATGTTTGGTGAAGCTTTTATTGAAGTTCAGTTACCGACTTAGGTGAAATTACTAAAATACCCCTAACTGTAAAATCCCATAAATTTCTGTTTTTACATCTAGTTTCTTCCATCTGTATAGATATTCCAAAACTATATTTTATGAGGAATTATTTGGTATAGTCCATATGTCAAAAGTCCTTTTAGTTTGACCGTTATTTTCGAAAATTCTGACGGCCTATGGACTAAATCGTCATTTTCTAAATTATTGCACATTTTTTGAGATATGTAAAAATAATTGAGATTGAGACTAAGATTCTTATTATAATATTTTTCGGCTCCAAATATCGAATCCTTGAAGTTTCGCCTTCATCTAGATCTCTAGGAATCGGTAGGGCCCATTAAATGTTAACTTATAACCTAAGAGAAAATCAAATATTTATTAATTATTAATCGTTCATATTTCTCAATTATTTAATATAATCAAACAGTACTATAATTTAGGAGGTCTCACAAGTCTCTATACGCTGTTAATACATTAAAGGTTGACAACTCATCAATAAACAAACTAAAAAAGTCAAACTCTTAAAAATAAATATAAATAAAATTTTTTTCAATTTACTCATAAGAGTTTATTAATGAGGTAATGTATAAAAACCACACACTATCAATGCATCATATATAAATCGTTTTATTTATGGGATTATATATAATGCACTGACAGTGTATAGACTCTATACACTGTCAGTATACATGAGGCTGCCACCTCATTAATGAATAAAATCAAAACTTTTCGTACCCTTTTTAATAGATACAAATAATTTCTTTTAGGGTTAAACAAATAAAAATAAAAAAACACTTATTTTCCTCTTGCCTCTCTTTGTTTCTATCGACTTCCACTCTGCCAAAGACAAAATCAAAAGTCTTACCTTTCAGCTCAAGAACTGGGTTGCTTTTTCACAAAAAAGTAAGTTTGAGTTTCTTTCATTTTATCAAACACACTTTGATCCATAGGTTGCTTTGATTTTAAATTCATTGTGTTTTAATCGTTAAAACTTTTGAAATCGAAATTAAACTTTAACCATTTCGTACTTAGGTGTTGCTAGATTTATTAGATTCTGGGCAATTGTTAGATTTTGTGATAATTTTGGTTGAAAACTTAATAAATATTTATGTCCACATGAGGAAAGCCAATAGAATATGACCCAAAAACAAGAAAGAGCAAAACAAAGGGATGATTCCATATGCTTTACAGGCAATTAAAGCCAGCATGATCCCAAATGCTGGAAGCATGTATTTCAAGCATGTATTCCACGAAAGACTCGTCGAGGATGCTGCTGAGGATCTGGTTGCTCTGGCTTAAAATGAGGGCAAGGGTTTTTATTTTACTTTTGGGAGAGAACACAGATCGCAAAATCGACATGAAAATGGTTTTTGATTTTGTTTTTTTTTATTTGTTTAACCCTAAAAGAAGTTATTTGTATTTATTAAAAAGGGTCTGAAAAGTTTTGATTTTATTCATTAATGAGGAGGCAGCCTCATGTGTACTGACAGTGTATAGAGTCTATACACTGTCAGTGCATTATATATAATCCCTTTATTTATTATAAAACTTGAGAAATTATTTGAATATTATCCCATGATCTTTCAATATAGATAAGAGAAATACTAAAATTATTTATCATATTAGGATTATAAAATATTGATGATCAAATCGTTATAAAATTACATTGATAATGAGATGCTAACAATGAATATCAAAATATGAATAAATTTAATAGAAGTTTGAGTCCAATTGTAAAATTTTTAAGTTGTACGATTAAAATACAATTTTTCAAAAAATTTACTAATAAAAATTGTAAATAATTTTCAATTTTCTTAAACTTATTACATAATATCAATAATCTCACACGACATGCTAAATGATATAATAATATTGTTGGTATCACTGTCAGATGGCCCAATAAGCCCACCTCACCAAGCTTGATACCAAGTGGCCCATGAGTCATACTCACATAGTCTCTGTAACATTAAGAGCATTTATCAAAAGTGTAACCGCCCACTTAACTACATGTAACCGCCACAAAGAGTAACCGCCAACTTAACTACACGAATGCCTATATAAAGGAGCAGAGACACGAGAAAAGGGACTCACTCTCACTCTCTTCTACTCTGTTACTTATAATTTCCTTAAACACTTTACTGACTTAAGCATATGAGCAAGTCCCACCGGGAACAACCATGGTGGACCTTCTATTTTGCAGGTTGATCCAATGAGGAAAGAGTTGATCCATCATCAACAAGCCCAGCAACCTTTTTGGCATCAACATTTTGGTGCCGTCTGTAGGAACTCGAAGAAGAAGCTATGTCGAGCTCCCAAGCAAACCAACAAACATCAAATCAACCGCAAACTCACACAACACCACAAACAGTATCCACAGAGCAGTATAATCAATTACTTGCCCAAAACAAAGTTTTAGAAGTTAAGATAGCCCACTTCGCCCAGATAGTGGAATCTTTGAGTGCTCGCCATAATGCAACTGCAGATCGCCTAGTTGCACCTGATGCTCGCCTATCTACATCCGAGGTACAACCAACTGCTCCTATTGTTCGCCAACGAACAACCACTCCATATTGGCAAAATCCACTCGAAGCATAACTCCCTGTCAACAATCAATCAGATGCAGCTCGCCCAACCAGTGCCATCCCCAACCAAAACCCAAATCCGCTAGTAGAAGCCCAAGCCAGGCAATGTAACCCACGTGGAAGGAGGGAAAGAGAAGAAGGAAGTGTCAGCTCCCTCATAATAGATGTGGCAAAAAGAACTAAGACTATCCATGAGAAGTCTAATCTCTCCTTACAAGAGAGATTAGATGCTATTGACAAGGAACTTAAAGAGATGAAGAAAGGGAGACAAGAATCTGTCCATTGTGTACGGCGAACAAATGGTCCATTATCTCTAGAGATCCAAAGAGAGATTGTCCCTCATCATTTTCGGTCACCAAAGGAGAAATGTGATGGGATAGGCGATCCATAAGACCACATATTGTGCTACGAGTCAACTATGGATCTATACGATACAAATGATGCTGTAAAGTGCAAAACGTTTCCAACAACTCTGACAGGTATAGCTAAGTCCTGGTTTTATTCTCTTACACCTAACTCTATCATTAGTTTTGAATAGCTTAGTAAACTATTCGTCGGGCATTTCCTCACCAACAAGAAGCAAATGAGGACTTTTGCTAGTATGATGTCAATCATTCAAAAGCCCAATGAGAGTTTGAGGGATTAAATACATAGATTTATTAATTTCTACGCTGATGTAAAGGATTCTAACGACAATCTTGCTATCTAAGCATTTAGAGCAGGTGTGATCAACGACCATGTTCACTATGCCCTATGTGATGAGGAACCATTAGCCTTGCGTGAGGTACTCCAGAAAGCTTAGAGCCTTGCTGAAGCAGAAGAGATTAGGAAGACAAACATTGAGAGAGTTGGCGATCATATGAACACCAAATCAAGCCAAGACTTGTAAAGCCTACGATTCCCAGGATGGAGAAGTCCCACCATTTGAAGTATATTCTCGTATTTTTCCATTAAGCTATGTTTTATTTGTTTCCATTATTTAACAGTTATTGATGCTTAGAAAAGAAAATTGAACCACAATAGTCTGATTAATTGCTTATCCCATCCCTTAGCACCAACATCTTGGGCACTTGCTCGCCCTGGGCCTTAGCCCCAGTATATCAATCGCGTGATCGCCATGGCCTCAATGCCAGTGTTTTGGGCACTTGCTCGCCTGAGGCCTCAGCGCCAATCACCTGCTTGCCATGGCCTCAGCACCAGTGTTTTGGGCACTTGCTCTCCCCGAGCCTCAACGCCAGTCCTTTGTTCACCCGTGGCCTTAGTGCCAGTATGTTAGGCTCTTACTCGCCCATAGCCTTACGCTAGCATTGTTAGCACTTTACTCACCCGTGGTCTTCACATTTTCTTGGGCTCTTACTTGATCGTAGCCTTAGTGCTAGCATTTTGGGCACTTTACTAGCCTGTGGTCTTCGCTTCAGTATCTTAATTGATCACCCATGACCTTGGCGCCTATTTCTTGAGGTGCTTACTTGTTATGGCCTTAACGCCAGTTTCTTGAGTTTTTACTCACTCTTGGCTCGAGCTCCAGTCTTTAGAGACTTCCTCACCTTGATCTTGGATTCTCATTGCCTTAAGTGCCAGAATTTAAAAGCTTATATGCAGTCACAACCTTGATGCTACCTTGGTTAAACCCTTTGACAGAGGATACAAAATTCAACAATATGAAAGGAGTAAAAGGCCTATGGCAAATACCGATCATTTTGTAATCGCCATTCGCCATAGGGGCATAATGTTAGTATCACTGTTAGAAACCCCAATACGCCCACCTCACCGAGCTTGATAACAAGTAGCCTACAAGTCATACTCACATAGTCTCTGTAACGTAAAGAGCATTTACCAAAAGTATAACCGCCCACTTAATTACACGTAACCGCCCACAAGTAATTGCTGTAACCGCCCACTTAACTACACTTTTCTTCCTTATTGAAATTATTTTTTCACTTTACTATCTTTACACTTTTCGGTTATAGTTTTCTTCTTAATTATCTTTATAATACATATTATTTATAAGTTTGATTTAATTTATAAATGATTTGTTTGTTTTACTTTATGCAATAATTATTTTATACATAATTATTTTATATAGACTTGATAATTTATGTTCATGTCATCTTAAATTGTGTTTATATCATGTAAAACTTAAAAATTGTTGTGTCAAAATTCGTGTCTACATGCCAAACAAAATAATTTTTTTTTTGCTTTTCTTAAATTCATATACAATTATTGTCAAATTTTAATATGTATTACATTTGTATCTTGTCTGGTATCATTTTCATATCATATATAAGATTGATAGGTCCAATTTAATAGTAAAAATGTGTCTCGTTATAAAAAAAAAGATTATTGATAGCATCAATCTACTAGTATTATTTTTTAACATTTTTATTAACATGAGAGAAAATATAACACCGTTAATCTAATCATTAAGATAAATTTTTATTATGAGTAAATTATAAAAAAAATATTTACTTTAAAAAGAATACATTATACTATGTAATTTTTATATTTAATTTTGTTCACATTATATTAAATAAAAATATTATATAAAATATAATATTATAATATTGACCCCACTGACATAATTTCCTGGCTACGCTACTGCTACAATTAATAGATGAGATAATAATTCATAATAAAATGTAAAAGTTAATTTTATTTTGATAATTTTTTATTCAAGGAAAGAAAAATCAAAATTTATATTTGAACAAAAAATCAAGCCTCAATTATTATGCCATGTATTCCACCACTAACTTGCTTTGCATATACAATAGAATCTCTTTAAATTATTTTTTAAATTAATAATTTATTAAATTAATAAAAAATTCTAATCTCAGTTCGAACTATTACAGAAAATTAATAAATTCATCTTTTGTGATAATTCATAATTTTGTTTTAAAACTTAGTTTAAAATTCTGGTCTCAACTATCATGTAAAATAATAATTTGCTAAAAATATAAAATATATTACATAATATTCATCTAGCAAGCCTGGCCAAAAAAAAAAAATCTAGCAAGCAAGATAAACCCTATGCCACAATGAAAAATAAATAGGGTGAAAGGGGGTCACCCTGATGCAACCCCCTAGAAGGCCGAACATTAGATGGTATTTGAATTTTATTGTATTTGAATGGAGAGTTCCTAAAAGACATTAGATGGTTTAAATGATTTTGAAGCTCGACCATATTTATGAGAAAAAGAAAAGTTAGAAGGCTTAATAAATAATAGTTAACCATAATGCAATGTAAGAAATAAATAGCAATCGAATAGTCAAAAGAATTCATAGGCATTAATTCAATTAATAAAGAGAAGAGTTTCATTTTCTTATCAATTACAAAGGATCAACATTTTGATAGTAAAATTTTAAATATACTAGATTACTGTGAGAAAATATGTCATTAAGTTCGATAAAGGAATGAAGTAAATTCACAAATCTTGGGATATTCTTACCGTATTATAAAAAAATCAAAAGAATTATGACTATATGATAAGGAGAGCTGATTCTCATTTTAGAATATTAAATAGACTTGACAATATCAAACACGATATCATAATAAGATGCAAAAATAACACAAAAAAAGATAAAGTAACGTAAGTTAAAATTTGATAAAAATTTATGTAAAGAAGGTTAAAAACATACGTAAGACGTATAAATTTTAATACGATAATTTTTGTATTGTATATAATATAAATATGATTTGAAATAATATAAATAAAAAAATATATACACAAATCATAATGTCTTGATGGCGTTCAAGGATGGATCAAGAGACAAACAAGTATTTTATCAACCAAAAGCAACAATCCAAAATGTGAAAAATCGACAGCGAAAAGGCATAAAAGAGAAACGCGGTTTCCAGTATACAAGGAAAACTGGTGGTAAGACTTTCAGCGAGGTTAGGGCCGCGGCGCGCAGAAAAGTTCCAGAGGCAAAAACGGCGGTCTAATTGTGTGGTTTTGCTTTACTGCTTCGGCTGTGATTGGATTCTCTTTCTTCGCATATCAGGTAAGCACCAGCTGTCTTTTTGCTGGGGCCGCACCGCCTGTCCCCACCTAGCGTTTCCGTTATTTGAATAGACACTATATAGACGCAAAAACAATATAAAACATATATGTAAATGATATAAATTAAAAATTTTAAAATAGATTATTAATTTAGTAAAAATTAAAAAATCGACTTACATTGTTGACGTGAAATGTATATATGAATTTGGAAGACTCTTTTTTTTTTTAAAATAATTAGGGTGTTTTAAATGTTATTCATATTTATTTCTTTCAAATAATTTGAAAAAAAAATGTATTTATTCATTGGCGTACTTGAAAATATTCTCTCCAAATACTTTCACAAAATATAAGTAATTTTGATATTATAAGAGAATGAACGTGTCATTCTTTGTTTATGAAGAAATATGTATTAATCGTAAATTATTATTACTGATCAATTTAATGTTAATAGTTTTTTTCTTTTATGATGTAGTTATATATATTAAATTAAATAAAATTTATTTTTGGGAAGAAATTAATTTCGTCGAAAACATAAAAGTGAAAAATAATTTTCCTTTTGATTTATTGGAAAGTCTTCTAAGTATTTGTTAAAGCTGTGGTGTATCTTACCAATTATTTAAGAAAAAGAAATAAATTCCTTAGTTAATTATAATGTATTTCATAAATAAATAATACATACTTAGTGAAATTAATTATGAAGCTGATTGGAGAATAATTGGTTTGCTATCTTCATAGTATAATAGTTAGGTTATTTTATTCTATTAGTTAGGAGTACCATTTATTAAAGAATTTCAATTGGTATTTTATTTAGGAATAATTATTTTGTATATTAATCGTTGAAGTTTTTATTCAATTTAACAAAAAGTGATGCATTATATAAATTTTTATTTAATTCTCACAAGTTGAATTAGACTACCGAAAAAGAATGAAAATCAAATTTGACTCATTAATTTAGGTATTCTTTCCTCTTCTTATTTTAAGTTCAAATATTTATTCATAATAATAATAATTTTATTTGCTAAAATTTCAAACTTAATTTTTTATAAAAGGATTTAAGTATTTTCATATTTCATTTCAATTTAATTTTTTTGAACAATTTTAAAAAATATTTTTACATATATAGATGCATTTAAAATTTATTTTTATAATATTTCTCACAATAATCGAACTTGATTTAACAAAAGAAGAAATTTCTTATCAACTAAACAAATACACCAAGAGTATTTCAATCTTAACCTTAATGTTAGTACCAAAATTAATATAATTTAATAGAAATATCAGTAAATATATCTATAAAATTTCACAGTAAATAAATTATTGCCAAAAAAATAAATTATCAGTAGAACAAAATCTGAAATTAGAAAAAAAATATCTTGGCTTCATAGTTAGTCTTTAATTTGGGAAAACCACTCATATAGTTATATATAAAACAAAAATACAGGTAAGATATTTTCATAAAACAAAACAAATTAATTAGAAAAAAAAAAACAAATTGAGCAAAGAAAATATAAGTAATAAAATTCCTTTTAATTATTCCTTCGTCTCCGTCTTTCCACTTTCCACCTAACTATTCTCTTAACCTAAACACTCTGTTGTTGTTTCTCCGTTTCGCCATTTCCATTCTTTCTTTCTTTCTTTCTTCATCTCTAAAAATAAAAAACAGCCAATCTTATTCAAACAATCCAACTGTCTTGGTTTTCACAAAACCAACCAAAATGCCTTGCCACCATCTAGTCCTCCCATTCCTCCTTCTCTTCGCCGTCCTCGCCGCCGCGGACGACGGCGCAACGATTCTAAAAATAGCTTCTTCCTTCCGTCCAGCTCCCAGCGGCTGGTCTTCCACCTCTTCAGACAACTACTGCGACTGGCCAGGCATAAATTGTGACAAATCTAACCGTGTTACTCTCATCAACCTGTCTTCCAAATCCTTGTCTGGAACCATTTCTCCCGACATCTCCGCCTTATCGGAACTCCGTAGTGTGTCTCTTCAACGCAACTCTTTATCTGGGACAATCCCATCTTTCGCCAACCTCTCCAGCTTACAATCCATTTACCTAGACAGCAACGCGTTCACCTCAGTCTCTCCAGACGCGTTCTCAGGATTGACCAGTCTACAAACGTTGAGCTTGAGTGAAAATGCGGAGCTAAGTCCATGGACTTTCCCAGATTTATCCCAATCTACAAGCCTCGCCGAAGTTCAACTAGACAACACCAATTTGTTCGGCACCTTACCGGATATCTTCGAATCTATGAACAGTTTACAAAGTATTAGGTTGTCTTACAACAATTTGAGCGGTACATTGCCGGCTTCTCTTGGTGGTTCCATGATTCAGAATCTTTGGATCAACAATCAGGATGGTGGGTTCACGGGTACTTTAGAAGTATTGTCCAACATGACACAGTTGTCTCAGGTTTGGCTTCATAAAAATATGTTTACGGGTCCGATCCCAGATTTGTCTAAATGTATGGGTGTGTTCGATCTGCAGCTTAGAGATAACCAGTTGACAGGGCCTGTTCCGGAATCTTTAATTAATCTTCCGAATTTGAAGAATGTTTCATTGTCTAATAATAAATTGCAGGGTCCTTCGCCAAAGTTTCCTAGCTCAGTTGAAAAAATTGTTGTTAATGGAACCAATAATTTCTGCACGGATAATGGGGAACCTTGTAATCCTCAAGTTGCGACATTGCTTGAGATTGCGGGTGGTTTTGGGTACCCTGTTTTTCTTTCAGATGATTGGGCTGGAAATGATACTTGTAAATGGTCTTTTGTTACTTGTGACATGCAAGGGAATGTGATTACGGTGAATCTTGCAAAAAAAAATCTGGTTGGGACGATTTCTCCGGCCTTTGGGAACCTCACGGCGTTGAAGAATTTGAATCTGAATGATAATCAATTAACAGGTCCGATTCCTGAAGGTCTGACCAAGTTGAGTAGTTTGCAGCTCCTTGATGTGTCTAATAACAATCTTACTGGAGACATCCCAACATTTTCGAGTTCAGTAAAATTTGTTTACTCGGGGAATAGTTTTGGAAAATCTGGTGGAGGAACTTCAGGTTCTGGAGCATCAGATGGAGGTTCAGATGGTAACTCAAAAAGTGTTGGCAATAGTAAGAATTCGATTGCTCTGATTGTAGGTATCGTTGTTGGTGTATTAATTTTCGTTGCTGTTGTCTGCTTTGTTTCTTATAAGTATATCATGAACAAGGGGTATTTGAAATTTGGTAAGAAGGAGGGTAGTGATGCTGAGAAAGGAGTCGTTAAGAATGCAGTGATGGGTGGTGGAATTAATGGTTATGGGGGAGGTCCCGGTGAAATGCAAAGCCAAAGCAGTGGTGATCATAGTGACCGCCATTTCTTTGAGGGTGGAAATGTTGTGATCTCGATGCAAGTCCTAAGACAGGTGACTGATAATTTTAGTGAGGCTAAGATTTTAGGAAAAGGGGGTTTCGGGGTTGTGTATAAAGGGGAATTGCATGATGGCACACAGATTGCTGTCAAGAGGATGGAATGTGTGGCAACAGGTACTAAAGGAATGAACGAGTTTCAGGCTGAAATTGCAGTGCTTACAAAGGTTAGGCATAGGCATCTGGTTGCACTTTTGGGTTACTGTATTAATGGTAATGAGAGGCTCTTGGTTTATGAGTATATGCCGCAAGGTACCCTTGGTCAGCATCTATTTGAATGGCGGGAAAATGGCTATGCTCCACTCACGTGGAAGCAGAGAGTCACCATTGCACTTGATGTTGCACGGGGGGTGGAGTATTTGCACTCTCTAGCACAGCAAAGTTTCATTCACCGGGACTTGAAGCCTTCCAACATACTCCTCGGGGATGACATGAGGGCAAAGGTTGCAGATTTTGGCCTTGTTAAGAATGCACCTGAGGGAAAGTATTCTGTGGAGACAAGATTGGCAGGAACATTTGGTTATCTTGCTCCTGAATATGCTGGTATGCGGATCATCGTCCCAAAACTTTTTAAGATTTTATATAAGCTGCTTAGTTCTATATGTTCTATGACAAATTGTTCTAGGCAAATCAAACCTTTCAAAGTAATTTTGGTGTATTTTTAACGTTTCAATGTAATCATAGGTGTTCCAATTCCCTGGGTACCTAGGATATTGGCAGTTAATGTGATTGGTGCTCTTCCTGGTATTGTCTGCTTTGGACATGTCAACATGGTGCTAACAAGCTACTTTTTGACTTAATTTTCTTCACATCCTAGTTTGTTCTATAGAGAGGGAAAAAAGTGGCAAACATAGGGACAGCATTTTCCACAACTTGTTATAAGTTACGAGGACCCAAAGGATTCAGTATTCTTGTGGAAAAGATTAAAATTATGGTTGACTGAAAGAATTGTCTTCTTATTAGCAATCAGAATATGTAACATTTATAGAAGCATTTTTTAGTAGGCATGGAATGCAAAGACTTTTATCAGTTGTTAAACCAATTAATATTTTCTTTTATCTTCTCCTTTTGCTTGGCTGTTCTGTTCAGAACATTGTCATATTCTTAAATTTGTTCAGCTATTTATTTTAAGTAGGCCTCTGCTTTTTAGCCAACTGATATTGAATGTGAATCATCCTTCTATAATTTGATGATTTTCCTAACTGAACAGCTAAATGAAAGTTCATAACTGATAAATAGGTCAATTTACGGGGAAGATACGGAATATAGGCCCTTAGTTGTTTGTTTAAATGTTAAAATTTCCATGCAGATAACACTTTTTTTTCTTTTTTTTAAATCTTAACAGCAACCGGAAGGGTGACTACTAAGGTGGATGTCTATGCATTTGGAGTGGTCTTGATGGAGATTATCACTGGCAGAAAAGCTCTAGATGAAACCTTACCTGATGACAAGTCACATTTAGTCACATGGTTCCGCAGGGTCCTAATCAACAAAGACAACATTCCAAAAGTGGTTGATGACACAGTTAACTGTGATGATGAGACAATGGCAAGCATCTTCAAGGTAGCTGAGCTGGCAGGACACTGCACAGCTCGTGAGCCATATCAGCGACCTGACATGGGGCATGCAGTCAATGTGCTAGGCCCTCTTGTTGAGCAGTGGAAGCCTACTAGCCAAGTGGATGATGAAAACTCAGGCATTGACCTTCACATGAGCCTTCCTCAGGCTTTAAGAAGATGGCAAGCAGATGAAGGTACTTCAACTATGTATGGCAATTTCTCATACTCCGATACCCAGTCAAGCATTCCTGCAAAACCCTCGGATTTTCCTGACTCATTCAGCTCAACTGATTGCCGGTGATGGAAATGAGAGGTATGCACTGTAAGAACTGTGATGAGGCCAAGAAAAACAGGATGAGCTGCAGTCCAGTTATTATGTTCTATTAATTCACTTTGTTCTCGTATCTTTGTTTGTGCTAAATCTCAGCCAATAGAGCTGCTGTTGCTTCTTATTAAATTCTTCAAAAGCTAACCAATTGATTTGTTTTGTTGGTGGAGCATTTACACAGGAAAAAGAGTTTTGGGGGAGAGAGGGGGGAGGGAATGGAGAGAAAAATTGTATCATATTCTTTTAACCTTTTCCATTGTAATGTATAATTATTGTTTTCAATTATGTTCAATCATGTCTGGTTGGTGCACAACTTTCTTTTCTTCCCCCACTGTTCTTTGCTAACTTCTATTGTTCTTTCTGTTTTGATTTACTAGAAAAAAAAATCTTATGCTAATGCTTAATCTGTTTACATTTCATGCTGTAGCTTGTATAGAGTTTGGTGGGTCTGAAAGCTTGAAAGCCATCTCACATGGCTGAGTTGCACTGTCGCTTTTAAAAATGGGGAACTTTTCATTGGAAGGATGACACTTTTTGCATTGCTGCTGAAGATGCTCTTGGGCCCTTTCTTTTTCTCGCTTCTTTTCGTTACAAAAAATTATAATCTCAATGCACATGAATTAAAGTATGGGTGATTTGATGGTTTAGATACGTAAGAGTGACCAGCTGACCACTAAATTATAGTTTGGAATTATGAAAATGACAGGGCAAATACAAACTCTGATGTAAATTAATATTTTTATACTTTGTATAGTTTTTTTTATTTTGATCATTGAAATTTATGTTTTTATTCACATAAAACATATATGTCAAAAATCATATATGTTAAATTTAAAATTAATCGAAAATGTTTAACTATTTATTTCACAGTAATTAAATTTCAATGATTAATATGTAGTGAAAAATATGTTATTTTCGATCGAAAATATAGGAATGTCAAATTGATTCTAAATTGTTAGATAACCAATATGAATAAATTGTTTAAATTTAATGATTGAGTTATAAAAAATATTAATCTTATATAAAATTATAAAAATTGTATAAAAATAATTTATTTTTTGCTTTATAGTCAAATGTACCTTCAACTTTTTACATAAAATGAATATAAATCTTCAACGTTTTAGCATGTGAAAATCAATCAATAAACTTTTATTTTACTGTAAATAAACCCTTAATTTTTCAAAATTATGCAGTCCAGTCTAGATATATGAAATGACACTAACTGTTGTTTATATATTCTACGTAGAAGCTAATGTGGATAGTTTAGTTTGTTGTCACGTGATATGTCATGTGTGCAATACTAACATATGTTAGTGTCATTTAACAAATTGGACTTACTTGCATGATTTTGAAAGATTGAGAGTTTATCTATAGTAAAATTAAGGTTTGAGGAATGATAGGGGCAATTACTTTGACAATCACATTTTAACACTCTCAATTTTATTAAACCACATCACTTTTTAGTTTTACGTGAAAACCGATTACCCATGTGAGAAGTTGAAAAGTTGAAGTATGTGAATGGTAAAAAATACTTTTAAAGTAACCTGTAATAATAGATGACAGATTTTCACGTAAAACTAAAAAATAACGTGACCTAATAAGATGAAAAATGTTAAAATGAGACTGTCAAAATTTCTGCCCATAGCATTCCTATTAAAGTATATAGATTGATTTTCATGTAATAAGACGTTAAGACTTTATATCTATTTTGTACAAAAAATTAAAAATATATTTGATTATTAAGCATTTATTTTTTGTGGTTGTATCATATATATATAAAGAAGAATGTAAGCTGATCTGTTAACTTGATACGAAAATAAGATCCTCTGGTTTAAAGCTGTCACTCACAACTCACTGCCCACAAAGCACAATGTGGTTGTTGAATATGATTCAGGATTTCTTTGAAATCACTGCTTAAAATTCATTATTTATCATAAAGTAAAACTGTTTGGATTATCAAGTTGTAATTATTGAAGGCAATTATTGTTAACAACTGATTTGAAGATATTAGATAAGTGAGATTTGTCAAACAGTATCAAACTTGATTTTTACCAAACTTCATTTACAAATTACCTGCCTTCACAACTTTGCATCAACTAATTGCATAAATAGTGATCCCCTTTACACTCTTATTTAATTGAAAAAAAAAATTATAGTTGGTTTTTTTCTTTTTATTAAATTTAAACGTAAGTTCACCTTCTACGCCCACTTGGACTTTCGTTTAACGTTTTAATTTTTCGACTTTTTCAAGAAAAATGAATCAAATAAAAAATAAAATCTGTTTATGAGTCGAATTATTCTTTGTCAAATTTGTGGGTGGAATCTTATTAAACAGAAATTTTAAATTCAAGGTTTGGATTGAATATATTATTGTATTAATAAAAATATTTTATTTGAATTTTATTTAAAATGTTTAACTATTGATATAAAATATTATTAAATTTTTTAAAATAATAATTGAGCTTATCCGAACATAAATGGACTGATAAAGCCAAATTTTGAACAAAACTTTGAGAGTAACAACTGCTTACAGGGACAGGTCTAGCTACCATGTCGCCTTTAGAATTATTAAGGAGAGTGGTTTGTTTTAATTAGGAGAATAAAAATAATTTCTTGATTATCAACATTTTAGTATTTCTGGAGGAATTTAGAATTACAATAATAACGAATAAGACTTTGTCTAATTATTGTTATCTATATTTTTAAGAGAGATTAGGTTTAAAGATTAAATCTCCTTCACTTTTTGTACACTTTTATGAACAAAATAAATGAATTACAGTAACGAATTCGTCGAAATTCAAATTTAGTCTTACTTGAGCTAAATGTTAATTTTATTTTGCTATGATATATATGTATGTGTATGTGTGTATATTAAAACTGTTTAAGCTCGATTTTTTATAAACTTATACGGATTTAATAATTTTTTTCAAGTCTATCCAAAATTTAGTTGGACATTCGTGTTTAAATTTAATCTGATCGACTTGAGCTCAAAAAACAAAACTTGATAAAAAAATTGAATCGAGGTTAAGTATATCATTTTAAGTTCAAAGCCGGTCCAATTAACATGTTAAAGTTCAATTAATCAATTTACGAATCCAAAAATAAAAAGGGCAAATTTCAAGACACTTGCTGAGAACGTTTGAATTTCAAACACGAGCTGGGTATGGATGACTCAGTAGACTTAATTAGCATTAAAAGGGTATTAAATCATGGACATGAAACTCTCGAACAAAATGAGATGTGTACGATGTGAGCTTGGATGTTGGGGAGAAAATTATAGGTACAATTCATTTAAAGCAAAACCAAATCCCTATCTTCAATTGATTGGTTTATGATTCCCATTTGTCAATAATACTGGTCAACTAATAGTTAGAAATTTAAATTTAGAATGATTTAATTAGTTTCTCATTATTTTTTTTCTTGTGTTTTAAATGACAATGATGTATACTATGAGAATAGTCATACTATATGAATAAAATACAAGGAGGTAATGGTATTTGACATATGTCATGGTTACAACTACTTTGAATTAATACAATGACCTATTCTCTCTCTTTTTTTTTAAATTAAGGATAATTTTTGTCCTTAAATTTGAAGGTGACAGATCAAGTCTTTGAAAATGTCAAGCTTAATTGTTGGATTCTTTTTATTTTAAGATATAGAATATGGAAAAGATTGGTCAAACTCACCAGTGAGGTTATTTTTCTGTTTGTTACAAAGGGAAATGAACAAGTATGGTTATGACTCCTTGTTCTTTGTCCCTCGATCATAAAGCTGCAGGAGGCGAGCAATACAACTCCATATCACATGAGATGGTAAAAATGAGAGTTTCTATTTGCATTTTAATTATTTTTCTACACTTCAATATCGATTAAGATAAAAAAAATTGTATTAAAAAGTTAGATTTGTCCTAATGAAAAATTTCAACATAGCAGCTTCTTTTATTTCCTCTTTTCACGTTCTTCTCCTCTTTCTCTTATCTAAATTGTATTTTTTTTTGTTTTCTTCTCTCAAACTAAATAAAAAATAAAAAATTTGAGTGAAAGTAGTTATTATGATAACATGGAAAATATACAAGCAATAGAGGTGACAAGCCTAACATGAAAGTCCACATGCTTGATCCGATCTGGACCTAAACATGACCAACTTGATTGAACTAAAAAAATAAACAACTAAAACCAACCTGGCTTAAACTTGAATTAATCTAAATTCAAATTGATCTAGATTTAAATTAATTCAAACTCAGCCTTATTCGAATACAAATGATTTAGATCCAAATGGGACCGAATTTTTTCCTTGAATCAAACGTAAAATAATTTGAACCCAAAATGATTCGATTTTTGTTTAATCCAAAATAATCTAACTCAAAATAATCCAATCGAAATCTAATCCAATACATCTAGTTGCCACAAGATTGTTACTAAATAAATTATTGTAGAAATTAGAAATCATTTAAATCGAAAAATGCTATTTGATTGTACTATAAAAATATAATTATATTATTATGACACTCGGTCATCGCTTGTTTGAGTTTAAGATTTTACTTTTGAAGTCTCGAGTTCAAAATTTAAAATAAAAGGTGTGAGATTCATAAGATGAGAGATCTATTAAAAAATAAAAAAAATCGAAAATGTTGCATGACAAAGGATGCGTTTATGTGTATCACATGCATGATGAAATGTAGGCGTTTATATGCATCACATGCATTTATGTTATGTGTGTTAACGGTAATAGTAACCTTACTCGTAGAACCCCAATTTTTTGTCGTGACGAAAAATCTTGATTCTCTTAGTAGACTCTGCTATGGCTATATATGTTAATTAGCTAATAACATATTGGGATTACTTTTACTAATCCCTCCTCGCGTAATTTTAAGAACGCACCTCACATTGATTTGTTACATTTAAAAAATTAATTTCTTTAAATGTTGATTTTAAAACTTAAATCTTGGATTTGACATACAAGATAACATTTACGTACAAACGAATTCAACTATTAAGGTTTAGTTCTCATCAATTTTTATATAGTGAAATTTTACCATATTATAAATGTCCGAAGACTAAGTTACCTTTTTAAATTTGAAGATTTGTTTGATATTTGAAAAAAAATTTAAACATTACACCAAAAGAAAAAAATTTAAACAAGAACTTATTAAATTTGTTAAACAAATTTGTGAAATCGTTCACAAAATGGATTAGATCTTGCTCCAAAATTCAAGGCCCAACATATAACAACATATATTGTATAATTTATACCATATAGGATATAAAATATATAATATTACAATGCAAACGTTAAAAAAATATATGTTAATTTACTTATGTATTAAAATTTCATTACAAAAATACTAAAAAAATAAAATACCATAGTTTTATTCGAAATAAAATATTTAAGTTGATTTGGATGGACTTCAAATCATTTATAAATTTGAGTAGAATTTGAAGCTCGAATTGTCGATCCGAATTTGAACAAATATATTAGATGTTGATAGCATGTTTTGGCCCAACCGTTAACACCTTTGCACTTCAAATATAAAAAAGGCTTAATAGTCAAAAAAGCCCTCAACCTTTAGCTCAAAATGGAATTCAGCCCTCAACATTTTATTGCATGAAATTCAGTCCATAAACTTTTATTTCAATGGAAATAAACCCTCAACCTTTTACGATTATGCAATTAAGTCAAAATCTGTTAAATGACACTAACTGCCGTTAGTTTTGCTGATGTGGCAGCTGACGTGGATAGCTCATGCCACGTGGCAACTAACGACAGTTAGTTCATTTAACAGATTTGGTCTATTTCCATTGAAATAAAAGTTTATGGACTGAATTTCATGCAATAAAACGTTGATGGCTGAATTCCATTTTGAACTAAAGGTTGAGGGCTTATTTGGCTATTAAGCCTATAAAAAAACACACACACAGAGAGCACTATTTGTGTCATAAATGAAAGTGAAGTGCTACACATACAAAGTATTAAAGTGGCTGAGAAAATTATGGCTGGTGCAGTATTACTGGATGTGGGCAGCCCAAAGCCAAGGAAAGCCCAAAGACGTAAAACAGCACTGAAGCTCAAAGGCATGCAATCCAAAATCAAGCACCAAAGCAAAAACAGTAGAAGGCTGAACGCCCAAACGAACTCAGACACATAAATTAAAACCAGAGACTGAGAGTTCAAATGCAAGACTGAGAATTTAATTTACATAGCTGTCTGTTTTAGTTCCATATTTTATGTTGTAATTCTTATTTGACATGATGGAAACATAATAGTTTTGCCTTGTTAGATTGAACTTTAGTCATTATAATTATGAATAAATTGATATGCGGTGGACCATTGCATTATAGTGTGGGTGTTCTTACCGTTAAAACAAGGAGGATGGAAGACTTTATTTGAAAGCAAAGAATAAATTCCAAAGTTAAGGGTAACCCATCAACTTTATTGGATTTGTGTAAATTTTTCAATGCAAAATGAATTTTGTTTCCGATGGAAGACAAACATTTGATGATTCAAGTTCTTTTCGTTGATTATTTCACAAACTTCATCACATCCTTCTCATTAGTCATCACAAGATTCATACTCAGAACTTTCAAGAAGATAACTGGCATAAATTAGAAGATTAAACCTTGAAAGATCACAACATTAGCCTTATCTCTCACTGCTGTAACTACCTAGCTTGAAATGGTAAAGAAAACATATGTTCAATCCAGGAGACAAGGCCCTTGCGTCATAATCTTTTGCTTTTCCTTTACAAATTAATAAACCATTATTACTTTATCATAGGTACTATATATATGTGTTCCATGCCTTTTTTTTTCTGCTTGGAATAAACAAAAGAAGTTCACTTTGTTTTGGAGGCAACCCGCAAGTATCATTGAAATAAACAAAGCTTCTTGTATTGTATGTATGGAACAATCTAGCTACTTTTTACTTAATTCATGTATACCTTGGCTCTCTTCTCTATAAAAGCATGGATTTCTTTGGGGTAAAACCATTGCATTATAATTCAAAAAGCTTCTGATCAGTAATGGCTCTTCTTGCTCTCCTCTTGTCTTCTCTTCTTCTTGTTTCCTCCTGTAAGTTGATTTTCCATACCAAATGTTCAGTTTTTTACTTTAATGTCAACAGTTTTGTTAACACTGCTTTCTTTTATGCTTAACAGTGGCAGAAATCTCGAGCAAGATTGGAATAAACTATGGTCGACAAGGGGACAATTTGCCATCTGCATATCAATCATTTCAAATCATTAAATCCATGAAGGTAGGCCGTGTGAAGCTCTATGATTCGGACCCTGAAACATTGAAACTCTTCGCAGGATCCAAGATCCATGTGGCCATTATGGTTCCCAACGATGACATAACCCAAATTGCTTCAAGCAAAACAGCAGCAGAGAAATGGGTCCAAAACAATGTCCTAGCTTACTACCCGAACACCATGATTCGATTCATTTTAGTTGGCAATGAAGTCCCCAGCTACAACTCGGGTTCAGATCAGAGAATCTGGCATCACCTTGTGCCTGCAATGCGTAAAATTAAGAGTGCTCTGAGTGCTCATGATATTAAAAATATCAAGGTCAGTACTCCTCTAGCAATGGATGTATTGCAGTCGACTTTCCCACCATCTAGTGGTATGTTCCGTTCTGATCTATCAGATTCTTTGATTGCACCATTGCTGAAATTCTTGAATGGCAGCAAATCGTTTTTTTTCCTTGATGTTTACCCTTACTTTCCATGGTCTGCTAATCCAATGAACATCAGCTTAGATTTTGCTCTTTTTAGAGGAAACGTAAGCCAGACTGACCATGGCAGTGGCTTAGTTTACACAAATCTCCTAGACCAAATGCTAGACTCAGTCAATTTCGCCATGGAAAGGCTTGGATACACAAACATCCGATTAGCAATAGCTGAAACAGGCTGGCCTACTTCCGGGGACATTGATCAAGTGGGGGCAAATATCTATAATGCAGCCACTTATAACCGGAATCTCCTTAGAAAAATGACTGCCAAACCAGCCTTAGGGACCCCAGCTCGACCCGGTCTAGTCATACCAACATTTCTTTTCTCCCTGTATGAAGAAAACCAGAAGACAGGACCAGCAACTGAAAGGCACTGGGGCTTACTGCATGCCAATGGAACACCAGTTTATGAAATCGATCTAACTGGGAAGCAGCCTGATTGTGATTACAAGCCATTGACTCCGGCTGACAATAATGTGCCTTTTAGGGGGAAGGTTTGGTGTGAGGTGGCTTCAGGGGTGAATCTGATGAACTTGCCATCTGCATTGAATTATGCTTGTAGCCAGGATAATGAGACTTGTGAAGCATTGAATCCAGGAAAAGAGTGTTATGAGCCAATATCAGTGTTTTGGCATGCAAGTTATGCATTTAGCTCATACTGGGCAAAGTTTCGAAGCCAGGGAGCAACTTGCTACTTCAATGGATTGGCCAGACAGACCACAGTGAACCCAAGTAAGTTTTCTTGTTTGTCTAATTAAGAAAGACACAGGAAAATTCTGTTCAATTTTTTTTTCTTGTCAATGAATTTCCTTAATGGTTTTGTTGAGCAGGTCATGGAAGGTGCAATTTCCCAAGTGTGACTCTGTGAAGATGATTAAGCTTAAGCTTCTGTCAAGGAATTCAGAGCTGGTGAAGTTAGTAATATCTAGGAAATGATATTTTGTTTCTATTGTTAACTCATGTTTTTGTAAGGGAACAACAATGTTTTCTGACTTCTAATTAGAAGAAATTAAGGAGTTCCTTGTTTGCTATCAAAATTAAGGAATGAAAGCTATAGATAAAATCCTCACTACCAATTTCTCATTTCAACTTTTAGCTTAATTTTAGTCTTCTCCAACTCTACTACTGATCAAGTCTCTGCCCATATCAAGCATTAAAAATGAAAAAAAATAAGACAAAGTAAAACTAAACTACTATTTAATCAATTCTGTTGTTTTATCAACACAGGCTCTTCATTACATGCCTACTACAGAAGATTCAATAATTGTAACAAATATTTATTTTTTTTATCGCAAAATATACATATTATATGCACCTAAGAACATAAAACACCTTTGATATATAATTCTAACGTGGCGTTGAATATTTATTTTTTTATAAAAAAAGAGGTTTTTTTTTGTGTAAACCACAAGATGTTATCATATCATATTGGGCATGAAACTAATCTTTACTTGTGTTTTGTAGCTAGCGCTGGTCCAACAGAATTTGACATGGTGAGGATTTGAACGTGAGGCTTCTCGTTACAGATCGAACTTGTCCAAAAATTTAATGAGATTTTACATTACTGAACCAACCTTTTAAAATTAAATCCTTAGTGCCTTTTTTCCTCATGGAATCAAAACCATTTGCTATTAAAATGTTATGCAATTAATTTGGCAGTTTTAATTTAATTGCAAATTAAAAACTTGAGCTTTCTTCTTTGAGTTGGAGAAACAAAGCCCCATCTTGAAGGTCACGGTTCAAAACTTAGGTAAAATGTTTATATAAAGAAAAAAAAACTTAAATGAAAGATTAGCTATCATGGTCTTTGTGAACCAAATGAGTATAGTATATGCAATTTAAAAGAGAGATTGACAAGTTCTTTGAAAGATAGGCAATTTATGCAGATGCCAACTACCAAACTGTCATAGTCTTGAATAAATGATTATTGGTATTAGTAATTTGAAGTTAATTAATATTTTATGTTCACAATTAATTTGTTGCACTTTAAGTTGGCAAAGGTGTTGATGATGCCAATTTCATAGGTGTCTTTTAGGACCATATCAAGAATCCAAAAATACTCATTTGTCTGAAAAATTCTTCCCGTGACAAACTATTTACAAAGCTACTATCACCTTTCTTTTTAATGTATGAGAAACCCCATCAAGGACCAGCTTGATAATTAAAGAGATTACTTGTAGTAACTATCAACCATGGCATAGGATTGGTTATTAAGGGATGTTCGGGATTGTTTTTGTTTTGCATTTTATGTTTTGTTTCAATTTTTTTTTTTTTAAAAAAAAATTGAAGTAAAAACATATTTGGTGATTGTGTTTTCAATTTCAAAAGCTAAAAAAAATTATAATATTTTGGAAATTGATGAAAACACAAAAATGATGTTTTCAGAATTTTGAAAATATTTTTGATACTACTATGGGTATTGTTCATCTGCTCAGCTGCAATGTTTTTAATATTTAAGAATAAAATAAAAATAAAAAGATTCATAAAATTTTGTTGGCCATATTTGAATCACTACCATGTTAAAATGTTTTAACCACCTCTAATAAGGTAAAATTCCCATCTAATAAGTTCTTAATAATTAACTTTTGCAACAAAAACATTTTGTTCAAACATGTTTTCAAATTTAATATATTGAAAATAAAATGAAAACAAAAATTTTTTTCAAAAATATAAAATATAAAATACAAAATAGACAACAGTCCCAAACCTAAAAAATATAAAAATTCATTGGTTTTACAAAAAGAAAAAAACTAGTTAAATTAATCCATATAACATAACAACCAATAAAAGCAAGCAAACCCTTTTTTTTTGGTGAAAAAAAGCAAGCATACTGTGTTGAAATTTATTAAAACCTCACCAAGTCACTAACACGAAATTGAATCGCAGTAAAACTGACTTGGATGCGGGGGAAAGCTCAATCCCGCTATACCATTGTCACGTCTCGAACCCGGGACTTAACAGACGCCACACACCTGTAAGAAATAATCTCACAGACATGCAAGGCATTTATCATACTAAAATTCAATCTTTTCAATTATCTAAACTGAAATATACCATGAATGATCCAAAGAAGTTTACAAAACTTCAACTTATTGCTTAAAGTCAACAAAGAATTTAAAAAGGTTGTAAAGTCTCAGTCTAATCATAAGCTTAAAATTCTTGGAACATATCCTAAACTGCAAAGCGTCACTCCCCAACGTTCTTGTAGACATTATCAACATCAAAACCTGTAAGATGTTAAGAAAAAGGGGGTGAGTACAACCACTCAGTAAGCAATCGATATCCCAACAGTTGGATTAAGCATGCCATAAAAATATTAGGCCAAATATCAATGTAAGGATTCAAAATCAACATTGTTGGGTAATCTTATATTTAATCACATAATTTATTCAAATTCATATATTCAGATTTCAGAACTAAACTGAATTTCACAGATGCCAAAACTGAACAAAAGCTTCACAAATCAAAATTTTCAGGTCTCCTGTAACAAGTCATGGCCACGCTTAACCCTTGTGGCACAAGTCAAAAACCACAATTAACCCCGGTGGCTCGGGTCAGAGATATCAGAAGCAACTAATAGTTGCACCGAAACATAACAGAGGGCCACTATTCTCAACCGGTGGTTCGGTTAGAAACTAGTTTCATTTAACAGAATACATGTCGACATGGCCAACATTTAACCCCCATTGGCAGGGTCAGAGCATAGCCATACTAGGAGACAAAACAAAACAAAATTTCAAATTACCCAATGTATAAAGCAGTATTATCAATCTCATAACATATTTTAGACAAAACAAATTTCGTAAATCAACCAAACCAAATCTCGTATTCACAAAACACATAGTCTGTAGATATATATTATGACGAATTTCAAAGCAATTTCATATTCCCAAAATACACACCACAAATTTCAAATCTCAAGTCTCAAAGCGATTAAAATCATACTTACGTATTCGAACAAAATACAGTTCAAAATAAATTCTAATAATTGTATATACTTTGCATGCTTAACCCAAATTTAAAATCCATAGGACAAAAATATTTTTGTACATACTATACGAAACATATCTCATGTTATGGTAAATTTTAAGGGTATCAAAACACCGAAGGGATATCAAGTTACTTACCTGAACTCGCTAAATTGAAACCACAACAGAGCCTTAAGATCGATCAGAGCCTATTATTCAAAAATATCTAATATTAGAAAAACACGGTATCAATTAAACGTAAGCTACGCTATCTGACAGTAGCTGACAACTTATACTATATTCGCTAAACGATTATAACTCGATAAACTATGAACTAGCGTGACCGACGTTATTTGACAAAAGCTAAAATTATTTGTATTTTCTTTGAAATACAAATTTTTCCCAAATTTTCAATATCTTATTTTTCCTCAAAATTCAATCCCTAACTACACAACGTAATCATAAAAATTAAAGAAAAATCTTTACTCACCTTGATCGTCTTGCACTAACAAAACAACCAAGCTTAATTCCTTTCTTTCTTGCTTTTGGCGTCCGCTTAACTACTGCTATACTCTACTTTTCTTTTCTGTTTATCAACACTTCCCATACAAAATTTTTTTCTTCAAATCGGCGACTGCAAAAGCTCTTTCACGCTACACTTTTGCTTCATTTTATATTCTTTTCTTTTACTCTGTTTCAACGTCGCTCAAAACCTTTCTATTCTCCTATCTATATTTTTTTCTTGGCTTTATACTGCTTCTGCCTCCAGAGCTTCATGCTGCCCTAGCTTTTTTTTATATTTTTTTTGAAATTCTTTTCTCCTTCGGCTTGGCACACAGCAGCCAAACTACCCTTTTCTTTCTTTTCGACGTCAACCTTTCTCGCCGCTCACAACACTATTTGTTTCTTTTCTTTCTATTTCATTTTGTTACATTATATTCTAACCTAAAAACTAAGGCCGGTGCCCACTATGGTTTTTGGGCTTCTTTCTTTTCTTTTTTTTTTTTGTCTAGGTGGGCTAATGCTTGGGCTCGGGTATTACAACCATATTACCGCGTTGTCGAAGCCCTTTCCGATATCGTTCCATTGACTATCTTAGGACCTGAAACGGAAAGAAAACGAGAGAGTGAGAAAGAGAGTAGTAAGAGAGAGGAGAGAAAGCTACTCTCATCCCTCATCGAAAATTATGAAACTCAATGGGCTGGCCTCATAGAGGTTGAGAGTAGGGACCTCCCCTTATGTGATTCATGTATAAACCTATCCCATTATAGGTTTATACACATATATTATATATTTAATATAATTAATTATGGGTCACACTTTATACAAAATTATACTACTAATTAAATATTATATGAAGTTAATTACACTTAATTAGTCCACATTAATGGAGTTAATCCAACATTCTCCCACTTGGACAGTTAAGTTAATTAACGAAATCATCATATAATATCATTATGTATTCATAAGCCCTCTCAATACATTGTACTGAAAGGGTACAAATATGTAGACTTACAAATACTTTAACAACAACAACAACAAGCCTTTATAAGCTTTAGAATGCATCATACCGACAGCGTACAAATGCGTAAACTCATAAAGACTGTAACAAAATAGTAGTATTAAAAGTGTGAAATGGAAATGATATGAAAGACAAAATCAATATCCATTTTCATTAGGTCCATGCATCTAAACTGAATGATGCATTACTTTAATAGAAGCATATGAGACTAATATAAAATGTCTCATTTAACAGAATGCCATATTTACCAGAATGCGCTCAAACAGAATATGCATTTATGGCAAGTAGGAATCCATCCACACAACTGCAGTTGATTTCATTACAGAGCTCCCACTAACTTAATACAACAATGGCTCCATATGCCTCATACGAGTGCTATGTCGTCAAAGCACTTAAGCAGCCAAACTCTTAATTAACAAGAATGAGCTCTTTAATTATGTGCTCTACAATCCAATCAAGCAATGGATTTCATTATTTTCTCTTTAACAAACTAAATGATGACATCTAAACGTTTGGAGTGTGAGGAACTCCTAGCATTTTTAGAGAGAAAGTACTTGCTACAGCATTACCACAGTACATCTCTAAGACTTCGAAATGGTAACCATAGAAACCAACCCTGAGATGAAATTCTCCAGCCTAAATGGCCCATCAAGTAACTTTATAATATGCTACGTACTTAGCCTCCATAATTAAGGACGCTGTAAGTGTTTGCTTCACACCTTTCAAAATACAGCTCCTTTATATCCACAAACGTATAACTAGAAAACTTATTTCTATCAACTGGATAGCTTGCAAAATCAACATCAGAATATCTGACCAAACCCAGAATATCAAACTTGTCAATATCCAAATACTCTCTTTACAGCTTCCAGCTTTCTATTGCAAGATCGTTCAAGTATCTCCGAAATACACTTATAAGATACACAATATCAAAAATGTGTATTGGCTTGAGCATACACAAATTACCCACAATAAGGCATACACAACACTCAATATGAGCTCTTTTATTTTTACTTTTGAGGACTTTGAGATTTCACAGTATGTCACTTTTCATGGAAGAGGTACCTCAAATAGGAGAACAATGTACAGTAGACCTACTCTATACACATAATGTAGGTTTCTTTGAGACCAATAATGTATGCCTATAAATATGTCATGAAGAATCTCAATCCTTAAAACAAAATAAAGCCTCACTTAGATTCTTCATCCTAAAGTGACATGACGACATGAAATGTCTCATATAATAGGTCAGTGCTACTGGCTGCTATTTGAAATCATCAATTTAGAGCACAAATAACACATAACTGCTCCCACTGACCTTGCAATGGATCCAATTATCAAACGATAATGTTCTCCTCAAAGTGACAATCTCATTCTTTATATATTACAATCTGAATGCCTTTTAATGTTCGCAAATTAACTCCTTGAGTTCACATACCATATGTTCCATTTTAGGAACCGCAAACTTTTAGGTTGCTCCATTTAGATATTTTAACATCCAAGATGTAGCTCCTAATCGAAATGAGCTACTGATCGCTATCATGATTCTAAAAGAATCTTAGGTAGAAACAAGTGAGAAGAATTTTCATAAAACCAATTCTTTCTGTTTATTGAAAGCCTTAGCCAAATTTGGCTTTAAATCTTCAACCTAATCTTTAGAGTCTCTTTTGGTCTACAATGATGTGACAATTAAAATAGATCCCATGCATCCTTATGTAGCATAGATGCTTACTCATCCTGCATGACTAATATCCAACTCTAAGAGTTTGAATCAGTATAGTCTCCTGACAAATATCAGAAACAGAAGACACACGAATTTCATATTCATATTCTTCTGTAAGGTCAGTTGCAAGTTCAAAATATGGTATTGGGATCAATCATTGATTCTTTGGTTGTGGCTTTTCATTATTAAAAGATAACGCATGTATGGGACTGGCACAACAAAATGTACTTCAATAATGACTCTGTGGAATTCACAACTCCGACTTTTTAAGTCATCCTCTAAATAGATTGCATTATCAGACTTAATGATTCTAGTATCACATAACGAGAAATGAAAATCTAGAATCTTTCTAGCCGATATAATAACCAACAGAATTGCCACTGATAGTTTTTTCTCGTCAAGTTTTCTTGACTATGGGTTATAGGCCTTTTGGCCTTACTTTATAACCTTAAACACAAAAGCGACATAAATTCGGCTTCTTGTCTGACTACAACTTAAGATAAATCCAGGAACTGATTTTGCTTGGATATCATCTTTGAATGTGAGTTGTAGTTTTCATAATTTCTTTGAGACCCAATTTTATTACATTGTACACCATAATTGTAATAATTGATAGTGGAAATAAATTATTTAATGGACTTAAAAAAATATTGAATCTGGATTTCCACTATCCATTTTAATTATTGGAATTATAATTTATAGTATAGTGTATAAAGGAAGAAAATAAATCTGAAATTTTAGTATGAAAAGGAAGCATGAAGAGAAGTCAAGAAAAGAGGCTACAAAGTGGACTTCACGCCACTTTGCTTCTCCTTGTACCAATCGGTTTGGACACCAAATGGCTTAACCGATTTTCATGCAATGTGAAAGATGTTTAATGGCAAAGAGATCAAAGTCACACATGGGAATTTTTCTATTGGATGACATGGATAGAAGTCAATAAGGGAGCAGCAAAAGTGGACTTCCACGCCACTTTTCTGCTGATACATATCCCTCCTCAGTCTTTTTAAAAGCTAATCAAATTGCTTGATAAGTGTAAATTTAAGATAGCAAAATGGTACTTAAAGATAAAATATTTAAAGCTAGCATGTAAGAGGAATTTTCGGTTGAAAAATAAGCAAAGAAACAAGGAATTGGAAGCAATTTAATTGGTCAGCCAAGAAACCAAGTCCACGCCCACCTTGCTTCCTTGAGACGTTGCCGCCTAGCCTTTTGAAAGGCTGCTGAAGGATGACTTTGATGGTAGAAAACATGAGAGCAATTAATTGCTAAAGAATAAGACAAAAGAAAAAGAAGCAAAAGGCGTGTGGAAAGGATGACTTCCTCGCCACCTTGTGCTGCAATTTTTCTTCACGCATTAAATGAAGTCGAATGCAACAAATAATGAAGAGATATGATAAGATGCTAGGTGATTAATTGTTATTGGTTGTCTTGAATATATGGAGACATAAAAGAAGCAAAGACCTCATCCAATTTTACTTATTCATCACCGATTCTACTTCACTATGAGAGAGCCATTTTGGAGTTGAGTTGTGTTCTGTTTTGGCCATTTCTTCTAGCCAGAGAAAATTCATAGATTAAAGAGTTAACCTCTTAATTTTAATATCCAATCTTTCCTCCATCATTTAAGCATCAAAGGAAGAAAAGAGGAAGGCTGAAACCAAAACAGATGTTTTGAGACACTTATTTGGTCAAGGTGAGATTTAATGGTTTCTTGAGATTGAATGATATAATTCTATGATTTCAAGCATGAGAAGCATGATTTTAGTCTTGCTTTTAATTTACTTGTTAGATCATAGAAATAGAATAAATTCATATCTTGAAGTAGATGAAGAATAAAATGAAACTGGGTTGAAGTTGTAGTATAATGATGGAAAATCATTAAAGGAAACTAGATAAAATGAAAGAGAAGGTATAAGAAATAGATGGGATATGATCTTGATAAAGGTGTGAACATAGTGTTGATGGTGTAAAAGTGATGAGAAACATGCGAGCTCAGCTATTTGGGCGAGCTAAATAATATAGAGAATGGTAGATGGTGAGGTCGCCACATGCTAGTTTAACTCATAGGCGAGCTCACCTCTGAATAAAAAGCCGTTTATGGCGAACTTAAATGCACAGGCCTAGCGAGTTGAATTGTGGGCGAGTTCCCACGTATAGGCCAGTATAAGCATGGGAGTTGAACAGTGGGCGAGCTCCCACGTATAAGCCAGTATATGAATGGCGAGTACATTGGGCGAGCTAGAGGATTTGCCTCAAGTCTCGCCAAAGTGCTGGAAATATTCAAAAAAAAGAAAATATTAATAGTATTAATAAATTATTTTGCAGCTGAGAATTAAGAACTCGGTAAAAGCGATTGGGAAGGTGATCGGGAAGCAAGGCTTCTTAAGACCAGGTAAAGGAGTAGTATGTGAAGTAAAATGCATGTCCTGTGGAGTAAAATATTATGAAAATATTGAGAAAATGTTTTGGTTTATGACATGCATTAGTTTGATAAATTGTTTTGATTTGGGCGAGCTACAAAGCCGATCCCTTTGTGATGTTTTGGGTGAACCAAAGCTAGGCGACCCTTTTTATGATGTTTTGGGCGGGCGACCCCTGTTTTAACAAAATTCCGAGCGAGCCAAAGAAAAATGACCCATGTTTTAACAAAAATGGGCGAGTTAACCATGGGCAAGCCAAACTGGGCAAGTTGACTATGGGCAAGCCAAACTGGGCAAGTTGACAATGGGCGAGCCAAATTGGGCGAGTTGACCATGGGCAAGCCATACTGGGCGAGTTGACCATGGGCAAGCCATACTGGACGAACTGACCATGGGCGAGCCGCTATGGGCGAGCTAGTTTAACCGTATTTTCTCAGACAAAATATGGTGAGATTTTGGGCTGTTTTACTATCTTTTGTAAACAGAAATATAAAACCTTTTTGGAAAATACAATCATTTTGAGAAAATGACGAAATTGGTGAAATAATTCTTTAAAGGTGCTTTATGAGATATAAAGTGATTTTGAGACTTTAGGCCCCGAGTTTCATGCGTTACTTTTCACGTGGATGATTTGTGCCACAGAGCTAGCTGTATCCTGGTGGGGATACGAATGGGAGTTTGGCCTAAGGGTACTCTCCGAGAAAGCCGTGAGGGGCGATGGCCTACGGGTGCACCCCAAAAGCGGATGACTTGTGTTCTTGGGGGAACGATGATAGCATGATTTATTTGTAAGGTGATGCCTAGTCTCAACTTACTGATTTTTATTTACTAAAAGGATTTACTGAATCCTGTTTGCTGTTTACTACATTATATTGTAAACTATTTAACCAGTGATTTGAATGATGTATTGAGGATACTGTTTACTATATCCACTGTTTTCCTACTTGGTATGATTTTAAGAAAAATAAATACTTTATGACATATAGTTTTGCTTTATTTAAAGTAGCATACGTCTCCTTTACTGAGCGCATGGTTCGCTCACCCCTTTGTTTTAACTCCACAGATAAAAGACACGGGGTTAGAGAATTATCTCCCAAATGAATATAGCTACATATAAAGCGCTGGGGCAAACTATGTTAAATATGACAGGTACAGTCACTTCTCTTTTACGTTTCAGACATATGTATACAGTACTACTTTATTGAAACAAGGACAATAGGGGATGTTATATGTAAGGAATAATGAATCAAAATTCATATTCCGCATTTGTTAAATAAATGTTTATCATTTATTATTGTCACTGTTGAATGTTAATGGCATCGCAAACAGCCCAACCGTGGATTATGTGTAAAAATACGTGATTTACAGCATCTGTGGACTGTTACAATTTCACTCCACCTAAATTCCAGATATTTGAAGTGATTCAACAGAAATCGTACCACATCAAAATGTACGAGTGAATATTATTGCAATCTCATCCTTGTCAGTATTTCAAGCACAGTATACTAGGCGTGAATACATAATCATATAGTGCACTTAATCTGAAAATCGATATATGATCTTGCCTAGCTTCATTATACCAAGCACAACATTCATCACTACTGTCTGATCATTGCCTTAAGCAGTGCAGCGGAATTAATCAGAATACCCAAGGCCTCTACAAAATTAGATCTTTCACTCCATATGACCTACATCAAAATTGTCTTTAGTGAAAGTCATGAAACACTTATATCCACTGAATACTGTATGTGGAAATGATCTATAAATGTCGGTATATATTTCAGCTCCTAATCATCTCAATATCTGCTAATCATATCCTTAATATTAACAGCAAGATCTCCCTTAATACAATCCTTCATGTGCCTCAAAATGTCCCCAACTCTTATGCCACTGCTTGATAGATTTCTTATTTATTCTATCATAATCAAAATCAACAATCACATCATTCACCATTGAAAAAAAAATTTGCCTAATATTAGGGTACAAGTCTACTGTATATCCATCATGCAGAATGCCAGAATTAATACACATGTTACTAATTAGAAATACTTTTCCGTTATCAAGATGAAAAGTATCGATCGACAGCAATTCCAAAACTGTCTACGAAATGTAACAACGAACTGGCTATGTTTTTAGTATGGATTCTAACTCTATAATCCCAATTTACAACAATTTTCCCTTATTCGATTTTCAGTTGCTTATAGCTTTATCAATAATAACACCAGTATCCAAACACCAATAGTCAGAAGGCATATCTCTTAGATTGGATTCAAAATAAAAGCTAACAAAATGCCTTTTTGCACATTCCAATCTAGAGGACTCTTGCAATCTACCCTCTTGTGCCCAAGATTATAACAAAATGGCACACATTGATATTTACAAGTATTGGTGAAACCAGAATGGAATTGGATTTGGCAAATATCTTTTTCTTCTAAAATGACCTTTTATTGAGACCTCTCAATAATATTCCTTTTGGCAGTAATATTGGCATACGTCATCATTATGGCTGAATAAATCTGTTAACTCAAAAGATCTCACACTCTTTAATGACAATATCAATTTTGATATTAAAATGCCACACTTCCTTCTGTCCATTAAATTAGATCTGCGAATTTAAAAGATCTCACACTCTCCACCCTAGAAGGAAGTGTTATTGAATCTTCCATATATGGAATCAAACTCCTATTGCAACCTTTATCGATCTTATACGAACCATTTTCTAATGGCATCCATATATACTTCTGGGTTATCACTAATTCGGAACACTTTCTCTGATGTGCTCATTAATGGTATACCTTATATAATCAGAGAATTCTCACTTAAGTGTTCTCGGAATTCCAAATGTTTTGTCCTCAACAAGCTCATACTATTGGGTATAGAAGATTGATTGACTCTCGGGACTATTTCCTAGTTTAATGTGTCCCTAATCGTATAGATCGATTCATACCATCAATCTAATTTGATCCTGCTAGAGATTCTATATGTGATAGTTGCACAATATGAAGGCTAGTGGAATAACTTAATAAAAATCAATTTTATTCCACAATACACTACAGAGGATAAGACAAAACTAATTGAATACAACCTGAATGATCGCCCACCGACAGGGTAGGAAGATCGTGTCATATCCCAACCATAATCCTCTCAGTCCCAAGCATCTCTAAAAGCAACTAACAATCTGACAGGGAGAGACTAGCCACTTATAGAGATCTTAGTAAATTATGCAACTGCAACTATCACTATACATTGCCTTATTATTATTATATCCTTAAAATTATCAGAATAAATCGTCAAAAAATCTTCATGATTATTCCCGTGACAAGCAAGTACTAGTCAATCCAATTAATGATTTATAATTTTAAGAATATTCACAAAATTTGTTTACCAAAATTAACTACAATCAAAATATGCTGTTTCTAAAGCATATGTAGTAATTTTGGGTATAATATTAATTAATTAAATTAATTTCACATAAATGTGAATATTCAAATAATAAGGCAATATCAATTTTAGAGAGTTTATTTGTTTAAATAAATTATTAACGAAATGGGTAAACTATAATCCAAAATGGCTCAACACAATACCCAAATAATTTATTTAAACTTATTTAATTAGGCCAAATATTAGTAATTTAGGGCATAAGTATATATTTCAAAATTAAGCGAATTATGAAATAAATGAGTAATTAAATTTCTAGAAATTACTCCAAAATTAATTCCTCCAAAATTCACTTATATCACATTAATTTTGGGCTTAACAACTAATTATGGCTATTAAATAAAATTTGGCTTATGGCCAAAATTGTCCAAAAATAATTAACCAAATGGCCTATAATTAATTAATCAAAATGGCCCTTAAAATCATAATCTAAAATGGCCTTTTAAATTAATTATACAAAATAGCCAATAATTAATCCAAATTTAATAGCCAAATAAAATTAATTATTCAATATGGCTCTAAATTAATTAGGCAAAATGACCCAAAAAAATAATTAATTTTAATTGCCAAAAATTAATTTAATACTAAATGATCAATTAATAAAATTAAATAAATAATGCCCATAATATAAAATTATGATGGCCTAAATTAAATAAATATTTATGGGCCAATTAATTCAAAGCATTCAGCCTTTATCATCTAAAATTGGTGGCCCAAAAATAATAAACACAACAAATTAATCCACCTTAAAACAAAAAGAACCAATCCAAAATAAACTAAAATGGCCAAGAAAAATATTGCCCAAAAATGGGCCCCAAAAAAATCGGTGGCCCAAACAAAAAAAAAACCCAGCCCGTACGCAAAAAAAATTATTTATCTTTTTTTTTTTTAATTTCCATAAGCGAGCGCGTGCATTACACGCGCCTGCATTAGAGAAGGGTACGCGCCTTATCAGGCATTGAGAGCGTGCATTGCACACGCCCGCCTTTCTTCTGCGCGAGATAGACCCGTTTTTTAGAAAAACGGGTCGTGCGACCCGATCCAACAAAAAATGGGCTTATTTCACGCCGTTTTTGCTCCAAATTAAGGGCTTTTTCACCCTTAAACATCATACAATATGAATCTAACAATTTTAAGTCAAAAATTACAAGAAATGGTATGGGTTTCAAAAAATGCAAAATCCAAAAACTTCAAAACCGAAGCTTCCATGGCTTCTTTTGTCCAAACCAATAATGGTTAGTGACTGTGGGTGAGTCTAGCTCTGATGCCAGTTGTTGAAATTTATTAAAACCTCACCAAGTCATTAACACGAAATTGAATTGCAGTAAAACTGACCTGGATGCGGGTGAGAGCTCAATCCTGCTATACCATATTACCGCGTTGTCGAAGCCCTTTCCGATATCGTTCCATTGACTATCTTAGGACCTGAAATGGAAAGAAAACAAGAGAGTGAGAAAGAGAGTAGTAAGAGAGAGGAGAGAGAGCTACTCTCATCTCTCATCGAAAATTATGAAACTCAATAGGCCAGCTTCATATATATAGAGGTTGAGAGTAAGGACCTCAGGTTTATACACATATATTATATATTTAATATAATTAATTATGTGTCACACTTTATACAAAATTAACTACTAATTAAATATTATATGAAGTTAATTACACTTAATTAGTCCACATTAATGGAGTTAATCCAACATACCATGCCTTATGAAAAGATGCTTCTACAAATGTCACATTCATAATGTTAATAAAATGACAATTTTTTTCAATCAACCATGGATAAAAGCATGTTGTGGAAAACCTTGTCCCCCACCATTTTAACTCACTCCCTATGGAACAAACTAGGATGTGAAGAAATTAAGTAAAAAATAAAAAAAGACTTGTTATCATCATTTTGCCAAGTCTCAAGAAGATAATACCATGAAGAGCCCCACTACTAATATACCAATTACAAATTACTCAAGGAATTGGCAAACCTATAATTACATCGAGCCATTAAAGATGCACCTAAATTACTTTGAAAAGTTTCATTTGCCTAAAGTAAGCTGTTATAGAGCATATGGAACTATGTAGCTTATATAAAATCTTAAAAAGTTTTCATACGAGGATACATGTATTCAGGGTGTAAACGATACATTGGTGCTCGCAAGTTAAGAATGTAAACGAGGCAGGTAATAGTTAATTTTCAGGTACTCATTTCCAAACCCGATTATTAATTAAAAACCCTAATCCTAAAATTACCCGATTATTTTTTAAACACATTACCTAAACCCTAGCCTAATAAATTTCATACTAATCGTCTCGAACCTATTTATTATTGACAAACCCATTAATTACCCGAACTCGAACTCGAACCCGAGTCATGTAAGAAAATCAGTTATTCTAATATCTAATTTTTATTAATTAAAAACATAAAATTAAACAAGAATATACAAGTTCCATAATAATTCAACAAATTTTAGTAATTCAACAACTTGAAGCCCATAAAAATATGTTTATAAAACTACAAACAAACATAATTTAATAATAAAACACAAATATAGTGAAATCATTATTCTAACACCATTAAAACCTAATTATAGGTTACCCAAACCCTACTTAATTGGGGTGGGTAGTCTCAGGTACCCTACTAAATGGTATCCGTTTATATCTCCACTTGCAAGCTAGTCGGGCTCAATTTGAATAAAACTCGAATTCGGGTAGATTTTTGTTAAGCCAAATTTGAGTATTAAGGTATTCGGCTCAAGTAAAATATCATTATGTAAAATATAAAAAAAAAATCAAATAAGCAATAATTATAAAAAGTCGTTGCAAATATAAGTACATTTTGCAACGACATTGACATTGTTAGTTGCTCCAAATCATTGTTGCTAAAGGCCCATTTCAATGTTGCTAAAGGCCCAATTTCTAGAAGTGATATTTTCTTTTGCCTGCTTCTTTTGCATGGATGTTCTCTTCACAACATTGTCATAAATTTGTTCAGCAATTAATTTTAATCAGACCTCTGCTATTTTCCAACTAATGTTGAATGCGACTCATCCTTCTAATAATTTGATGAATTTTGCTAACTAGAATAGGTACAGGCAAGCCTGTAACTGATAAATAGGTCAATTTACACGGAAGATATGGACTATATGCCCTTGTTTGGTTAAATATTAAAATTTCTAAATAGATATACTATTATTCTTTTTTTTTAATCTTAAAGCAACTGGGAGGGTAACCGTTAAGGTGGATGCCTCTGTTTATATCCGCAAATTCGTATATTTGTATCATGTTTGTTTTAGGTTAAACGTGTATAAAATATGAAAATTATTGTGTTGGTAAAATAAATATGAAATAGATTTTTAAGTTTTTATCAAATTTATATAAATTTTTTTTATCAAAACTTTAATCCATTTAATTTTTATATTTACTAGTTTCATATTATTTTGATATGATATTATCTTTCTATATTTGAGTTTGAGAAGACCTATTAAAGGTTAAAAATATGTAAGTGTGTAATATATAAAGGAGGGATTTACTTATATCAGTGTAAAACAAATTTAATTTTACATACTTTAATATTTTTATACGATTTATATCTTTTTAATCCGACTGTTGAATTTTATATTCTATACACGTAGATCATGCACGCCAAATTTCAAGTTAATAAAAAATGTCTAACAATTTATTTCATAATAATAGAATTTAATTGTTAATGTATATTGAAAAAATTGCTATACTCGATTTAAATTATCGGAATATCAAATTGACTCAAAAATCAACTACATGATAGATCAAGTAGATTGTTAAATTTAACTGTTGTTTTACAAAAATATTAATCTTACATGAAGTTATAAAAAGTGTGTAAAACAGTTTGTTTTACACAATTATAACTTATTTTATATACTTTTTATAACTTCAACTAGGATTAAATTTTTATAAACTAACTGTTAGATTTAATAACTTATTTGTATATACTAGGTACATAAAGTTTTGAGTTGATACGAAATCCTTATTTCGATACAGAAAACATTTTTTTCAAAATTTTATTTTTATAAAACAATTAGTTAGATATTTTTGATTAATTTGAAATTTTGTATGTATAATCTATATGAATATAACAAAAAATTAAACGATCGAATTAAAAAAAATTCCTACCATAAATATAATATAAAATTTTTAAAAGTTTTCAAGGGTGAAGACCCCAAACTATGCTTACGATTCAATCTTGAGTGGTCCTGAGTAGAGGTGTAATCGAATTGAGTTGAGACGTTCTAGTACTAGTCCCGAACTCTACTCGACTCAAAACTTGAGGCTCGAGGTTGATCAAGTTTGGTTTTTGAAACTCGAGCTCGATTCGACAGAATACTTGAGTCGCTTGAGCTCGAACTTAGCTCAATTTGTTAATTTTTAAAGATAAAATGATAAATTAATAATAAAATATTAAAAAAATATATTAAAAAATTCGATAAATTTTGGTAAACCGCTCGAGCTGAGTACTGAGATGCTCGAGCTGAGTACTCGAGTTCGAGTAGTTTGAGATCGAATTCGGTTCAAAAATAAATGAGTCAAATTTAAATAATAAACTAATTAAATTCGAATAGCTTACAAATAACTTAACCCATTAATACCCTTACCCTTGAGTCCCGACGAAGAACATCACAGGCAGAAAAACTCCAGATGAAACCTTACGCTGATCAGAAGTCACATTTTATTAATTAGTTAGTTACACAAGGAAGAAAGACAACTTTCCAATTCCGAAAATGATCGATCATATACAATCAACTGATATTTTAGCGTATGAGGCGTGAAATCAATGTGGTGGGCTCTCTTGTTGGAAGGGGTTAAGGGCATTTTCATGTTTTAATTTAGTCTTAAACTTTTTTATTTGTTTTAATCTTGTTTTTTCCCCAACAATCATTTTATATATTCCCATAAAAAAACAATCATTTTATATTCAAATTTATTAATTTAACTTTTAATAAACAAATTTGAGCCTCACGAGGACGGGCAAGATTCTCATATTTTATTATAATTTTACATATATCAATGTGACAAAATAAAAAAATAAAATAATAAGATAAAATAAAAATAATACAAATTAAAATTTTAACAAAATTTATATATATATTTGATTTTGATAAAATTCAAAAAAATAATTTAACATTTATCATATTAACAAAATTATAATACAATAGATTACAAAATTTTTTATAATTTGATATAAAATACATACCATACAAATGTATGAATTGTTGAATTCACTTTGTTTTATTGAAATTCAACTAAAAATGTAACAAAAAAAAAAGAAATTCAATCTAAAATTATCTCATTTATATTTTTATAAGTGATGCGTTCACACAGAAAACATATTATTTGTACGTTTATTTCATTAATATTTTCATTTGTTTTGTTTGTTCTTGAAATTATTTTTTATAATTTTAATCTACATAAAAGATATGTATTTATATTTTTTATTTTTAAAACGTCTAATTTTTTTTTCAAAAATGTTTTTATTGATTTATAAGATGTAAAAATTATCAAGATAACTCAAGGAAACAATAACTCTACTAAAATAGGATAGAAAATCTGAACTTTTTCCCTTTTTATAAGTAAAGCAATTTGATTAGAAAAAATAGAAATGAAGTTAATTTAATGAAATGATAAAT
This sequence comes from Heritiera littoralis, assembly GCA_031772115.1. Classification (NCBI taxonomy): domain Eukaryota; kingdom Viridiplantae; phylum Streptophyta; class Magnoliopsida; order Malvales; family Malvaceae; genus Heritiera; species Heritiera littoralis. Next base: position 662,235 of record JAPDPK010000058.1, read on the forward strand.
AAAGTAAAAACTGCAATGCGTAAGAAAAAAAAATATTATTATTATTTACTTAAAATGAAATTTTACACTTCCCATGCACTATTAGAAAAGTAATGCAGATCTTGTAGTAGTAACAACTAGCAAAGGTCATTCTTATGTTTTTTTTTTTAATTTTCTTTTGTTTGTACAATAAATGTCATCTCAATTTTCATAATTTTAAAATTTAGTTTTAATATATTAGCAGTAATTTTTTAATTTTTATAAATGAAATTTAAAATATTAACATATATCTTATTTATTATTAGTAGATCCTTATTTGCCTCCTGAATAAAAACACAGTTTATATATATCTTCAACCAATCACAATCTCCAGTATAGTTCACAGTTTATTTCAAATATTTATTTACTTCTCATACCATTATCCATATATTAAAACTAAATTATCAACATCCAAAATCAATTGATTTAATATAGTAAAATATTTAATCTCAACCCTTAATCAATTCAAAGTTATAGACAGTTCCAATTCTACCTTAAAAACCTCAATTCATTGAAACCATAGATGTTCCATATCAACCACAAATGATTATTTTCTTGAATCATACATTAAACAATCATACTATTATTTATCTATCAACATTCAACCTTAATTATATCATCATTATTCTTTAACTATAGCTATCACAATTACAATTCACGAATTTGTTAAATTCCCAAACATGGGTTTCTATATATGTATTTTTAAACTTTAGGCTCGACACATTTTGGTTTTATTCTTTTCCAATAACAACCAAATCAATTTTGTATGCAAAGATGATATTATCTTACTTCTTCTATAAATGTCTTATACCTCGCTCCTCGCGATTTTAGCCAAAATCCTTTGGTTGCAACTCACTTGCGGCTATCATTTCTTTTCCAAATTTGCTCCTATGAATTCCTTAGCTGAAATCAACATTCAAACAAGGTCATTCAATATTAATTTTACCTCATTACACTTCAAGGAATATCATTTTAACCTTAAACTACTCAATCGATGTAGTTTTTCACTACTTTTCGGTTAAGGCCAAAATGGTCATTTCATGATCTTTTCGGTTTTTTTTTTTCAATTTCAACTATACCGATACTTTAAATATTATTTTCTAACTCATTTAAAACTATCTAATTTTAATTTCAATCTCAATTTAACAATGCCCTTCACCTAGCTTAGTGCACTTTTGACGTCCGAACCACTTTCTTTCGGTTTTAACTATTCCCGTATTATTCTTTATATTTAACATTACTCTTCATTACACTTAATCAAATTAAAGCACACTAATCCCTTTAAAACCCTTGCTGGCCAAATGCCTATTCTAAACTTCCCCTAAGATTTATTCAAAATAAATACCATGGCTAAACTCAACATCACCCATTCAATAACATATCTCATCTTCATAGAAAAACCCATACTTTTTCACCATAAAACTGTTGGGGTTTGCCTTGAATCCCACATCGAAAATATAAGAAAAGTTATAAGGGTTATTCCCTTATAAATGATATGTTAGGCTTGGTTTGTTAAGTGTCCCAAAGAGTTATAGACACCAATAGAATAGCTAAGGTTTGGGCTATTAAAAGGTATAGTTGGGCTTTGAGATCTTTGTTAGGAGTTTGCAATTTTTCTCTCTAAAAATTGCATGGTTGGGCTTTGTTAGAAGTTTACAATTTCTCTCTTCTAAAAATTGCACAGTTGTAATCATTTGATTGATTATTAATTTGGTTGGGTAGTTGTAGGCCAATTTGGTTAGGCCAAACCACATTAAAAATTATTATGTTTATAATTGTTTTCTTCTGTTTTGTAGGTGTTTAATTTGAGTGATATTTTTTTCAACAAGTGGTATCATAGCTCAAGGTTTGTGACCTTATGAAAGGAAGAAAGCTATGAAGACAAAGATGAAGTTGAAGATAGAGAAGATGATGATGAGGACTATGATGATTTGGAAGAAAATGACTATGATGAGTTTGATGACGATGATTGGAGGAAGATGATGAGGATGATGGTGATGATGGAGTTATTCTTCAGTTTGAAGATGATTTGCATGTTGTCGAGCAGTTTGGGGAGTTTGGAGATTCAAGTCAATGGAGGATTTGTTGGGGTTTGCCATGAATCCCATATCGAAAATAAAAGAAAAGTTATAAGGGTTATTCTCTTATAAATGATGTGTTAGGCTTGGTTTGTTAAGTATCCCAAAGAGTTATAGATACCGATATAATAGCTAGGGTTTGAGCTATTAAAGGATGTAGTTGGGCTTTGGGATCTTTGTTAGGAGTTTGCAAGTTTTCTCTCTAAAAATTGCACGATTGGGATTTGTTAGGATTTTGAATTTCTCTCTTCTAAAATCTACACGGTTGTAATTATTTGATTTATTATTAATTTGGTTAGGTAGTTGTAAGCTAATTTGGTTGGGCCAAACCACATTAAAAATTATTGTGTTTATTATTGCTTTCTTCTGTTTTTATGGGTATTTGATTTGAGGGATATTTTTCCCAACAAAAACACGTTTGGCTGAATTCTCTGCACTACTTTAGGAATATTTTTACATCATTCTAACACTAGAAATAAGCTTAGAAAAATCAGAAATTAAACATATATTCATTAAAGCAACGTGAAATTTCCTGCATAATCTTACCTCTGTGTAGTCAACTTCCAGCTCAATTTTCACCCACCAAATGAAGTCTGTTTTGGCTGATTTTTGGATATGTGGTAAATAAGAGATGGGGCTTCAATTGATCCTTCTTGACCAACTTGAACCGAGGCCATTTTCATGGTCGTTTTTGCCTTGCACAGTGGTTCTGTGACTAACGCCTATAGCTGAGAAAAATTGGAAGTGTCAGGTGGTTTTGGGAGAGGAGGCCAGCTGTGTTGGGTTTATTAAGCAATTGAACATGTGACTAATTGTTTTATTAGTATAATATTCAGGTTTGAGTGACAAAAGACCATAATACCCATAATTGCTCTTTAATTTACTAAACTAAGCTTGTTTTACTACACTTTGTCATCTTCAAAATTCATTTTTCATTATTTCTTCAAACAAACCTTTAGTAACTTTTCCATACTCATCATTATTCATAAATATCTTGTAACAATTTATAATTATTTAATTTAATTATCCATATAATTTAATTTGAAAGCCAATTTAATCTCTAAAACATTAATCTCATTTTTCTAATTGCTTTACTACACTTATACCCAACTTTAAAAATTCATCGAGATTAATCCAAAATGTATAAAAAAATGAGCCATACATGATCGGAAAGGTCTTCGAGTTAACTTTCCAACGCAATTTGAATCACCTCTGTTAGCTTTAATGACATATGTATTTTGAAATGACAAAAACTTAAGTAAGCTTTAATGTTTCTCTCATATTGTAAATTTGCTTTATCACACATGATTCTCTCAAACCATTTTAAGTGTTCATATTAAACATTAAGACCATGATTTAATTGTATATTCTTATTGGTCTTAATACTTTACAAAATGAGTTTGAATGTTTTCATTAAGTAATTTTCTGAAGAATATGTTGAACACAAGTTTAGAAAATTACTTAATAAGTTTTTGGACAAAGTCTTCAATTGAGGAAGTCAAGAAAAACTCTCATAAAACTCATAAATGTTTTGGGGTAAATTAAAATCAAAGTCTACATCATTTCTAACCCAAATTAGCCCAGGAAAGTGCAGGAAAAGCATGAGGGTTCGATCCCCCATGTTGAGGGATCAATCCACGAATGGCAGAATACTCCCAGGAAGCAAAAAGGATGCATGGGATAGATCCCTTCATGGCAGAATGCTTTGGAGGAGTGGAATGAAGCATGGGATCGATCCCTAAGGCATAGGATTGATCTTTTAACTCGTGAAAAGCCTCCAACGGCTAGTTTTTGTGAGATACAAAGGTAACTTTCATTTTTGGCTCCACCCAACGTCAAGAATACATCCAAGGGACTATAAATAGAGGCTTGGAAGCTCAAGAAAGAAGAGAGAGTAGCCAAGACATATTATTCTTCAATTTCTTCATCTTCTCCAAGCAGCTCAAAGAGTTCAAGAGCTAGAATTCATATCTTCTATCATTCTCATCTTCCTTGTATAAACTAGCACAAATATTGTATAGGTTTTTCTTGTGCTTAACCATTGTAATCACTTGCCTACCTAGAGGCCTTTCTTTGATTACATTTATTGTAAACACAAACACACCTTGTAAAGGGGAGGTTTCTCTTTAGCCTTAGAAAAAGAGTGAGGTTTCTCTTGAGCCTAGAAAAAGAGGGAGGTTACTCTTGTTCCTGCAAAAAGAGGGATTGTAATACAAATTCAAGTTAGTGAATTTGGAAAAATCCTTGGGAGCGTCTTAAGGTAGAGGTCGTAGGCAAGGTTGCCGAACCTCTATAAATCGCTTGAGTACATTTCTCTTTCCCTTCTCTCTTTATTTACTTGCAATTATATTTGTGCTTATTGTATTAAATTTGGATTGCATGCTTGCATAGTTTAAAGAACTTAGAAAACACTAATATAGGCTAGTGAATTTAGAAGAATCAAAAAACGAACTTAAGATTAGTTAAAACCGATTCACCCCTCCTCGTGGTATTGTTATAGAGCCAACAATTAGTATCAGAGCTTGGGCTCAAGATTGATTTGGATTAACATCCATCGAGTAAAACGATCATAAATGGCTCATTTGAACGCAGGTACACCTCTAGGAGAAGAGGGATACTCATTAGCTAGACCTCCACTTTTCAATGGAGAAAATTACTCATATTGGAAGATTAGGATGATGTTGTTTGTGCAATCAAATGACTATGAAGTGTGGAGAGTAATAGTTAATGGTCCAAAAATTCCAATGAAAAAAGTAGATGGAAAGGATGTCCCTAAGAGTGAGGATGAGTGGGACACAAATGACACGAGATTGACACAATTGAATGCCAAGGCTATGCACACTCTCTTTGTGCATTGGGACCCAATGAATATAAAAGAGTCTCCTTATGTGAGAATGACAAGCAAATATGGGACAAATTAGCCATTACAAATGAGAGACAAATCAAGTTAAAGAAACTAAAGTAGGTGTGCTCACACATGATTATGAACTTTTTAGGATGAAAGAAGATGAGTCCATGAGTGATATGTTTACTAGGTTTAATGACATAATCAATGGACTTAAGACATTAGGCAAGACCTATTCCAATGTAGAAATGGTTAAGAAAATTTTGAATAGCTTGCCAAAATCTTGGGAGGCAAAGGTAACCGTAATAGAAGAATCAAAGGATCCTAACACCTTGTCTCTAGATGTGCTTATGGGCTCCCTACTCACATATGAAATGAAATTAAAAAAAAAAATGAAGTGTCTTCAAAGAAAGTAAGGTTAATTCTTAAATCATCCACTCATGAAATCATTGGAGATGATAGTGATGAGAGTGGAAATGAGGAAGAAAAGGAAATGACAATGTTTGGTAAAAGATTTCATAGATTTATGAGGATGAAGGAAAGAGAGAATAATAGGAGACATCAAAGAGGAGTGTCAAGTAGAAGAGAAGAGGACTCATTAGTATGTTATGAGTGTAATGAACCGAGTCATACTAAGCTAGATTGCCCTTTACTTAGGAAGGAAAAGGATAGGAAACCAAAGAAGAAAGCATTTGTGGCTGCATGGAGTGATAGTGATAGCTCCGACGAGGAAAATGTAGATGATGAGGTAGCCTATTCATGCTTTATGGGTATTAGTGATGATAAGGCTAGTTCTAGTTCTAGTGAAGATAATGATTATACTTTTGGTGAACTACAAAATGCCTTTAATGATCTAACAAATGAGTTTCAATGCATGAACTCCAAATATAAAAAGATTATTGCTAGATTGAAAATGGAAAATGAAATGCTATTAAATGCCAAACTTGAATTTAAGAAGAAATTAGAAGAGACCAACTTAGAGATAAATGAGTTGAATAAAAAGAATACAAATTTGCAAAACTCATTTTCTAAATTTTACATGGGTCAACAAAAATTAGATCACATGCTTAAGACCCAAAGAGCTTTCTTTGATAAAGATGTTAGGTTATAATGCAAATAAAAAGGAAACTCATCTTAAAAATTTGCTTGTGAACAAAAATTCTATGCATAATACATCTCTCACATGTTCATTATGCAATAAAATAGGACACTTATCACGAGCATGCACTTATAGAAAAATCACATTTAGAGGAAGAGTAGTTAGCAAAATATGGGTGCCAAAGCATGTTGTAAATAATGATGAATTGAGTTTGAAATGGATCCTTAAAGGATAAAAAATTGTTTACACTAACTCTCATGGACTCTAGAAAATTTGGGTATAAAAACATGCTTGAATTTGTTTGATGTAGGAGCGTTAGAGCATGGGAATACAATGAAACAATAGAGTTTGAATGCTTTACACACCTCCATGGAGTTTGCTTGTGCCAATAAAAATGAGGAAGATCTTGGAAATCCATCCTTAGCAAAGTCACAACAATTCCTCAAAAGAATAGCTAAAGGTGGATTCAACAAATCATGGCAAAGCACTCTCAAGCAAAAGAATATTGTAAGCTTAATTCCTTACTCCTTAAAATTTTTATTTAATTAAATTATTTGTGCCTTGATGATATGGTGATTGATGATCTTTGATGCTTTGTGAGTGGAATGAATGAACAAAAGGCATGCTAAATGATTTTTGATTGTTTGATGGATAGTTCTTGATGCATTAAACGATTGAATGAAAAGCATGCTTAATGATTTTGAAATGATATTGTGTGATTTGAGCAAGTATGAGATGTGTTGATAATATATTTATTTGCTCCAAAAATGTCAAATATGTCATTTATGCAAAATGCCATGTCATGAGCATCAGTGAGAAATATGCATATGAAAATTATGGCATAATGTTCACAAGTGTGGTGATTTGATGATATGTGCTTAAAATCTATGTGAAAAACTTTGTTTTGGCATATTTGTGTTTTCCAATGCTTTGGTTTTGCCAAAATATGCATAACTCTTAAAATGACCTCCTTTGAGACCAAAAATGCATTTTATGGTGCAAATTCTTCCAAAATTGTGAAATCTATTGTAAAATGATTTTTCATCTATATTTTCATTTATACAAGTCCAAAATCATGTTACACAAATATTTAAACTTTTACTTGGACTTAAAATACTCAAAAACGAAGTTTTAGCACCTCAAAAGTTGAATTTTCTGTCAAAATTCTACATAAATTGGATGAGGGATCGATCCCTTCACATGCAGGATCGATCCCCTTTGGCAAAAATGCAGAAAATGGCATTCTGGAAATAAGGGATCGATCCCCCTCCTCTAGGGATCGATCCCCCCAAGGCAAAATGGCTTCCCTGCACATTTTAAACCGAAATTTGGGAGGATCTTTTGTTATTTTCGCACCTTCTTTCGTCTAAGTTTAAAATTCATTGTTTACAACTTCTTTTTTATGATCTTTACAATATGAAAAATCATTTTTCATTGGTATCATGCCTCAACTTCAACAATTGGTATTATTTTCAACAATTAATATCATTTTCTTGAACTTAAAAGTGCAAATTCATTTTTCTTATTGAAGACATTCATGAATTGCATAAATCTTGAAATAATCTTGAAATATATTTTCAATGAATGCTTAAATATTATTTTAAGAACTATTTCAATGATTTGTGTATTGTTTTAAAAATTTAGATGAACTTGTGCATAATGATAGATGTTGATATCTTTTGTTCATCTTAATCAAGCATGCTTAGAGGATTATATCTCATAGCTTGACTCACATATTCTCATTAGACATCATGATACATTTCTTAGTGGAATATGAACAGTTAAAGGTCAATATATATGCTTGAATGATAAAATGATCAAAACTTGACCTTAATGATAAAATTCAAACACGACTTAGGTGAATGAAATACATGAAATACAAAAAGCTTTACCTAAAGTCATAATTATCCCTGGCCTACAATTTGTATTGATAAATGGATCTTAAATGTTCAAATGCATGAAAATTTATCATCAATGAACTTAAATTTTTCTTATGGCCAAATTTTTAAAGAACTTAGGATTTAATGACAACATCAACATTCAAGAATAAATGCAAACTTGAACAAATACACTTTGATTGATATCCATGCATTGAATCTTGATTATTTTGATGTTGAACTTGCATATTTGCTTAAGTTGAATAAATAATCATGTCTATGAGATGAAAATATTAGTTTTCATGAAATTATAATTGATTTCACTCATAGATTGAAAATCTTAATGATAAAACACATTTTAGCTTGATAATATTGATTCATTTAGGTAAAGCCATTTTAGTAAAAATAGCATATACCCTCTAGAACCTTACATGATGATAACATTTAGGGATATGGCTATTAAAATGATTAAGATGAAAATCTTGAACTCTTCCTTGCTCATAATTGGTTAAGATCTTCAAAGGAAAATTGAGCATAGGATTCTTTAGTCTTATGGAAGAAAATGTGTGCAATTGAATGACATGAACCTTTAAATCTTCCATATAATTAGAGTTGTGCTTATGAATATGGATTAACATTTTATGATAGTATGCTAATGTCTAATTAATCCATATGTATTATTGATGGTGTGTGTGATTGTGCTCTTTCATGTTTAACTTGATTATTCTTTTGAATGAACACATCACACATAACAATTAACATCATGCAAAATGGCTAAGTCAACCATTGGTAACAATTGGAATAAGCTTTAAATTGATAATTCTTCTCATGCTTTTTAGATTGAAATGACAAATAGGGAAGAATTAATATAAGACACTTTGCATGAGACACTATTGTGCTAGAATTTATGGTTAATTGATGTATGATTTAATTCTATGCACACTCTTTCTTGAAAATGATTTATGAGCTCATGCATATGATATGTCATCTAATTTCAGCTCATAATCATGATGGATTGCCATGCACCTTAGTTGGACCTTAGAGAACAATTGATATACTTAGGTGCTTGATAGAATTGAAATAAGCAAGTTATAGGACTTAGTAGATAATTTGTAAACAACTTGCTTCATTATTTACCAATTGGGAACTTCTTGCAAAATTATTTATAAACAATTGGTATAGGATCATAAGTGTTCTTTGCATGCACAAATATTTCATACTCTTTATGGACATTGATTTATTTATTTGTGCTATGAGTCCCATATACTAACATATTTCTTGGTAGATGGAGCATATTTATTTGTTCTCACATAGCCATAATTTTAGGGGGAGCATAATTTTTTATTTTTCTTTCTTTTTGCTATGACAAAAAAGGGGAGAAATAATGGAGTTTGAAAACTTCTTTTGAAACCATGCTTATATTAAGGGGGAGCTTTACAAAATCATGCTTTATTTAAGGGGGAGTATTTCTTCAAAGAATTTTCAAAGCAAATTTATCTTAAGTTTTGTCATATCAAAAAGAGGGAGATTGTTAGCTTTAAACTGACATATGTATTTTGAAATGACAAAAAATTAAGTAAGCTTTAATGTTTCTCTCATTTTGTAAATTTATTTTATCACACATGATTCTCTCAAACCATTTTAAGTGTTCATATCAAACATTAAGACCATGATTTAATTGTATATTCTTATTGGTCTTAATACTTTACAAAATGAGTTTGAATGTTTTCATTAAGTAATTTTCTCAAGAATATATTGAACACAAGTTTAGAAATTTACTTAATAAGTTTTTGGACAAAGTCTTCAATTGAGAAAGTCAAGAAAAACTCTCATAAAACTCATAAATGTTTTGGGGTAAATTAAATCAAAGTCCACATCATTTCTAACCCAAATTAGCCCAAAAAAGTGCAGGAAAAGCATGAGGGTTCGATCTCCCATGTTGAGGGATCAATCCACGAATGGCAGAATGCTCCCAGGAAGCAAAAAGGAAGCATGAGCTAGATCCCTTAAGGGAAGGGATCGATCCATTCATGGCATAATGCTTTGGAGGCATGGAATGAAGCATGGGATCGATCCCTTAAGGCATGGGATTTATCCCTTAAGGCATAGGATCGATCTCTTAACACGTGTAAAGCCTCCAACGGCTAGTTTCTGTGAGATACAACGGTAACTTTCGTTTTTGGCTCCACCCAACGTCAAGAATACATCTAAGGGACTATAAATAGAGGCTTGGAAGCTCAAGAAAGAAGAGAGAGTAGCCAAGACATATTATTCTTCAATTTCTTCATCTTCTCCAAGCATCTCAAAGAGTTCAAGAGCTAGAATTCAATATCTTCTATCATTCTCATCTTCCTTGTATAAACTAGCACAAATATTGTATAGACTTTTCTTGTGCTTAACCACTGTAATCACTTGCCTACCTAGAGGCCTTTCTTTGATTACATTCCTTGTAAACACAAACAAACCTTGTAAAGGGGAGGTTTCTCTTTAGCCTTAGAAAAAAAGGGAGGTTTCTATTTAGCCTTAGAAAAAGAGAGAAGTTTCTCTTGAGCCTAGAAAAAGAGGGAGGTTACTCTTGTGCCTGCAAAAAGAGGGATTGTAATACAAATTCAAGTTAGTGAATTGGGAAAAATCCTTGGGAGCGTCTCAAGGTAGAGGACTTAAGCAAGGTTGCCGAACCTCTATAAATCGCTTGCGTACATTTCTCTTTCCCTTCTCTCTTTATTTACTTGCAATTATATTTGTGCTTATTGTATTGAATTTGGATTGCATGCTTGCATAGCTTAGAGAACTTAGAAAACATTAATATAGGCTAGTGAATTTAGAAAAACCGAAAAACGAACTTAAGGTTAGTTAAAAACCGATTCACCTCCCCTCTCGATATTGTTATAGAGCCAACAACCTCAATTGGAGTTCCCATAAAAAATTATGTCCGACTCTTTACTGATTGCTCAGTTTTAAATTCCCTACATGTGACGTGAATGTAGGAATTTATTGTTATTAATCTAAAATGAATTAAAATATGAGCCTTATATGGCTAAAAAGATATTTAAGTTAGCTTTTTAATGGATTTTGAATCACCTTAATCAGAGTTTCCTTCCAACCGCTATGGGTAAATCTTTACAGATAGGTCGCCTAGTAGAATCTACAGCTCATAGGATAAATTTACAAAATTTCTGACATTGATCCATAAAGAACTAAAATAAGAGACCTATATGTTTGGAAAGATAATTAAATTAACTTTCCAAAGAATTTTATGGTTTATCATTTGGTTACTCCGATCAAAAATTATAATCGAAACACTATTGATTGGTTATTCAAGCCTCATGATATTTTTATCCTCACAAATTTCAATCCTTAATTAAATTTACCAATTACTTTTAATAAATTAATTTATTCATTTTTATTGACTTTTCATCTCGAAAAGTAAATTTCCCAATATCCTTTAGGGAAATGTGGTCCTCACAAGTTCCATAATAATTCAATAAACTTTAGTAATTCAACAACTTGAAACCCATAGAAATATGTTTATAAAACTACAAACAAACATAATTTAATAATAAAACACAAATATAGTGAAATCACTATCCTAACCTGATTAAAACCTAATTATAGGTTACCCAAACCCTTCATAATCGTGGTGGGTACTCTGGGGTACCCTATTAAGTGATATCCATTTACATCCCTACTTGCAAGCTATTCGAGCTCAATTCGAATAAAATTTGAATTCGGTTAGATTTTTGTCGAACCGACTTCGAGTATTAAGATATCTGGCTCAAGTAAAGCATCGTTACGTAAAAAAAATCAAACAAGCATCGATTATGAAAAGTCACAAATATAATTACATTTTGCAATGGTGTTGTTAGTTGTTGCAAATCATTTTGCTAAAGGCCCATTTCATTGTTGCTAAAGGCCCATCTTCTAGTAGTGATATTTTCTTCTGTCTGCTTCTTTTGCCTGGATGTTCTCTTTAAAACATCGTCATAAATTTGTTCGGCAATTAATTTTAATCAGACCTATGCTATTTTCCAACTAATGTTGAATGCGACTCATCCTTCTTATAATTTGATGAATTTTGCTAACTGGAATAGGTAGAGGTAAGCCTGTGTAACATCCCGTTACCACATTTTTCAAGAATTTCCATACAACTTTACCGGTTGGGCTGTCTGCGATGCCATTAACATTCAACAGTAATAGTGATAAATGATAAACATTTATCTATTAATTATGGAATATGAAAATTCTTTTTCATTATTCCTTACATCTGACATCCCCTATTTACCTTTATTTCACTAAGGTAGTACTGTATACATATGTCTGAAATGTAAAAGAGAAAAGACTGTACCTGTCACGTTTAACGTGCCATGCCTTAGTGCTTTAAGCATAGCTATACCCATCTGAGAGCTAATTTTCTCAACTCCGTGTACTTCTTATCTGTGGAGTTAAAACAAAGGGGTGAGCGATTCATACGCTCAGTAAAGGAAACATATGCTACTTTAAATAAAGCAAAACTATATATCACAACTCATTTGTTCTTTTCTTAACAATAACCCAGTAGAAAAGACAGTGAATATATATAGTAAACAACTCTCTTAAAACACCATTAAATCACCGACTAACAGTTTACTTTAAAATGTAGTATACACTATCTATGATTTCAACAAATCCTCACAGTAAACAGAAATTGGTAAGTTGAGACTAGGCAACAAATAAATCATGCTATCATCGTTCCCCCTCCCCCTTGTGAGAACGGAATCTGCCTCTTTTGGGGTGCACCCGTAGGCCATCGCCCCTCACGGCTATCTCAGATCTATGGCCATAATCTAAAGTGGTCCTCGGGTCCACTTGCCAAGTGACCTCGAGACCGCTGATGACTTGGCGGGTCCATCAGCCCTGTGACGCCCTGAGGTGCACTCTTTGGTCCATTGACCGAGCCACTGCCCCAGGTAGGTCACGCAATAGTAACGCATGAACTCAGGGCCTAAAGTCTCAAAAATCAAGTTTTATCTCATGTTATCATATCCACCAAATGATTTGATTTCCAAAAGGTTTTATAAAATAGTAAAATACCCGCAATCTCAACATTTTTCCGTGTGAGAAAGGCTCGGGTTACACTGGCTCGCTCATGCTAGTTCGCCCATACACAACTCGCCATTGGTCAACCCGCCCAATGGTCAACTCGCCCAATAGCCAATTCGCCCCAAAAGTTTTATATTTCCATTTTCGAAATATTAAAATAATTCATTTTTCGTTTAGGAAATTACACTTTAAAACCGTTCGCCAGAGTTAGCTTGCCCTTCACAGCTCGCCCATTACTAACTCGACAAGACGGCGAATTGTTATTCGCCCGCCACTTTGCTTGTCAAAACATCGTTGATAGCGGTTCGCCCACCTTATATTTAAAACAAGGGAGGCCCGCCCCAACACATTAAAAAGGGTTCGCCCGACTATGGCTTTACCCGAATTTCTCTTTAAAACAAGGGCACTCGCCCAGTTCTTATAAAAGAGGGCACTCGCCCAGTTCTTATAAAAGAGAGCTTGCCACTTGGCTCGCCCCGTAGCTTTCCTAAAAAACGGTTCGCCCGCCCATAAATATAGAAACGGGTGTATAAAAATTATAAATTGGCTTGGCTCGCCCGCCAATACCAATTCGTCCGACATAAAAATACAAGGGCTTGCCCAACATAAACACACAAGAGATCGCCCGCCCTGTATCAGTTCATCCAGAAAACAGCATAGGGGTCGGCTATCAACTCGCCCGCGATCAAACAATTTATTAAAAAAAATACATGCCATAAACCAAAAATAATTTCTAAATATTTTTTTATAATATTTCTACTCCACAGGGCATGTATTTTACTTCACATATATCTCCCTTACTTGGTTTAACGAAGCTTTGCTTCGCCCTGCTTCCTGCTCGCCAATAGCCATTTCCAATTATCGGCTGCAAATAATTATAAATTCTATTAATATTTCTTTTCATATCACTAGGCGAGATTGAGATAAAACAAATGACTACTCGCCCAACAGAGCTCTGATTAGCCCAACCGAGTTCGTTATTCACCAAAGTGCTTACACGTGGGCGTTCGCCCGCCATTCGCTTCGCCAAACTATTATTGGCTTAAATATGGGAGTTCGCCCACATTTATACTCGCCCAATGCCTTATGCATTTGAGCTCGCCCATTAATTCATTTCACTAGAATTGGGCGTTCTCGCCCTTTGAATACAGACTTTACCTTGGCGAGTTCATTATCTCCTACTCACCTCATTGGCGATTACTTACTTTTCAACATGGGTGATCACTGTAATCGCCATTGTCGTCACTTATTCCATTATTTTCCTTGTTTTCATATTCTCCAAAGATCTAACTAAAAACAAGACTGTATCTATGTTTATTACTTCATAAAACATAGAAATCTATCATGGAGCATCAAGAAAACCTCAGAAATATGAAACTCACCTCAACCAACTTCATTTCCAGAACAGACTGCTTTCTGTCTCATGTTGGCCTTTCTTTTGCTTATTCCTTCAGCTCATAAATTATGAAAGAAAGGCTTTATAAGCAGGTTCATGTGTTTTGGCCAACTGAAGAGTGAAGCTCAGTAAATCAAGTATGACAGAAACAGAAGGAATAACATAAGCTCTCAGTTGCATAATTTTCGGGAGGAAGATGAAGTTTACTAAATGGATTTCCGTCAAGCATATCCTCTTATATAGCCATGCTAGCCAATCAGATTTCATCACTTGGCCTTATCCCATCTTCTTGCATTTATTCCACGTCTTTCATGCATTTAATGCATGAAGAAAAACTGCACTTACATGGGCGAGAAAGTCTTCCTTCCACACACATCTTCTGCTTCTATTGACTTTGTTTTACTTCTCAACCAATAAGGTTAATTCCTTACTGACTTTAACACCTTCACCATTAATTGTCTTCAACCGTATCACTTACAAGTCAATTTTGGCTATTAATTGTTTTGAAGCCATTTTCCTTTGTCCACACAAGCTGATTCCCGATCTCCACCTCGTCTTGAGACCTCAGCTCGCCACACTACACCAGTTCGCCAGCCATTCAGCCTGCGAGCTTTATCTTGGCAATTAAAAGAATTTCCTTTTTCTCGGCAATCATATTGAGATTTAGCAAGTGACAGTTGCCTTTCTCGCCAACTAGGCTATTCTTTGCCTCTCAGTATGGCGATCATAAGTTCTCGCCCAATTAGGCGATCACCAAGTATGCTCAATTCGCCAGCCTTGTTCTGATTCACCTCACACGTTGGCGAACACACCTATTCGCCCTTACATCATTCGGCTATCACCATAAGCCACTAGCTGGCGAACTCACGTATTCACAAAAAGGCAATTGCATTAACTCGCCAGCATCAATCTCGCCATCAACTCTTGCAATGGCCATATCTTGCTAGCCCATTGGCGAACTGTTTCATTATGATACTCGCCCATGGAGTATCTCACGGGAATTGCCCCATTTGCAACCAAAGTTAAGGAGCTTTTCACCAAAATGTAAATCTTTATTTATTATTTACTTAATTTCCAATATCCATTTTATGAGATTAAGGTCTACAGTAGGGTAAAATCAGATCTTACATTTTCTCCCCACCTTAAGAAATTTGGTCCTCCAAATTTCAACCAGACCTGTCAGTGTGAAAGCTCTGAATATTTCTTACACATAAGGCCCTTTAATTCTCAAGGAGCCTCCTACTACCAGAATATCCAATCAAAAGATTAATCTTAGATCACGACACTTTATCCTTCCTATCCAGAATCTGTATCGATTTCTCAACGTAATTCCTGTCCTCTCTAATCTCTAGGACTCATTTCGAATCACGTGAGAAGGATATGGATAGTACTTTTTCATTATTGAGACATGGAACACATTGTGCACTTCTGACAACACGGGAGGTAGTGCACATCTTCCACATGATCTAAGATCTCCAACGATCCAATGCATTGGGAACTCAATTTCCCTCTCACTATGCATCGCCATGGTGAGATCTTTATATACATAACCTCTTGTATATCTCAAGAAGTCTGTTCGACTAAGTCGAAAATAATTTTCGGTCTCCCATTTCGCATGCTATCGTGGATTATATCGTTTGCTAAATAACTTCTTTCAAATGTTATGCCTATACTCTCTGGTGGCTATTATTATCAACAAACTCTGCCAGGGTAGAGGATTATCCCAGGAGCCTATAAAATCAACTGCATATGCTCACACCATATCCTCGAGCGTCCACATCATACGCTCGGACTGTCTCTCAGTCTGCGGATAAACTGCGATGCAAAACTCAATCGGGATCCCATAGCTTCCTGTAATCTCTCTCAACACTGAGATACGAAGCGGGACTCCCTATCAACTATAATGCTCACTGGAATACTGTAAACCTCACCATTTCCCTGACAGATAATCCGGCCACGGCATTAATTAGCTCAACAAATTCCATAATCAAGGAATGAGCAGACTTACTCAATATATCCACAACTATCCAGATAGCATCTTACTCTTTTCAATTTTTTTTTTACTGAGTATAGGAAGTACCTCTAATATAGGTATTTTTCTTCCTTATCACTTTCTCAATTTTTATTTATTCTCGTCTCCAATACGAAACCACGAATATCTTTTTATATTCCTCATTGTCTCTAAGAGTACTGCCCGTCTCTTCAGGCCATCAATAATCATCCCTTTGGCGCTCTTCCGCGCTTTAGGATTATTCTCTCAAGTGAGTTGGCGACCACCCAGTTCGCCCACATCTCACAACATGTTATCCGGTGTTGAGCGATCACCCCACTCGTGGGTCGCCCATCCCGAATTTTCTCAAGGTCCTGAAGAATCTCGGGTGTCATTTCTCAAAACCAATTTACACTCCCTCAAGTCTTTTATCATCCTTGAGAGTTAGTAACTCATTTATACTATTTATCACTTATCATCTTATTCAGTGCTAGTCGATTATAATTTGGTGACTATCATGTAGATAATTTTAATCATTCGTATGTAATTGTCCCAGTAGTCTCTAAAATACCACGCACTCGCTCTCAATATATCCCGGAGCGTCCACACAATGCGCTCGGATATCTATATTAATCTGAGGCGGTGCTAACAGTAAAAATTTGGAATCCCAAAGCCTCTTGCTATTCTCTCAAAGCATATGGCGAATCAGGGATCCCTTATCACAAGTACCCACTCACTGGAACTTCACATACGTCCTCTCTGTTTCACCAATGTATATCAACTAAGGCACTTATTACATCCCGAAACCTGATGATAAAGAAGTGAAATAATTTAATTACTCAATCCATAATCACTTCTATAACTTCATGACTCTTTCGGGTTCTCTACCATTCCACAACGATCATCTCATGGTTAGACTATGACTGCCATTCTTTTGCAGATATTAATACTATCCATCGATTACGTCTTAGGTAATCATTTACCTCGATAACTTCTTTTCATATCGAGTTATCATTTTATCTCTTATTCTCCTAGTACATGAAATGTCACTACTTGGAGAATATACTTTTCCTTACATCAATTTCTGAAATTTAAATTTATTATCATTTATCACCTCTGTCAATTTCCCACTTAATATAGTACTTTACTGTTACTATTTCGTAACCATTTCTAATATTGTATTCATACATACACTTTCACTTTCACTTTCACTTTTTCCACAATAAGTATTAAATCAATAAGGCAGCAAATTCCACAAACTCTTCAACCATTCATTCGTGCTATACGGGTAAAACTCATAAATTTTATACCCCAATAAGCACACTTTAACCTCACTTAAGTAGTAAAATCTTTTATTCAGACAATTTTAATGTCCACTTAATCAGTTGAGACCTCACGTCTCTAATATATATATATCAATTAGAAACCAACGATCACTGACTTAACAATAAGGTTTTCCATACCTTATTCAATAATATTGCTGATATCAATATACATGTTTATTCTTTTTAAAATCATCCTAGTTGGCTCTAGGCACACAAATAGGAAGGATACTACAGTCGGCTAGGGATCCAGATAGAATATGATAGGTATTTTAGAATACCATACTTGTTCCGGAACCTAGAAGCAACTGTAGAGAATACTAATCCCATTGTTTTCAAAACGATAAAATTTTCGTTTTCACCAGTTATAACAAACTAGTTTAATTCTTTACTCATCAATCTCTCGAGTAATTTCTCAAGCTCTACTGATTCACTGGTAAGAGCTTACAAACAATTTCTATTTTAATTCACCAACCTCTAAGCTTGTCAACTAAATCTCGATGCCAACTTTATCATTTGGCAAATACGAGACATTTCATTTTCTTGGCGATTACAGCTTTTGTTCTATTCGCCACATTGCTTTGATTCATATCATATCATTGGCGATCGCTCTTCTCGCCACATTGTTATGATTTACACCACAATTTGTTGATCAGATTACTCACCATACTCTTTGGGCGATCAATATCCTTGCCCACTTTAGCAATTCATGTTATATTGGCGGACTAGTGTTAGTTCTCGCCATCATCTAACTCGCCCACACCATTGGCGATCATACATTTGCACGCCCATTGACGAGCTATCCCAATGTAGTTCTCGCCCATCGAGTATTTCTCATAAATCTCATAATATCACGGTTCTATGGATATCGTAGCGGACCAGCCCAACCGGCCATGGCAATCCCCTTTTTGGGCCCATCGACAACGATTGCTGTGACAACACTACTCATCCATACTATCCTCTTTGGCGATCACCTCGATGCCCGGTTCTTCCAACCGTGCTCGAGTTCGCCCATCTCAAAGTTTTCTTTCCCAGCCACAGATTCAAACACTTGACTTCCTCAAATGTCAAGTCACTACTAATATCCATTCTCCTAAAACATAAGGAGTATATATAACCAGTATTATCATAATCGATTTTACATTATTTCTCACACAATTCACCTTTTTAAACCCATACCCCAAAATCCACAACGGGACTGACTATCTCGCGACCTCTCATAGCTTGTGCTCTGGGTCGCCTTATTTATCAATATATCAGTGGTGTCTACAGTAGAAATCATCCTTTATACCATCAAATACTCATACTATTTCACCGTCAATTTCTATTTTAAATCCATTCAATCACTTATGACTTTGAAAGAAAACATGTAAATATAGTGGTATATTCGTAAATTCCCCTTTAATTTTCTCTCTCATCAATATAACTCCAAACACGCGATCTTAGTGCTTATATGTTAATATTACCCCTTTTCATCTCAATATCATCATTTTCAGGATCTTAATTCGATATGGACAGAGAAGTCCTAGTGGGGCCCTCACCGAGTTCTTCACTGTGCCTTATCGAATAGACCCGACATTATGATGATAAGATCGCCTATTTTATGCAAAATTTCCAGATTACTATCTCTATTTGTAACCCATAATTCATCAACTTTCACCATATTTCACCACTTAACTCATTTCACAGTCATTCGACTCTTCTATACATTCAGACTATACAGTACTACAGGGGATGTTAACCTTTTTCAACACTTCCCATGCTAAAGGCATCAACAGACATCAGACCAACCCAAGCTCTGATACCATAAAATCTGTAACATCCCGTTACCACATTTTTCAAGTATTTCCATACAACTTTACCGGTTGGGCTGTCTGCGATGCCATTAACATTCAACAGTAATAGTGATAAATGATAAACATTTATCTATTAATTATGGAATATGAAAATTCTTTTTCATTATTCCTTACATCTGACATCCCCTATTTACCTTTATTTCACTAAGGTAGTACTGTATAC
Source organism: Heritiera littoralis (assembly GCA_031772115.1). Lineage (NCBI taxonomy): Eukaryota > Viridiplantae > Streptophyta > Magnoliopsida > Malvales > Malvaceae > Heritiera > Heritiera littoralis. Next base: position 681,958 of record JAPDPK010000058.1, read on the forward strand.
ATATGTCTGAAATGTAAAAGAGAAAAGACTGTACCTGTCACGTTTAACGTGCCATGCCTTAGTGCTTTAAGCATAGCTATACCCATCTGAGAGCTAATTTTCTCAACTCCGTGTACTTCTTATCTGTGGAGTTAAAACAAAGGGGTGAGCGATTCATACGCTCAGTAAAAGAAACATATGCTGCTTTAAATAAAGCAAAACTATATATCACAACTCATTTGTTCTTTTCTTAACAATAACCCAGTAGAAAAGACAGTGAATATATATAGTAAACAACTCTCTTAAAACACCATTAAATCACCGACTAACAGTTTACTTTAAAATGTAGTATACACTATCTATGATTTCAACAAATCCTCACAGTAAACAGAAATTGGTAAGTTGAGACTAGGCAACAAATAAATCATGCTATCATCGTTCCCCCTCCCCCTTGTGAGAACGGAATCTGCCTCTTTTGGGGTGCACCCGTAGGCCATCGCCCCTCACGGCTATCTCAGATCTATGGCCATAATCTAAAGTGGTCATCGGGTCCACTTGCCAAGTGACCTCGAGACCGCTGATGACTTGGCGGGTCCATCAGCCCTGTGACGCCCTGAGGTGCACTCTTTGGTCCATTGACCGAGCCACCGCCCCAGGTAGGTCACGCAATAGTAACGCATGAACTCAGGGCCTAAAGTCTCAAAAATCAAGTTTTATCTCATGTTATCATATCCACCAAATGATTTGATTTCCAAAAGGTTTTATAAAATAGTAAAATACCCGCAATCTCAACATTTTTCCGTGTGAGAAAGGCTCGGGTTACACTGGTTCGCTCATGCTAGTTCGCCCATACACAACTCGCCATTGGTCAACCCGCCCAATGGTCAACTCGCCCAATAGCCAATTCGCCCCAAAAGTTTTATATTTCCATTTTCGAAATATTAAAATAATTCATTTTTCGTTTAGGAAATTACACTTTAAAACCGTTCGCCAGAGTTAGCTCGCCCTTCATAGCTCGCCCATTACTAACTCGACAAGATGGCGAATTGTTATTCACCCGCCACTTTGCTTGTCAAAACATCGTTGATAGCGGTTCGCCCACCTTATATTTAAAACAAGGGACGCCCGCCCCAACACATTAAAAAGGGTTCGCCCGACTATGGCTTTACCCGGATTTCTCTTTAAAACAAGGGCACTCGCCCAGTTCTTATAAAAGAGAGCTTGCCTCTTGGCTCGCCCCGTAGCTTTCCTAAAAAACGGTTCGCCCGCCCATAAATATAGAAACGGGTGTATAAAAATTATAAATTGGCTTGGCTCGCCCGCCAATACCAATTCGTCCGACATAAAAATACAAGGGCTTGCCCAACATAAACACACAAGAGATCGCCCGCCCTGTATCAGTTCATCCAGAAAACAGCATAGGGGTCGGCTATCAGCTCGCCCGCGATCAAACAATTTATTAAAAAAAATACATGCCATAAACCAAAAATAATTTCTAAATATTTTTTTATAATATTTCTACTCCACAGGGCATGTATTTTACTTCACATATATCTCCCTTACCTGGTTTAACGAAGCTTTGCTTCGCCCTGCTTCCTGCTCGCCAATAGCCATTTCCAATTATCGGCTGCAAATAATTATAAATTCTATTAATATTTCTTTTCATATCACTAGGTGAGATTGAGATAAAACAAATGACTACTCGCCCAACAGAGCTCTGATTAGCCCAACCGAGTTCGTTATTCACCAAAGTGCTTACACATGGGCGTTCGCCCGCCATTCGCTTCGCCAAACTATTATTGGCTTAAATATGGGAGTTCGCCCACATTTATACTCGCCCAATGCCTTATGCATTTGAGCTCGCCCATTAATTCATTTCACTAGAATTGGGCGTTCTCGCCCTTTGAATACAGACTTTACCTTGGCGAGTTCATTATCTCCTACTCACCTCATTGGCGATTACTTACTTTTCAACATGGGCGATCACTGTAATCGCCATTGTCGTCACTTATTCCATTATTTTCCTTGTTTTCATATTCTCCAAAGATCTAACTAAAAACAAGACTGTATCTATGTTTATTACTTCATAAAACATAGAAATCTATCATAGAGCATCAAGAAAACCTCAGAAATATGAAACTCACCTCAACCAACTTCATTTCCAGAACAGACTGCTTTCTGTCTCATGTTGGCCTTTCTTTTGCTTATTCCTTCAGCTCATAAATTATGAAAGAAAGGCTTTATAAGCAGGTTCATGTGTTTTGGCCAACTGAAGAGTGAAGCTCAGTAAATCAAGTATGACAGAAACAGAAGGAATAACATAAGCTCTCAGTTGCATAATTTTCGGGAGGAAGATGAAGTTTACTAAATGGATTTCCGTCAAGCATATCCTCTTATATAGCCATGCTAGCCAATCAGATTTCATCACTTGGCCTTATCCCATCTTCTTGCATTTATTCCACGTCTTTCATGCATTTAATACATGAAGAAAAACTGCACTTACATGGGCGAGAAAGTCTTCCTTCCACACACATCTTCTGCTTCTATTGACTTTGTTTTACTTCTCAACCAATAAGGTTAATTCCTTACTGACTTTAACACCTTCACCATTAATTGTCTTCAACCGTATCACTTACAAGTCAATTTTGGCTATTAATTGTTTTGAAGCCATTTTCCTTTGTCCACACAAGCTGATTCCCGATCTCCACCTCGTCTTGAGACCTCAGCTCGCCACACTACACCAGTTCGCCAGCCATTCAGCTTGCGAGCTTTATCTTGGCAATTAAAAGAATTTCCTTTTTCTCGGCAATCATATTGAGATTTAGCAAGTGACAGTTGCCTTTCTCGCCAACTAGGCTATTCTTTGCCTCTCAGTATGGCGATCATAAGTTCTCGCCCAATTAGGCGATCACCAAGTATGCTCAATTCGCCAGCCTTGTTCTGATTCACCTCATACGTTGGCGAACACACCTATTCGCCCTTACATCATTCGGCTATCACCATAAGCCACTAGCTGGCGAACTCACGTATTCACAAAAAGGCAATTGCATTAACTCGCCAGCATCAATCTCGCCATCAACTCTTGCAATGGCCATATCTTGCTAGCCCATGGCGAACTGTTTCATTATGATACTCGCCCATGGAGTATCTCACGGGAATTGCCCCATTTGCAACCAAAGTTAAGGAGCTTTTCACCAAAATGTAAATCTTTATTTATTATTTACTTAATTTCCAATATCCATTTTATGAGATTAAGGTCTACAGTAGGGTAAAATCTGATCTTACAGCTTGTAATTATAAATAGGTCAATTTACAGGGAAGATATGGACTATATGCCCTTGCGTGGTTAAATATTAAAATTTATAAATAGGTACACGATTTTTTTTTTATTCTTCCAGCAACTGGAAGGGTGACTATTAAGGTGGATGCCTCTGTTTATATCCGTAAATTCATATATTTGTGTTGTTTGTTTTACATTAAACATGTGTAAAATATGAAAATTATTGTGTTGGTAAAATAAATATTAAATAGATTTTTAAGTTTTTATCAAATTTATATAAATTTTTTTTATCAAAAATTTAATCATTTAATTTTTATATTTACTAGTTTCATATTTTTTTGATATGATATTATCTTTTTATTTTTGATTTTGAGAAGACTTATGAATGGTTAAAAATATTCGTGTAATATATAAAGGAGGGATTCACTTGATCAGTGTAAAACAAATTTAATTTTACACACTGTCATTTTTTATATGATTTATATCTTTTTAATCCGACCGTTTGAATTTTATATTCTATTCACGTAGATCATGTACAAAAAATTTCAAGTTAATAAAAAATATCTAACTATTTGTTCCATAATAATAGAATTTAATTGTTAATGTATATTGAAAAAATTGCTATGCTTGATTAAAATTATAAGAATATCAGATCGATTAAAAAATGACATGCATGATAGATCGAGTAGGTTGTTAAATTTAACTGTTGTTTTGCAAAAATATTAATCCTATGTGAAGTTATAAAAAGCTTGTAAAACGATTTGTTTTACACGATTATAACTTGTTTTACATACTTTGTATAACTTCAACTAGGATTAAGTTTTTGTAAACTAATCGTTAGATTTAACAACTTACTTGTACATATTATATACGTAAAGTTTCAAGTTAATACGATATCCCTATATCGATATAGAATAACATTTTTTTTCAAAAATTTATTATTATGAAATAAATAGTTAGATGTTTTCGATTAATTTGAAATTTGATATGTATAATCTATATGAATATAGTATAAAATTAAACGGTCGAATTAAAAAAAATCACATAAGATAAAAAGGTTGAATTAAAAAAATAAAAATATGTAAATTTAGATTTATTTTATATTAATGTACATAAATTCCTATTATATATATATATAATATAAAATTTTTAAAAGTTTTGAAGGGTGAAGACCCAAACTATGCTTACTGTTTTAGTCTTGTGTGGTCTTGAGTAAAGATGTAATCAAGTCGAGTTGAGACGTTTTAGTATCAGTCTTGAGCTCGGCTCGACTTGAAAACTCGAAGTTTGAAGCTCGGTTCAAGATCGATAGAGTTTAGTTTTTGAAGCTTGAGCTCGATTTGACAGAATACTCGAGTCGTTTGAGATTGAACTCGATTCAATTTGATAATTTTTAACTATATATTATAAAATAAAATGGTAAATTAATAATAAAATATTAAAAAAATAAAATTCACAAAACCGCTCGAGCTGAGCACTAATATATTCGAATTTGACTCGACTCGTTATTCGTATAACTCGAGATCGAATTTGGTTCGAAAATAAATGATTTAAACTTAAATAATCATCGAATTAAATTCAAATAACTCACGAATAATTTGACTAATTTATATTCTTAATCCTGAGTCCCGACGTCACATTTTAATTAGTCACATAAGGAAGAAAGACAACTTTCCAATTCCAAAAATGATCGATCATATACAAGCAACTGATATTTTAGTGACCCCGCATGAGGCGTGAAGTGAATGTGGTGGGCCCTCTTGTAGGAAGGGGTTAAGGCCTTAAGGGCATTTTCATGTTTTAATTTAGACTAAACTTTTTTATTTGTTGTAATCTTGTTTTTTCCCCAACTATCATTTATTCATTTTATATTCAAATTTATTAATTTAACTTTTAATAAACAAATTGAGCCCCACGAGGACTGGCAAGATTCTCATTTTTTATTATAATTTTACATATATCAAGGTGACATAAATTAAAAAATAAAATAATAAGATAAAAATAAAAATAATACAAATTAAAATTTTAACAAAATATATATATATTTGATTTTGATAAAATTAAAAAAATTAACCTAACATTTATCATATTAACAAAATCATAATACAATAAATTATAAATTTTTTTATAATTTGATATAAAATACATACCATACAAGTGTATGAATTGTTGAATTCACTTTTGTTTTATTGAAATTCAATCTAAAAATGTAACCAAAAAAAAGAAATTCAATCTAAAATTATCTCATTTATATTTTATAAGTGATGCGTTCACACAGATAACATATTATTTGTACGTTTATTTCATTAATATTTTCATTTGTTTTGTTTATTCTTGAAATTATTTTTTATAATTTTAATCTACATAAAAGACTGTATTTATAATTTTTTATTTTTAAAACATCTAATTTGTTTTTCAAAAATGTTTTTATTGATTTATAAGAAGTAAAATTTATCAAGATAACTCAAGGAAACAATAACATTACTGAAATAGGATAGAAAATCTGAACTTTTTCCTTTTTAAGTTAAGCAATTTGATTAGATGAAATGGAAATGAAGTTCATTTAATGAAACAATAAATAAAGTAATAACTATGATGCGTAAGAAAAAAATATCTTATTATTATTTACTTAAAACGAAAATTTACACTTTTCAGGCACTATTAGAAAAATAATGCAGATATAGTAGTAGTAACAACTAGCAAAATTCAAGGGTTGTGATTCAGTTGGTAACGCAAATTGAGTTTGTAGGAAGAGTTTTCGAGTTCGATTCTCACTAAACACATCTTTGAAGAGGGGTGAAGAGCTTTAACTGTGATTAAATCTCGAACAGGATTAGTCTCAGACCGTTAAAACTGATGAAGATATATGTAATTTATACAAAAAAAAAAGTAACAACTAGCCATGGTCATTCTTCTGTTTTTATTTTTTTAATTTTCTTTTGTTTGTACAATAAATTTCACCTCAATTTTCATAATTTTTAAATTTACTTTTAATATATTAGCAGTAATTATTTAATTTTTATAAATGAAATTTAAAATATTAACATATATCTTATTTATTATTTTTATACACTAACATATGACAGTTAAATTTTTAATTTTATAATACGTGCTATAATTATTTAATGAATGTATTTTTTTGGAAAAATGTTATTTTATTAATATTTAAATTTATTATTAATAAAATAATATTTTTTGATGACATTGCATTTAAGAAGTTTAAAAATTCCATTTAAGAAATCATTTTTTTATTGATATGCCACTGACGCACTGCGAAGTCCCATCTATTATTATTATTATTATTCAATCAGTAACTGACAAAAACCCCATCACTCCTTTGCTTTCTTCCTACTCTTTTATCTCTCTCTAGAGCTCTCCCCTGACCTTTCTACTTTTGTTTTCTGTGTTGAAATGTTGGGAACTCCGATTAATCCCATGAAAACTACTTCTTCTTCTTCTTCTTGTGAGAATAGAATGGCATTCATGGTGTCCTCCACATCTTCATTTGATAAGTCTTACTCTCTTCACTTTCTTTTCGCCCGTTCTAACCTGCACTGCTCCAAAACTTCGGCCTCCAAGCTCCCCGGCGTCAGGTTCACGGTCTCCCCTGGATCGAAATTTCGAGTGTTCTGTGAATCCAAGGTTAGTGATTCTCACATACTCTTTCTACAATCTTTTGTGTTTTTACTCAAATTGTTATGCGATCATCGCAAGATTATCGCCGGCTGTAATTGGTTCTTGTCGAATGATTACTTGACTTTTCTTTTTTTTTTTTGTTCATTGATTGCTTGGCTTTTCTTTTTTCCATATAATGGGTAATGACATATTTGACCTATAATCAGATTGGTTTGAATATAACGGAGGAAACCGGTCACGTGCCATCACATGACTAACGGTTCTGTTAGCAGCCGATTTTTCTCTACCTACCACGCCACGTGGTTGATGACGTGGCATGTCCAGTTTTTCCTCTCTGCCAGCATGTCATCTGAGAATGCATAAAAATTGCATTTGTTATGTTGACGTGGCACTAACGTGAAAAATAAAAAGAAAAATATTTTTACCACTATTTCATCCTTTTCTTTCAGAAAATCAAACAAGAAAAGTATTAAAAAAAATACACAGATCTATTGATTAGAAAGAATTTTAAATTTTTTGAAGAATTTTAAAATATTGGTAGGCAGACCACTAAACATTGAAGTGTGTTAGTGACCCACAAAACGAATAAAAAATATTTTTTTTGAGGCTGGGAAAGAGAGAAAACAGGGAAGGAAGAAAAAGAAATCCTCTTCTTTCATCAACCTTCGATTTGCTGGGTCACCGCCAGTTAAATCGTAAGAAAAATGAGTGAGGTTCGATGAGAATCGGTTGTAATCAGGCTGGGGGTGAGTGTGCATCGCCCAAACTGGTCTCTGCCTGCCTGCTCACCGACGTAGAAAGGAGGAAAGAAGATAAAAGAACAAAAAAAAAAGAATTCACAGCCTGTTGGATGCTAGGTATATCTTAAGTTAACAAAAAATTTTTATTACAGAAATAACTTTATACAGGTACTTATTTTATTTTAAAAATTTAATTTTAAAACTCTTGACAGTAAATTATAGAAAACAATAAGACGCTCTTGACAGTTGACTATCGAGATCTTTTAAAAGATCTCAACAGTCAAAAAATTTAATTTTGAAATTCTTAACAATAAATTACAGAGAGCAGCAAAACGCTCTTAACAGTTGACTTCCGATACCTTTTAAAAGGTCTCAAGAGTCAACTGTCGAGAACCATTTATTGCTCTTGATAATTTATTGTCGAGAGCTTTTAGACTGCCCAGACCCTTTAAACTTTTTTTTTTTAGATTTTTATTTAATTATTAAATAAAAATTGACAAACAAATTATTAAATAAAACGAATAATTTTTTTTTTTAGAAAAATGCTGCCTGGCAGCACTTGAGGCAGCGATGCTGCCCAGGCAGCATTTCCGGTGAGCAACATTTCACCGGAAAATTTTTCAAAAAAAAATGGATGAAGGGTAAATTTGAAAAAATATTAAATTTTTTAGGGTGTGTGAATTGATTTTAGAAAAAAAAATTTAAGATTTAAGCTTTGTTTGGTAAAATGAAAAAAAAAGTGAAGAAAGAAAATTAGTTAATCAAATGATTATGTTTGATAATAATTTTTTTATTTTGTGATTTAATTATTTTATAGCTTAATCATTTAATTAATTAATTTTCTTTCTTCATTTTTTTTTTTACCGTACCAAACAAAGTCTTAAGGTTTTTTAGTCATTAGAATGTGTCTAATAATTTTTAAGATGTAATTAGAAATTCTCAAATAAATTATGTTTTTTTTTAATTTTTTGCAATTATATTTCCATTACACTGAAACGAAGTGCCGACAATGCATAAAAACGTCACGTCATTTGGCAGTTGCTGCAAAAGGCCTTTTTTTGGGGGCCTAAACGATGCCCGTTAGTCACGTGACCGGTTTCCGTTTCCGTCAAAATCCAGCTTATTTGACAGAAAATTTAAGACGGAGGGTTAAAAGAAAAAGGACAAAAATGATACATTTTCCATTGTTGCGGGGTCAAATTTATCATTATGCCTTTTTTTTTACCACTTCTTCAATTATGTATTTTCCTTTATTGTTTGGCGTACATTTACTGTAAAAATTTGTCTGTGACCTGTTCCAATGAAGATAGTTGGGGTTTGATTTTCAGGCGAAGTCAGTAAACCTGGGCATCACCTCAAGTTTTCTTGGTCTTTTGTCTCACCCCCATGTTTTCCCCCATACTTATTTAGAGGTTGTCAGCATTTTACATAGTGCTTACAGACTTTTTATTAGTAATTAAGGCTTCCATCGATGGGTTTCTTTTTGCTATCTGTCTTTTACTCCCTCGAATGTTTCTACTGAGTAGAGCAAACACTAGTTGAAATCAAAATTGTAATTGATTGTAACCAAAAAAAAAATTGTAATTGATTAAAATGAATAAATGACTGAAATCCAACAATAATTCCAGCATATATTTTCTGTAGGGAACGTAAAGGAAAAATATCCTATACTCCCTGTCAATTAGGCTGTAACAAAGGAAATTAACAAATTAATTAACATGTTCCTTGTAACTGTTACAATGTTGATGTTGCCATATCCCTGGTTCAAAGAGGCATTACCTGCATCACATTATAGATGGTTTAAACTTGTATTGTAAGGTCAATGTAAACACAGATGATTGATCATAAATTTAGTGTCATAAGCTGGAAAATATGGGAGAAGTATTGTAAATACATGAGAATAAACGTAAAATTAGAATCAATAGATGTAAACCCATAATAATTTTGCTAAATGATGCATTTATTTTTATTTTTATGTGTTTACGATACTTTCATTATATTTTACATCTAATAACATTAACTTTACGCTTACTCATGTGTATTTATGTTGACCTTTCTGTAAAATTCCCCGCATTGACAATTCACTTGTAATCTGGATTTGCCTATTTTTATGTATCATTGTGCCAATAGACCTGCTTCTTTAAGGCTTTGTCTGGCTTAAATTTTTTCCTTAAATCTTCAATATTTTAAATTCCATCTAGATCCTTGTACCATACCGTACTTATAGTTAGCCTGAAATTGCTGGTGTTATTGCCATTTTTCAAAAGGGTGTTATAATACGTTTTATCAAAGCTCCTAAAATTTCTTTTCCTTGCAAAACTTTTTATTCTTTTATACTTGTTCCAACATAGTCAGAGAAAGTATATCTCGGGGTCCTACCATCCATCTATGTTCTTTTTCCTGTCCCAGACACAGGAGTTGCAGATCAGAAGGTGTTCACCTTTACTAGAAAAAGCATCGCTGTCAAGTAGTGGTGCACTGGTCTCAGATAAATGGAAAGCAGTCCCAGACATTTGGAGGTCTACAGCAGAAAAGTATGGTGATCGAGTAGCACTTGTGGATCCATATCATGATCCACCCTCTAACATGACTTACAAACAGGTAAATTTTACTTCTATTATTTTATGTTATTACAAAATTAATTAAACAATGAAATAAAACAAAAATGAAGCCCGTTGAATAACCTGTTAAATTATTATCTGAATATTTATTTCTTTCAATAGTTCATAAAAAAACATTGCTTTTACAATTTCCTATTTATTGTTTCCAGTTTTTATGCAAAACAAGTCATTATATCTTTTCAGTTGCCTTATTTTAAACTCCTTCCATACTGCAGCTGGAGCAAGAAATATTGAACTTTGCTGAAGGTCTAAGGGTTATTGGAGTAAAGCCAGAAGAGAAGCATGCACTTTTCGCTGATAATTCATGCCGGTGGCTTGTTGCAGATCAAGGTGTTTATCATCTGTAATTTGCCATTAACTTGCTTGTTTAAGTCCAATAGCAAAAATTTTTCAAAAAAAAAAAAAGAAAAAAAGAAAGTCCAATTTCTAAAAAATGGGGTTCCTTGGTTGTTTACTTGTGTTATGCATATATAATCTAATCATTTCATTGCTAGTTTAAAGTGCCTTCATGGTCTCGTTAAAGGAATTTGATATTTTCTGTTTGTTATAGTTGAACTTTGGCTTTATTTAGATTCTTTTATTTGTTTCTGAATCAAAGGCTCTTAAATCTGTTTCTATAGAACTAATAAAGGATGAAGATAGTATATTCTCTATAAACAAGTGAGACTAGATTGGCACACAGATTGAGAGAAAAGTTGGTTAATTAGCTATTGAATCAAGAGTCTAAAACATGTGCATTTTGAACTCAGTAATAATTATGCACTACTTTTAAAGCTCATGCAGCCATGTTCACATGCATTCTCTCTAGAGGAAGACCTGGCCTATCTTCTATTTCAATTCCAGAGGAATTCAAAACCCAAACCATCTATCAGTCCCCGTGAATTTACACTCTTATCTATTTTTATAACCAGATGACTTGAGATCATTGTTTGCTGCCTCAAAATTCGGTTTTTCTGGCACACTTGTTTCAAACTGAAACATTGAGTTAAAGAGTTTTTTTTTTTCCTCAACAAATTGGAACTTTTGTTGTGAATTTTGCATGCTTTAGGTTATAACCATCAAAGGTGTTTGTCTGGTTTTATGATCTTATTTTTTCTTGTGGAAGGTAAAAGATTTCCCTGTAGACAGCAGACCTCTTCCTCTTTAAGTCTTGAAGTTTTATGTTTTTATTATGAAAGTAGGGAGGCTATTCATTACCATATCTTTGAATTGTTATAAGATTAGTATCCTATGCAGGAACTCTTTTATCTTTAACTTAGTTACAACCTTTTTAGTAGTTGAATTTCTGAAATTTGAAAATAATTTTGGTGCATTACTTTGGCCAAGGTATGATGGCAACGGGAGCGATTAATGTTGTTAGAGGGTCAAGATCAACTGTGGAAGAGCTTTTACATATATACAATCATTCCGAAAGGTTTGGGAAATAAGTGCTTTTGTAATGTACTTCAATTTGTCTCTTTTCTTTTTAAAAAAAACTTGAATTTTCATTTCAAGTGAACTTCTCTATGTATCTGGTAAGCAAAAAGATGTCTTGAAATAATGTGTCATGCTTAAATTTGATATGTATCCATGGGGTTCATTGCAATGTCAGCCTACGTATGCTTGCTATCTCCTGTTTATCATGCAAGTGTGTATCAATTTTGCCCTTTAGTTTACATCTTCATGCGCGTCTCCTAGAGCCTTCTGCTCGTGGGATTTACCCCTTCGTTGAGCATTATTAATTCTAATGGTTAGTAATATATTTCTACTGCTAATTTGATAATTCAAATAAAACCTACATATAATCATGACTCACGAGAAAAGATCTTTTCATTAAGTAATCATTATTCTCATTGACAAATGATAATCGTTTCTCACAATGTATATAACACACACATACAATCTGTAGTTCTTATTTTGAAGTTATAAATGCTTCTTCAGGTTTCATTATCTAAACTCTTCTGCCTCATTGTGACTAGTATGACACAAGTTGCTGATTTTATGTTATTGTTATGGCAGTGTTGGGCTTGTTGTCGACAATCCTGAATTTTTCAATCGTATTGCTGGAACATTTTGTTCCAAGGCAACAATGAAATTTATCATTCTACTTTGGGGGGAGAAATCACGCCTAGCCAGTGGTGAAACACTGGGTGTTCCTATATTCGGTTATAAAGAGATCATGAAATTAGGAAGAGAAAGTTGTGTTGCTCTTAGTGATTCTCATGATGCTAGTAAGTTGATTAACCTTGATCATATTTTGGATTATAAATTTTGCCTTGTCACTTCGTTATCGTTGAGTTTATTATTTTATGTATTTCCAGATTCTCTTCTGTGTTGTTTTGCTGTTCAGATTATAAATTTACCATCAATGATCTAAATTCATATCTTATAAACTTATGTGTCTGTAGAATATCCATTATAGCAGTTGGTTAAATGTGATTTCAGGAAAAGGTTACAAATATGAAGCCATTGGCTCAGATGATATTGCTGCCCTTGTATATACAAGTGGAACCACTGGTAATCCAAAAGGTGTTATGCTTACACATAAAAACTTATTACACCAGGTAACTGCTTGCTACTGGTTACATATATTTTAGGTATTTTTATTTTTGAAAGTTTCATAAGAACAAAGTTTTAATTGAGTATTGAGCATTGTTATTAATATCATATGACACTCGATATGTATTCTATGATACTTGATTAACTTCAAAATAAATAGTTATCCATATGAAAAATTGGTCTTGTCGTGAACTGTTGTGCATGTCAATCAATTTATAGGCAAATCGATGCGTATTGTACGATACATGGATATATTAAGATATTCTTGTGATTAATTTGAGCTGAGCTCAATCAAAATCTGATTAGACCTAATTACCTAAAATGCAATTTTAATATTTTTATACTTAAAAATTTATAAACATATTCTCTAAATATTTGAAACTTAAAAAAATTGAATATTTTTGAATTTTATTAAATTAACATGGAAAAATACAATAAATTTTTTATTTAAAAATATATACTATTAATGAGTGTATTAAGAGTTTGAAAAACGCCAACAGCTTCTTGACTGAGTGGTTAAGGAAGAGTTATGATATATTGTACGGCTTGGCTTCGAATCTAAGCAACCCTAACTTAATCCGTAGTTATTAAATATTTTCCTTGTAAAAAGAAAAAAGAGTTTGAAAAACAATCATATTTTTATTTAATTTTACATACTCACTTCTATTAAATGTATAATATTTTAATTTTTTATTTTTTACTATATGTTATTTATAGTTAATTTTAAAATTGTTTATGGTATCTTACAATATAATACTGGATTCTTAAAAATAAAATTTTGATTCATGGTATATATATTGATTATTGAGCTATTTTTGTCTCATTTGAAGTAATATGCTATATTAGGGATGAATTAGTTAATACAACAACATAGTTAGTAGTGAGTGGTGTATCTATGAAATTGTTTTCTGGGCAAAGTTTTTCTGCAGTTGTCTCTGGGTTAATGAAGATTCGTTTTTAAACTTGTGTCATACTTTTTTTAAGTCCAGGTTATTCCAATCCTAGGCTGACCCACATTGATCCAGGGGCCCTTGAGGGCTAGGTTGTTTGAAACCTAGACTGGCCCATGTTGTCGTAGCTGTGTCTGTGTGGCTTATCATTTGAAGCAACATCTTGCTTACTTTAATCTGCTGTATAATATTATTTCCTGTCTGAATTATTTCAGATAGAAAATTTGGGGGTTCTTGGACCTGCTCAAGCCGGGGATAGATTTCTAAGCATGCTTCCTACTTGGCACACATATGAGCGAGCTTGTGAGTATTTCATATTTACGCGTGGAATTGAGCAAGTATATACAAACGTGAGATATTTGAAGGTATTGTTTGTGGGAGATTTGCTTTCAAAATATGAAAGTTCTTTAAATTTACCCTGAATCATCATCATTATTATCATCAGAGCCTTTATCCCAAGAGATTGGGATAGGCTATATGAACGAATATTTGAACTCATATTAGATCATCTATATGTATTCTCTTCCTCTATACATTTCTAACCAAAGCTATGTGTTCATCTAACTCTAATACCTCTATATCTTTTCAAATTACTTCCTTCCACGTCTTTTTTGATCTTCTTCTAGTCTTAATCCTTCTCTCAAAATTCATAGTCTCTATTCTTCTAATTGGAGCATCTACAGGTCTATGTTGTACGTGTCCAAACCAATGTAAATGACTTTCACACATCTTGTCTTTGATGGTACCACTCCAACCATCTTATGAGTTTCTTCATTTCTCATTATATCCTTTATTGTATATCCACATATCCCCCGCAACATTCACATTTATGCTACACTCATCTTTTGTGAATGCAATCTCTTGGGCACCCAACATTCACTACCATATAACAATGTTGGTCTAACAATTGTCTTATAAAACTTGCCTTTCAACCATATAGGAATTCCTTTATCGCACAACACACTTGTAACATTTCTCTACTTACTCCATCCAGCCTGAATCTTATGGGTCACATCACCATCAATCTCTCCATCCATTTATCCTGAATAAATGGAAAATTTTCTGAACATTTTGACTTATCTCCATTACGGTGTTCTATTGGTATATATGATGATTCTACGCATGGCATGATTATTGGTTTATTACTTATTTTTATGTTGATATATATATACATTGATTTGCTTTGTAGGATGATTTGAGACAATATAAGCCAGATTACATGATTTCTGTACCTTTAGTGTATGAGACTCTCTATAGGTACGTCCTTTACTCAAGATTTCTACAATTTTTATTAATCTGCTCTAGAAATGTTTATTGGGATACTTTGCTATGGAAACAGTCATAGAATATTATATTTGTCAGTGCAATTTTAGGGCAAATTAGATCTTAAACTCACACTTAAAGAGGAAAAACTTTAATTGTAAGTGTTGCATCCAATTGTGCTATAATTTCAGGTGTTACATTAGTCTTTGTCTTGTAGTATTCCTAATAAATATGATAAACTATGTCATGGTATAATTATTTTGTGCAAAAAAAAATTTCCCTGCTTTTTTAAAAGTTGTGAAATCAAATTTAATTTTCTCATCATACAAATCTGGTGAGGAAAACTCTTTATCTCTTGATCAGAGCTTAGATTGTAAATCTTTCATATAAATTTCATTGATGCTATTGAGCACATATTCTTTTGGCATTGAGAAGTAAAAACTTGTAAACTTTTAAAATTTTTTTTCAAGTATTGTGTTTAAGGAATCAACTGAGGGGAACTTTGGTGCAACGGTAAAGGATGCTCTTTTGTGACCTGGAGGTCACGGAGCGAAGGTTGCATACACATGACCCTCCTTAGACTTCACAATGTGATACCCTTATGCACTGGATTTCCCCCTTTTTTTTGTATGTCTAAGGAGTCAGTTATATAGCACTCAGTTAAACAACGTAATTTTTTCTTTTTTAACTAGCTTTGTTGACATGGTGTAGCCTGTTGTCTTCTAAAGATGGTTGGAACACACAAGTCTTTAGTTTATGAAAAAATTGTTGGATTCATCATGAAACTGAAAAAAATCCCATAGGAATGTGATAGCAGCAAGAGGATCAAGGTTTAGTATACAGGTGGTAAGGAAAGAAGAAGAATTTACCACGAGCCCTTGTTCCTAGATTACTAGAGTTGAGAGAAACAGAAAGGTTTAGGAGAGAGTTGATTGAATTTCATTTTCATTGAATGCCTTCCTTTTTCCCCAGAATGAATGTATATCAGATTACAATCAGTTACACATATTCCCTCCAAAATTACAACTAACTAACTAACAACTGACCAACCAACATAACTGTCTGCTCATGCCAGCTGGTTCCTTGATTCCATCCACATATCAATTCCCTGCCCCTCGAAATAAGCCTTGTCCTCAAGGCGAGAATTCTGGGAATCGAAGTTGTAAGTCATACAAGTACTCCCATGTTGCATCCTCTGGAAATGAATTTGACCAGTGAACCAGTACTTGAGTAGCTGGTTTGTTCCCTCTTTGTACCATTCTGCGATCCAATATAGCTAAAGGTTGCAAGGCTGGAAAATGACCAGGAGTGGGTAATTGAGCTCCTCTCTGCTGAGAATGACCAACTGTCTTTTTGAGTTGAGAAATGTGAAAAACTGGATGCAATTGAGCTTCTTTGGGCAACTCCAATTTGTAAGCAACAGAACCAATACGATCCAAGATCTTGTATGGGCCAAAATATCGAGGACTGAGCTTGTGAAACTGTCGGTCAGCAAGTGAATTCTGTCTGTAAGGTTGCAACCTCAAAAACACCCAATCACCAATAGAAAACTCCTTGTCAGTTCTGTGTTTATCAGCCTGCACCTTCATACGATCTTGAGCTCTAGTCAAGTGATATTTCAAAAGTTGCAACATTTCTTCCCTGCCCTGCAGTTGTAAGTCTACCTGATGTACTAGAGAGCTGTTAGGTATATAGGACAAATGTACAGGAGGAGGGTAGCCATAAAGAGCTTCAAAAGGGGTAATGTGTATGGCTGAATGATAGTTAGTATTATACCACCATTCAGCCAATGACAGCCATTGTGCCCAAGTCCTTGGTTGGTCACCAGACATGCACCTCAAATAGGTCTCCAAGCATCTATTAACAACTTCAGTTTGACCATCTGTTTGTGGGTGGTAAGCTGTTGACATCTTGAGTGAAACTCCTTGAAGCTTGAAGAGTTCTTGCCAGAAGGTGCTAGTGAAGATAGAATCTCGATCACTTATAATAGATTCTGGTAGGCCATGCAATTTGAAGATATTGTCCATATATGCTTTGGCTACTGTCAATGCAGAATAGGGATGTTTTAGGCTTACAAAATGAGCATACTTTGTAAGCCTGTCAACCACAACCCAAATGACATCAAAACCAGCAGAAAGAGGTAAACCCTCAATGAAGTCCATGCTCACTTGGCTCCATGCAGTGGAAGGAATAGGTAATGGTTGTAATAAACCCAATGGAGCAGTAGTGTCATATTTGAACATTTGGCAAGTTTCACACTCTCTAATGAACTGTCTCACCTGTTTTTCCATACCCTTCCAAAAGAAAATTGTGGATAACCTCTTGATTGTAGCCTGCATACCAGAGTGTCCACCTATACCACCTTCATGGAAAAGTTTAATGATTTGGAGCTGTAGGGGTAAATTATTCCCAATGACCAATCTACCTCTTCTGATCAACTGATTAGAGACCCAAGAATAAGGGGATTTAGACAGTGTGTGTTGCTTCAATTTAGAGATCAGTTCTTTAAGTCCTGCATCATCTTCCCAACTCTTCTGTATTTCTGACATCAATTCAGTAGAAATACTAGAAACTGCCATAGTGCAAAGTTCAGCAGAATTGACCCTTGAAAGTGCATCTGCCGCTACATTCTCCTTCCCCTTTTTATAACAGATTTCATAATCATAAGTCATGAGCTTACTCAACCAAGAATGCTGGCCTGGAAAGGTAATTCTCTGTTCCAATAAAAATTTCAGACTCTGATGGTCTGTTTTGATACAAAAGTGTCTGCCACACAAGTAATGGTGCCATTTAGTCACTGCATAGACAATGGCAAGGAGTTCTTTCTCATAAACAGAAAGTTTCTGATGTTTATGTGAAAGAGGTTTACTAAGAAATGCCAATGGATGACCCTCCTGCATAAGCACTGCTCCAATACCCCTATTTGATGCATCTGTCTCCACTACAAATGTCTTAGAGAACTCTGGCAAGGCCAACACAGGTGGTGAAGTCATTGCTTCTTTAAGGAGTAGAAATGCTTCAGTAGCCTTAGGTGACCACTGGAATTGGTCTTTCTTAAGTAGTTGAGTTAGGGGCCTACTTAAAAGACCATAGTCCTTGATAAATCTCCTATAGTAGCCAGTTAACCCCAAGAACCCCCTCAATTGGCTGACTGTTTTGGGTTGAGGCCATTGTTGTATAGCTTCTATCTTCTTTGGATCTGTTGCAACCCCTTTAGCAGATATTAAATGGCCCAAATATTCCACAGATGATTGAGCAAAACAACACTTACTTCTTTTGGCAAATAAGGAGTGCTGTTGCAAAAGCTCAAGGGCACATTGAAGATGCTGTAAGTGTTCAGGAAGTGACCTGCTGTAAACCAAAATGTCATCAAAGAAGACAAGAATAAACTTCCTCAAGTAGGGTCTGAAAACATCATTCATCAAGCATTGGAAGGTGGATGGGGCATTGGTTAAGCCAAATGGCATTACTAGAAATTCATAATGCCCATTGTGAGTCTTAAAAGCAGTCTTGTGGATGTCAGCAGGGGACATTCTGATCTGGTGATAACCAGATCTCAGATCCAGCTTTGAAAATACCACAGCTCCATGTAATTCATCTAGAAGTTCTTCAATAACAGGGATAGGGTATTTGTCTTTGATTGTACCCTTGTTTAACTCCCTATAGTCTATACACATCCTCCAACTTCCATCCTTTTTCTTCACCAAGATCACAGGAGAAGAAAATGGGCTGCTACTAGGCTGAATCAATCCTGACTCCAACAACTCCTGTGTCATTTTCTCTACAACATCTTTTTGCAAGGCAGAGTGTCTATAGGGTCTAATATTAACAGCATTAAAACCTTCCTTAAGTGGGATCTTATGATCATGGCTTCTGTTGGGTGGCAATTGCTTAGGTTCCAGGAACACTATGGCATACTGTTCCAATAACAACTGGACAGGCTGTGGAATCTGTTCTTCAACTTCCTTAGTTGGTCCATGTAGTTGCAAGCTGTATAATTGCATCAAGGAGCCCCCAAATGAACCAGCCAGCATTTTGTTCAACTGCTTACCAGAAACATTTTTTAGTTCTGCTACTCCTTTACTCCCTCTCAACACATGTCGTTTCCCATTTATCTCAAATTCCATTGTGAGTTGTTTGAAGTTCCATTTAATTTCTCCAAGAGTCTCCAACCACTGAATACCAAGCACCATATCACAGCTCCCTAATGGTAGTAGTAACACATCTGTTATGAAGGTTGTACCTTGAAGCTGCCAAGTAAACTCTTTACAGATAGACATACAAGCCATTGTATCCCCATTGGCGACATCTACCCTCATGGGCCCAATATCCTCCATCTTACATCCTAATTTCTTAGCCATATTAATATCTAAGAAATTATGGGTACTACCAGAATCAATTAAGATATGCAAGGGTTTCTTCTTAACAAACACAGTAACTCTCATGGTTTTATATCCTGACCCCATGCCATTGATTGCATGAACAGAGATATGAGGGTTATTATCCTCAACCTCCTCAATCAAAGCTTCTGTCTCCTCTTGTTCTTCCACATCTTCTTCACACATATCGTTCACTTCAATCACATATAACTGCTTCCTGTTACATCTATGGCCTCGCACAAACTTCTCATCACACCAGAAGCATAAACCTTTAGCTCTTCTATCATCAAAATCCACACTGGATCTCATCTTAGGATTGGTTACAGATTTATTGGGTTCTTGGTTGTTTGTTGGTGGGTTATAAGGTGTAATGGCTTGAGAAGTGAAGGTTCTTGGCTGTTTTGGGTATGAGTTTGAAGGTGTGGGTAACAAGGCAGGTTTTTTAACACTGGGAGTGAATTCTTGCTGGAGAGTCTTTAAGGTTGATTCTTGAAGCTTAGCCAATGTATAAGCTTGATCTAAGGTTTGGGGCATAAACATCCGTACAGGTTGTTGAATAACACTCTTTAGTCCATTCAAGAAAAATTTCAATGCATAATCTTCAGAAAGTTCAACCCTTCCCAAAAGAACTTCAAACTGGTCATGGTAAGATGAAACAGTACCTGTTTGTTTAAGGCTCAATAACTCTGTCATGGGATCACTGCAGCCTTGTTCACCAAACCTTTTCTCCAACGCCTGGACATATTCTTCCCATTGTACCAGCCTATTCCCTTTGTACTTCATCCAATTCTGGTGCCACTGCAAGGCTCTTCCTTCTAGGTGAACAGCAGCCAATTGGATCTTGGCTTCAGGAGGGGTGGATCCAATTTCAAAGTATTGTTGACATCTGTACAGCCAACCATTAAGGTCTTCTCCAAAAAATTTTGGAAACTCAATCTTGGTCTGCCTAGTAGTGAAACAAGAATTTGCACTCTGATTTGGACCCTGAGTTGCCAGATTTCCAGAATTTCCATTGGCGGTCCTTCCTTCATTTCTACCATTCAGATCATAACTATGCAATTGCTCCATGATTTTCCCTTGTTGTAGAGTCATGGCAGCAAGATTTGTTTCCTGTTGTTGCATTCTATTTTCGAAGTTAGTTTCCTGAATCTGCATCTGTTTCATTATCTCCTTCAGGCTTTCTTTAAGAGATTCTTCAAGTCTTCTAAGGTCATGGGATCGTGTATTCTCAGCCATTGTAGACTAAGAATGGCTCTGATACCAAATTGATAGCAGCAAGAGGATCAAGGTTTAGTATACAGGTGGTAAGGAAAGAAGAAGAATTTACCACGAGCCCTTGTTCCTAGATTACTAGAGTTGAGAGAAACAGAAAGGTTTAGGAGAGAGTTGATTGAATTTCATTTTCATTGAATGCCTTCCTTTTTCCCCAGAATGAATGTATATCAGATTACAATCAGTTACACATATTCCCTCCAAAATTACAACTAACTAACTAACAACTGACCAACCAACATAACTGTCTGCTCATGCCAGCTGGTTCCTTGATTCCATCCACATATCAGAATGGAGTCTTGATAGTCATTTTCTTGGATATGAGAGTTATGTTGTAATTACAGGTTAATTCTAGAAGGCCCAGCTGCATCAAGCATGATTAGGTTATTAAATACTTACTCCATTGAATCAAAATAATTTTCTTTTGTCAAAAGTGTTCCTCTCTTTCTCTCTCTCTCTCATCCTGGATATTGGACTGATTTTCATGTCTAAACTTTCTGACTGAATGATAATTATACTGACATGATGAGTCTCCAGTTAAACTTATAGTGTAGGGAAAGTATTTGATTCTAAATGCAGCCCTTAAATTTTTTGGATTATCTTGCAGTGGGATTCAAAAGCAGATTTCTGCAAGCCCAAAAGCTCGTAAATTCATAGCACTTGCATTCATAAGGATCAGCTTGGCATATACGGAGTTGCAGAGAATTTATGAGGTACTGGCACTGGACAAGTCTCCTTCATGTTTTCAAACATTTTAAAATTTTTATGAAACTAAAGTTGAACTGTGCAGAATCCTTGTTTATGCTTTATGTTTTTTCCAAAACTTACTCTCTTTCTCCTAGACTTAGATTTCATTTTGTGAAGCCCTAAAACTTGATATAAGTGGGAATTAGATGCCAGTTTAATCTGTTACCCATAATTCTTTTATGGGTCTAACGCCAAATATTCAACTAAAACCACAGGGTTCCTTAAACTTAACTACAGACCCTCTCCTGCTTCTTCCAAAAGAAGTGGGGAAGACCATATAAACCCTCTTTTGGAGTAAAATTATTGTTCAAGCAATCATGCCTTTCGAGAAAATTATTAAAATTCTCGTAAGTGTACGATCAGGGTTAACACAGTTCTGTTTATCTGCTGAATGAATTGTCAATTCTGTCTCCAGTTTCAAAATTAACCAGCTGAATAAAGTTTTTTGCAGCATATGGTGACTAGTCTGGCAGCCTATGGACTCAACCAAACTGACTAAAGGAAATTAAAACTATATCTTTTTGTCCCATGTAGTGGATGTGACATGTTCTGAGTTTCAGTGCACGCATATAGTTTTTTGAATGCTCCAAACTGTAACACCTGCTGAATTCTAATCTTCTTTAATTAGTTACTTGTTTCTACTTAATTTTGGACTTTGCTTATATATGATTAACAGGGACTATGCTTAACAAGGAACCTGAAGCAACCTTCATATCTTGTATCCATGTTAGACTGCTTATGGGCAAGAATTCTTGCTGCAATATTGTGGCCATTGCACATGTTAGCAAAGAAGATTGTCTATGAAAAAATTCGGGCTGCTATTGGAATATCAAAGGTTTGATATTCTTCTTTGATAAATTTTTTACTGAAGTTTTCTTCTTCAAGCTATTTAATTTATCTCTATTTACCAACCAATGAGAATCTGTATGTATTGTAATTATAAAAATATGAAAAGGAAAAAAAAACAAAAGAAGAGGAGCCCATAATGTTGTTTTTTCTTATGTAGAAAGTTCTTGGTTGCTATTTTACTCTTATTTTTCTGTGTTTGCCATTTCTACTATTTCTCTTCTGGGTTTTATTGATTTTTTTAATCATCCTTCAGGCTGGCAAATGTGGGGGTGGAAGTTTGCCTGTGCATATTGAAAAGTTCTATGAGGTTAGATGCTAATATGTTATATACAAATCAAAAGGTTAGTAGTCGTTACATCTTAATTTATGGAGCTACATACATGCAGGCAATTGGCGTGAAAATGCAAAATGGATATGGTTTAACAGAAACATCCCCTTGCATTGCTGGTCGACGACCTGAATGTAATGTAAGTCGCCTATAGCTTGTTTCTGGTATAATTTTTAATTGATACTACTTTCTTCTATGCCACCTGTGATAGTGCATGTGATTTCTAGTAAGCAATGTCCAGAAATTCTCATAAGAGAATTAGTCGTTCCGTTGCATACTGTCAATCTACTCTGCTAAATCCAAGGCATTGTGAAAGTAATGAGTTTGACATCATTTGAAAATAAAAGAACCTATTGTGCAGGTACCATCTTCTTTCCTTTTCCTGCTAACCTCGTTATTAAGATCAGAAGAAAAAGGTTCTGTGTAGGATCTTTCAGATTAAAGTCTTAGTTGAGTTGTCTGGACTCTTTTTTTTTTCTTGCTACAGTGGATTTTAATGGGATAATCCGTAGTTCCTGCAGGATCTGGATTTGAACCCAAGACTATCTGGAATTCTTTATTATGTGTCAAAGAATGGTGACAGATTCACCCCATGCAATCATCAAATTGGTGACTGCACTTACTTCAGATGATTGAGAATTCTTTACGTCGAAGAAAATGAAAGGGACTAAATTTTTATACGCTATGTTACTCATGGAAGAATTTGATCAGATTGATATTCTTGAAATAGAATGAAAACCTGGATTTTCTGGATGCAACCACTTAGCCATCTTTTTCTCAATCATCTGAAGGCTTGCAAAGTTTGGTAGCCCAGCAATAACTGTCTAGTCCTAAGTAAAACCCTGTGAAACACATAGACGCAAAATTGCCTAGTTGCATTAACTAACTAATCTATGTCATTATCTGCATCTTGTTGCATGTTTAAATGTATATTATTGGGTTCAACCGTATCTCTTTTCAAATTTCGAATGTTTTTAGTTTATCTAAATAAACCTTCTGCACATTAGGATCAAAACAACCATTTTGATCATAAACTCTTACTGCTGTTTTATTTTTTTTTATCATCTTTTCTTTTTTAGGTTATCTTAATGTCATCTGCTCTTATTCATGTACTTTCTTTTTGTCTAAATTGTGCCTACCTATGGAAAGAGTGTTCCATTATATGACAATCTCTCAGTTTTGACTTTTGAAGGTTCTTGGTTCAGTTGGGCATCCAATTCCACTCACAGAATTCAAAATTGTAGATTCTGAAACCGATGAAATTCTCCCCCATGGCACCACTGGCATTATAAAGGTTAGGGGGCCACCAGTGATGAAAGGTTACTATAAGGTAATATTAAATTGAAATATGTTCAAGAACTTAACCAATGAAAGCATAGTGTTTGTGAAAAATGTTGGCCAAATGTTCATATATTGTGCAGTTTTTATGATATGCAGCCTGAGTTAGTATTGTAATCTTCTTGAGTAATTTATTGTTTATAAAGAGAAGATAAAATCAGAAATTTTAGGCATTAGCCACAAGTGATTCTAAATGAGTGAAATAAAAATGGGATTAATTACACATTTAATACCTGAACTATGATCAAGTGTTTGATTTGGTATCAAAACTTTAAAAATTTGTAATTAGGTACTCAAACTTTGCTTCAGTTAAATAGTTTGCACAAAAGACTAACTCCATTTGTCAAATGGGTGGTGTGGCATAAAACAGGCAATAGCAAAGGGCCATATCTCTAACTCCTGTTGACTGGTTTTGCCATGTTACCCATTTGACTAACAGAGATAGTGTGGTGTACAATCTTTTTAAGAAAGAATACAAAATTGTGAATTTATTTTCTTAACGTACCAAATATTTATTAACCCATAAAGATGTTTAGAATTGGTCATGTGTATAGCAAATCCCGTGTGTTATAACTTATGCTTTTGGAATTGAGACAGAGGGAAGATTTTAAGGTCTGCCGATGCTAGGTACGGATGCCAACGGGAGGGTACCCCTAATTTTGGGATACCCGCACTTGAATATGATTATTTCATAATATCCGAATTTGATTAACTACTCGAACCCTACCCATATAATATAGATAATACCCGTTAACTATCTGAACTTGCTAAATATTCGTTTATTAAGTTTAATTTTAACTTTCAAATTTAAATTTAAAATCAATTTTTGAACAAATTATTAAAAAATTTAAATTAATAAACTTAATTTAACTCATAAAAATAAATTAAGGTTAAAAATTATAATTAGAATATTTAATGAGTTAATTTAATTAAGCATTACGTTAATAGTAAATAATTTATAAATAAAAATATAAATATCATATTAATAATCTATTAATTATAATCAGATTCAGGTAATGGGGATCTTAAGATAACTACTCAAACTCTATCCAATTATTTGTTTCATTAGACAAATATTGTCGGCTTAAGAAGGAAGGACTTACGGGAGTATAAGACTTTTAATCCTCTAGGAATGCGAATCAAACTTTCATTCTTTGTTAGTTTCATATTATTTGCATTTGAGTTTTTTTAGCATCCCAGATGACATATTTTGGTTATTGTTTGGATTAGAATCCATTGGCTACGAGGCAAGCCATAGATGAAGATGGTTGGCTAAACACCGGTGATATAGGTTGGATTGCTCCTCATCATTCAGTTGGGCGAAGTCGTCAATGCGGAGGTGTGGTCGTTCTTGAAGGACGTGCCAAGGACACTATTGTCCTTTCTTCCGGTATACTTAAAGCCTACTTAACTTGTACAAAACTGCAAGTGCAATCTTTCTTCAAGCGATTTAAAGCAATCTCCTTGTAGTTTTGATTTGGTCATTTAGGTCCTTTATGCATATTGTCTTAGGTTAGTTCAATTGGATTATCATATGTTATAGATTTTAGCTATCCAACATATTGGCACTCTTCTCTCACTTTTTAGTGTGAGGCAACATTTATCTCTTTGCTGTATACCTGTAGTTTTCTTGTTATAATTTTTACAGAGTAATCTTCCTTAATTTAACTACTTAGGGCCTCCATATCATACTGAATTTCTACCTTTAATATGATTATAATAATATAAATCTTCCAGAATCTGGCATGGTATCAATGTCCATCATAACTGATAAAGTCACCTAGGCTCAGTTCATGTGGTTGGACAAAGGGTGGTTTTAGTGCAGATTGTAGGTTTGAGAGTTTGAGAGAAGGTGCTTTTTCTCTTCGTAGTTGGGAAAAGTTTATGAGATACCAACCTGCCATTCGAAGTTCAGTAAAATGAATTCTGATTTCTTTTTCTAGACTTTGTTAAACACTCATTTTCCATACTTTATTGATGAAAAAGATTTCTCTGGAGAAATTAGGTGAAAATGTTGAACCTTTAGAGATTGAAGAAGCTGCCATGAGGAGTGCTCTTATTCAACAGATTGTTGTCATTGGACAGGTAAGTTGGACATCATTCTTTCCACGATGTTGCTTGTGGCTTTTGCATGTAGTTTCTTTGTTTAGGTACATGTATGATTTCAACCTTTTGACTTGATTTATAACTTCTCATTGTCGATTGATATCTTCTGCCCAGGATCAACGGCGCCTTGGAGCTATAATTATCCCAAACAAAGATGAGGCACTCCTGGCAGCGAAAAATTCATCTATTGTAAATGAAGATGCCTTGGATCTTGACAAGGACAAAATGACAAGCATGCTATACGAAGAAGTGAGGAAGTGGTAATACCTTCAAATTCAGTTATTTGAATTATTTTTTAGTTGGGATCCAGGGGCTGTCGAGTAGACTCATTTCCCTGCTTCTTTCATGTCATTGGATTTGTTTCAGTACCCTTCAGATTTTGTTAAGTTTTATTAAGGCTTGGCTCTTTTTTTTGTTTATAGCTACACTAGTGTCTGAACAGATCTTGTTATTATGAGAAGTTTAGAGTCCATTGGGGTTTGAGTGGAAGGCTGTTGTCTGACTTGATTCTCATTTACACAGGACCTCAGAGTGTTCGTTTCAAATTGGACCAATCCTTGTTGTAGATGAACCATTTACGGTAAGAGTCTCATGCTGGCAGCATGCAATTAGTGATTCTGCATATTTTATGTTGGACTTAAATATATACCCATTTTTTTGCAGATTGAGAGTGGCTTATTGACCCCAACTATGAAAATCCGAAGAGACAGAGTAGTAGCTAAATACAAAGAGGAAATAGCCAATCTGTACAAGTAAATTCCCTTTGACGAATATGGTTTATGACTACTGTAATCTTCAAGACTGCAGTGACGCTGCTTATGTAAGTTAATCCAACAAGTTTGCATCTTTATGAAATTTATATTCATCAAATTCCAATTATTTGGCTTTTATTGGTTTCGTTATGGTAGATTTTATTTTCGTTGAACTCTTTCTTTTTTTAAAATTTATTTTAAGAATGAAGGATTTCATATTATGAGAACAAAATAGTTGCAAATATCAAAGGAAATATTAGGATGAAATAAGAGTTGGATGGGTTGGGTGGGTAACTTGGGTTTCTAAAATACACAGCTTAAGTTCTAATGCGTTATTTTTTATGACAAAAGGATTTAAAGCTCTGCTTGCTTTGCTCTGCTTGGTAAAAAAAAAAATTGTGAGAATGGAAAATTTATTAATTTAATGATTCATAAAGTAAGAAAGTGATTATAAAATTTAATCATAAGATTTACCAGTTTTCTCCTTTTCTTTCTTACCAAACAGAAGCTTTATATGTCGGAGATTATCAAAAGATTTACAATCAAGACTGCCAAGCAAAAGCTAATGTTTAGCATTTTCACTATCTTCTTCACTCAAATTGTGCCATTCCGCTGCCTCCACCAAACAACTCCATGCCCATCTAATCAGACTTGATCTTAGCCCATTTTATCCCTTTACCCATACTCTCTTAAATGACTTTCAACTCCCAAATGCAACCTCTTTCAAGAAGCTCTGCATCTATTCGATGAAATGCCCCACGAGACCATGTTTCATGGGCTACCAATCTCACTGCCAAGAACGAAGCCAAGTTCCCCAACAAGACCGTCTTCGTGTCCCTCAACGTTTTCACATGACTGATTGTTCACTGTGATTACGTATGCAAAATGTAGATTATCTGATGAAATTCGATCAGTTTTTGAGTCTATTAAGTTGAAAAATATGGCTTCTTGAATTGCTATGATCTTATTCTTCACCTTTTTCTTGTAACCTGTATACAAAACTTGAAGAGCTTATATTTGATTTACTAGTAGTGTATAAATTTTTATATATAGTCATTGAATCATACAATGATACTTCATTAATTAGTAATTAATAATATATATTTTTGCACATTTTTTTTATTTTAAAATTATGAATTAATAGGGTGATATGTTAGATTCACTATAGTGTGCAGAATTTATAAACTGAAATTTATCAAATATAAATTCTAACTTAAAATATCAAATAGAAATAAATTAAAATAATGCAACTTCACTCGCAATGCGACTGTTTTTTATTTTTTATTTTTAATTTGATACACTAATTTGTAGATTTGGCAATTATCAAATCTGACAAAGCTCTAGCCCGAAAACAACATGGCAACTTGGCAAGCTAAATGCAATTATTGCTATTCGCCTTTTTCTATTTCATTTATCTACAGTTTATCAATTTAATGGCACTTATTCTAGAAAAATCTCCCAATAATTTAAAATATGATTTAAAAAATATAGCGTGATATAATTGTTAATATTATTATTATTATTTACCAAAAAATATTAATTATTATTATTAAAAATATAATTTTAACGAGTTTCACTTATTTAATTCTCAATGAAAGTAATTTATATTGTTATTCTCAGCTCTTTTTTTTAAATAATAGAAATTAAAAAATTGAGAATAATTTATATGAATTTATATAAAATGCACTAATAGTGATAGTGATGGTAGTTATATACCATCAATCAACTGTAAAACAGCTCTTTATTAGTAAGTAAAACTAAAGAATAATGTAACTCTTTACAAATAAATATTAGTTTTAGTATTTATTTTTAAGAGTGCATTTATTAACAGAATTAAAAATATATAATTTTAATTTTTTTTAGGTTTTATAACCATAAACCATATTTAGATTTTTATTTTTCATTTTTAATTAATTTTTAATTTTTAATTAAAATAATTAGAGTTAAATTCAATTAAAGAGTTGATTTGGCAAAATGTGTATAAAATAATTATTATGTTATTAAAAACTCTGAAATAACATTATTTTATTGGTATTAGGAAATGAATTTTTAAAATCTTTCTAATGTAATTTATTCTCTTGTTGTTTAGACTTTCATTAAAAAATAAATAAATAATCTTTTTTTTACAAGCATCATCCATCAATCAAAATTAAGAATTAAATTGGATAGGATTTTGAAAACATTTATAAATGCAAGGATAATTATTCATTATACGCCAATAAAATTTTTAAACTTCATAAATGAAATTAAAATTATGACAAATACTCTTTAAGAATATTAACTTCACGACAAATATAATATATTAAATAATTATCCTAAATGTAATCAAACGAAAAGAACTGAAAATTTGTCTTTTTTGTCACCTAATTCGCACTTCAATTCCTTCACAACTGAAATTCTTCAATCGCCTACCATGGACAAATTGAAAAGCCTCTCCTCTTCATCATAATATATAGACAAAAGTTACTTATTTTTCCCACATTTTGTTTGGAAAAATGTCTTCTGGCAAACAGTAAAATTTGCTATAGTCATGGCTTCGTGTCTACCTTTATATTTCATCCATGAAAAATATTATTAAATAAGTTGAAACCCAACAAAAGAGAAAATGACATCTCTATTTCACTGAAACTCACGTGAGTCAAACAGTGAAAGACCTTCAATTATAAGCCTACCAATAAGCAAGGGTTTGCTTGTGAATGCCAACTTGCTCTCAATATAGAATGAAAATATCAAATCCCAAAACTCAAAAGCATTGCAAAGGCTGAACCCAAAATGATTTTTAGGGTTTATACGTTAAAAGTCACTGTCAGATATGACAAATTGAATGCAACCCCACAGGAATTCCATCAATCCATTGGTCGCCACACGTTAGATAAAATAAACGATATTCACGACACACAAACAAAGGAGACGAGCAAATCCTGTCCTGATCACTCCAATAATGTTTACACAGATTTTAACATAAGATTGGAATTTTCTATACAGCTAAAACCCAAGCTTTGAAGAGATTTCTTCTCACCCTAACCCCATCCAACCAAAAAAAAAATGAAAACACAATGGAAAGAGATTAAGATTTATTCCATGTCTTGTTTATTTGCACCATTGCTAATGCTGCTGCTGCTTCAAGAACTTAGCCCCCATTGCAGAGTTGCTGCTGCTGCTGCAGATAACAGACAATGCTATGGTTCAATGGAAGAATGTGGCGACGTTGATGAAGAACTTGCAATGGAATCCGAGTCAAGTCGGAGAATTCTACAAGCTAATAAAATCAGCTATGGAGCTATCAGGCGTGATTTACCAGCTTGTGGTGGTTCTGGGCCTTACAGCGTAAGCTGTCTACCTCCATCATCAAATCCATATAGCAGAGGTTGCTCCAAGATTTACAGATGCAGGGATTGAACCTTCATTGATCCAATATGATCATGCGGAATAAAAGTGTACTTTAAATTTGTGGTTTTTCACTTTTCTTACTTCCAATATAATTTTGCTCTTTTGCTTAATGCAGATTATGATTATTGTTGTTGTATTTCCTATAAAAGCAGCATACGAAGTTCATTACATTCAGCATTGATCCATGTAAACGTGGGATAAGCGAGTGCTTCAGTAAATTAAACTATTTTTTATTTAATTTTTTTCCCATTTGCCACCGACAATTTCATAGTAGAGCTTCATGCTGAATGAATAAACATTAGCTTGATAATAGTTACAAGCTCATTTAGGTTAAAGACATGTTTGTCTTCTTAGGTATTTTTCTCAATTTGATGTATTGAGAATAAAAGTTTTCGTTAAGAACCCTAATTTATTTTCGTAAAGCGCGTATTACTCCAATGATTAACCGTGTTTGAAGAAATGTAAACGTGGATCGCCAGCTGTCGAATGCAAAGTCACATGATAGACAATTGCTGATCATTTCATGTCATTGATGTATTTATGTCGTGTCAACGTGCAAGAAAACAAAAAAAATTCAAAAACTTGGTTTTTTTAATTCAAAAATAGAAAAAAAATAAGATATATGGATTTTTTTATTAAAAATATCCAAAAAATTCAAAATAAAATAGAAAGAAAAATACATATTAAAAGATATAAATTTTTCAAAAACAAATGATTTTTTAAATGCAAAAAATAAAACTTAAAAAATCTAGATTTTTTAATTTTAAAAATAAAAAAGGGTAATAGAGTAAAAAGGGAAATAAAAGACCGGGAATGAAATTTTTAATTTTCAAAATAAAAATAAAAAAATCTAGATTTTTTAATTTTAAAAATACTGACACTATATTCTTAATTCATTCCGTTTGATTGAAAAAGACAGGGAATGGTACATGCCCACTTTGATGAATGTCTACAATAACAATTCCAAGTCATGAAGTTGCTGCCACCAACTCAAATGGAATGTACCATTAAATATTTGGAGCCAGAATGTTAACAAAATTATGACTTTGTTCAATGAAAAAAAAAAAAAAGGAATCATAGCTTTGGCAATACGTACCTGTGCAATAAATTTGATTTTTTTTTTCACCAAAAAAATATTTTAATTTTTTTTACTTAACCCTAGCCTAGCTCATCATCATCTGCCATAATTATTTTTCTACAAATTTCTTGGCATCTTTAGTCGTGTATAGAAATAGAAGTAATTGTCAAACATAGGTAGAGGTGACAAAAGTTGACCCGATCCGAAAAATCCGCTCGATTAACTCGAATCCAAATCCGACCGATCCGATTTAATTAAAAAAGTCAACAATCCAAATCCAATCCGATCCGAATCCGAATTGATCCGAAACCAAATTTATCCGAATTTACATTGATCCAAACCCGACCGGATCAGAACCCGAATTTATCCGAACCCAAATTCATCCGAATTTAGATTAACCCGAACCCAAATTGATCCGATCCGAATTTATCCGAACCCAAATTGATTCGAACCCAAATTGACCCAAATCCAAATTGATTCGAATCCAAATTTATCCAAACCTGAAAATATTCAAACTTAAATTTAATATTATTAATAAATATTTAAATGTTAAAATTAAATATCAAAGTATTTTAATATAGTAAAAATATAATTTTTTTCAATAATATGAGTGTTATATATTTTTTTAATATAGTTTAATTTAAATATTCGCTTTTATATTGCATTCATTTGAACATAATGTATAATTATTTAATGGTTAATCTATAATAGAGTACAGAAGCTATATCATCTACACTAATGTCTCTAATTATTCTATAAAAAATCAAACTAAATTAAAGAGATATATAGTATTGTTTTATAATATTTAGTATGGATTATTAAATACTTTGATTCAAAAGTTATTAATTATTGTAGATAATAAAAATAAAATGAAAAAAACGTAATTAATTTATGAATATTGGTAAATATATTATAAAGAAAACTATCATACAGATTATTAAATATTTTGATTATTTCAATCCCAATTGTACTATAGGTCATGTAAGAAGACAATTTTATATTCATGAGTTTTGTAGTTCTTAGAAATATGGTTTCAGTTGATTTTTATATCAGATAAATTACATCAAGATGACCAAAGCTTAATCCAATAAATCTGTCAAATCGACCCGAATCCAAATCCGACCAACCCGAATTGACTAAAAAAGTCAACAACCCAAACCCGACCTTATCCGAACCCGAAATGATCCAAATCTGAAATAGACCGATTTTTCCTTGACCCAAACCCGACCTTATCCGAACCCGAAATGATCCAAACCCGAAATAGACCGATTTTTCCTTGACCCAAACCCGACCTTATCCGAACCCGAAATGATCCGAATCCAAAATGATCCGATTTTTTCTTAACCCGAAATGATTCGATCCAAAATGATCCAACCCAAACTCGATCCGACCCGCCCATATGTCACCTCTAGACATAGGAATGTGTCCATCATGGTGCACTAACTTTTTTGTTAATTTCCCTATGCTCGTTAATTTTTTATGTATGCGATAAGTGCTGGAATGCACGTATTTGTTAATTGTAACAATTAACTGTGGATTTGAATTTATTAAATTCAATCGATTTCGACCGATCAAATCGGTTGAAGTCGATTCTTTTTATTGAATAATTCTAATAATTAATTGTAAATTTGATTTTACTGTATTCAGTCGATTTCAATTGATCAAATTAGTTGAAGCAGATTTTTTTTTACTCATTAATTCTAACAATTAAATATAAAATTGATTTTATTGAATTCGATGGATTTCGATCTATTAAATTGGTTGAAGCTGATTTTTTTTACTTGTTAATTCTAAAAATTAATTGTAGATTGGATTTAGTTTAGTCCCATCTTTTTTTTTCTTTTGTAATGATTTAAAGATTGCCAGTCACTTGACTTCCTTTTCAAATATTAAAAAAAAAAGTTTAGGAACCGTGATATTCAAACTTTGATATTTTGCATGAAGGCTCAAACCTTAACCATTTAAACCAACTCTCATTGGCTACAAATTTTTGTTGGAAAATTTATAGTGGGCCTACATATATCAATTAATTGTACATTACATGCTATCTATTTAGTTCACTTAAAAGTGATTAAATAAAGTTTAAGTTATTGGACTTTAGGACATCTCAATTAATATGGGCTTTGCAATGTGTAGATACCCAATAGTTTATTTTATTTTCATGATGGGCCAAAATAAAATAAAATATACTTCAAGTATAAATAGGTTATGGTTCCCAATCTAAACATAATTTAATTTTCACAACAAATCTTATCGTTAAGTGAGATATAGATTCTCTCAAAAGGTTTAGACGTGGAAGACTCTAATCTCAAGAAATTAATTCCAATGGATTCAGGTATGCTTCCGTAATACTATATTCTTGATAATTAAACATGAAATCCTGGGTATGTTTGTTTGTATGAATTTTTCCATCAACTGGTATCAAAGCCTGTCATGTTTGATCATTGAGAATTAAAAATTATTGTGTAAAACCTTAGGGCTTTTATTCCTTATGAAATAAAGATTAAAATCATGTAAACAATTTTATGAATTTTGTTTCATGATTAAAGTAATTTTATCTTTAAATTTTATAAATCCCGAAATTAAAAAATCAACCAAAACATCAATATTTTACAAGTTTTAATTCGAATTCATAATTGTTAATTGTTTCTTGTGACTTTTATGGTTGAATCAAAGTCATAATTTCTGTAATTTTTGGTTTTGGTTGAAAGAAATCAAGAAAGGGTTGAGTTCTTTCATGGAGTTTTTTCTTGAATTTCTTCTTTATCAAATTTGTCACAAATTTTGTTGTTTTGATCTATTTTTTGGCATGGGTTTTGTAGAATAAAGGTTTAATTCCATGATTAAAGTTTAAATTTGGTAAAAAAAAAGGATAAAAAAGTAAAGAAAATTCAAGGAAAAGGAAGAACATACCTGAAACGGGTCTGTTCTACAACCAGCCGGGTCGATCAGGAGATGACAAGATCCCGGTTTGGGATCTTGTCTCACGCGCAAGGGTGCTGGTATACACGCGCCACCTTCCGGTGATCTTTCGGCCACCAATTTTTCCATATCAGAATATTTTTTTATTTCCTATTTTTTTGGTGATTTTTATGGAATTTTTTGACGCTGTTTAATATTTATTATTGAATATTCATAATAATTTCATTGTTTTGATATATTATGCACATTTTTTCTGAAATTTTATTTCATGATAAAATATTTCATGATATTTTGAGATGATTGACAGTACTCACTCTCCCTATTAATGTGAATAAATTTGTGTACTCTCTATATCTTTTGTATGTGCATAATATGTTAAAAATAAAGTTCAAAATAAATTAAATTAATATAAAATGCCACCAAAGTGACTTCTTTTATGTTTATTTATTTTGAAAATTAAGGTTGTCATTTAAGAATTTAAATGACTGTGTTTTTTAATCCCTGTGGAAATTAATCGGCCCAAAGGAAGGTTATTTTTTGGCCGGATTACAAACACAAAAAGGTAGTAAATATGTGATAAAATTATTTTTACCATGCATGCAATATGTCGGCCCAAAGGAAGGCATATTGTTGGCAAGGATTTGATTATCAATATTTACTAATAAAGTTTAAGAGTACCGCTTACAAATTAAAATTTCTATCCAAAGACTAAATTTTAATGTTGTGTTTGGTATCTTATATGGCCTAAAATCATTATTTGTTAATTGTGAGCTTATTATTATTGTTTTTCTATTTACAGTAAATGTTTCTTCTATATATGCCAATTTGAATAATATCTCGGTGCTTAATGACACTAATTTTGAGAAATGGAAGGAGCATGTTATCATTGTGGTTAGGTGTATGGATCTAGACTATGTGATCAGGTCTGACAAACCTCCCGCCTCTTCTGATAATAGTACAGCTACAAAAAGGGCACTTTATGAAAAATGGGAGCGTTCAAACCGCATGAGTCTAATGATCATGAAGCACTCAATTCCGGATACCATCAGGGTGCAATGCTTGAGGAAAAAAATGCTAAGAGTTTCCTACAACGAATTGCAGACAGATTCACAGCAAATGAAAAAGTCGAAACAAGCACCATTCTGTCTAAGCTTGTTTCAATGCGATATAACGGTAAAGGAAACATAAGGGAATATATTATGGAAATGTCTAATCTTGTTACAAGACTAAAGGCACTAAAGTTAGAGTTGTCAGAGGACATTCTCATGCATTTAGTCTTAATATCTCTTCCTGCACAATTCAGTCATTTTAAAATAAGTTATAACACTCAAAAGGAGAAATGGACTCTTAATGAGCTCATTGCTCAGTTTGTGCAAGAGGAAGAGAGGTTGAAACAGGAGAAGATAAAAAGTGCTTACTTAGCATCTTCTTCCAACGACAATGTTGCCAACAGAAAGAGAAAAAGGAACACAGGAAAAAGGCACTACAAATACTGAAACTTCACAGCCTAAGGGGCAATGGAAACAAGATAAGGTGATTACTTGTTTCTTTTGCCGTAAAGGTGGTCATGTGAAGAAGGATTGTTCCAAGTATGCTAAATGGCTTGCCAAAAAGGGTAAACTTCTCAACTTTGTTTGTTCTGAAGTTAATTTGGCTTTAGTACCCAATCACACTTGTTGGATAGATACAGGTGCAACTACTCACATAAGTGTGACTATGCAAGGTTGTCTAAGGAGCAAAAAGTCAGCTGATGTTGAAAGATTCATCTACGTAGGAAATGGCGAAAGAGCTCTTGTTGAGGTTGTTTGTTTATTTAGATTAAAGTTAAAATCTGGTTGCTATTTAGATTTGAAAGAGACTTTTTATGTACCGTCATTTAGACGGAATTTGATTTCTATTTTTTATTTGGACAAATCAGGATATTCTTGTTAATTTGGAAATGGAAAATTTAATCTTTTTCATTATTCAAATCTTATTGGCACAGGTTCTTTGGTTGATAATCTATATAAATTAGATCTTCATGCCTCACACATTAATGAATCATTGCATATAAATAATTGTGGTACAAAACGCAAATTAATTAATGAGAATTCTTTTATGTTATGGCACATGCGTTTAGCACATATTTTTGAACAAAGAATAAAGAAGCTTGTGTTAGAAGGAATTCTCGATTCCCTTGATTTTTCAAATTTTAAAATTTGTGGTGAGTGTATTAATGGAAAACAAACAAATATTAAAAAAACTGGTGCTAACAGGAGTTTAAACGTCTTGGATTTAATTCATAGTGATATTTGTGGTCTATTCCCTACAGCTTCTTGGAATGGTCAACAATACTTTATTACTTTCATAGACGATTATTCTCGTTATGGGTATCTATACCCGATTCATGAGAAGTCTCAGGCATTGGATGTTTTCAAAACCTATAAAGCTGAAGTTGAAAATCAACTTGGTAGGAAAATTAGAGCCATTAAATCTGACCGTGGCGGTGAATATTACGATAGATACGACAGATCATGTGAACAACGTCTAGGCCCTTTTGCAAAGTATTTAGCAGAATGTGGCATCGTTCCTCAATACACCATGCTAGGGACTCCAAGTCAAAATGGTGTAGCTGAGAGACGAAATTGGACCCTAAAGGATATGGTTAGGAGTATGGTTAGTCATTCTTTTTTGCCAGAGTCACTTTGGGGAAAAAGCCTTAAAGACTGCAGTATACATTCTTAATCGAGTTTCAAGCAAAGCTGTAGCTAAAACCCCATACGAATTATGGACAAGAAAGAAGCTTAGTATTAGGCATTTACATATTTGGGGTTGTCCAGTTGAGGCTAGGCCATACAAGCCTAAAGAAAGGAAATTGGACTCAAGAACAATAAGCTGCTACTTTGTTGGATACTCAGAAAGATCTAGGGATTTCAAGTTTTATCATCCCTCAAATAGATCCTTTTTCGAAACAGGAAATGCTAAGTTTATTGAGGATGTTGAATATGATGAGAGTGTCAAACTCAGGAACTTTGTCTTTGAGGAAGAACATGTTACTTGTTGGCTCTTATAGACAATACCGAGAGGGGGGTGAATCGGTTTTTCACTAACCTTAGGTTCGTTTTTCGGTTCCTCTATATTCTCTAGCTTAGATTGATATTTTCTAAGTTCTCTAAGCTACTCAAGCATGCAATATAAATTCAATTCAATAAGCACAATATAATTGCAAGTAAAGAGAGTAGGGAAAGAGAGATTTACACAAGCAATTTATAGAGGTTCGGCTACCTTGCCTACGTCCTCTACCTTGAGACGCTCCCAAGGATTTTCCCCAAATTCACTATACTTGAATTTGTCTTTACAATCCCTCTTTTTACAGGCTTAAGAGAAACCTCTCTCTTTTTCTAGGCTCAAGAGAAACCTCTTTTCCCTCTTTTTCTAAGGCTCAAGAGAAACCTCCCCTTTTTACAAGGATTGAATTGGATAACAAGTTGTGTAATCAAGGAAGACCTCTAAGTAGGCAAATGATTACAGAAATTGGGCACAAAGAGAAGCCTATACAATATTTGTGCTAAACAATACAAGAGATAAGTGAATGATGGAAGATGAAGACTTTGTAGCTCTTGATTTGTTGTTGAGGCTTGAGGATTTGAGGAAAATGAGTATTGGAGTTGATTGAGTAGTTCCCCTTACTTTCTTTAGCTTCTAAGCCTCTATTTATAGTCCCTTGGATGTATTCTAGCCGTTGGGTGGAGCCAAATCTCGAATATTACCGTTGTCTTACAAAAACTAGTCGTTATAGGCTATTTTCGAGCAAAGGGATCGATCCCTTTCCATAGGGGATCGATCCCTTTTGTCCAGAATCTTTATTCTGGGCTTCAGGGACCTTGGGAAGACTTTCTGCCAAAAAGGGATCGATCCTGCTACAGTGGGGATCGATCCTTTTCTTCCAAAGGGCATTTTTCCTGCACTTTTGGGTTAAAAATGATATGACCTTTGATCCTAATTCAACCCAAAACATTTATAAGCTTTAAGGGAGTTTTTCTTGACTTTCTCAAATGAAAATATTGTCCAAGAAATCATCAAGTGATTTTCTAAAATATTCAAAACATTTATAAAGTGTTAAGACCAATAAGAGTATGCATCATTAAATCATGGTCTTAATGTTTGATATGAACACTTGAAATGTATTGAGAAAATCATGTGTGACAAAGCAAATTTACAATATGAATTAAAACATTAAAGCTTACTTAAGTTTTTGTCATTTCAAAATATGTATAGCAATTTAAAGCTAATAATCTCCCCCTTTTTGATATGACAAAACTTAATGTAAATTTGCTTTGAAAATTCTTTGAAAAAATACTCCCCCTCAAATAAAGCAGGATTTTGTAAAGCTCCCCCTTAATATAAGCATGAGTTTTGAAAATGAATTTTCAAACTATTTCTCTCCCATTATATTTTTCTCCCATTATCTCTCCCCCTTAATATCTTTCCCTTTTAATATCTATCTCTCCCCCTTTTTGTCATAGCAAAAAGAAGGAAAACTAAGAAAAAATATGCTCCCCCTAAAATTATGGCTATGTGAGAAGAGATAAAAGAATATGCTCCATCCAACAAGAAACATGTTAGTACATGGGACTCATAGCACAAATAAATAAGTCAATATTCACAAAGAGTATGAAATATTCATGCAATGAATATGACTTATGATCCTATACCAATTGTTTATAAATAATTTTGATACCAATTGTTGATAACTAATTTTGCAAGAAGGTTCCAATTGGTAAGAAGTTAAGCAAGCACCTAAGTATATCAATTGTTCTCTAAGGTCCAACTAAGGTGCATGGTAATACATCATGATTATGAGCTAAAATTAGATAACATATCATATGCATGTGCTCATAAATCATTTTCAAGAAATATTGTGCCTAGAATTAAGATATATAGCAATTAACTACAAATTCTAGCACACAAGAGTTTCATGCAAAAATATCCTAAGAGAATTCTTCTCTATTTGTCATTTCAATCTAAGGAGCATGAGAAGAGTTGTCAATTTAAAGCTCATACCAATTGGCAATTTAGATTTAGCTTACCAATTATTGAAAATATGGTTCCCAATGATACTAATTGTTATTTCAATCTAAATACCAATTGTTACTAATGGTTGACTTAGGCATTTTGCATGAATCCAATATTTGTGTAGTGTGTTCATGTCAAGAAAATAATCATTCCAAATATGCAAGAAGACAACACATATCATCAAATATGCATATGGATCAATTAATCATTAGCACACTATCATAAAGTATTAATCCATATTCATATTTACAAATTTATACCATATGGAAGATTCATAAAATCAAAGTATTCAAGCAAACACATTTTCTTCTATGAAACTAAAGAATCCTATGCTCAATTTTCCATTCAAGATCTTAACCAATTATGAGCAAGGAAAGATTCAACTAATAAATGCATGGATATCAAGTTTGTTCAAGTTTGCATTTATCTTTGAGTGTTGGTGTTGTCATTAAGACCGTAGTTCTTTAAGTACAAGGATGATAAAGTTTTATGCATTTTAACATTTAGGATCCATTTACCATCACAAATTATAGGCTAATGACTATTACCAATTGTTGAATTTACATTTGGAATCAATCCACTAGATGTAAAATTATCATGAAACCTAATGTGGAATTGATAGGTCAAGCCAATACACATAATCCTATAAGCATGCTTGACTAAGATGAACAAAAGATATTAGAAACACTCATTATGCAAAAGTTCATCAAATTCTCAAATATATCCATAAATCATTGAAATAAATCTCAAAATTATGTTTAGGCATTCATTGAAAGTATGTTTCAAGATTATTTCAAGAGTTATGCAAATCATGAATGTTTTCAACAAGAAAAATGATTTTGCACTTGTGAGCTCAAAAGAAATGATATTGATTGTTGAAAGTGATACCATTTGTTGGAAATGATATTAATTGATGAAGTTGAGGCATGATATCAATGAAAAATGAATTTTCATATATTAAAGATCATCAAAAAGAAGTTCAAACAATAAATTTTATGCTTATACAAAAGATAGTGTGAAACTAACAAAAGATCCTTCCAATTTTCAGTTTAAACATGCAGGAGAGCCTTTTCTGGCCTGAGGGATCAATCCCTTTAGGAGGGGGATCGATCCCTCATAGTTTCCTGCAGATTCTGCAGTAGTTTTGACAGAAAATTCAACTT
Organism: Heritiera littoralis; assembly: GCA_031772115.1. Classification (NCBI taxonomy): domain Eukaryota; kingdom Viridiplantae; phylum Streptophyta; class Magnoliopsida; order Malvales; family Malvaceae; genus Heritiera; species Heritiera littoralis. The sequence goes on from JAPDPK010000058.1 coordinate 722,344, forward strand.
GTGAGGTACCAAAACTCCGTTTTTGAGTAATTTAAGTCCATGTAAAGGTTTAAACATTTGTAAAACATGATTTTGGACTTATATGAATGAAAAACATGAATGAAAAACCATTTAACAATAGATTTTGCAATTTTGGTAGGATTTTCACCAATAAAAACATTTTTGGCCTCAAAGGAGGTCATTTTGAGATTTAAGCATATTTTGACCAAACCAATGCATTGAATTACATAAATATGTCAAAACAAACTTTTTCACTTAGATTTTAAGCATATATATCATTAAAACATATATCTTGTGAACAACATGCCATGATTTCCAATATGCATATTCTTCATTAAGGCTCATGACAAGGCATTTTGCATATATGACATATTTGATATCTTTTGAGCAACTAAATATATTATCTAGACATATCAAACTTGCTCAAGATGCAGAAAACCAAAAATTATTTCAAATTCACTAAACATGCCTTTCATTCAATGTATCAAGAACAATTCATCAAGCACTCAACAATCATTTATCATGCTTTTTGCTCAATCCCAATGCATCATTAATCATTAACCAATTTTCTCATCAAAGCATAACTAATCAAAAAGTTTAAGGTGTAAGGAATTAAGCTTACAAAACTCCTTTGCTTGAGTATGCTTTGCCTTGACTAGTTGAATCCACCTTGTGCCATCTTTTGAAGAATTGTTGTGATGGATCCTCAAGCTTTTTCTTTTTTCTCATTGGCACAAGCAAACTCCATAGAGGTGTGTAGAGCATTCAAAACCTATTGTTTCTTTGAAAATCAATGCTCTAACACTCCTACAACAAACACATTTTTAAGCATGCTTTGGTACCCAAATTTTCTTGGGTCCATGAGAGTTAGTGCAAATAATTGTTGATCCTTTTGGGATCCATTTCAAGCACAAATCATCATTATTTATTGCATGCTTTGGCACCCACATTTTTCTAACAACTCTTCTTCTAAATGTAGTTTTTCTATAAGTGCATACTTGTGAAGAGTGTCCTATTCTATTGCATAGTGAGCATGTGAGAGATGTATCATGCATAGAATTTTTGCTCACTAGGAAATTCTTAAGATGAGTTTCTTTATGTATTGCATTATATCCTAACCCATCTTTATCAAAGAAAGCTCTTTGGGTCTCTAACAAGTGATCTAACTTTTGTTGACCCATATAAAACCTAGAAAATGAGTTATGCAAATTTAAGTTCTTTTTATTCAACTCATTTATTTCTAGATTTGCTTCTTCTAACTTCTTCTCAAATTCAAGTTTGGCATTTAATAGCATTTCATTTTCTATTTTCAATTTAGCAATGATTTTCTTATATTTGGAGTTCATGCATTGAAAATCATTTGCTAATTCATTAAAAGCATTTTGTAGTTCATCAAATGTATAATCATTATCTTCACTAGAACTACAACTAGCCTCATCATCACTAATAGCCATAAAGCATGAGTAGGCTACCTCTTCATCTACAGTTTCCTCATCGGAGCTATCACTATCGCTCCATGCAGCCACAAAAGCTTTCTTCCTAGGTTTCTTATCCTTTTCTTTCCTAAGTAAGGGGCAATCTAACTTAGTATGACCCGGTTCATCACAACACACTAAAGGGTCCTTTTCTCTTCTACTTGACTCCCCTCTTTGATATCTCCTATTATTTTCTTTTTCTTTCATTCTCATGAACCTATTAAATCTTTTGGCAAACATTGCCATTTCCTTCTCTTCCTCATTTCCACTCTCATCACTATCATCTTCAATGACCTCATGAGTGGAAGACTTAAATGCTACCCCTACTTTCTTTGAAAGCGCTTCATTTCTTTTCAATTTCATCTCATATGTAAGTAGGGAGTCCATAAGTTCATCTAAAGACAAGGTATTTGGATCTTTAGACTCTTCTATTACGGTTACCTTTGCCTCCCAAGACTTAGGCAAGCTATTCAAAATTTTCTTTACCATTTCAATATTGGAATAAGCCTTGCCTAGAGCCTTAAGTCCATTAATTATATCATTAAATCTAGTGAACATTTCGCTAATTGACTCATTTTCTTTCATCCTAAATAGCTCATAATCATGTGTGAGCATTCCTACTTTGGTTTCTCTAACTTGATTGGTCCATTCATGTGTGATGGCTAATTTGTCCCATATTTGCTTGGCATTCTCATATAATGATACTCTATTATGCTCATTGGGACCTAAAGCACAAAAGAGGGTGTGCATAGCCTTGGCATTCATTTGTGCCAATCTCATGTCGTTTGTGTCCCACTCATCCTCATCTTTAGGGACATCTTTTCCATCTACTTTCTTCATGGGAATTCTAGGACCATTCGCTATAATTCTCCACACTTCATAATCATTTGATTGTACAAATAACATCATTCTAGTTTTTCAATATGAATAATTTTCACCATTGAAGAGTGGAGGTCTAACTAATGATTGTCCCTCTTCTCCTAGGGGTGTGCCTACATTCAAGTGAGCCATTTATGATCGTTTTGCTGATAGAGATTAGTCTAAATCAATCTCGAGCCCAAGCTCTGATACCAATTGTTGGCTCTTATAGGCAATACCGAGAGGGGGTGAATCGGTTTTTCACTAACCTTAGGTTCGTTTTTCGGTTCCTCTAAATTCTCTAGCTTAGATTGATATTTTCTAAGTTCTCTAAGCTACTCAAGCATGCAATATAAATTCAATTCAATAAGCACAATATAATTGCAAGTAAAGAGAGTAGGGAAAGAGAGATTTACACAAGCGATTTATAGAGGTTCGGCTACCTTGCCTACGTCCTCTACCTTGAGACGCTCCCAAGGATTTTCCCCAAATTCACTATACTTGAATTTGTCTTTACAATCCCTCTTTTTACAGGCTTAAGAGAAACCTCTCTCTTTTTCTAGGCTCAAGAGAAACCTCTTCTCCCTCTTTTTCTAAGGCTCAAGAGAAACCTCCCTCTTTTTCTAAGGCTAAAGAGAAACCTCCCCTTTTTACAAGGATTGAATTGGATAACAAGTTGTGTAATCAAGGAAGACCTCTAAGTAGGCAAATGATTACAGAAATTGGGCACAAAAAGAAGCCTATACAATATTTGTGCTAAACAATACAAGAGATAAGTGAATAATGGAAGATGAAGACTTTGTAGCTCTTGATTTGTTGTTGAGGCTTGAGGATTTGAGGAAAATGAGTATTAGAGTTGATTGAGTAGTTCCCCTTACTTTCTTTAGCTTCTAAGCCTCTATTTATAGTCCCTTGGATGTATTCTAGCCGTTGGGTGGAGCCAAATCTCGAATATTACCGTTGTCTTACAAAAACTAGTCGTTATAGGCTATTTTCGAGCAAAGGAATCGATCCCTTTCCATAGGGGATCGATCCCTTTTGTTTAGAATCTTGATTCTGGGCTTCAGGGACCTTGGGAAGACTTTCTGCCAAAAAGGGATCGATCCTGCTATAGTGGGGATCGATCCTTTTCTTCCAGAGGGCATTTTCCCTGCACTTTTGGGTTAGAAATGATATGACCTTTGATCCTAATTCAACCCAAAACATTTATAAGCTTTAAGGGAGTTTTTCTTGACTTTCTCAAATGAAAATATTATCCAAGAAATCATCAAGTGATTTTCTAAAATATTCAAAACATTTATAAAGCGTTAAGACCAATAAGAGTATGCATCATTAAATCATGGTCTTAATGTTTGATATGAACACTTGAAATGTATTGAGAAAATCATGTGTGACAAAGCAAATTTACAATATGAATTAAAACATTAAAGCTTACTTAAGTTTTTGTCATTTCAAAATATGTATGGCAATTTAAAGCTAACATTACTGTTCCTACAATTGCAATTGAGAATGATCAGACAATTATGTCTGACATTGTTCAAGGTGCAAATCCGGATTATCAAGACACTCCTAGGTTACATCCTACTCATATTGAAGAGTAACAACAACCTCAATTGGAAGTGCCATTAAGGAGATCCTCAAGAGAGAGGAGATCGACAATTCCAGATGATTATATCGTTTATCTCAAAGAACATGAGTTTGATATAGGACTAGAAGATGATCCAAAATCTTTTAATAAAGCCAAACAAAGTGTTCACTCTCATAAATGGATCGAGGCCATGAAAGATGAGATGAAATCAATGGAGGACAATGACATTTGGGATCTTGTCGAATTGCCTAAATGAGTGAAACCGATTGGTTGTAAATGGATTTTCAAAACCAAGCGGGATTCGAAAAGCAATATCGAAAGATATAAAGCACATCTAGTTGCCAAAGGTTTCACTCAAAAGGAAGGCATTGATTATAAAGAGACTTCCTCTCTGGTTTAATCGAAAGACTCTTTTAGAATCATTATGACACTTGTAGCTTATTATGATTTGGAGCTACATCAGATGGATGTAAAAACGGCGTTTCTCAATGGTGACATTGAAGAAACAATTTATATGGAGCAACCAGAAAATTTCGTGTCGGATGAATCGAAACATCTGGTGTGCAAATTAAAGAAATCTATTTATGGTTTAAAACAAGCATCCTGTCAATGGTATCGAAAATTTGATCAAGTGATCACCTCTTTTGGTTTTAAGGAGAACACTATTGATCAATGTATTTATCACAGGATTAGTGGGAGCAAGTTTATTCTTCTCGTGTTATATGTCGATGACATCCTGCTAGCAAGTAGCGATGTAGGCTTATTGCATGAAACCAAGAGATTTTTTTCAAATAAATTTGAGATGAAAGATCTTGAGAATACATCTTTTGTGTTAGGCATACAGATCCATCGAGATCGTTCTTGAGGAATACTTAGCTTATCACAAAAGACTTATATCGATAAAGTGCTTAGCAGATTTGACATGAAAAATTGTGCATCTGGAGACACACCCATTGCTAAAGGTGATAAATTCAGTTTCCTTTAATGCCCAAGAAATAATATTGAAAAGGAAGAGATGCAAAAGATTCCTTATGCTTTAGTAGTAGGGAGTCTCATGTATGCTCAAGTTTGTACGCGTCTGGATATTGCATTCATAGTTGGTATGCTTGGTAGATATTTAAGTAATCCTAGAATGGATCATTGGAAAGCAGTAAAGAGGGTTGTGAGGTATTTACAGAGAACTAAATATTACATGCTCACATATTAGAGGTCAGATCATTTAGAGATCGTTGGGTATACAGACTCTGATTTTGTTGGTTGCCTTGATAGTGGAAGATCCACTTCTGGTTATGTTTTCATGTTAGCTGGAGGAGCTGTGTCTTGGAAGAGTGTAAAGCAGTCACTCATAGCTTCTTCCACCATGGAAACAGAATTTATAGCTTGCTATGAGGCATCAAACCAGGCAATATGGTTGCGAAATTTTATCACTGGGCTATGTGTTGTCGATGGTATTGAGAGGCCATTGAAGATTTATTGTGATAATAAAGCCGCAGAATTATACTCTAAGAACAATAGAAGCTCGTCGAAGTCAAAGCATATTGACATCAAGTTTCTTGTTGTTAAGGAGAGAGTTCAGAGTCTTCAGATATCTATTGAATATATCAATACGAACTCCATGATTGCGGATCTGCTTGCTAAGGATGTACCACCTAAGGTGTTTCATGAGCATATAGCTCATATGGGTGTGATTCACTTTGATGATATGCTTGTATAGTGAGAGTTTGTTTCATTTATATTCATCTGTTATTGAGACATTTTTCTGATCAGAATAAAGTATTGTTGTTATTACTGAAACTCTGAAATAAAGTATTATTCTTTCAAATTGCAGTTGAGCATAAAGTTTTTGAAAGTAAGACCAGTTGGAAATAGACATGTTTAAGGGATCATGTTGCATGTAATTTTCATGCTACACATCCATACTTGATCTATGTCGTTGATTATATTAATATACATGACCATTGATGGGTCTAGTTACAGAATATATGTAACGAAAATCGCTTTGATCCTATATGAGTATAATTGATGGACGAGATTATTTAGATATGTTTCTTTGTGAAGATAGCAAGTTTAGAACTCTTAAAGTTATTTTTTTAAATGTAAAATTATCAAGTGACATATGTGACGCAAGTGGGAGATTGTTGAAAAATTTTTAGTGGGCCTACATATATCAATTAATTGTACATTACATGCTATCTATTTAGTCCACTTAAAAGTGATTAAATAAAATTTAAGTTATTGGACTTTAGGACATCTCAATTAGTATGGGCTTTACAATATGTAGAAACACAATATTTTATTTTATTTTCATGATGGGCCAAAATAAAATAAAATATACTTTAACTATAAATAGGTTATGGTCCCCAGTCTAAACAACTTAATTCTCACAACAAATCCCATCGTTGAGTGAGATACAGATTCTCTCAAAAAGTTTAGACGTAGAGGACTCTAACCTTAAGAAATTAATTACAATGGATTCAGGTAGGCTTCCGTAATACTATATTCTTGATGATTAAACATGAAAACCTGTATATGTTTATTTGTATGAATTTTTCCATCAATTTTAACTCTAAAAGCCAAATACAGCTACTGAAGAATAAAAGAAATTCAGCGCCATCAGGCAAGTTAGGTGAAGTGCGGTCCCTCAGCTTGTCCCTAATGCGGTTTCCACTACCGCCTTTTTCAGAAAACAAAGTGTTCTGATACTCCATAAAGTGCTCAACAACTTGAAGCCAATGGCACAAAGGCAAAAATGAACATCATGAAAACACTTCATTTCTTCTTCCTTGTGTTATTCTTTAACTTACTTTGCCTCGGCAACAGTGCTTCGTTGCCGGTCAGCGATGCATTTATGCCGTGCATTGGATCAATAGGAGATTGCGATGAAGCAAATGAGATGCTCATGGAATCAGAAATAAGCCGAAGGTTTCTTGAAAGGAGGAAGTATATATCACCTGGGGCCCTGAAAAGAAACCAACCGGTCTGCAATGGTGGCTCTGGTGGTCAAGCTTATAGTAAAAGTGGAGGCTGTCTTCCTGAACCATCCAACCCTTACAATCGAGGGTGCTCCAAGTACTACCGTTGTAGGTCTGATTCCTGATCCAAAGATGTATTTTCCCTGTTTTTGTTTTGTGAAATTTATTCAAAATTTCTTAGACTCAATGTTTTAAAGGTTCATATAACAATTAATTGACCAAATATGTTAAAATTCTTGAGTTAATTATAATTTGATAGAAAAATCTTGTCAACACTCTAGTATCTATACTTGGAAATGATACTTTTGCTAAATTTCCTTGGGCTTGTTATATTCAGATCAAAATTTCAGGTTTTGATATTACCAAATTATCATTCTTATGCTTGATAAATTTTTCATGTTCCAATTCAGTCGTAAATGGCAGCATAATGTAATTTGTTATATTCTCAAAATGTCAGATTTAGAGTGTGAAGAAAGAATGTAAAGGTGGTATGCAAAAACCTTATTCTAGCTCAGTCAAGTATGTAAATTATTATGCAATAAGAATGTAAAGTTGGTACACATGCAAGGCTCATTGAGTTAAGAATCGCACATGTAGGCAACAAAGCCAAGCAATGTTTTTATAGTTGAAATAAGAAGAGCACATTGAGAGAGTGAGGGTAAGACCAGTAATTGGAGAGCAGAATCAAGCTTCCATTGATAATTGAATCAGGGGAGAAGCGACTGAAGCCATTGAAGCATCAGAAAGGAGAGGGCCTAGGGAAACAAAAAGTTGCTATTGGCAGAAAATGAAAAGAAAGCAGCCAAAAACAGAAGGGTTAGACTTAGGAAATATCACCATTTACTAGCCATCGCTAATAATTAACTTGTTAATTATTATCTGAGTAGATAAAGTGAAAGCCAGCTAGCACGCATGTAAAACTTTGACAATACGCAGAAATAATAGTAACTGATTTAATTTTCTTAGTCTCTTAAGTTCTGTTTTTGTCACCACTAAGACCTTTGGAATAGACCTTGTCCCACGGGTACCATGATGCTCTCAAAGCAATTTTAAGGTCAACATCAGCCTTATTCTACAAGGTCTATCAGCCAGAAACACATGCTAAAAGAGAAACAAAATGCTAAAGCAGAATTGGGAATACCTTTTCTTCTCATGTCTTCACATCCAAAACATTGATCAGTTTACTTTGGTTTAGCCAGTTGATTGAAGAGGCCACAATTCTTCAATCAAATAGGACCATAATGATCCTTCAATTTCCTGCCACGTAGAATCTATAACATGGCCATGAATGAAGGTCTAAACTATGACCCTCTCAGTGTTCTGTTCTATAACCATTTAGCTGGCGGCCCATCTTGGTATGCCATACAATACAAACAACACGAACTTCAGCTACTTCAAACACTTGATTGGATTAGTTTATTGATACGATATAACCTTAAACTACAATGATTTAGGCTGGGATTGCTTAGATAAACCACCAATTGCAGCTTTCTATATGAAACTGTTTCACCGGAATTAAAGCTGAATACCTTGGTTCTTTTACGCCAACATTAATTGCCAGTTAAATGTTTATACGAATCATGCCAAGACCAAGGCCAACCGTGATATAACCGGCAGAATGCTCCTGAGTATATAAGCTGAATGGCACCAAATTCCAAGTTTACAACTAGTTAATTAAAGTTTGCTACATATGATTCCACATTGAGTATTACATTCCAGACCTACATGAAGACATAAAAATTGTGACATTTCAATTTTCAGAATGCAAACAAGATTCATGCATCCCACCAAACTCTTAGCTGATACAAATGCAAAAGAGTTGAAAGTATAATGTTTTAGAGAGGTTGCTTTTGTAATTCTGTTACAAATTTCTGGAGTAAGATACGTAGGAAACAAGGGCTTATGGAAAAATTAAGACTAGATTAAAAATAGCAACTAAAGGAAAATGTTCATGGAATCATATATGCTGTGCACATGTAGAGTAACATTTCTTGAATTTGACATGCCATCGCCAGTATCCACATTTAGAGTAGCATTTAAGCATAGTCAATATCCCAATGGGCCAAAATTGTGTTTACTGGTCCCAATGGGCCAAAATTGTGTTTACTGGTATGAAAGCTTCCATACCTCCCGTACATTAGAGGAACCATCAGCAACTTCAGTAACAAGACTTGCAGCCATAACACCTGTACAGCCAGAAAGAGGCACTTAATCAGCATCTTGCACAATGTATCTCATACGCGGACAGCCTCAGGAAACAAATGAAATGCAGCATACATGGTGTGTATCCTTGATGAAAGTATCAAGTATGTTACCCACAAACTGAAGTTCTGAACATATGCGTAAATATGCATGCATAGAGATTTGAGGCAAAGCAGATTTCAAAAAACCTGTCTACAGAGGATTTGTGGTGGTAGGCTTAAAAACTTTTAGCATTTTATAGTCTAAAGTCGTGGAAACGGGTTTAAAGATTAAAGGAATAGAACTTCAACCATTTGAGAAGTTAGCCAGATGGAATGGGTATCCTACGTTTACAGAGGGTTTAGAATTTCTCCACAGGAAACGTAAAGAGCTATAAAGGATAAAATAGGATTAAGTTAAGGTTATAAAATGATAAAAAAAAAATGGACCTGTTCCTTCACTGCAAAGAGGAACAACGGAAGATTAAAGAACAAAAAGGAAGGCAAAACTAATTAATCACTCAACCATGAGTTCTCGAAGAACTTATGAATATTGCAAATTTCCAAAGAAATAGATCCCACTAAGCCCAAGAGTTGTGGAGAAATATAATGACTAAAAAACATGTTTGCAGGGGGCATTGATCACTTTTGTTTCCTTAGGTTTCATACTGCCTTAGTTTTGCTTTAATTTAAATTTTTGAATTAAAACAATGTCAAAAAAAAGGGCATAAGTGAAGGTGTTTTATAATAAAAAATAAACATTAAATTCTATTATAATGATCATTATTGGTAGATTTTTTTGGCCATGATCATTATTGGTAGATTCACATGACCTGAGATAATAAAACAAAATCCATTCATTTTTTTCCCGCTTTTATTCTAAACATACTGTAAAATTGAACCACAACCGCTTGTTATCTTAGTAACAAAAGACAAGCCAAATTAACCCGAAGACCATAAAAAACTAAAAAATTAGAAGGCAAAAGGACCAGAACATAGGCCAATTCCAGTAAAATACAAAATTATCAAACTATCCCTGGAAACCATAACCCCAACAAAATTGTAGTTGTTTCACTAATGACTCAATAACAATAGAGACTTGAGAACAATTTCCCTTGTCCTAAAATGGCTTCTCTGATGTCCGACAATCATTCTCCTTAATCATACATTTCCTCAGAGGAAAGCTCTTTGCAAACCATTCTGACCATGCTCAACACCTATTAGGTGCATGAGAATAAAACAAACCCTCCCTCTTTCCCACAACACCCCCCCCTCCCCCCCCAAAAAAAAAAAAAACAGAGAGAAAAAGGGAAACCTAATAAATCTCAATGGTCCTAGTTCTAAGTCCTTATTTACCAATGCTTTGTTTTAAAGTTATTATATCCTACAATAATAATTCTACTTCCTCTGATATAATCACAGCTATAAAGAATCAGCTTATCATATTTCTCAAAACAGAGAAAAAGGAAGCCTCATGAATCTCTCAATGCTCCTAGTTCTAAGTCCTAATTTTCCTTTGCATTTTTTTTAAAGTTTTTATCTCCTTCAATAATACATTCCACTTCCATTGACATAATCACAGCTATAAAGGATCAGCTTACCATCTTTCTCAAGCATAGAAAGAAATTGACGTGTTCCCCCACCTACACCGAAGTAATGTTTCTTTCCTGCCACGTATACAACTCCATGTGGATGGCTCATGCACTGTAAATTGAGAATGCTTAGTGCTTAGGAATCCATGAATTATTGAGAGAAAAATCAGGAATACTAAATAAAAAGACTTCCTTTGTTAGTTCATAGAGGTTCTGTTGAGCAGAGATTGAGTAAATCGTCTCAGCCATTAGAATAACATCATAACCAGTAGCTTGGCTGTGTTCTGAGATAGAATTCAAGTTCATTTCACTTTCACGTGCATGAGGAAGTAATTGATGAATCTCACCCCAGTCACCAGCGAAGAAGCGCGCTTCTGCTGGAGGGTCAGGTTGAGATTTTGAAAGATTTGCATTTATATTTGGAATGGTGAGACACCGCAGGACCTCAGCATTGAAGTCCTGGAAATGCACAACAGCTGCACCCTGAAGACCAAAGTAGTAATAATAATAATAACTACTTTTTACCAAATATTCTCAATAACTACACAGTATAGTCAAGCATGCATGAATTTACCTCAAGACATGCAAATATCCCAGGAAGTCCATGACCACATCCAAGCTGGAAAAAATTAGAGGAAACTCAGCAAGCAGTGTCATGAAAAGACAAGCCAAGATATTATTAACATTCGCCTAAATATAAATTCACTATTTCAAGGCATTAATTTATCATTAGAAGTTAAATCTATTGAACAGACAATAGCAATTCTTCACCAGTCAAATGTCTCTGATTGACAAGATCTAACAAGAAATAAAAAAAATATCATATAGACTTGAAATCATATTCTGTAAATAATGTACGACAAAAGTTCATATGCCACTGTAGTATCTCATAAGTCCACTTGCCACATTCAAACATTCAAGGGACTAGATACAAGTTTTATAAAGTGTATCCCGTGATTGATTTATGCTGAAATTTAACAATACAAAAGAAAATTTTCCCTGAAATCATTGTGGGTATGAGACTAGTAACCTTGGTAACACAGAAGTCAACTAATTGAGCATGTTAGTGTGTCCACAAGGAGGTGGTAAAACCCTATGAATTTGTGCAGGCTTGCAATTGCCTGTGCATTTTTTTAAAAAAATATATCCAGTTGCACGTAGCAACATGGCCCTTCACTAGGAAGCCTAATAAAGTAATAATAACACAAACAATCACTCAAGTCAGCTAGGGTGACAAACAGGATTCCAGAAGTGAAGCCAATATCTGGGTAATGCAACTGTGATAGTACTTTATATTGTTGATCCATATACAATCACCTGAAAATTTTATGAGCCCACCTCTAACACTTTCTTTCCCTTAAATGATAGATGGCCATTCTGAACCTCAGTGCGCAGAGCTTTAACAAGGTCTAATGAACCTTCCCATAGCTTAAGTCCGCCTAAGCTCCCAAAAACCAAAAACAAATGAAAAGGCAATGATTACCATGTTTGAATCATTCAGAAGCAACCTCAGTATGCTTTCATCACGATCATGAAAAACCAAAGTGAAACAAAACGTTAAGTCTAAAAAGAGTAAAAGAAGAAGATTGCTGCACACCTTCATAAATTCCAGGGACTAAATCCGAGTTAGGCAACCCAAAAACCTCTTTAGTACTCACCCGCCCCTTAAAGAATGGCAAATATATAGTTTAGCATTTTAGAATTTTAAATCTCATTTATGAAAAAAAAAAGACTAATATTTGAGCATTTTATGGGTTCTTATTCATTTCTAAAGGTGCCACCAAAAAAAAAAGCTCCATTTCCCCTTTTTCACCTTGAGCAAAGTAAGGCCATCCAAGTTGACAGGCTCGACAGTGTATTTCACAGAAGAGGAAACCTACATCAAATTAAAAACCAACCAATTAGGAAAGTTGCTCAAAAATCAAAAGCAATAGCTTAGAAATTGGTACCTCTGAGGAGAGGACTTCGATGGAGGGAGGAGGAGGAGAAAGAGGCGGCTCTGACGAGTCCAAAAACCCTAAGCCCAAACTGGGTTTATCGTTAGATGACGAAAACAGTTGAAAACTTGAGTTGGTTGCCATTTGCTACCTGCTACTACCAACAGAGTTGCAGACCAACAATGGGGGCAAACTGTAAGGCAAAGATGAGAACTTTCATTTTAAATGCGTGGGTTAATATGGTGGTGGGCCTGGATTTGGGCTGTGGCCTAAGTCATTTGTAATTTGTTTTTTATCCTTAAAAACTATATGTATATTTGTTAAATTATTGTCTATTTAGCTATAATTTTTACAAAAAACAGAAATTGAAAATCATTAAATTGGCTGATTTTGGATCTTAATCAACTTTGCTTCCCCATTTTTCCTGCACATCCAATCTAACAATTGCCTTTTCAGAGAACCTATTTCCTTCTTTGCAGCATTGATGTAGTTCTTGCATGACCACTTTTGGTTCTAGCTCTCAGCTGCAAATGCTCCTTCCTGTTTTCAGATAGAGCCTTCCATAGGCTAATTTAATTTGTTGTTTAACTTTCCCGAAGCATTAGCAAAGGCTTTATCTCTTGCGCATTCAAGCTCATTAATCTCTTGGGAATTAGTCCCTTAAAACCTGTCTAATTTTAATGAGATAAACTATTATATGAAATCTATCAAGACGTTCCTTACTTCATATTGACAACTTAGCATGAAATCATATATTATTGATTCATATAGCTTATTTAGTATTGAAATAAAAGCTGATGATGATAAATCTTTTTAAGAACTTGCTTTTCATCAACCATTAATGCTGGCAACCTCCATGTATGTTTGCAGAACTCAAAAAAATCAGCCACCTCTCTTGTCATGATAGCACTCTCCTTATACTCGTTGTTTTCAAAGTGAGCTTATCTAGGTGTCGTTTAAGACCCTAACGTCCAAAAGAGCTCAATTGCTTTGACACAAATAGTGCAGAAATTAAGATTTCATGTCCGTGCGTGTGTGTCTATATATATATATATATATATATATATATATATATATATATATATATATATATATATATATAATTTAAAAGTTATAATTTAAAAGATATAATCTTTGATAAAATACAAACATCCAACAAAGAAATCACTATCCAAGACCTCCAACATGAAATCCACAATATTAAAACAGAAATAAAATTGCTTAAACAACAACAACAACAGCACAGTCAACAACTAAAAACTTTACCAAACTTAAATGGAAAAACTTCTAGTGAATCTTTTGACAAAGACAAACGACCATCACAAGAATTTTTAAATATCCTAACTGAAGTCTCAATCCAAAAATACTTAATAAAAATATCAATTTTAATCAATAATGAATTTTTAGTAGAAACAATAGCTCTATTTGACACAGTAGCTGATCAAAATTGCATTAAAGAAGGAATAATTCCAACAAAATATTGTGAGAAAACTTTTGAAAGTTTAAAAGCAACAAACAATGAAAAACTCTAAATCCAATACAAATTGACAAAAGTAGAAATCTGTAAACACCAAATTACATTCAAGACATCATTTTTAATAATAAAAAATATTAGTCAAAATGTTATATTAGGATTACCATTTATATCCCTAATCAAACCATATAAAGTAACAAATAATGGAATATCTACAAAAATCCTTGGATCAAAATTAATATGGAATTTTATAGAAAAACAAAGATAAGAAATATAAATTTATTACAATAAAAAACAATTACAAATCAACAAATTAATATAATAATCAAAGACAAACAAAATCAAATATTCTATTTAAAAGAAGATATTAATTTCAAAAGAATCCAACAGCAATTACAAAATCCTCAAATACGGAATAAGATAAAGTTATTGTAAACAGAAATTGAGAAAACAATTTGCTCTGATTTACCAACAGCTTTTTGGCAAAGAAAGAAACATGTGGTAGAATTACCGTATGAAAAAGATTATGATGAAAAACAAATTCCAACAAAAGCAAGACCAATTCAAATGAATCAAGAAATGGAGCAATACTGTAAAAAAGAAATACAAGAACTGCTAAACAAAAAACTTATAAGGAAAAGTAAATCTCCTTGGAGCTGTTTAGCTTTTTATGTCAATAAAAATGCAGAACTAGAACGAGGAACACCAAGACTTGTCATTAATTACAAACCTCTGAATGAAGCATTAAAATGGATTAGATATCCTATTCCAAATAAAAAAGATTTACTTCAAAAACTTTGCAATGCCCAAATCTTTTCAAAATTTGATATGAAACATATACACACACATACACACACACACATATTAGATTTTAATCTGCGCTTCGCTGTGATGTTATTATTATCAAATAAAAAAATAAAAATTATTTTATTATTATTTTGAAAATTAAAATTATCGTTATAAAAATGATTATGTGTTATATTTAGATTTTTAATACAATATTGGATCCAGTATAAATTAAAAAATGTAAAATAAAAATAGATTAGATGGTTATTGAAAAAGGCTAAAGAGTTAAAAATAAGTTAGAGGGTATAACTGTAACAGTCCATTACCACATTTTTCAAGTATTTCTATACAACTTATAGGTTGGGCTGTCTGCGATGCCATTAATATTCAACAGTGACTGAAATAAATGATAAACAAATACGGAATAATGAAATTCTTTTCATTATTCCTTACATCTGACATCCCCTATTGTCTTTATCTCAATAAAGTAGTACTGTATATATATGTCTGAAATGTAAAGGAGAAGAGACTGTACCTGTCATGTTTAACATACTTTGCCCCAGCGCTTTATATGTAGCTATATCCATCTTGGAGCTAATTCTCTAACTCCGTGTCTTTTATCTGTGGAGTTAAAACAAAGGGGTGAGCGAATTACGCGCTCAGTAAAGGAGACATATGCTGCTTTATAAAACCAAAACTATATACCACAACATATTTGTTTTTCCTAAAATCATATCAAATAGGAAAACAGTGGATATAGTAAATAGTACTCTCAATACACCATTCAAATCATTTGCTCAACAGTTTACCAAAAATTGAATTAAACAGTAAATAGGATTCAATAAATCCTTCCAGTAAACAAAAATCAGTAAGTTGAGACTAGGCTTCACCCTACGAATAAATCATCCCCTCATCGTTCCCTCTCCCCCTCCGGGAACGGAATAATCATCCCCCCAGGGATATAGTAGATTTATGGCCACAATCTATGGGTGGTCTTCGGGGTCCACTTGCCAGGTGACCTCGAAACCTCTGATGACTTGGCGGGTCCATCAGACTCATAACTCATAATGCATGAAACTAGGGGCCTAAAGTCTCAAAAATCAACTTTATAGCATCAAAATACCTTTAAGGAAACACATTTATGAATTTAAATCATTTAAATAAATAATAATTCCAAAAGCTATTATTCTCATTTTCGTAGAGAAAGTGCAAATTGAAACCTGTTCGCCCATGGTCAGCTCGCCCATCATGGCTCGCCCATTGTCAACTCGCCGGTGCGGTGAACTAGTGTTCGCCCGCCAACTTTTAGTATTTAAAAACACGTTAAACTGGCTCGCCCAAAACGGCTCGCCATGGTCAGTTCGCCCAAATGCGACACTTCCATGGTCAACTCGCCCAAGGTGGCGCTTCCATGGTCAACTCGCCCATTTTTATAAAACATGGGTTATTTTCTTTGGCTCGCCAGTAATTTTGTTAAACAGGGGGTCGCTCGCCAAAACAACACAAAAGAGGTCGGCCGCTAAAACACAACAAAAGGGTTCACCCACTTTGGCTCGCCCAGATTCTATTAAAATAGGGGTCGCTTGCCTCAAAAGAACATAAAAGGGTTTATTCGCCCAAAACATCATACAAGGGATGGCTCGCCCGCCCATTAGCAGTTCGCCCCATTCAACACGATTTATCATAATAATGCATGTCATAAAACAAACAATTTTTCAATAATTTCATAAAATTTAACTCCACAGGACATGCATTCACTTCACACACATCTCCCTTACCTGGTTCAACGAAACCTTGCTTCGCCTTGCTTCCTGCTCGCCAATAGCCATTCCCAATTCCCGGCTGCAAAATAATTTATTAAAACTATTAATATTTTCATTTTTTTCCAAATATTTCCAGTACTTTGGCGAGACTTGAGATAAATCAACTAGCTCGCCCAACGAAGCTCTTACTAGCTCGCCCAACCGAGTTCGCCATTCATCAAATGGCTTACACATGTGAGCTCGCCCAACATTCTCGCCATTCACATATTGTCTAATTAGTGAGAGCTCGCCCACAAATAAACCGCCACGCCACATTGCCTTTAATATGGGAGTTCGCCCACAATTCAACTCGCCCAATGCCTATGAATTCGAGTTCGCCATACGTGGCTTTCTACTTAGAGGTGGGCTCGCCTATAACTTAAACTGGCGTTGGGCGACCTCGCCCACTTGAACAACAACTTTGGCGAGTTCTTTATTACCTACTCGCCTCATTGGCGATCACTAACATTCATCATTGGCGATCATTTCCATTACTTTCCTTATTCATTCTCGATTATTTTCCCATCATCCTATTACAATTTCAACCCAGTGTCATTTATTCTTCATCTACTTCAACATATGAATTTATTCTATTTCTATGATCTAATAAGAATAAATCAAAAGCAAGACTATAATCATGCTTCTTATGCTTGAAATCATAGAAATATATCATTCAATCTCAAGAAACCATTAAATCTCACCTTAATCAACTGCACCTCCAGAACAAAACACTGTCTGTCTCATGTTGGCCTTACGTTGCTTATTCCTTTAGCTCATCAACGATGGAGGAAAGGTTTTGCAAGCAAGTTTACATGTTTAGCCAACTTAAGGATGAAGTTTAGTAGATCAAGCATGGCAGAGAAATGGAAGAAACAGAGCATAACTTGCAGTAGAATGGTTTTCGTGAAGAGGATGAAGTTTGCTAAATCGGTTTTCCTCAAGTGTTTCTTTTTATATAGCCATGCTAATCCAATCAGAATTTATCACTTGGCCTTTATTCCGTCTCTTTCATCATTTCACGGGTCAATCATTCATTTAATGCATGAAGAAAAACTGCAGCTCAAGCTGGCGTGAAAGTCTCCCTTCCACACTCCTTTTTCTGCTTCTATTGACTTTGTTTTATTTTTCAGCCAATAAGGCTAATTCCTTTATTGACTTTAGCATCCATTCTTAATTTTCTTCAACTGTGTGGCGTACAAAGTCAACTTCTGCTACAACGATTTGAATTTATTTCCATTTTGTCCACACGCTGCTATATCCAGTTCACCCACTCAGCTTGAGACCTCAGCTCGTCCCCTTTATTTCAATTTGCCAATATTATTAGACTCGCCTATACAAATATTCAAGCTCGCCTCTGCTTGCACCTGAGTATCGCCACTTTGCTATGATTCATACCACAATTGGCGATCACCATTTTTCTTTTTCAGTTTATTCAATATATATGGGCGATTACATGTCCTCGCCCGTTTGGGCGACCATCTAAATCAACATTCATGGCGAACTCACCTCTTCGCCAAACAAGCAGTTAAACCATCTCGCCATCATCAATTCGCCAGCATGTGTTGGCGATCATCCTCTTACTCGCCCATTGGCGAGCTGTCCCATTGTTGTATTCGCCCGTAGAGTATTTCACATAAATTGCTCCATTCATATCTCAAGTTAAGGAGCTTTTCACCCAAGTGGAAATCAACAATCATTATTTATTTAATTTCCTTTATCAAATTTTATAAAATTAGGGTCTACAGTAGTGTAGAATCAGGTCTTACAATAACCGCATAACTATAAATCACTTTGAAATAAATAATCATTAATTTAAGCAATTGTTTTTTACTTTCTTGTTTTATTTTTATCAATTTTGGATTTTTCAATTTTTACTTAATTTAATTATTTTTTTTTCTATTTGTTTACTTTTTTTAAGTTTAAATGAATGTACTATGTTGAAATTTCTTCTCGTGCAATAATATGTTATTGGATATAGATAAAAAAAATTTAAAGATATATTAGAGCGTTAATTTTTTTGTAATTTAAAAATTACCCGCATAAAAATGGTGGTCACGTTAAAAATTTTTTCCAAAAGTAATATATGAAAGAATATAATTTAAAAAATAAAAACTTATTAGAGGTTTTAATCCAAAAAAAATTAAAAAACTAAAAATAGATTAGAAGATTGGATTAAAAAGAATTAAAGAGTTATGTAAAAAATATGTCGATGACTTAACTAAAAAAACAAAAAGTTGTTTAAAAAAAATAAAAGGACATGTGGCAAGCATAGGTATAATGGAGACAAAATTATATTATTATTTTGAAATTTCCATATTACTATCATATGGATTTTTTTTTTGATAATCATATGGATTATCATATGGATTATGAATCATTCAAATAGGTACTCCTTGCTCAAAAGTGTTGATTTGTGTGTATATCACAAGACTTGTGATAAAAGAACAAAATTATGCTAAGATATGATTGTATAATGAAAAATAGTAGGATAAACGAGAAACATAAGGAACTTTGAATCTCTAACAATGATAATTTGTTTTAAAATTGATTTTTAAATTTGAATTTGAAAGTCAAATATTAACTTAAGAAATTGACAATCAACGGATTTAAATAATTAGTAGATATTTTCTACATCATATAAATAGAATTCAAATAATTCAAGTAAAAATAATCGAATAGTTAATCGGATTCGCGTGCTACGAAAATAGTTGAGTTTGAATACAATTTTCTAAAATTAACGCCCGTTGACATCGCCATGTGCAACAAACTATTTACTCCTAATAATTCCTGCAATAATCACATTTTTTGAAGTAGGTAACTCCTAATACATTATTGAATATTATTCAAAAAAAAATTATTGATGGCTACATCAGCCCAAAAAAGCAGGCTCCAGGATACGCCACAATCCCAGGCAAAGACATGGGGCTTTGGGACCGACTTTAATTTACCTTGTCACTCATGCATGTCCCATTTCTTTTTCTTTTTTTACAATTTCTGTCGAACTTCAAAGCGAGTTATCACGTTCACTCGCAACCATGACAAGTCGCTTTCTTAGTGTCGGCAAGGCTGGAGTCATCCTCCAAACTTCACCTTAACAGCATGTTACAAATATCAAAACTCTTTTTCTTTTGGTCAAAAGTGAATGCGGAAAGCTTAGTGCACTATACAAAGCATGGTTATCAACATAATTAAAGTATTGTGAAAAGCCTAACACAGCAAGAATGATTCCAAACATAAATTAATAAGAACGAGAGACTTGCCTTCAGCATTTTGAAATCCCTGAACTACCCTAGCCCTGCCCACTGTCCACTCAAAACTTAAAGAGGGCACAAATCTCATCTTCCTAGTCCCAGGCATTGGGTGCTGGTGCCTCCCTGTTCTTTTCTTTGGTGAATAAAAGTTTAGGAGCTAGGGTAAGCTGTCAACCCATTGAAGTTTCACCAGCAGATTTTTTGGATTTACAGATTGTCTATCCATGAAGAACCATGGGAATTCGAACATTGATGCTTTACTTGCAAGTTCGAATCTTAACAACTTACTTCAACCATAATGTCTCCCTATTCTTTGGTAGTTGATACATGCTATTAAACCAAGGCTTCTTGGCAGGAGCAATTGCAAAAGATGATCAGTAATCAGAAAAATGCATATGATTAAGAAGGAAGGATTCAGATGTTTCTTTCCTCCTTTCTGGTTTAAAAGAGGAAAAAAGAAAGCAAGTAAAATCTAAAACAAAATTAAATTTCAGTCATCACTCCAAATTTATATCTTATTATGCAAGTACAACTATTGAGATAGACGGCTACAAAAGAGATGAAAAGGTATATATATGAGATTGTAAGGAATGAATTAAATATATACTTATGTTTGCTTGAGCTGAAGGACAAAGAACATTACTGATGAATTTCTTTGTAATAACTTCAAATGCCATTCCCATAAGGAGGAAATGTATACTTGTAATCATCCCCATCTGCAAATCCAATACTAGGATCCTTCCCTTCCCTAATCATATTCCTAACATCTTCGATTCTCTTGAGAATTCCCCTAACTGCTAAATCAAATGCATCCTCAAGAGTCTCTAATCTAGACCTTGGATCTGCATAAACTACTCTTGGAATTAGCCTTATAACCTCCTCTCTCAAGGCTAATATTCTATCCTCTGAAATTCGGAGCAATGTTTCATTGAGGTTGATTTTCCATTCGCTTAAATCCTTTAATGGTATATACACCGAGTATTCAGTATAATTCTTTGGTAAATGCCATGTGTATTGGGCATATGCAGTACCTGGATGGAAAAATACCGGAATGCAACCTGCCAAAATTGAGTCAAAAATTGATCTCCTTGTGTATGAATCCCCTGGGGGCTGCAAGCAAAATATTGAGCTCTGAAAAACCCGCATTACATTAACCGGGTTATCACAATTTGTTGCACCATAATTACAATCCAGCAACTTGCACTGATTCTTTGAGGCTAAGCATTGGTCTATAATCTTGCCCCGGATAGAATTCTGGTATTCAGGCCTAGGTGCACCAGCAAAGGAGAAGAGATAGCGCCGCTTTTGCCTTCTCATTCTATCCTGCCACTGAAAAACCTCACTGTCCTTTGAAGGATGGAAGCATGTTGGGTAGGGAATTGCATAATCATTATTCCAGGAACTTGATTCTATTGACAACATTGACATGTTCCTGGATTCAGGCAAGAACCTAAGCTTGCTGCCCCAATCGGATTCATTATCTGTTTGTCTCCTGAAATCCCAAGCAATCCTCCCAGTAACTAAGAAATGATCCCTACCCCACATCCTTTTCCATTCAGGCTTTTCTGCTAGCCACTTAACAATGCTAAGGGAAGCAGAGTCTCTCACTGTAATGTTGAAACCCCAAAGATACATGCTCATATCCAGACCAGCATAAAACGGCACAAAAACTGCTGATGCTATTGATGAATCATTGGTTAAACATTCATACTTCTTCATCTTGTTGTGGAATATGACTTCTAACAAGAATTGATTGGTTAAAAACCAGCTACTATTCAGCAAAATATTTTCATGGTTCTCGATTTGAGGACCAAAAGCCGAGTTCTCTAAGTACGGACACATGTTTTTATCAGTTCCTCTGGTAAGCAACCGACAATTCTTGACCAAATCCTCATTAAATCTACTAGGAAGATCATGAACAAATATATATCTCCCCAAACAAGAATCCACCTCAGTTTCCACTTTCAATTCTTCCTCTCTGCCAGCCTTTTTATTGGCTTCATCAGTTTTGTTCACCACAACATTGACAGGTGGAGTATTATTGGGCAACGGAGAAATGGAATCATTAGAAATTTCAGTAAAATCATGGGAAAGAGAATTTTGGGTGCTGATTGCACTTGCATGATTGTTACCCAAAATAGTGGCCCCAGTTTTTCCACCAGTTATAGCTGAGTAATCAAAGGAAAGCAACTCAAAACAGAAAACAAAGAAGACAAGTAACACAAACCAGCGTTGACTGTTGCAGCACTTTGCAGTGATGGAGTTTTCCATCTTCTCTAAACAGGCTTCTTTCCTTTGCAGCTTCCAAAACCTACAGCTAGAAACAGGGGAGAAATGGAGAGAGTTTTGAGAACTGCATAAAAACAAGTGAGAAACAGTGCCTGTTTGCTTTAGTGGAACCTTTGTTTCCTTGATCTGAGGCTTAATGTACTGAGGAGAACCTTGATTTGAGGTCAAAGTGCAGGGATTCCATTGCCATTAAATTCTTGCATCGGACAAAGGGAGTTCTAAAAGTGTCTAGATTTGTTGTGCAAAACTCAATTGACAAGTTAAGTGGGTCACCACCGTTTTGTTTTCCCACACCGTATCTAAAATTGAAGAGTAATTCTAAACATACCCCATACCCATCCCAAACAATCCTATTAACTAAAATATCATTTTACCCTTATTTGTATTTTGCCTTAACTGTCGGCTTCTTCTTTCTTCTCTTCCTTCTTCTCCTTCCTTCTTCTTCCTTCCTAGTACGAAGCTCTTGTTGTTAAGATAAAATATGGTATACTTTAGTTGTAGGGTGAATGTCGGTGCGCTCGGCTGAGGCTCGTGCGGGTGGCACACCTGCACGCGGCGCAAGGCTAGCCCCACGCAAGCACACCTGCGAGGCCTCTCGCGCAAGTTAACTTGAGCAAGTTCACTTGCACGAGGGCCCCGCGCAAGCGCGAGCGTGTTTTACTTTCTTTTTTCAACTTATAGAACACATGCAATGTTCAATATCTTTGCCTTTGGATGGATCATAGGAATTTTAGGCTTTGCATTGGCATAAAATAGACTCAAAATGAAAATTGTTTACTGCAGTTCTTGCTTCTGTTTGGTTATAACTATAAGCATTTCATGTAACAACTAGTTATGTAATGAGTTAAAATATTTTGTAATATGTGTCCTATAAGCTTGGGCGAGGTCTTGTGTGAGGTTGGGCCTCGCGCAAGGGTCCTTACGTGATTATTTCTGGTTTTGACTACATTCTGCAAGCTTGGTTTTTATGATTTTTGATTTAATCATCTGACTAAAGTTTATAATTATACAGATTATTGCCACCATCTCCCTTCGATTGTTGCCATCAATCTCTACAAGCTATTGCACTATAGGACTACTACCACCAGGTATGTGCTTGATGTATGTTAATTTTTTCATGCTATGTTCTATTAAAGCATTGTCAGAAAAATAAATAATGTGATATATTATCAAAAAAAATATTTATACTTTTCATGATCTGCTTATTTGTACTTGCTTACAATGTACACACATTTCACACTATTATTTCTCACATACTCTCACTTTGCACTACACACACACCTCACGTCACTCACTCACACTTCCACTCACTTGTACACTCTTTACTTCCTCACACACTTGCACTCAACTATTGCACACACTCTTCACACCTTGCTCACACTTCTGTTTTAAATCTAGAAAATTTTCAAAACACAGTAGTCAAAACTCAATAATAGGTATTCTAAAGTGTATAAGTGAGTTTTGAATAAAATCAATAATGTTAATAAGGAAGAGATATTGTTAAATGCACTTAGTGCATTGGCTTTTAATTTGTTTGATAATTATTTAAAATTTTTTTTCAAACATGGCTAATACACAAGGTGGAGGTTCATCTCAAGGAAGACAACAGCGACCTACCGACTTTGAGAGGAGACGACGAGTTAGGAGATATCAAGCGGAGCAAGCCGAACCTGTTGAGCAGGTCGAGCAGGCTGAGCAGCTAGATACATAGTATGCAGAGGAGGAAGTCGAGCTTTGTCTTGGAGGTCCGACTGATACCTTAATTCATAGAAGTTTTAGATCACATGTTGCTTTTGCAATATGGGATGGGCAGGTAATTCTCTTTGCAAAAATTTGATAATAGTTGTTGTTTTTGCAATATGTGATCACATGACGCTTTTGAAATAACTAATTGTTTGTTGTTTTTGATATAGGAGCGAGACAATTTGAAGGTCCTTAATCATAGCAAGAAAATCTCTCTGTGGATCTTAGACGATGATAGATCTCATATTCTCTCATTTGTTTTACAGTCTGGCTTAGGGAGTTTGGTTGACTGTAGTTACTGCACATGCAACAACACCATCATCTCTGCTTTTTGTGAGAGGTGGCAGCTAGAGACGAATACATTTCATATGCCTTTTGGAGAGATGACGATTACTCTGGATGATGTAGCTACCCTCTTAGGCATACCAGTGACCGGGCCGATCGTATTTTGCCGGCCCATCTCTGTGAAGGAAGCCGTTAGAGTATTAGTACGTTTGTTAGGAGTCTCTCTTTTAGAGGCTCAAGCGACGACGAGCACCGATCGTGGGTCCAGTGTGACATTGCAGTGGTTGAGAACAAATTTTAGCAATGTCACCGACAGCTCCAGTGATGAGGAGATAGGATATGCTACTCGTGCATACTTGCTTCACTTACTTGGATGCACGCTTTTTGTAGATAAGAGTGGATCACATGTTGCTGTATCATTATTGTATTGTTTAGAGGATCTAGTGACTATTAGTGAATGTGCGTGGGGTGCAGGTGCTCTTGCTCATATGTATAGACAGTTGGGTCTTGCGAGCAGATCAAAAATGCATGGGATTGGTGGCTATATGACCATTTTACAGGTATTATAATTTACTTTATCTAAGTAACTTGTTAATTATACATCATTCGTTCCATAATTTATTAATGATTAATGTTTTATTCGAAGTAGGCTTGGATTTATGAGCACTTTCTGTCGTTAAGTCCGGAGGTGAACGTTAACTATGAGGATAGTATGCCCCGAGCTCAACGATGGAAGCCACATACTTATGGCCAGGATGTGAAGGTCTTACAAGAGCAGCTAGATGACCTTCAGTGTAATCAGGTGAGCTGGGATCCCTATGCAGATAGTCGGAGGCATCATCCGTTGCCTCCGATCACATTTTTCATCGTCTGCTTAAAAGCTAGGGATGTCGTGGAGCTGTATCATCCAGAGAGAGTGTTACGGCAATGGGGCTATATACAGACCGTACCTTCAAGACCTTTGGTGCCATTTAGAGCACGGAGAGGTAGTACGAGCGCCACTTATGATGTTGTTTATCAGTTTATGGATAATATATGACAGAGATGGCCTATGTATGTCCTCACAGAAGAGAATAGAGGACTCAGATGTGTGATCCCAAGGGAGACAGCTCTAGATTATATGGCTTGGTACGAAGCCATTTCTCATCGATTCGTACAAAAACCAGCACGTAGATCGAGGTTTCAAGCTCCCTTTGTCGAGTCCGATTATTCTAGTGTAAGTTATTAACACTAAATCTCAAGTGAATAAATTTTTTTCATACTATTTGATTTGATAAAATTTCTTTCATGTATTGTCTTGTAGCGGTATTTTCGTGCAAGCATCTAGCGCAGAAATGATAGATCCGCGCAAGCCAACTTGCGCGGAACAGCCATTTCCACGCAAGCGTGCTTAAGCAGAACATGCACTTGCGTAGAAATAACGCACAAGCTGACTTGTGCAGACATGCTGCACAAGATGACTTGCATGGAAATACCGCGCAATCCCGCGAAAATTTAATTTGCAGCGAATGGGAGCACAAATCTTTTACCTCTTCTCCTTTTTCGTCGGCTTCTACACTGTCAAGAAAGCTTTTGTACTCTTCGTAACTGTCATAATAGCTACCCTCACTAAGATTTTTCATTTTTTTAAAAAAGAAATTGAAATGTAAACTGTGAAATGCTCGTGAGAAAGAAAAAAATTGGAGAAGAGAAAACATGAACAGAAAAAGAGGAGAAGTAGAACGAGAAGAAGACGCAGAAGAGCAAAAAAAAAGGAGAAAAGTAACTTTAAAATATAAGTGTTATTATAATAAAAATTATTTTTTTAGTATAAATAAAACCCATAAAATAAAAATTATTTTTATACTAAAAATAAATCACAAAAATTATTGTGTAATAAAATTTTAAAACGCGTAATATTTTTTATAACAGTTAAAATTTTAACAGTGCAATCTCTACAAGTTTTATAACGTTTTTCTGTACATCTCGCAAATTGAATTATGGTAATTTTAAAAAATTAACTAATTTAATTATAATCAAGACATTTTATAAAAAAATTAATTATATTGGATGTATTGATATAACTTGTAATAAAGTAATTTTTATATTTTTAATGTGTTCGACACAAAACTATTACTATATAAAATACACATGCCGTCATTAACTACAAACCAAAGTAAAGATTTAAAAGTGAAATGTTAAATATTTTTATGCATGAAGGGTAAATAATCAAATAAAATTTGCCCTGAGGCAGGGTCTCTTGGCAATAGTAAACAATGAAACGTAAGGATGGAAGAGATTCCATGTGATTATCCCAATTCCCACCGACACAACCTTACAATTACTGCTGCCACAAGAAGTTACTATGCAGGAAATCTCAATTATTGCTTTCTACTAATAAGAGTTGAGTAATTCATGGAGTGTGATTCAGTTAATAATAAAGATTGAATTTATAAAAAGAGTTTTTCGGTATAAATATTTTGAAAATACATTATATTAGGATGATCTTAAAAAATTACTTTTTAAGCACTAATACATGCTTGTCACATCATATATATATTTTTTGAGTTAATATATATATATTTTTAACACATAACATACTTATTATATACACACTCTTATCAAATCAACTTATTAACTAGTAATTTTAACTATAGTTAATCTAATTAAAATTAATAATTAATTTTGTTAAATTAAAAGAAAAATTAAAAGCAATTTTACCGTTAGA
This sequence comes from Heritiera littoralis, assembly GCA_031772115.1. NCBI lineage: Eukaryota > Viridiplantae > Streptophyta > Magnoliopsida > Malvales > Malvaceae > Heritiera > Heritiera littoralis. The sequence goes on from JAPDPK010000058.1 coordinate 749,283, forward strand.
GATTTTTATAGGTTCTCTTCCCCTATTTCCTTTTCCGTCAGCACTCTTCCTCGGTGCTATCCTCCCTCTCTAGACCTTCGAGTTTCGTTACCACATTATAATGCACACACTTCTTCACACCGACCTTCGCCAAGTTAAAAAGAGAGAAGGAAACTTAAGGAATTATGTGGAATCAGTGCTTATATTTTATTAGTGATTGTTAGAATCTTGATGTTAACATGGTGCACAAAAGCCAATCTCTTGGAGATGTTTTATTCTTTATGTTGCTGCAACAATGATTGGATTCTTAAGCATAGAGTGTACTGATGGTTGATAAGGTTCAATTTCGTTGAACTGGGTATTAGATGTTTTCCAATTAGAATTTTGGCAAGGGCTTTGTTATTTAAGCAATAGGAAATTTACAATCAAAATTTAACTCTTGAACAGAGTTTGAGAGAAAAAAATTCTTAAACTTGATTTCTGCCCAGGGTTTGATCTTTTTTTGTCAGATCAATATTTTATTTGCTTTTGTTTTTTATATTTACTTTTAATTTAATAAAATTAATTATTAATTTTAATCATGTTAACAGTTAACTATAGTTAAAATAATAAGTTAATAAGTTGATTTGGCAAGAGTGTGTATATAATAAATATGGTATGTGTTTTAAAAAATATGATATGACAAGTATTTATTGGTGCCTAAAAAGTAGTTTTTTAGGATCATCCTAATATAATGTATTCCAAATTTTTTTTTGTTACAAGGGAAAGACACAACTTGCAAAAAATCCAAACTACAAGACAAAACCATGTGAGAAGGAAACACCCCACAAATCTGCATCTAATAAACTATGGAGACTTTGTGGAGGATCTTTCTAGCCTTTGAAAATCTTCTTGAAGATGGCAAGCTGATTTTGCAAGTTTATCGGCACAGAAATTGCTCTCTCGATATGCATGACAGAGCTCAACCTCCCATGCTCTGTTTAAAAGCAACCTAATGTCCTCAATAAGGGAACCATGTGGGTGGAATTGCGTTTCTGCAAATTTGACAAGGTCTAATTGTTGGAATTAGTTAAATCTCACCAAGTCACTAACACGAAATTGAAACGCGATAAAACTAACTTGAATGCGGGCGAGAGCTCAATCCTGCTATATCATATTACCGCATTGTCGAAGCCCTTTCCGATAGCGTTCCATTGACTTTCTTCAGACCTGAAACGGAGATAAAATGAGAGAGTGAGAGAGAGGTAGAGAGAGAGGGAGAAACTACTCTCATCCCTCTTTAACGAAAGTTATGAAACTTAATGGGCCAGCCTCATATAAATAGAGGTTTAGAGTAAGGACCTCCCTCAATGGGATTCATGTACAAACCCATCCCATTATAGGTTTATACACATATATTATATATTTAATATAATTAATTATGAGTCACACTTTATACAAAATTATACTACTAATTAAATATTATATGAAATTAATTACACTTAATTAGTCCACACAAATAGGGATATTACAACATTCTCCCACTTGGACAATTACGTTAATTAGTGAAATCATCATATAATATCATCATGTATTCATAAGCCCTCTAAATACATTGTACCGAAAGGGCACAAATGTATAGACTTATAAATACTTTAACAACAAGAAGCCTTTTTATAAGCTTCAAAATGCATCATACCGACAGGGTACAAATGCGTAAACTTATAAAGACTGCAACAAAAAATAGTAGTATTAGTGTGAAATGGAAATGATATGAAAACAAAATCAATATCCATTTCCATTAGGTCCATGCATCCAAACTGAATGATGCAATGTTTTAACAGAAGCTCATGAGACTAATGCAGAATGTCTCCTTTAACATAATGTCATATTTACCAGAATGCGCGCAGACAGAATATGCATATATGACAAATAGGAATCCATTCACACAGTTGCAACTGATTTTATTGCAGAGCTCCCACTAACTTAATACAGCAAATGGCTCCACATGCCTCATAAAAGTGCTATGTCGTCAAAGCACTTTAGCAGCCAAACTTTTAGTTAGACAAAATGAGCTCTTTAAAACATGTGCTCTATAATCCAATCAAGTAATGAATTCCATTATTTTCTCTCTAACCAACCGAATGATGATATCTAAATATTTGGAGTGTGAGGAACTCCTAGCATTTTGAGAGAGAAAGTACTTGCTGCAGCATTACCACAGTACATCTCCAGGACTTCGAAATGGCAATCACAGAAAACCAATCCTGAGATGAAATTTTGCAGCCTAAATGGCCCATCATGTAGCTTTACAACATGCTACATACTTAGCCTCCACAATCAAGGATGCTGTAAGTGTTTGCTTTACATTTTCCAAAATACAGCTCTTTTATATCCACAAATATGTAACCAAAATAATTTTCAATATCTGGAGAGCTCGCAAAATTAACATCAAAATATCTGACCAAACCTAAAATGTCAAACTTGTTGATATCCAAATACTCTCTTTTCAGCTTCCAGTTCTCTATTTGCAGGATCGCTCAAGTATCTCCGAAATACATATATAATATACACAATATCCAAATGTGTATAAACTTGAGCATACAGTAATTACCCACAATAAGACATACATCACACTCGATACGAGCTCTTTCATTATCATCTTGAGGACTTTGAGATTTTCACAATATGTCACTTTTCACTAAATGACGTCTTATTAGGAGAACAACATACAATAAACCTACTCAACACTCAATGTAGGTTCTATGAGACCAATAATGTATGCTTATTGATATGTCATGAAGAATCTCAATCCTTAAAAAATAGAGCCTCACTTAGATTCTTCATCCTGAAGTGACATGACGACATGGAATGTCTCATACAATAGGCCAGTGCTATAGGCTGCTATTTGATATCATCAATTTACAGCACAATAAGCACATAACTCCCACTGACCTCGCAATGGATCCAATTATCAAACGACAATTTTCTCCTCAAAGTGACAATCTCATTACTTTATATATTGCAATCTGGGTGCCTTTTAATGTTCGCAAATGAACTCCTTGAGTTCACATAAACTGTATGTTCCATCTTAGGAACTACAAACTTTTAGGTTGCTTTATTTAAAGCCTTGGCCAAATTTGGCTTTAAAATTTTCAGCCTGATCTTTAGGGTTTCACTTGGTCTACAATGATGTGACAACTAAAATAGATCCCATGCATCCTTATGCAACATAGATGCTCACTTATCCTGTGTGACTAATATCCAACTCTTAGAGTTCGGATCAGGATAGTCTCCTGACAAACATCAGAAACAGAAGACATTTCATATTCATATTCTTCTATAAGGTCATGTGCAGGTTCAAAATATGTATTGGGATCAACTATTGATTCCTTTGGTTGTGGCTTTTCATCATTAAAAGATGACGCATATATGAGAATGACACAACAAAAATGTATTTTAATAACAACTTTGTGGAGTTTACAACTCCCACTCTTTTAAGTTATTCTCTAAATGGATTGCATTGTCAGACTCAGTAATTCTAGTGTCACATAATCAGAAAACAAAATCTAGAATCTTTCTAGCCGATATAAAAGCCAACAGAATTGCCGCTGATAGTTTTCTTGTCAAGCTCTCTTGACTATGGGTTATAGCTCTTTTGCCTTACCTTATAACCCTAAACACAGAAAGCGGCATAAAATCGGCTTAATGTCTGACTATAACTTGGGATGCATTTAGGAACTGGTCTTGCTTGGAGATCAACTTTGAATGTGAATTGCAGTTTTAATTTCACTCCACCCGAATTTTAAAGATTTGGAGTGATTAACATAAATCGTACTAGATCAGAATGTACGATTGACTGCAACTATAATCTCATTCTGTTTCAATATTCCAAGCACCGTACACTAGGCGTCAATATATAATCCTATAGTGCACTTAACCGAAAACCGGTATATGATTTCGCCTAGCTTCATTATACCGACCATGATATTCATCACTACTGTCTGATCAATGCCTTAAGCAGCGCAGCGGAATTAATCAGAATGCCTAAGGTCTCTATAAGATCAGATCTATTACTCCATATGACCTACATCGAAATGGTCGTTAGTAAAGTGATGAAACACTTATATCCACTAAATACAATATGTGAAAATGATCTACAAATGTCGGTATACATAAGTTCCTAATTATTTCAATATCTACTAATCATGTCCTTAATATTAGCAGTAAGATTTTCCCTTAATGCAATCCTACATGTGCCTCAAAATGTCCCTAACTCTTACGCCACTATACGACAGATTTCCTATTTATTCTATCATAATTTGAATCGATAGTCACGTCATTCACAACTGAAGAAAATTTACCTAATATTGGGGTATAAGTCTACTAAATATCCATTACACAGAATGCCAGAATCAATACACATGTTGTTACTAAATAGAAATACTTTTCTGTTATCAAGATGAAAAGTATAAACTGACAGTAGTTCCAAAACTGTCTTCAAAATGTAACAACAATCTGGCTTTGTTTTCAATATGGATTCTAACTCTATAACCCCAATTCACAACAAATTTCCTTTATTCGATCTCCGGTTGCTTATAGCTTTATAAATAATAGCGCCGGTATCCAAACACCAATAGTTAGAGGGCATATCTCCTAGATTGGATCAAAATAAAAGCTAACAAAATGCCTTTTGCACATCCCAATCTAGAGGACTCTTGCAATCTACCTTCTTGTGCCCAGAATTATTACGGAAGTGGCACACTTTGATATTTAGAGGTGTTGGTGGAACCAGAATGGGAAATAGACTTCGCAAATTTCTTCTTCTAAAATGACCTTTTATTGAGACCTCTTAATAATATTTCCTTTTGGCAGTGATATTGGCATATGTCATCATTATGGCTGAATGAGATCTGTTAACCTGAAAGATCTCTCATTCTTGAATGACAATATCAATTTTGATATTAAAATGCCATACTTCCTTCTGCATTAAATGAGATCTGTAAAACTGGAAGATCTCCAATTCTCCATCCCAGAAGGAAGTAGTACTGAATCTGCCATATATGGAATCAAAATCATATAGCAACCTTTATCCATCTTATGCGAACTATTTTCTAATGGCATCCATAAATACTTCTTGGTTTTCATTAATTGGAACACTTTCTCTGATGTGCTCATTAATGACATGTCCTTATAATCAAAGGATTCTCACTTAAGTGTTCCCGAAATTCTAAATATTTTTGTCCTTAAAGAGCTCATACTATTGGGTATAGTAGATAGATCAACTCTCGGGATTACTACCTAGTTCAATATGTCCCTAACCGTAGAGAATAATTCATACTATCTATCTAATTTGATCCTCATCCTACTAGAGATTCGATATATGATAGTTGCACAATATGGAGGCTAGTGGAATGACTTGATAAATTCCACAATATACTACCGAGGATAAAACAAAACTGGTTGAATACAACCTGAATGATCGCCCACCGACAGAGTAGGAAGACCGTGTCATATCCCAACCAGAATCATCTCAATCCCAAGCATCTCTAAAAGCAACTAACAATCCGACAGGAGAGACTAGCCACTTCTAGAGAACTCAGTAAATTTATGCAACTGCAACTATCACTATGCATTGCCTTATTATGATATCCTTAAAAATTATCAGAATAAATCGTCAAAAAATCTTCATGATTATTCCTGCGACAGGCAAGTACTAGCCAATCCGATTAATGATTTATAATTTCAAGAATATTCACAAAATTTATTGACCAAAATTAACTACATCCAAAATATGCAACTTCTGAAGCATATGTAGCAATTTAAGTCCAACATTAATTAATTAAATTAATTTCACATAAATGTGAATATTCAAATAATAAGGCAATGTTCATTCCTAGAGAGTTTATTTATTTAAATAAATTATTAACGAAATAGGTAAACCATAATCCAAAATGGCTCAACAAAATACCCAAATAATTTATTTAAACTTATTTAATTAGGCCAAATATTAGTAATTTATGGGCATGAATATATATTTAAAAATTAAGTGAATTATGAAATAAATGAGTAACTAAATTTCTAGAAATTACTCCAAAAATAATTCATCCAAAAATTCACTTATATCACATTAATTTTGGGCTTAATAACTAGTTATGGCTATTAAATATCCAAAATTGTCAAAATAAATAAATAAATAAATAAATAAATAATTAATTATATGACCCATAATTAATTAATCAAAATGGCCAATTAAACTTTAATCCAAAATGACCTATTAATTAATTATGCAAAATAGTCATTAATTAATTCAAATTTAATGGCCAAATAAAATTAATCAACCAAAATGGACCCATATTAATTAAGCAAAATGGCCCTAAACTCAATTAATTTTAATTGCCCAAAATTAATTTTATACTAAATGACCATTTAAAATAATTAAATAATTAATACCCATAATATTACAAAATTATTTTGGCCTTAATTAATTAAAATATTAAGGCCTATTTAATTAGATTTCAAGAGCTAATTAAATAAAACAAGAAGGCTCATAAAAAAAATAAACAATAATGGTCTAATTTAACAAAAATAGCAGCCCAATATTTATGCCTAAGATCAAAATAAAAAACCAGCCCAAAATAAACTAAAATTAGGCCCAAAATTAAAAAATTTTGCCCCAAAAAATCAGGCCCCAAAATCCAAAAAAAAAGAGGCCCAAAATCGTACGGCCCAAAGATAAAAAATAAAAAAAATTTAATTATTTTTTTTAATTTTCATTGGCGGGCGCGTGCTTTACACGCACCCGCACAGCAGAATTGTGAGTGCCTCACGAAGGAATCGGGCGCGTGCACTCCACGCGCCCGACCATCTTCTCCACCCGTTTCGGGTGTTTGCAGAAATTGGGTTTCCCGACCCAAACCCGTCGGAAAATGGCCATTCTGGCCACGTTTTTACACCGAAATTGAGGGTTTTTCATCTATAAAAGCTCTACAATAATAAATCTTTAATTTTAAGCTAGAAAACCCATGAAAACCGAATGGGTTTCAAGGAACCCAAAAAATCCAAAAGCTTAAAATCAAAGCTTTCATGGCTTCTTTTGTCTAAAACAGTAATGGTTAGTAACTTTTGGTGAGTCTAGCTCTAATGCCAATTGTTGGAATTAGTTAAATCTCACCAAGTCACTAACACGAAATTGAAACGCGACAAAACTAACCTGAATGCGGGCGAGAGCTCAATCCCGCTATATCATATTACCGCGTTGTCGAAGCCCTTTCCGATAGCGTTCCATTGACTTTCTTCAGACCTGAAACGGAGATAAAATGAGAGAGTGAGAGAGAGGTAGAGAGAGAGGGAGAAACTACTCACATCCCTTTTCAACGAAAGTTATGAAACTTAATGGGCCAGCCTCATATATATAGAGGTTTAGAGTAGGGACCTCCCTCCATGAGATTCATGCACAAACCCATCCCATTATAGGTTTATACACATATATTATATATTTAATATAATTAATTATGAGTCACACTTTATACAAAATTATACTACTAATTAAATATTATATGAAATTAATTACACTTAATTAGTCCACACAAATAGGGATATTACAACACTAATGCCACTAGAGCATCCAGTTCGCCAATAATAAGTCTATGCCCTTCACTCCAAGCAAGAAGTAAACCCAACTTTAGTGCTTGTAATTCTACAACAATATTTGTACAAATACCCGGGTGAGACCGAAAGCCCACCAGCCATTGACCAGAGGAAGATCGAATGAGGCCCCTGCTCCCGCTCTACCGGGATTACCATTAGAAGCTCCATCAGTATTACTATATAAATACACATGCCGTCGTCAACAACAAACGAAAGTAAAGATTTAAAAATGAAATGTTAAATATTTTTATGCATGAAGGGTAAATAATCAAATAAAATTTGCCCTAAGGCAGTGTCCCTCGGCAATAGTAAACAATGAAACGTAAGGATGGAAGAGATTCCATGTGATTATCCCAATTCCCACCGACACAACCTTACAATTACTGCTGCCACAACAAGCTACTGTGTAGGAAATCTCAATTATTGCTTTCTAATAAATAAGGTAGAGTACTGCATAAGTTATAACTCAGTTAATAAGGTTGAGGTGTGGTTTATTTAACAATGTAAATTGAACTTATGGAAAAAAATTATTGAATTTGATTTTCACTAAATATATATTTAGAGAAAAATGAAAAATTTTAACTGTGATTAAATTTCAAATAAGATTAATTTAAATCATTAAAACGGATAAAAATATATATAATTAAAAAAAATAAATAGAGAGGAGTGAACAATTTCGTGGCACCCAATGACATGCATGGGATTTCGTGGGTACTCCTCATTTAATTTTCTTACTAATCTCTTCCGTTTCATCGACAGTGGCATGTGCTGGCCGTCGGTACATACAAAGAATTATGCTATTGCAATATCTATCCGAGTAGGGAAAAAAACTTTTACGGGTTTTTCATGGGATGTTTTTAACTCTATTCACAGCATAATCAATACGCCTAAAGCCCGTGCATTTTGAGCCTCTTGATGAAGCCACGTCGTTTGCTTCTTTTTTTCCGCCCTCTAAAGTGTGCATTTCGGGGCCAGGATGGTGCTTACTTCACCTGCCATGCTGCCTTTTTCCGATTCTTCTCTCTTATCGAGCGTTGTAGTTTTTGTGTTTATTGAAGGTTGTTAATACCGTACCGGACTACATTTCGGTTTTCAATCAAAAAATGGTATATATCGGTACCAATTGTTTCGACATATTATTTCGGGTTTTTCGGTGTATAATAAATGTCATGGATTTATACATAATAATATTACTAATAATATGTAAAATAAATATGCACATGATATTTACATGGATATTTGTCTTTTTCATGTAAAAATATATTAAGATAAAACCAAAAAAATGAAAAAGAAAGTAACCTTGGCTATAGGAATTGAAGAATTCTTGAACCTTGCCTGCGAGAGCACTGTCTATGGCGTTTTTTGTTTCTTGAATCTTGAAAGAAATTTAATAATTTTTTGTTGTACTTTAAACAAAGCAACTAAAGATTAAAGAATAAAAAATAAAATTTACAAAGCACTAAGTAGCCGAAAAGGCAACTTTCATCCAGGAAGAAAAGTCAAAGAGTAAAAGTTGAATAATAAATTATGTACCGGCCGAAAAAAGATGTTTCACCGAAATCGAACGAAAACTGCCGAAACATACGAAAACAACCGGTATCACCCGAAACCAAACACGAAACGAAAAGCACCATCAAATGTATCGCCTCTTCACAAAATTGGAACGTACCAGCCGGTATTACCGATACCGGTACGAAATTAATAACCATGGTTTATTGACAAGAGAATCTATTTATATCCTATCAATTGTTAAACACACTCAAAATATTAAAAAACTCTATCATCAAAATATCTCTCTTCATTTTTACTTCACACATCTTAAATTACTCAATTTTATTCTTAAAGGATTCTCTACTTTATTCAAACCCTAATAACATACACTTTACCTCTAATTTCTCATTTTCTTCGATCTTCACTCTTCCAACAATATTTAAATCCTTTAAATCTCAAAGTTTTGCAAAATTCTTCATCGAAATATATTTATTCTTTATTCATTTTCTCATTTAAATATATTAAATTACTATTTTTTAAAGTTTACAATAATGGTTTTTGAATGGATTGGGGCTGGAAAACGAAGCTCGCGGCAGTTGTATGTGTCGAACCGTTGAAGGCTAACGGCAGTTGAGTTTATATTTAAAGAGGATCAAATTTTTGCCTTTCAAAAAAAAAAAAGGATTAAAATTTTTGAAATGCGGAACATTCTCCTGGTGCATTGTTTTCCTTGAAAATTTTGGGTGATAGTAGTGTAATGCATCCCCCAAGTCTTATCTCCTTTCCCGTTTCTTGAACATAAAACACCCAAACTAAAATTGGAGACGGGTGAGTAGAGAATAGATGCGGATTATTTTTGTCAAGAGCTGCAGGTTTCCCATTACCGCTCATTCTGCAATATCAGTCAATTGTCGTCCTCCTGCAGTTTGCAAATGGATTTTAGAATCTTTGGCACGGACACGGTGAAGTTGGAATTGCGGTGGGGTGACACTCACAAACGCAGCCACCTCCCCTTCTTCTTCTTTTTTCACTTATTTTGGGATCGCTTAAAACCGTTAGATACCATAAGAAGAGAAAGCTCATAAATGCATGGCAATTATATTTATTCATCCGGATATAAAGTGAAGAAACCACAGCACAGAGTCCATCAACGAAAATTTAAAACCACTACAAAATAGTCTTTTCTTTTAATCCAAGATTCCAGCCTTCCTATAGCTCTCAATGGAATCCACAAGAGTTTCTTTCAAAGGCCGATAACTCCAGCCCAGCCTCTGTAATTTTTCTGAACTAAGCATATCTTCCTCTCCTACCTCAATGAAGCTGCCAATAGACAAGGGACTTAGATCACTAAGAAGAACAAGACAATCATACACGGTAAATTCCCATGTCATAACATACAGATTCCTAAAGGGCTAAGGTAGATTCTCCATCATGAATCCATATTCCACAGCAAGAGACATACCTTTTAGGGTAATTGTAATGAGGAAATATGCTTCTCAACTCATCAACAAGGTCACGTGCCTTGATGAAGTGAGCTGTGCTTATGTACCTTCCTTCAGCCTCTGCCTTCTCATACGCCAGAAGCAGTGCCTGAGCTACATCACGCACATCTACAATAGACCGAAGTTTGTTTTCCAGCGAGTCATACCCTTCTGCATCAACACATTGCAATGGAAAACCAGACAGAATTAGAATCGAATGCCACAAAAAAACATCATGCTTAACTTCAAAATGAAAAATACATGCCATATCCCTTGCCAACTTGTAGAAAATAAAGGCAAAATTCTATAAAGACCACGGTAACAAGAATAAGAAAATCTAAATTTCCACGGTCCAGCAACAATAGCTCCAATCCCATTTTATGAAGTTAATGATTTAAAATTTGAAAAGCCAAGTAAACGTGGTTTCAAGAGAAGAGCAAGCTATGGTATATAATTCAATATCGCAAGGCCACAATGGATTAACAGATATGTGTGTCAAAAGTGGAAGTAGCAGAGTAGCAATGTAGAATATATACCAAGTAATTTTAATACAACTTTGAAGGTTAGAATGACCTCTCTTGATTTAAAAGCATAACATGAAACCTGGGTGCACAAAGCCAAGCAACTTGCACTCATGGTGGAGTGCACAAGCATATTTATGCATGGTAGAAGTAGGCTGTAGGAACCACCTTTTAAAAGTTTAATGAGAGCCAAGCTACTAGCATTCACAGTGGACTGCAGAAGGGGCCCTAATATGAGAGTGGGACAAACAGTAACGACATCGAGCCCGGTTCTTTTTGAAAACTCAAACGCCTTACTCTCCGCTTGTGTTTTTGAAAGGCAATACCAATTCTGGAGCAAAAAATAACAAAGAGTAGACATTGGGATGAAGATATTCCTCACTATCAATTTAAAACTTTTCCAGTCACATACCTTTGTTACTTTGCAGTACTCCTCGTCAGACCAACAAGCCTCATCCTTGATTTGACCCTTGGGCCAACTAGGGTTCAAGGAAACAGCGGCTCCAGAAGACACAACAACAACTCGTTTAACGTTTGCTCCAACACATGCTTTAAGCACATTAAGTGTGCCGGTTACAGCCGGCTCAATGACTTGCTCCTACAAAATGTATGATATAAACAGGCTTTGGCTTTGCGCAATACAAATTAATTACTCCTAATTCCTAAATATAAATGAAAATAGGAATGAGGATTAACAAGTCTTTTCTTGCCTGGGGATTAGGAACGGTGGTGGAAGGAACCGGAGAGGCAACATGGAAGACGCCGCTGCAGCCAGCAATTGCGGAAGAAAGAGAATCGTAATCCAGTACATCTGCCTGAAAGAGTTTGAGGTTCTGGGATGCTTTCTCAAGTTCAGTCAAATGGGCATATTTGATATCTCCTGCAAAATTCATGGGAAATCCAAATACCTAATTAGTTTGGGAGATCGGTGCGGCACGGTCTGCTCCGATGAAATCACAAAGGACAAAAAAAAATGGGATCATTTCACCATTGATTTCAATTTTGTTGTATTATTTTGTAAAAAAAAATATATTCATATTTTTAATGCTCATTTCAATCGCAAGCAAATTAAGTGTAGCATTCGGCAATAACACAGCAACAAAGAAAAAGGACGAGGTAAGCGCACAGTTTTTTTTTTTTTGCTAAGATAAATACTAGTGTGGGAACAGAGCATAAGGGGAAAGAGTACTCGAAACTAAAGGTGAAAAGGGCAGAAGAAGAAGACGAAAAAAGTAGTGATAAGAAGCAACCAGGTAGTCTAACGGTGCCGTGGACAGTGTAGTGGTTGGAGAGGAGAAGCTTGACAAGCCAAGAGCCAAGGTAGCCTCCAGCCCCTGTCACACAAACTTTTCCCTTGGGCGTCGCCGCCATCACTTTCTTCTTCTTCTTCTTCTTCTTCTTCCCTCCAAGTCCAAGACCAAATGTGATTATATAAAACGTAACCTCACATGCCAATTGGCAAAAGGACAAGTATCCTTCGTAATAAATATATAATTTTTTAATTGATTAATTAAAGGTTGGTTTGGTTGGTCGGCTGGAGCTTATATATAATAAGGTATTATTTTTGGCTTTCTGAGAATAAATTACGATTTAAAGAGTTGGCCTTTTCTTTTGTTTTGTTGCATTTATTTGTTTAATTATCAAAAGCGGCGGCACCAACGAGTGGTTGGAAGAAGTGGAAAGTGGACTTCTTCCTCAGGTACTTGAACAGGGTTCGAGTCCTGAAGTCCTCACTGTTGAGAGGGCTTTACCGTTTACCACTTCCGGCCCGAACAGGATTAATCTCAAATCGTAAAACGGATGAGGATACATGTGGTTACACCAAAAAAAAGTGGCGGCAGCATTATGGCATTTGATAATTGATTTTTTTGATCGAAATTTTTTTAATATTTGAAAGTTATTTTGAATCCCAATTAAATTCGAAATCAAGTCATATCGGATCTCATTAAAAAAAACTCTTTTAATATTTTTTTTCATCCGTAATATTCCAACTAAAAATATTACTCGAGAAACACCAAACCCTTACCACTTGGTAGTAACTGATTCACACCGTTGTTTAAATAAAGTAATAAAATCGAAAAAGCCCAACGAGCAAACATTGGCAGGCCCACTTCACTTCAATCCAATAAATCAAGGCAGAGTAGAGTCCAGAAAGAAGATTATTTGCATTGCAATTTGCTACGGTTTTGAATCCACTCACTCACCTTGCTTGACGATTTGATGACATTTTACAAAACAAAACACCTAGTCTTCAATAATCAGCCAGGAATGAAAAATGCAACTAATTCAACAATATCATGTTTACTTGTGATTAATTAAATTTCTCCTAAAATAATACCACTTAGTCTTAGGTTTTATAAGTATTATTAGGTTTCAATATGATTAATATTGGAAATCTTATCTAATTCATCTATATCATTCTAACCGAATCATTAAAAAGTATTTTTTACCTCAAGAGTATTCAAATTGTCTCATTTGACCCACCCAAAGAGGCTTTATTGTTGGATCAATTAAATGCCTTATAAAAATCTTACTTTGTCATTTTAGTAAAAGATCATTTTAAATTGGATCTTATAATGAAATGAAAAAAAAAAAAGTAGAATTCTTATCATCTCCTGAAAAATAAGAGTTTGAAAAATATATATTGTATTTGAAATTATTGTATATTTAATCTTGATCATTTTATTAACAAAACAAACTTTGTAGACAATTTTTAATTAAAGTTATTTGACTTAAGAAAAAAAAACTTAAAAAAGATTAATTTACGTGAAATTAATTAATTATTTATTTTATTAACATTTTTGTTTTATTTATTTATTTGATAAAATATTGTAGAAAGGGTACATTTCACAAGGCTAGACTCAGTAGAAAAATAATCTACGCTATTTTTGCATAGTTAGAACAAATATTAACGAAGTTAATAAATGGAAGGGGGATGCATATCAGCAAATCTGAGTTAGATTAAAAAAGCAAGTTTATTTTTATTATTACCCTATGTAAGTATTTGAACCAATAAATGCTAAACAAAAAATACAGAAAACTAGTTTTACTTTCCATACTTTTCCACTCTTCTATTTCATCTCCACGTCTTGGTTACTTTTCTTTTTCACTTTTTTTTAAATGAACGTTTGACATTGCACAGTGAAAAGATCCAAATGCTGGTATATTATTTATAAAAAAAATAAGAAAAAAAATCCTAATATTCATTATGGATTTATATTTGATTTGCTGTCACTGTATAAATTTTATATATTGTCATGAATCATAACATATTACTTAATTAATTCATAAATTTTAAATTAAAAATACTTAGATATTATTAAGTTTATTAATGAGGTGCTATGATAGGATTGGATGACAATGTATGAATTTTACATACGGATAATGCATCACAGTGGCGTAACCAAGAATTTGTGTCAATAGGGTCAATATAGAGCTATTCAATGGTTAGACTATTCATTCAAACCCGACGCCCCTCTCCCCTAGCCCTCTTCTAACAAATTTTAAATAGATTTGGACAAAAATAATAAGCCCATTAAATGAGCTTGTGCTTAAAAATCTAAGTTTCGATAGGATCGGACTTAAGTTCACTATTTTAAGTCTAAACTTAGCTTGACCCAATAATTATAATATAATATTTTTTCTTTTGTATTGAGATTATATTTATACTATTGAATAACTAATTACAAATAAAAGAATTACTACATCAAAAGCAACAAAGTAATCATTTATAAATTTGATCAAATTCATATATATTATCTACTATAGAGGTAATTAAGAAAAAAAGCTACAATCGGAAGGTGTGATCATAACAAAGTGAAGAGAGAATTTCAATAAGAAACAAGTAATAAATCAAAATTAAAATGAAAGTAAAAATATGTTAGGAAAAAAATAGAAATATATGCTAATCACTAAAATTTTTTAAATCTCACGAGTTAAATTTATACTCGAAATGAAAGAAAATGTTCAATTTTTTTAAATTAAAATAAATGTATAAGTGAAGATGAAATTTACTTTTTGACCTCTTTTTTTTGGTGAGCAACTGGAATTATATCAGAACAACAAAATGGTGCCTATGCGGGATTACAAGTTATAGTTCTAGGGGTTTGCAACCCCATAACATCATACATCAATGCTAACTTAATACATTCCGGTGGGTGTTCAAAAACAACAAAATGGTCTTCCATGTTGTTTCCCATTTTTGCTAAGCTATCCGCACACATGTTGGCTTCTCTAAAGATTTGTGATATTGAGGCTCGTCGCAGCTGCTGCATTAAGTTCCTACAATCAAAGACAAGAGTAGAGTAAGCATGGGATGGAGGGACTCCATTAGACACGAAGCTTACCACATTTTGTGAGTCCGTTTCAATGTGAATGTCATGAAATCCCCTCTCAATCGCAATTTTTAGCCCATCTCTCAGACCCCAGAGTTCCGCCCCAATGCTCGATGTAAATCCAATATTCCTGGCGAATCCACATATCCAGCTACCATTGGTATCCCTAAAGACTCCACCGGCCGCTGCCTTTCCTGGGTTGCCGTTGGCTGAACCATCTGTATTGAGTTTTAAAAAACCCCTTGGGGGTTTTTTCCAACCAATTTCAATGATCCCTCTTGTGTTTTTAGCTCTATCTGGTCTCATTACCGCCCAGTACTCTTTAGCTGCTTTGATGGTCTTGTGAGCTGTATCATTCACGTCCTCTTGTTCATTCTTGTAAACAAGTGAGTTTCTAGCTTTCCATAAATTCCAAATACCGAATAGGAACAGCACATTCCACGGAATTCCTTCAACTGCAGAATTAACTTTTGAAGTGCTATTAGAGTGAAGCCAAATAACGCAGTCGTCATTGAAATTGATCGACTGACTGATCAAAAACTCCGGCCTTGTCCAAAATTCCCGTATCTTGTCACAATCTCGGATGCAGTGAAGAATCGTTTCTTCTTTGACATTGCACTTGGGGCAGGTCGGTGATGTTTGTATTTTCCTGGCTGCGAGCAGAAGTTTTGTGGCAATCCTTCCATGCATACATTGCCATATAAAGAACTGGATTTTTGGGAGTATTGGTAATCTCCAAATTGATTTCCAAGTATTATTTTCCTCCGGTATGACGTTTCTTGCTAAGAGATATGCTGAACCCATAGAGAAATGGCCTGTTGACGAAAATTTCCAAGAAATAGAATCCTTAGCCTCTCCACTAAGCTGTAAGGGTATAGCTCGAATTTTCTCCTTGATCTCTTCAGGAAGGTGGTTATTAAGTAAATCGAGGTTCCAAGACCCACTGGGGGAGATGACCTCGTTAACCAACATTTTCTCATCTCCTGGTTCCCACGGTCCGTAAATAAAGGAGTCGAGTGGGGTGAGCCCTACCCAGACATCCTTCCAAAAGTAGATCTGAGTTCCATCCCTAACAACCCATCTGATGCCTTTCTCTAAAATTTGAGACGTCCTCCGCATACCACTCCACATTGGTAAACAAGCTTTCCTTATGAAGGTCTCGTTTTTGGAATATTTAGCTTTCAACACTTTCGCCCACATGCTTTGTTGTTCTGTAAGGAATCGCCAGCTAAGTTTTAACATGTTGGCTTCATTAAGGTTGACAAGATCTTTAATCCCAAGACCTCCCATATTTGTTGGGAGCGTAGTGGTATCCCAATTAACCCAGTGAATCTTTCTCTTATCCTCGGTGGATCCCCAGAGGAAATCCCTCGCCAATTTGTTTATTTCTTCGCATGTTTTTCTGGGTAAAGATGTTCCCTGCATATAATAATTTGGGATAGCACCTATAACTGATTTGATAAGTAAGGTCCTACCCGCCATGGACAGAAGTTTTCCCTTCCAGCCTGCAAGCTTGTTTTTAACCCTTTCAGTAATGAACTGAAAACTCGTCCTGCAGTGTTTTTTGGTGATAGGGAATCCCAAATATTTCCCAATGTCATCAGCATATGGGAACCCCACTAGATTGCTAAAAAAGTCTTTTCTTGCTTCCTCCATGTTCTTGGAAAAGAGGATAACCGACTTTTCTGAATTAATCTTTTGTCCTGATCTGCTACAGAATTTTTCGAGGATTGCCGACATTGCATTGCAAGTGGAAATCGAAGCTTTGCCAATAAGAATGAGATCATCTGCAAAGAATAAATGTGATATCTTGGGTCCCCTACGACAAAATTGAAATGGTTCCCATTGTCCGCTTTCACATGCTTCATGGATTTTGAGCGAGAGATATTCCATGCAAAGGATAAAGAGATATGGGGATAGAGGATCCCCCTGTCTAATCCCTCTAGAGGGCCATATTCTTTCCCCTTGTTCACCATTGATAAGAATGTTCAAGGTCGAAGAGGAAATGCAGGATAATATGAGGTCAATCCAATTCTGAGGAAATTGAAAGAAGTAAAGCATATCTCGAATAAAAGTCCATTCGATTCTGTCGTAAGCTTTTTCGAGGTCAATCTTTACCATCATGAAACCTTGATTGCCTTTTTTCCTCTTAAACGAGTGGACCATTTCCTGGGCAATAATAACATTGTCATGAGCCCTTCTTCCAGCAATGAAGCTTGTTTGGCACGGGTGGATGATGCGTGCGAATATTGGTCTAATTCTATTGACGAGGACTTTAGTAACAATTTTGTAGATTGTATTGCACAACCCAATTGGACGAAATTGTGTGATTTTCTCAGGGTTTTCAACTTTTGGGATCAGGCATATAAAGTACTCATTAATGGAATTAGGTATTGACCCGTCGGTGATAGCTCTATCGACTAGGTCGAAGACTGATCTACCCACTATATCCCAGCATCTTTGATAAAAAACTGGGTGAAGACCATCCGGTCCTGGGGCTTTAAAAGGCTTCATGGAATTAGTTGCCTTTAAGACTTCACCCCACCCAAGTTTTCTATTAAGGGATATTCTATCATTTTCGGATAAACAATTACCTTGAATGCTCATGATTGAATTTTCCCTTCTACCATACATAAGTGATGAGGTAAAAAGTTCTATGAAATGCTTGGTAATATGGTCCTTAATTCCAATGGGATCACAAAGCCAATTACCCACTGTGTCCATTAACTTAACAATTCTGTTTCTTCTTCGGTGTTGAATTGTTGAAAGATGATAGAATCTTGTGTTTCTATCACCATCATTTATCCAATCTACCCTAGATTTGAGAGCCCAAATTTCTTCTTCCATCTTGAGAATATGGAGATATTCAGCTTCCAATTCTCTTTCCAATTTGACTAGTTGGCTATTACCTGAGTTTGAATAGTTTTTTTGAATACCCTCTAGTCTTGCCCTAATTCTTCTCTTCCTCCAAAAAATGTTCCCAAAAGTATGTTGATTCCACCACCTAACATCCCTTTGAAAGATTGGTATTGCTTCTAAAACCGAATTGTTAGCTTGATTCCAGGCATTTTCCACAATAAATTTGAAATCCATGTGGGAGAACCACATCGTCTCAAAACGAAAAGGTCTCCTACCATAGTTTGGTCTTCTTGGGAATAGGTCTAGTAAAATTGGGCAATGGTCTGAGTGGATTCTTGTAAGATGAAAGAGAGTTGCTTCAGGGTGGGCGAGTGTCCATTCTCCATTGGCCCACGCCCTATCCAACCTCTCTCGTATAATTTGGCCATAATGGTTCTTATTCGTCCAAGTGAATTGGCTTCCCACAAATCCAACATCCGCCATTCCACATTCACGCATACATTCGTGAAATAGCCTCGCTCGCCTTCTATTGATTGGTTTCCCACCCATTTTTTCGGAATCATCAATAAGTTCATTAAAATCCCCCATCATAAGCCATGGGAGTGTATGAGTATTAGCAAAATCAGAAAGTTCATGCCAGAGCTTATGCTTAAATTCAAGTTGTGGTCTAGCATAGATAGCAGATAAAATCCAAATGGGGTTAGGTTTAGTAGTGTGTACCTGGACAGTTGCATATATGACCTGAGGAGTCGTATGCAGAATGTTGACTTCCACTTCTGTATCGTGCCAAAGAAGCCAAATGCCACCTGAAAACCCTTCAGCATCTACCCTGATCACATTTCCGAATCCTAGTGATTTACTAACTTCGTCAGCTCTCTGTCCCGAAATTCTTGTTTCCGTGATGATAACCAAACTCGGATTATTGATTCGGACAAGGTCTTTGAAAGCATTTTTAAAATTTGGGCTTCCCGCCCCTCTGGCATTCCAACACAAGATTCGCATCGGATAACTTTCAGCTGTGGGCAGGTTCAGTAACCATTCCGCCAGTTGTGGAATTATCTTGACTTCCCCTGATGACGTCTTGCATACCAACTTCGGAGTAGAGTGGTGTTGAGGTATTAGCATTGTTGTATATTCCCTCTCCCTCGTATTTCCTACTGTGGAGGTTTTGATCAGAAGACTGAGAGGATTCGACACTGGCTCCATTGTGCACAGATATGCTAGCTCGCTGTCTTCCCTGGACTTCAGGATTCTGACTGTGTCGATGAATACCTGATACATCATGATCTTTTTTAATTGAGGCAGAGGTTCCATCCTCCGGATGATTGGCATCTGGTAATTTTGGTTCAGCAAGAGCATGTGATTCTGTAAGTCCGGCACGTTGATGTTGATAGCCAGATTGTTCCAGGCTAGCATTATCTCCTCTAGACTCCAGTCGTTCTCCTGAGGTTCCCTTCCATAAATGATCTCCGTTGCCCTTTTTAAACTCAGTATTCTGTTTTCCAGCACCAGAAAATGCATCTCCAAGTGCGAAAAATCCTCCGCTCCGCTGGTCATCTCTACTGGATGCTCTCGTATCCTTTCCCGGTCGGTGTTTGCCTAGCCTTCCTTTGCTTGAAAAATTAGTTGTTAAACTAGCAAAGCTGAAGGTGGATTGTAATGGCATATTTTGCGTGATATCTTGTTTATGATCTTTTGATTTTGGCGCCAACATCACTTCACCGTCTGTAGTAGTTTCCTTTCCCATGCTCTCCACTGTGTCAGTGTAGTGTCCATCGGCCATCTTTTCAACTCTTCCATTTGCAGCTACCTCTTTTCCTATAGGTAGTGCACTGTTGATTGGCTTAGGTGTTACCCGTTGGTTCTCTTTGCCTGTACCATCCTCTATCTTTGCCTTTCCCTTGTCAGACCTCTTATGCGTCGGGTTTGGGCTTGGGTTATCCGTTGCGATTGGACCCCGTTTTGGTTTGTCCCTTCTTCGGCGCACCATCATCCATGGTCCGTACATCTCGTCACCCTCCTGTTTCGCCGTTCCACTGCTTCCTTTCTCCATGGGTTGCGTCGTCGAGTCCTCCTCGACTGTATTCTCTTGTCCCGTTGTGCATTGATCCTTCCTATGACCAAGTATTCCACATTTGAAACAAATATTAACCCCTTCGTAGAGAACGGGTTGGATAATCTTTCCCACCCTAACTTTTGGTACAAGAGGTTTGTCCAAGTCAACTTGGATGCAAATTCTTGCAAATCTCCCTCTCGTACTTGCTTCAGTAAAGGTATTTATCTTCAACAGCTTTCCAAGCTGGTTGCCAATTCTTCTGAGAATTTCTTTGTCAAAGAACTCCATAGGAAGTCCTGGGAGTCTTGCCCATACCGCGGTTGTGGTTGATGCTTTTGAAGATTCAGCGACAAAGCACGGTTCCCATAATCTCATCGTGAGATAGTAAGGTCCCACGAACCAAGGTCCGCCATAGAACACTTTTTGAAAGTCTTCTTGCCTCTGAAACCGGAACAAAAAGAAGTCTTTACCAAGATCTATGCATTGGAGATTCCCAGTAGGTTTCCATTGAGCAACAGCCTTAGAATAAAGGAAACTGTAGCCAACCGATCTGCCAAACGTTTTTACGATAATGGCATTTTTCCATGGTTGTCTGATTCTATTCTTTTCCTCCTTTGAGAGACTTATGGTAGGTATTTCATCTCCATTATCCATCTCTTCATCCGACTCTTCATCCAAGTAGGTTGGTTGATAGGTAAAAGAGAAATCACTTGTTCCCTCATTTCCCATTAAAGAGTCTCTATATGAGGGAAGAGTCTGGCTATTATCCCTCATCATGTGGTCATTTACCGTTCCGTTTTGCTTGAAATCGCCGTTCTTTGTGCGTTTTACACTTCGTAGTTTCAGATCGTCCACCTCTGTGTTAGTCGGAGACTTGAAAACCATAGGAGCTTTTGCATAAATTAATAAATTTTTTCAGTTACCTTTTTTTTTGCGTTTTTCTTACAAAGCAAAACTTTAATGCTTTTAGAACAAGTGTTCACTTTTTGACCTCTTTAATAACTAATTTTAACGAATTTTAGTGGTGTTAGTTTGAGAAAAACGCTATATTTTTTTAGCTAAATATACATATGTATATATTAATTTATCTATTTTTCAAAAGTTGAGTGGGTCAATTGACCCCACTCAACTTGATGTGACCATGTCACTGATGCAACCCATATAAACTCATTTACTATTTCCTAAGAATAATAAGATGCAATAAGCGACGAAAATGAGGTTATCATAATGCTCACAAAGTTTTTGTTCATAAGAATATTTGCAAATTATAATGAAAAAAAAACCATCAAATTAACTCTCAATTATTGCATTAATATAAACATATTATTATAAATGATAAATTAACTACCTTTTAAAAGTGATTTAAGGACACTCGCAAACCAATAGCAAAATTCATTTGTAATCCAATACTTCATAGTTTATGTAAAATTAATTGAACATTTTGCTAAGAAAAAAAGTCTTTTTCAACCGTAGGTTTTATAGGATTAGAAAAATACATATTATTTTATAAAATAAATAATAAAAATGAAATAAAAACATAAATTAGTGTCCACTAGACCAAAACCAATATATTTATCGACTAGAAAAATGACACATAGATCTTGATACAAATATAAAAAAACATAAATTAGATATTAAGAATTAATATTAAAGAAATAAAGAAAGGGACAAAATATTTTGTTTATACTCTACAATTTTTAATGATTCTTCCTAGTACTTTCTTCCCTCTAATAAACCTCCCTTAGTAGAAACCAAGCCTAAGGCAGGCAGCCATCAAAATCTCCTTTTTAATTTAATTTTTTTTTCTTCTAACAATATAAAAAGCTTAAATTCCATGTGACTTGACTCCACCGTTGCCCATAAGCACAGACGACCGCCATCCCTTCCGCTTTCGCTGCCACTTTTGTCAACATTCAATGGTTTGAAAAGTCTTTAGCTACAACGATAATATGCTTGGCTTGCCGACGGCTGCAGTCCCATGTAATTAAAATATTCTTTTCCTAAGGCCACGATTCTTCTTTTGGAGCCATCAACGGTCATTATCAATTTATTTTCTTTTCTTGTCCAATTAGGCATTCTTAAATAAACTATTACATGGATTGGCCTTATTTTCTCCTCCGCCCCATTAATGCATATTTTTTCTATGAAGATGATGTTCAAGTTGCCTTTTTCAATATCTTATGTCAGCTTGAAGTTTTGAACAAGCTCTCATTCATTCATTCATTCTCTCCCTTCTTCATCGTTCTATCTGTGATTCTGTTTTTTTTTTTTCCTCCTGATTTCTTGATTCATTTGGCTGTAATGAAATTTCTTGTACTGATAAGAGAGTTTTGTGTTCGAAGACTCGTCAAGAGCAAATGGAAAAACCAGTCAGGAAGAAAGTTTTGCAGCAATCAATTCTGGTTTGTCCTGTTTTTCTCCTCTGTTTTATTCTTTTCATTACTCTGTCTTCGCCACCTGTTTTTCTATGGGAGGCTGGAGGGGTTTGTTTATTTCCCTAGTAGCGATAGCTCAAAGTATCATCCAATTTATTTGACTAGAAATTCGATTAATACTAAAACTTCATCAGACAACACAAAGAAGAAGATTCCTAGTTTAACTTATGAGAATTCCAGCAGAAAGCTAAACAAAAATAAAGATTTATGCTCGGGTCGATACGTTTATATTCATGATCTTCCTGAGCGGTTCAATGAAGTTGTGGTCAAAGATTGTCAGCTGATTACCAGGCCCACTGATAAATACAGTATGTGTAGATATATAGAAAACTCTGGTTTAGGTCCTCGGATTGAAAATTCTGCTGCTTTAGACTTATGGAAGAACAACTGGTTTTCCACGAACCAATTCTTGCTGGAGGTTATTTTCCATAACAGAATGAAGAAATACAAGTGCTTAACCAATGATTCAACCCTGGCCTCTGCTATTTTTGTGCCATATTATGCTGGGTTGGATCTTCGTCGATATCTATGGGGATTCAATACCTCCATGAGAGATTCATCAGGTATTGATTTGGTTAAATGGCTTTCAGAAAAGCCTGAGTGGAAAAGAAGGTGGGGTAAGGATCATTTCTTGATTTCAGGGAGGATTGCTCGGGATTTCAGGAGGCAATCGAACAGGAAGTCTGATTGGGGTAGCAAGTTCAGGTTCCTGCCAGAGTCTGGGAATATGTCAATGTTAACAATTGAATCAGGGTCCTGGAAAAATGACTTTGCTATACCATACCCAACATACTTCCATCCTTCAAAAGATAATGAGGTTTTTCAATGGCAGGAGCTAATGAGAAGACAAAACAGGCCTTACTTATTCTCTTTTGCCGGTGCCCGAAGATCCAGACAGAAAGGTTCAATGAGGAGTGAGATTATCAGGCAATGCCAAGCTTCAGGGAACTTGTGCAATTTGCTAGACTGTGATTCTGTTGAGCATAAATGTGATGATCCAGTTGAGTTGATGAAGATGTTTCAAAGTTCAATCTTTTGCTTGCAGCCTCCAGGGGATTCATTGACCAGAAGGTCAACTTTTGATTCCATTTTGGGTGGTTGTATTCCAGTGTTCTTCCATCCAGGGAGTGCTTATTCACAATATGTATGGCACTTGCCAAAGAACTACACCAAGTATTCTGTGTTTATATCACCGAAGGATTTGAGGATCGGAAAAGTTAGCCTCAATCAGACATTGCTTCAAGTTTCCGAGGATGAAGCATTAGCAATGAGAGAAGAAGTCATAAGATTGATTCCCAGGATTATTTATGCCGATCCTCGGTCTAGATTGGAGACTGTTGAAGATGCATTTGATTTAGCAGTCAAGGGAATTCTCAAGAGAATACATACACTAAAGAAAAGTGATTTTTCAAGGAAACTGGCCTCTGGTTAGAAATTAGAATCTGATTATAAATTTGAGGAAAATTTTCCTGATAAAAATTTTCGACAAAGCGCATCACTTGCTTTCTCGATATCTCCATGAACCAACTGCTTCACACAGTTCACATGATGAGAAGAGCCATTGCAAACATGTCTGGCTTGCATTTCCACCCACCTCTGATGACCTCTAAGACATCAACTTTGGCTTGAGATTTGAATTAACAAGTTGAAGTTCATTAAAAAGTTTGAAACCCAGTGGATTGTTCTTCATCTTCTTATCTTTTGCCTTGAGATTTGTCACCATAAACCGCCATTAACACTGGCTGCATTGATTCGCATTTGACATGTTGAACTTCGAAATTTTGATGGTGTTGGGTTGATTTATATGATATTGGTGTCAAATGGGTTTCGAATATTGATTTGCGATGACTTCTTTTGTCTTAAGAATTTCATTTTCTTTTGCTATGCTCTGTTTTCTCTCAATTTTTCTTTAATAAATTCTTTTCTTTCAAATTTTCCATGTACCAAGCCCAATCTTAAACGGACATACAATCAGTTAAGCATTTTCCTTCCAATTTCCGTTCCCAAGTAAATTTCTCCAATCAGTCAAAATAATTTGGTGATTTGGGGAGTTGGTAAAACATATGTTTTAACCTGGGATTTAATAATTTTGAAAAATTAAGATTTTAGTCGCCCTCACCTTTTAATTCAGTCCATTGAGCATTCACCGACGTGAGAAGATTAACAATTTTCTATAAAGAATATTTATTACAAAACAGTATAGAAGAAATCTGATAATTCTTACTTTGGAGAAAAAAGAGAGAGTTCAACATAAGTTGTTTTTGTGTGTCTACAAAAGAATAGAAGAATTTTATCTATAACAAATAGATGTCTATCTCTACAGATATAAATGCTCAATAGATCTCTATTTGTATAGACACTACAAAAAATAACATTTTTAAAGGCAACCTTATTTGGGCGGTTTTAAAAACCGTCGGCATTTTCTTTTTCGACTTGATTTTTGCTGGCTTTGAAACAACCGCTGATGTTAACAATACTTTCTAGGGCACTATGAATTTAACACCCAACTCCTTTAAAGCAAAGCTAGAAAAATCTTATACTTCTCCAAATTTTCTTTTTCCTTCTTCGTATGTAGTCAGACTTCACCTAATTTTAAATTCAAACCCTAACTTTTTCCTCTCACCATCCTCGCTATTAGCTCTGCTATACTACCATCATTGTCACCTCTGCTCTCATCACCGTCGCCGTCAGTTCTATCGCTCATGACTATCACCGTAAATTCTTCAATTAGGTAGTCTCCAAATAAAGTGCTTGCACCCTTCTCTCAAACTCAAACCAAACAATACACAAACGAGACTTATGAGGCAAATCGTCGTCTTCACTCTAATCTCTTCTTCCCTTGCTTCCGCTTTCGCCTTTGCCTCTGTCTTCACTTCTGTTTTTGGAGGTTAGTATCTCAATACCCATTGTCGCATCTTTCTTTCATCATAAGTTTTATCACGAATTTGTTTATTTATTTATTTATTTGCTTATTGTTCTTCAGAAAATTAAAGATAACAACAAGATTAAGATTTTCACCAAAATTTAGATTAAAATAATAAATCTTAAAAAAAATAAACCTTTTAAATTCTATAGCATTAAAGAAGTACGATCTATGGAATCTTCCCACAAGAGCATCACAATCCTTTAAATAGTGATAATTATTGTAGTGCTAGTGATGCACTATTACTATGTAGGTGTCAACGTTGCATTTGTCCTTGATTGTTAAACCTGATCAACTTAAATGCTTTTATGTTTGTTAAATTTCTAGTAATACTACATTGACGATCCATATTTAATATTATGGCAACTAAATGACGCATTGTCATCATTTGTTGCATTTTATAAAAATTTAAGTTTGGTCAACTTGATATTGGAGCTGATTGCTTTATTTGCTACCATTTACATTATCTATTTTTAGTCTTTTAGGTTTTTGCTAGATGCTACTTTGAGATAGGCTAATTTGCTTTCTTGTGCTTTTGCCGCTAATTAGTATTTAATGTTCTACATCTAAGCTATGGTGCCAGCTCTGCCTTGAACCTCCAAGGAAATTTCTCTTTACTTGTTGCATTCACCATTAATTTGCTTTCTTGTGCTTTTGCTACTACTTAGTATTTACTGTCCTACATCTTGTGAAACTCTTGGTTATTATTCTAATGCCTAAGACTACTTTAATTTTTGCGTTAAACGTTCATTAGAATTATGATATTTTTTTGTTAAGGTATACTTAAATTGTAAATGGTTTATTATTTACCATAATTGATAAAAGATTTTACCTAGCACTTCAGTCTATCAAATATGGAGTCACTTGTCTGCTGCTCCAGTTTCAATTGTTACTGTGCAAGAGGCATTCTAAAATTTTCTCTTTTAGTTGCCTTATAAATGCCTTTGAAAATCTTTATACAAGGCATGTGACTCTGTGCATGCCAAGTATGTGAATAGGATAATAGTCATTGCTATTATATTCTAAAATTTCAACGGTGTGACTTCTCTACATGTTAAATTGTGACGTCCCCGTCACTTCATCTTATCACTTATCTTTTTCCTTTTTTATTTAGATTTAGTTCATCAATGTCATCCATCTTTTCTTTTTATTAGCTAATTACCAATAGCTCAATAGACAAAATATTTCTTTCAATAAAACCTAATAATGATATATATACATATCATTCCATTTCCACAGGATCTCATACATCATCTTATTTTACATCCCCGACATCCTATATACATAAAGACTAATTGTACTGTACCGTAGCTGAATTAAAATTTACTATACATATGAACATATGAGTATACCTTCTATACTAACTGGGAAGCGTATTGAGAAGGTACACCGCAATCTTTCCAAAACAAGCTCCTCTATTCAAAGCGAAGCTCACTTCAGATAATCTATAGGAAAAATGGTAGTAAAAGGGTGAGTTTACGCTTAGTAAGAAAAGTATGTAAAAGAGCGTACTATGCCTCTATATGCATTTTTCCTACTTGGCTCTATAATGTCGTGTAAAGCATTATAAAGCATGCATCATAAACATCTTCCATGCATTGTTTTCAATCATGCATATTTATTTTCAATGACATGGCAAACACACTTTCTTTAAAACATCATACTTAAACTTCTTTCTTTAAAACATCATACTTCATATCATACTTTAAAACATACATTATATACTTCTTCATACATACATCTTGTACTTTGAAATAGATGGAGACTATGTACAGTATTTATGCGATTGAGTTGTCATATAAACCGTTCATTCCCATTTATATGACTGTAATCATGCATTAGTACAGTAGTGCACTCTGTATAGGTCAGGGATTCTCTCCTGCCTTTAGAAATCCATAGTGAACACTAGTCAGGTGTCGCATGTGGGATTGAGGACCTGACTAGGGTTCCTCGCTCAACATACATATTACTGAGGACTTGATCAGAGTCTCTCAGCCATCAGAAATGCATAATCATCACGCAGTCCATAGTCTCAAAACATTTATTGTATACTTCTTTCTTTCAGAAAACACTTTGGTGTTTAAAACATTTTGGCTTTGAAATTCTCTTTTCATACAGGGCAGTCGACTGGTCTTATAAGGCAGTCGGCTGCCCCCATGTATTTTTAAAGATGAAGTCGGCTGGTTTTGAAACAGAATGCATTTTGGCAAATAGCAGTCGACTGTCCCATATAGCAGTCGACTGGTTTGAAACAGAATGCTTCTGGGTAAATAGCAGTCGACTGGCTTACATAGCAGTCGACTGGTTTGAGTCGGTTTTCGAAAAACGGCGTTTTGGTTGTCTCTTGGCAGTCGACTTCCCTTTAAGGCAGTCGGCTGCCCCTAGCCTAATTAGTACTAGGAGACAAGTCTGAAAATGTCATTTTTCCTGCATGAAATCAGCTGGTGTTTCTTTCCAAACCACATATAAACATCATAAAACATGCGGACATAGCCGCCTTACGTCCGTTACATAAATTTCTTACCTCGATTCCTTCGAGAACGCAAGATCACTTGATGCATCACCTTAGCTTTTTCATTTCCTCAACCTAAAATCATCATATCAATTCAAAACTTTAAACCATCATCATACTTATATCATACTAACTCAAAACAACTCCAAATCATAAACAAAGTTGTAAGAACCATCTTCTTCTCTTACCTTCACTAGAGACCAAAATCTCAAACCTTGAGATCTCTTCCAATACTTGGAATTAATCCACCAAATTTTGGATATCTCTTAGTCTAACGACAAGGATCGTTTTTTCATCTAATGAACTTAATGAATCGATGGGGGATTAAGGGAGTTTATCAAGGTAGCTGGAGATGAAAGCTTGGAAGATTGGAGATGGAACGATGGAGAGGGCTGGAGGATAGGGGTTGACGTTGGTGATGGCTGGTGAAGGTGACTCATGCACTTGCATTAAATGCCTCCCTATCTCTTTAATCATCTCAGCCATGCTTCCTTTGACTCAAGACCATTTGACCTTCATTTAATTATCCTTCTCCCATTCAAACATAAGCCACATGTATTTCAATTACTAAATTAAAATTCTGATTTTCATTCTTTTCTTATACTCAATTATTTTCCTGACATCACATAATTTCTTTGATAATTTTACTTTCAATTCTCTTTATTTCTTACATGTTCCATACATCATTCATACATCATTTATACCTCACTTACCTATCAACTTCATGTTTATTTAATCATATGGAATTGAACTTCTTTACATACATGGAGGAATACATGGAAATTGGGGATTTCACATAAATCAATGGAAAAAAAAAGATATTGCTATCATATGCTGCATGTTATCTCTTTAAATTATTTTTTAATGATTTCTTCAAGCCAATAGAGATAGAACAATCTATTCCTGAGGATTTAAGAAACCATGTATAGTATATCAACGTTCAATTAAGAGCTTTCATTCTCTTTATTTTTTATCTTTTATTTTTTTATAGTGTAGGTTGATGCATCAAGTTCATTGTAGTTACTACGTGCAAATGCTTAAGTGAAGATGGAAGCTTTGAGGATGATAGTTAGTATAAAACCTAGCTAGAAACTTCATGCTTGAATTAGACTTCTAGGAAGTTTAGGCAATCTTTATGCCTATTTTAATTAGTTTTTGAGGATGTTATTTGTTATTTTGGGAAGGTAATTGTTGCTTTGAGAATGATGATTGGTATTTTGATTATTTTTTTTGGTTTGTATGCACTGTGAATTGAGCTTTGAACATTCTGTTTACTGCATAAATGTTTTGTTGGCTCCATTTTTCAAAAGGCCTACATTTTCCTTCACGCATATTCAAACTTTTTGCTTGTTTTCGTTGTTATATTACTTAGTATAGGTAGCTAATGCATTCATTATTTTTTATTTGGCCTTGACTTTTCTATTTTATATATTTTGTAGCCTTTTCATACAACGAGTCAACTGTTCATAAAGGTAATTTTAGTGAATTGATTATCTCTTTGTCTAGGGTCCTTTTTATTGGGTAAATTTGTACTGACTGGTATAATTCTGCCCATTATGATAATAACTTTATCAAAGAAAAATTGTTTTTCCATGCAATTTTATTATGTAGAATTGGAGCTATCATTATGTCTCTTAGTTTCTATTTGATATTTGTCAAAAACACATTTTGCCTTTTACTTGCTTTGATGTTTATAATTTAATGTTAATATCTGACATGTGATAGGCTTGTGATAGTTCATTAAGGTCATCTATTATCAACTTAAATATGGATTTCAAAAAGATCACAGTGTTGCAAAGGCAGGAGCATCAACATAATTATATGGTTTATGGTTTTCTTTTGATAACTTTTTGAGTCACCTTTGCAAATTAATTACTTGTTTTTTTTTTAATGCATGGTTGTCATGTGCTTACTGAGTACTAATAATTAGATTATTATTTCACCATGAGATAGTTGAAATCTACCATCTTTTTGTAAGTTCTGGCATTTCTTTAGCAATAGGAGCACCTGACTTATTTGTTTTATTTTCACCTAACCTGTCTTATTTTTTAGTCACATTAGCCTGCTCTAAGATTGATTAGTAGTTTGATGATGGAATTACAAGATTTCTTTTCATTGCTGCAAGATGCTTCAGTTATTGATGGAGATTTTCTCTTATGGTTATGTGTAACTCTTCATGTAGTTTTTCGTCAGTAAAGAAGAAAAGCTTTCAATTTTTATTGATTTCATAGTAAATTATGTTAGTGGAAATCCTGACTTCAGCCTTTGAGAACTTGCAGACAAGGAAATTAAAAGAGTTGCTTGAAAACAGTTTAGGATGGGAATTGCAGCAGAAAAGTAGAGTTGATGGAATCTACTTTAAAGAGGATAATGAGGTCTGTAATTTTTTTCATCTGCATAAACTTTAAACTCTCTCTTTCTCCTACCTCACCATTCCTTAACTTGTGAATATACAGGTTTTCCCTCTTTATGTAAATGGTGATCTTACCTTATGATTTCAAATGGAGGTAATTGAAGAGTACATGTTTGTACCAGAGACATTATTTCTGCAGTGAATTACATTGATTATTGTCTTTCCAACCATTCAATTAACAAGCAACAGTTATGTTAACTGTTATGTTAACACATACTGCAAGGAGATATGTACACCTCAAGTGGAAGAGTTCTGTTATGTTACTAATAACATATACTGTAAGGATGAGGCAAAATCCAATTTAGAGATTCATTTCCAATTTTCTTTTTTCTTTTCACCATAGCCTGCATAAACATATATTTCCTTGCTTTGACTGTTGTAGATTTTGTAAATGGAATCTACTGTGCTGAAATACTTAAAAGTTTGAAATGACAGGCTCAATTGCTAAATTTTTTCTCAAGTAATGCCTCACTCTCTTATTCCATACAATGTGTAGTTTATAAAAGTTGCTAGATTATTGACATGATTCATGAAAACTTCCAATCAATTTGTTCATGCTGCCTAAATGATCAATCAGGTATCTCTCTCATAAACTAGTGTTTTTACATTCATTTTTATGATTTTGTTGCACAAACTAGGTTTAGTTTATGTTATATTTGTATATCTTGATCCTTAGTTTCATAGTTTTGTAAGTTCAATGCCCTTTCTTTCATCTTCTCTTTTTTCATATTGTAGGTTTCGGATGAATTCAATTCATTAGGATCACTACATGCAACCAACTAGTCTATGGCTGGTTGGTGGTTCTTTCCTTGCAATGGGTTGATTCTTTATTTGATTTTTAAGGATGTTATTAGTATTTTGATAACTTTTTGTTTGTATGTACTTTGAATTGAACTTTTAACAAATGATGGTAGTTGGGAATTAGAAATCATTTGGGTTTGCATTAAGAACAAATGATGAGTTTTTTTATGAATTTATAGATTGTTCATTTTTTTGGCCTTATTAATCTTATTTTTTCTATTTTAACAATGTTAATGAGAATCAAAGTCTTCAATTCTTTATCTTTGGATTGTGTAATGTTTATATGTTCAAAATACATTAATGATGATCAAAGTCTTGACGATCAAAATATATGTTGCTTTGTTTTACATTTTTTTATTTGTTTTTAATCCAAAAAATTACTAAATGTAAACTAGTTATAAAAAAAAAGAGGAAACACAATGATTTAAGATAAAACTTAATAAATATAAAATTTAACATTTAAAATAAGATTTTTACAGGTATTTTAAAGTGTTGATAAAAGCTTTTAAATTTAAAATGAAATAAAATATAAAATTTTCAAATTTCAAATAATTTTTATCGACATTTAAAAGTGCAGATATAAACTTTTAAATTTAAAATAAAATTTAATAAATATAAACGTATCAAATTTCAAATAAGAGTTTTGCCGACAGTTTAAATTGTAGGTAAAAGTTTTTAAATTTAAAATAAAGCTCAATAAATATAAAAATTTTAAATTTCAAATATGACTTTTGTTAGCACTTTAAAACGTTGGTAAAAGTCTTTTACTTTTAAAGGCATTTAAAAGCTACAGGAAAAGTCATGCCCAATTTGTCAGACCTTTGCCGACACTAGAGTACATCATTGCTGGTAGACCTTCACTGGCATTCACCCGCCGGCGGTCAACCGACAGTCAACAAACTGCCAGTAAGGTTTTTACCGGTGGTTCATTAGTCTTTTACAGACGCTTATAAGTGCCGGTAAAAGTCAATTTTTTTATAGTGAAATATAATTATTATAACTATCCAAATAGATCTGCTTAGACAAACACAATTATCCAAACACAATTATTGATAAATTATCTATACTGTTTTAAAAAAATAACTTTTAACATCGCATGCAAGTGATTTATTTTATTAATTTGAAAATATTTTGATAGATATATAGATACACCTATACAGTGTAAAACTAATTTAATTTTACATTGTTTTATATATTTTTTTATTGATCTAATCATTGAATTTTATCATATATTAACGTAAATAATGCATGTCAAAAATTTTAAATTAATCGAAAAATGCTTAATTACTTATTTGATATATTAAAACTTTAACAGTTAATATATATTGAAAAAAGTTACTCACAATCTAAATAATAAAAATATCAGATCAAATCAATATTTTTCGTGCATAACAATTACGAGTAAATTGTTAAATCTATTTATTGGTTTGTAAAAATATTTATTTCATGTGTAATTATAAAAATTGTATAAAACAATTTATATTACACTAATGTCACTTAACCCCTCATTCAATGTGTGTACGTATGTGCGCTAATCGGCTAAGTTTCTTTATATTTTACTTTGTTGTGTATCTTTGGATATTATTTTTGACATTTACCTGGGAATGGATATTCTATTTGTTTTTCATTCTAAAGTAAGTATAGTCCATCAAAGACAAAAAGGCAAACCACAAAATTGACTTGGTAAATATTAAAAGACTTGAATTTAACAACTACTGGATCAAAATACAAAGAAACTTAGGTTGAATTTTGATTTTTTTCGTGAAGTTTCTCTTCCAGTTTCCTCCATTCATCACCAACTTTTATGTATCTTTTGTTTTCTTTTTCATTTTAAATTAAACAGGTATATTGTTCACGAATTATCATTTAAATTCGTGAACAGGAATTTGGTTAGCATATTCTTAATTTGAACTGGCATCAATTCAGCTATGTTATTATTATATTATTTTTTGACCAAGTTCGATATGATTATATTAGCAATAAATAATTCTTTTTAGTTAACTTCAATTATAAAATACATTTAAAATATACTAAAATATTAATATAAAAACAATTTAATATTAAATAAATTTTAAAATACTAATATAAGCCTAATCTTACTTGACCCTTACTTGAGCCTAGTCAAAAACACCTCTTAAAAACCAGACAAATATGTCCCATTCACATAATTGAAACTTACAGTTTGCAGCGGTTTATCATTAACTTATCCAATGAAGGTTAGTCATCGAGGCATTTTCCTTTCAATTTCCATTCCCTAATATGTAAGTATTTCAGATTACCAAAGTTTCCAAAAACCTCTATCAACTGCGTTAATTTTCTGGAATTTCCATGGCTACCAAAGGCTTCTCTGAAGCATCTTCTTTTAGTTCTAAATCGAAATATGAAGTGTTCCTAAGCTTCAGAGGCCAAGACACTCGCAAGACCTTCATGGGTCATCTTTACAAAGCTTTGATCGACGCTGGAGTAAATACCTTCATAGATGATGATGAACTTCCAAGAGGAAAAGACATCTCCTCAGAACTAATCAAGGCGATCCAAGAATCAAAAATTTCTATCGTTGTCTTTTCCAAAGGCTATGCTTCTTCCAGGTGGTGCCTTAATGAACTTGTCAAGATTATAGACTGCAAAAACACAATAGGGCAGATTGTTATTCCAATCTTCTACGATGTTGGACCTTCTGATGTTCGGAAACAGACAGGAAGTTTTGCAAAAGCTTTTGTTGAACACGAAGAACATTTTGAAGCAGATATGGAGATGATCAAAAGGTGGAGGGCAGCTCTTTCAGAAGCTGCAGATTTATCTGGTTGGGATCTACAAAACGTTGCAAACGGGTATTTAATTCTTTCTAATTAAGATTAACTTTTTAAAAGAATGTTTAAAATATATGCATGGTTTTAAATAACAAAAAATAAATTGAACAGAACCAATTTTAAATTAGGATAATCAACTTAAAACATTATTCTTTGTTGTTATTTTGGGTTGCTTTGATTTCATAATTTGTGTCTGTACTCGATGGTTGGGGCAAATCTTACCCCTTGTAATACCTGGATAGATTGTCTTTACTGCCAAGTTAATTATATGTTCTCTGCAATGACCAAATTTGCTGTTAAAATAATTAATAACAAGAAATCTCTCAGTCAATTTCATTTCTTTTTCTTTTTGGCTCCTTTGTCACTCTCTAAATTTGCAGGCATGAATCAAAGTTTATCCAAAAGATTATGGAAGATGTCCTCAAAAAAATAAAGCGTGTTCACTTGCATGTTGCCACTCACCCAGTTGCTTTAGAATCCCGCGTCAAAAAGGTAACGGCATTGTTAAGCATGGGATCTGATGATAAAGTTCACATAGTGGGCATTTATGGAATGGGTGGTATAGGTAAAAGCACTGTAGCGAGAGCTGTCTACAACTCTGTGAGTGATGGCTTTGATGGAAGTAGCTTCCTTTCAGATGTTAAAGATATATCTAAGCAACCTAATGGTCTTGCTAGTATACAACAACAACTCCTTTCTGATATCCTGAATTCGAAAAGTATTAGGATTCATAATGTTGACAGAGGAATAAATTTGATCCATGAAAGGCTTTCTTGCCAAAGAGTTTTTATTGTTGTTGATGATGTGGATGATTCAACTCAACTGAATTCATTGGTTGGGGATCGAAAGTGGTTCGGTCCTGGAAGTAAGATTATTGTTACAACAAGAGATGAACGTTTGCTGACTGAATTAGAAGTTGATGAAAGATATAATGTTAAAGAATTGAATCCTGAGGAGTCTCTGCAGCTTTTCAGTTGGCATGCATTTCGGAGGCCTAGTCCCACAAATGGTTACGTCCAACTTTCCAAGAGTGTGGTGGATCATGTTCAAGGACTTCCCCTAGCCCTTGAAGTTCTTGGTTCTCATTTGTTTAAAAGAAGCCAACTTGAATGGGAAAGTGTGGTGGAAAAATTACAGCTAATACCATATGACCAAATTCAGAAGAAGCTTAGGATTAGTTTTGATACACTAGATGATCAATTGAAGGCCATATTCCTTGATATTGCCTGTTTCTTTATCGGAATGGAGGAAGAATATGTTGTAAAAATACTAGATGGTTGTGGCTTCTCTCCAGTAATTGGTGTTAGTGTTCTCTTAGAGAGGTCCCTCATAACAATTGACCAACATGGTCGGAAAATAAAAATGCATGACCTACTTCGAGACATGGGAAGAGAGATAGTTCGAGAAGTGTCACCAAATCATATTGGAAAACGCAGTAGGCTATGGTTTCATCAGGACGTAGTGAACGTACTAAGAACAATCATGGTAAAAGTTTCTAAAAATCATAGGGCAGTACTATGTTTTTTCAATTTAGTTTTTATGTTGTCAAGTTGTTATATATGTATTATGTTTGATAAACGGAATGATATTTTTTTTAGGGAACTAAAGCTGTGGAAGGTCTTAGCCTAGACGTATCAGGCAGAGAAGATGTCATTGTTAGCACCGAAGCATTTGCAAAGATGATCAACTTAAGATTACTAAAAATCAATTCCGTACGTTTCTCTTCTGGATGCTATGAAAAGTTTTCCAAAGAACTACGATGGTTTTGTTGGCACAGATGTCCTCTAAAAGCTTTACCACCCAACATGGAATTGGACAACCTTGCTGTTCTTGACATGCGGTTTAGTAATTTCAAAAAAGTTTGGAAAGAGACGAAAGTAATTAAAATCACTTAGCAAAACCAATGACATTCATTTTCTTTTCTATGTGAATAATAATTTATATACTAACTTGTTTTAACAGGTTCTCCACAAGCTGAAAATACTGGATCTTAGCTATTCAAAACACCTTGTGAAGACGCCAAACTTTTCTGGACTCACCAATCTACAAAGACTTCAATTTGAAGGTTGTGCAAGTTTAATTAAAGTTCATAAATCCATTGGGTTCCTGGAAAGGCTTGTCTTCTTGAATTTGGCAGAGTGCAACAACTTAAGGGAACTTCCAAACAGCATTTGCAACTTAAGCTCTCTTGAGACCTTGAATCTTAGTGGTTGCTCGAAACTTAAGAGGTTACCAGACCATTTGGGCAAGACGGAAGCATTAAGAAAGCTTCTTGCTGCTAGGACTGCTATTAAGCAATTACCTGTTTCCTTGGGACTTTTGAAGAACCTTGAACATCTATTATTAGCTGGGTGTAAAGAGCAGTTGACAAATAAGTCTTTGCTCCTACCCTTCTCAAGATGGGTTTCACCAAGAAGTGTGGGTTTTTCTGCTCTACTGCCAGCAACGTTTTCTCATTTAAGCTCTTTAAAAGAGCTTGATCTCAGCCATCGAAACTTATCTGACGACGACATTTCTATTGATTTTGGGAGTTTCCAATGTCTTCAATCGTTGAATTTAGGAGGAAACAAGTTTTATAGACTGCCAGTTGGAATTAGCAATCTTCCTAGTTTATATTCACTGCATTTAAATGATTGCACAAACCTTCAATCAATTCCAAAGCTGCCTGTAAAGTTACGGTACTTCGAAGCAAAACACTGCACATCCATCTGTATCCCAAACTCATTCAACTTAGGTGGGAAAATGATGCAGCTCACAATAACTAATTGCCTTAAGACAATGGACACGTGGAATCTTCCTCATGTCTCAATCCAAAAGGCATCGTTTAGATGGGAAGAATCAATGGCAGAGGTTCGTCTCTCTCTCCCTCTCTCTCAGCAACTGTGTTAAATTATTAATGCTCATAATGTGTATTTCATTGAAACAGGGGAGTTTTTGGTCCAAGTTTAAATATTTGGAAGCTTGTATCCCTTGTAGAGAGGTGCCAGATTGGTTCGACCATAAAGAAATGGGATGTTCAGTGTTGTTTCGTGTTCCTTCACTCTCAACAGGTGAACCTCGAGCTATGATTATGTGCGTTGTTTATTCTATTAAAGCTGAGTATGACAGAAGCTCTTATGATTCTCTTACCATACATTTTAAAAATAAAAGCAAGAGATATGAGACCTTTGATAAGCCTCATCCTCGTATTTTTGCTGATACTAACATACGTCAAGATCATACATGGATAAGTTATATGACAGCCAATGAGTTTGTGAATCTAAAAGTGGATGAAGGAGATGAAATTGAAGTTGCTGTTGAGGCGCATCCTGGAATTGTTGTCAAGAAATGTGGTGTCCATTTGCCAGTTCATCATAAATAATTAATTAGACTAAAGTTGAATGTCTTGACATTGTTTCAAAATATTTAGTTCAACTTGTTAGAGTATGCGATATGAGCCAATCAAATATGAATTTGTATTACACTTATGACATCGTGATTGTTTATGTTATTTAATAATACATGACATTTATTTATTATTATTGACTATATTTAATTTGCTCAAGTCATAATTAAATGATAAAGTCCCTAGAATAGCGGATTCTATCAAAGGAATCAAAGAAGTGAATTCGATGATGAGACCCTTATGATACAAAGAATACTATTTTTAAATATTCTTAGTCGTAGTGTCAATAAGAAAGGACATCAGTGATACAATAAGACTAACATGTGTTAGATTTCTTTAGGTGATTGATCTCATAAGTCATGGATACGTTGATATCTAGATCAACACACGAGTGATCATTGTGAATAAATACACTAGATTGACTCATCTTAAGAACTCTATAAGGATTGTTACATTGAGTGTCATTAGATGTTCCCAAATGGCAATGGTAATGTGATCTTTAAACTTGAGATCACCATAATATCTTATATGTGGATTGGTGTATTTTGGTGTTGGTAAATATAGCTTAATGAGAGTTGTAAGTAAGATAGTAATTTGGTACGCATGAATTATAGGAGGGTTGTGAGTGATCAAGATAGGATTCATCCCTCTTGGCAACAATAATCTATATCTCAAGGCCTCTCAATGGAGATAGATGATTAGAAATCTGTAGTCACAAGACAAATGAGATCTTGAATTCATTTGATTGCATCATTTATCTTGACAATGAGAAACAGTATAGTTAAACTTTACTAGAGATGACACATTCCATACTTTATGTTTAACTAAGATATTAGGTGACGAAATGATCAAATTATACGGTAATTTCTCATGGAAAGGTCGTCCACTCACTGACATTTGCATTATTACTTGAGTAGCCATAATGCATTGCTAGATGCCAATCTTGACTTGTGATTTATAAATAAGATTCTAAATTACTACTAACGTAATGGAAACCTAAAGAGTCACACGCAATAATAGTATGAGCAAAACAAGGTATTTAGAGTTGGATTAATATGATGAATCCTAGTACAAGTAGGATTCTTAGTAAAACTAGTATTCTGTTCCAATTAGAATTCGGGATTTAATTAATTGTAATTTTAGACCAAGATGATTAAAGGTTATTTTGGTCTTTTCAATTATAATGAGATTATAATTATGACTTATTAATTTAATAATTCATGATTGGTCCAAATTATTAATCCAAATAATGATCAATTGGCTGTAGTGCAAATAATGATCAATTGGCTGTAGTGCAAGTGAGAGATTTTTAGAATATGTCATACGATCAATTGGATTTGGATTGAGTAATTCTAAAAATGCCCAAAAAGACTCAATCTAGTTGGATTAAAGCTAAGGCCTTTTTAGGGTTTTATTAAGAGGCATTATATAAACAACATTAAGTCTAAAAGTTAGACAGTACGTTCTTGATAACATCTTTACCTCTTGGATCTAGCATTCACTAAACAACTCCCTTTCTCTTCCCATTGCCTCTAGTCACACCTTGTCCTAGGCAAAGGTTCCGTTTTGCATCGTCCTTGTGTGGATACTGTTAAAGAACTCTCAACTAGAAGTCTCGAGTTAACGATAAATCGAGGGCTATTCGTGGGTTACTAAATTCAAGTAAAAGTTGAACTTCCCTATATGAGCAATATTGAAAAGGTAAAATTCTATCTCGAAAACAATTTGCTGCATAATTTTGGTGATTTTAGTTTTGTTGTTTTTCTAATCCGTTGCTTGTTTTTGTATATGACATGATAAATCGAGACAATGAAATCTTGCACAACTTTCATCATTTGTGAGGCTAACATTATGTTGGATTTATCTTAACTTTGTAATGATCATAATGTGTTATGTTTCTTGATTGAGCATTTTGTTTCAAAGTGAACATGTCATTGTTTTTAATTAATTTTTTTCATTAGCTTGACAATAATGAATGCTTCACCCATGTTATTTGGATTGAAGACTTGACATAGACTGGAGGGTGGCTGTTATTAGAAAATTAAATATTTTCTTTTATTAAGATTTAAAATTGCTTGAAATTTTGATTTGAGTTTGACTTTTGTTGTGTCAAATTTGATGGATTTTCTTTGATTTCCTTATATTGAAAATGAATTTTCCATGTTAAGTTTGTGAGAAAAACTCTTAGGTTCGACCCCCATGAAACATACTTTTGAAAGGAGGCGAGGAGCTTTAACTGTGACGAAGTCTTGAACAGGATTAGTCTCAGACAATTAAAACGGATAAGAATACATGTGGTTTACACAAAAAAAATGAATTTTCTCTTTTCGTACATTCCTTTTTGCCTCCGAAATTAGTTAAATATGGACATAAAATTTTTATAAGTTTTATAATATGTTGCGAATTTAAACACATGTCAATATATATGTAATAAAACTTTCAAATGTTATCAGTTATTCATAGATCAAAGAGCATGACTTTAAAACGATTACATCTTCATATTATATCTCGTATAACATTTAAATTTAATAAAAACAATCATTTAATTTATTTTTAAAATGAAATACATACTATTCATTTAAATTAATTTTCACAATCTTAAGCTAATTTTAGCCTAACATATTTTTAAACTTAATAAAGAAGCTTAAATTTTAAATTTAATAGATTTCTTTTTTTTGTGTATACAAATTCTACTTTGGTAAACAATAAAATTTTTTAAACTAGTCCATAAGCGATTTATGATTTACATTTTTTGCGATAATTTATGTAAAATTTGCATTATGTATTAATATATATTTAAGTATTAATTCAAATTATCATATCTTATCTTTAAAGCGTGAGAATTCTACAAATATGAAGTTCGAATATTTGCATTTTCTTATTCTTTTTTTTTTCAAGCCAGAGACCTACATTATAAGAAAAAAAATTCTATTTTTTATTATTAGGAGTTAAATTGACCTTGAAACATAAATATTTTTTAATACATGCGTTTTTCCTTTTCATATTTAGTTTACTTCTTTCTTTTTATTTAATATTAGTTAATTACTTAATTTGAATTTATTAATTTCATTGTCATATTGTGCGAAGAACAAAATAATTAAGGAATGCGCAAAGGTTCTAAAGTGATTGATAAAGATCTAAGGTGGATTATTAAATCTAGGAAACAAACTCGGTTCTGGAAGGATGACTGGACTGGTTTGGTTCTTCTCTCTAATATTGTTCACGATCCTTGGCAACGCAAGACCATGAACTGAAGGTGTTTAGAGTCATGGGCGAGAATGGTATGTGGGACCTTAGCTACCTCAGTGCTAACATAACATTCCTATTCAACTAAAAGACAAAATTACTTTGATCCCTTTCCAAACTGAAGGAGAGGATTCAGATAAAATTTGCTGGAAAAATAACCCTTCAGGGACCTTCTCCTTCAACTCTACTTATAGGCTTGCAAACGCTTCCTTTGAATTTCATGAGGATAATTGGAGACATATTTGGAAAACTCCAACGTTGCCGAAGATCCAACACTTCATTTGGCAGCTGAGATTGCAGAAGATTCTGTAACATCCCGTTACCACATTTATCACGTATTTCTATACAACTTTTTCGGTTGGGCTGTCTGCGATGCCATTAACATTCAACAGTGACCGTAATAAATGATAAACATTTATTTATCAAATACTGAATATGAAATT
Source organism: Heritiera littoralis (assembly GCA_031772115.1). Taxonomy (NCBI): domain Eukaryota; kingdom Viridiplantae; phylum Streptophyta; class Magnoliopsida; order Malvales; family Malvaceae; genus Heritiera; species Heritiera littoralis. The sequence goes on from JAPDPK010000058.1 coordinate 790,601, forward strand.
CTTTTCATTATTCCTTACATCTGACATCCCCTTTTATCTTTGTTTCACTAAAGTAGTACTGTATACTTATGTCTGAAATGTAAAAGAGAAGAGACTGTACCTGTCACGTTTAACATAATTTGCCTTAGCGCTTTACATGTAGTATATCCATCTGAGAGCTAATTCTCTAACTCCGTGTCTTTTATATGTGGAGTTAAAACAAAGGGGTGAGCGAACTACGCGCTCAGTAAAGGAGACATATGCTGCTTTATAAACCAAAACTATATACCACAAAATATTTGATTTTCTTAAAATCATATCAAATAGGAAACAGTGGATATAGTAAACAGTATTCTCAATACACCATTCAAATCACTTGCTCAACAATTTATAATATCATGTAATTAAACAGAAATTAGGATTTAACAAATCCTCTCATTAAACAGAAATCAACAAGTTGAGACTAGGCATCACCCTACGAATAACTCATGCTCTCATCGTTCCCTACCCCTTTCCGTGAACACAAATCGTCCGCTTTTGAGGTGCACCCGTAGGCCATCGCCCCTCGCGGCTCTCTGCTAGATCTATGGCTATAATCTGTAGGTAGTCCTTGGGTCCACTTGCCAGGTGACCTCGAGACCGCTGATGACTTGGCGGGTCCATCAGCCTCATGACTCATAATAATGCATGAAACTAGGTCCTAAAGTCTCAAAATCACTTTATATCTCATGGAAAACCTTTAAGGAATTATTTCATAATTTCATCATTTTCTCAAATGATTTTCTTTCCAAAAAGGTTTTAAAAACAGCCCGTAATCTCACTGAATTTCGTGTGAGAAAGGCACGGTTTAAATTGGCTTGCCATGGCTAGTTCGCGTGGTCAACTCACCCATTGGTCAACTCGCCCAAAAGGATTTATATTTTCTATTTTCAAAAATATTAAAATAGCTCATTTTTCGTTAAGAAAATACAATCGCCATGGTCAGCTCGCCAGTCCGGCTCGCCCATGGTCAACTTAACAATGCGGTGAATCAGTATTCGCCCGCCAACCATTGTAATTAAAAACAATAAGTGAAACTGGCACGCCCTCAGTGGCTCGCCCATAATTTCCTTAACAAAAAGGTCACCCGCCCCAAAACATTATAAAAGGGGTCGTCTTCTATTGGCTCGCCTGAATTTCAATTAAAACAGGGTCATTGGCTAGCCCGGATTTCAATTAAAACAGGGTCGCTTGCCCAAAAGAAAATATAAAAGGGTTTGCCCAACTAAGCTCTCCCGCCTTTTATTAAAGCAGGGTTGCTCGTTCCAAAACAACACAAAGGGGTTCGCCCACATTGGCTCGCCCGCCCTTAACCAATTCACCCAAAAACAACATATTGGTCGGCTATGTAGCTCGTCCAAGATCAAAACACTTTATCAAATAATGCATGTCATAAAACAAAATATTTATCAATATTTTCATAATATTTACTCCACAGGACATGCATTCACTTCTCACACATCTCCCTTACCTGGTCCAACGAAGCCTTGCTTCCTGCTCGCCTTCCTAATCGCATTCACCGAGTCCATAATTCCCGGCTGCAAAATAATTTATAAATTCTATTAATATTTTCTTTATATATCTTTTCATCACAGTGGCGAGACTTAAGATAAATCAACCAGCTCGCCCAAACATCCTACTAGCTCGCTCAACCGAGCTCGCCATTCATTAAATGGCTTACACGTGGGAGACTGCCCACAAATCATCTCACCCTCATATATTGTCTTAAATGTGGGAGTCCGCCCACAACTCAACTCGCCATTCATATTGGCTTATATGTGGGAGCTCGCCCACAAGTTAGTTCGCCATTGCCCAATTGCCTTACAAGTGGAGTTCGCCCAACTTTTCAACTCGCCATGTCGGTGCATGGAGTTCGCCTTACATGGCTTTTTATTCTAAGGTGGGCTCGCCAATGACTTAACATGTGGCGACCTCGCCCACAATCACACTCCATATTATTTAGCTCGCCAATGATGGCTGAGCTTGCCCATTTATCATCATTTCTACACTATTTCCATTTCTTGCTTTGTTCATGCTCAATTATTTTTCAGACTATACCTTGTTCTAGTTTCTGGTATATTCTAGCAAGATTTAACTAAAACAAGGCTATTTCTATGTTCATTACTTTGTAAAACATCGAACTATATCATCAAATACCAAAATAACCGTAGAATATGGAAACTCACCTTAACCAACTGCAGCTCTAGAACAGAACACTTTCTATCTCATGTAGGCCTTACTTTGCTTATTCCTTTAGCTCATCAACGATGGAGGAAAGGTTTTGCAAGCAGGTTTATGTGTTTAGTCAACTTAAGGGTGAAGTTTAGTAAATCAAGCATGGCAGAAATGGAAGGAACCCAACATGAACTTGCAGCAACAAAGAATCGGTTTTCCATTCAATCTTCATATATATATAGCCCTGCTATCCAAATCAAAATCTACCACCTGTCCCTTATTCTGCTTCTTCCATCATTTCACGTTTTATCATGCATTAAAAATCGAAGAAAAACTGCAGCAAAAAGGAACGGCTATGGGAAGCTATTTTCTGCACGTTTTGACTTACTTCACTTTGCCATTAATTGTCTAAACCAATTTGTACAGAAGAAGTAAATGGCGTGAAGTCCATAGCTTCTTTTCTTGACTTATTGCACCTTTGTCTTATTCCTTAACCAATAAAGTTAATTCCTTTATTGACTTTAACCTTTCTCTATTTGTTGTCTTCAACCATATGACTTACAATGTCAATTTTTTTTGGCTGTAAAAAGGTTTGAATCTATTTTCATTTTGTCCACAAGTGTTGATTCCAATTCGCCTCTTCATCTTGAGACCTCAGTTCGCCCACTCTATTTCAATTTGCCAATAATCTCATGCTCGCCCATTAGTTCTCAACTTGCCTACTTTGCTATGATTCATGAAATCAGTTGGCAATCACATTTAGCATCTCAAATGGGGCGAGTACCATATTGCCTTACTTGCCTATTAGGTTATCATTTAAATTAACTGACTGGCGAACTTACCTAATCGCCAAAAAGCCCATTAAATCAAACTCGCCATACTTTCTCTTTGGCGAACATCCATAGATTCATTTGGCGATCATCCTCTAGCTCGCCTATTGGCTAGCTGTTCCATATACTCGCCCATAGATTATTTCACCGAAATTGCTCCATTCTCATCTCAAGTAAAGGAGCTTTCACCTAAGTGGAAATCAATATTCATTATTTATTTAATTTCCATTATCAATTTTATAAAATTAGGGTCTACAGTAGTGTAGAATCAGGTCTTACATTTTCTTCCCATCTTAAAAAATTTAGTCCTCCAAATTTTATATGGACCTATAACTGAAACAGCTTTGGATGCTTCTAACTGGTAAGACCTTAATATACATAATCTGTTGTATATCTCAAGAAGTCTGTTCCACCAAGTCGAAAATAATTCTCGATCTCTTATCTTCTCAAGCTATCGTGGATTATATCGTTTGCTAAATAAACCCTTTAAGGTGTTATGCTTATACTCTTCTTTGGCCATTTTCATAAACAAACTCTGCCAGGGTAGAGGATTATCCCAGGAGCCTATCAAATCCTATAAAATCAACTGCACATGCTGACACCATATCCTCGAGCGTCCATATCATACGCTCGGACTGTTTCTCAGTCTACGGATGAACTGTGGTGCAAAACTCAATCGGGATCCCATAGCTTCCTGAAATCTCTCTCAACACTGAGATACGAAGCGGGACTCCCTATCAAATGTAATGCTCACTGGAACACTAAATAACCTCACCATGTCCCTGACATATAACTCGACCAAGGCACTAATTAGCTCAACAAATTCCAAAATCAAGGATTAAGCAGACTCAATCAATGTATCCACGACTATCTAGATAGTATTATACCCTTTTCAAATTTCACTTAGTTTAGGAAGTACCACCAATATAGGTATTTTTCTTCCTTATCACATTTCTAACTTTTAGTTAGTCTCGTCTCTAAGTTGAGATCACGAATATCTCTTTATACTCCATCTTGTCTTTAAGAGTCATGCCCGTCTCTTCAGGCCATCAACAATCATCCCTTTGGCGCTCTTCTGCGCCCCAGGTTTACTCTTTCAAGTGAGTCGGCGACCACATAGTTCGCCCACACCTCACAACATATTATCCGCTGTTAAGCGATCGCCCAACTCGTGGGTCACCATTCCGGGTTTTGTTCCAAGGTCCTGAAGAACTCGGGCTTCCTCTCTCAAAGTCAATTTACACTCTCTGAAATCTTTTATCATCCTCGGGAGTTAGCAAATTTTCACTTCTTTTTACACAGTAACTCATTCATACTATTGATCACTTATCATCTCATTCGGTGCTAAGTCGATATAAATTTGGTGACTATCTTTTAGATAATTTTAATCAATCATATGTAATTGTCCCGCTCTAAAATACAACGCACTCGCTCTCAATATATCCCAGAGCGTCCATCCAATGCGCTCGAATATCTATATCAATCAGAGGCGATACTGACAATAAAATTTGGAATCCCAAAGCCTCTTGCTATTCTCTCAAAGCATATGGCAATTCAGGGATCCCTATCACATGTACTCACTCACTGGAACTTCACATACCTTCTCACTATTTCACCGATATTTATCGACTCGAGCACTCAATACATCCCAAAACATGATAATGAAGTGCATTAATTTGGTTACTCAATCCATAATCACTTCTATAACCTCATGGCTCTTTCGGATTCTTTACCATCTTACTATGGTTATTTCATGGTTAAACTATGACTGCTCTTCTTTTGCAGACCTTAAAACTAACCATCGATTACGTCTCAGGTAATCATTTTTCTCGATAACTTCTTTTCATATCGAGTTATCATTTTATCTTTTATTCTCCTAGTACATGTAATGTCACTACTTGGAGAATATATTTGAAAGTATAATTTCCTCACAGTCCATTTCTGAAATTTAATTTATCATCATTCAAATTTCATCACCACTTTACTTACACAATTTCACAGTTCTAATATGTACATATATACACATATGTATATCCTTTTTCAGGATTAAACATACTTCTTGTATCTGCTCCTCTGAGTATAGCAAATTTCATTTGTCAAAGTCTGGCTTGTTATTACTTCCAGCCATAACCACATGATGATCAGAGGAAATCACATTTATTCTTATACTTGGGAACTACCTCATAACTCGTGTTCCTTAGTCATTATATAACTTGTCCGTTAAGACAATTTCATTCTTTTACATTCATCACCACAGTTGTTTTCCCACTTAATATAGTACTTTACTGTTACAATCTCGTACCCATTTCGAATACTTTATTCATACATACCCATTCACTTTCACTTTCTCACATGTATATGTCACATCAGTAAGGTAGCGAATTCCACAAACTCTTCAACAATTCATTTATGCTATACGGGTAAAACTCATAAATTTTATACCCCAATAACCACACTTTAATCTCACTTAAGTAGTGAGATCCTTTACTCAGACAACTTCAATGTCCACTTAATCATTCGAGACCTCACATCTCTAATGTATATAGTTCAATTAGAACTCATGTTCACTGACTTAACAGTAAGGTTTTCCATTCCTATAAGTTTGTGGCATTATTCAACGATATTGCTTATATTAATATACATATTTATTTTCTTTAAAATCATCCTAGTTGGCTCTAGGCACACATAGAGGAAGGATACTATAGTCGGCTAGGAATTTAGATAGAGTAAGATAGGTATTTTAGAATACCATACTTGTTCCGGAACTTAGAAGTAACTGTAGAAAGTACAAATCTTGTTGTTTTTCAAAACGATATAATTTCCGTTTTCACCAGTTATATCAAAACAGTTTATGTCTCTACTCATCAATCTCTTGAGTAATTTCTCAAGCTCTTCTAATTCACTGGTAAGAGCTTACAAACAGATTCCATGTTGTGAATCGAGTCAATAATCTCTCGAATCCACGTTATTCCAAAAGTTTACTTAAAATTTCATCCCATAAATTCTAATTCACAAACTCATATCATCTTGAATATCTCGTTATTTACATCCAATAGATCCACCATATAAATATATATATATATATATATATATATCCTCCAAACACATATATATTAATTTTCAAGTCATTTCACATGTATTTCATAATATTTCGGTTCTATGGATATCGTAACGGACCAGCATAACTGGCCATGGCAACCCCTTTTTGGGCCCATCGACAACGATTACTGTGACAACGCTACTCATCCATATTGTCCTCCTTGGTGAACGCCTCGATGCCCCGGTCCTTCCAATCGTGCTCGAGTTCGACCACCTCAAGGTTTTCTTTCGCATCTGCAATGACTCGAACACTTGACTTCCTCAAATGTCAAGTTACTACTAATATTTATTCTCCTAAAACATAAGGAGTATATAGAACCAGTATTATCATCGATTTTAAATCATTGTTCACACAATTCACCTTTTTAGTTCACACTCTATAAATACATCACTTTTCATAATATTCAAAAATCCCTAACCAATATAGCTTATATTTTTACTTTAATTCAGACCCTAAAATCCACAACAGGGCCGACTATCTCGCGACCTCTCATAGCATATATTCTGGGTCGCATTACTCATCAAAATATTAGTGGGGCTTACAGTAGGGATCATCAGACATGTAATATGCCCTTTACACCATCACATTCTCATACTATTTCACCATCAATCTATTTTAAATCAATTTAGTCTTTTATTTTATGACTCAGATAAAGCATTTCAATATAGGGGTATGTTTATAAATTCCCCTTTAATTCTCTATTTGATATACTTCCAAACATGCGATCTTAGGACTTATACACTAATATTATCCCTTTTCATTTCAATCTCATCATTTCAGGATCTTGGTTCGATATGGACAGAGAAGTTCTGGTGGGGCACTCACCGAGTTCCTCACTGTACTTTACCGAATAAACCTGACATTATGATGATAAGATCGCTTATCTCATATAAAATTCATGGATTACAATCTCTATTTATAATCCTTAATTCATCAACTTTCACCACGTTTAAACACATATCTTAATTTATAATCACTTGACTCCTCTATACATTCAGACTATACAGTACTACAGGGGATGTTAACCTTTCTCAATACTTTCCGTGCTAAAGGCATCAACAAACATCAGAGCAACCAAAGCTCTGATACCATTAAATCTGTAACATCCCGTTACCACATTTATCACGTATTTTTATACAACTTTTTCAGTTGGGCTGTCTGCAATGCCATTAACATTCAACAGTGACAGTAATAAATGATAAACATTTATTTATCAAATATTGAATATGAAATTTTTTTCATTATTCCTTACATCTGACATCCTCTTTTATCTTTGTTTCACTAAAGTAGTACTGTATACTTATGTCTGAAATTTAAAAGAGAAGAGACTGTACCTGTCACGTTTAACATAATTTGCCTCAGCGCTTTACATGTAGTTATATCCATCTGGGAGCTAATTCTCTAACTCCGTGTCTTTTATCTGTGGAGTTAAAATAAAGGGGTGAGCGAACTACGCGCTCAGTAAAGGAGACATATGCTGCTTTATAAACCAAAACTATATACCACAAAATATTTGATTTCCTTAAAATCATATCAAATAGGAAACAGTGGATATAGTAAACAGTATTCTCAATACACCATTCAAATCACTTGCTCAACAGTTTATAATATCACGTAATTAAACAGAAATTAGGATTTAACAAATCCTCTCATTAAATAGAAATCAACAAGTTGAGACTAGGCATCACCCTACGAATAACTCATGCTCTCATCGTTCCCTACCCCTTTCTAGGAACACAAATCGTCCGCTTTTGGGGTGCACCCGTAGGCCATCGCCCCTCACGGCTCTCTGCTAGATCTATGGCCATAATCTGTAAGTGGTCCTCGGGTCCACTTGCCAGGCGACCTCGAGACCGCTAATGACTTGGCGGGTCCATCAGCCTCATAACTCATAATAATGCATGAAACTAGGGCCCTAAAGTCTCAAAATCACTTTATATCTCATGGAAAACCTTTAAGGAATTATTTCATAATTTCATCATTTTCTCAAAATGATTTTCTTTCCAAAAAAGTTTTAAAAACAGCCCGTAATCTCACTGAATTTCGTGTGAGAAAGGCACCGCTTAAATTGGCTCGCCCTGGCTAGTTCGCCCATGGTCAACTCGCTCAAAAGGATTTATATTTTCTATTTTCAAAAATATTAAAATAGCTCATTTTTCGTTAAGAAAATACAATCGAAATCTGTTCGCCATAGTCAGCTCGCCAGTCCGGCTCACCTGTAACGACCCTTTTTACCAAAATTATGAGCCAAATTTTTTCCTTTTTCACTTACATTTGGTTGGGCTGTGCTTAGTGTCTCAGATTTATTCTTAAGCTAAACGTACATTAGCTAAATCAATATCCTATAAACGTTTTGGTCCCAGTTCAAATTTTCTGACTAAGCATGCAGTCACATATTAAAATTATATTACTTAACAAAATTTATGTCCATCAAGTTGCATGCATCATTTCTTATCATGAATATACTAAGTCCTTCCTTTAATTACATCCCCCTATTATAAAAGTACTGAAAAGCAAGTCTGAATATAAAATAGATATCTGTACATCATGTACCTTCAAGGACGATACAAAAACCTCGAAGGACGTGTCAGAATCCCTCGTACAGTTCGCATACTGCAAATAATCTGGAAGGTGGAGAAGGGGGGGTGAGCTTTTTGGAAAGCCCAATAAGAAATACATATAAAGAGACAGATACCGTAAGCTATATGCAAGTATTCTAAAACGATTAATAAATTCTAAATCATAAGGGATGTTTCTAAAATATGGCATCTTATTCGGTAAGAAATTCGTGTATTCTGAAAATCATATGTAAACCAAATTATTTTCAGATTTCAGAATCCAATCATATCAATCCATATCATATCATTTTCAGATTTCAAAGTTCGAAAATCAGATATTCAGAAATCATTCAGAAATTAGAAATAACAGAAAGTGGAGACATGGCAGTAACTCGATATACATCAAGCAGCAAAGATATCCCATAGGGATAATAACAGATAGACGTATGGCCATAGTCCAAGTGGTCTACAGTGAACACTGATCAGGTGTCATCTGTGACCGCTGCGGACTGGATCAAATCACACAGCAACATAGTGCGCAAAATTCATATCAGATACAAATACTGTAGGCCCCGAAGGTCACACTACAGCCAGATACTATAGGCCCCGAAGGTCACGCTATAGCCAGATACTACAGGCCCCGAAGGTCACACTGCAGCCAGATACTGTAGGCCCCGAAGGTCACGCTACAGCCAGATACTGCTGGATCCAAAATATACAGCAGTCCAGATACCGCAAGATGATGGTTAGCCAGTGTCTCAAAACATAAGTTTCATAGTTCGGAGTTCAAATCCGTAAGTCAAAACATACAGATATTTATAAAAGTTCATAAAGCGGATTATTGCATAAAATCATAATTATTTTCCAAATATTTAAAAACTTAATAATTTCAAAGTATATAAAGAAATAGGTTTTAGTGCCATAATTTATAATAAATCCATAAAACCAAATTTAAGCTAAAAAAATCACAAGTCTTTAAAATCATGCAATTTAATAAGCTTTCAATAAAAATTGAATTCTTTAGGTAATTCATGCTAATGCAAAGTTTTATAAATCCAAATTCGAAAGGGCATTTTCAAAACTCATAAAGATTCCGAAATCAATTAAAATGCAAGGAATTCCAAAAATCCGAAAACTTCATAACTTTTCATAAGTATCTTTAAAACATTAACTTTATGTAAATTTTCATAAAATAAAATTTACTTTAAAAATTCATGGATATACTAAAATCGTGCAATTTAATATTTCCAAGACTGAATTCCTTAAAAGTTCTATTCTTAAAAAGTTTTCTTAGCCTTTTAGCCGAAATCCCATAAATCAATATTCTTACGAAAATTCAATAGCATGACGGTATCAAATTTCTAAAGTCTCTTGCAAAGCTTACGCAGTTCATAAAACATAATGCAATTGATCTTAAAATCATGCCAGTATCTCCTACGTTCCGTATACATATCCCTTACCTAAAGTGCACCAAACTTGGCACTTAGTAAGCTCTGCACTTGGCTAATTGTGCTCTTCCACTTCCTTGCGAATTCTCTACAATCAATACACATCAAAATTTATATCAATATATATTTTAACCAAACATTATTAATCTAAATAAATATTATCGTAGGAATATCATTATATCCATAACAACCACCTTGCGTCATAAATATCATTATCGATTCCTTCCTTAAGCTTCATAAATAATATCAAAATGTAACCGCTAAAGCGGATAAGAAAATTAAGTATTTGTGCCTAATTATTTTCTTGTAAATCCCTTGTTATATCTCGATTATTATATTATCACATACAAAATAATCTCATCCGTATGTTCATAATGTTCCATAATCGTATCATCCTTCTCATAGTATAACGTATACCATATAATGTAACTCTAACATATATATTCGTATACCACTTTGTTACATGAACATGAAATATCCACTTCTTAATCCTTATACTTAACCTTAAGCAATTGCATAGTAATTTTCTAAAGTTTCTTTCTACACCACAATCACTTGGTAACATCTCACTTAACATTTATTATTATTATGGTAATTAACTCATAATTTTACTAACTAAAAATATAATACTAATCATACTTAGGTAAATCCCTTACCCACTCTCATCCTTGCTATATGAATCACTTATTCCACTAGGCAATACTAACAAAGATTCATGTAAATTACTTACCATAAATGTCTCAAGAGTAGAGACTCAATCTCCCAAAAACTTAATCAGCCTCATCAACTCATCCTTTGGTTGTTCTCTACAAATTAAATTCACATACATATTCACTTAGAAAAATAGTCAAATAAATTCTATAAAACTACATAGAATTATGACCAATTTTATTAATTTCCTCAATCATTCTCACCTTAAAGATTCTAGCAAGACTCCCAAAATCTTCCTCTCTTTCTTTGCTGCCGAATCACCCAAAATAGTACCAATGACAACCTCCAATGCTACCCTCGATCCTCCAGCCTACAACCACTGAATGGCCCTTATTTTCAAGCTTCTTCTTGGCCCCACCTCAACCTTAAAACTAGACAAGCATCAGCCCACTTCAATGCTCCAAAACAGCCTTAACAATGGCTGTACCAACAAGGAAATCACCCTGTTTATAGCCTCTTTCTTTACACAGCCAAACTCAGCCTTTAAAGCACCCCGTATCCAGTACCAAAGTTAAAGTCTTCCCCTACTTCTCACGTCACTTTTAGCATGAAAATGCCCCCCACAAAGCCTTGCCGAGAGTCCCCTGTTTCAGCTTGCCGAGAGCCCTTGTTCAGGCCATTTTCTTCTTCTGCTTTCAACCCTCAGCTCAGCTCTCGTTAACACTGCTTTAGGCCCCTTAAATGTCATTGTTCAAGGCTGATTCCAGCCTTGGTTCTACTTTCATTTCAACTCTTTTGATTACCACAGAATCGCAGCCCCAAATAATTTCTTCAGTAGCATTTTTTTTTTGCTCTTCACATGAGCTCTTCTTCTCTTTCTTGTTTCTTCTCTTTTCCTTCTCTTTTTTTTTTCCTCAGCCCTCTACACTCTCTCGATTCACTTTTCTCGCAGCAGCAGTGCTCTTCCACTTTTAGTTTTCCTCCTCTTCCTCCTTCACTGTAGCTTTCTTCCTCGCACAATGCTACTGCTTCAACCACTGTTGAACACCCCCAAATCAGCACTTTACCTAAGCCAAGAGCCACTGCCTTCAACTTCCTCTGTCACAGTAGTACTACCATCGCTGCCTCTGTATTCACCACTCGGTTCAACCACACTAGCAGAGCCGGATTCTGCCATCAGTAGTGACGCCCAGCGTCGAATCTCCTTCCACTCTCTACTCTCCGGCTGGTGGTGCCCCTTTCACCTCTTTGTTTTGCTTCTTCAAAACCTAAAATGAGCTCCTTTCTCCTTCCTCTCTGTACCCGAGAACGAAGACCCCTTAGTGGGGTTAGTTGGAAGGGAAATGGCTTCTTCAAGAAGCCATTTCATTTGTACTTTAATAATATATTAAGTATTTGCAATTTCTTTTATATTTTATATTTATATATATATTTATATTTTCTTTATATATTTTTTTGTATATATACTATTTCTTTTATTTCTCTATAATTTTAATCATCTACAAACCAATTTACTAATTTATCTAATAGGTTATCATGGTTAATTATTAATGGATTTTATTTAAGTTGATATTATCATATTATATGGATGATATCACATTTTCTAATCTCATTTAGGTACAGCTCAATTTCATATTATATTATAACATACAATAATAATTTATTTTTTTTTTAATCTTTATTGGGCTAAAATAATTTAATTAATTAATGCCAGGGAAAATCTCGATTCTTACATCACCCATGGTCAACTTAACAATGCGGTGAATCAGTATTCGCCCGCTAACCATTATAATCAAAAACAATAAGTGAAACTGGCACGCCCTCACTGGCTCACCCATAATTCCCTTAACAAAGGGGTCACCCGCCCCAAAACATTATAAAAGGGGTCGCCTTCTATTGGCTCGCCCGAATTTCAATTAAAACAGGGTCATTGGCTCGCCCAGATTTCAATTAAAACAAGGTTGCTCGCCCAAGAGAAAATATAAAAGGGTTCACCCAACTAGGCTCGCCCGCCTTTTATTAAAGCAGGGTTGCTCGTTCCAAAACAACACAAAGGGGTTCGCCCACATTGGCTCGCCCGCCCTTAACCAATTCGCCCAAAACAACATATTGGTCGGCTTTGTAGCTCGTCCAAGATCAAAACACTTTATCAAATAATGCATGTCATAAAACAAAATATTTATCAATATTTTCATAATATTTACTCCACAGGACATGCATTCACTTCTCACACATCTCCCTTACCTTGTCCAACGAAGCCTTGCTTCCTGCTCGCCTTCCTAATCGCATTCACCGAGTCCATAATTCCTGGCTGCAAAATAATTTATAAATTCTATTAATATTTTCTTTATATATCTTTCCATCACAATCCCAATCTATTGGGATAAAGGCTCTGATGATGATGATGATCTTTCCATCACAGTGGCGAGACTTGAGATAAATCAACCAGCTCGCCTAGACATCCTACTAGCTCGCCCAACCGAGCTGGCCATTCATTAAATGGCTTATACGTGGGAGACTGCCCACAAATCATCTCGCCCTCATATATTGTCTTAAATGTGGGAGTCCGCCCACAACTCAACTCGCCATTCATATTGGCTTATATGTGGGAGCTCGCCCACAAGTTAGTTCGCCATTGCCCAATTGCCTTACAAGTGGAGTTCGCCCAACTTTTCAACTCGCCATGTCGGTGCATGGAGTTCGCCCTACATGGCTTTTTATTCTAAGGTGGGCTCGCCAATGACTTAACATGTGGCGACCTCGCCCACAATCACACTCCACATTATTTAGCTCACCAATGATGGCTGAGCTCGCCCATTTATCATCATTTCTACACTATTTCCATTTCTTTCTTTGTTCATGCTCAATTATTTTTCAGACTATACCTTGTTCTAGTTTCTGGTATATTCTAGCAAGATTTAACTAAAACAAGGCTATTTCTATGTTCATTACTTTGTAAAACATCGAACTATATCATCAAATATCAAAATAACCGTAAAATATGGAAACTCACCTTAACCAATTGCACCTCCATAACAGAACACTTTCTGTCTCATGTTGGCCTTACTTTGCTTATTCCTTTAGCTCATCAACGATGGAGGAAAGGTTTTGCAAGCAGGTTTATGTGTTTAGTCAACTTAAGGGTGAAGTTTAGTAAATCAAGCATGGCAGATATGGAAGGAACCCAACATGAACTTGCAGCAACAAAGAATCGGTTTTCCATTCAATCTTCATATATATATATATATATATATATATATATATATATATATAGCCCTGCTATCCAAATCAAAATCTACCACCTGTCCCTTATTCTGCGTCTTCCATCATTTCACATTTTATCATGCATTAAAAACCGAAGAAAAACTGCAGCAAAAAGGAACGGCTATGGGAAGCTATTTTCTGCACGTTTTGACTTACTTCACTTTGCCATTAATTGTCTAAACCAATTTGTACAGAAGAAGTAAATGGCGTGAAGTCCATAGCCTCTTTTATTGACTTATTGCACCTTTGTCTTATTCCTCAACCAATAAGGTTAATTCCTTTATTGACTTTAACCTTTCTCTATTTATTGTCTTCAACCATATGACTTACAAAGTCAATTTTTTTTTGCTGTAAAATGGTTTGAATCTATTTTCATTTTGTCCACAAGTTTTGATTCCAGTTCACCTCTTCATCTTGAGACCTCAGTTCGCCCACTCTATTTCAATTTGCCAATAATCTCATGCTCGCCCATTAGTTCTCAACTTGCCTACTTTGCTATGATTCATGAAATCAGTTGGCGATCACATTTAGCATCTCAAATAGGACAAGTACCATATTGCCTTAGTTGCCTATTAGGTTATCATTTAAATTAACTGACTGGCGAACTTACCTAATCGCCAAAAAGCCCATTAAATCAAACTCGCCATACTTTCTCTTTGGCGAACATCCATAGATTCATTTGGCGATCATCCTCTAGCTCGCCCATTGGCGAGCTGTTCCATATACTCGCCCATAGATTATTTCACCGAAATTGCTCCTTTCTCATCTTAAGTAAAGGAGCTTTTCACCCAAGTGGAAATCAATATTCATTATTTATTTAATTTTCATTATCAATTTTATAAAATTAGGGTCTACAGTAGTGTAGAATCAGGTCTTACAGATTCTCACTAGACAGGTTCTTCATGAAAGAGGTCTGCAAATCCCTCTTTTTTGCCCTCGCTGCAACACAGAAAATGAGACCTCTCAACTCCTTGGAATATTCGTTTTCCATTCGTTGTTTGGAATATTTGGACCAGCCGGAACACATTGATCTTTAAGGATACTCTTGAACCTATCCATAAATGGATGCATAGAATTCAAACTAACATAAAAGAGTACTGGGCGATTGTTGGCCCCCAAGGTTGCCCTAAAGTTTCTTTTACTATGAACCTTGGATGGAAACCACCACCCCCGGACTACTTGAAGTTGAATTCTGATGGTTCAGCAAGAAATAACCCTGCTGTTGCTGGATCTAGAGGTTTATTCAGGGATCATTTTGGTAACTGGAAAGGTGGCTACTCTCGATACTCTTTTATTATTTCTGATTGCAGGCTGTAATCCTAAAGTTGGAGAAGTCAGAATCACACACATCTTTAGGGAAGCGAACAGCTGTGCGGACTTCTAGCTAAGCGGGGAACTGAGATGAATGAACCATTCTTGTTTTTTGAAGAGCCACTCGATATGTTAAGGCTCAGTTTATGTAATGACCGTTGGGGAATTGAATTCCCAGACTTTTGCGGATACAACATTTGCTGTTTAATGCAGTCCTTTTTCACCAAATCCAAATCCAAAGAGCCCCACCCAAGATTGGGTCGGACTAGGCTTTGTTGACACCTCTACAGAAGAAGCCCATGCGTAACCCATTTATGCTTGTCCATTTAAAGTTTAAATAAATTTAAATGCGATACCATTTAAAAAATTATTAAGACATTAAAAAATTAATTTTCTATTAATATTTTCATATTAAAATTAAATAAAGTAATTTTATTAATTACTATATATCTTGGGTTGAGTCCGAAACTAAAAATTTCTGTCCATGGCACATAAAAGGATTTACCTTTTTTTTGGGTTACAAAAAAAAAATCTACTCATGGTGACCATTACAAAATAATCACATTAAACTAATATTACTCCCAAAACCCAATTTAAAGTGTCAGAAGCTTAAAACTGAAAAACTACCGAGTATAAAAACCATTTGGTTAGTATATAGCACAGAGCATATAGCATACAAGGTGTAATATATAATAGATATATGAAATTTATCTTATACATCAAATAATTGAATTTCTAACTTTACAAGATTATGAAATTAATAAATCATATATATAATATAGTAAAGCAAAAAAAAAAGGGTTATAAAACAATGTGTACGTTAACCTCTATTTGGGCATGCTTTCTTAAAGATATGTAGCGCCCGTTTAGTTCGAAGAATTTAAGATTACCGGGAATATCAAATTACCGGAATATTATTTTACTTAACGAATTACTGGGAATATTAGATTTCTGTGTTTGGTTGTATTGGTGGAAATATAAGATTCCTGTGTTTGGTTAAAGGAAAGTAAGAGGGTAAAATTATTTATTTTACTATAATACCCTTCATATTATTAGTTGATGTAGAGTGAATAAAACTTGAAATAAATTATATTTAAATAAATTACTTATTTATTTATTTATTTATTTATTTTGCCCCTTTTTATAAGGTTTTTGTTATGTAAATTATTTTGATATAACAAACTATTACTATATTAAATTGATTTTGATTAATCAAAAATCATAGGGTCCATCTTATTATTGGTCCATTTGATTTTAAATTCGTTTTTCTCTTCATCAAAATAAGAAAAAAAAACATGGTTGTAATATTAGATAGGTTTAGGGATAAAATGGAAACAAAATATAATTATTGGAGGGTAAAATTGGCAAAAAAGCTAAATTCCCCCTGTAAAAAAAATACCTCAGGGAGAAGGGGGGAATTTTTTTTTCCCAAATTTGACACTGTTTGGCACTATTTTGACGCTGTTGGTAAAAAAAAATTACCGCCCGAAATCTGATTCTTCCAACCAAATGCGGGAATCATTTGACGGAAAAAAAAATTCCCCCAGGTAAAAAATAATTCCCCCATCCAAACAGCACCGTAAAGTAATTTTTAATTTTAGTTGTCTACCGCTAAACTTTTTTCAATCAATTATTCGATTTTTAAACACTTTTAATTTTTAAAAGAAACTAGACTTATCCAAGTCTTTCAATTATATAATAGTCTTATCCTAATTTAAATTGTACAAAAGACATCTCACAATACTCCTTTAAAAAATTAAAAAGGAACCCCTTATGATCAACAATTACAAGTCACTGTGGACGCCTCATTTAATCTTCATTATTGGGTCTAGACTATGCTTTTACAAAAAATCATAATTTTTGTATATATAAAATATGCTTTTATAGAAAATTGTAGTCTTTTATATAAACTATGACCAAGTGACAACATTTTTATAAAAATACAATATAAAAATCAACATATTTCATTGAAAATACAGTATAGATCATATATATTCATAATAATATACACAATAAATACATTATGTAATTCATCAATTGTTTAATTAACCCAAAATATGCATAATATGAATTCCCAACCACATTTAGTTTAATTTGTTGAAAATATTTCCGTTATCCTACTCCTCAGATCACGCACGAAGCAAATCATGGAGGAATCTCTAGCAAATTTCCATATAAAGCTCCTACATATCAACCCCCATCTTTGCTGCTCTGTTTAGGAAAATTATCGTTGGCCATTATTATTGATTCACGCTCATTTACAGCAAAATTCTTTCCTATTGATTTACATAATTCTTTCTCCTCTATTGTAATATATATATATATATATATATGTAAGCTGGTTCTTGTAAATATACAGATTGTACATAAACATAAATAAACCATCATGGTTTTCCTTCATGGTATCCGAGCAAGTTGAAAATTTTTGATCCAATTTGTTGGGAAAGTTTTTTTTTACTAATTTGTAAGATGTTTGCAGAAAATTCTACAACAACTACAAATACTGCGAGATCATTCAACAGGAGAGAAAAACAACCTCACTACCAGCTGAGTAGTTCTGATAGGCCTGGTGATCAGCTTGTATCCCATCCTTTAAAAGGAACGAACTACTCGACATGGAGGAGGTCTGTCACCAATGCTTTGATAGCCAAGCACAAAATGGGGTTTGTAGATGGAAAACTACCAAAACTAACGGCAATCAATCCGAATGAAGAAGATTGGATCACTTGCAATTCAATGGTAATGTCTTGGATCCTAAATTCACTTAATGAAGAACTTTATGGAAGCATTGTTTACCATGATACAGCTTATGGCATGTGGAAAGAGCTTGAAAAACGTTTTTCTCAAGGAAGTGGTCCTAGAATCCAAGAGATTAAAAGAGAAATAGCCAATACAAGACAGGGAGACATGACAATCTCGGCATATTATGCCAAGATGAAAAGCTTATGGGAACAACTTGGTGGTTTTGCCAAACCTCACCGACCTGGTTGTTTTGGTTGTACATGTGGAGTAACAGCAAAAGAAAATGAAGAAGAAAGACTCCATCACTTTTTGATGGGATTGAATGAAGCCTACAATATTGTCAGGTCAAATCTTTTATGCAAAGATCCTTTACCATCTATTTCTAACGCTTATTCATTTTTAGCTTCTAAAGAAGTATCGATTGGAAGACCTGCAACTGAAGTGGCTGCGTTCAAGCTACGTGTGGATAATTATAAAGGCAAAGAACATAACAGGAAGCCTAGGTGCGATCATTGTAGGAACTTAGGGCACACAAAAGAAAATTGTTTTGAAATCATAGGCTATCCTCCCAATTGGCAGAATAAAGGGAAGAAAGGAAAACATATGGCAAACATAATAGCTTCAACAGAAGGACAGCTCCAACAAGGATCGAATAGCCAACAACCATTAACGCTGAATCCATCACATTTCACTGAAAGTCAGTTTGAACAACTAATGGAATTGCTTGGAGGGCCAAAACAAACAACTCCACTTATGAACTTCATCGGTAATGCCTTTAAAACTCAAACACGGTACATGAACTGGATTTTCGATAGTGGGGCTTCTGATCATATTGTATTGGATCCAACATATCTAAAGCCCAGTATAACACCTATTAATCCAATTCGGGTTTCATTACCGAATGGAGAAAAGGTTACTGCACAACAAACAGGAACTGTGGAGTTAAATCATAACATTCCTTTACAAAATGCATTATATCTTCCTAATTTTAAATGTAACTTAGTTTCAATTAGCAAATTGACACGAGATTTAAATTGTGGCATTACTTTTCTCCCCAACGAATGTTTCATGTAGGACCTAGCCACCAAAAGGACGATTGGAGTGGGTAGGATGCTAGGGGGCTTATACTATTTGGATGAAGAGTCAAAAGCTCAAGTAAACTCAATAAAGATAGGCTCAAATGCTGAAGTCCTTCAGCATAGACTTGGTCATATCCCTTTTCAAAAACTTAAGACTTTCTTTGGTATTAAATATTCCATAATAAGATTCCTTGTGATGCTTGTCATCGAGCTAAGCAATGTAGGAATGTATTCCCAATTAGCAATAAAAATTCTAGAGAACCTTTTGATCTTGTCCATTTAGATACATGGGGTCCATACACTATTAGTACAACAACAGGTGCAATTTATTTTCTCACAATAGTAGATGATTGCTTACGGGGCACTTGGGTGTACCTCATGAAGACCAAAGGACAAGGGCCAATCTTATTTAAGCAGTTTGTTAAAATGATCAAGACTCAATTTAACAAACAAGTAAAGAAATTAAGGTCAGATAATGCTGCTGAATACAAGACATCTAGAAGATTTCAAGAATTCATTTGTTCGCAAGGAATGATCCATGAGACCTCTTGTTCGTACACACCACAACAAAACGGTGTCGTTGAAAGAAAACATCGATATCTCCTTGAAGTGGCTCGTGCTCTTCGATTCCAAGCCAATCTTCCTATAAAATATTGGGGAGAATGTGTTCTAACAGCAACTTACTTGATCAACCTTCTCCCAACTCCAATATTAAATGGAAAGTCCCCATATGAGGTATTGTTCAAAGAAAAACCCAATTATGATCAATTACTTGTTTTTGGATGTTTATGTTATGCATATGTTAATCCTAAACCATTAGATAAATTCACTGCAAGAGCACGAAAATGTGTTTTTTTAGGCTATATTGCAGGAAAAAAGGGGTATAAAGTGCTTGAGCTAGAAAACCAAAGGATCCATGAAACTAGAGATGTGTTATTTTATGAGAACATTTTTTCCTTTCAACAACATGAACGACAAAAGGAAATAACCATACCTGTTGCATCACCCATGGATCACCAAACAAGAAGACTAAATGATGAGGACGATATAGGAATTGAAGAACATTTTACTAATTTTGAAAATGATGAAGAAAATGCAGGTTCCAAAAGTCAAAGAGAGAACGAGGAAGAAATCAATGGCGAGAACTTGGAAGCAGAATATCAAATCGAAAATAATCAAGATATGGACTAAGGGAGGGCAACTAGAGAAAGAAGAATGCCAAAGAGATTTGATGATTTTATATTAAATCATGTTGACACGTCTTCAATCCTCCATGCATCAAACACCTCTCCAAATGACAGTAAGAAACCATTATTGAATAAAATATCATTTTTGGCTAACACCTTTTCTCAACATGCAGGACAATCAAATCTTGAAATTGAACCAAGAACTTTTGAAGAAGCCATGCAAAATCCATTATGGCAGGAAGCAATGCAACAAGAACTCAATGCACTAACATCTAATAATACTTGGAGTGTAGTTCCACTACCAAAGGGAAAGAAGGCGATCAGCTCAAAGTGGGTGTACAAAATCAAATACAACCCAGATGGAACTATTGAGCGTTATAAAGCTCGTCTTATTGCCAAAGGATATAGCCATGTGGAAGGACTCGATTACAATGAAACATTTGCCCCTGTGGCAAAGTTTGCTAGTATGAAATGCCCTTTTGCAATTGCCGCTATTAAAGATTGGGAACTACATCAATTGGATGTAAACAACGCATTTCTCAATGGTGATCTTGAAGAAGAAGTTTTCATGAAACTTCCACAAGGCTATGGGAAAGAAGAAAAAGGGCTAGTTTGCAAGCTCCATAAATCCCTTTGTGGCCTAAAACAAGCTTCAAGATAGTGGTTTGGAAAATTAACAGAAGCTCTAATTACATATGGCTTCAAGAAGAGCATATCTGATAATTCATTATTTACTTTATCTAATGGAACTAGTCAGTTGATTAAACTAATATATGTGGATGACTTGATTCTTGCAGGAAATGACACCAAAAAGTGCATCCACTTCAAAAATTATCTCCAAAATTGCTTCCAAATCAGAGACTTGGGACCCTTAAATTATTTCCTCGGCTTTGAAGTCAAGAGAACCAAAGACGGTATTTATTTGAACCAGCAGAAATATGCCAAAGACATCATTTCTGAGGCAAAAATCACTAACACAAAAACTACAGAAACACCAATCCCTCAACAACACAAGCTTTCTGCCACAGAAGGAGCTCCAATTAATCAACCATTGCAATATAGAAGATTGGTTGGACGATTGCTATACTTAACACTCACTAGACCAGACATAACATATGGCATCAACCTCCTCAGCCAATTCATGAGTGATCCACGTCAACCACACATACAAATGGCATATCGACTAATTCGGTAATTGAAGAAGTCACCAGAGTAGGGAATTTTCTTCCCCAAAAATAATCCTCTCAAACTCAAGGCGTTTTGCGACTGATTGGGCCACTTGCCCCAACACAAGAAGATCAACAACGGATTCATCACATTTTTAGGTGATGTTCTTCTTACGTGGAGATCAAAGAAACAAAAGACAGTTGCACTTTCATCAGCTGAAGTAGAGTATCAAGCTATGTCTCAAACAACAAAAGAGATAGTTTGGTTAACTAACCATTGAGGTTCCTAGGCCAATTGATCTATTTTGTGATAACACATCAGCTATTCACATTGCGACAAATCCAGTATTTCACGAGAGAACAAAGCACATCGAGTTGGTTTGTCATTTTATACGAGAAAAAGTTCAAGCAAAGTTGCTTTCTCCCACGTTCATGCCTTCTCACCAGCAACTTGCAGACATATTTACAAAAGGTCTCAGTTCTAAATAATTCCAAACTTTGCTTCATGGTATTGTAAGATCACACCCACAAACTCATCAGCTTGAGGGAGGCATAATGGAAATATCTTTCAAGACAAGCTGACGAGTTTTTCACTCATCAGCTTGAGGGAGGCTGTTGAAAATATTTCTGTTATCCTACTCCTCAGATTACGCAAGAAGCAAATCATGGAGGAATCTCTAGCAAATTTCCATATAAAGCTCCTACATATCAGCCCCCATCTTAGCTGCTCTGTTTAGGAAAATTACCGTTGGCCATTATTATTGATTCACGCTCATTTACAGCAAAATTCTTTCCTATTGATTTACATAATTCTTTCTCCTCTATTGTATATATATATATATATATATATATATATATATATATATGAAAGTTGGTTCTTGTAAATATACAGATTGTACAGAACATAAATAAACCATCACGGTTTTCTTTCATTAACAATAAATAAAATCAACATTTTGTTTAATTAACATAAAATATGCTTCACAGTTCACATGATAAGAAGAGCCAATGCTAACATATCTAGCTTGCATTCCCAACCACCTCCGGTGACCTCTAAAACATCAACTTTGGTTGGAGATTTGAATCAACAACCTGAAGTTCATTTAAAAGTCTGAAACTTAGGGGATTGTACTTCATCTTCACATCTTTTGCCTTGGAGATTTGTCCCCATAAACCTCCCTTGATACTGGCTGCATTGAATTGCATTTGCTAATTTGGATGGGTTTCGAATATTGATTTGCGATTAACTTCTTTTGTCTTAAGAATTTTTATTTTCTTTTGCTACATTCTGTTTTCTCTCATTTTTTCTTTATTATATTCTTTTCTTTCAAATTTTCCATGTACCAAACAGAAACTTAAAAGGACATACAATCAGTCAAACATTTTCCTTCCAATTTCCATTCCCAAATAAATTTCTCCGATCAGTCAAAATAATTTGGTGTTTTGGAACAACATTTTCTAGGGAGTTGATAGAAATATACATTATAACTGTGTTTTATATAGACCAAATCAGTCCGTTGAGCATTCACCGACGTGACAAGATTATCAAATTTCTATAAAGAATTTTTATTACAAAACATTATAGAAGAAATCCAATAATTCTTAATTTGGTGAAAAAAGAGAGTTCAATATAAGTAGTGTTGTGCGTCTTCAAAAGCATAGAAGAATTTTATTTATAACAAATGGAAGTCTCTTTCTATAAATATAAATGCTCAAATAGATATCTATTTTGTATAAATATAACTATCCATATAGATATTTGTTTAAACAAACACAGTTATCCAAACACAACTCCTCATAAATTAACGTGTCTTGTGAAAAAAAAAACTTTTAACGCATGCAAGTGATGCGATTTATTAATTTGAAAATATTTTAATAGATA
This sequence comes from Heritiera littoralis, assembly GCA_031772115.1. Taxonomy (NCBI): domain Eukaryota; kingdom Viridiplantae; phylum Streptophyta; class Magnoliopsida; order Malvales; family Malvaceae; genus Heritiera; species Heritiera littoralis. The sequence continues at coordinate 814,012 of JAPDPK010000058.1, forward strand.
GATAGATAAATAAATAGATCCAGTTATATTAGTATAGAACTAATTCAATTTTATATTTTATATCTTTTTATATATTTTATATCTTTTAATTTGATCGTTTAATTTTTTTATTTATTAATGTAGATAATGCATATCAAATTTTAAGTTAATTGAAATTATTTAATTATTTGTTTGAGATAATAAAATTTCAACCGTTAATATATATTAAAAAAATACTATTCTCGATCTAAATAATGAAAATATTGGATCACATCGATATTTTACATGCATAATGGTTCCAAGTAAATTATTAAATCTAATTATTGGTTTGTAAAAATCTTAATTGTACATAAAATTATAAATATTGTGTAAAACAATTTATATCTCGCTAGTGTCAATTTCTCATTATATATGTGTCTGTATGTGCGCTAAACGGCTAAGTTTCTTTACATTTGACTTCGTCGGATATTATTGTTTTTGAGATTTAACTGGGAATGGGAATTCTCTTTATTTTATTGTTGCATATTCGTTCATACCCATTCTTTTGGTGGTTCTTGTTGAACTTGTGCTAATAGTTGGCGGCGACCTTTTGGCTTTCTCACATGATGTGTTTTGTGTTTTTCATTTACTGTTGTTAGGTTACTGTTTGTTGTTGATTTATTAATTGCTCTGTAATGCATCTTAATTATTGATGTACTTCATTTGTTTGAAATTAAGCCAAAAAGAACTTTTGTCTGCAACTTTCTCAGTATCTCATTTGTCTATTTTGTTCTTGTCCTGTTTTTGAGCTAAATTGTTTTGCTTCATATTTCCTAGCACAGTTAGATTGTCTTCAAGGTCCTGGGTGTGTAGTCTAGTGATTCTAGCTACATTTGCTATAGTTCAACTTGGTATCATAGCTAGTGTGTCAAGGTTCAGTGTTGCTACGATAGTAAGACCATTTGAAGAATTAGACTTGCTAGATGGAATTTTTTATTGGTAGTTTAAACCAGTTTGGTATGGAGAAGCGTAACAACTCAGACTATCAATATTCGAGGCTTTGCATGAAAGCTTATCTTCAAGGCCAAGATCTTTGAGATATAATTTGTGGAGAAAGTGAAGAGCCAACAAATACTCAAGAAAATGCAGAGGCTAGAAAGAAATGGAGAACACGGTGTGGGCAAGCTTTGTTCATCTTGAAGAGTTCTGTACACAAGGATTTGATCGAACACATTCGAAGCATCAAGTCACCGCAATAGGTTTGGGAAACACTTGAGAAGCTTTTCAAGAAGCAAAATACAGCTAGACTTCAGCTGCTTGAAAATGAGCTGGTAAGTACAACTCAAGGTAACATGACCATTGCTCAGTTTTTCCATAAAGTAAAAAGTATATGTTAGGAGATTTCAGAATTAGATCCTGAAGAGCCAATTAGTGAAGCATGCTTACGTCAACATCTGATTCATGGTATTAAGAAGGAGTACATGCCATTCTTGACATCTATTCAAGGATGGTCAACACAGCCGACTATTACTGAACTTGAGAACCTTCTCTCTAATCAAGAAGCTTTAGTCATACAAATGGTTGAAGTTTCAATCTTTGGAAAGAATGAGGCCTTGTTTTCTAGAGATAAAAGGAAAGGTTTCAACAAGCATTGGAAGGAGAAGAACTTCAAGGAGAAAGATAAGAATAAAAAAGAAGACGGTACATATTTTGAAGATAAAAGGAAAGTAAAATGTCACAAATGTGGCAAACTTGGACATATAAAGAAGTTTTGTAGGTCTAAGGTTGTTGAAGGTAATATCAACACTTTTGTAAAAGAGGAAGGTGATAGCAGTCGTGTCATTGATTGAGAGACATGTTTATCTGCTATTACTATTAGCAGGAAGGAAGCTAGCAATATTTCAACTTATGGTGACGAAACAACAAACATTAACTACAAGAAGGATTGGATTCTTGATTTTGGTTGTTCTTATCATGTAACTGGCAATGATTCTCTGCTTTCTTATCTAGTAAAGCACAAAAAAGATGAAGTAATCTTGACAGCAGACAACACTTTACACCATGTGGAGAATGAAGGATCAGTTGAAGTCAAAGGAACAAGAAAAGGTGCTGGTAGAATCAGTTTAGATAGCGGCTACCATGTTTCTGGTATAGCAAAAAATCTTGCTTCTGTCTTTCAAATTGTTGATACAGGAAAATTTGTCTTGTTTAGTCTTAAAGAAGTTTTGGTTCTTGAAAATGTACAAAATGTTGTTGCTGATGTTATGCTGAAGGGTAAAAGAGTTGAATCTTTATATGTATTGTCTGGTAATGATGCTTTTGTTGAAAAAATTAATAGGCATGATAATGCTTCTTATGGCATGCTAGGCTACCTCATGTGGGATATGATAGACTTAGAGAAATTTCAGAACATAAGTTAGTTGACGGATTGCCTAATTTAGTCAATCTTCATCATAATACAATTTATGAAGGGTGCCAATATGGTAAGGCACATCGCCTACCATTTGGACACTCTAAAATTAGAAGAAAGTAGCCACTAGAACTTATTCATTCTAACTTGTTAGGCCCATGTAGAACAGCCAGCTATTATGGTTTTTGTTATATGGTTGTTATTGTGGATGATTTTTCAAGATTCTCATAGGTGTTCTTCATGAAAGAGAAATCTGAAACTCTATCTCACTTTAGAAGTTTCAAACGAAAAGTGGAGAATGAGTTTCAAAGGAGAATTAAATGCTTAAGGACTAACAATGATGGTGAACACATGTCTAATGAGTTTCATGACTTTTGCGAAGAACATGGAATTTGAAGGCAACTGACATATGCTGGAACTTCCCAACAAAACGGAGTTGCAAAGCTCAAGCTAAGACGTTTAGCTGAAGTTTGTAGAAGCTGAATTTATGAGAAAAGCTTGCCAAAAGAGTTATGGGCAAAAGCTATGCAATGTGCCTGCTATGTTATCAATCGAATTCCTTCAAGGGCCATCAACATGAAGACTCCATATGAACTCATCTTTAATGCAAAGCCATCTGTTTCCCACTTCAGAGTATTTGGCTCCACTTGTTATGTGCATGTTCTAGACAATCAAAGAACGAAGCTGGAAGCAAAGGCCAAAAAGTGTGTCTTTCTTGGCTATGACTTACAAAGGAAAGGTTGGAAGTGTATGGATCTAGAAACTCATTGAGTTGTCACTTCAAGGGATGTTGTTTTGATGAGGTATCTTCTTATTACATTCAATCTATAGTTCCTACACTAACACCATGTGCAACATCTTCTAATAAAGATAAGGCAGAAGAACAAAGTTTTTCTGACCTTCCAAAATTTTCTAGAGGGAGTTCTTCATCATCAAATGTTCTTGACTCTAATAGGAGAGAAGTGCAATCCTATGACAATTTGTTGATCAAGAAAATGGTGAAAGACTTTTATATTGGCAAGGAACATTGTCATGTTTGTGAATGTTTCTTTGCTGGGCCAGTTAATGAAAATGAGCCCTCGTCTTATGAGGAAGCTGAGGAAGCAAAGAATAGGAGCTTGTTATGAAGGAAGAAATTAAGGCACTACAAAAGAATGAAACATAGGAGCTAGTTCCAAAACCAGAAAATGTTGAACCTGTTTCTTGTAAATGGGTTTACAAAATTAAGCGTAAGTCAAATGGAAATGTTGATAGATACAAGGCTAGGTTGGTAGCAAGGGGCTTTTCATAAAGGAGTGGCTTGGATTATAAAGAAACTTTTAGTCCTATTGCAAAAATGACTTCAGTTCATGTTATCTTATCCTTGGTAGCTTTTAAAGGATGGAAGCTTTGGCAACTTGATGTCAAAAATGCTTTCTTATATGGAGAGCTTGATCGAGACATTTTCACGGAGCAACTCCCTGGGTTCAAATCCAAGGCATTTTTCGATTATGTTTTTCGACTTAAAAAGGGAATCTACGGTCTACAATAGGCACCTTGAGCTTGGTATGGGAAAATTGCTAAATATCTAATCTTTTATGGATATGTTGCCTCAAATGCTGACGCAAGCTTATTTGTTAAAAGGAATTCTAAGTCTTCTGTTTTAGTGGTATTGTACGTTGATGATATGATAATTACAGGTGACGATGAACAAGAAGTCTCTAGACTCAGAGAAGCACTAGCAGTTCACTTTGAAATGAAGAATCTTGGAGAGCTCAAGCACTTCGTTGGACTTGAGATTTCTAGAAATAAGGAAGGATTATTTCTTTCTCAAAGAACTTACATCAGGAAACTTCTTGAGAAGTTTGATATGGTAGATTGCAAACCAGTGGCTACCCTAATGGAACAAAATATCAAATTGAGAGCAAATGAAGGCATGGAGTTGAAGGATGTTTCTCTTTATCATATGGTGGTTGGAAGCTTGTTATATCTTACCATTTCTAGGCCGACATTTCTGTCTCAGTAGAAGTGATTAGTAAGTTTAAGCAAAGACCTAGAAAACCTCATCTTGATGCTGCAAGAAGAATACTTCGATATCTAAAATATACAAAAAGTTATGGGCTGTTGTACAAGAAGGATGCTATTTTTTCTCTTAGTGGTTTCACTGATTTAGATTGGGCAGGAGATCCTCTTTCTAAGTGTTCTACTACAGGTTATGTATTTTCTTTAGGGTTAACAACTATATCATGGTGTAGCAATAAGCAAACCACAATTTCATTATTAAGCACAGAAGCTTAATATAATGCTGTCACACTAGCAGCACAAGAATGCACTTGGCTTAGGAGGTTGATTGCAGAAATTTGTCACTCATTTGAGAAACCAACTCAGGTTTGTTGTGACAATTTAAGCACTATACGCTTGGCTTCTAATCCAATGTTTCATGCTAGAACTAAGCATATAGAGGTCCATTATCACTTTATAAGAGAGAAGGTGCTTGTAGAAGAAATTGATCTTGTCAAAGTAGACACTAATGAGCAAGTTGCAGAAATCTTTATCAAAGCTTTGTCCAAGATGAAGTTTGAAGAATTTATAGCAAGTTTGGGCTTAGTCTCCCTAGTTAGCACAATGGGGGAGTGTTGAACTTGTGCTAATAGTTGGTGGCTACCTTTTGACATTCTCAGATGTTGTGTTTTTCATTTATTGTTGTTAGGTTACTGTTTGTGGTTGATTTATTAATTGCTCTGTAATGCCTCTTAGATATTGATGTACTCCGTCTCTTTGAAATTAAGCCAAAAAGAATTTTTGTCTGCAACTTTCTTAGTATCTTATTTGTCTATTCTGCTCTTGTCTTGTTTTTGAGTTAAATTGTTTTGCTTCATATTTCCTAGCACAGTTAGATTGTCTTCAAAGTCTTGGGTGTGTAGTATAGTGATTCTAGCTACATTTGCTGTAGTTCAACTTTCTAATTATTAGATTTGGTGCTAGTTTATAAGTGTCGATTTTTTTTTTTGGATTATTAATGAAATTACCTAGCAAATATATATATATATATATATATATATATGTATGTATATATAAAATCTTTCTTCTCTGTCAAGGATTCATGTTTCTAAAACTTTTCAAATTGTAGCTACCGTGTCTTTTTTTTTTTTTGGTTACATGTAGCTACCGTGTCTTAGTAGTTTGTTTTTCAATCTAAAGTGAGTAAAGCCTATCAAAGATAAAAAGCCAGACTACAAAATTGACTAATATCAAACGATTTGAATTTAATATTTACTAGATGAAATTACCATGAAACTTACATTGAATTATGATTTCCTTGTGAAGTTTCTCTTCTATTTTCGTCCCTGCATTCAGCATCAACTTTTCTGACTCTTTAGTCGTCTTTTTCATTTTAAATTAAATAAATATAGTCATGATTGTCATTCAAATTTGTGAACGAAATTTTCGTTAGTATATTCACGTTTGGAACCAGATTACCGGAATGAACTCAGTTACATCAGTAGTTATTATATTATTTTTTTGACAAAGCTTGATATTATTGTATTAGTAATAAATAATTATTTTTAGTTAATTTAAATATTATAAATACATTTAAATATATTATAATACTAATATAAAAACAATTTAATATTAAGTAAATTTTAAAAAACTAATATAAGCCTGATTTGTCTTGACCCAACTCAAAAACACCTCTCAAAAACCAACAAATATGTCCCAATATCACATAATTGAAACTTGCACTGCTTAACATTCATTTATAAAATAACAGTTAGTCACCGAGGCATTTTCCTTTCAATTTCCATTCCCTTAAATTTAGTTGATCAGTCAAATCAGAAAGCCTTTTTTCCCTTCCAAATTCCATTTCCTTAATGAATTTCTCTCGTTGGTCAAAATCATTTGATGATTTGGAACAATTATCTTAATATACAAGTATTTCAGATTTCCAAAGTTTCCAAAACAGAGTTATAGATGGATAACATATAGTTAATTATGATAATTTTGTTTTAAATGTAAAAAATTTAATATTTGAATTAAATAGATTTAATTAATATGTCAATTCAACCTGTTTTTATTATGATATGTCTATTATTATATTTTAGTCTAGAATACAATTTGATGTTTGTCATTTCTTTTTTATGTTTTCTCTTTCTTTTATTGAAAATTTTTTTTATTTGAATGCAAATAAGGAGTCATTAAGGTGATAAATAGTTCTTTTTTTTTTTTGATAATACAATAGATACTTTTTTCTAGACGTAGAGATAAAGAGAATTCAAACAGCATTAATTTTTAAAAGCTAAAATAAAATTATATTCCTTATCTAATTTTAAAAATTTTAATAAATTATCTAAAATCTAATCACTTCAAAGAGAATAATTAAAATATAATCTAATTTAAAAATAAATTTAAATATTATGTAGTACCTAATAGAGCATTGATATTACGATATTAGCAATGAATATTATTGTTTAGTTAAGTATTTAAAAATGCTAAATACTAATATAAAATATATTAAATAAATTTTAAATGAACGAGCCTGTCCCAGTCAGCTTGATCTCGGGCCCAGATTTTCAATGTCCACAAACATCAGGTAATTTACGAAACAACAGATAGTCAACTCGCATTTACCTTTCAACTTCCATTCGCCTAGTGAGAAATCACTTAATGATTTAGCTGAAATATTTCATGCAATCTTTTTCTTCTTTATCAAACCTTCTTTTTCCTAGAAGTTGTTGAATTTCAGTTAACGTGTTTTATGAATTCTAATATTTATAAGAGAAACACAATATATAAAGCATAGATTTGTATTTCAGATTTCCAGTGTTTCCAAAAACCTCTTTCTGTTTCATATATTTTGTAGAATTTCCAATGGCTTCCAAAGGCTCCGATGAAGCATCTTCTTTTAGGTCGAAATCCAAATATGATGTGTTCCTAAGCTTCAGAGGTAAAGACACTCGCGAGGCCTTCGTGAGACATCTCCACAAAGCTTTGATTCATGCTGGGGTGAACACCTTCACAGATCGTGATGAACTTCCAAGAGGAAAAGACATCTCCTCAGAACTCATCCAGGCGATCCAAGATTCAAAAATTTCTATCGTGGTCTTTTCCAAAGGTTATGTTTATTCCAGGTGGTGCCTTAAGGAAATTGTCAAGATTATAGACTGCAAAGACACAATAGGGCAGATTGTTATTCCAATCTTCTACGATGTTAGACCTTCTGATGTTCGGAAACAGACAGGAAGTTTTGCAAAAGCTTTTGTTGAACACGAAGAACATTTTGAAGCAGATATGGAGATGATCAAATGGTGGAGGGCAGCTCTTTCAAAAGCTGCAGATTTATCTGGTTGGGATCTACGAAACGTTGCAAACAGGTATCCAATTCTTTCTAATTAAGATTAACTGTCCAAAAGAACGTTTAAAACATAGATATGCTTGATTTTAAATAACAAAAATATAAATTGAACAGAACCAATTTTAAATTAGGATAATCAACTTAAACCGTTATTCTTTATTGTGCATAAGATAGTTAATATTTTTTAATGCAAGAAGAAAAAAAAATCTATTTTTGGTTTTTGTTATAGGAATTGCATTCACATTTGAATATTCTTCTCAAACAATTGTCCAGGCGATGAAAAAGGATAGCTCATCAATCTGACATCTAAAGATTGATAATACTCATATTGTAATTTTGGGTTGTTTTGATTTCATAATTTGAGTCTGTTCTCGTTGGATAGATTGTCTTTATTGACAATTTAAGTATATATTGTTTACAATTAACCAAAGTTCATCATCATTATCATCAATCTTTATCTTAAAAGATTGGGATGAGCTATATGAACCAATATCTGAACTCATGTTAGATCATCCATATATATTCTCATTCTCTACACATTCCTATCTAGGGCCATGTGTTCATCCAACTCTAATACCTCCATATCTTTTCAAATTACTTTCTATCAAGTCTTTTTCAATCTTCATCTAGTCTTAACCCTTCTCTCAACATTTATAGCCTCTATTCTCCTAATTGGAGCATTTATAGATCTACGTCATACTTGTCCAAACCAATGTAAATGACTTTCACACATCTTGTCTTCGATAGATACCACTCCAACCATCTTAGGAATATTTTCATTTCTCATTCTATCCTTTTTGGTATATCCACATATCTACCACAACATTTACATTTCTGCTACACTCATCTTTTGGATATACAATCTCTTAGTTGCCCAACATTCACTACCATATAACAATGCTGGTCTAACAACTGTCTTATAAAACTTGCCTTTCAACCATATAGGAATTCCATTATCGCACAAAACACCTATAGCACTCCTCCACTTACTCTATCTATCCTGGATCCTGTAGGTAACATCACCATCAATCTCTCCATCCATCTATACTATTAACCCCAAATATTGAAAATGGTCCCGCCTACGTATTACCACCCCATCTAATGTCACTACATTATTCTCTTTCACTTGGTTTGAACTGAATTTACACTCCATGTATTCAGTCTTCACTCTGCTTAGTTTAACTCTTTTTGATTCTAACGTTTCTCTCCATAATTCCAACTTTACATCGATCTCTACTCTAGTTTCCGCACATAGGACAATATCATCTGCAAACATCATACTCCAAGGCACCTTATCCTAGATGGATTTTGTTAGTTTGTCCATAACTATTGGAAACAAGAATGGACTTAACGCTGACACTTGGTATAATCCCATTGTGATAAAAAACTCACTTGTTTGCCCTCTACATGTCCTCACATGTGTCCTGGCATCTCCATGCATATCTTTAATTAGTTCAATTTATATCAAAGGAACTCTTTTCTTCATTAAGGACCATTATAGTACCTTTCTGGGCACTTTATCATATGCCTTCTCCAAATCTATAAAGACTATATGAAGATCTTTACCCAATACTCAAAAACGCTTCATAAGTTGTCTAAGCAAATATATTGCCTCTATAGTTGATCGACCAGGCATAAAACCAAATTGATTCTCTGATATCTCTACATTCTTGCTTAATCTCCATTCTATCACTCTCTCCCATAGTTTCATCGTATGACTTATCAGTTTTATGCCTCGGTAATTAGCGCAACTTTGAATATCTCCCTTGTTCTTATAAAGAGATATCAAGACACTCTTCCTCCATTCTTCAGGCATTTTGTTGGTGTGCCAAATCTTATTAAAAAAATTTGTCAACCACCTAACTCCTACATCTCCAAGGCATTTTCAAACTTCAATTGGAATGTCATCAGGTCCAACAACTTTTTTAGTCTTCATCCTTTTTAGTGTATCTTTTATCTCTGTCTCTTTGATTATATGCATAAAGCATCGATTCAAATCCTTGAGAAGCACCGAGATATTATCCAAATTTTGATTTTGTCCATCATTAAATAATTTATCAAAATAATCACGCCATTTGTCCTTAATGTCATTGTCCTTAATGAGAGTTCTTTGATGCTCATCTTTAATACTTTTTAGGACTCTTAGGTTGTGACTCCTCCTTTCTCTTGCTCATGCCAATCTGTATTTCTTTTTCTCTTCCTCCTTTGTGTTAAACTTATCGTAAATCTCTTTCGCAACCTTCACCTTAGCTTCTGCCACAACCTTCTTTGCCTCATTTCTAGCTAACTTATATTTTGTAAAGCTCTCTTCTATATCATTCTTCTTCAAAGCCTTGTAACACTCTCACTTAGTCTTTACAGTGTCTTTTATTGCTGTAGTCCACCATGTTGCATCCTTTGTAGTTAGCACTCTTTCGTTTGATACTCCCAGTGTCTCCTTGCCTACCACCCAAATGTATTTTGCCATCTTGTTCCACAATACATTTGAGTTTTCTTCTGTTGTCCAATCCTCTTTTTGAATCCAATTATCTCTACATATTGTATGATAATCTTCATTTAGCTTCCACCATCGAATCCTTTCAATTCCTTTTTGTTGGTTCCTTCGATGTCATCTATGTATCTTCATATCTAAGACTAAGAGTCTATGTTGCGTGGTAACACTCTCACCTAGGATAACCTTATAGTCCAAACATCTATGTCTATCCCTACTCCTAGTTAAAAAGAAATTTATCTGACTTGCTCTTGGTCCATTTCTAAAGGTTATAAGATGAGAATCTCTCTTCTTAAACAATGTGTTTACTAGGGTTAGGTCATAAGATAAAACAAAATCTAGGATAACATCCCCACCCTTGTTTCTTACACTATAACTAAAACCCTCATGTACATTCTCAAAACCCTCTTTACATGTCCATTAATGTCGTCGCTAATAAAAAGGTTTTCTCTTAGAGGCACTTCTTGTACTACCTTATCTAAATTCTCCCAAAATTGTTTTTTACTAACCTCATCAAGTCATATCTAGGGTGCATATGTGCTAATGACATTCAATACCTCTTTTCTTAGAACTAGCTTAACCAAAATAATCCTATCCCCTTGTCTCCTAATCTGTACAACATCCTTATGGTACTCTTTATTTATGATGATAACTACGTCATTTTGGTCTCTATCTTTCCCTGTGTACTAAAGCTTATATTGCCAAGTTGCTATCTTCCTAGCCTTTTTCCCAACCTATTTGGTCTCTTGAAGACACAAGATGTTAACCCTCCTCCTACTCATAACCTTACGAATCTTAGCTAACTTACCACTAAGCGTACTTATATTCCAAGATCCTAACCTAAGCTTATGATTATGGACTAACTTCTTTACCCAACCTTGTCCATTGTGATATGGGAACCTTTGCCTATTTAACACCACATCCAGGCGTCGATGTTGCTCGTCGCTTCTAAGCAACGCCTAGCAACCCTTACTCACTTTTGACTACACTTAGGCTTGATACAACACGTCACTGAGTAGGGGACACAGCAACGATGTTCTAAAATTAGTTCGTTTCATGACATTGGACTAGTTTTTATTGCTGGTTATCCAAACCTATTGCCACCTTCCTCCTTTGTTTGGACTTTAGATCGGCTATGTTAACTCACACAGGTAGAAAAGTTACAATTAACCAAAGTTGTTGTAAAAAAATTAATAATGAGATATATGTTAATCAATTTCCTTTCTTTTATCTTCATTTTGGTTCTTTTATAACTATCTAAATTTGCAGGCATAAATCAAAGTTTATCCCAAAGATTGTGGAAGATGTACTCAAAAAAATAAACAAAGTTTTCTTGCATGTTGCCACTCACCCAGTTGCTTTAGAATCCCGCGTCAAAATGGTAAAGGAGTTGTTAAGCATAGGATCTGATGATAAAGTTCATATAGTGGGCATCTATGGAATGGGTGGTATAGGTAAGACCACCATAGCAAAAACTGTCTACAACTCTGTCTACGGTAAGTTTGATGGAAGTAGTTTCCTTTCAGATGTTAAAGATATATCTAAGCAACCTAATGGTCTTGCTAGTATACAACAACAACTCCTTTTTGATATCCTAAATTTGGAAAATATTAGGATTCAAAATGTTGACAGAGGAATCAGTTTGATCCAGGAAAGGCTTTGTTTCCGAAGAGTTTTTATTGTTGTTGATGATGTGGATGAGTCAACACAGCTGAATTCATTGGTTGCGGATCGAAAGTGGTTCGGTCCAGGAAGTAGGATTATAGTTACAACAAGAGATAAACATTTGTTGACTAAATTAGAGGTGGATGAAATATATAAAGTTGAAGAGCTGAATCTTGAAGAATCTCTCCAGCTTTTCAGTTGGCATGCATTTAGGAGGCCTAGTCCAGCAAATGGTTACATCCAACTTTCCAAGAGTGTGGTGGACCATGTTCAAGGCCTTCCCCTAGCTCTTGAAGTTCTTGGTTCTCATTTGTTTAAAAGAACCCAGTTGGAATGGGAAAGTGTGGTGGAAAAATTACAGCAAATACCTCCTGACCAAATTCAGAAGAAGCTTAGGATAAGTTTTGAGACACTAGATGATCAATTAAAGGCCATATTCCTTGATATTGCGTGTTTCTTTATTGGAATGGATGAAGAATATGTCGTAAAAATACTAGATGGTTGTGGCTTCTTTCCAGTAATTGGTGTTACTGTTCTATTGGAGAGATCCCTTATAACAATTGACAAATTCCGTAAGCTAAAAATGCATAACTTACTTCGAGACATGGGAAGGCATATTGTTCGTGAAGCGTCACCAAATAATATTGGAAAACATAGTAGGCTATGGTTTCATCAGGACGTAGTAAACGTACTAAAATCGTCCATGGTAAATGTTCTCTCAAAATCATGGGGCTGTTCTACTAAATTTTTTCAATTTAGTTTTTATGTTGTCAAATTTTCATATATGTATTGCGTTTGATTAAAGGAATGATCATTTTTATTTTAGGGAACTGAAGCTGTGGAGGGTCTTAGCCTAGATTTATCAGGCAAAGAAGATGTCATTGTGAGCACCAAAGCATTTGCAAAGATGATCAATTTAAGATTGCTGAAAATCAATTCCGTACGTTTCACTACGGGTTGCTATGAAAAGTTTTCCAAAGAATTAAGATGGCTTTGTTGGCACAAATGTCCTCTAAAAGTTTTACCGCCTAACCTCGATTTGGACAACCTTGCTATTCTTGACATGCGGTTTAGTAATGTCAAAAAAGTTTGGAAGGAGACGAAAGTAATTAAAATGACTTTGCAACATCAGTGACACTCGTTTTCTTTTCAATGTGAATAATTTCATGTTCTCTTTTAATCTTATTACGTATACTAACTTGTTGGTATTCTCTTGTTGTAACAGTTTCTCACCAAGTTGAAAATACTAGATCTCAGTTATTCAGTATGCCTTGTGGAAACACCGAACTTTTCTGGACTCACTAGTCTAGAAAGACTTCAATTTGAAGGCTGCAGAAGATTAACTAAGGTTCATCAATCCATTGGGATGCTGGAAAGACTTGTATTCTTGAATTTATCAATGTGCAACAATTTAACGGGACTTCCAGACAGCATTTGCAACTTAAGATCTCTTGAAACCCTGAATCTTAGTGGTTGCTTGAAAGTTAACAGGTTACCAGAGCATTTGGGCAAAATGGAAGCTTTGAGAAAGCTTCTAGCTGATAGGACTGCTATTAAACAATTACCTATTTCCTTAGGACTTTTGAAGAACCTTGAACGTCTATCATTAGCTGGGTATAAAGAAGAGTTGACAACAAAGTCTTCATTTCCATCCTTCTCAGGATGGGTTTCACCAAGAAGTGCGAGTTCTTCCGCTTTACTACCAGCAACATTTTCTCGTTTAAGCTCATTAAAAAAGCTTAATCTTAGTGGTCGAAACTTGTCAGACAACGATATTTCTATTGATTTTAAGAGTTTCCAATTTCTTCTTTCGTTGAATTTAGGAGGAAACAAGTTCTATAAACTGCCGGTTGGAATTAGCAATCATCCTAGTATAAAGAAACTGAAGTTAAATGATTGCAGGAACCTTTCATCAATTTCAGAACTTCCTGTAAATTTACTTATCTTGGAAGCAAAAAAGTGCACATCCATCTGCAGATATCCATACCCATTTAACAGGAAATTTACGGAGTTCACAATAACTGATTGCCTTGAGACAATGGACACATGGCATCTTCCTCAAGTCTCAATCCAAAAGCCCGAGTATAGCTGGTCACACAATGTCAGTCTCTCTCTCTCTCTCTCTCTCTCTCTCTCTTTGTGTTAATTGGTTAATGCTCATAACGCGTATTTCATTGAAACAGGGGCGTCTTTGGTTCTTTGATAGATATTTGGAAGCTTGTATCCCTTGTAGAGAGGTGCCAGATTGGTTCGGCTATAAAGAAATGGGATCTTCACTATTGTTTCGTGTTCCTTCACTCTCAACTAGTGAACCTCGAGGTATAATTGTGTGTGTTGTCTATTCGATGAAAGATGAGCATAGTGGAAGCTCTTATGATTCTTTTACCATTTATTTTAAGAATAAAGGCAAAGGATATCAGACTTTCGATAAGCCTTATCTTAATTTGTCTGATACTAGCTTACGTGGAGATCACACATGGATAAGTTATTTGACAACCAAAAAGTTTGAGAATCTAAGAGTGGATGAAGGAGATGAAATTGAAGTTTCTATTGAGGCGAATCCTGGAGTTCTTGTCAAGAAATGGGGTGTCCATTTGCCGATTCAACAAAAATAAAGCTATTCAAGTGGATGCATAATTGGATTAGTCTAAAATTGAATATCTCGACATTGTTCCAAAATATTTTCAAGTTACATAATTTGTTGGTCCAACATTATGTTTGAATTATCGTAACATTATGATGTAACGCCCTCGGAAGCCGGGAATTTCGGGCTAACTTTTTCTTTCACTTCCTATGTTTGTCTCTCGCTCAGTGTAGCTAAAACCTAATGAGTAGAGTCCCACTCCTATAGTTATTTAAGACTAGTTGTCTAAGGTCCCAATATAGTCTTCTAGTAAGACGTGTCGAAAACGACACTGAAAAACTCCGCCCCTATTTTAGTCTAGTATCCATCCCCATACTAAGTACATCATCGTTTCAACCTGTAGAAATTTCAAATCTCCATGTAACTTCTGAAATATTAGACATCCAAGTGATTCAATATATAAACATATCGAGATTACAACTTAACTACGAATCCCAGTATGTTTACAAACTCGATATCACCTAGTACTTACATCCCGAATCCTATACACTGTGTACACAAAAGAATTTAGTCTGGGATATAAACAAAAGAACAAAAGACTATACCTTGGCTCAAATTATAGCTTTCTACAGTTCGACAAAAAGACTCTCGATGCACCACGCTCGTGCCGAGTCTACCTGAAATAATCTGAGGTGGAAGGGGGTGAGCTTTGGGGAAAGCCCAGTAAGAAAGCATACGCTAAACGATGTTAGGTTTCTACTATGCGTGAATGAACGTGCCCAAAACTCATGCTCAAAGATGTTTATTTGGAAATAATGCCAAATTGATAAACCATAGTTTATAAGCTATAAAATATTATGCCAAGTAACTTCAAAACAATTTAGTACTCAAGCATTCACCGAATCAAGATATATATATAGTAGTAGTAGAAATGATACATTCGCTCGTCTTTGTAACAGTATCGTAATATACATTTAAAAACATTTACATGAGACGAGCATTAGGAGATTCGGTAACGTAACAGGAATCTTTGGAAATATAACCAAGAAGCTTTCTATGAAAGCATCCACTGTAGCTAGCAGTGGTCGGTGTCCCATACCAGGGCTCTATCCATGATCATGAATCATCCCAGCACCAGTGATCATCTAGTAGCTGAGGTACAAGTCACGACTAGTTGTCGGACAATCATACGTAATTACCGCTACCCATTTGCCACACAGGCGGGATCCATGACGCAATTACGTATACGGCGCCTCAATGCCACACAGGCTTACTGAATGCCACACAGACATAATAAAACGCCACACAGGCGAGTGCCACATAGGCATTTCCAAGTGCCACAAAGGCATTTCCAAGTGCCACACAGGCATTTCCAAATGCCACACAGGCATTATACATCATCACATGTATCATGAGTCAAAACTCGTTTAGAAATATATCTTACAAAATAGGTTGAGTACTAAAGGCATAAACCGTTCCACATACTTATAGTTTTAAAAATCTAATCGTACGAAGTCTCAATAACAAATAGCAGTGATTAATACGCATGAGGTTTTTTTAAAGGCATTTAATAAATCCGATTTAATATCAAGAAACTTATTTAGACAATTTCTAACGAAATTTCGGCATTATAACGGCATAGGTAGAACACTACCCAGCGTCATAACCACAAATCAGATACCTGTAGAAAATTCACTCAAGCAATATATCTTCAATACATCAATTTCCAATACACATCCAAATCCAAATCCAAGTCCAAATCCAAAACATTATGCATTTAAAATTCAATCCAACGTATTTGGACAATTAACCAAAAATGCATTTAAATCCATAAATATTAAATAACATTAATTTAAACATGCATAAGCATAGTAGACTGACAGGCATTTACCGTATATTCCCTTACCTAATGTTGCACAATATCGTGATTAAGGATACCACTTCCATATGCCTTACACTTTAGCACTTTCTTGAACACTTTTAGCACGTTCTTGAATTTTGTTCTCCACTTAACCTACACCAAACGACACCTATACAATTACAAATTTAACACTTCTACTAAGGCTTAGACACTATCATACCACACGTCGTTTTAAATTACAATATATATTTTCATATATACACATATCACCATTTAAGAAACTAGATAGAATCCTTTACCTTTATAATTCACAAAACCAAAATTCCACTCAGCCTTGTCTTAAAAATCATTACATTAATATTAAAGTAGTTCTTCTCACATCTTAAATCTACCTTACGTCTAAAACATCATCCCATGTTACAACCCACCATTTACCTAGGTCTAAATTTAATATTTCTTTAATCAAACCCATGTATATAAATCATGCAAGGAACTATTCTTACCTTATAATTTCTCATGAACTAGACTCTTCACATTTTTCCTTAACCATGATTTCCAAAATCCTATTGCTCATTCAAATATCCTCAAGCCAACAATTCCAAGCATGTTCATATAAATCTTTACTTAATACAAGATCATTATACTTAGCTACTTTAGGAAATTTCATGAATTAAAACCTTACTAGACAATTTCTTACCATATGATATCCCATGCTAGCCAAACACTTTTTCAAAGTTCTCTTTCACTGCACATGTCCTCCAAACAGCATCTATAATCACAATTTCCAGCCACAACATCATCATTTATTCTCTAAATAAAATTTCCTAATTTAAACATGTTCTACACCAAGCATTGATCCATCCTTACCTCTTAATAGATATTGTCCCTTGCCTATGGGTGTGCTCCCTTGCAGCTACTGTTTCGACTGCAAACAGCCAGCCTTCTTCAACCCTTGTTCAGGCCAACTCAGCCCTTTTCTTTAGCCCCGAATCAATATTGAAATCTCTTGCCAAGTGCCCTTATACAACTTTAATTGCTGCACTGTTCTGACACCACAACAGCACCCAAAAATCTCCCAACATAGACCTTCCCTTCCACGGCTCCAACTAGTGCCCAAATGTGCCATTGGCAGTCCTCAAACTCCTCTTTGCCTAGCCGAAATGTCAACACCAAACACCCCTGATCAGGCCACGCCGCTGCCCTTGTTTCTATACCGATTTCCTAGCCAAATCAATGCCTAAAAATGCCACCAAAACATACCTGAATCAGCCTATAACAACCCCTTTCTTGATCTATTTCGAATCTGTTGCAATACCCAAAAATTCCATTTCTTTCCAACCCCCGACTGCTCTTTTCTTCCCTTGTTCTTTGCCTTTGATCGATATTCAAAGTCAGCCACACTTGTCCTTTAAACTACAACCGAGAGCCCCTGTTTTTGTTTCAGTTCTTCCCAAATGACAGACCCACGTTACTGTCCTTTATCAAGCAGAAATGAGCATCCTGCCAGCGCCCCTCTTCAGACCAAGAACAGCCTACACCAGCCGCTTATACCACTGCTGAGATCTGCTTCAACTCTCGATTTTCGCCTTTCCTGTTCGTTGCCATAAAGAAGACTGCGTTTGCTTCCCAATTTCCTTCAGCTGAGAGTGATATGCGAGTGGAGGTAGGTGAGCATTTGGCTTCTCCAAGACGCCACTAACAATTACCAATTTTTTATGCTTTAGTCACATGTGTTTTATTTTATATATGTAATTATATAATATATAGTTTCCTGACTTTCTTTTACCAACTCTAAAATAACTAAGTATATTCATTTGTTAGTTTATATATATATATATATATATATATATATATATATAGTTAAGTGTTAATAGTTTATTTAAATACATATATATTATTTATTTATTTAATTTTTTTTTTCAACATTTACTTTAAGATTGAAAAACATTTCGGCTATTACATATGATGATTGTAATGTGTCATGTTTTGCATTTTGTTTCAAAGTGAGCTTGTCATTCTTTTTAATTAATCTATTTTCATGGGCTTACCAACCATTAATGCTTCACCCCAGTCTTCTAAAATTTATTGCATGGATAGATAAAAAATAAATATTATTTTAATTATTTTTTAAACTGTAACTTATTTGAATTGAAGAAAACTTATTTTAAATATGTCTTAAAAAAATACAGAGTATTGGTGAAATTTACAAAAATAGTTAGTTTAGGAAGAAAAAAATGGAGAAAAGAAAAATGAAAGCCTTGTGTCACGTGGACTTCTGAGTTCATTTTCTAACAAATTTTATCTATAAAAAGGGTGAAAATATAAGAAAGAAAAAGTGAGACCAAGTGAGAATGTCACATAGATACTTATCAAATTAGAAAAAAGAAAATCAAAGACGAAAAGAGAAAAAATGACAAATGGAAAGAAATCAATAGAGATGCCCGTGGACACTCCCGTCGGTCTTTTCATTGATTGAGGTGTTTATTCGATTTGTTCAAATTAATTTTGAAATAAATTATCTTAAACTGAATTATATTTTAATTTTTTAATTAGTTGAATAAAAAATATTTAAATTTGAAAATTTAATCGATGGAATTTAATTCAGTTAATTTTCATATTAAGTGAATAATAAAATATATTTAACTTAAATTATATTTGTTGAGATCTGAAGCATTTGCTTCTTCTGTGTGGGTCTTATTCTCCATCTCACATTGTGTGTGCATGAGTGTGGTGTGTGTGCATGAGTGTGGTGTGTGTGTGTGTTTATCAGAAATTTTGTGCTTAACAAAATTACCATGGTTCCGTTAAGTGACGTATTCCTTCTTTGAACAAAAAAAAAAAAAACAAATTGCACTCGTGTGTGCATTAGTGTGGCGGATTGTTGAGAGTTGATGTGTGGGTCTTGTTCTCCATTCCACATTGTGTGTGTATGGGTATTTTCTGTGTGTGTATGGGTGTTTTCTGTGTGTTTATAAAGGATTCTGCGATTAACAAAATCATTATGATTTTGTTAATTGATATGTTTATTCTCTGAAAAAAAAAGTTAAATTAGATTTTATTCCCTTAATTTCTTATATGTGAAACAAATTATAGAAAATCATCAAACAAAATACTTATATACTAAAGTATTAAGCAAAATATTCTAACAACATTAAACTTAAACATATATTCAGATTTCATGTAATTTTAGTTTTATCTTTGGATTTTTTAATTTCAATTAGAATTTTGGTTAATTTGATTTTCAAACAAAAAAATTGAAAATCATTTTTTTAAAATCATTTTCAATAATCAACCAAAATTAGTTTGATTGCACAATTAATTAATAGAATTTAATCCGTTCAATTGATTAATTTGATTAAAATCAAAATATGAACACCTCTACTGATCGGATAAAAAAAAGCAAAAATAGAAGCCAAATATTAGAAAAAAATAAAAGAAAAAAAAAGAAGGGAGAGCAAAGGAAGTGTCACGTGGAGATCCTCATCGCTTTTCCTTTCTTCCCAAATTTGAGGGGTCTTTTTCCTTATATTTGGATTAAATTTTTTGGTTAATTTAGTAAAACCCAAATTAATCAAAAACAACTAATTAACAAAAATAAATCAATTTGATCAATTGATTCGATTAGAACTGGAATATAAACATTCCTACCCATTGAGAAAGAATAAAAACATCTCAACACATTGAATAAAGAAAATGAAATATTAAATTAATTTATATTACAAAATCTAAAAAAAGAAAAAGATAAGAAAAGAACGAATTAAAAAAAAACTAAAATATAATGTAAGATCCGATTCTACACTACCGTAGACTCTAATTTCATAAAATTGAAAATGAAAATTAAATAAATAACGAATATTGATTTCACTTAAGTGAAAAGCTCCTTAATTTAAGATGTGAAGGGAGCAATTTTTGCGAAAACGCTAGGGTCGAGTACGAACAGCTCGCCAGTGGGTGAGTAGAAAGTGATCGCCAATGGATAATGGTGAGTGTGCTGTTGGCGAGTTGATTCAATTGTTTGTTGGGCGAATAGCTGAGTTCACCATGCCTCTTATTTAGATGAAAGCCCGAATGGGGCGAGGACTTGGGATCGCCCATATTGATTGATTATGGTGACTTGGTGAGTAACGTGATCTCCCATATAGAAGCACAGATGATAGCTTAGTAGGCAAGAAAAGCCCAAATGTACTCGCCAAAGTTAAATGTTAAGTGTGATCGCCAACTTGTGGCTTGAGTCATAGCAAATAGGCGAGTGGACCAATAAATAGTGATCGCCAAGTAAAGAAAATCAGCTTGTAAATCACCCAATATTGTTTGGCGAACTGAAATTGAAATAGAGTGGGCGAGCTGATGTATTTGGTTGAATAGGCGAACTGGAACTGGAATCAGCACGTAATCATTTTGCAGCCAAAATTGACTTTGTATGTTATACGGTTGAAAACAATTAATAGAGAGGATGTTAAAGTCAATAAGGAATTAACCTTATTGGTTGAGAAATAAAACAAAGTCAATAGAAGCAAAAAAAGGAGTGTGGAAGGGAGACTTTCACGCCAGCTTAAGCTTCAGTTTTTCTTCATGCATTAAATGCATGAAAGACGTGAAATTAATGAAAGAAGAATGGGATAAGACCAAGTGATGGGTTCTGATTGGATAGCATGGCTATATAAAAAGAAACATTTGAGGAAAACTGATTTAGCCAAATTCATCTTCTTCACAAGAGAGCTATGCAACTGCAAGTTTATGTTATTCCTTCCATTCCTGTCATGCTTGATTTACTGAGCTTCACTCTTCAGTTGGCTAAACACATAAACCTGCTTGCAAACTTTTCCTCCTTAGTTTGATGAGTTAAAGGAATAAGCAAAGGAAGGCCAACGTGAGATGGAAAGCAATCTGTTCTGGAAGTGTAGTTGGTTGAGGTGAGTTTCATATTTCTGAGGTGTTCTTGATATTCAATGGTAGATTTATATGTTTACAACATAATAAACATAGAATGCAGCCTTGTTTTGGTTAGATCCTTAGAGAATATGAGAACAAGAAAAATAATGGAATAAGTGACGAGAATGGCAACTATGGTGATCGCCCATCTTGAAAGTTAGCAATCGCCAATGAGGCGAGTAGGAAATAAGAACTCGCCAAGCATAAAGTTTTGTTCAAATGGGCGAGGTCGCCCAACGCTAGTTTAATTCATGGGAGAGCTCAATGATCATGGGCGAGCTGGAATGTGGTAGTGGCGAGGTCGCCACATGTTAGTTTAAACCGAGGTAATGGCGAGTTGATGGTGGGCGAACTCCCAAATTTAAGGAAATGTAACCGTGCGTGTTGATTTTGGGCGAACTCCCACTAATTGGCCAATGTGTGAATGGCGTGAATGAATGGCGAGCTCCCACGTGTAAGCCATTTGATGAATGGCGAGCTCGGTTGGGTGAACTACTAAGAGCTCGGTTGGGCAAGCTAGTAGTATATTTATAGGCGAGCTGATTGATTTATCTCAAGTCTCGCCTAAATGATGGAAAATATATATAAGGAAAATATTAATGAAAATTATAAATTATTTTGCAGCCGGGAATTAAGGAATTTGGTAAAAAGCGATCAGGAAGGCGAGCAGGAAGCAGGGCTTCGTTGAATCAGGTAAGAGAGTTGTATGTGAAGTCAATGCATGTCCTGTGGAGTAAAAATGTTATGAAATATTGTGAAATTGTTTTGTTTTATGACATGCATTGGTTTGATAAATTATATACTGAATTGGGCGTGCCCTTTTTATGATATTTGATATCTTGGGCGAGTAGCCCCGTTTTTAGAAGAAAACCGGGCTAGCCAAGGCGGGCGAGCTCTTTTGTGCGTGTTTTGGGGCGAGTAACCCCTGTTTTAATAAAAGACGGGCGAGCCAAACGTTTATAGTATTTGGCGAACTGGTATTGGTGGGCGAGCTAATCCTTTTATAATATTTTAGGGCAGGCGACCCGTTTTGTTATGAAAGCTATGGGCGAGCCACTTGGGCGAGCTCACTTTTTATGATTTTTGATGTCTTGGGCGAGTAGCCTTGTTTAAGAAGAAACCCGGGCAAGCTAAGTGGCAAACCCCTTTTATGTGGTTTAGGGGCGGGCGACCCCCTGTTTTCATGTAATGGGCGAATTAACCATGGAGTGCCGCTTTTGGGCGAGTTGACCATGGCAACTCTATGATGGGCAAGCCGCTTGGGCGAGTCAGTTTTCTTGATAAAAATAAAGGTTGGCGGGCGACTACTTGTCACCGCACTTTCTAATTCAGCATGGGCGAGCTAAATGGGCGAACTGACCATGGCGAATAGATTTCTATTTACATTTTCTCAACGAAAAATGAGTTATTTTTAAGAGCTTTAAAAATAAAAAATATGAAACCCTTTGATGGGCGGGTCGACCATGGGCGAATTAGCCATGGCGAGCCAGTTTAACCCGGGACTTTCTCACGCGGAATTCAGTGAGATTGCGGGCTGTTTTTAGAACCTTTTCGGAAAGAAAATCATTTTGAGCAAATGATGAATTTATAAAGCAATTCCTTAAAGGTTTTTCATGTGATATAAAGTGATTTTGAGACTTTAGGCCCTGAGTTCATGTATTGTTATTCATGTAGTTGCGTGACCCACCTGGGGCTGTGGCCCGGTCGATGGACCAACGAGTGCACCTCAGGGCGTCACAGGGCTGATAGACCCACCAAGTCATCAGCGGTCTCGAAGTCACTTGGCAAGTGGACCCGATGACCACCTATAGATTATGGCCATAGATCTAGCAGAGATAACCGTGAGGGGCGATGGCCTATGGGTGCACCCCAATAGCGGTAGATTCCGTTCTCGCAAGGGGGAGGGGGAACGATGATAGCATGAATTATTCGAAGGGTGATGCCTAGTCTCAACTTGTTGATTTCTGTTTACTGAAAGGATTCGTTAAAATCCTATTTGCTAGTTAATCTATTTTATTGTAAACTGTTGAGAAAATGATTTGAATGACGCATTGAGAGTACTGGTTGATATAACTACTGTTTTCCTAATTGACATGATTTTTGGAAAACAAATTTATTGTGATATATGGCTTTAGTTTTGTAAAGCAGCATATGTCTCCTTTACTGAACGTATGAATCGCTCAACCCTTTGTTTTTGACTCCACAGATAAAAGACACGAAGTTGAAAGAATTAGCTCCCATATGGATAGCTACATATCAAGAGCGGGGGTAACTTATGTCAAATATGACAGGTATAGTCACTTCTCTTTTACATTCCAGACATATGTATATAGTACTACTTTATTGAAATAAAGACAATAGGGGATGTCAGATGTAAGGAATAATGAAAAGAATTTCATATTCCGTATTTGATAAATAAATGTTATTATTTATCACTATCATTGTAAAATGTTATTGGCATTGTAGACAGCCCAGCCGGTAAAGTTATATGGAAATATGTGAAAAATGTGATAACAGGCTGTTACATATAAAGTATAAAAAACTAAATTAAAAAAAGATAGGATAACAAAATCAAAAAAATAAAGAAAATAGGAAGCCCAAAAGGTTGCCACGTGGACATCCCCCCTTGAGCTCCCTTTTAAAAAAATTAAAAATAGAATATAGAAAACAACATAAAAAAAGAAAGATATAAAAAAAAAATTTTTTTAAATGCTCAATGGGTTGTAACGTGAATAAGCCCATTGAGCTCCATTTGCAATAACCAATCGAAACTAATTATGTGATCGATTAATCAATTAAATTAGGTTAATTCCATCAATTAATTCAATTAAAACTGGAATACGATCAATCTTACTTATTGAGAAAAAATAAAAAAAAATACATTGATCCAACGAAAAAAATTAAAAAAGAAATAAAAAATTAAACAATATTAAGAGAAAGGTATAGGAAAAGAAAGAATTAAAAAAAATATAAAATACAAAAAACAACAGTAAAAAGGATTTAAAAAACTTAAAAAATAAAATAAATAGGGAGCTCGGGAGTGCCACATGCAAAAAAATACAAAAAAGGTTAAAAAAAGATATAAAAAGCAAAAAACTTTAAAAAATAAAGAAAATAAGGAGCTCAAAGGGGTAATGAAATAAGAAATTAATCAATATTAAAAACTAAAAAAGAGAAAAGGATAAAAAAATAATTAAAAAAAGAAACAGCATTAAAAAAAATAAAGATATAAAAAAACAAAAAACTTAAAAATAAAGAAAATAAGGAGATTAAGGGGTGCCGCGCGTGGGCACTTCCATTGAGCTCCCTTTAAAAAATTAAAAAGAATAATTATAAAAAAAACAACACTAAAAAAAGAGAGATATAAAAAAATTTTGAAAAAAAATAATGAGCTCAAAGGGTAATACAAAAAATTATTCAATATTAAAAACTAAAAAAGAGAAAAGGATAAGAAAAGAAAGAATTAAGAAAATTAAAAATAAATTACAAAAAATAACATTAAAAAAAGATATAAAAACATAAAACTTAAAAATATAAAGAAAATAGAGAGCTCAAGGGCGTGCGAGGGGAACACTTCCATTGAGCTCCATTTAAAAAATAAAAAATAAATATAAATATTTTTTGGTCAAAATAAAAAATAATATTAAAATATAAAAAACACTTTAAAAAAATAAAGAAAATAAGGAACCCAAGGAGTTGCCATGTGCATTCCCCATTGAGCTTATTTATTTATTAATTTAAAATTGCTTGGCTTTTGATTTTAGTTTGAGTTTTTTTTTTTTATTACAAAGGAAATATTAAATAACTGGAGATAGAAATGCTTGGATTCAAATCTAAGACTTACAATATGTCACAACTCATCCTTAGCCACTAGGCCAACAGGTTGTTGGCATTTTAGTTTGAGTTTTGTTGTGTCACATTTGATGGATTTTTCTTTGATATCCTTAGATTTAAGATGGATTTTTTCCTTCTTCCTATTAAATAAGATGAAATAGTTATTCTATGTCAGTATATATCAATTTTATTCAAACCATGTCACATAACCGACTAATGCTTAGTCTAGCAGTTGTTACTGCCCTTTAAGAGGGATTAAATCTAAGATCCAAATCCCTCTTTTCTCCTTATACCTCTTTGTGAACAAAAAAAAAATGTCACGTAATCATACCATTGAAAGAGTCAATCAATTATTATGAGACTTATTAGTAAGTCTATTGAAATGAGGGCAAAGTACATTTATAGTCCAAAACCGTTCACTTAAGTGTCATTTTGGCCCCTAATCTAAATTGTTTCATGAAAGTCCTAAACCTTTCACTTGATTTTCATTTTGGCCTCTAATCTAAATTGTTTCATGAAAGTACCAACTGCCAAGCCTTTTCAAAAGAGTGTCTTATGGTTCTCGCACAAAATGCTGCATAAAAATAAAAGAAAATTATAAAATAAGATAGTATATTTAGAATTATTATTCTTTATGATCATAATAAAATGTATTTATTAAAATAAAATTTTTCAAATTTTAAGAACGAAATAAAAGTATAATTTTGCTTACTAACTTTATATTTTTTTAACTTAAAATTAGAAATATTTTAGTTTTCTTTTGAATAATTTTAAAATTTTATTTTCTCTATAGTAAATAAGTTTTGGTACAATAGCAAAGAGTAAGCACTTTGGTTTCTGTTTCATTCTTATTTATCAAATTTTATTTCGCATATTTATACATTTTTATGAAAATATATGAAATTAAATCTTATTAAAATCAAAGCTTCAATTTTTTTAAAAAGAAAATGAAACATAACCAAATAATTTTTTGACAATTAATCAAACCTAAGTAAATGCTAATTGATATTCAAAGAAATTACTTTTTGTAAATTATTATTAGTATAATTTGAAACATTCTAAATTATGCCAACCTAACACCACTAACTAAGGATCATTTAGATGGGCAGTGAAATTGGTTCTGGTGAAATTGAAAACAATATTGGCAATGAGATTTGTTGATGCCAAAAGGGTTACTGGGCTTGCTGTTCTTTCCTCTTTAGATCAACCTGCAAAACAAGGGTCACTGGGTTTGTTCCCGGTGGGACTTTCTCCGATGTTTAAGTCAGAAAAGTGTTTAAAAGAATATCAAGACTAAAGAAGATGAATATAAGTTTGCATACCTTGTCTCTTTTGTCTTCGTGCCTTTTATAGGCAATCCAAGGTGTAACAGATGCTATGATCGGTTATGCTCATTTATGTAATTAAATGAGAGTTATGAGCGGTTATGGCTGTTGGGTATTAAGTAGGCGGTTACATTCATAAATGATCGGTTATGTAACGGCGAGCGATTATGGCGAGTAGCAGTTATAACAGCGAGTTGTTATGGCGAGCATCAGTTATGATGCGTAATTGTGTAATTAAGTGGGCCATCTGTAATTAAACTCAGTGAAGTGGGCCTTCTGATAATGATACTAACAATGGGCCCATGGGTCTATTGGGTTCCAAACAATGATACTAACATTATGCCTCCTGGCGAATGGCAATTACAAAGTGATCGGTATTCGTCATAAATCTTTTATTTCTTTCATAGGCTTTGAATTTTGTATTCGCCATAGACCTAAGATTCTAAGGTCATGGGCGAGAAAGTCCCTAGTGAAGGCTGTTGGGGCCAAAAGTGAGTAAAGACTCGAAAAATGGGCAAGTAAGAGTCCAAAAATGAACAAGTGCCAAGACTTTAGTGAATTTAGGCGATCGAATCGAATGACTTCGATCGCCCAAAAGTGGAGGGTGAGTAAGAGCCCAAAAATGAACAAGTGCCCAAGACTTTAGTGAATTTTGGTGATCAAATGACTTAGATTGCCTAAAGTGTGGAGGGCAAGTAAGAGCCCAAAAATGAACAAGTGCCCAAGACTTTAGTGAATTTTGGCGATCGAATGACTTCGATCACCCAAAAGTGGAGTCACAACAGTTTTCCTAAACTGGGGACTTGGCAAATGAATGATCGCCCATTCTTGGGGTTACAACAGCATTTCCCGAACTGGTGACTTAAGTAAAAAATGATTGCCCATTCGTGGGGTTATAACAGCATTTCCTGAACTGGGGACTTAAGTAAAAGAATGATCGCCCATTCGTGGGGTTACAACAGCATTTCCCGAACCAGGGACTTAAGTAAAAGAATGGTCGCCCATTCGTGGGGTTACAACAGCATTTCCCGAATCGAGACTTAAACATAATACTTCTTTAAGTGTTGTGCTTTCCAAGTTCTTAGAACCTCATTGCCATTAAGATAGGTAAGCTTATATGCCCCCTTGCGAAGCACCTTTAGAATTCAATATGGACCTTCCTAATTGGGAGAGAGCTTTTTCCTTTCGGCTGCAGGTTTGGTCGCCTCATAGTTGCGTAGGACCAAGTCATTTACTTTGTATGTCCTATTGTTGACTCTTCTATTATAGTATTGGGTGACCTTTTGCTGTCTGGTTGATGTCCTAACCCTAGCTTCTTCCTTGACTTCTTCTAATAAATCTAAGTTTCCCCTCAGCTGTGCTTCATTTTCTTTAGTAATTATATCAGAAGTCCTCAATGTATGGACCCCAATTTCTACTAGGATTACTGCTTCTATTCCAAAGGTGAGGCAGAAAGGTGACTCTCCTATAACCGAGTGAGCTGTGGTTCAGATATCCCAAAGTATCCCTGGCAATTCTTCTACTCAGGCATTAGCCGTGTCATTTAATTTTTTTTAAAGCAGTTAGTATTTTCTTGTTTGCAGATTCCATTTGGCCATTAGTTTGGGGATGTGATATTGATCCAGGACAGAGTTTGATATGTAACTTTTCACAGAAGGCTGAGACATTCTTACCCACCAACTGCGGACCATTGTCAACGACCAGAGTTTGGGGAAGACCGAATCTGCAGATGATATTCTGCCAAATGAATTTTTCCACCGCCGCCTGGGTTATGGTAGCCACTGCTTTTACCTCAATTCATTTGGTGAAATATTCACAAGCAACTAGTACATATCTTTTTTTGGCTTTGGCGATCGAGAAAGGACCTAATATGTCCAATCCCCATTGGGCGAACAGCCAAGGTGCTATTATTGAATTTAAGTTCTAGGGTGGTCGCCTATTGACTTGGGCGAATCTTTGGCATGCATCACATCTCCTCACCATGTCAACAGCGTCTTTCTTTAATGTTAGCCAGTAAATTCCATGTCTCAATGCTTATGGGCTAGGGCTCTACCTCTTAGGTGGTGTCCACATACACCTTCATGGATTTCGTTGAGAACATATTCTTCCTCCCCTGGACCTAAGCACTTCAGATAGGGTAATGAAAAATATTTCTTGTATAGCTTGCCATCAATTATAACAAATCTAGAGGCTTGCTTTTGAATTTTGGCTTATTCTACTCGGCTCAAATTAGTTGGTCCGTTCTCCAAATATTGTAGGATTAGTGATGGCCAATCATCTTCCGAAAGCTCAAGAACTTGTTGGGAACTTGATATTCTCGGAGCATACCGATATTCTATCATCACTCCATCCACTATAGGACTATCATCTGAAATCATTCGAGACAACTTGTCTGCCCTGTAATTCTCACATCTAGGAATTCGTAACAACTGTACAGATTCAAACTGTCTTTAGAGATCGGCTACCATTTTATGATACTATTGTAAAGTAGTATCTTTTACTTCGTATTCTCCAAGAACCTGCTTTGCAACTAATCGTGAGTCTGTGAATATCAACATATGAGGTACCTTTATTTTTTTGGCGAGCTCCATTCCTGCCAACAGTGCTTCATATTCGGTAGCATTGTTGGTAATTGGGAACTCGAATTGGATACAGTACTGAAATTCTTCTTTCTCTGGTCCGACAAGAATTATCCCAATGCCAGCACTTTCTCTGCTTGATGAGCCATCAACATACAGCTCCTATTGTTGGCTTGCCAAATCACCTTTGCTTGTTTTCTCATTGCTAGTTTCTATAGTAGCAGTAGTGAATGTGTATTTTGCCACGAAATTCGCTAAAGCCTGGGCTTTGATTGTTTTCCAGGGTCGATATTGTATATTGAATTCACTTAATTCAATACTCCACTTCACCATTTTTCCCGAGGAACTTAATTTCTATAAAACATCTCTCAAAGGATGATTATTCATTACAACAATATGATGACTTTGAAAGTAAGGCCTTAGCTTTCGAGCAGCAACTATTACTGCGTAGACAATTTTCTCAACGTGGCTATAATTTAGTTCGCCACCTTTCAAAGTCCTACTAACATAGAATACAGGTAACTGAGTTCCTTCTTTCTCCTTGACTAATATAGCTGCAACAGTTTCTGTTGATGCATTTACATACAGGAAAAGATCTTCCCCAGGCTCTTGATTGGCGAGGAGAGGTGGTGAGCTCAAATACTGTTTCAACTCTTTAAAAGCCTTCTGACAGTCTTCACCCCATCTGAATCTAGAGGTACCTCTAAGAATTTTGAAGAAAGGCAAACATCTTTCAGTAGATTTTGAAACAAACCTGCCCAACACATTTATCCGACCGTTTAGGGTTTAAACCTCTTTTGGCGAGCTTAGAGGCTTCATGTTTAGGATCGCCTGGATCTTCTTTGGGTTCGCCTCTATCCCTCTCTCGGAGACCATAAACTCGAGGAATTTCTCAACCTCAACGGCGAATATGCATTTTGTAGGATTCAACTTCATTTTGTATCTTCTTAATGCGGAAAATGCTTTCTCCAGATCCTCCATATGTTGCTTCAAGTTTGAGCTTTTCACTAACATGTCATCAATTGATCTCCCAATTTGATTGGTGAACACTTTATTCACGAGCCTTTGATATGTTGCACCTGCGTTCTTTAGCCCAAAAGGCATTACCTTATAACAATAGATACTGTCTTCCGTGATGAACGCCATTTTCTCTTGATCGTCGAGGTTCATCAGTATCTGGTTATATCCCGAAAAGGCGTCCATGAAGCTTAGCACCTTATGCCTTGCAAAGGCATCTACTAATCTATCAATTGAAGGCAACGAGAAGCTATCTTTTGGGCATGCCTTGTTTAAATCGGTGAAATCTACACACATCCTCCATTTCCCATTAGCTTTCTTCACCATGATAATGTTAGACAACCAGTCTGGGTAATTGACCTCTCTGATGTAGCCCACCTTTAATAGTTTCTCATTTTCTTCCCGTGAAGCTTCAATCTTGTCAGTTAAGGACTTCCTTTTCTTTTGCCTGATTGGTTTTACTACTGGATCCATGTTCAGGCTGTGACAAATAACAGATGGATCAATTCCTGGCATTTTAGTTGCTGACCAGGCGAATATATCAACATTTTTTTGGAGCAATGACTTTAATGTTTCCTTCTATTATTTGGCAATCGACTCCCTACTCGAGTTGTTTTGTCTTGTTCACCCCTAATAATTACTTCATTGGTTTCTTCTAGAGGCTAGTATTGTTCCTGCTCTCCTCTTGGATCAAGTTCTTCTAGCAGTAATGGCTCATGGTCTTGCTGTTGTATGGCGAGGATGTCTCCAGAAGTGGATGGCTCTCCCTCGGTGGTTAGCTGAATAGAGCGAAGATGACATCTTTGTGCCACGACTTGATTGGCTTTCACATAGCCTATTCCGATCGTAGTTGGAAACTAGATGGTTAGGCAATAAACTGTCGTAACCATACTGGTTCTTTTCCTTATAGGTCACCCAAAAATGGCATTGTAGGCTGATGGTTGGTCTACTACAACAAAGCTTGCCATAAAATTTAGGGTGTGTTCTCCCTGCCCCAATGTTACTGGTAGATTAATTACCCCTTTAACTTTTATGGGTTGATTAGCAAACCCATAGATTGGTCCTGCGGGCTTCAATTGGTTCTCATCTAGTCCCATCTTTAGAAAGGCACTCCAAAACAATATCTCGACAACACTTTCATCATCTATTAGGATTCTCTCTACTTGGTAATTTCCAATCAAAGCTGAGATCACAATTGGGTCATTACCATTATCAAACAAGATATCCACATCCTCCTCTGAGAAGTTAATCTGCCAACTGCACTCAGATCTAGGCTTCTTTGGCAGCACATCAATCGACATGACACTCCTCAAATGGGCTTTTCTCTTGTTTCCGAAGGTCGCCTATTCCTCTTCAGTCCCAACTATGGTCGTTATTACTCCTGTAATTGGGTGTTTACCAGCTGCCTTGTCTTTATCCCGCTGATTGTTCCCCTGATCATTGACATAAGCTCTTAAGTGTCCTTTCCTAATTAGGAATTTTATCTCATCTTTCAACCTCTATCAATTTTCAGTAATGTGCCCATGGTCCCTATGAAAGGCACAATACTTCGATCTATCAGCATTAGGATTAGGTCGCCCAGGTTGTGGTCGCCTAACATATGGCTCATTTGCAATTGCGTTCAAGATTGCTTCTCTAGTTATTGTTAGAGGAGTGTAAGATTGGAACCTTCTCTAGGGCGATTTTGCTCTATCTTTCGATTTATTGTTTATTTTTCCTGCTTGCCAAAATTTCGACTGATCGTTCCTCCTTTCCGGTTTTACATGGGCTCTTTCCAAGTTTCTTTCCCTGATCTCCTCTGCTTCAGCCAACATATTGGCCCTCTGCAACACTTCGTGTAACGCCACCAACTATTCGTCACATAATGAATAATGGATATGGTCGTTGAGCACCCCTGCTCTAAAAGCCTGAACTGCAAAACTGTCGTTGGGATCCATGATACTAGCATAGGCAGCAGTAAACCTACGGATGTAATCCCTTAGCTTCTCTTTGGGACGTTGAACAACTAACATGAGGCTCGCCGAAGTTCTTCTTTGTTTCTTATTCGCCAAGAAGTGCCCAACAGACAACTTGCTAAGTTGATTAAAACTGGTAATTGAATTGGCCAGTAAAGAATAAAACCAGGATCTAGCTGATCCTTTAAGTGTAGTTCAAAAAGTCTTACATTTTACGGCATTAGTGATTCTATAGAGGTCTAAGGTCACCTTAAAGCATAATATATGATCTTGAGGATCGCCCGTGCCATCATATGTTTCTTTTGGGATCTTGAAGTTGTTGGGAACAACTTCTTCTTGAATTTTTTCAACGAAGGGACTTTCGGTTGGCCTAACCCAGTGGACAATCTCCTGTTTTCCTTTCTTCAGCTCTTTCAACTCCTCAAACATGGCATCCAACCTCTCGTGGACAGTCTGCTCTGAACGATTTGGGACAACTCTAGTCCTTTTTGTGGGTACTACTTGGGAAGTAACACTTCTTTCCTTCCTTTCTCTTCTTCTCCCCGAGCCTCCATGGTTGATAATGGGATCAGGATAATGGTACAAATTTATGTTTGGTTGTGGTGAGTTAGGTATAAGTGAAGGGTGAGCAGTTTCTTGTGTATGTTGGCGATCATTTTGATCGGTCATCTGGAATTGGTCAGTTAGGGTTTCAATGATTTTAGCATAATGCTCTAACTTGGTGTTCAGAGCTTGGTTTTGGGCGAGTAGTTGATAATACTGGTTGGTAGTTATCATTTGGAATGGAGGCGATAGATGAGCTGTCGCTGCTGCAAATTGGGGGAATGAAACTGCAGCGAGAGGTAACGTGGTATTTTGTGGTAGTGTGGCGATGATTGCTTCAGTGTTTTGGGCGTTGTTTGTTGTGATGTCAGGTATTGGTACCGTTGGTTGCAACAGTGGTTGAGAGGATTGAATATTTTTAGGATTGGATGTTTGAGAACTCGACATGGCTTCTTTTTCTTTCCCATAAACGGCTCCAAAATGTTGGTGCCAAAAAGGTTACTGGGCTTGCTGTTCTTTCTTCCTTGGATCAACCGGCAAAATAAGGGCCATTGGGTTTGTTTCTAGTAGGACTTTATCCGATGCTTAAGTCAGAAAAGTATTTAAAAGAATATCAAGACTAAAGAAGATGAATATGAGTTTGCATACCTTGTCTCTTCTATCCTTGTGCCTTTTATAGGCAATCCAGGATGTAACAGATGCTATGATCGGTTATGCTTATTTATGTAATTAAATGGGAGTTATGGGCGGTTATGGCCGTTGGGTATTAAGTGGGCGGTTACATTCATAAATGATCGGTTATGTAACAATGAACAGTTATAGCGAGTAGCAGTTATAACAGCGAGCTGTTATGGCAAGCATCGGTTATGATGTGTAATTGTGCAATTAAGTGAGCCATGTGTAATTAAACTCAGTGAAGTGGGCCTTTTGATAATGATACTAACAATGGGCCAATGGGTCTATTGGGTTCCAAACAATGATACTAACAAGATTAATTACTATAACAGTAAAATTAGGTATATATAGAAAATGACTATTAAGAATATAAAATTAATAATTTTCTACATAAAAAATTATGATATTTGATATTTTTAAAATAAAAAATTCTTGAAAATTATTATAGTATTTTTAATAAATTAAAAATTACTAAAATGATTTTTATATCAAATAATAATTTTATTATTAAACAACATTGTCAACAAGATTAATTACTATAACAGTAAAATTAGGTATATATAGAAAATAACTATTAAGAATATAAAATTAAAAATTTTTTATATACAGAAATTTATGATATATTTGATATTTTTAAAATTAATAAATGATTAAAAATTCTTGAAAATTATTTTAGAATTTTTTAATAAATTAAAATATGCTAAAATGATTTTTATATCAAATAATAATTTTATTATTAAATATTTGAAAATTATACTTATATATATTTTAGTATTATTTAAAATTTATGAATATAGGATTTCAGATGAAGAATGAGTTATCGAGTAAGCGATTTGATTATTAAATGTTTGATATGATTATGCAATAATGGAAAACTGATCACGTAACAATGAAAATGAGTAATTAATGATGTTATTATCATGGTATGGTTGTGAATACATCCATAGACAAGACAATTGAATAGTTGCTTGATGTTTGAAAATTTTGGATTTATTGTAAATATTTAGTAAAGTAATATTTAAATAGTCGTGGGATGTTAAGAGGATCCATAATGATAATGGGGGTCTCGGTATCAATAGTGGGATATAAAAGTGATTGAAATGGTTTAGAAAATCTTGTGAAATAATATTGAATTAGTGGACCTCTTATCGGTAAGATTCAACCTTAAGGGATATTGTAAGTAAAATCTTAAGCTAATTAGTAAACAGTGTTTATTTTGACGTTAATATACGATCGTGATGGCAATGAAATGGTTTATAGTGACTTGGAGTGCTATGGAAGCTTAAGCTTTGGTTTGAATGCTTGGGGGTAAAGTAATCTCTAAAATTGAGGTAAGTTGATTAAGTAAATTTTAGTAGTATCATCTTATAGGAGATGCTTAAACTTTATAAATAATCAATCTAGCTTTTGTACTTAAGCGATGCAATGCTATTGCTTTGGCTATTGAGGTAAGTAAAGGTTAGTGATGAGATCTTATTGAAATGCAAAGTGTATTGTATGTGCTAAGTGAATGTGTGAACTCAGTGTGCTTGTATGTGTGCAAATTGTAAGTATATGTGTGTGGTCTGCATTAGTTTGCATTAAGTAATCATGCAAAGTGTATAGTGATATTCCGGGAATATGTATGTGAATTCATGTATAGCCTAGCAATCCTAAACTTGATTATCATTGTGATGTAGTTGACTTCGATGGATGTGAAATGATGTGGATTATGATTATTAAATAGCTAACTGTGAAAGGATTGTTGTTATTGGGATATAGTAAATGAATTATGTTTTGCAGGTGGTTTATTTAGAGAAGTCTCTTAATATAAATGGGATATTTTCAATTTGTTTTTAAGTAGGAATATATTATGGAGCAAAAACGATTATTTCCTGCCTTAGAGAGTTGATTGAATTCACCTTTAGATTAAAGTATAAATTACTAAGGTTGGAGCAAGATGAAAAGATTAATGAAAATTGTTTAGCGACTACATTGACATCGAATACAATCCTTAAAGTGGAAAAAAATTTAGTTCGTAAATTTGTTAAACAGAATAAGTGTGAGTGATTGCATGTCACGGCCTTCGAGTCATGACAACTTCGATGTGTGTGTAGAAGAAGTGGGATCAAAGTCTATTGATTACAATATTATTAGACAAGGTAAAAAAAAATAAAACCTATTGTCTACACATATCCATGCTAAAACCGATTTCCATGTTATCAATCAAGTTGATCCTTCGAGTTTCTATACTTTTGTGTTTACTTTCTGCTATGTTTATTCCCACTATATGTGTTTGACCATGAGCTGAAATCCTTCAACTAGCATTAGAGCCTCGCTTGATTAGTGTCATCACATCTAAGTCCGAGAACTTATTCACTAGCCATAAATTCTAAGAGTCACCATTAACCATTCAAACTTAGGTGTGATTAGTCACCTATTCTAATTAGAGATAATACTTGGTCTATACTCAAAGAATTAAGGCTCGAGAGTATTGTTAGATATGGGGACAAATTAACATCTCACAACGCCTAATCTAAAATGGTACTAATTAATTTTGGGTTATTTTCACAATTTTACCTTGTGTTTATTATAGTTTGGATCTGTTTATACATTGGGAATATTTCTAAGACTTCCATCAATTTGGCTCTAATTTTAGAAATTTCCATCACCTCAAGATGTTCAAGAGTACCAATTGACTTTTTTGAAATTTCATCATTTGCATAATTCAAACTCATATTTTAATTTATTATTTATTGAAATTTTAAATAATTTCTTTAAATCTTATTCAATATCATTTTTATTTATTTTACTTATATTTTAATTAGAAAATAAATATGAATTATGATTTATTGAAAATTTTATTTTAAGTGTTTCATCGATTTGGCTTGGCTTAAAAGGAAACTTCTCATCTAAAAATCTTAAAAGAGTACCTATTGACTTTCTTGAAATTTCATCTTTAGCATAATCTATATCTATCTTCATAATTTATTAATTATTTATAAAATTTTATATAAGTTTTTGTTCTTTCATCTTTCTTGGAATTTCATCTTTGGTATAATCCATATCTATATTCATAATTTATTAATTATTTATAAAATTTTATATAAGTTTTTGTTCTTTCATTTTATGTTGTTAGATAACTAGAATCTGTGAAAAATTTAAATAAGCATGTTTTATGGTTGTCTCAACTTTACAATTTCAATTATATTTATTTCGCAAGTTTTTTCTTATAATGGGATATTTTAAAGTATTTATTTTTTAATAGAGGTTGTTTTAAATTATTTCCCTAAAAAAAATACTCTAAGTCATATCATCATCTCCTTTCTTCAAATCTTTTTTTTTCTTTTGCAATAACTGAAGAGCTGCTCCATCTCCCAACATTGGTAACAATGTGAAACACTAGCAACAAACTTTACTTTGAGTATTTCAAAGAGTACAGATCTCTTCTGCTCTATGAATCCTTCACAATTGATACCACTTGATGACAAAATCCGTTGATAGAACGCTTAGATTTCTTGCTGTCGTCTGATTGGTTAACACTAAGGAACTCAATAAATATGAATATGATCCAAGGACTGGTATTTTATCAGGTGCATTTCATTCCCTAGCTCTCAAGTATGTGTACTACCCCACTAATGAATGAAAACATGCCGAACTATGTTAAGATCATAATAATTTCCAACACCTCAATACTTTACTATTAAATTAGAATAAGCTGAATGGAGTCCACTCTTGAAAACTCTCCTGCGAGTTCTCATGCAAATTCTAGTACCGCCACAACTGAGATTCTTCATTGCATAAAGAAGAAAGTGAAACAGGGACGAATAACCGTGGAGGACAAAGCAACAGATAATGATGCCATGGAAGAATCAAATCTATTAAAAGGTTTGGATAGTGCTCCAAATGCTGATCCTAAATCCTCTTACAAAGACATGTTGACAGGTGGAAGCAGTCATGTAGCACAGAATTGGGATGATTGGGATAGTTCGGAGGCCGAAAATGACATGTTCTTTGAAGAAAATGTGTTAGATGATGAAAGCGAACATGAAGGACAAGATCCGAAGGTTTTTTTTTTCCAAGGAAGAAAAAGCTGAAATGAGGAAACCCTGGCGGAAGTCCATCATCATCAAGCTTTTTGGCAAAGTGTTAGGTTTCCAAACACTCTCTGGTCGAGTTAAGCAATTATGGAACCTGTCAGGC
Organism: Heritiera littoralis; assembly: GCA_031772115.1. Taxonomy (NCBI): domain Eukaryota; kingdom Viridiplantae; phylum Streptophyta; class Magnoliopsida; order Malvales; family Malvaceae; genus Heritiera; species Heritiera littoralis. The sequence continues at coordinate 851,355 of JAPDPK010000058.1, forward strand.
CGACACAAGGTCATAGATCTGGGATATGACTATTTTCTTTTTAGATTTGAGAAGAAGCAAGACTACATCAATGTCTTGGGAGGAGGACCCTGGATCATAGGAGGTCATTACCTGACTGTAAGTCAATGGACACCTAATTTCAACCCAGCAAAGGACAAGATTGATAAAGTTATAGCCTGGATCAGACTTCCTTGCTTACCTATGGAGTATTACACGTCCTATGCATTAGCAAAGATGGGCGAATGTGTTGGTAGGGCTATAAAACTAGACAAGCACACTGAAGGAGCACTTCATGGCAAATTTGCAAGGATATGCGTGGGGATTGATTTAATCAAGCCTTTGGTATCAAAAATCCTGGTTGGTAAACATACTCAGTTGATAGAATTTGAAGGATTACACCTTATCTGTTTTCATTGTGGGAAAGTGGGACACAAACTGGAGTCATGCTCATTGAGGGAACAGAATAATGCAGCAAATACTAAAGAGATGTCCTCAGAAGCTGAAGTACAGAAAAGAATCCCACTGAATCCAACTTTGGGCCATGGATGATAGTCCAAAGAAAGAACAGAAGATTCCAACACAGAGATGAAGTTGAAAAAGGAAAGTCAACTTTACAGCAAGATACAGGGCGTAATTTTAGGAATAAATTCACCCACTTGAGAAATGAGGTGATTAGGGATGATGTTAGTAGAGATTTTATTGCTGAAAATAAGGGGACGGATACTGATAAGAGAATAACATTCATGGCTCATACAAAGTCCATGGGATTGCCTAATGTTACGCAAAAAACTAATAAAACTTCCAAACCTGCAGCAGTTGCCAAAGGAAAAGCTCCCTTGGGTGGGATAGGCATTAAAATTCAAGTCAACTCTAAGCAAAATTTACATACTAGGCCCTCATCATTGTTGGGCAAAGATAACAATACAGATGGGTCGAATCCCTTCAAAGGCCTGGTAACTATTACCAACGAAGTTTCGGACTTCACCTTCCATGCAGGTACATCAAGAAATCTTGCCCCTGTCCACAACTTGAAGGTATCTAATCCAACAACAATGAAGTCAGGTGAGACTACCTTTAATACCTCTAGTGGGTCTTTGGTTGTTGACACTAGCCCAATAAACTTGCCTCAGCCCAAACCTCCTAATGAAATGGTGGTGTAGGAAGATAGTCAAAATGCACAAACGTATGACAAGATGTATAATGTAGGAGTCCTTGAAGTAACTTTAGGTGGTAATGATGTTCAAGTCCCAAATGTTATGGAACTTACGTAGCAGTATTGCTACGCTAACTATTCTTTCCTGTTTAGCTATGTCAGTGCTCTTTTGGAATTGTAGGGGTGCGGCTAGTTTGGAAGTCAAAAGACATGTTATGGAGCTAAAGAGGATTTACAGATTTGATATGTTAATTATTGCAGAACCAAGAGTCAATGGACGAGTGGCTGAAAGAGCTATCCGAAGGTTGCGATTTGAGAATTCCTTTAGAGTTGATGCACATGGGTTTTCTGGAGGAATATGGTTGTTGTGGAATTCCAGTTTTGGTGCGGTGGATATTGTTCATAGTAGTGAACAAATCATTTCTATTTTTGTCAATAAAGGTGGAGTTAAATGGGCATTATCAGCGATATATGCCAGCCTAGTTGTGAAATCCCCAATTTCATGTAACTTCCCTATGATTGTAAAGTATATCGGCTTAAATGAAGTAAATGGATATGAGAATTATGAAGGGTAAATGATGCATGGAACATGGAAGAAGTAATGAGATGGAAGGTTAAATAGTCAAGGAATTTAAATTGATGTTATAAGAATAATTGAAGTATGAGAAAAGAATTAATATCAGAAAATTGTGTAAGCAAAGACAAGTGATATATGGAAGAAAGGAGACCAATTAAGTGAATGGTCAAATAATGATGGTCAAAGGTTAAGATGAAAGGATTTAATGGGATGATGACAAAACAATATCAGACTTTCATAATTAAATGATATATGTGGCTGATATGAGAATGGAAGAAGAAGAGAATTAAAATATTAGACAATTAATGTAATTACATGGGCATGTGTCATATGCATGGAAGATGAGGAATTAAAGGTCAAAGAGTCAAAAAGGTAAGGGCTGAGATGATTAAGGGATAAAGCATGCATTAATTGAAAGTTGCATGAGTCACCCTTCAGCCATCATCACCCCACAACAGCAAACCATGCCTAATATTGTTGGCATCAAAATGAAAGCCTAGTCAAACCCATGTTAAATGGTATTCCGAAATGAAATGTTTTATTTCCAAAGTTCCAATGCCTCTGGTGAGAGGAGCACAAGATTATTTTTCAAAGTTCCAATGCCTCTGGTGAGAGGAGCACAAGGTTATTTTTCAAAAGTCTCGATGCCTCTGCTGAGAGGAGCACAAGTTTATTTTTCAAAGTTCCAATGCCTCTGGTGAGAGGAGCACAAGTTTATTTTTCAAAGTTCCAATGCCTCTGGTGAGAGGAGCACAAGTTTATTTTTCAAAGTTCCAATGCCTCTGGTGAGAGGAGCACAAGTTTATTTTTCAAAAGTTCCAATGCCTCTGGTGAGAGGAGCACAAGATTATTTTTCAAAGTTCCAATGCCTCTGGTGAAAGGAGCACAAGATTATTTTTCAAAGTTCCAATGCCTCTGGTGAGAGGAGCACAAGTTTATTTTTCAAAAGTCTCAATGCCTCTAGTGAGAGGAGCACAAGTTTATTTTTCAAAGTTCCAATGCCTCTGGTGAGAGGAGCACAAGGTTATTTTTCAAAAGTCTCAATGCCTCTGGTGAGAGGAGCACAAGATTATTTTTTTCAAAGTTCCAATGCCTCTGGTGAGAGGAGCACAAGGTTATTTTTCAAAAGTCTCAATGCCTCTGTTGAGAGGAGTTCTTTATTTTTCAAAAAGTCTCGATGCCTCTGTTGAGAGGAGCTCTTTGTTTCAAAAAGTCTCATAGCCTCTGGTGAGAGTAGCTTTTATTTCATGATCATTTTTCATTTCCTTGGTCTTATGATAGGAAAGACTAGGAATTTCATTTCACAGTCCTTAGTCTTATGATAGGAGAGACTAGGAAAACTTCATTTTTTTGCATTTCCTTAGTCTTATGACAGGGGGGACTAGATATTTCACTTTGCATTCCTTAATCTTGTGATAGAAAAGATTAGGAAATCTCATTCATTTTTGCATTTCTTTAGTCTTATGATAGGAAAGACCAGGAAAACTTCATCTTGCATTCCTTAGTCTTATGATAGGAGAGACTAGGAATTTCATTTTGCATTCCTTAATCTTGTGATAGAAAAGATTAGGAAATCCCATTCACTTTGCATTCCTTAGTCTTATGATAGGAAAGACCAGGAAATTTCATCTCACATTCCTCAGTCTTATGATAGGAGAGACTAGGAGTTTCACTTTGCATTCCTTAATCTTATGGTAGAAAAGATTTGGAAAATTCATGTTTGTGTTCCTTAGTCTTATGATAGGAGAGACTAATATAGGAATTTCACTTTGCATTCCCTATGATAGAAGAGGCTAGGAAACTTCATTTTGCATTTATTCCTCAATCTTTATAAGAGAGGAAGATTAGGAAATTTCATTTTGCATTTATTTCTTAGCCTTATGATAGAAGAGGCTAGGAAATATCATATTTTACAAAAAAAAATCATTGATAGGTCTTGCATTCGGACAAAATGGTTGTCTATGTCTTTGCACTATTACTGTTTCACAGCAAAGCGCAAAGAGGGGCAGCTGTAGACACCTAATTTTGTCCGAACAATTTTTTTTATTTTTTATTTTATATATAATCAAAAAATCAAAAATCAAAAAAATAAATAATGATAATAAGAAACAAGTCAATTTTGGTCAAATCTCATGTGAAGCACATGCAAAATTCACACCTTCAAGAGTTGACTAAAGTTGATATTGTTGCCAAAAATAAAAGAAAAAATAATCAGCCATTAAATCAATGAATAAATTAGCAAAAGGAAGGAAATAAATTGGGTGAAATAAAATCTGAAAATTGATTACCAAAAATAAAAAAAATGAAATGGAAATAAATTTAAAAAAAAAAGAAGGAAAGTCAAACAAAATAAATGAAAAATCCCATGATCATGGGATCAATTATAAATTTTTGATTGCTTTCCATGAAATTTTGAGGCTATAAAAGCCAATGAAAAGGAAAATAAGGGGGAGGGGGTTTTTTCAAAAAAAAAAAAGGAGAGAAACAGAGGGTTGCAAAGGGGAATTTAGCTGTTGTCGTCTCTTTGGCTGTGTTGCTTTCTTTTAAATTGCAGAAAATTTCCTTGCAACTGAACAAGTGAAGAAAAGAAATAGAGAAGAGGTAGTTCGTTGGAGCACCTAACCCATGTAATTGCTGCAAAATAGAGTAGAACCGTGGTTGCACCATATTTTTGCTATCTCCATCATCGTTGCTCTGCTCGCCATCGTCATCTCCATTACCAACCTAGACTACTGTGTGTATGTTCTTGTAAAAGGTAAGGTTTTTGGCATTAAATGACATTTTTTTGGTGCATTGGCATTAAATGACATACACTTGTTTAAAGAGGAGTAAAAGCCATGTGATTTAATGCTTTTAATCATTTGTTTTATTAGTCAAGTGTCCCACTAGCTTAATTTAATATATATAATTTATTTAATTAGAAATTTGTGTAAGATAATTTAGGAAATTTAATTAAAGTTAGAAAATGATGTTAAGGTATAAAATTTGAGAAATTGACTTTGATAATTAAATTAGGTAGTTGATGTGAATGAAATAATTTGATTTGGCGTGTTGATATTTTATATTTTGTTGATGTATTATTATTTGTTTGTTTGTTTATTTTAGAATTAGGAATTAAAATAAATTAAAAATAGATTATTGAAAACTATAAGGACAAAAAAAATTAATTATGATATTAAAAATTAAAACAAATATTAATAATTCCGACGACGGAATTCTAAAGGGACTGCGCTTGAGTAGTACTTTTAGATGTCTTGAGGTGAGGAGATTTTTTTTAGGTCTTACCAGCTTCATGGAAGATCTAAAGGGATATTTCCAATATTTAATAAATCAATTTAATTATAAAAATAAAAATTAAATTAGGTTAAAAATAGTAATTTAAACTTAAGTTCATTATAATAAAGAATAAAATCAAATTAATAAATTAGAATTAAAATTAGAAAAGAATTAAAATAAATAGAAATTAAATTAAATTAAATATTTTAATAAATGTAAATTATTCCGAGGATGGAATTTAAAGGGAATTGCGCTTGAGTAATTTCTTTAAAAAATTCCTAAGGTGAGAAAGTTTCTTTAAGGTCTTACCAGTTTGATGGAAGATCTTTAAGAAAAATCTTCAATATCAAATAATACATGTTTATTTAAAGATATAAAAATATACAAAATAATAATTTATATAAGGAAATAATAACAATAAGAATAAAATAAGATAAAATAATAAATAGAAATTGGATAGGAGTCGAAATAGGGTTTGCATAAAATATCTAAACAATCCGACGACGGAGCCTCTTCAAGAAAGGCGATTGGTCCTACTTGAATACTCTTGAGGTGAGAAAAACTTTTAAGTTGTCCAACCAGCTTGATGGAGGAGACTTAAAAGATTTTTCAATATTTAATTATATCGAAATTAAAGTAAAAGGTAAAATTAAGATAACCTTAGATTATTTGGTACCATTTTAGAATGGGCGTTGTGAGGGTGCTAATCCTTCCTCACACGTAACCGTACTCCCGAACTTAGAACTCTTAACGTAGACCAAGCCTTATCCTTAGTTTGAATAGGTGACCAATCACACCTAGGTTAGAATGGTTGGTGGCGACTCCATAGTTTTGTGTCTAGCTATTAGGTTTCCCGAAACTTAATACGTTACGACACAGTCCAAACTTGCTTAATTACCCAATTATTAAGTTAAAATTTGGACTTCCTAATGAATAGCAATTACTTAATGAAGGTTAGTGATCAATACTTATCCTTGGGTTGTGGTTTTTAGTTATGCTTGCTGGTTCATTTGGTTTTGGAGGAATAAAACCTTATTTGAGTCTAATTTCTCCTTGCCCCAACACGGGAACTTTGAAATACTAAACTTTATCCGGAATATAGATCTTCATGGCCAATGTTCAGATATTGATCCATTGCATGTGAAGTCCATGTTTTGGCAGCCTCCACCAACAGGTTGTATCAAAATTAATGTCGATGCTTCTGTCCTCACGATTGAAGACCATAACACTGAGGGATATGCAGCGGTAGGAGGTGTGTTTCGGGATTCTGCTGGCATCAGGTTGGGTGGCTTTTTCAAAAATATAGGATGGAACACTATAATAAGAGCAGAAATCTCAGCTATCTAACTCGGTTTACGATCTGCATGGGAGAGGGGTTTTAAAAATATTCGGTTAGAGTCAGATTCTTTGTTGGCTATCCGCATGATTGAGGGCTCCTTTTGCATTGGAGGTATTCTACAAGCTGAGCTGCAGGAATGTAAAGAGCTGTTACAAAGAAACTGGTTTTGCTCCCTAAATCACATCAATAGAGAAGCCAATTACAATGCTGACTACTTGGCTAAGTTTGCGCATGGAGCTAATGAGGAAGGTTTGTCATTATCTGCTCCTCCGAGAGGTCTAAATAGATGTTTAGAGGATGATTGTAATGGGATAGGCCTGTTTAGGACTCACCCAGTTTAAGCAGAAGTTTTCTGCTCCTACGTACCAAAAAAAAAGAATAGCAATTACTTAACCCAAACCCAAATCTCAACCCAAATTGAAAAAAAATCTAATTTATTCAATTTTTTTATTAATTAAAGATACAAAATGAAACAAGAACTAAAATTGAAATAAATTTCAACCATAATTCAACAAACGACTAGAAAAATACAACAAACAACAAGCTCAAGTCCATAGAAATCTGTTTATAGAAATCTGTCTATGAAACTAAAAACAAACAGAAATTGATTTTAAAAAAAAAAAAGCCCAACGAGATTTAAGAGTGCCATTCCTTCATGCCATGATAAACAATTATTCTTCATCACCAATAAATTAACATGTAATCAACAGTTGAACATGATCTTATGTAACGACCCTTTATACCAAAATACGAATCAAATCAAGAGTTGTAAGCATCACAGACAGCCCAACCGGAAAGTAAGTATGATTTGTAAGTGAATATTATATTATATTATACTATGGATTTGAGATGTTACAAATTTAATGGTATCAGAGCAAAGTTGGTCGGATGTCTAGTGACGCTTAAAGTAAATAGTATACATTCCATGTAGTACTGTATAATCTGAATATATAATCGATATATTAATGATAGTGATAAACGATTTCTGTGGTACAGATATGAGTGGAAGGAGAAGGATACGCTCAGTGAGAGGTATAGGCCGAGGTAGGGCGGCACAAATTCCGAAACCGCAGACACAGGAACCTGCCCCAAGACTTCCACGTCCTATACAGCCAGAGAGCATGGAAACTAGTGTGAGTCGAGTGGAGAGGCTAGTAGCCGATTTTATGGCTATGTATCAGGCGGATAAGGCCTAAGATAGGGCGGAGAGGGAGAGAGTAGTAGCTCCTGCAGCTCCAGTAATGGCTCCAGCACCGCCACAACCGGCACCAGTTGTGCCCGAGCCTCAGCCTATTCCACCACTGGCACCTCAGCCACAGGTAGCTCCACCACAGCCATTGATTCGACCGCCTCGAGATACGGAGTCTTATTGCAATGTGGCACTGGTGAAATCATTTAGAAAGTTGGATCCGCCGAAATTTAAGGGAGCTAGGGATCCATTGGCAGCAGAACAGTGGATTATTGAGGTTGAGAGATTACTTAAGATTATGAGAAGTTCAGAGACGGAGAAGGTAAGCCTAGCAGTGTTCCAGTTGGCAGATGATGCGAGACATTGGTGGAAAGCCACTCAGACTGTCTTATTTGCTCAGCATCAGGATCTGTCCTGGGATATTTTTGTGGATGCTTTTCGGAGGCAATATATTCCTGACACTGCTCAGGAAAAATTACAGTAGGAATTCATGGATTTAGTTCAGAGCAGCATGTCAGTGGACGAGTATGAGGCCAAATTTACTACATTGAGCAGTTTTGATCCACAGACTAGTACGAATACCAGGTATAAGATTTTGAGGTTTAGGGTTGGATTGAGACCATCCATCATAATGAAGCTAGCCCTATTTGATATACAGACTTATGATGAGATAGTTAAACGGGCTCAGCTATGTGAAAGGGATTATGAGCAGTTCCAGCTCGATTTCAGTAGTAAGAGTAAAGGTAAAGCAAAGGGAAAAACTAAGAGGTTTATGGAGGACAGATCAAGTAGAGAGCAGTCTAAGAGGATTAGACCTACGGGCATACAGATTTCAGATGGTAGATTTGATAGACCAGTAGTTTCTACTCCTGCCAGTGGCCCCACCACTACTCAGAGAAGTGTTGCGCCCTTATGTAGACATTGTGGAAGGTCGCATGGGTCACGCCCTTGTCCTTTAATGTCTGGGGCATGTTTTAGATGTGGACAGACGGGGAACTTTATCAAGAATTGCCCGATGCTCAGAGAGTCAACTGCTTCTACTAGACCTCCTGCATTACCCCCGATAGCGGCCCCGGCAACTCAGAGTGAGCCAGAGAAAGCGACACCCTCACAGCCTAGGCGGGCGACTGCCGCAGAGAAGAGTAAGAAGGTTGTGACTCAGGGTCGAGTGTACACGTTGGATCAGGAGACTGCCGACGCCTCTAATGATGTGATTAAAGGTAAGGTTTATCTCTTTGATATTCCCGTAATTGCCTTAATTGATCTAGGTTCTACCCATTCGTTCTTATTGCCTACATATGTTAATAGGACCCCAGTAGAACCGGAGTTATTAGAGTATACTTTACAAGTGAAAACTCCTTTTAATGATTTCCAGAGGACGGATGTGGTATATAGGAATTGTAAATTAACTATAAGAGAGAAGGTTATGACAGCTAACCTAATTTTGTTAAACATTTATGATTTTGATATCATTTTAGGTATGGATTGGTTAGCTGCGAACCATGTTAGTTTGGATTGTAATACTAAGTTTATTACCTTCTCTCATCCCGAAAAGTATATTATAAAGTTATTGTAAATTAATAAAAAGTATGTGAATTTATGTTATGAGATGACATGTGTACTGAAATTGTGATTGTGTATGAATGTTTATGAAGGATATATTGCTAGTGTGGAGGATGTAGAGAGGAAAGATCCAGAGATCCAAAAGATTCCTGTGGTTAAGGACTTCTCGGATGTATTTCCAGAGGACTTACCAGGGTTACCACCGAATCGAGAGATGGAGTTTACGCTCGAGTTGGTACCCGGTACGGAGCCGATTTCTAAAACCCTATATCGGATGGCACTGACAGAGTTAGATGAGCTCAAGAAGCAGCTCCAAGAGTTATTAGATAAGGGATTTATACGTCCCAGTGTGTCACCGTGGGGAGCTCCAGTACTATTTGTTCGAAAGAAGGATGGTAATCTCCGGTTGTGTATAGATTATCGAATGTTGAATCGGGCTACCATTAAGAATAAGTATCCATTACCTCGGATTGATGACCTGTTTGATCAGCTCAGGGGTGCACAGGTATTTTCCAAGATAGACCTACAATCAGGCTATCACCAGTTGAAGATTAAGGAGTCGGATGTGCATAAGACAGCATTTCGGACTCGTTATGGTCACTATGAGTTTTTAATGATGCCTTTCGGGTTGACAAATGCCCGTGCAGCTTTTATGAGTTTGATGAATGAGGTGTTTCATCCATTTTTGGATAAATTTGTTATAGTTTTTATAGATGACATCCTAATTTATTCTAAGACTCCGGAGAAGCACGAGCAGCATTTGCAAATCGTTTTACAGACCCTCAGAGAAAGGAAATTGTATGCCAAGCTTAGTAAATGCGAGTTCTGGCTTGACCATATTATATTTCTAGGACATGTAGTGTCGAAGGACGGAGTATCAGTTGATCTGTCCAAGATAGAGGCAATTGTTCAGTGGGAAAGGCCTAACACGGTTACTGAGATACGAAGTTTCTTAGGTCTTGCCGGATACTATCACAGATTTGTGGAGGGATTTTCTAGACTTGCTGCTCCATTGACACGACTCACACGTAAAGATGTGAAGTTTGGGTGGAATGATGCGTGTGAGCGTAGTTTTCTTGAGCTTAAGAGGAGATTGACTACTGCCCCCGTAGTAGCCCTTCCTAGCGTATCAGGAGGATTTATGGTGTATACCGATGCATTTGCTCAAGGTTTGGGGTGTGTGCTCATGCAGCATGGTCGGGTTATAGCCTATGATTCTCGACAGTTGAAGGATCATGAAAGGAATTACCCGACACATGATTTAGAGCTAGCCGCGGTAGTGTTTGCACTGAAGATATGGCGGCATTACTTGTACGGGGAGAAATTTCAGATATATACAGACCATAAGAGTCTGAAATATATATTCTCATAGCGAGAGTTGAATTTGAGGCAGAGACGGTGGATGGAACTGTTAAAGGATTATGATTATGAGATTTTGTATCACCCAGGTAAAGCTAATGTAGTAGCAGATGCATTGAGCCGTAAACATGTTGGCATGGTATCTTTCATGATTATCAGGGAGCATGATTTGATAGAGCAGTTCTCTAACCTCAGTTTGACAGTTATTTCCTCTGACCAGTATGGATTTATGGCTAGTTTCCGTATAGAGCCGGATTTGATGGATCGAATCAAGGAAGCTCATAGGAGTTATGAGTATTGCATTGGGATTGCCAGTCAGATTCAAATGGGAGATAAGTCAGATTTTGAGATTGGCACCGATGAGATACTGAGGTTTAGAGGTCGGATATGTGTTCCCAGTGATCAGCAGATACGAGAATTGATTTTGTCAGAGGCCCATACCTCTAGATATACATTACATCCGGGTAGTACTAAGATGTACCAAAATCTCCGGAAAGTGTATTGGTGGCCTAAGATGAAGAAAGACATCGTTGATTTTGTTACTAGATGTCTAACATGCCAGCAGATTAAGATCGAGCATCAGAAACCGGCAGGTATGCTTCGACCATTATCGATTCCTATGTGGAATTGGGAGCATGTTACTATGGATTTTATTATGGGATTACCACGGATCCGGAAGGGGTATGATGCTATTTGGGTGATAGTAGATAGATTGACTAAGTCTGCTTATTTCTTAGCCATGAGATATACAGATTAAGTTAGTGCCTTAACCGATTTGTATGTCAGGGAGATAGTGAGGGTACATGGTGTTCCAGTGAGTATCACCTATGATAGGGACTCCCGCTTCACCTCTCATTTTTGGGAGAGATTTCAGGAGGCTATGGGATCCCAGCTGAGTTTTAGCACCGCTTTTCATCCACAAACTGATGGACAGTCCGAGCGTACGATACAGACGCTCGAGGATATGTTGAGAGCATGTGCACTGGATTTTAGAGGCTCATGAGACGATCACTTACCCCTGTTGCTTATAACAATAGTTTTCATACGAGTATCGGCATGGCACCGTATGAGGCCTTGTATGGCAGACGATGCAGATCCCCGATAGCATGGGAAGAAGTGGGAGACCGTAAATTGTTAGCTCCCGATTTGGTCGAGCTAGCTTCTCGTGATGTACAGATGATTTGTGAGAGGCTCAGAACGGCTCAGAGTCAGCAGAAGACTTATGCGGATACTAGACGCCGACCATTAGAGTTTGTAACGGGTGATTATGTGTTTTTAAAGATCTCACCGTCCAAAGGTATAATGAGATTCGAGAAAAGAGGAAAATTGTGTCCCCGATATATTGGGCCTTATGAGATCTTAGATCGCGTGGGAGGTGTGGCATATCGGTTAGCACTACCACCAGACTTGTCAAGTGTGCATAACGTATTCCATGTCTCGATGTTGAGGAAGTACCATCCAGATCCTTCTCACGTGATTAGACATGAGCCACTAGAGATCAGAGAGGACATGAGTTACGTTGAGAAACCGGTACAGATCCTGGATAGGAAGGATAAGGTATTGCGATCTAAGACAATTCCTTTGGTTAAAGTGCTCTGGCAGTATCATAACGAGGAGAAGGCTACTTAAGAGTTAGAGAGCCTTATGCGTGAGAGGTATCCAGAGCTCTTTCAGGGATAAGTTTGAGTTAAATTTGGAGGACCAAATTTCTTAAGTTGGGGAGAAATGTAAGACCTGAATTTTATTATACTATATACCATATTTGTACATGATTGATAGTGGAAATAAATTCTTTTAGTTAAATTAAAGAAAACATTGAATGTAAATTTCCACTTCTCATTTTAAGTTATGAATTATAGTATGGTTATAAAAAGAATAGATGGGATTTAATCTTGATAAAAAGTTTTAAGAATAATAAATTAAGTGGTTTCACATAAGCTAAGAGGTGATTGGTTGAAATGGTAAGAAAAGTCAAGAAAAGAGGTTCACGCCACCTTGATTTCTTGTACAAATTGGGTTAGACATTTAATGGCAAAGAGAAGCAAGTTAATAATAGTGGCTGCTGAAAATGGCGTGGAAATGAAGGAGAAGAGAAAAGAAGAGAAAATCGTCAATGTCGTAACGATTTTCGTCCGGGGATCTAATCGCTAGACATTAAAAATTATGGAGTCGCCACCAATCAATTTTAACCTAGGTGTGATTGGTCACCTATTTAAAACTAAGGATAAGTGCATTGATCTATGTTCTAAAATTTGGGTTCGGGAGTACGGTTACGTGTGAGGAAGTTATTTGCACCCCCACAACGCCCGTCCAATGGACGGTACCAATTAATCATGTTTTATTTTTAGCAATCTTGATTTAAATGGTCTTTTATTCTTAATTAAAGTTTCTTTTTATTATTTTCCTTAGGATATTCTCCAACACTTTGATCGAATTCTCAAGGAAAATTTGTTACCTCAAGAGTATTCACAGGACACACTCATCCTTGTGAAGAGGCTCCATCGTCGGTTTTATATCTTTAATTCTCTTGTAAAATTTATTATAACGAAAATCTTTAATATTGAAATTATTTTCCCTAAATTTTCCAACACTTTGGTTAGATTTAGAAGAAATATCTTTTCACTTAAGAATTTTCTAAATATCGCACACTCGCGAAAATTTTGAAATTTCATCATCGGTTAGGTTTTCAGTTATTACTATTATAAAAAATATACATTTTTATTAAAAGATCATTCATTATAATAATTTATTCTTGAATTAGACAAATTCCTACATCCTTCAACACTTTGATCGAATGTAGAGAATTGGAATTATTAATTTTTATTTCAAATTTTTCCAACACTTTGGTGAAATTTAAAAAAATTATTTTTATTTTTATAATCATAGATTTATTTTTTAATTTACTAGCTCACCTGAAACAGTTCGTTTCACACAAATAACTTTTATACTAGAGCTCGCCACTTAACAGCTCGCCATGCACAAGTCAACTTGCTCGTGAGAACTCTATTTGGAAATTATTATTATTTTTATTACCTTTTTCCTAAGGATTTATTTTTAATATACTCGCCCGCCCGAAAAGCTCGCCATGCACGAGATATCGCCTTTTACTAATTCGCCAGGCATTTACCTTTTTCCTAAAGAGTTATTTTTAATCTACTCGCCCGCCCGAACAGCTCGCCATGTACGAGATATCGCCTTTTACTAATTCGCCAGGCGTTTACCTTTTTCCTAAAGATCTAATCGCCCGCCCGAACAGTTCGCCACCAAAAGGTTAGTTTTTTTTTTTTGCGAAAATTTTCTGTACATCCTTTAACACTTTGATCGAATGTAAAGAATTATTAATTTTATTCCAAATTTTTATTATTATTTTTATTAAAGACTTAGTTTTAACCTACTGGACGGCTTGAACCAACACTCTTCCTAATAGGTCGCCCGTGAGCTAGGGTATAGAGAGATCGCCTGCCCATTATAAATCACCCATACAAGTGAACTGGCAAGTAGCGAGCTCGCCCATTCAACTAAACTATCGTTGAGAGTTCGCCCGGCGAAAAAGATTTTATAATGTTTTGTAATTATTTGGGTGAAGTAGGTTTAGCTAAATATAGGATTTATTTAAAATTTCTTAAATAAGGAAGGCAGAGTACACTTACAATGTTTGGCTCGTTTAAGTTTTGTTAAGCTCGCCTTTCAATCTTCTAGATTGATCACCACTAGTCCAACCGTATTCGCCTCTCGCCACTACACTTTCTTCTTCCCAGTAACAAATGTGGATACTGCTCACCGTCGTCTTCACATCCTCTTCAATGCTCCAATCACCGTCCCAATCGCACCAGAACTGATATTGAGATTTTTGTTATTGAAGGTAGTTGAATTCTCTCTTTCTCTCTGTCTCTCTTTCAATATTTTCTGTCTCTGTATATCTTTCTTTCTTTTCTCTCTATCTCTCTATTTTTCTCTGTTCTTCCTTGTTTCTCCCCTCTTTTTTCTCTGTTCTTCCTTAGACTATTTATAAGCATTCTTAGTCAAAGAAAATCAGACGAAATCTTTGAAACCAGGGATTATAATCCATTGTTCCGCTGGTTTCCAATATTCCGCTGGTTTTTTCTGAGCATTCTTAAATGCTTGCTTGAAAATCTTGGTTTTTTCTTGTGAATGTAGAGTTACAGAGGATCTTGGAACTGATCTTCCTTTCTTCTTCATCTTTTCCGAGCAACTTTTAGTCAATAAAATCGGAGCAAATTAATTTTCAGGAGACTTTCACTCCACATGAGGTTTGTCTAGAGGTCGGCGAGGATAGCAGAGCTAAGCTCAGGTAGGGTGGCTATCTGACAGCCTTCACGCCGGTGTTGTTGACATTGTTCTTTCTTTCTTTTTTTTCTTTTCCTCGAGCAGCTTTTTATGAATTCCTTAGTCAACAAAAGCGGATCAAATCTCTAAGATGAAGAGATTATGATTGCTATACACAGTCGGTGTCAGTGAAGTTGGTGAAACAGCAGGGCCAGGCGACCTCATGGCTGGCGAACACCATTGGCGAACTGGCGACTTCATGCTGGCGAACACCAATCGGCGAACTGGCGACATCAAGGCTGGCGAACACCTACTTTTATGAGAATTTATTTATTTATTTATTTATTTTCTTTTTATGTTATTATTATTATTTTTAACGAATTCAGATATATGATTAAATAGGTTTATTATTCCGGAAAAAATTAAGTGTCTACAGTCAAAACGTGCAGAGATTTATTTCCATAGCCATTCCATTTGCTGCAAATTTTCCACAAATTTTTAATGCATGAAAGACAAGGTAATGATGAAGAAAACGGGATAAGGAACAGGTGGTAGGTTCTAACAGGATTAACATGGCTATATAAGAAGGAATACGTGAGAAGAAGAACCAACGTAGCAAACTTCATCTTCTTCAGAATCCTTCTCGCCCATTCTATTTTCATTACAAGTTCACAATTAGTTCTTACGTTTCTCTCGTACATGAGCCATGAAACTTCATCCTTAGTTAGCCAAACCTCTTCTGCAGTGTTGAAGAGCTAAGGAACAAGAGAAATAAAGCTAAGTGAGGCAGAAAAGCACTCTGTTCTGGAAGTGCAACTCAGTTAAGGTGAGTTTCATATGTTTATGGTTCTCTTGATATTTAATGCTAGATTTCTATGTTTTACAACATAATGAACATAGATATAACCTGGTTTTAGTTAAATATTGTTGAAGATATAAGAAATTAGATGGAAAATAATCCAGAATGAACAATGTAAATATTGGATATAGGCGAGCAAAGAGTACTCGCCCAAAGGTTGAGGCGAGCTCAAGAGATGCATGAGTCGGCGACATGCATGTTCGCCAACTCTTTGGGGGAAATCAGAATGATAGCCCAAATGGGCGAGGGCGATGATCGCCCAAATGGAATGGAATTGATGATAGCCAAAAAGAGCGAGAATAGTGCGATCGCCCATAGGAATGTTGGTGATCGCCAATGAGGCGAGTAGGAAATAGAGAGCTCGCCAAGTTGAAAATACGGGTCCAAGTGAGCGAGGTCACCCAACGCTAGTTTGATGTATGAGCATGGCGAGTTGAATTGTCGGGCGAGCTCCCATGTTGGGCGAACTCTCATGTGTAAGCCAATAAACGAATAGCTAGCCCTGTTGGGCGAATGGGGAGGGCGAGTACTATCATGCCTCGCCAAAAGTGTTGGAAATATTCGAAAATGAAATTATTAATAGAATTAATAAATTATTTGCAGCCGGGAGTTAAGGACTTGGTAAAAAGCGACCGGGAAGGCGATCGGGAAGCAAGGCTACGTAAGACAGGTAAGGGAGTGGTATAGGAAGTAAAATACATGTCCTGTGGAGTAAAATATTATAAAAGTATTGAGAAATTGTTTTGTTTTATGACATGCATTGTTTGATAGTTGTTTTAACTTGGGCGAGCTAAAAGCCGACCCCTATATATGATTGGGCGAACTGGTACAGGGTGAGCAAGCCAAACTTTTTACCTTGATTTGGGCGGGCGAGCCCTTTTTATGAAATTTGGGCGAGTGACCTTGTTTTAAATAGAATCCGGGCAAGCCACAGATGGGCGAACCCTTTTATAAATGCATTTGGGCGGGCGACTCCCTTTTTGTTAAGAAAATGATGGGCGAGCTCATGAGGACGAGCCACTTTTACTTAATGTTTTAAAAGTAAGGAGTGGCGGGCGATCACTTGTTCACCCCTCTCAAGTTGACCATGGGCGAGCCGTACTAGGCGAGCTGACCATGGCGAACAGGTTTCTATTTACATTTTCTCAACGATAAATTAGCTATTTTTAATATTTTTTAAAAATAGAAAATATGAAACCTTTTGATGGGCAAGTTGACCAATGGGCAAGTTGACCATGGGTGAACTGACCATGGCTAGCTGTCATGAGTTAGCCACTTTCACTTGGTTTTAAATGCTACGGTTGGCGGGCGAACCACTAGTTCACCTCAACGGGCGAACTGATTTTGGGCGAGCCACTATGGGCGAGCTGACCTTGGCGAGCCAATTTAACCCATATTTTCTCATACGTAAATTGGTGAAAATGGGTTGTTTTTAATATATTTGTAAACAGAAATATGAAACCTTTTGGAATACAAATCATTTTGAGAAAATGATAGAAATTATGAAATAATTCCATAAAGGTTTTTCATGAGATATAAAAGTGATTTTGAGACTTTAGGCCCTGAGTTCATGCAGCATTATTTATCTAATTGCGTGACCCACCTGGGGCGGTGGCTCGGGTCGATGGACCAACGGGTGCATCTCAGGGCGTCACAAGGCTGATGGACCCGCCAAGTAATCAGCGGTCTCGAGGTCACTTGGCAAGTGGACCCGAGGATCACCTATAGATTATGGCCATAGATCTAGCTGAGATAGCCATAGAGGGTGGTAGCCTACGGGTGCACCCCAAAAGCGGACGACTTATGTTCTTGAGGGAACAGAGCATGATTTAGTTATTGCCTAGTCTCAACTTATTGATTTCTATTTACTGAAAAGGTCTATTGAATCCTGTTAATGTTAACAATATCCATTGTTTTCCTAATGGGTTTGATTGTTAAGATAAATAAATTGTTTTTGGGAATATAGCTGTTATTTTATAAAGCAGCATACACCTTCCTTACTGAGCACGTTGTCACTCACTCCTTATTTTTCCACTCGACAGATTATTAATTTTGGGACTAAGAGAATTACCTTCCAGAGATTTGATATCGAAGGTATGTTGTATTTCTTTATATATTCAGTAAAATGGTACAGTACTACTTCAAATAAAAGGGAATGTATATACATGTTGAGAAAAGAAATTAATAATTCATATTTCCATATTTAGACCGACAAAAAAAAGTACCAATTCTTATTAAAGTGTTAAAAGTTGTAAGCATCACAGACAGCCCAATCGGTAAGTAAGTGTGATTTGTAAGTGAATATTATATTATACTGTGGATTTGGGATGTTACAGATTTAATGGTATCAGAGCAAGGTTGGTCGGATATCTAGTGACGCTTAAATTAAATAGTATACATTCCCTGTAGTACTGTATAATCTGAATATATAATTGATATATTAATGATAAGTAATAAACGATTTCTATGGTACAAATATGAGTGGAAAGAGGAGGATACGCTCAGTGAGAGGTATAGGTCGAGGTAGGGCGGCACAAATTCTGGAACCGCAGACACAGGAACCTGCCCCAAGACCTCCACGTCCTATACAGCCAGAGAGCATGGAAACCCGTGTGAGTCAAGTGGAGAGGCTAGTAGCCGATTTTATGGCTATGTATCAGGCGGATAAGGCCGAAGATAGGGCGGAGAGGGAGAGAGTAGTAGCTCCTGCAGCTCCAGTAATGCCTCCAGTACCGCCACAGCTTGCACCAGTTGTGCCCAAGCCTCAGCCTATTCCACCACCGGCACCTCAGCCACAGGTAGCTCCACCACAGCCATTGATTCATCCGCCTCGAGATGCGGAGTCTTATTGCAATGTGGCACTAGTGAAATCATTTAAAAAGTTGGATCCGCCGTAATTTAAGGGAGCTAGGGATCCATTGGCAGCAGAACAGTGAATTATTGAGGTTGAGAGATTACTTAAGATTATGAGATGTTCACAGACGGAGAAGGTAGGCCTAGCAGTGTTCCAGTTGGCAGATGATGCGAGACATTGGTGGAAGGCCACTCAGACCGTCTTATTTGCTCAGCATCAGGATCTGTCCTGGGATATTTTTGTGGATGCTTTTCGGAGGCAATATATTCCTGACACTGCTCAGGAAAAATTACAGCAGGAATTCATTGATTTAGTTTAGAGCAGCATGTCAGTGGACGAGTATGAGGCCAAATTTACTACATTGAGCCGTTTTGATCCACAGACTAGTGCGAATACCAGGTATAAGATTTCGAGGTTTAGGGCTAGATTGAGACCATCCATCAGAATGAAGCTAGCCCCATTTGATATACAGACTTACGATGAGATAGTTAAACAGGCTCAATTATGTGAAAGGGATTATGAGCAGTTCCTGCTCGATTTCAGTAGCAAGAGTAAGGGTAAAGCAAAGGGAAAAACTAAGAGGTTTATGGAGTACAGATCAAGTAGAGAGCAGTCTAAGAGGACTAGACCTACGGGCATATAGATTTCAGAGGGCAGATTTGATAGACCAGTAGTTTCTACTCCTTCTAGTGGCCCCACCACTACTCAGAGAAGTGTTGCGCCTATGTAGACATTGTGGAAGGTCGCATGGGTCACGCCCTTGTCCTTTAATGTTTGGGGCATGTTTTAGATGTGTACAGACGGGGCACTTTATCAAAAATTGCCCGATGCTCAGAGAGTCAACAGCTTCTACTAGACCTCCTGCATTACCTTCGATAGCGACCCCGGCAGCTCAGAGTGAGCCAGAGAAAGCGACACCCTCACAGCCTAGGTGGGCGACAGCCGCAGAGAAGGGTAAGAAGGTTGTGACTCAGGGTCGAGTGTACGCGTTGGATCAGGAGACTGCCGACGCCTCTAATGATGTCATTAAAGGTAAGGTTTATCTCTTTGATATTCCCGTAATTGCCTTAATTGATCCAGGTTCTACCCATTCGTTCTTATCGCCTACATATGTTAACAGGACCCCAGTAGAACCGAAGTTGTTAGAGTATACTTTACAAGTGAAAACTCCTTTTAATGATTTTCAGAGGACGGATGTTGTATATAGGAATTGTAAATTAACTATAAGAGAGAGGGTTATGACAGCTAACCTAATTTTGTTAAACATTTATGATTTTGATATCATTTTAGGTATGGATTGGTTAGCTGCGAACCATGTTAGTTTGGATTGTAATACTAAGTTTATTACCTTCTCTCATCCCGAAAAGTATATTGTAAAGTTATTGTAAATTAATAAAAAGAATGTGAATTTATGTTATGAGATAACATGTGTACTGAAATTGTGATTGTGTATAAATGTTTATGAAGGATATATTGCTAGTGTGGAGGATGTAGAGAGGAAAGATCCAGAGATCCAAAAGATTCCTGTGGTTAAGGACTTCTCGGATGTATTTCCAGAGGACTTACCAGGGTTACCACCGAATCGAGAGATGGAGTTTACGATCGAGTTGGTACCCGGTACGGAGCCGATTTCTAAAACCCCATATCGGATGGCACTGACAGAGTTAGATGATCTCAAGAAGCAGCTCCAAGAGTTATTAGATAAGGAATTTATACGTCCTAGTGTGTCACCGTGGGGAGCTCCAGTACTATTTGTTCGAAAGAAGGATGTTAGTCTCCGATTGTGTATAGATTATCGAATGTTGAATCGGGCTACAATTAAGAATAAGTATCCATTATCTCGGATTGATGACCTGTTTGATCAGCTCAGTGGTGCACAGGTATTTTCAAAGATATACCTACGATCAGGCTATCACTAGTTGAAGATTAAGGAGTCGGATGTGCATAAGACAGCATTTCGGACTCGTTATGGTCACTATGAGTTTTTAATGATGCCTTTCGGGTTGACAAATGCCCGTGCAGCTTTTATGAGTTTGATGAATGAGGTGTTTCATTCATTTTTGGATAAGTTTGTTATAGTTTTTATAGATGACATCCTGATTTATTCTGAGACTCCGGAGGAGCACGAGCAGCATTTGCAGATCGTTTTACAGACCCTCAAAGAAAGGAAATTGTATGCCAAGCTTAGTAAATGCGAGTTCTGGCTTGACCATATTATATTTCTAGGACATGTAGTGTCGAAGGACGGAGTATCAGTTGATCCGTCCAAGATAGAGGCCATTGTTCAGTGGGAAAGGCCTAACACGGTTACCGAGATACAGAGTTTCTTAGGTCTTGCCGGATACTATCACAGATTTGTGGAGGGATTTTCTAGACTTGCTGCTCCATTGACACGACTCACACGTAAAGATGTGAAGTTTGAGTGGAATGATGCGTGTGAGCGTAGTTTTCTTGAGCTTTAGAGGAGATTGACTACTGCCCCCGTAGTAGCCCTTCCTAGCGGATCAGGAGGATTTATGGTGTATACCGATGCATTCGCTCAAGGTTTGGGGTGTGTGCTAATGCAGCATGGTCGGGTTATAGCTATGATTCTCGACAGTTGAAGGATCATGAAAGGAATTACCCGATACATGATTTAGAGCTAGCCGCGGTAGTGTTTGCACTGAAGATATGGTGGCATTACTTGTACGGGGAGAAATTTCAGATATAGACAGACCATAAGAGTCTGAAATATATATTCTCACAGCGAGAGTTGAATTTGAGGCAGAGACGGTGGATGGAACTGTTAAAGGATTATGATTATGAGATTTTGTATCACCCAGGTAAAGCTAACGTAGTAGCAGATGCATTGAGCCGTAAACATGTTGGCATGGTATCTTACATGATTATCAGGGAGCATGATTTGATAGAGCAGTTCTCTAACCTCAGTTTGACAGTTATTTCCTCTGACCAGTATGGATTTATGGCTAGTTTCCGTATAGAGCCGGATTTGATGGATCGAATCAGGGAAGCTCAGAGGAGTGATGAGTATTGCATTGGGATTGCCAGTCAGATTCAAATGGGAGATAAGTCGAATTTTGAGATTGGCACTGATGAGATATTGAGGTTTAGAGGTCGAATATGTGTTCCCAGTGATCAGCAGATACGAGAATTGATTTTGTCAGAGGCCCATACCTTTAGATATACATTACATCCGGGTGGTACTAAGATGTACCAGAATCTCCGGAAAGTGTATTGGTGGCCTAAGATGAAGAAAGACATCGTTGATTTTGTTACTAGATGTCTAACATGCCAGCAGATTAAGATCGAGCATCAGAAGTCGGCAGGTATGCTTCGACCATTATCGATTCCTATATGGAAATGGGAGCATGTTACTATGGATTTTATTATGGGATTACCACGGACCCGGAAGGGGTATGATGCTATTTGGGTGATAGTAGATAGATTGACTAAGTCTGCTCATTTCTTAGCCATGAGATATACAGATTAAGTTAGTGCCTTAGCCGATTTGTATGTCAGGGAGATAGTGAGGGTACATGGTGTTCCAGTGAGTATCACCTCTGATAGGGACTCCCGCTTCACCTCTCATTTTTGGGAGAGATTTCAGGAGGCTATGGGATCCCAGCTGAGTTTTAGCACCGCTTTTCATCCACAAACTGATGGACAGTCCAAGCATACGATACAGACGCTCGAGGATATGTTGAGAGCATGTGCACTGGATTTTAGAGGCTCATGAGACGATCACTTACCCCTGTTGCTTATAACAATAGTTTTCATACGAGTATCGGCATGGCACCGTATGAGGCCTTGTATGGCAGACGATGCAGATCCCCGATAGCATGGGAAGAAGTGGGAGACCGTAAACTGTTAGCTCCCGATTTGGTCGAGCAAGCTTCTTGTAATGTACAGATGATTCGTGAGAGGCTCCGAACGGCTCAGAGTCAGCAGAAGAGTTATGCGGATACTAGACGCCGACCATTAGAGTTTGTAACGGGTGATTATGTGTTTTTAAAGATCTCACCGTCCAAAGGTATAATGAGATTCGGGAAAAGAGGAAAATTGAGTCCCCGATATATTGGGCCTTATGAGATCTTAGATCGCGTGGGAGATGTGGCATATCGGTTAGCACTACCACCAGACTTGTCAGGTGTGCATAACGTATTCCATGTCTCGATGTTGAGGAAGTACCATCCAGATCCTTCTTACGTGATTAGACATGAGCCATTAGAGATCAGAGAGGACATGAGTTATGTTGAGAAACTGGTACAGATTCTGGATAGGAAGGATAAGGTATTGCGATCTAAGACTATTCCTTTGGATAAAGTGCTCTGGCAGTATCATAACGAGGAGGAGGCTACTTGGGAGTTAGAGAGCCTTATGCGTGAGAGGTATCCAGAGCTCTTTCAGGGATAAGTTTGAGTTAAATTTGGAGGACCAAATTTCTTAAGTTGGGGAGAAATGTAAGACCTGAATTTTATTATACTATATACCATATTTGTACATGATTGATAGTGGAAATAAATTCTTTTAGTTAAATTAAAGAAAACATTGAATGTAAATTTCCACTTCTCATTTTAAGTTATGAATTATAGTATGGTGTATAAAAAGAATAGATGGGATTTAATCTTGATAAAAAGTTTTAAGAATAATAAATTAAGTGGTTTCACATAAGCTAAGAGGTGATTGGTTGAAATGGTAAGAAAAGTCAAGAAAAGAGGTTCATGCCACCTTGATTTCCTATACAAATTGGGTTAGACATTTAATGGCAAAGAGAAGCAAGTCAATAATAGTGGCTGCTGAAAATGGCGTGGAAATGAAGGAGAAGCGAAAATCGTCAAAACGTGCAGAGATTTCTTTCCATAGCCATTCCATTTGCTGCAGTTTTTCCACAAATTTTTAATGCATGAAAGACAAGGTAATGATGAAGAAAACGGGATAAGGAACAGGTGGTAGGTTTAACAGGATTAACATGGCTATATAAGAAGGAATACGTGAGAAGAAGAACCAACGCAGCAAACTTCATCTTCTTCAGAATCCTTCTCGCCCATTCTGTTTTCATTGCAAGTTCACAATTAGTTCTTACGTTTCTCTCATGCATGAGCCATGAAACTTCATCCTTAGTTAGCCAAACCTCTTCTGCAGTGTTGAAGAGCTAAGGAACAAGAGAAATAAAGCTAAGTGAGGCAGAAAAGCACTCTGTTCTGGAAGTGCAACTCAGTTAAGGTGAGTTTCATATTTTTATGGTTCTCTTGATATTTAATGCTAGATTTCTATGTTTTACAACGTAATGAACATAGATATAGCCTGATTTTAGTTAAATATTGTTGAAGATATAAGAAATTAGATGGAAAATAATCAAGAATGAATAATGTAAATATTGGATATAGGCGAGCAAAGAGTACTCGCCCAAAGGCTGAGGCGAGCTTAAGAGATGCATGAGTCGGCGACATGCATGTTCGCCAACTCTTTGAGAGAAATCAGAATGATAGCCCGAATGGGCGAGGGCAATGATCGCCCAAATGGAATGGAATTGATGATAGCCAAAAAGGGCGAGAATGGTGTGATCGCCCATGGGAATGTTGGTGATCGCCAATGAGGCGAGTAGGAAATAGAGAGCTCGCCAAGTTGAAAATACGGGTCCAAGTGGGCGAGGTCGCCCAACGCTAGTTTGATGTATGAGCATGGCGAGTTGAATTGTCGGGCGAGCTCCCATGTTGGGCGAACTCCCATGTGTAAGCCAATAAACGAATGGCTAGCCCTGTTGGGCGAATGGGGAGGGCGAGTACTATCATGCCTCTCCAAAAGTGTTGGAAATATTCGAAAATGAAATTATTAATAGAATTAATAAATTATTTGCAGCTGGGAGTTAAGGACATGGTAAAAAGCGATCGGGAAGGCAATCGAGAAGCAAGGCTACGTAAGACAGGTAAGGGAGTGGTATGAGAAGTAAAATGCATGTCCTGTGGAGTAAAATATTATAAAAATATTGAGAAATTGTTTTGTTTTATGACATGCATTGGTTTGATAGTTGTTTTAACTTGGGCGAGCTAAAAGTCGACCCCTATATATGATTGGGCGAACTGGTACAGGGCGAGCGAGCCAAACTTTTTACCTTGATTTGGGAGGGCGAGCCCTTTTTATGAAATTTGGGCAAGTGACCTTGTTTTAAATAGAATCTGGGCAAGCCACAGATGGGAGAACCCTTTTATAAATGCATTTGGGCGGGCGACTCCCTTTTTGTTGAGAAAATGATGGGCGAGCTCATGAGGACGAGCCACTTTTACTTAATGTTTTAAAAGTAAGGAGTGGCGGGCAATCACTTGTTCACCCCTCTCAAGTTGACCATGGGCGAGCCGTACTAAGCGAGCTGACCATGGCGAACAGGTTTCTATTTACATTTTCTCAACGATAAATTAGCTGTTTTTAATATTTTTTAAAAATAGAAAATATGAAACCTTTTGATGGGCAAGTTGACCAATGGGTGAGTTGACCATGGGCGAACTGACCATGGCGAGCCGTCATGAGTTAGCCAGTTTCACTTGGTTTTAAATGCTACGGTTGGCGGGCGAACCACTAGTTCACCTCAACAGGCGAGCTGATTTTGGGCGAGCCACTATAGGCGAGCTGACCGTGGAGAGCCAATTTAACCCATATTTTCTCATACGTAAATTGGTGAAAATGGGCTATTTTTAATATATTTGTAAACAGAAATATGAAACCTTTTGGAATATAAATCATTTTGAGAAAAGGATAGAAATTATGAAATAATTCCATAAAGGTTTTTCATGAGAGATAAAAGTGATTTTGAGACTTTAGGCCTTGAGTTCATGCAGCATTATTCATGTAATTGCGTGACCCACCTGGGGCGGTGGCTCGGGTCGGTGGACCAACGGGTGCACCTCAGGGCGTCACAAGGCTGATGGACCCGCCAAGTCATCAGCGGTCTCGAGGTCACTTGGCAAGTGGACCCGAGGACCACCTATAGATTATGGCCATAGATCTAGCTGAGATAGCCGTGAAGGGCGGTAGCCTACGGGTGCACCCCAAAAGCAGACGACTTATGTTCCTGGGGGAACAGAGCATGATTTAGTTATTGCCTAGTCTCAACTTATTGATTTCTGTTTACTGAAAAGGTCTATTGAATCCTGTTAATGTTAACAATATCTATTGTTTTCCTAATGGGTTTGATTGTTAAGATAAATAAATTGTTTTTGGGAATATAGCTGTTATTTTATAAAGCAGCATACACCTTCCTTACTGAGCACGTTGTCGCTCACTCCTTATTTTTTCACTCCACAGATTATTAATTTTGGGACTAAGAGAATTACCTTCCAGAGATTTGATATCGAAGGTATGTTGTATTCCTTTATATATTCAGTAAAATGGT
Source organism: Heritiera littoralis (assembly GCA_031772115.1). NCBI lineage: Eukaryota > Viridiplantae > Streptophyta > Magnoliopsida > Malvales > Malvaceae > Heritiera > Heritiera littoralis. Next base: position 877,198 of record JAPDPK010000058.1, read on the forward strand.
ACAGTACTACTTCAAATAAAAGGGAATGTATATACATGTTAAGAAAAGAAATTAATAATTCATATTTCCATATTTAGAACGACAAATAAAAGTACTAATTCTTATTAAAGTGTTAAGAGTTGTAAGCATCACAGATAGCCCAACCGGTAAGTAAGTGTGATTTGTAAGTGAATATTATATTAGACTGTGGATTTGGGATGTTACATAGTTAAATATGGACAAAATTCAGAATAGATTTTAAATTTATTGTGAATTTAAACACATGTCGATATATATACACACTCTGAACCTAATTCGTTTTAAAAATGTCAACAATTACCTAAGAATGGCAATGGATGAAATAATCGCTAAGTTTGAAGTACTCAATCCGAACCTGTAACAGTCCGTTACCGCATTTTTCACGTATTTCCATACAACTTTTCCGGTTGGGTTGTCTGCGATGCCATTAACATTCTACAGTGATAGTGATAAATGACAACATTTATTTAACAAATATGGAATATGAAATTATTTTCATATTTCCTTACATCTGACATCCCCTATTGTCCTTATTTTAATAAAGTAGTATTGTATACCTATGTCTGAAATGTAAAGGAGAGGAGACTGTACCTGTCATGTTTAATTTAATTCGCCTCAGTGCTTTATATGTAGCTATATCCATCTGAGAGCTAATTCTCTTACTCTGTGTCTTTTATCTGTGGAGTTAAAGCAAAGGGGTGAGCGAACTATGCGCTCAGTAAAGGAAAGGTATGCTGCTTTAAAGAAAACAAAACTATAATCCACAACGTATTTATTTTTCCTAAAATCATATCAAATAGGAAAACAGTGGATATAGTAAACAACACTTTATATACACCATTCAAATTATTTGCTCAACCGTTTACCATAAAATGAATTAAATAGCAAATAGGATTTAAATAAATCCTTTAAGTAAACAGAAATCAACAAGTTGAGACTAGGCATCACCCTACGAATAACTCATGCTCTCATCGTTCCCACTCCCCCTTAGGGAACGTAAATCGTCCGCTTTTGGGGTGCACCCGTAGGCCATCGCCCCTCACGACTATCTCTGCTAGATCTATGGCCATAATCTATAGGTGGTCCTCGGGTCCACTTGCCAGGTGACCTCGAGACCTGCTGATGACTTGGCGGGTCCATCAGCCTCATAACTCATAATAATGTATGAAACTAGGGGCCTAAAGTCTCAAAATCACTTTATATCTCATGAAAAAAAACCTTTATGGAATTATTTCATAATTTCTATCATTTTCTCAAAAATGATTTGTTTTCCAAAAGGTTTCATATTTCTGTTTACAAATATATTAAAAACAGCCCGTTTTCATCAATTTACGTAGAAAAATATGGGTTAACTTGGCTCGCCAGGGTCAGCTCGCCCATAGTGGCTCGCCCAAAATTAGTTCGCCCATTGAGGTGAACTAGTGGTTCGCCCGCCAACCATAGCACTTAAAACAAAAACACTGGCTCGCCCATAATGGTTCGCCCGACGACCAGTTCGCCTGTTATGGCATTCCCCATGGTCAACTCGCCCAACTATGGCAATTCCATAGTCAACTCGCCCAAAAAGGTTTATATTTTCTATTTTCAAAAATATTAAAATAGCTCATTTTTCGTTAAGAAAATACAATTGAAATCTGTTCGCCATGGTCAACTCGCCAGTCCGGCTCACCCATGGTCAACAATGCGGTGAACTAGTATTCGCCCACCACCCTCTGCATTTAAAACAAAAACACTGGTTCGCCCATAATTTTCATACCAAAGGGGATCGCCTGCCCCAAACATTATAAGAGGGTCACTCGCCCAAGGTGTAATAAAAGGGTTGGCCATCTATTGGCTCGCCCAGATTTCAATAAAACATGGTTGCTCGCCCAAAAGAACATAAAAGGGTTCTTTGCCCAAAATGATAAAAGGTTTGGCTCGCCCGCCATAACAGTTCGCCCAATATTAGAAAAACAAGGGCTCGCCCAAATCCAAAACCATTATCAAAACAATGCATGTCATAAAACTAAACAATTTCTCAATAATTTCCATGAAATTTACTCCACAGGACATGCATTCACTTCACACACGTCTCCCTTACCTGGTCCAACGAAGCCTTGTTTCCTGCTCGCCTTCTTAATCGCATTCACCGAGTCCATAATTCTCGGCTGCAAAATAATTTATAAATTCTATTAATATTTCCCTTTTCAATATTTCCAATACTTTGCGAGATTTAATAATCAAATAGCTCACCCACAAGAGTTCTCACTAGCTCGCTCAACCGAACTCGCCATTCATCAAATGGTTTACAAGTGGGAGCTCGCCCAACTTCTCAACTCGCCATGCCTGTGCATGGAGTTCACCCTACATGGCTTTTTATTCTAAGGTGGGCTCGCCAATGACTTAACATGTGGCGACCTCACCCACAATCACACTTCACATTATTTAGCTCGCCAATGATGGCTGAGCTCGCCCATTTATCTTCGTTTCTACACTATTTCTATTTCTTTCCTTATTCATGCTCAATTATTTTCCAGACTATACCTTGTTCTAGTTTTTGGTATATTCTAGCAAGATTTAACTAAAACAAGGCTATTTCTATGTTCATTACTTTGTAAAACATCAAACTATATCCTCAAATACCAAAATAACCGTAGAATATGGAAACTCACCTTAACCAACTGCACTTCTAGAACAGCTTGCTTTCTGTCTGACGTTAGCCTTACTTTGCTTATTCCTTTAGCTCATCAAACTAAGGAGGAAATGTTTGCAAGCAGGTTTACATGTTTAGCCAACTTAAGGATGAAGTTTAGTAGATTAAACATGGCAGAGAAATGGAAGAAACAGAGCATAACTTGCAGTAGAATGGTTTCCATAAAGAGGATGAAGTTTGCTAAATCGGTTTTCCTCAAATGTTATTTCTTATATAGCCATGCTAATCCAATCAAAACTCATCACTTGGCCTTATCTCATTTCCTTCATCATTTCATGGGTCAATCATTCATTTAATGCATGAAGAAAAACTGCAGCTCAAGATGGCGTGAAAGTCTCCCTTCCACACGCCTTTTTCTGCTTCTATTGATTTTGTTTTATTTCTTGTCCAATAAGGTTAATTCCTTTATTGACTTTAACTTTTCTCTATTTATTGTCTTCAACCGTATGACTTACAAAGTCAATTTTGGCTGCAAAATGGTTTGAATCTATTTCCTTCCCATATCGTCAGCTTTTATTTCCACTTTGCCCACACAAACTGATTCCAGTTCGCCTCCTCGTCTTGAGACCTCAGCTCGCCAACTCAATTTCAGTTCGCCAACTCAATATCTGGAAATTACGATATGATTTCCTTTTCTTGGCTATTACATATAGGTTTGGCGATCACAGAAATTGTCACATTGTTGGCGATCAACGGTTATTGCTCTTCTCGCCACTTTGCTATGATTTATACCGCAAGTTGGCTATCACATTTACTTCATTCATATGGGCGATCACGAGCCCTCGCTCATTCGGGCGATCATCCTAACCAAGAGACATGGCGAACTCACCTATTCGCCCTTGCCATCATCCAACTCACCATCACCATTGGCGATCGTCCAACCTTGCTCGTCCATTAGGGAACTGTTCCATATACTCGCCCATACATTATTTCACCGAAATTGCTCCATTCACAACTCAAGTTAAGGAGCTTTTCACCCAAGTGGAAATCAATATTCAATTATTTATTTAATTTTCATTATCGATTTTATGAAATTAGAGTCTACAGTAGTGTAGAATCAGGTCTTACAGAACCCGTTTATATATTAAATTACCTAAACACTATAATTACTCGGATATTTTTTTATCTTTGCTACCCGAATTCTATTATAATAACTTTTACAACAGCAATTTACTGTCCGAACTCGATTAATTACCCACTTATTAAATTAAAATTTTGACTTCCTAATGAATAGCAATTACTTAACCCAAACCCAAATCTAAACTCAAATTGAAAAAAAAAATCTAATTTATGCAATTTTTTTATTAATTAAAGATACAAAATGAAATAAGAACTAAAATTGAAATAAATTTCAACCATAATTCAACAAACGACTAAAAAAAATACAACAAACAACAACTTCAAGTCCATAGAAATCCGTCTATGAAACTAGAAACAAACAAAAATTGATTTTAAAAAAAAGTCCAACGATATTTAAAAGTCATTCAAGCCATTCCTTCATGCCATGACAAACAATTATTCTTTGTCACCAACAAACTAACATGTAATCAACAGTTGAACATGATCTTACACAAATAAAATGGATAAATTATTATTGTAAGTCTTGAAATGAGATGTCAGCTAAATATTAAAGATTGTAATAATATAGCTAATTTCAGGTGGCAATCGAACAGGAAGTCTGACTAGGGTGGCAAGTTCAGGTTGCCGCCAGAGTCTGAGAACATGTCAATGTTAACAACTGAATCAGGGCCCTGGAGAAATGACTTTGCTATACCATACCCTACATACTTCCACCCTTCAAAAGATAATGATGGTTTTCAATGGCAGGAGCTAATGAGAAGACAAAACCGGCCTACTTATTCGCTTTTTCTGGTGCCCTAAGATCCAGACAGGAAGGTTCAATAAGGAGTGAGATTATCAGCCAATGCCAAGATATAGGGAACTTGGGCAATTTGCTAGACTGTGATTCTGTTGAGCATAAATGTGATGATCCAGTTAAATTGATGAAGCTATTTCAAAGTTCAATCTTTTGCCTGCAGCCTCCAGGGGATTCACTGACAGAGATCAACTTTTGATTCCATTTTGGCTGGTTGTATTCCATTGTTCTTTCATCCAGGGAGAGCTTATTCACAATGTGTATGGCATTTGCCAAAGAACTACACCAAGTATTCTGTGTTTATATCACCAAAGGATTTGAGACTCGGAAAAGTTAGCCTCAATCAGACATTGCTTCAAGTTTCCAAGGATGAAGAATTAGCAATGAGAGAATAAGTCATAAGATTGATTCCAAGGAGGCAAGGATCCCGGTCCAAATTGGAGACTGTTGAAGATGCATTTGATATAGCAGTCAAGGGAATTCTCAAGAGAATACATACACTAAAGAAAAGTGATTACTCAAGGAAAGTGGCCTTTGGTTAGAAATAGAATCTGACCGTATATTTTAGGAAAATTTTCCTGATAAAAGTTTTCGAAAAAGCGCATCACTTGCTCCCTCGATATCTCCATGAACTAAGTGCTTCACAGTTCACGTGATAAGTAGAGCCATTGCAAACATGTCTGGCTTGCATTCCCAGCCACCTCCGGTTATCTCTAAAACATAAACTTTGGCTGCAGATTTGAATCAACAAGCTGAAGTTGATTTAAAAGTTTGAAACCCAGTGGATTGTCCTTCATCTTCACATCTTTTGCCTTGGAGATCTGTCCCCATAAACCTCCCTTGACAATGGCTGCATTGATTTGCATTAGACATTTTGAACTTCGAAATTTTGATGGTTGTTGTGTTGATTTAAATATGATATTGGTGTTAAATGGGTTTCCTTCTCATTAAAAATAAAGAAAAAAAACGTTTTCCTTATTATTTTACCTGAACAACCAAACAGCATTAAGAATTCTATTTTCTTTTGTTATATTCTGTCTTCTCTCTAGTTTTTTTTAATAATTTATTTTCTTTCAAATGCAATCAGTTAAGCATTTTCCTTCCAATTTCCATTCCCAAATAAAATTCTCCGATCAGTCAAAATGATTTGGTGATTTGGAACAACGTTTTCTAGGGAGTAGGTAGAAGTATATGTTATAACCTGGGATTTAAAAAATCTGAAAAATTCAGTAGAAGCGTCAGTGCATATATCCATGGCACTTTCTTTAAGATTTTAGTCGCCCTCACCTTTTAATTTTTTGCTGTGCAAAAATGTTTCTAGCAAATTTCGAGGATACAAAGTAATTTAGTGATTGACTGTGTTTTATGTAGACCAAGTCAGTCCACTGAGCATTCACCAACGTAACAAGATTATTAAATTTCTATAAAGAATTTTTATTACAAAACACTATAGAAGAAATACGGTGTTTCTTAATTTGGAGAAAAATGAGAGTTCAACGTAAGTAGTTTTTGTGCGTCTTCAAATGAATTGAAGAATTTTATTTATAACAAATAGATGTCTCTTTGTGTAAATGTGAATGCTCAAATAGATATCTATTTGTATAGATATAACCATCCATATAGATATTTGTTTAGCCAAACACTGTTAGCCAAACACAACTCTTAACAAATTATCCTGTCTTGTAGGAAAAAAAAACACTTTTAACATCACATGCAACTAATGCAACTTATTAATTTGAAAATATTTCAATAGATAGATAAATAAATTCACTTATATTGGTATAAAATTAATTCAGTTTTGCACTTTATATCTTTTATATTTTTTTAATTTGACTGTTGAATTATATGGTCTATTAACATAAATAATGCATGTCAAATTTTAAGTTGATTGAAAATATTTAACTATTTGTTTGATATAATAAAACTCTAACCATTAAAATATATTAAAAAATACTATTCTTGATCTAAATAATAAAAATATCGAATTGATATTTTACGTGCACAACAATTACGAATAAATTGTTAAATCTAATTATTAGTTTGTAAGAAAATTAATTTCACATAAACTTATAAAAATTGTGTGAAATAATTTATATTACACTAATTTCACATAATTCCTCATAATATACGTGCCCCCTAAACAGCTAAGTTTCTTTATATTTTACTTTGTCGAGTGTTTTGGATATTATTTTTGAGGTTTTGAGACTTACCTAAGAATGGGTATTTTCTTTGTTTTATTGTTGTATTGTCGTTCATACCCATTCTTTCGGTGGTTCTAATTATTAGCTTTAGTGCTAGTTCGTAAGTGCTGTATTTTTTTTTTTGGAATATTAATGAAATTACCTAGCATATATATATATATATATATATATATATATATATATATATATATATATATATATATAAATTGTAGTTACCGTCTCTTATCAGTTTGTTTTTCATTCTAATAAAGTAAGTATCAAAGACAAAAAGGTAAACGACAAAATTGACTAATATCAAACTATTTGAATTTAATATATACTTGATGAAATAACCATGAAACTTTCATTGATGTTTGATTTCTTCGTGAAGTTTTTCTTCCCTCTTTTCTCCACTTCAACTTTTCCATCCCTTGTCGTCTTTTTCATTTGAAATTAAATAGGTATGTTCACGAATTGTCATTCAAATTCGTGAACAAAAATTTCGTTAGTATATTCACGATTCGAGCTGGAATCGACTCAGCTATGTTATTATTATATTATTTTTTTACCAAACTTGATATTATTAAATAATTATTTTTAGTTAATTTTAATTATAAAATACATTTAAAATATACTAAAATACCAATATGGAAACAATTTAATACTAAATAAAATTTGAAATTCTAATATAAGACTTATTTGACTTGATCCGACTCATAATCACCTCTTCAAAACCAAACAAATATATCCCAATATCACATAATTGGAACTTGCAGTTGGCAGCTGTTTATCATTCATTTATAAAATAACGGATAGTCACCAGGCATTTTCCTTTCAATTTCCATTGCCCTAAATTTAATTGATCAGTCAAAATCATAAAGCGTTTTCCTTCCAATTTCCATTTCCTTGATAAATTTCTCTCATCGGTCAAAATCTTTTGATGATCGGGACAACATTAATTTTCTAGTGGAATTAGGTGACAATTACCCTAATATATAAGCACTTTAGATTTCCAAAGTTTCCAAAACACCTCTCTACTGCGTTTATTTTGTTAAATTTCCATGGCTACCAAAGGCTTCTCTGAATTATCTTCTTGTAGTTCTAAATCGAAATATGAAGTGTTCCTTAGTGTCAGAGGCGATGACACTCGCAAGACCTTCACGGGTCATCTCTACAAAGCTTTGATCGATGCTGGAGTGAATACCTTCATAGATGATGATGAACTTCCAAGAGGAAAAGACATCTCCTCAGAACTCATCAAGGCGATCCAAGATTCAAAAATTTCTATTGTGGTGTTTTCAAAAGGCTATGCTTCCTCCAGGTGGTGCCTTAATGAGCTTGTCAAGATTATAGACTGCAAAAACACAATAGGGCAGATTGTTATTCCAATCTTCTATGATGTTGATCCTTCTGGTGTTCGGAAACAGACAGGAAGTTTCGCAAAAGCTTTTGTTGAACACGAAGAACGCTTTGAAGCAGATATGGATATGATCAAAAGGTGGAGGGCAGCTCTTTCAGAAGTCGCAGATTTATTTGGTTGGGACCTACAAAGTATTGCAAACGGGTGTTTAATTCTTTCTAATTAACTATTTAAAAGAATGTTTAAAACAAAGAAATGCTTGATATTAAATTAATAAAGGGAAATCTGTCAGTTACTTTCATTTCTTTTTCTTTTTGGCTCCTGTATCCCTATCTAAATTTGCAGGCATGAATCCAAGTTTATCCAAAAGATTGTGAAAGAAGTCCTCAAAAAAATAAATCGCGTTTACTTGCATGTTGAAACTCACCATTGCTTTAGAATCACGTGTCAAAGAGGTAATCGAGTTGTTAAGTATGAGATCGGATGATAAAGTGTAACATCCCAATTTCCATTATATGACATATTACTCACTCACTACCGGTTGGGCTGTCAGTGATGCTTATCAACTCCTATCACTTTAATAAGAATAATTAAATCTCATGTTCAATCCGTATGTATACATTCCCTTATATTGAAAATAGTACTGTACAACTTTACTGAATGTATAAAAGAATAAGACATACCTTCGATATCCAATCTCAGGAAGGTAAGTCTCTTAGTTCAAATCAGTTATCTGTGGAGTGGAAAAATAAGGAGTGAGCGACAATGTGCTCAGTAAAGAAGGTGTATGCTGTATATAAATAATACTATAATCTCAAAACCATTAAATCTGTCCTCTCTGATCAAATTCATTAAGAATAAATACAGTTAACATGAAACAGGATTCACCAAATCCTTTCATAAATCATTTAATTGAGACTAGGCAACAATCTACTCATGCAAAAAACACAAATCATCCGCTTTTGGGGTGCACCCGTAGGCCATCGCCCCTCACGGCTATCTCATCTAGATGTATGGCCATAATCTATAGGTGGTCCTCGGGTCCACTTGCCAAGTGACCTCGAGACCGCTGAAGACTTGGCAGGTCTATCAGCCCTGTGACGCTCTAGGGTGCACTCGTTGGTCTCTTTGACCCGAGCCATCGCCCCAGATGGGTCACGCAAAGTGTATGAGTGATAATGCATGAACTCATGGCCTAATGTCTCAAAATCAAGTCATCATATGTATTATTTCCATAAAATGATTTAGTTTCCAAAAGGGTCTATAACTAGTAAAAACAACCCTCCATTTTCAATATTTCCTATGAGAGAAAAGCATGTCAGGGAGCTGGTTCGCCCATGGCTAGTTCGCCCAGGGTCAGCTCGCCCTTTAACCAATTCGCCGAAGGAACTACTCGCCCGAGAGTTTACTCGCCCAAGGGCTACTCGCCCGAAAAGTTTGATATTTTCTATTTTCGAAAATAATAAAATTAATTCAAATTTTATTTATTTATTTATTTAATTTTCGTTCAGAAAATAACCCATAAATCAGTTCGCCACTGTCAATTTGCTAAGGCGGCGAGTTATTAGTCGCCCGCCTCATAGCTTTTCAAGAGAAAAGTTTGGCTGTGAAGACAGTTCGCCCGCCTCACATTTAAAACCATAGTCGCCAGTCCATACGACATAAAACAATTTCTCAACTTTTAAAACAAAGGCTCTCGCCAGGTTCTCATAAAGTAGAACTCGCCTCTTGGCTAACACGAGTTTCAACTTAGAACAAGACTATTCGCCCGCCTTAACAAACAATCATATTGCGAAGTTGTAGCTCGCCAGGGTCAAAACATTATATCAACCAATGCATGTCAGAAAAACAAAACGATTTCTAATATTTTCTTAACACTTTTACTCCACAGGACATGCATTTTCATCACATAGTACTTCCTTACCTCGTCTGATACAGCTTGGATTCTCGCCCGCCTTCCTCAATTCTCGTCTGCAAGGATTATGAAAAATATAAATATTTTTTCAAAAGCAATTTATATTTTTCCTAATAAGATGGCACTCCGGCGAGACTCAGTTCGTCATTCGCCCAACATAGCTCGCTGTCCATTAGCGACTAATCATTGGAGTTCGCCAATGCAATGTAATACTTGACAACAATTTTATTTTATTTTTTTCTACTCGCCACGTTGGCGAACATATCTCTTCGCCCGCCGAGACCATAAATCTGGCGAACTCACATAACCATCTTCCTAACTCGTCCCATCCTTTGGGCGAGTACTTACCCAATTTTACTAACAATTTTCTACTCGCCCATCTTGTTTTCTTCCTCATTCTTGGTTATTTTTCATCTATTTTCTTATATATTTAACCATATTCAATTATAACCAGGCTATATCTATGATTAAATATCAAGAAAGCTGTAAATCTATGGAACTCACCTTCACCAAGTTGCTTCTCCAACAACAGAATGCTTTCTTGTCTTTCTTAGCTTTAGTTTGCTTGTTCCTTAGCTCTTCACTAGTGAGGAAGAGGTTTGGCTAACTAACGAGGAAGTTTTGCATGATTTGCATCTAAGAAAACTGAAGAATTAAAGATGAAATGGTAATGGAACGGATTGGGCGAGAACAATTCTGGAGAGGATGTAGTTCATTTCAATCCATTTCTTTCTCTTGAAGCCCCTTTATATAACCGTTCCGTTTCACTTAAAAATCTAACACCTGTTTCCTTATCCTGTTTCCTCATCATTTTATGCATTAAATTCTTGTGGAAAAACTGAAGTTAATGGACGGAGGTAAGAAGAAAATTCCCTGTATGTTTGAAAATTTTCTTTCTTTTTTCCTCTTCTTCTCCTAGTCCACGCCACTGCCAGTCACTCTTATTGGCTTGTTCCTCTTGCTATTAAATGCTTAGTCTCCTTTGTCAAATAAGGCAACCGGCGAGAAGTAATTCTGAGCCCCTTTCCTGGACTTTCTTTTCTTTTCTGCACTTCTCTTTGCCAACCTTGCTTCCAGCCGCCCACGTGATTGGCTCTCCTTTCTCTCTTTTCTCCATTCGTCTGACATCCATTTAATGTTGAAGAATTTCCAGCTAAAGGCTTGCAGTCAAAAAGGCAACGGGCGACAGGCCTTCTGCACATTTTTGACTCCAATTTCTCTTTTATTCTTCTTCTTTTCCACGCCAATGTCAACTAAAATTATTAACTTTGGCTTACTTCATTTAATGCTTCCACAATCCCACTAATAAGGTTCCTTTTTGCATTTCTTTTCAACCAAATGCATATACACCATATTATACATCATAACTTACAATGAAAAGTGACAATACATATTTAATTGTTTTCTTTAATTTTACTCAAACCATTTATTCTCACCATCATTCATGTACAAATATGGTATATAGTACAAAAATTTTCGGGTTTTACATAAAGTTCACATAGTGGGCATACATGGAATGGGTGGTATAGGAAAAACCACCATAGCAAAAGCTGTCTACAACTCTGTTTGTGATGGCTTTGATGGAAGCAGTTTCCTTTCCAATGGTAAAGATATATCTAAGCAACCTAATGGTCTTGCTAGTATACAACAGCAACTCCTTTTTGATATCCTGAATTCAAAAATTACTAGGATTCATAATGTTGACAGAGGAATCATTTTGATCCAGGAAAGGCTTTGTTGCCGAAGAGTTTTTATTGTTCTGGATGATGTGGATGATGCAACACAATTGAATTCATTAGCTGGGGATCGAAAGTGGTTTGGTCCAGGAAGTAGGATTATTGTTACAACAAGAGATGAACGTTTCCTGACTGAAGTAGAGGTGGATGAAAGATATAAAGTTGAAGAATTGAATCCTAAGGAGTCTCTCCAACTTTTCAGTTGGCATGCATTTAGGAGGCCTAGTCCAACACATGGTTACTTCCAACTTTCCAAGAGGGTGGTGGATCATGCACAAGGACTTCCCCTGGCCCTTGCAGTTTTTGGTTCCCATTTGTTTAAAAGAAGCAAGCTAGAATGGGAAACTACACTAGAAAAATTACAGCAAATACCTCATGCTAAAATTCAGAAGAAGCTTAGGATAAGTTTTGATACACTAGATGATCAATCAAAGGCCATATTCCTTGACATTGCTTGTTTCTTTATTGGAATGGGTGAAGAGTATGTCATGAAAATACTTGATGGCTGTGGCTTCTTTCCAGTAATTGGTGTTACTGTTCTCTTAGAGAGGTCCCTCATAACAATTGGCAAGCATGATCGAAAGCTAAAAATACATGACCTACTTCGATATTGGAAAGCTTCATTTAAGAATGCAAGTAATTTATGGCTTTCAATTGTATATATTCTTTTAAAAAAAAATGTTTTCTTTTAAAAATTATTTACTCTAAATTAATTCTCTTTTAGATTGATTTACTCAACTTCTTCCTAAAGCTCAGTTACTATAGAAGTGTTGTATTTTGATTATTTGTAATATTTGAACCATATCATTGGCTATATATATACACACACACATACATACATACATACATACATACATACATATATCACCAAATTACCTTGTGTTGGTTGGTACTAATAAAATGCATATTTTCTATTTGTTTTGCTTGGATTGTCTTTTATACTTTCATAATTTCATATGTTTGTTGGTTTTTTGCAACTTTATAGATCATTTGCTCACAGGAAGAACAAATAGATTCTGGTGTGATTCATAGCGCAAAAGAGTAAACACAAATAAATTTTTACGGATATCTAGAGTAGATCGTAAATGAAGTTATTAAGTATTCAGATGTCTATTATAATTTAGTTTTGGTTGAATATATTTTATATTTCTTCGTATCTATTTTTCTTATTGTTTTAAGTTTTATCAAATATTTAATTAATTTTTTTGTTTTGATTTATATCTTTAGCATATTATATATTTTATACATAAATAATAATACTTTTTTATACTTATTTTCGTGCGTAGCACAAGTCAAAGCCAGTTTGATTTAATAAACCCAAAATTTTCTTAAACAACAAGACTTTCTTTTTTTTCAATTTGCTCCAAATTTCTTTAAAACTCAAAATCTAATCACTAACCCAATCTCGAACTTAATTAATTTCTTTAAAACTTTTTATTTATATGTATAATATTGCTTTTTTCTGTTTCGCTACATAAATTCCCAACCTCAAGTATACTTTGCTCTTAATAACATCTAGGGGTTTTGGCATAAAAAAGTTGACAATTATACAATGATTCAAATATAATCGGGCTTATAATTTTCTTCTTTGTAAATAGACATCTAATTAGATTTTTTTTTCTGAGATATTACATGTTTTTATGTAGGATTTTATTGGTTGTTGCATTGTTTTGTTTTTTGGTTTGCTCTTGCTAAAACGTCACATATTTGAATAGCGAAAGTGAATTTATAGAAATATATAAAAATATTTTTGCTGCCAGTACAAAGCTTCAATGTCGATATTTATTAATTTGTACCAAGTTTTTTTTTTTTTACGTTTTACCTATTTAAGCATTTTTTTTAGATAATGTTATAGATGATTATTCTTTTTGTTTATTTGAATTTACTTAAGAATATTGACATGAAATTTTAGATGAATGAATTGAATTTATACTTTGTCATTTGACAATCAATCAAAAGCTTAAAAAAATTTGATCTAAAAAATAAAAAGATTATTGCAATTTTGAAATTTTAATTTTTTATATTATTGTATGCAAACAAAAATAAGAAAAGAATAAATTTAAAAAATGTAAAAAATTTGCGCCGAGGATTCAATCATTTCTCCCAAACTAGCGTGGCATACTGGCATGCCAACGTCAACCGAGGCAAAACCATGGGCAATTGTCGTTAGGCAATTCGACATAAACTCCTTTCTCTACCAAACCAAAATACAAAAAGCTACCTACCAAAATGGACCCAACCGCACCATCCCAATCCGCCGCCTCCGGCAGTGGCGGCGGGGGAGGGCCTGCACCTTTCCTTATTAAGACATACGACATGGTGGACGACTCTTCGACCGACGACATCGTGTCATGGAGCTCCAACAACAAGAGCTTCGTCGTCTGGAACCCTCCGGAATTTGCCCGCCTTTTGCTTCCCTCATTTTTCAAGCACAATAACTTCTCCAGCTTCATCAGGCAGCTTAATACCTATGTGGGTTTCTTTTCTTTTTGGTTTTTTAAAGCTTTTTTTTTTATTATTAATCTATCTAGATTGAAATCTTTGATGATTAGCAGAAATTATGGGTTTTATTTACTGTTTAACTTCATATCTTTACGGGTTTTCGTTTGTAACTGTGACAATATTGTGATAAGAAATATGTTGGAGTTAATTAGGTAGTATAATTTTGTTCCTTGGAATTGGGAATTTTATCCATTTTTTGTTGTTTTCTGACAATTGATTAAACAATTTGATTTCAAAACTGATTATGAATATCAATATTGGCCTATAGCCGGCACAAACATTTAAGGTCAATTAAAGTCTTCTGTTATCATTGATAAGGTACATAGTTGGGATGTTTTCTTAGTCTATGAACTATAGAGAGAATTAATCTTGTAAAGAGGACGTGGGGATTGTTTTGTTTTTTCTATATTGAAATTTAAGAATCTTCTGTGTAATTGTTTCAGATTTTCATTTTCATATTCATTTGTTGTGCATTTCTCCTAAGCATAACTAAAACGTTTCTTTTTTTATAATACTCAGCGCAAATGTCCCTAAATTTTGCATCTTTTATAGTGAAGAAAATTGATTCTTTGCTAAGGTATCACTTGCATGTTTATCTTTGATCCATTGGATTGTTTTAAGAAAGAATAAAATAGATTTCTTTTACCCATAGTTTGCCAATGTTAGGTTTATGAGGATTGGAGTGTCTAAGTATGATCTGAGTGCTTAATGTAATTTGGCGACAGGGGTTCCGAAAGATTGATCCTGAAAGGTGGGAATTTGCAAATGAAGTTTTTGTGAAAGATCAAAAGCATCTTCTTAAGAATATCCACCGTCGGAAACCTATTCATAGCCACAGTAATCCTCAGGGTTCTTTGATAGATTCAGAAAGAGCTGGATTTGAAGAAGAAATAGAAAAGCTTTCACGTGAGAAAGCTGCACTTGAGGCTAATGTTTTGAAGTATAGACAAGAGCAATCAGCTGTGAAGCACCAATTGGAAGAGATGACAGTTCGAGCTGATCAAATGGAGCAGAGGCAGGACACTTTGTGTAACTTCTTACAGAAGGCTGTTCAAGACCCTACTTTTGTTGAACATCTTGTTCGTAAGATTGAATCTATGGATGTGGCTGCTTATAATAAGAAAAGACGACTCCCTCAAATTGATCAAACCAAGCCAGTTGGAGAAAATAGTCTTTTGGACAACAACAGTAGTTGTAGACCTGAGTTTGGCAATATTTTTCACCAGGACTTCTCAAACAAGCTGAGATTAGAATTATCACCGGCTGTTTCAGATATTAACTTGGTTTCTCATAGCACACAAAGTTCCAATGAAGATGGAGCAAGTCCACAGAGAATAATCTCAGAAGGAGAACCAAAAGATGCTCAGACCAGACCAGAGGGTCTTTTGTTTGCACCTGAAACACTAGACCTTTCAGATACTGGCACATCCTTTACATTGAAAATGGATTCATCTTTCACTCAAAGAGTACAAATGAACGAAAGTCCAACAGTGCTTTCCCTGCAACAGAGATTAAATTCCAATGAAGAACCTGATTGTCATATTTCCTGCCAATTAAATCTAACCCTGGCATCTTCTTCATTGCATGTCAATAAAAGTCCTAGCTTAACTAGGATGTCCCAACTGGGTCAGGAAATTGGGAAAGCCCCAGAGTCAAGGTCTAATGCCAACAGTAAAGACTCTGATAGTAGAGCTTTTGAGAATGGCAAAAGTATGGTTTGTGAGGAAGCAACATTATCTTCGAAAAAAGAAGGCCCTAATACAAATCAAGAGCCTGCAGCTCCTCCAGTTAGAGTGAATGATGTATTTTGGGAACAGTTCCTCACTGAAAGACCAGGTTCCTCAGACAATGAAGAGGCCAGTTCCATTTATCGGTCAAACCCCTACGAAGAGCAAGAAAATAGAAGATTGGGCCATAGACTACCAAGTAATGATAAGAGTATGGAACATCTTAGTCTTTGAGCGATGAAGTTGCCAACCTTCCCCAAATCCAGTGACAGGTCATAAAGGTCTCTCTTACTCCTTTTCTTTCTTATAGTTAGTACATATGGGATTTGATTTCATATGGAACCATCTGAAATTGATTTGAATAAATAATGTTGAATTCCATCTGGTTGGTTGCATATTTGTGTAAGTGCTCACACTGGAGAGATAAAAACCATGTGACATTAATTAAATTAAATTATGTAGTTGTACAGTCAAGTTTTCAAGGTTTCAGTAACTAAGCTACAGGCACTTATCTTTAGAAACTGAAGTAATCTGTATTTTCCTTTTCCTGTATCATTACTGAAATATCTTCTTAGTGCTATAGTTCTCTTTCTTAATTTTCTTAAGTTTTCAGTACCTAGAACTTTCATTATTGGCAAATTCACAAAGAATCAATGTGCCTGCCTTCAGATGTACATCTGACAATTCATCTCATATATTTTGGTTCTATTGTTTTTGTTACATCAAACTTTAGATATCGTATCATTTTGTTGTTTTCCACTGATTTTTACAGATTATTTATTAGTTCAAGCAGTGAATGTTATGCATGATGTAAAAGCTTACATCATTTGAGAAACAAGGATTCATCAGAAATTATATCAGCATAATACAGCTGCATTGTGATTGGTAAAATAAAAACCAGAAAACTACCTTTGCTTCTGTGTATCGGATTTAGAGTGGAAAGGGTGATCGAGTCTTCCTCTCTTAGAGTCAAACATTACTTCATCTACCTAGGTCTTGCAAGCAATTATAGGTCCCTGAGAGTTCAATTAGAAAAGAAAAGGTTGGCCTTGACAGGTTTTTGGAGAATAAGAAAGAATATATACCATTCAGTGCATGCATATGCTTTTGTTCTTCTATGGCATTGGAAAAATGTTCAACTTAGGTAACAATTGCTACTCCAGCAATGACCACGTATGCTTTAGCCTGAAGAATAAACAGATATATCGATAAAAACTTAAAAATTCTTTCACGTCAGCCATGCTTGGAAAAAGTTCTTAGTATTACTCTCTCAATGATTTCTTCAAGAAAAGAAGGCTTTAGTACTCAGAACATCATATCTGAGAACTAGATTTCCTTTCTTGTTCTTGGAACAAACAACAATCCGTACCTCTCATAAACCTGGAGAAAAAAGGGACGAGAAAATCAAATTAAGAGAAAGTCGCATGCGACAAGGATAAGAAGAGAACAAATACATATCATAAAGTAAGATAATTGGATCTAGATGGTTTCAGATTAAGATGATGCTTGCAATTTTTTGATTGGGTGAAAGTTTGATGGCTTATGCTGCTGTGCATGCTTCTGAAAGTTTCCTGGCTCATGAGCTTGAAAGCATTAAGAAAGTGTTGGAGCTTGAAATACAACTCGGACTAAAATTGATGGTTGTGGGCTTGTGGCTACCAAGAATCCTACCGAGATATTTCAGAAGAAAGAAGACAGTATTGGGAAAATATCGAGTGTTGCATGGATTTGATCATCATTTTGTGAACTGTGTTACTGATTACCGTGCTGGTATGTTAAATGACAGGGCAGTGTATACTGTATAATCCTGCCTCCTTTTGAAATACCCAAGTAGCAGAAATCTCTGCAGGAACCATTGGTTCAGATCAATTAAGGTGCTTAAAGTACGTATGACTGAAACTAGAGTGGCTATGGTGGACATAAAAGGTTACAGTGGAATTTATGAAGGTTGAAGCTGTAATTTAGATAGTTATAAAGGATACATGTTCAAGTTTCAAAAGAGATAATATAATGGCTATAAAAAAACTCCGGAGTAATCGCATAAAGCGGATACCGGGGAGTCAGACTCAAAAAAAGATTTAACGTTCGTAGGGCTTTTATGAATTAATGGTGTCAAAATTCATCATTAATTTATGAACAAACTTAGGGACTGGTTTCCATAAACTCCCATTAGTGAAAAGAGATTGCCACATAACCCTCAAAGGATGGGGTTTTTTCCAGCAAAGAGGCGGTCAAATCGATTAAAAAATTCCCTTGAATTCGAACTTGATTTTACTTGATTTTTTAAGAAAGATAATCAAAAGGAAACAATTGGGGAGCTTATAAACTCAAATCTGACCAATTAAACTTAAATTGATTAATTTTAAAAGTTAATAATATATTTAAAATGATTCAAACTTGATGAATCAATCTTAAATGATCTGATTATCAAAGTAGAATAACATAAATCGTGAGATGATTTGGATTCAAAATGATTCAAATTCAGATTCAAATTTTTTCAATCCAACATAATCTAATTCAACGTGAACCAACCCAATCTGCTAAATTGCCTCTCCTACTTCAAGTTAACACTGCAATCACAGCTCAGCTTGAATCTAAGTCAAGCCAGCTGGTAATAAGTCCCCCACTCGTTTATATTTAATTATTATGCGTTTTGTTCCGTTCTGTTATATGTCTAGTGAAAGACTACAGCTTAGAGCGGGGGAAAGAAAGATTTATTGCAGTTTCCATCAACAATTGTGAGGAAAACAACTATGAGAGAGTAAGGCCTAGTAAAAAAATAGAATCCCAAGAAAACCATTACAATCATTGCTGAGAGAAAAACAAATAACAGACAAGAAAACCAGTTATAGATGCTACAATAAAATGGATTGAATATCAGCTAGCACTATTGGAAAATAAGATTTTGCCCAATTAGTGCAGAACAGAGAACACTATCAGTCTTAGCTACGGAAGACATCTATTCAGACACATTGTTGAGAATATGAAAATGATACAGGCAAGGCTCAAGAACGACATTCAAGAAGAAGAAGAAGAAGAATAGAAAGAAGAAGATGCAGAGGAAGAGGAGTCTGTCATTGAATTATCAGAAAAATGACTTAATCGTGAGTTTAGTTACACCAATAGTTTGTATAGACAAAGCATGGGAAACTAGCTGATCAGTTAGGTAGTTATTACTATGGTTGTAACTATCCCAACTGTCAACTAGATAAGTTTTGTTAATATACCCCTTTAAACTGAGCACTCCTCTTCCCAAGCTTCTGTGAGCCACCATTATGCTCCTGTAAACCAAGCTCTCCTCCTGGTTGAGCACTCCTCTTTTGAACTGTAAGTTTGGCTCTCAGCCTAGCAAAACTGGACAAGGACAATGGTTTTGTCAAAATATCAGCAATTTAATCATAGGCTGGAATGTGGTTCACTGCAATGAGCTTTTTCAACACCTTTTCTCTGACAAAGAACATGTCCAATTCTATGTGCTTGGTTCTGGCATGTTGAACTGGGTTAGTAGACAAGGCAACAGTACACCAGATTGGGGCTTAACTGGAAGAGTAACACCAATCTCAGATAACAAGGACTGAATCCAAATTATTTCAGTAGTTAAACTTGCCAAGCTTCTAAATTTAGCTTCTGTACTCAACCTTTGTGAGAATCAGTGATTTTGTACTGTACATATACGAATATTTAATTATTAATTCATTATTGATTTATTTTGAATTTATTTTGTAAATTACAAGTAAATAGAGATGTGGGCCCTACTTAGATTTTGTGCCCAGATATTATTATGAATGTCGAAACAATGTACTGATAGTGTAATAATGATGAGGAAATTTTAGAGACTTGAAATTATCTTATTTTCTTTTTTTTTTTGTTACAAAAATTATCTTATTTTCATTATTTGGAGTTGTTGGCAAACAAATTGAGAAATGACGGTTTTGTCCTGAAACTATTTTCGATAATTGTGCCCAAATTTAGAATGAGTTGTGATGAAGTAAAAATACCATGTTATTCTATATGAAAAGGACTTTAAAATAGTGGCCTTGGATTTAGTTAAAATGGTGGTGTAATCGGAAATTTATGCAATTTACCCTGTAAGGGTAAAATCATAATTTCTCACAATCCGTACACCGTGCGTGGATGAAACCACCTCCATTCATCAAAATACATCCATTATGAATTTTTGGTGATGAAAGCCGAATTTTTGGAGCACAAGTACATAGTTTTTACGGTTATGGAAGCTTAAGGGCAAGAAATATCCGAAAAGTTCATAACTAAGGGTATTTTGGTAATTTGCCCAATTTCCAAAATTCTCCACCTAATTAATTCTGCTGAGATCTGCTACTGTTCATCATCCCTACCCAAGACTCCACGGCACAAAAAGAAAGAAAAGAAGAGAAAGAAAAGAAAGTCAACAAAACTTAATTAAAGCTTGATTTTATCATCGAAGTTGTTTCTAGAAAAATCATCTACACACTTTCCTCTCTCCATTGACATCAATATCTCATCAAAAGAGGAAGAATACAAGGAGAAAAAAAAGGCTAGAGTGGTTCAGTCAAGGTATGTGTGTTACCATGCATTTTGTTTCTTTGGAATTTAATGGTGTAGGAAAATTAGTCTAAGCTTGCTAAACATGTTCATACTATTGGATTTGGTCAAAAGTGGATAAATGAAATTTCGCCATGGAAGGGGGCATTTGGCCAACATGGGTTCCTTATGGAATCATGGGTCTTCATGCATGAAATGCATGCCAAAATGAAGATCAAGCATGATAGAACATGATTTAAGCATTAAATTGTTGAAAATCCCATGGAATCACCATCCACCATCTTTGGCCAAATGAAGGGGGATACCATCCATGGCTGATTTTGATAAGTTAAGGGTAGATTTAGACTGTGGAAAATGCAAGGAGTCTACCGGTATGCTCGGATTTAAATTTCAATGCAAAACGAGGAAGTTATACTATGTTACCGGTAGAAATTATATTGCAAAAATATTTGCAGTGTTTAAAGAGGCTGCATTTAAATTTAAACAATGGCTTAAAAATATGTATTTAATTAGCTAATAATTTTGGTGGAATTATTTGCAACCTGGGAATAACGACTAATGAGTGGTGCATCCGAAGAGTTCGGTTACACTATACAGGTAAGGGATGCGTATGTAAGCTGTAGCGATATTTCGAATGCATAATTATTAAGCATATATTTTATAAGAAAATTTTTGGAATGAAATGCATTGAAATATGTGAAATTGAGGTTGTTTGTTGTATATGGAACTGTGTTTAATTTACAGGAGGGCTAGGGGCTGAAAATTTCTAAAATATTTTCTAAAAATATTAGAAAATATTTAATTACATGGCTTGATGATTTCCTAGCCTTGAAAATGAGATATTTAAATTTTTTCATAAAACATGAATATAACGAAAAATATTAATTAAATATTCATGTTATCAATTTTTTTGAAAGTGAGAATATAGAATATTCTTCTTACATGTTTTACACCATATGATATGGTTTTATGAGATGAAAAGATGGAAAGTGAATATTTTATAAATTATTTTCAGTAAATATTCACTTTATGAATTAATATAATCCTTTATAGACTGATTGAAGAATTATTGATTTTAACTATTTCCATAAAGGTAATATGAATATGAAAATACTGTTTTGAGACTATTAGGCCTCATATCATGTCGATATGTGATATGTGATACGTGATATGAGACATGTAATATGTAATCAGTCCCGGTTGACACCTGATCAATGTTTGACTAAGGACTACCCTAGACTATGGTCATAGATCTGACATGATTATTATTGCCCTACGGGGTACTTTCTCTCTAGCATGATATATTTTGGGTGATACCTTAGTCTCCATTTTTATGAGATATGAAAGGATATGTGATATGAAAAATGTGATTAAATGAAAAAGTATATGAATATGTTTTTATATGAAAAGGAAAATGATTTCTAACAGGTTATTGTGCTACATGGAGCACTTTACTGTTATGATTGATACCATGACATGTGAAATGGGTTAAATGAGAATTATGGTTTATTTAAACTAATATTCTTTTTCAAAGAATATATGAATATTAGTTTATTTGTTTAAATGCCTTATTTTATGAAAGCATTATTTTGAAAGGAATATGAAATGATATGGAAAAGGAATTGATCTCAACAACAATAATTACTCCCTATAGTCGCTTCTAGGTTTTAGGACAAGACAGGTATTTCAAAATACCTTCCTTACTCCATTTGAATCCCTAACCGACTATAGTATCCTTCCTATTTTGGTCCTTACAGCACCTATAGGAAAATGAGGATTTTCATTTCATATAGACTTCAGAATATCTAGTTTTGCATACAATTCTCTTACTGAGTCGTGATTGCTCACCTTTTTATTCTAACATCTACAAAGTACTTCTAGTGACTGCGTGATTTGCATCTGGGGATTGTTGGCTGTGCATATAGTGTCTCGAGGCAGCGAGCTTATATCCTGGAGGTATAATCATTTATTTTATATGTTCAGACATATTTTACAGTACTATAGTGTTGGAAATTAAATAGGGGATGTAATGATATATAAATTCTTGGCATATAAATATTTTAGTAATTATAAATATAAATCTTAAATAATTATCGAATAAAGGAAAAGAGGAAAGTAAGGCATCACTGACAGCCTAACCATATAAAATGTGTGGAAAAACATGTAATATAGTTTATACAGGATGTGACAACCTTGATACTGTATGTTGCTTCTTTGAGCTCGAAGCAATGAGATTACTTCCCAAGAATACACAAAAACTAGACATAGACCCCCTATCATCTAGATCCGAGGCCCAATCAGAATATGTAAACCCTGTTAAAGTCAGAACTGGTGATGGTTTCAACAGAATCCCATGCTCCAAAGTACTGGCAAGATATCTGAAAATTCGTTTAACAGCTTTCCAATAAGTATCCAATGGCTGGTGCATAAACTGAGACACTTTACTGATAGAAAAGGCTATATTAGGTCTAGTCACAGTTACACATTGCAAAGAACCAACAACACTCCTAAACTTTTGAGCATCCTCAACAAGAGAACCTTCCTTAGCTGACAACCTTAATGAGCTAACCATTGGAGTAGCTATTGATTTAGCATCTAACATATTGAACTTTTGTAGCAGTTCTTTGATGTACTTGGACTGAGTAAGTAATATGCCATTTTTCAATCTGTGAACTTCAATGCCTAAGAAGAAATTTAAGGACCCAAGATCCTTAAGTGAAAAGGCTGTATCCAAAGCACCAACCAACTTGTCAATTGCATCTACTAAATTTCTAGTAATAATAATGTCGTCTACATAAACGAAGACATACAAGCAAACAGAAGTGGATCTCTTAATAAAGAGTGATTGATCAGGTTTAGAAGAGAAGAAACCTTTTTTATGCAAAAAGTTTTGAAGCTTGTCATACCAAGCTCTTGGGGCCTGTTTTAACCCATACAAAGCCTTGTTTAACTTGCATACCAGCTTCTGACTTCTATGTTAAACTTCAAACCCAGGTGGTTGATGCACATACACCTCCGCATTCAAGTTGCCATTGAGGAATGCATTATTCATGTCCACTTGTCTGAGATTCCAACCTTTAGACAATGCTAGAGTAAGAGTAGTCCTAATTGTAATAGGTTTTACAATAGGGCTAAATGTCTCTCCAAAGTCAATACTAGGCTGCTAGAGGTACCCTTTGGCCACTAATCTAGCTTTATACCTGGCTACTGAACCATCTGCATTTCTCTTCAGTTTAAACACCCATCTACATCCAACTATAGACTTGTCTGAAAGAGAGGGAACTAAAGTCCAGGTCTAATTTTTTAATAAAGCCTGATACTCATCATTAACAACTTCTGTCCATTTCTTATGTTGCAATGCCTTTGTAATAGTGGTTGGTTCCTCATCATCTAGATTTGCCAAATAAGTTTTTGGCTTGAAAATCCCACATTTGGATCTGGTTTTCATCAGGTGACAGTTGCTAATAGAGGTTGGACATGGTCTTAAGATAAAGGTTTGAGGATCCTCTTGCAAAGTAGGATTTGAGGACTGAGTAGGGAAATTATGTGATGAAGAAGGCTAATGAGTTTGAGTATTAGAAGATGAAATAGAATGTGAGGGTTCATTTGGTGACACAAAAGTTGAAGGGGGGACTATTTGAAGTAGGAATAAAGGTTAGAATTGGAGGTGAAGCAACATTACCAGGAATAAAGTTTGTATGACTAGAATTTTGTTTGAAAAATAATTTTGAATAAAGAGACTTTGTCTCATCAAAGGTAACATGTCTAGATATAAACAGGTTCTCATTGGCATCTAAGCACTTATAGCCTTTGTGATTGGGACTATAACTAAGAAACAGCTAAGGAGAGGATCGAAATTCCATTTTGTGAGTGTTATATGGCCTGAGATGTAAGAGCCCCGCCCGATCGAATCGACAGTCGGCGAGCATCCCCTAAGCTTCCTCATTGCCCCAGGTTTACTCTTACAAGTGAGTCCACGACCACATAGTTCGCCCACACCTCACAACGTACTGTCCGCTGTTGGTCTCCCATCACGGCTTTGTCCCAAGGGCCCTGAAGAACTCTGGTTTAATTCCCTTGAGCGCATTATCCACGAGGTTCGAACCCTGGCACCCTTAAGTACCTAGTTCTTATGCTCGTGTTACCATTGAGATAGTTGTAAGGCCCTATATCACCTAGCAAGGTCACCTTACATGAGATAAGGGAAGCATAAACAGCTAAACGTTTTGAAAAAGGAATAGTCAGGAGATAACTTGTATAATACCTCAAATGGTGACTTTGAATGAAGAGTTGCACTAGGTAATTTGTTAATAAGAAAAATTGTAGAAGAGAAAGCATCTGACCAAAATTTGAAAGGAAGAAAGGCTTGAGACAGTAAAGTGAGACAAGTTTCTACTATATGCCTATGTTTTCTCTCTACTATACCATTTTGCTGAGATGTTTGAGGACAAGGATGTCTAAAGATAATGCCCTCTGAATTGAGAAATGAGCTAAAACTCCTAAATTCACCACCCCAGTCAGTCTGTAAGACTTTTATAGGGGTATTAAACTGTTTTTTAACCATTCTTTTGAAATGAATAAAGAAGGATAAAGTCTCATTTCTAGTTTGCAAAAAATAAATCCTAGTGTATCTTGAAAACACATCTATAAAAGGAAACATAATACTTGAATCCATTTTCAGAAATGAAAGGAGCAGGGCCCTAAAGATCAACCTCTATAAACTGAAGTGGTGAATGATATACAGTTGTAGACGCAAAGAAAGGAAGCTTGTGGCACTTAGCTTGCTAACAGTGAGGACAAGTGAATTTTTTATTGCCTTTATTTGGAATATTACAAGTAGACAAAACTTTAGAAACTACATCAACATGTGGATGACTTAAACATCTATGCCACAAAACAAACTGATCTTATGAATTTGAATCTGTGGAAGAGTTTATAGAGGAGAAAACTGTAGACTCATTATGCAAGGATAGCTCTGACAGTAAGGCTAATTTCTGACTTTGAGAAGCTAATGCAGCAGGCTTATTTATATTTAGATTAAACTTGTACAACCCTTCTTCAAGAATCTCTTTGAGTAGGATCTCCTTAGTGACCAAATCCTTCACAAAACAAATGTTAGAATAGAATTCAAAAAAGACTTTGTTATCTTTACAAAACTGTGATACAGAGAGTAGGTTTTTGGTGGTCTGTGGAACATGAAGAATATTATTTAATTGAAAAGATTTGGATGAGCTTTGAGCAAGAGAATTCCTAATACCTGCTATATTAACACCAATACCATTTCCCATTTGTAGCTTGCCAGTCTTGTGATATTCAAATCCTAAGTTGAGATTCTCTAATGAATTGGTGATATGATTAGTGGCATCCGAATCAGAATACCATGCAGAGTCCAAGATTGAACTAGGTGTAGCCATAAATGCTTCAACAACATTGACTTGTGGAGAAGAAAAACTACTATCTTGTACACCAAAACTTGATAGGGACTCTCCAGGTTCAGGATTGAAGGAAATATCAAATTTGTGATAGCATCTATGGACAGTATGTCCAATCTTGCCACAAAGTTGGCACTGTGACTTAGAGCTATTAGATCCCCTGCCTTTAAACTTACCTCGACCTCTAAAATTTCTACCACCACCATTTTGTCCTTGAAAATTCTCAAAAGAGAACCTCCTTTGTTGCATAGCCAAATGAGCAAAAGGCACTACTGATTCAGCAAAGGCAAAGTTTTGGAGGTTTCTTGACTTAGTAGCAAATAGCAATGCTGAGGTAGATTTCCAGTTTGGCAATTCTTTCTGAGTTAAGATTGCAGCAACAATAGCATCAAATTCTTGACCAAGCCCGGACAAAGCTATACGAACCAATTCATTCTCACTCATCTTGCAACCACAGGATTGTAATGTGTCCCAAAGTGTTTTGATCTTCAGAAGGTATTCTTTTAGACTAAGAGAGCCTTTCTTTATATTCTGCAATTGCCTTCTATATTGCATTATCTTTGCTGTTGTTTAGGATGCAAAGTACTCCTCTACTGCTTCCCATAATTCCTTTGTAGTTTCACATCCAACAAGACTTGGTAAGATCTGAGCACTAATCGAGAAAAAAAGCCAAGAAAGCAGTAACTGATCTTGTCTATCATACGTTTGAAACTCAGGAGTGCAGACACCTCATTTTGTCCGGGGTCTTTAATATTACCGGGCCACTTAAATTATTTTTAATCTGAGCCTAAATCAATTCTCATGTCAGTCCAATGTTCTTTTATTTCACCTTTGATTTGGGTTTAATTAAACTTTTGGACAAGAGATTATGATTTTGGACTTTGGATTAGATTTGGACATTGGGCCAATTAAAAGATGAATCCAATTTTTATTTTATTTTTACATTATTAGAAATGAAAATGTAAAAAAATTAAAAAAAAAGGCAAAAAAAAATATAAAAAGAAAATCAGAAAATTCATGAAAAAGATAATTTTTGGAAATAATATGGAAAGTAAATCTTTTGATTTGGAAACACAATAAATACATCCAAAATAGAGTTAAGACAGATCTCCTATTTGGAAAGCTTAAAGAAAGAAATCAGAAAGATCAAACATAATCGAAATTTGAAATCAGATTTTTTCAATTCAATCTTGGGAATTAATTGAAGTTTCCTAAATTAAATACATTCATCCGTTCGTATTAGAGGACTATAAGAAATCATCTGGGGGAGGACAATTAGGGGGAGGGGAAGCTTTGTTTTGAAGAGAGGGGATCTGTCTGGGCAATAAAAAGGGGTAGATGGTCTTGGAGATTTCGCTCTCGAGTGGCGAAAATCACCCTTCTTACCATCACCCCACCTTTCCTCTACCACCGAGCTGCTTGTTCACGGCCTCTTCACCATCTTCAGTTCTGCAATTTCCTCACTAAGCTTCATCGTACTTGCCCGAAGTTCGAAATCAAGCTCTGCGTTTCCCACTTCACCCCAGGCTCTCTGCCACTATTGGCTGCCGTAAGGAAGCTGTTGCGTTACCCACCCCTGCTTCCATCTTTAGGCTGCTCCATTTTGTACCATTGAACCAAGTTGCTGTTGGTTCTTTGATGATTACATAATGAGCAGAGCAGTAACGTGGTGAGTTGTAGGCAGAGTAGTTGGAAAGCCACTGCGAGTTAAGCTGAACGCAAGGCATAACGTGAACAGAAAAAGAAGCGGAGAGTTGTAAGTTGATGCTGTGAACCAAAGCTTTAGGAGAAGATATGGAGTTGTCAAGTTTCAACCAAAGCGTGGGCTAATATGGTGAAGAAAGAAGGCCAACTACTTCAAAGTTAGTACAATCTGGGAGCTATTTGTTGCTAGGTCAAACACGTCCTGTTTTGCCGCTGTCCATGTAAATCTTTGCTGTCCAAAATTGCGCATGAAACCATGAATAAAGAAGCTGAGCAGAGCGACGTGAAGCAGGAAAGCTGACAGGAATAATGTTGGGGTTTGCCTTGAATCCCATATCGAAAGTATAGGAAAAGTTATAAGGGCTATTCCCTTATAAATAAAGTGTTAGGCTTGGTTTGTAAAATATATCCCAAAGAGTTATAGAGTTTGGGTTATTAAAAGGGTGTAGTTGGACTCTTTGGATAGTTGGGCTTTGGGTTTGTAAGGAGTTTGGGTGGTTGTAAGTCAAATTGGTTAGGCCAAACTACATTAAAAATTATTATGTTTATTTTTTGCTTTCCTCTATTTTTGTAGGTATTTGATTTGAGGGATATTTTTTTCAACAAGTAAAACCAGAGGAAGAAGAAAGAATAAAGCTGTACGTGGGAAAGAAATAAAGACAAAATTGATCCTGTCCATGAAATGAAGAGCGAAGAAAGGAAAGAAATTGCTAGGAATAAGGGGAATCACGTGATCTGCAATTGCAAGGTTTGATTATCTTATTTTTTTTATGTTATTTTAATATCTTTAATATGTTTAAATTAATTGATTTAGTTTATATGGGCATGATATGATTTGTACGATATTGGCATGATCTGAGTTAATATATTGGGGTCGGTATAATTGATTTGTATAATATGAATAAATTATTAGCATGACATGATTAGATTGAGATATTAATATGATTGGAGCCTTGTCAAATTTTTTTTTTGTGATCCCTATAAGAGACTATAGTGAAAATTCTTCAAAACAAAAAATAAATCTAAATAAAATAGAAGTAAAATAGGAAGATTTAATACATGAAAATTAGAATAAATAAAATATTAATTAAATTACGAAGATGTGAAAAAATTATTCCGACGATGGAACTCTAAAGGGACTGCGCTCAAGTAGTACTTTTAGAGATCTTGAGGTGAAAAAAAATTTTATCCAAGGCCTCACCAGCTTAATGGAGGGTTTAAATGGGATTTTTGATAACAAATAATTCATATTCATTTTAAAAAAATAAAATAAGTTTATTATAAAATTAAAATAAAAAATAATTAGTTATAAAATTAGAAAAGATATTAATGATTTGTAATGATACAATAAAAAATATAATAGCAAATAATAAAGTAAGGAAGAAAATAAGTAAAATAACCAAAGCTAGATATTAAAACAATAATAAAAATGAATATAATTTACTTTGATGATGAAATATTAAGAAGATTACGCTTAAGTAATTTTCTTGAATATTTCTAGGTGAAAGAATTCTATTCAAGGTCTCACCAGTTTAATGGAAGGTTTAAATATGGTTTTCAATAAAAAGTAATTTATATTCATTTTTTAAATAAAATAACTTGTTATAAAATTCAAATATGAATAATTATTAGATTTATTATTGGATTAGAACAAGAAAATTAATTATAAAAATTAGAAACGATATTAATGATCCATGATAATATAATAGAAATAATAATGAGTAACAAAATAAGGAATGGAATAAATAAAATTAGATATTAAAATTATAAGGAAAGTGAATACGAATTACTCCAACGATGAAATATCGAGAGAATTACGCTTAAGTGATTTTCTTGAAAATTTCTATGTGAGAAAATTATTTTCAAGGCCTCACCAGCTTAATGGATGGCCTAGAGATAGTTTTCAATAATAAGTGATTTTTACTCATCTTTTAAAAGTATAAAATCAATGATTTTTATCTAAAAAGATATTATTAAATTAAAAGTAAAGTAATTAATTAAGAAGATAAAAATTTTTTAATAATTCATGTTAACTATAATAATAAAATAACAATGGTAAATAATAATAAAATTTGATGAAATAATAAAATAAGGTGATAATAATTAATAAAAGTTATTGAGAATGAGCATTGATTATTCCTATGATGAGATTTTAAGTAGAATTACGCTTAACTAATGCTTTGGAAATCTTTAGGTAAGAAAATTTCTTTTTGTGGTTTGACCAACTTAATGGAAGATCTAAAAGAAATTTTTAATAAAAATAATTCATATTCATTTTCCCATAAATAAATAAATTAATAAATAATAAAAAATAATGAAAATGATAGAATGGTAAGAATAAATTGGGTAGAAGGAGTCAAAGTTAGGAATTTCTCATAAAATATTAAAATGAATCCGACGATGGAGTCTCTTCAAGTAAGTCGCATAGTACTACCTGAATACTCTTGAGGTGAGAAAGATTTTTTAAGTTGTCCCACCAGCTTAATGGAGGACACTTAGAAATATTTTTCAATATTAATTATATTGAGATTAAAGATCAACATAAGCCAATTTAGAAAATGACCTAAAACTAAGTGATACCATCTTAGGATGGGCGTTGTGGGGTGCTTAATACCTTCCCCACACGTAACCGTACTCCCGAATCCTAGAATCTTTAAACGTGAACTAACCCTTGTCCATAGTTTGAATAGGTGACCAATCACACCTAGGTTAAGAATGATCGATGGCAACTTCTTAGGTTTTGTGTATAACTATTAGGTTTTCTCTAAAACTTAATACGTTATGACAAGGAGTATTAGCCAATGGTATAGATTGTGTACCATCAATAAAACCCTAAACCCGTAGCCTCTTAATATTGTTACAACTTGTTATTTCCGTAACAAGAAATTGTCATCTTCAAGCTTTACCATAATGCACTGTGAACCAAGAAAAATCACAGAAAAAGATTTTTTCAAGGCTGTCGAACCAGCTTCATTAACCTGCTCTGATACCATGTTGAGAATATGAAAATGATACAGGCAAGGCTTAAGAACGACATTCAAGAAGGAGAAGAAGAAGAAGATGAAGAAGAAGAAGAAGAAGAATAGAAAGAAAAAGATGCAGAGGAAGAGGAGTATGTTATTGAATTATCAGAAAATGACTTAATCATGAGTTTATTTACACCAATGGTTTTATATAGACAAAGCATGGGAAACTAACTAATCAGTTAGGTAGTTATTATGATAGTTGTAACTATCCCAATTGTCTACTAGATAAGTTCTGTTAATAGCTTGAAATGTTTTAGATAGTGTGAATTCAAGCGCCGTAATGAATCAAATCTGTCTTAACTTGCAAATCAAGATTTACAGAACTCAAATGAAAGAATTTTAACAAGGATGCACAACATGATGAAAAGAAAGAACATTTTGGAAAGAACATGTTGGTTTCTACTTCCCACTTGAGTTGTTTGGTCAAATCCAAAGCTAGAAATGATAAATGGGTTGCAATGATAAGCATCCCACTGCCAACCAAAGGTGCTAAAATATAGGGGATGTTTTCCATTTTTTCATTGATGGGGTGCGAATGTAAGCAACAGAATGTTTGACAAATAGTTCAGGAATATGTTGATTTTTTTAATATTTATAAATATATTCCTTTAATGTTCACGAACATGTTTATTTAACATTCAAAAACTCGTGTTCTTGAACATATTCATTAATATTCATGAACAAGCTTAATAAACACGAATCGAATGCAAACAATATTAAAAAAAAAAAACATGTGTTCATATTCAATTCACTTTCATCTCCAGATGAGGTTTCCCTCTATTAAAGAGCAGCCTCCAGTGTTTCCTTTACCTAGTTGTCAAATTTCATTGGATTTTATTTCTTTCTTTTTGTGCAGAACAGATGGATCACATCATCCTTCTCAAGTATATATATGTAGAGATTTAGTTCAGAAGAAATGATGAGTGTTTCTCGTCATTTTCTTGGTTAATTGAAGTGGTTCTTAGTGCATCCTGTCTCTAGTTATGTGATTATAGCAGTGGGTCAATAAGGTTTCCATGGATTTAAAGTGGTAGTTGTTGCCTCAACGGAAGGTTAATTCTTTCCTTTTATGCACCCCACCTTCCTTTGATAATATTAACTAGTCTTTTGGATTTTTTATTTGATGCCGATTTACAAATCAAACCTTGAAAATTCTTTGTTTTAATTGGAGAAATGGGGATTGGAACCTACATCTTTAACTTACTTGCAGCTTAGATTGTTTATTAAATCTGACTCAAATAGGATCTTAAACAAGATTTTATATGTTTAGATTTAACTCAACTTTTGTATTCTAAAATAATATAATTTTTTACTTAATTTAAATTTATTAATATTAAATTATTTTTATTAATAATAATAATAATAATAATAATAATAATAATAATAATACTTATATGATTTAAATGAGCAACTTAAACTACTCAAGCTTAAAATTTAAAGATATTAATCTAACCTTATCTTTGAATACTTTAGTAGATTTATTATTAAATAAAATCTAAATCCATTAATCATTCAATCTGTGAGGTTCAATTATGAGAATGGGACCTATTTGAATCCCACATGCTAAAAAAGGTAGAGAGAGTATCTAAACATGGGCATGCATAGCTATTTTTAGGTGCTGTAAAATAAGGGAAAATGCCAAATCCAAAAACTCCAATTTCATCAATTATTATTTTCTTCACCACAACAATGAAGCCAAAATTTCTTCACCACCACAATAACAATACACACACACACACACACACACACACACACACACACATCATTTTATCTTTTAGTTAGCAACTTCCCAATTATTGAATCAAGTCAATGTAATTTCACAACTTATGTGAAATCCTCCAATTTCATGTAAATTCTCATCATTTTATAATGTTTCCAGCTTAAATGATTAAGTAAATATGATAATTATGATGTATGAATGATGCATGGGATATTGAAGGAATAAATAGAATGGATAGTCAATTAGTTAAGGAATAAATTCAGATGTTGTGAGAATAATTAGAGTATGAAAAGAATTAAATATCAGAAATTTGGTAATTAAATGACATGTGGAATAAGAATGGAAAAAGAAAATTAAATGGTCAAATAGTCAAAGAAGTGGCTAAGATGATTATGAGATAAAGAAGCAATTAATGCAAATTGCATGAGTCATCAGCATCTTCATCAGCCAAAGTTGGCAGCCACATTCCAGCCCTCACTCTCGTTTCCTCTTTTTTTTCCTCCTAAGTTTCCATCCCTATTGCCTTGACAAACACCTCTGTTCAGTCATCGATTCGTCCAGCTCACTTAACGAAAAATGATCATAGTCACTAGATTAAGCTACATCTGAAATTTGGTGGATCGAATCCAAGTAATTGGAGAGATCGAAAGTGCTGTCAAATTGATGGTTAAGAAATGTAATGGTATAAGTTGATTCTCTCAATTCTAATTGTGGTTGGGAGTCATATTGAGTTGGTATGATATGTATCGGGTGGTTTCTTAAAGGTTTGATTTAATATGATAATTTCAATTTTAAGAAGTGAAAGGCTAGGGTTGATGCAACCAAGTTTGAGGATTATTGGCAATTGAGGTAAGGAATTTATGCAACGGACATAGGGTGACTATGTCCGCATGATTTTAATTGCTTTAGAAAGAAGTACCCGTTGATTTTAAGTGTAGAAAAGTAAATTTCAGGTTTTACTCCTAGTTACCAAAATGCTAGGAGCAGCCGACTGCCTTAAGTAGCAGTCGACTACCTAGAGACAACCAAAGCGAAGATTTTCGAAAACCGAGACAAACCAGTCGACTACTATTTTTCAATATGCATTTTATTTCAAAACAGTCGACTGCTGTATGGGACAGTCGACTGCTTTTACTTAAAAAGCATTTTGTTTGAAAACCAGTCGACTGCCCTATAAGACCAGTCAACTGCCCTGTTTTCAGAAGCATTCTGTTTCAAAAACAATCGACTGCTATATGACTAGTCGATTGCCAATTCTCGAAAACCAATCGACTGCTATATGGACCAGTCTACTACCCCATGTGTTTTTCGAAAATGAAAATATCAGAATTTTAAAAGAAAATAATTTCGATAAATGAAAATATGAGGCAGCAGCCGACTGCCCTATGAGGCCAGTCGACTGCCATGTTTGAAAAGAGGTTTTCAAACCTATTTCAAGAAAGTATGAATGTCATAGCAAATAGCTATATGACAATTGTTTTGAGACTATGAAGTACTTAATGATTATGCACTTCTGTATATGTTCATGGTTGAGGAGCTCTAGTCCAGCCCTCAGTGCTACAGATGTCACCTGACTAGTGTTCACTGTAGTCACCGACGTTTGGCCAAATTGTCTCTGTTATATATATATATATATATATATATATATATATATATATTGGCTAGGGGAGGATTCCTGGCTCCTACAGGGGTACGCCACATGATTCAGTGCATAATTCTGTTAAATTGCAAATAGTCTCTCTGTTATTTGAAAGCTATATGATGTATGTTTTGAAGAAAGAATATGATGCATGATTTCAAGAAAGTATATGAGGTATGTTTGCATATGCTATTTGAAAGAAGTATATAACTTACTGGATTTATAAGCATATGCTATTATGAAGAATTTTTATATGTTTGATGAAAGTATATAAATATGCTTTATAATGATTTTACATAACATTATAGAGCCAAGCAGGAAAACTGCATAGAGAGGCATAGTACGCTATTTTACATATATTTCTTACTGAGCGTAAACTCACCCTTTTACGAACATTTTTCATACAGACTATCTAAAGTGGTCCCCCGCTCTCTATAGAAGAGCCTACTAGTGTATCTTGAAAGTTTACCTTTGAGATACGCTTCCCAAAAATAGTAGAAGGTATACTTATGTAATCATGTAAATAAGACAGTACTACAGTACATTGATGTATATAAGATTTTGGGGAATTAGGTTATGTAAGATGTGTAAGATCCTGTGGTAATGAATGATATGTATATATATCATTATTATGTTTTAGTTAATGCTAAATTATTTATGATGAACTATTAAATATTAAGTTCAAGAAGAAAAATGAATGACATTGACAGACGAGTCTAATCAAGTCGTACAAGATAAGGAAAAAGTTAGATGGAAAAATGTAGTGACTGGGATGTCACAACTTAAAACTTAAAACTGTTAAATACTATTACTATTTTCATTTTTAAATGTTTTTTAAATAAACTAATGAAAGTTACTATTATTTATTTACTTTTATTTTTTAGAGTATTTTATACCAAGATCATATTAAAAAGTGAGTTTTTAAGAACCAATAAAATAAAATCACCTCATTATTTGAAATACATGTAATTAATATCATAAGTTCATTCTCATCAAATCAATTATCATTAACTCAATTAACTCAAATTAATTAGTATATTTATGATCAAAATAAACAATTAACTTATAAAAAAATACATAGTAAAAATAAAATATTATATTGAAAAAAATATAAAAAAGAAGACAAACAATCAATCTCAATAAAAAAACAATTTATTTTCAATCTAAAGGTTTGAAAATAATTTTTAAAAGTACTTTCCAATTAAAATCAAATTTTCTAAGAAACTATAACACACACACACACACACACATATATATATATATATATATATATATATATATATATATATATATATATATATATATATATAAAGAAGAGATAAAAAATTATCCAAAAAGTGACATAGTAGAAAATTTTTTTATTAAATTTAGACAAAAATGATTCGGTATTTAAGAATATATCATAGTACTAATCATATGCCTTTTAAAAGTGATTATGTGCCAATTTTTTATTTATATCTAAAATCTCACTTTTTATGATGATTCTAATGTAAGTTATTGTCTTTATTTTTAGGAAAATTTGGCAAACATGTCGTGGAAAATTTTGATTCTAATATAAGTTCTTATCTAAAATCACATGCTTTTAAATTACGCGTTGGTATCAATATTTAAAATATTGATGATGCCCACGCATAATTTAATTACCACAAAGGAAATGGAAACTTGTGAAATTAGTAGGAAAGAAATGAGAATGATCATTTCACCCTTAATGAGTCTTTGAAAAGGAAATTCATCTTCTTCTTCAGTTTATTTCTCTTTCAACTTTAGCACTTTACACCGAAATTTGATTAAAATATTTTAATCAATTAAATTAAATTTCTAATTGGTTAAATGAATTTATCAAAATGACTTAGTGGATCAAGATAGAAATGCATGGTTTAACCAATCAAAAGGAATTAATTTTCTTTATTATCTCTAATTGACTTAAGATAATTAAAGATAAAATTAAAAGTGGTTAAATTTTTTTAGAACTCTTTATCACTTAAGCATTATTAATAGAAGATATAAAAAGAAGAACCTAGAGCTTCAAGATTCAAAAGTTTCATTGCAAAATAATCTATGAATTAACTGTCGTAACGGCTTCGCGCTCGACGAATTTTGAAAAAAACCTTTTTTAAAAAAAAACAAAACATGGGAGTCACCACCAATCTTTTTTGACTAGGTGTGATTGGCCACCTAAAATATTTATATTCTTAATGAAACCTTAAAAT
Organism: Heritiera littoralis; assembly: GCA_031772115.1. NCBI lineage: Eukaryota > Viridiplantae > Streptophyta > Magnoliopsida > Malvales > Malvaceae > Heritiera > Heritiera littoralis. The sequence goes on from JAPDPK010000058.1 coordinate 913,477, forward strand.
TAATTAAGTTTTATTAAAAAGATAATTTTTGGTCTGCAAAAAAACAAAGTTGAGTCCGAGAGTACGGTTACGCGCGGGGAAGGATTAGCACCCCCACAACGCCTGTTGAAAAACGGTACCATCCTAACTACATGGTATCTTTTGATTGTAATAAGATAGTCTTGGCTTTTGATTATATGAAAAATTAGCGTATTTGCTCGAAAAATTGTTGTTATAAAAGAATTCATTACGAAAATCAATATGAACACCATTTATTGGAAAATTAAATCAAATATCCCAATCCTCTGGTAACATTTGAAATAATCCCTCTCACCTAGGGATCAGTCAAGAAATCACTACTTGTGAGTCTCATGACATCCCATCTTCGGTGGTGCCCACGCGATTTTATATATGTTATACAGATAAAATGTATGGTGCATATAAAACTTAAAAGAAATTTTATTTATTTTGATTTTAATTATGAAACTCTTGATATTGAGAAATTTGGCTAAATATCCCAATACTCTGGTAACATTTAGCTAATTCCTCTCACCTAGGGATCAGTCAAGAAATCACTACTTGTGAGTCTCATGACATCCCATCCTCGGGTGAATTCCATTTTTATTTTCCTTTATTTATGCACCTGATGCAAACATGTGGTTTATAATGCATATGGAATTATGAAATGAATTTTATATTTGGATTTTTATTAATGAAATTCTTAATATTGAGAAATTTGGCTAAATATCCTAATACTCTGGTAACATTTAGCTAATCCCTCTCACCTAGGGATCAGTCAAGAAATCACTACTTGTGAGTCTCATGACATCCCATCCTCGGGAGAATTTCATTTTTTATTTTTATCATATTTTCGTTTATTATATGATTCTATTCATTTATTTACTTATTATTCTTGCCATGATAATATATTAAAAATGCCTAAACACATATTTCTATAAAATAAAACGAAAAAAGGAAATGTACCCTCCCCGGGCAGGCGAACTCCTCGAACAGGCGAGCTCTTCGAGAGGCCTAACTCCTTGTGGGCGAGCTCCTCGTATGGACAAATTTCTTGGCGGGCGAGCTCCTTGTATGGTCTAACTTCTTAGCGGGCGAGCTCCTCGTATGGCCTAACTTCTTGGTGGGCGAGCTCCTCGTATGGTCTAACTTCCTTGCGGACGAGCTCCTCGTATGGACTAATTTCTTAGCGGGCGAGCTCGCGGATCTTTTCAATTTTGGCAAGAGGGCGATAGCACTGATCTTCCCTCTTCTTGGGCGAACAAACTCACGAATGTTCCCTCTCCTTGGGCGAACGGGCGAGCTCCTTCTTCCTCCTTTTGGCTGGCGGGCAGGCGAGCTCGTGGATCCTGCCGCTTCCCAACCTTTTTCTTTTCTTCTTTTCTCTTTTTTTTTTCCTTTTTTCTTTTCAACTATAACAGACTATCTCCTTTTTTTTCTAACTCATTTTCTTTTCTTTTCTACCAAAAACTCCGGAGTCTCGCCAAAAGCTCTCGGCTGGGGCGACTTCCGGCTGTCGCCTATTGGGAGCAACACTCGAATACCACTCCTTTTTTCACGGGCGGGCGAACTAAAGCGGATATCAATTGGGTTAAGTCCATACGCGGGTCGCCGCCTTTACTCTTCGTTTCCTTAGCTATAAAAGGCAACCCCCTTCCCGTTTTTTCCTCAGATTTCACGCCAGCACTCAAAATCCAAAATTTTCCCTGCCCTTTTTTCGCCAGACGACTACCAGCCACCGTGCACCGGTTGCCAGTGACTATCCGCAACCTCATAAACGCTTACCTTACCTCCTTCTTTCCGAATCTGACCTCCGTTTCGCCCAAATATCAATCTAACCTCTTGAATCTAGCTTTCCCAAAAGCCTTTCCCTTTTCTTTTTCTGAATTTTTCGGTTTTTTGGGTTGATGGTTTCGGATCTGGTGGTTGGTTCTTTTGTGTTTTTCTATTGTTTGGCTTGTTTCTTTTCTTGCAGGTTTCTGAAGATTGGTTTTGGGAAATATTGAGTTTGGGTTTAGGTGTAGTGGATTTTCATATCTGGGTTAGGAGGGGGTTGGTTTCGATGGTTGTGAGTGATTGGAGGGTTGAGGTTGTGGTGTTTCTGTGGTGAGAATGGTGTTTCGGTGGTGGTGAGGATGATGGTGGCTTCGGTGTTGTGAGGAGTGGCTACGGGGGTGGTGGCGATTGTTGTCTCGGTGATGGTGAGGATGATGGTGGCTGGTTGTTTGTAATGGTGATGGTGAGGTGATGCGGATGATGGCGGTGTTTCTAATGGTGATGGCGAAGTGATGCGGATGGTGGTGCCGGTTGTTTCTGGGGTTTCTCCTCTCTGTTTTTCTCCTTCTCCCCCTTCCCGTTTTCTTTCTTCGTTGTCCTCTTAAACCAATTTGGGAGCCCTCCCCCTTATCCTTTCAGAGTCACAAAATCCGTAGGTTCTGTAGGAGCGGGATTCACGGGATGGGAAAAGTGGAAATCTGCTGGGTGGAGCTCGAGACTGGGAGAGAGCTGGTCGCCGGCGGCTTGAGACAATGGGTCTGCCGGCAAATCTAGCAAATCCTGAAGCATTTAATGCGATAATGACTGATGGGAGGTTCGGGCGGCTGGCGGCAAAAATAACAAAAAATACAAAATAATAATAATAATAATAATAATAATAATAATATATAATAATAATAATAATAACAACAACAACAACAACAACATAGAAAAGTAATAATCATAACTAAAACTAATAACAATAGTGATAATATAATAATAATAATAGATAAATAATAATAACAAACCATATAAAAAAAGATAAATAATATATAATATATAATAATAAATGGGACAAAATTAGGTGTCAACAGCTGCCCCTCTTTGCTTATCACTGAGGATCAGGAATAGAGCAAAGACAAAAGACACACTAATTTTGTCCGACTTAATCTTAAATTTTCTTTTTTTAATTTTTTAATTTTTTAATTTTTTTTCTTTTCTGAAATGTGCTACTCTTTTAGCAGAGGCGATGAGACTTTAAAAATTCTGGTTCTGAAACGTGCTCCTCTTGCAGCAGAGGCGATGAGACTTTAAAAATTCTTTTTCTAAAATGTGCTCCTCTTGCAACAGAGGCAATGAGACTTTAAAAATTCTGGTTCCGAAATGTGCTCCTCTTGCGGTAGAGGCGATGAGACTTTAAAAATTCTGGTTCTGAAATGTGCTCCTCTTGCAGCAGAGGCGATGAGACTTTAAAAATTCTTGTTCTGAAATGTGCTCCTCTTGCAGCAGAGGCGATGAGACTTTAAAAATTCTGGTTCCGAAATGTGCTCCTCTTGCAGCAAAGGCGATGAGACTTTAAATTCTTTTTCTGAAATGTGCTCCTCTTGCAGCAGAGGCGATGAGACTTTAAAAATTCTTGTTCCGAAATGTGCTCCTCTTGCAGCAGAGGCGATGAGACTTTAAAAATTCTTGTTCTGAAATGTGCTACTCTTGCAGCAGAGGCGATGAGACTTTAAAAATTCTTTTTCTGAAATGTGCTCCTCTTGCAGCAGAGGCGATGAGACTTAAAAAATTCTGGTTCCGAAATGTGCTCCTCTTGCAGCAGAGGCGATGAGACTTTAAATTCTTTTTCTGAAATGTGCTCCTCTTGCAGCAGAGGCGATGAGACTTTAAAAATTCTGTTCTTCCTTTTTCTTTTTCTTCTTTTTTCTTTCTTTCTCTTCTTTTTCTTTTTTTTCTTTCTTTTTTCCTTCTCTTTCCTTTTCTTTCTTTCTTTTCCTCTTCTCTTCTTTCTTTTTTTTCATCAAAAAATTTTTATCCAAAGTCTCCTATATTCACATATTCCAATGTTTGGTAGATGCAATGATCATTGATGCGAATGCAAGTGCAACATCAACAACGCCAACGCACATTTCTTTATCAATGATGTTAATGATGAAAAAAAAATTTTATTTTTTTCTTTCTGTACTTGAATTCTCATGATATGCATGTATTGACAAAGTCATGCAATTCCTATTGTGGTAATCAAATTCTCAGAACTGTCATTTGTGTCTTTTTGACCTTTTTACCCGTGATTCACAAAATAGTTATCACCAATTTCGAATCGGAGCTGGTTCGTAACATGTACTTGTCACAATTTCCATTTTCCTTTGTTTCTTTCCCTTATTTCTCTCTTTTCCTCCTTTCTCCCTTTTCTTTCTTCCTCTTTTGTTGTTTTTTTCATAGCAATGTTAGCATGTAGATTATCATTTTGATCATCATCTTTCTTTCAATTTGATTAACAAATACCATGCATTCTTGCACTTTTCGGTTAGTTGTAGAATGACTAAAAGAACAACCAATTTTTAGAAAAAACATTTGTTATTGGGCTGACAAGAGAAAATGGCAACAAAAGTACAGTGGGGTAGTGAATGCTGCAAGGGTCAAGTGGTGAAGTTCAAGGAATGGTGACCAAAACAAACAATGAATGTCTAGATAACCATTCACGAACCAAACCGGAGCTTTCTTCGGAAAAAACTAATCTGTTGATGCCCCCTATCACATTGAGTTCATCCGGCTGACGCAATGCTCTGTATGATTTCGATCTCCGGGTGTTGATCTTTTCCACATCTGAGCCGCCTTTTTAGGTTTTCAGCTTAGATATCCCTTTTTATCCAAACTGCCCTTTTTGGGTTTTCAGTTTGAATTCTCCTTTTATTTCCTTTCTTTTCTTCTTTTTTCTTCTCTTTTTTTCTTTTTTTTTGTTTTTCTTTTCTTTTTTTCTTTTTTTCTTTTTCCTCCTCTTTTTTTTTTCTTTCTTCAGGTATAGTATTTCTTCACAGCATCGAAATTTATCGGATTAGGCAGGTCATTCCCATCCATCTCTGTCAAGATCAACGCCCCACCTGAGAACGCTCTTTTCACCACATATGGTCCTTCCTAATTTGGTGTCCATTTGCCCTGATTATCGTAGTGATTCGGGAGAATCTTTTTCAGCACCAGTTCTCCTTCTCGAAAATGCCTGGGTCGAACCTTTTTGTCGTGGGCTCGCATCATTCTCTTCCAGTACATCTGACCATGACATAGGGCTGTAAGCCTTTTCTCCTCTATAAGGTTCAGTTGTTCAAAGCGACTTCGAACCCATTCAGCCTCGTCTAAGTCTAATTCCATTAAGACTCTTAGGGAGGGAATTTCTACCTCAACCGGCAGCACCGCTTCCATGCCGTAAACTAGAGAAAAAGGAGTTGCCCCAATAGAAGTACGTACTGACGTTCTATAGGCATGCAAAGCGAATGGTAGCTTCTCGTGCCAGTCTTTATATGTGCTGGTCATCTTCCCCACAATCCTCTTAATATTTTTGTTGGCAGCCTCAACGGCTCCATTCATCTTCGGGCGATACGGGGCTGAATTGTGGTGTTTAATTTTGAACTGTGCGCATACCTCCTTCATCATGTCATTGTTCAAATTGAGGGCATTGTTCGATATAATCCTTTCTGGGAGCCCATATCGACATATTATCTCCCTCTTTAGAAACTTACAAACAGTAGACTTAGTCACATTTGCATAAGAGGTAGCTTCCACCCATTTGGTAAAGTAATCTATCATCACGAAAATGAATCTGTGCCCATTTGATGCCTTAGGAGATATGGGTCCAATCACATCCATTCCCCACATAGAGAAGGGCCACGGTAGTGCCATGACATTCAGTTACGTTAGCGAAACTTGAATCTTGTCAGCATAGATTTGACACTTGTGGCATTTTCTAGCATAATCTATGCAATCTCTTTCTAGTGTAGTCCAATAATAGTCTGCCCTCATGATCTGTCTAGTCATGAAATGACCATTTGCATGTGCCCCACAAGTTCCATTGTGTACCTCTTCAAGAATCCTTTTGGCTTCAGACGCATTAACACATCTCAATAACATCTGATCTCTACCCCTTTTATACAAAACTTCTCCATCAATAAGGAATCCCATTACTAGTCGAGGATCTTTTTGTCATTTTTCGATACATGCTCTGGGTATTGTTGACTCTTAAGGTACTGCATGATGTTATAGTACCAAGGTTGTCCATCTACTTCTTCTTCAATACTAGAACAGTGGACCGGAGAATCTCTCATACGTAGCTTGATAGGTGAGACCTTTGCTTTTATCTCCATTTTAAACATTGCAGCTAGAGTTGCCAAGGCATCAGCAACCTGATTTTCTTCTTGAGATAAATGTTGGAAGACGACGTCATCGAACCGTTGTACAAGGTCAGCTATGTACTTCTGGTACTGGACTAATTTCTGATCCCTTGTTTCCCATTCACCTCGCAACTGATAAATGACTAATGCTGAATCTCCATAAACTTCCAAATTCTTGATTCCCCTCTCAATTGCGGCTTCTAAGCCCATTGCACAAGCTTCATATTCCGCCATGTTATTAGTGCAGTTGAAGTTTAACCTGGCTGTGGATGGGTAACATTTTCCATTTAGAGATATTAAAATTGCCCTTATTCCATGTCCTAGGGCGTTGGATGCACCATCAAAGAACATTCTCCATGGTTTGCTGTCGGGCTCTTCTTTCTCCGCCTGGAAGACTGACATTATATCTTCATCCGGAAAATCTAACCTGATGGGCTCATACTCATCGGTAGCTCGATCTGCTAGGAAGTCGGCTATTGCCCCACCTTTGACTGCTCTTTGAGACACGTACACGATGTCATATTCAGAAAGCATAACTTGCCATCTAGCTAGTCTGCCTGACAATGAGGGTTTTTCAAAGATGTACTTGAGGGGATCCAACCTAGCTATCAACCAAGTCGAATGATACAACATATACTGCCTCAATCTACGAGCAACCCAAGCCAATGCGCAACACATTTTTTCTATTGTAGTGTACTTGGCCTCGTAATCAGTGAACTTCTTGCTCAAGTAGTAGATAGCCCGTTCTTTCTTGCCTGTATCATCATGTTGGCCCAGTACGCATCCCATAGAGTGTTCATCGACAGTCATGTATAGCAACAAGGGTCTTCCAGTCGTCGGCGGTACTAGAACAGGTGGATTTGACAAGTACCTTTTCACCTTTTCAAAAGCCTCTTGGCATGCCTCATTCCATTCTCCCGGATCTTGTTTCCGAAGCAACTTAAAAATAGGATCGTATTTAAGCGTAAGTTGCGAGATGAAGCGGGAAATATAGTTCAATCTTCCAAAAAGCCTCTTACTTCCTTCGGTGTGCGTGGAGGCGACAGATTTTGTATCGCGCTGATTTTGTCCGGGTCTATTTCGATTCCCTTTTCGCTGACTACAAATCCCAACAATTTTCCCGATTTAACGCCAAAAGTGCATTTGGTAGGATTCAACTTAAGTTGAAACTTCCGTAGCCTTTCGAACAGCTTTTCGAAGGTTGGCTACATGATCCTCTTCTCCTCGGGACTTGGCAATCATGTCATCCACATACACCTCTATCTCCTTATGCATCATGTCATGAAAGAGGGTTACCATTGCCCTTTGGTATGTGGCCCCTGCATTCTTTAGACCAAAAGGCATAACTTTGTAGCAAAATGTCCCCCAAATTGTCACAAAGGTGGTTTTTTCCATGTCATCTTCGGCCATTTTAATCTGATTGTAGCCTGAAAAACCATCCATAAATGAGAACATGTAGTGTTGGGCCGTATTATCCACCAGAGTATCAATATGGGGCAATGGGAAATTATCTTTAGGGCTAGCTCTGTTTAAGTCCCGATAATCCACACACATCCTTACTTTCCCATCCTTTTTCGGTACTGGAACTATGTTGGCCACCCATTCTGGATACTTGGCTACCTTTAAGAACCCTGCATCGAATTGCTTTTTTACTTCCTCCTTCACCTTCAACAACATCTCGGGCTTCATGCGCCTAAGCTTCTGTTGTATTGGCCTACATTCTGTTTTCAAAGGCAGACGGTGCTCCACAACGTCAGTGTTTAACCCGGGCATATCTTGGTAAGACCAGGCAAAAACATCCAAATATTCACGAAGCAATTCCTCGAGTCTGTGCCTCTCAACCAATGGAAGTGCCGTACCCATTTTGACTTTTTTGACATTCTCATCATCCCCTAAATTGACCATATCGATAACTTCTTTGTGGGGTTCAATTGGCTTTTTCTCTTGCTCAATTATTTTCGACAGATCTGGAGACAAAACATCATCGTCTGAATCTACATTGTTATCGAGTTCACCAACATGCATAGAATTTTCTAAATCAAACTCCGGATAGCCGTTGTGGTTATCTTCACATTCATTATTCATTTTCCTGAGAAAGTAAAAAATTGACAGATATGGTTGGTTGTTCATGCTAATGATAGTGAATGAAAAGAAGAAAACAGTCATAGAAATGATGATGGAGGAAAAGAGAGTACTCAAAATGCATTGAACTTGTTAATTTATTGAAATGATGATGAAGATCAAATTTACAAAAGAGTCTTCTAGAGCTCTCTAGACCAAGATGTTGATAATCTACCTTACTACATTACAAAAGGAAAAACAAAAAGATAGAAGGTATTCTTTCAACAATCTAGTCATTCAGGTCTATGCCCAACAACACCATCATTCCCGTAACCAAAAATTGTAATTCCTCCATGCACCCCTCTAAACTAGGAACCCACGAGAGGATCCTTTCATAGGTCCTCCTTCCACTGCCTCCAATGAATCGGGGTGATAACATCCACCAAAGCGAAAAGTATCATAGAGGTAAGGGATCACTATCTTCTCTGATTCCTCTTCGCATCCCTGAAGGCGAGCTATTCTTTTCTTCCTTCTATCTTCCAAAATCTTTTTTTCTCTCCAAACCGGTGGCCTTGTATCCGAGACCAAACCTATCCTTGTTCTCCACAATTCTCACAGGCTTTCTATGTCCTTGGAGATTTTTCCCCAAACCTCTCCCGACATGCCAACCCTTTTGCAGTGTCTGTTTAACAAGCATCTTAGCAGTGGTTGACAAACGAGGAGTGGGTATTCTTGATCCTTCTCCCACATATGTTGCATTCACTATCTCAAAGGCCCGGAAAGAACACTCTAACGCTTGCTCGGCTGCCTCGATGTAGGGTACAGACAACGGTTTGGTGATTAAAAGGTCTTCTTCTCCCGAAACAGATACTTGTTTATCACCAACGACAAATTTCACCTTCTGATGCAATGACTAGGGAACAGCGCCTGCCGTATGGATCCACGGTCTCCCCAATAAGAAACTGTATGATGGGGAGATATCTATAACCTGAAACTGGACATTGAAAGTAACCGGCCCGATGTCAATTGGGATCTCGATATCGCCTACCACATCCCTTCTAGAACCATTAAAGGCTCTCACAACCATGTGACTGGGTTGTACGTAAGTTAGATCTACAGGCATCTTTCTTAACGTGGCCATGGGCATGACGTTGATCGATGAGCCATTATCAATCAACACCTTGGCGATTGTGTGATCTTTGCAGCTGGTAGTGATGTTCAAGGCCTTGATACTCTCTCGCCCTTCGGGCGGAATTTCATCGTCTGTGAAAGATATAAAATTTGCCGCTGTGATGTTCCCTGCTAACTGGTCCATACTGTCAACCGAGATGTCCTGAGGCACATAGGCTTGATTCAAAACCTTCATTAAGGCGTTCCGGTGAGATTCCGAATTTAATAGCAGAGATAATAATGAAATTCGAGCAGGCATCTTATTCAATTGCTCGACTACACTATATTCGCTGTGCTTGATTAGCTTCAAAAACTCCTTTGCATCCTCTTCTGACACTGGCTTTTGCAGTTTTTCCCCTTGATCTTTGGAAGACAAAGCTTGCTCCCCTCCTTTTTCCATCTGACCATCCTCTTCTCCTTCCTTTGCTTTTCCTTTTCTGGCCCTTTCTAGCATTTCTGGTGTGTAGCATCTTCCGCTTCGTGTAATTCCTCCTACCCCGCTTATATTTGCATTAACTGGGATATCTGACTTGTCTGAGCTCACATTGCCTGACCCTTCAATCACTGCTTTGAACTCATATTTCCAAGGGACAGCTTTATTACTCTTGTAAGGGAAAGAACTCGGAACTTCGATTGTCATGGTCGGAAGAGTGACAGAGCTAGACTCTTCCTTCTTGGGGCTAGGCTTCTCTTTGTAAAACACTGTCAGTGATTTCCCCCAAAAGTAATCATCTTCTGAAGATTCCTTCGAAACAACACTCACTATATCTTCCTCCTCTTCCATATGGAACTCGATTAAAAATGAGTCCATCATTGATTGGACCACTTGTCGAAATTGATGACAATTTTGGATATGATGGCCCACAGATCCTCCATGATATCTACACATTTGTTCTGGACTGAATTCATCTTGATGGACTTTTGGTTCCAACGGCGCAGGCTGAATCATCTTGGCCTTGGTTAGAACATCGTATACTAGATTCATTGGAGTCCTGACCTCTCCCACATGCCTCTTCACGTAACACCTCCTCCCAACTTCAGCTGCATTGACTGATCCTCCGCTATGACTGGGTAGTGGATTAGCATTGATGCTTGGCTCTACCTCTTTTGAAAAGGTCAGTCTCCCTGACTTGACTAGCTCTTGCACCTTATACTTTAAAGCTGTGCAGTTTTCCGTTGAATGACCCGGGTTTCCATTATGATAGTCACATCGAGCACTAGGGTCATACCATCTTGGGAAAGGTGGTCTGATCGGCTCCATGAAAAGAGGGGCAATCATGTGGCCTTTCACAAGTTGCGGGAATAAATCTGTGTATGACATGGGGATAGGATCAATAGGAGGTCTTTCAGTATTTCTTCGGGGAGGCCTTTGGTTAGCAGTTGGGTTACTGTTTGGCTAGTAAGGTTGGGCCAAAGGTGTCGGTGCATAGTAAGGTGCTGGAGGGCAAAGATTTGGTTGGAATGTCTGTGGTTGGAAAGAATTTTGGTAGGGAGTGTATGAGACATTGTTTGTGGTTGGGAAATATGGTTGGTAGTTTGGGTAAGGTTGAGGTTGTGGCTGAAGCCGGGGTGAGTAAGGTGCACTTCCTCTATGCCGAGGTGTTGTGTGGGTGACGGCCTGGGTTTCAACCTCCTTCTTCTTGGATAACCCACCTTTCTTTGGATCACTGCTTTCCAACTTCTCATTCTTAATTGCATTTTCAATTATTTCCCCGGTGATAACCATGTCAGCAAAATTCTTGGTTGCATTTCCTATCATGCGCTCATAATAAGGTGCTTTCAAAGTGTTGACAAACATCACCATTGTCTCCTTTTCAGTTAGAGGCAGCTGGACCTGGGATGCGATATCTCTCCAACGTTGAGCATACTCCTTGAAGCTTTCACTGGCCTTCTTTTCGACGTTTTGTAGGGATAGCCTATCTGGGGCCATATCCGTGACATGTTTGTACTGCGCAATAAATGCTCTAGCTAGGTCACTCCAACTGTTGATGCGTGTACGATCTAGCTGTACGTACCACCTAGCAGCGGACCCTGTGAGGCTGTCTTGGAACACATGTACTAACAGCTTGTCATCGTGATTATAAGCGGCCATTTTGCGACAGTACATCGTCACATGAGTAATAGGGCACTTGGTCCCATCATATTTCTCGAACTCAGGGGTCTTAAATTTAGGAGGGATTACCACGTCTGGGACTAAGCACAATCCCATTGCATCCACTGACCCGTAAAAATCACTGCCCTCGATGGCTCTTAGCCTTTCCTCTATAATGCTGAACTTCTTTGAGTCTGAATCTCCTTTCGTCTCTGACACGCTCCCCCTTAACTTCTCTTGTTCTTTTGGATCATCTAAGTCAGGGACTTGAATTGGATCCGCAGGTCTTGTTCCTTGAGTGGGAGGTATAGGCACTGTGATATGAGGTTGTGCTGAGGCGCTTGGTGCTCCCGGATACACATAAGCGTAGCTGCCCATAGGCTGCGGAGGAGGTGGAGGTGGAGGTATGCCTTATGAGGATTGGACATAAGGTGGAGGTGGAGGTATGCCTTGTGAAGCTTGGGCATAAAGAGGAGTAAATCTCGGAGGGTATGGAGGGTCTTCATCTCCCTGAGGCTTATCAGTCCCTTGGTTAGGTGTTTCTCTAGCCACTTCCTTTTCTCGATTCGACCTTGTCATCATTTCCATTAGAGCAGCTAACTGACCTCGGATTTCTTCCTGTGCCTTCTCCATTCTGTCCATCCTATTATCCTGTTCTTCCTCCATTGCTCTTGAACGTAATCGGGTATTGTACGGGTGTTTTGGAATTTGGGCTGGAATCTTGAATGTTGAAGCTACCCAGAATCTTGATTACCACAATTAGGAACTAATTACTACATGATGCAATCTTGAAATATTACGTTTTATTTAAACTATATGAAGAAATGGATGAATATGATGAATGTGCATGATACTTTGAGGGATATTTAAACCATAACAATTTCAACAAAAGGGAACTTTCATTTATTCCACAAGTCATTTGTTACATTCCAATCATGTTCTGATTGAATCCATAAAAACGACTAACTTGTTGATATTGATCCTTAGCCTCATCTAAAAAGTTCAGCAGTCTTTGCCCGTATTTCTCTGTTGGGAGGATCTCTTGTTTCAATGCTTCAGCTTTATCGACCATTTCCCTCGCCTTTGCCACGGCCTTGCAAACTTGAGTGGCCAAGTGCTCTATATATTGTTGTCTCCCCAAACTTCCCACTCTCCATACCATGCTTGCATCCTGCCCCAGGTCATATCCATATCTCCAGTTGTTTTCACTTTGCTCCCAATCTTCTATGATCACTTTAATGTGGTTCTTATGTATTTGTAGCTGCTCCTCTAGCATTTGAACCTTTTGTTGCAACGTGGCTTTGTCATCATCTATCTCGACTTGCTTTCCTTTTTTCAACTTCTCTTTTGTTCCTCGTTCTCTTTCTGACATTGAGCTAGCTTCCTTGCACTTGCCGAATACATGCCTTCCCAATTTTGTCGTTCTTGGGACAAATGAACGACTTCTTCTTCACTTTTCTTGGCTTTATGTGCCCAATGTTCTACTTTTCTGTGCAAGTCTTCTAATTCTCTTTTCCTTTCATTTGAAGTTTGCATGATTCCTCCAACCTTCATTTCAGATCTCAACTTCTTGTTCTCTAGGTGCAGATTTCTGAGATCCTTATTGGTGACGTGGTGTTCTTGCTGGACCTTTTTAAGCTTGGCTTCTCTCATTTCCGCCTCGTACTTGAGCCGTTCCATCTCTCTCCGAAGCCTCAAGTTCTCTTGCTTCCACCTTTCTTCATCTATCTTGAACTGCTGCCTAGCAATTTCGGCCTCGGATACTTCTATTTTCGGTTCTAAAGGCATGCTGCACTCACTTGGGGGAAAAACTACCTCCCTTATTTGCCTCATTCTCCACATCAAGTATTCCGGGGTAGCTTTATCAGAGAGAGGCCCAAGGTTGATTCTCCGTGCTCGCTTCCATGATCGGACCACTTGCTCGCCCCTTTTTATTGCCTTGGGCTCACCATAAGAAAACTCCAAATTACTAAGCCCATGCGTAAGTGGGATAAACTGTTTGGCTCCAAACTGTCTTAGTACCATGAGTGGCGCATAGCTTACCCCTCCCCATGGTCCCAGAAGTTGCACCCACAAATCTTCTCTACATCGATATAAGACCGGTACGTGAGGCATCCATGGAGTCATCCATACAATCTGTTTTTCTCCGAGTCTTTCCAAAAACTCTACCCAATCTTCCTTACTTTTCAGCTTTGGCCACTTACTGTTGCAAAACTCTTTAATCGGAGCGCGATAATGTAGGAAAGTCCTCTTGAAAGCCTTTTCCACACATTTAAAATGACTTTTAGCCCAAACATGCAGTAGCTGCACGCATCCCACAAATCGCCCTCCTTCATTCCTCCGACAGTAATTCAATGACCTGAAGGTTTCGGCTAGTATGGCAGGTGAGGGATTCCCATTATTTTCAATTTGCTTAAAAAAGTCTATTACTGCTACCTCAGTGTGCCCTAACACCTTCGGAAAGATAACCATCCCATAGATCGCCAAAGCAAAAACTGTTGACCCCTGCTGGTCATTAAGATGTCCCTTGATGAATTCATGAAGAAAATCCCAGGGCATACAAATATTAGATCCCTTCTCCTTTTTATGGGAGTCTATGTCTTCCGGTCTGACTCCCATAAGCTTGGCCAATTTTTTTGCGGTATCCGGATTTTGGTTTTCGAACGTATATTTTGTCCGGACTTTTCAAGTCAATACCTAATAGAACGGAGTACTCCTCTCCTGTGGGTGTCAAGTCCATTCCGTTGAAAGAAAAGCACTTATGGGAGGGGTCCCAAAACTGAATAGCAGCCCTGATCAGTGGTTCTTCGACTTTTACAGCAATCAAAGACTCTATTTGGCCATATTTCTCATGGAAATCCCTTTTCCCCTCTTCACTGATTCGATCCCATAAGTTGGCTAAATCTGTTAAGTTGTTTTGCTGGAGGTTCAGATTCACTTCTTGTGGGAGCGAGGACACAAAATTCCTATTCAGGCAATCCCCTTTCACTTGTTGACTTTTTTCAGGCCAAATTTGTACCTCCCGGTAGGAATCACATGGAACATTCACAGATGACGAGCAAGCTAGCCTTTCTATGGATTCAGTGAAAAGTTCCTCGTCGAAGAGAGCCATGGTTAAAACACCTCCTTATGTGACTATGCGATGCAAGAAGATTCATGCAAAAAGAATAAGACAATAAATACAAATCAGTATGTGTATAAAATATAAACAGAATAAAAGGCAGATAAGGGGTGGAGTGCTTATTTATGTCCTATCAAGGGTCACTCTCATAAAAGGGAAGGAATGACTCTACCCTAGGTTGATCTCCTTACCACATACTATATGCCGGTTTCAAGGTTTCACATATCTACAAGGTTCCCAAATCATTCCATACTGTCGTCCCCGCTGGACTAGTAAAGGAACAAATCTGAGTGGGAGTATTTCATTTGCCATTGCGGAGGTGATTACCTCACGAGAGCAAAGGTACTCTACTCCCTCTTAAAGAGGATGGAACCCGGGTGTAGGGCTCATGCGATGCAAATGCAAATGCATGCAACAGTAAATGAGTATATGTTCTACTTTATTTATTCAACAACACCTTTATACACAAGAAAAGTAATGAATCAATATGACCAAAATGGATGAAATGAAGTTTTTATTTATGCACATTTTATTTTATTTCTTTTTTTCATTTTTTCATTTTTTTCATTCTTATTTTTTTTTGAAAGAAGATTAAATTTAAATGCAAACCAAGACTATCAAATTAAAATTTAAGATACCATATAATTATTCAATGGCTTGACTCTCTTAGTTGGTCCCCAGTGGAGTCGCCAAGCTGTCGTAACGGCTTCGCGCTCGACGAATTTTGAAAAAAACCTTTTTTAAAAAAAACAAAACATGGGAGTCACCACCAATCTTTTTTGACTAGGTGTGATTGGCCACCTAAAATATTTATCTTCTTAATGAAACCTTAAAATTAATTAAGTTTTATTAAAAAGATAATTTTTGGTCTACAAAAAAACAAAGTTGAGTCCGGGAGTACGGTTACGCGTGGGGAAGGATTAGCACCCCCACAACGCCCGTTGAAAAACGGTACCATCCTAACTACATGGTATCTTTTGATTGTAATAAGATAGTCTTGGCTTTTGATTATATGAAAAATTAGCGTATTTGCTCGAAAAATTGTTGTTATAAAAGAATTCATTACGAAAATCAATATGAACACCATTTATTGGAAAATTAAATCAAATATCCCAATCCTCTGGTAACATTTGAAATAATCCCTCTCACCTAGGGATCAGTCAAGAAATCACTACTTGTGACTCTCATGACATCCCATCTTCGGTGGTGCCCATGCGATTTTATATATGTTATACAGATAAAATGTATGGTGCATATAAAACTTAAAAGAAATTTTATTTATTTTGATTTTAATTATGAAACTCTTGATATTGAGAAATTTGGCTAAATATCCCAATACTCTGGTAACATTTAGCTAATTCCTCTCACCTAGGGATCAGTCAAGAAATCACTACTTGTGAGTCTCATGACATCCCATCCTCGGGTGAATTCCATTTTTATTTTCCTTTATTTATGCACCTGATGCAAACATGTGGTTTATAATGCATATGGAATTATGAAATGAATTTTATATTTGGATTTTTATTAATGAAATTCTTAATATTGAGAAATTTGGCTAAATATCCCAATACTCTGGTAACATTTAGCTAATCCCTCTCACCTAGGGATCAGTCAAGAAATCACTACTTGTGAGTCTCATGACATCCCATCCTCGGGAGAATTCCATTTTTTATTTTTATCATATTTTCGTTTATTATATGATTCTATTCATTTATTTACTTATTATTCTTGCCATGATAATATATTAAAAATGCCTAAACACATATTTCTATAAAATAAAACGAAAAAAGGAAATGTACCCTCCCCGGGCAGGCGAACTCCTCGAACAGGCGAGCTCTTCGAGAGGCCTAACTCCTTGTGGGCGAGCTCCTCGTATGGACAAATTTCTTGGCGGGCGAGCTCCTCGTATGGTCTAACTTCTTGGTGGGCGAGCTCCTCGTATGGTCTAACTTCCTTGCGGACGAGCTCCTCGTATGGACTAATTTCTTGGTGGGCGAGCTCGCGGATCTTTTCAATTTTGGCAAGAGGGCGATAGCACTGATCTTCCCTCTTCTTGGGCGAACAAACTCACGAATGTTCCCTCTCCTTAGGCGAACGGGCGAGCTCCTTCTTCCTCCTTTTGGCTGGCGGGCAGGCGAGCTCGTGGATCCTGCCGCTTCCTCACCTTTTTCTTTTCTTCTTTTCTCTTTTTTTTTCCTTTTTTCTTTTTAACTATAACAGACCATCTCCTTTTTTTTCTAACTCATTTTCTTTTCTTTTCTACCAAAAACTCCGGAGTCTCGCCAAAAGCTCTCGGCTGGGGCGACTTCCGGCTGTCGCCTATTGGGAGCAACACTCGGATACCACTCCTTTTTTCACGGGCGGGCGAACTAAAGCGGATATCAATTGGGTTAAGTCCACACGCGGGTCGCAGCGTTTACTCTTCGTTTCCTTAGCCATAAAAGGCAACCCCCTTCCCGTTTTTTCCTCAGATTTCACGCCAGCACTCAAAATCCAAAATTTTCCCCGCCCTTTTTTCGCTAGACGACTACCAGCCGCCGTGCACCGGTTGCCAGTGACTATCCGCAAACTCAGAAACGCTCACCTTACCTCCTTCTTTCCGGATCTGACCTCCGTTTCGCCCAAATATCAATCCAACCTCTCGAATCTAGCTTTCCCAAAAGCCTTTCCCTTTTCTTTTTCTGAATTTTTCGGTTTTTTGGGTTGATGGTTTCGGATCTGGTGGTTGGTTCTTTTGTGTTTTTCTATTGTTTGGCTTGTTTCTTTTCTTGCAGGTTTCTGAAGATTGGTTTTGGGAAATATTGAGTTTGGGTTTAGGTGTAGTGGATTTTCATATCTGGGTTAGGAGGGGGTTGGTTTCGATGGTTGTGAGTGATTGGAGGGTTGAGGTTGTGGTGTTTCTGTGGTGAGAATGGTGTTTCGGTGGTGGTGAGGATGATGGTGGCTTCGGTGTTGTGAGGAGTGGCTACGGGGGTGGTGGCGATTGTTGTCTCGGTGATGGTGAGGATGATGGTGGCTGGTTGTTTGTAATGGTGATGGTGAGGTGATGCGGATGATGGCGGTGTTTCTAATGGTGATGGCGAAGTGATGCGGATGGTGGTGCCGGTTGTTTCTGGGGTTTCTCCTCTCTGTTTTTCTCCTTCTCCCCCCTCCCGTTTTCTTTCTTCGTTGTCCTCTTAAACCAATTTGGGAGCCCTCCCCCTTAGCCTTTCAGAGTCACAAAATCCGTAGGTTCTGTAGGAGCGGGATTCATGGGATGGGAAAAGTGGAAATCTGCTGGGTGGAGCTCGAGACTGGGAGAGAGCTGGTCGCCGGCGGCTTGAGACAATGGGTATGCCGGCAAATCTAGCAAATCCTGAAGCATTTAATGCAGTAATGACTGATGGGAGGTTCGGGCGGCTGGCGGCAAAAATAACAAAAAATACAAAATAATAATAATAATAATAATAATAATAATAATAATAACAACATAGAAAAGTAATAATCATAACTAAAACTAATAACAATAGTGATAATATAATAATAATAACAGATAAATAATAATAACAAACCATATAAAAAAAGATAAATAATATATAATATATAATAATAAATGGGACAAAATTAGGTGTCAACATTAACCATTAAAGTCTTAATTAGAGTTAAGCTAAAAGATTATATATTCTTTTATTCTCATATGTGTAATTGCTTTAAGCTTAATTCTTGTAATCATTCCACCTTTTTAGATGTTCCTAAGAGTACCAAACACATACATACCCATCATATCATTTGTACAAGGGGAGAGTTAATCTTGAGTGTTTAATTGTAGCGAGATTTGGGTAATTGATAAGGTTACCTCTTGAGCCTTAGAAAAGGAAAGGTTGTAAATGTTACTTTTCATCTATGAAAAGGAAGGTCGTAGAGATTTCTCTTTAACCTTGAAAAATAGGGTGTACAATTCGATTCATAACGGATTTGACAACTTCTTGAAAAAAAGCTCCAGAAAGAGGACATAAGCATGAGAGAGGTTGAACGTCAATAAATATCATTGTGTATATCTCTTTATCCCTTCTCTTTTAACTTTTTAGTATTAGCTATTTGATTGTACTTGAATTGAAATTACGATAGGTTTAGAGCTTGTTGATAAATTAAGTTAGAAAATCAAAATTAGTTTAGAAAACTGATTCACCCCTTTCGGATTATTTTGAGCAAACATTTTTTTTAGAGCTTTGTATCTCGTGAAGGCTATAAACTCATCCAAAGATTAATTTAGTATTGAGTACCGCTTCTGCTTTTAACCACTTCCTGCTTCTTCATTCTAGATTAGATTTTTCATATTTTTTGGGTTTTTGACTTCTTACCTTGATTTCATATGCATAGTAGCCCTGAGGAAAAAAAAAAGCTAAAGACTGAGCTTTGTCAAAAAGTAAGAAAAAAATGTCTTTGCTTAGTTAATTATCTGAGACTAAAGAATTAATCTTTTTTTCTGTGATTACAAACAAAGATGAGAGTTTAGGTAAATAATGATAAGTAAATTAGGAGCTTTTTTATTTATAAGTCTAATATTGAGAAGTGCTTGTACACATAAATTTCGTGTTTAAAAATTTAGAACACGAATCAAGTGAGAAAATTCAATTTATATATATATATATATATATATATATATATATATATATATATACATGTATATGTGTGTACAATTCTTTGTATAACTTTTCTACAAAATGTAATCTTTTGATTTGATCTCCTTACAAAATAAATAAATAAAAATTATGTAAGGCTTGACACTTTATCTCAATGAAGTAGAAATGAGTTATTCTAGGGAGAAGCGATCGGGGACTAATTATTCTCTTGTAGATTAATTGGCTTCAATTGAATTTTAGCACTTTGACAGAAAAATTACTTGGAAGCCTTGAATCTTGGGAGAAAAATCAATATCTTAAAGGCTTCAAACTCTCTGAAAAGGTTAAAGATTTCTCTTCACTAGGAAAAATTTGTCCTCAATGATTTAGAGGGTTGACTAGGTAGTCTTGGCTCTTGGAGATTCAACTTGATAGTCTTGACCTTGGAGAAAACTTTGTAGCCTTGAAACTTGGAGAGAAGGTCAGATGCAGACATGAGAATCTTTGCGGAGGTTAGAGTTTTCTCTCTTGAAATTGGTTCCCGCAATAATTTGGAGGAACTAAAAGTGTAAACGAGTCAAGCTATCCGTAAATTACTTGAGTTTGATTCATTTATTTTTTAACCGAGTTCGAGCTTGAGTTATTTAAGTAATGAGTCAAGTCGTGTTCGAATATCTTAATACCCAACTCAAGTGACTCGTGAATCTAATCAAGTTTTTTTGATATACATTTTTAATATTTTATTATTTATTTACCATTTTACTTTTATAATATATAATGAGCAACTTGATTATTCATTTTAAATGAAATCAATTATTAGTTTGCACATTATTAGGTATATTGTAATTAATGCCTAAATCCAGTCATTAATAATCAAACAGGGGTGGGGGGAGTTGGAGGGTGGGTCGGGGGATTAAGGATTCTAACTCCATTATGATTTATATTGACAAAAGGGTAAAAAGGATAAAAGAAACATTCACAAGAGAAGGAATAAAAAATTAATTCGCGTTTTTAATATTCTGAAAGTAATAATTTTATAATACAATATAAATCCTATCCTTGAATTTAAAATTTTCGTTATCAATATTTAAAAAATAATTTTGTTTTATAAAAATATTTAAAAAAATTCACCTGTCAATTTTTCCTCCAGGAACATACTTATCCATGATCTTAAAATGATTCTTTGAATTTGCGAAATGAAAGTGGGCACATATTCTACCCTCATTAAAGAAAAAGTAAAAAAAAAAAAAGAAGAAGAAAACAATGTTATATATTGAATAAGTTCAATGAATTTTTAAATTTCAGTAATATATTAACGATTTGACTTGATTTTAAAGTTAGAACACCCTCTACTCTAAAATTTTTTGAAAAAAAAAATGAAGACACAAAAGGTACACTTATATATGCTTTATATAAGAGTTTATATATGATGCACTGACAGTGTATAATTTTTATACACTGTCAATGCATCAGAAGTTGACACCTCATCAATAGGCTCTTATGGGTAAATTAAAAAAATTTATTTATATTTACATATAAGGGTCTATTGATGAGGTATCAATTTTTGGTGCATTGACAGTGTATAGAAACTATACACTGTCAGTGCATCATATATAAATCCTTTTATATATACCAATAAGTAGGTTAAAAAATGGAAGTAGATTTCTCTCCTGACATTTGGATATGGTTTGAATCTTCAAGTCATCACTGTTGAAAAAATTTTATCGCTTATCACTTCTGATCTGAACATAAGTTTCAATATGTTACATCAAAAAAATATATGTTTTATATGTATATCGATATTTATTTGGTTTGATGTTTATGCGAAAGAAATAAATATGAATTAATCTATTGACAAGTGATTTATATTAAAGAGGAAAATAAGCTTATATAAAATAAGAGAAAAGATTCAACTTTTATAGAAGTGTTGATTTTCATCTACTTAATTTCGCAACAGCTATGGCCAAAAAAAAAATCGCAAGAGCTATCATACAAACTCGATATGATTTAATCTTAATTATAAAATTTTAATTGAAATTAATTCTTTTAATAAAAATCATATTTATGCAATTAAAATATTTAAAACAATTTACTTTTAATTTTTATAAATTAGGTTTTGCCGTATTAAGGGTTAGCCTGATTGAATTGACAAAATCAAGCATTACAATTCTTAATCCATATTCTTAGAATTAATTACTAAGTATCATCCAATTCTTTTTTTATAAAAAAAATTTAAAATTAAAATTAAAAGAAAGAAAAGGAAAAAGTCCCCACTCCCACCCCACACTTTCCAAGCAAAGTTTGATGATTTGGCTGGTGACATAAATGCATGAACGCTTATTCTATTTCCATGTCTCGTCCTCATCCATCACCTCTCCAACTACCCTCTGTTCAGTCCACTTGAAAGAGCAAAAACAGACAAACAAAACTCCAAACCAACTCAGAAACCCCCAAATCCAAAGCCAAAAAATGCCCATACTCAAATTCCTTATCACCACCTTCTCTCTAACCCTTCTTTTCCTCCAAATCTGTGATTCTGTCTCTATTTTAGACCTTGACAATGCACTGAAAACCAGTGAAGTTGATGTCCTGGTGAGAAGGGTTTGCACCAAAAATCTTGAAGATTGTTTAGAAGAGCAAGAAATGGAGTCAGAAAGCAACAGGAGAGGGCTACTGATGCAAAGACGGTACATTAGCTACGAGACACTGAGGAGGGACATGGTCCCATGTTCAATGCCCGGTGCTTCTTACTATGATTGTAATGCTGGCGTGGCAAATCCTTACAACCGAGGTTGTGAGGTTATAACAAGATGTGCTAGAGGTATCAAAGATATCAAAACCTGAAAACGCCAAAGTTGAAGTTTTAGTTTTGACTGCTGCTTTATGCAAGTGGTCATGCCTTTGTGGTGATCTTTCTGGGTTTTTTGTTCTTTGAGTTCTGGTTGTATATTTAAAGATTCTTACTTTTAATTTGCTATATATAAATGCACATCTAATTTGAATTTTTAGGAGATCTGGAGCTTCCATGTTAAATTACTTAAGAATATTAACTCAGTGCTTGTTAGTGAAATTATGAATAATGTATGTAATCTTCATTTTTGGTTTCTTGTTTTGTGAGAATACTTGCAGTAAGAGAGTAAGTGATAACCTGGAGTAGCTACTGGACTTTAACATAATAAGCAAAGAAATTTTTTTAGATTGCAAAATCATGGTTGTGAAGATGTTCTACATTTGAATCAGTTATTGTGATTCCCCTATTAAAAACCCCCAATAAGAACCTAAAATTGTGATTTTCTGCATTATTTGTTTAAATTTTTCTGCCGAAGAAACAAGTCTAGCTAGAATGGAAAGCAGAAGGAAATGTTAATTTACAATTAAGTCTGACCTGTCCTTTTCTAATGGTCAATCAACCTCAAGTAAATCCAGGCACCCCTCCTTCACACCCTAAACCATAGACTGAAAAGGCTTCACATAAGACTAACCCTCCTTTGAAAAAGCAGCCCTTCATACCCCACATGAGATGAAAGTCACTAATTTAATAGCATGGCTTGCTGTAGTAGGCTTGTAGCAGGTTTCTGCTGTAGTGCTTAGATCAATTACTGTTCTTTATTTATTCAAGTAGAGATCAAAATCATGCCTTGCTGTAAAGGGATCACTGTAATTTTGAATTTCTTCAATATCTGATAGTGCATAATCTCGTTAAAATACTAAATAGGTGATTAAAATTTAGGTTACCTTCCTCCAGTTCTATCTAGCCTTGTGGTCCATTCTGTTTCCTTTATGCCCCAAAATAACTGCAGGATTCTTATTTATGCCTTCAAAGTCCATTAGAGGAATTTTATTTCATTATAAGTGTTTGAAAAACTTCTATTGGCTTTGATCATCACATGGTGGTAGTGATGTTAAGAGCTCATACAGGGGTTTTTGTTCCTTGCTGGTTTATCACACTCATTGTTGCTTGTTAGTGATTTCATTTCTTTTTCTTTGTCATTCGTTTAATTGAATTTGATAATGTATCCCTTTGGACAGTCTTCCTTTGTTTTTGTGGAATATAAGACATTGAACTGATTCTTCTCTGACATAGATAAATGATCGTAATTGTTTGTACGTCATATAGTCACATGAGATGTTCTTATCAGTTAAATTTTCTCTTTATGTACTGTAAGGAAATTGGATTTAGAAATGTAAAGTACAGAATTTATGGGATTCCAAGTTTGATGGTATGTTGTACCGGTCACTAAGATTGGTTATTCCTAATATTGAACTCGCTGCATAATTTTTTTCAAAAGAAATGAGGTTGAAGCATTCCTTGCTGCAGGATTTTTTTTTGTTTCCTTTGTCAATTATTATCATCTGCAATTCAAATCAGCAGCTAAGAAGTTCTTCATCCACAGTTTGTGGATAAATCAGCAATCATAACTGCCGCTCCATCAAATTTTACTAGTATAATGTCATTGTCTTTAGTTGTTTATCAACATTCAACTTCTTTCATGTTTTACCAAAGCTTTCTTCTTGATCAGTTCTAATCCCGCATTCCATTTTATCCTTCTTTTAAGAGATGATTTATTGTTTAAACATTTTGTGAGTGCATTTATACTACTTGTAATGCTTATTTATAAACTACCATAATGATCTACACCAGAAATTGTTTTCATGAACTATTTGTGTAATGCAAGTCAATCAGCAAAAGGATGGGACTTGGGAGGTTTGCCTATTGATCTAGCATAGTGGAGATTCATGATGCATTGGTTTCAACATTGTGGTAATCCAATTGTTTTAAATTTTCAGTGTTGATCTTTGGAAAGAGAGGGAAATTATAATAAAGCATTGAAGTGAGTTGAGGCTCAACAATAACTGACCACTGGTTGGTGGGATAAGAAAAACATTTTCAGGTGCTGGTTAATCTACAATTTTCATCTTCTAGTCTTACACAATCTGCAGTTGTAAGTTGATTTTTTTTTTATTAGAGAACGGAAGACTCGAATCTTGCTTTTTTGAATATGGAATCACTCATCAATTACTGAGTCAAATGCTCGATAATAATAATAATATTTTTATGGTATAATAGTAATGAATAAAAATTAATTCAAATCTTTGACAAAGTTGCTGCTTCCTAATCTGAAATTCTAGACTCAACTTTTGTTGATTGGGACAACAGCCCATTTAATTGGAGAAGCCTTTTTCCAACTGCCTTCACTGCCGTCCTCTTCCTGTGTTGGTTTTATTCTTTTTCCTTTTTGTAACATACAAGAAAATTTTTAGAATTATTGAAAATTTTTAAAAATTCTAAAATTGTAAGTTTCTAAATACTTTCCAACTCAAAACCCAATCAAAATATAGCTGACCCAACCGATCTACACAACCCAATCAACAAAACTCAAGTCAAAATATAGCTGACCCGACCCAACCCACAAGCCGATCACAATGGCAGCGGTCAATATAGAGCTCTTTGTATGTCAAAATTAACATACTTTCAGCACCAAAAAAAAAAATGAACATACTTTGGATAAAGCACAGAAAATCACCACTAAAAATTTCCAGTCAGCCGAAAAATTTAATTCGCTAGTAGTTTGGATATATCAGTATATTTTTGGTACAAGGATATATCAGTATATAATCGCATCATTTAGATCATATAAATGCATCGAATGTTAATAGAAAAAAAAAGGATAAAGTGAATGTGAAAGTAAAAGGCTTCCTTTTTATATCTTTCTTGGTAATTAATTGATAAGCAGATGCAGCAAAACTGGACTGCATCAGTGGCAATATTATGTTATCTCCACACAACCCCAACACCTTATTCAAACCCATCCGGTCTTCTTCAAGTTGAGACCATCAATTCTTTTTTCCCCCAAAACTTCCCAAACACCCACACAAAACTCATACAAAAATCAAATCCTAACAAACTAACCATAAATCATCAATAAATTGTAATAAGAAGAAACAATCAAACCATCCCGATGTATTGTTTTTCTTGTCAAACTCTCTGGTACCCTCCTCAGTACCTGTAGTGAGGAGGCTTGTAAGGACCCTCAACGGGCACGCTAATGTAATCAGCTTGATCCTTGGTGAGCTTGGTAAGCCTAGCTCCAAGCTTGCCAAGGTGAAGAGCAGCAACCTTCTCATCAAGGTGCTTGGGCAAAACATACACCTTCTTCTCATACTTTCCGGTCGCCTTCTCCTTCCACAGCTCAAGCTGGGCAATCACCTGGTTTGTGAATGAGCATGACATCACAAAGCTAGGGTGGCCAGTGGCGCAGCCCAAGTTCATTAGACGCCCCTCGGCCAACACAATGATGCCTGTGTTGGTTTCAGGGAAAACCCACCTATCGGTTTGAGGCTTGATGGTGATGCGCTTGACGCCAGGATAGTCTTCAAGACCCAACATGTCGATTTCATTGTCGAAGTGACCAATGTTACAAACAATGGCATTGTTCTTCATTTTCCTCATGTGATCAACCATGATGATATCCTTGTTGCCGGTTGTAGTGACAAAGATGTCAGCCTCAGAGACAACATCCTCAAGAGTCAGAACCTGAAGTCCTTCCATAAGAGCCTGAAGGGCACAGATGGGATCAATCTCGGTGACAATGACACGAGCACCAGCTTGCTTCAAGGCAGCAGCACAGCCCTTGCCGACATCACCATAACCACAGACAACAGCAACTTTGCCGGCAATCATGACATCGGTAGCTCTCATCAAACCATCAGGAAGAGAGTGACGGCACCCATACAAGTTATCAAACTGTTCCATAACCAACGATTACATCAGAATATGCAAATGACAATCAAAACCACAATTCAATTGTTAACATTCCACAACAGATATCTAACTAATAAATCATATTAAAAAAAACAAAGATTGGAAATTGAATTATAGTTAAAAGATCCTTTACAACTTAAAGGAATCTAGATTTACCTAAGTGAATACTAATGAATGTGATTAAGTTACTGTGCATCAAATAAAACTATCTAAAACTTACTACTTTGCTTTCCAAAATCAATTCTTGAAATCAAGATCTAAGAACAAGTTCACAAGATAC
This sequence comes from Heritiera littoralis, assembly GCA_031772115.1. Lineage (NCBI taxonomy): Eukaryota > Viridiplantae > Streptophyta > Magnoliopsida > Malvales > Malvaceae > Heritiera > Heritiera littoralis. The sequence continues at coordinate 939,702 of JAPDPK010000058.1, forward strand.
CAAAGTCGTAGATCAAAACAAATCATTACTAACAGCGACAACAGAGCAAGCAAACACCGGATCTGAAGTAATTTCGAAAAAAATGAATGTCATTTAGAAATCATTTTCGCCTGATCTGCATAAAAACCGTAAATAGTTGAGAAGGCAAAGCAGCAATAATAAATGGAAAGCAAATCATACCTTGCTTTTGGTGACAGAGTCATTGACATTGATAGCAGAGAACAACAAGGTTCCATTGGCCTGCATCTGATAAAGCCTCTTAACTCCAGTTGTAGTTTCCTCAGAAACACCAACCAATCTCTCCTTCATCCTAGTATACTTCTTGGGATCTGTCTTCAACCCATCTCTAATAATCGTCAAAACAATCTGAAACTCAGCGTTATCTGTAGATGCTGGATCTGGGAGCTGCCCAGATTTCTCAAAAACCTCCTCGGCTTTAACACCCTCATGGATCAACAAAGTAGCATCCCCACCATCATCGACGATCAAATCAGGCCCACCGGTGGGACCCCAGTCAAGGGCTCTCTCAGTGCACCACCAGTATTCCTGGAGGGTCTCACCTTTCCAGGCAAAAACGGCAGCGGAGTCACGAGCGATGGCGGCGGCGGCGTGGTCTTGGGTTGAGAAAATGTTGCAAGAGCACCAGCGGACTTCGGCTCCGAGGGCGGTTAATGTTTCGATGAGAACAGCGGTTTGGATGGTCATGTGGAGAGAACCAGTGATCTTAGCTCCTTTGAAAGGCTGGGCAGGGCCAAACTCGGCTCTGCAAGCCATGAGACCGGGCATTTCTACTTCGGCCAACTCAATCTCGAGGCGACCGAAGTCGGCCTGAGACAAGTCTTTGACCTTGTACTCACGGCCACTGGAGGTTTTCTCGACTAGAAGAGACATGGCTGAAAGAAAGAAGTAAAGATGGAAGAACAGAACACACTCTCTCTTTGATGAGGATCGAAGTTATAATAAAACGAAGAGAGAGCGGAGAGTTGCGACGGATGTTCGGTTGTAAGCAAGTTATAAATAGATTAGGTTGGGGCGGGGTTGGTGGATCTGGGAAAAAAAAATTAAGATCTGGCCGCTTGAGTGATTGTTTTACGAGTGATTTTATTCACACAATAAATATTACTAAATACACCTTATTTATTTAAAAACCATAATATTTAAATTTCTTTTATAATTTCCACTCTTCACACCGTATATTCAATATTATACTACCCAAAATACCCTACCATCTTGTTCTCATCTACTTTCGGGTTCTCATCCACGTTCTCCAACTCCTCAAATCCCAAGTCCCCATTCTTAATTTTTTTTTTTTGTTTTTCCAACCCTGTGACGGCCAGAATTTTTGAGTAAATTCTTAGGCGTTGTTTCAGGCTGTTCTGCACTAGAATTTTTGGCATGTCTTCACAATGGAGCCTTGGTTGTTGAATGATAGAATTTTTAAAGCAAATTCTCCCCATTCTTTTTTTTTTCCTTTTTTGATAAGCAAGGGATTATATTGATGAGGATGGCTCAGGAGAGAAAATCTTCCTGATGCCATGATTTACAAAAAGTGCATGGCACCCCATTTGAGAATTACATCCCACGATAACAAAAAGAATTACACAGCTGCAACTTAATAAGAGAACAACAGTGGCAGCAACAACAAAATAGCGATGTCAAGACTATTAACCATCAGGCTGAGAATATAGCATTTCTGGAGAATCTTGATTTTTCACGGGCCATTCTTAACTCGCTAAACAACAAATAGTTTCCGCTTTCCCTTCAAAGCCGAATCCCCCATTGCTCTAACTGTTCCAAAACCATTACAGGAAACCTTACTCTCTTCTTTCCGGTTCTTTATTTCTGTGGGTTTTTTGCAATTTTTGTATAGTGAGCTACTTCGGAAATGGAGGAGGAAGGAGCGAAGTAGCTGCCACGCAGCCCTGCGCACGGTGGCCACCCTTTCATCAGGGAAAGGGGCTGTCGCTTGCAGCTCCCCTTTCCTCACCAACTCTCTCAGGGGCAAAATAATAAATTGAATCAAGGGTTTTTTCGTAATAAAAAAATTCATTAAAAATAGGGTATATGAAGAAATATTTAGGGTATGAATAGTTCTTCTCTTGTTTTAAGGAGGAAATGGTTAAAGCGCAAGCGACGCAAAATGAAGCGCGGCAGCGGTTGGGAAATGAACGGTGACTAGGAATTAGGATTGCGATAATAGTAGACAGCTCCCACCATTTTACAATTAAATTGTGATTTTTTTATTTGAATTATTATCCAATTCATCGTCAGTAAAATTTTCTAATTTTACAAACGAGATTAAGATAATGTTATGTATCTTATTTTATTTATTTTGTATTTTCATAATTTTTTTAAAAAACACATTATTATTGGAGTTAAAAAATTTCGTTAGTAATAAATAAAATAATAATTCTTTTTATTTTTGTGATAATGATAGGTCGGATTGGGATAAAAATCTAATCTCAAAAAAAAGAGTAGTATTTTTTAGGCCAACAAAATAAAGTTCGAATACTAATGCTACTCTTATATTAAAAAAAAAATTGAAAAAGTCTTGAGGCTAGAAGGATAACCTAACCTTTGAATAGGTTTACTAATTAACAACTAACAAATTAATATATAATATTAGACAAAACTTATAAGAGGTGAACATAAAACATTAAGATAACAAAATGCTTTTTCTTGCCATTAAAATTTGTTGAGGTCATTTTGTGCCTCAATCAGAGTTTTTTAAGATCTAGAGTTGAGTGAGTAAGTCATGAAGATTTTTGTTTTTACGAGAGAAAGTATTGTAAAGAGGCAATGGAGTTGGGACTCCAAAGTGCTCTTTGATGCTCAAGTCAATGTTTTAAGTGAGGAGAAAAAGGTTATCAAAAAAATCATAGGGTTAGAGGATAAGAAAGCCAAGAGCTAAAAATGTGTGTGTGAATCTTTATTTTGTGCATGTCTCTGCGTTAAATCTCATCGCTTTGACATATGTATGGCTCAAGGTATGGACTAATTATTGGAAAATTTTATTGTGGACGGCTATTAATTGGTGATTTTATAGTTTAATAAAATTGGCTGATGATTTAGTCATGGTACATGAAACATGTAAGTGAGCCCAATTTAATTAATGATCATACATAGAGTAGGCTTTGCACATCTTGTTGAGTCAGTGTGGCATAGTGGTTGTGTAGGCCTTAAAACTCTATAAGCCTTTGATGGAGGGGCCATTAGAGTTTTAGTAAAAGATATGCATATGCATATATATATATATATATATATATATATATATATATATTTATAGCTAAGTCCCTTCTTCACTTCTCACGTTATTGGTATTTACCTATTGAGAGCCACTTGAAAGGAGAAGAAGAAGAGGAAAACTATCCTACTAGGATTTTAATAATCTTTCTTTTGCTTTCGATGATATCTGCTTTTGCTTGCGATATCTATTCAAACAGGTAAGCTTAAAATGTTTATGAATTGTTTGGTGTTCTAATTTTCACATAAGGTTGATTAAATAAATTCTTACATTGATCCGCGTGACAGTTGGTGTGACTGTGATAGAGATAGAGGCCTGTCATGGGTGGTTACAAAACTAAACAAAGGGCAACCACAGGCCTATTGGTGAAACTATCTTCTAAGTTCAAGTCTTTATGAGTTAAACTATATCTTATTAGCATGATATGGTTTTTTTTTTGGTTAGTGATTATACTTACCAAAAATCTATTTTCTTAATTTGGATAACAAAAATTTGAACTTGATTTTTATGCAAGATATACAATGAATGATCATTGAGTAAAATATTTAGATAGATCAAACTCTAATTGTCCAAAGGGGCCTGCGATCTTGAGGTAGACTTTTCGAAGTTGGAGGATCCGCCACCCTTTCTCTACAGATTGTTAGAAGTTGACGCATGGGGTGTCTCTTACCCACGCCGGTTTAATATATAGACTTTATTGTTTCTCTTATAACCAAAAAAAAAAAATACTATGGGGCGGTTCTATTTTTCAAATATGAGATTATTCTCCTTTTTTATGGATAGGGCTAGGAAGCAGAGAGACATGTCATTTTGTAAAGTTCAAATCTAAAAGACTAAAATCTAACAGAGGATGAAGGGAGTCAATATTGTCATTGATGAGTTAGGATTAAGGTGAAATTCATTATTATACTATTGTTTAATATTAAATTTTGCTATCATGCTTATATTTTATTAAATTTTATCATTGTATTTTTAATTTTTTATGTAAACAATAAACTTATAATACTTTATGAAATATTTTGTTAAAGCTAACAATAAATTTTGTCATTATCTCAAAAAAAATATTTTGCCATTATACTTTGACTTTCGCAAATTTTTTGAAAAATAATAAAACTAGAATATTTCACATAATATTTTTGTTAAATGACAGATTTTCATCAATTTTGTTATTTTATGTTTAAAAGTCAATGAAATTGAGAATATGTATTTGAGATATAGCAAAAAAAATTCAATATTGATTTATAAATTTGAAATTAATTTTGTTAACTTAACTTTATCTTAGTTCATATTTTGTACGTGTTGAATTCACTTGTTATTTTGTACTTCAATTTTTTTATTCATCCTTTTTTTTTATATGTATAAATCTAATTTAAAATTCATTTTCTACACTCGACATCCTATGTTAAAAAAAGTAAAAATAAAATAATTTGATTAATTTCCTATTTAACATGTATCATATATGATTATACATTTGTGGAACCCATTTTATTAATCATAAATAAATTGGCTCGGATGTCCTTTCATTTCTTAATATTTCTTTAGCTAGCTACCTAACTTCAATCTTTATGGTTTGTTGTTGGAATTGAAATATATTAAAAGTTAGTCCAACCATCCAAAAATATCTAACGTAATTATATACATTACGAGAAATTTTTTGATACATTGATAAGGAAATTTCTAGATTCAACAAATAAGATTAAAAGATTTTTACATATTTTATTTTTTTAATATACTCTAAAATATATGTGTCACTCTATTAATTTCACTTTTTGAAATATAAAATTTCAAATCAAAAAATTTATCTTTATATTATTATACTTATAAATGTTATGTTGAGTGGGGGTTTGGCCGCAGATCTTGATGGAAGTTTGAGTGCCCCAATTGAAGGAAACCCGACGAAACATGGATATTCTATATTTGTAGCAGTAGGTGGAGTAAGGATCACAACTTTTGCTTGTTTAAACATTTTCTTAAAGCCAACTACATGTTGGTTGAACCATTGTTAATATAGTATAGACCAATTAGAACAATGGAATTCCTACAAAATAAAAATAGAATCATGTAAAATAATATGGATATTTCAATGATTAAAATTTAGGTTTAACTTGAAAGATTTTGAGTTTGAATCTTATAATAGAATATTAAACATTATGAAATGAAACTTTTATTATGTAACAAAACATTTTGTAAAAAAAAAAAATTTTTTTGCCCTATTGGAAATGGTAAAATGAAAAAAAAAAAAGAGAGATAGGGCATGGCTTTAATTTTCATAAGAAAACCCAACATAAATAACTGTAAGAAATGTGATATTTAGCAACAAATTTTGTGTTATGTTACAAATAGTTGCATTACAAAAAAGTTTGCAACAATTTCTAATTATACTTTTGCTGCAAAAAGTAATAAGGAAATTGTTACAAGATGTTACAAAGAGTAATGCAGTAAAATGCATTAGCTACAATCTTCTATATATTTTTGTGACAAAATGTAACTTGTACTAATAAAGCAACATTCAAAATAAATATTTTATAGTATTTACACAAATTACTTCAAAAAAACACATCTTTAAAAAAGAGTGAAAAACTTTAACTGTGACTAAATCTCAAATAGAATTAGTCTCAAACTGTTAAAACAGATGAAGATACCTGTAATTTACACAAAAAAAAATTACTTCAAAAAAAATTGTTACAAAAAATAAGATTTCTTTTAGTGAATCAAGATAATATGACAAAGCTTTAGCAATTCCTAATTCTCGAATTATATTATTTGAATCATTAATTTAACGAGAATCAAGCTGTCAGAAAGAGATATACTACCAAATGGCAACTTACTTAATTCAATGTTAGGAAGACACTTGTCCCTAACATGGAGGGGTATATGGTCAACTAAAGTTCTGCTTCTACAGGGAATACGGTGGACGATTGGTGATGGGCTTACGACAAGAGTGTGGAATGAGAGGTGGCTATCAATTTCAGATTCCTTCTTGCTAATGTCATCGAGAGGTGACTGGGACGAGAATGAGCTAGTTGCTAAACTCATAGACAAAGGAATAAGCAGATAGAGTTGGGAAGTTTTTCAAGCCAAGTTTTAACATGATGAGGTAGAATTAGAGGTGACAAATAGGCTCCTCGGATTGGGTTTAGATTGGATTATTTTGGATTAGATTATTTTAGTTTAAAGAAAAATCAAATCATTTTGGGTTCGGATCAATCAGATTCAGATAATATCGGATTTAGGTCAAGAAAAAATTAGTCTATTTCATATTCGAATCATTTCGAGTTAAGATAAGGTTGGATTCGAATAAATTTGAATTTGGATCAATTTGGTTCGGATTAATTCGAGTTCGGATTAGGTTGGGTCTGGGTCGTTGACTTTTTTAGTCAATTCGAGTTGGTCATATTTGGATTCGGGTCGAGCGGATAGATTTTTTGGGTTAAGCCTTGGTCATCTCCGATGTGATTTGTCTGATATGAAAATCAACTGAAACTATATTTCTAAGATTTACAAAATTCATAAAAATAAAATTTTCTTCTTACATGACTTATAATAAAATTGGGATTGAAATAATCAAAATATTTAATAATCTGTATGCTAGTTTTCTTTATAATATATTTACCAATATTCATAAATTAATTACATTTTTTTCTTTTTATTTTTATTATCTATAATAATTAATAACTTTATGAATCAAAGTGATTTAATAATGCCTACTAAATATCATAATTTAGTACTATACATCTCTTTAATTTCTCTTTATTTTTTATAGAATAATTAGAGACATTAAGTGCAGGTGATATAGATTCTGTACTCTATTATAGATTAGCCATTAAATAATTATACATTAGGTTCAAATGAATATAATACAAAAGTGAATATTTAAGTTTAACTAGATTAAAAAATATATATAACACTCATATTATTCAAAAAATTATATTTTTACTATATTAAAATACCTTGATAATTAATTTTAACACTTAAATATTTATTGATAATATTAAATTTAAGTTTGAATCTTTTTGGGTTTGGGTTAATTTAGATTTGAATCAATTCGGATTCGAATCAGATTAAGTTTGGGTTAATCGGGTTAGTTTTTCGAGTTAGGTTAATTTTTGCCACCTCTAGGCAGAATAGGTATTTATTTATTCATATCTTGGGTTATTTCCTAGTTCTAGTGAAGCTACGTCTAATGAGCTTAACCAAACTCCCACAGCTGCTTTCGTTCCTATAGAATCTACTCCAATTGTTGATAATGTGTCTGTTTTCATTCTACATGGGTTAGAGAAACTCTTAATCATCTTAGTGATTACCATTGTTTTTCTACTATTGTTAACTTGCATGTAACTCAATCTTATCGTGGGACTAATACTAACCCTTGTTGGTAGTAAGTTATGGTTCTAACTAGCCAATTTATGGGTACTCCTCGTTCGAGTCATTTTTAGCGGTTCTTCGAATTCTTCACAATGTCTAAAGTACACTATTTCATGAACTTCATTTTTCTACACATACTACCTTGACTTTATTTAGATATTCCAATGTTGATTGGGCAAGAGATCCTCCGAGGTACATTTTACTATTATTTATTGTTTCTTTTTTAGGGAGATTCACTAATTTTGTGGTGTAGCAAGAAACAAACTTAGTTGCTAAATCTAGCACTAAATCAACATCATGCTTTTATTGATGTCAATTTAGAATTACTTTGGTTTCGATGTCTACTAGAAGATATGGGTATCTCGTTGTCCTCCTTCACCAGACTTCATTGTGATTATTGCAGTGCCATTTAAATTACTCATAATGACATGTTTCATGAGCGTATAAATATCTGGAGTTTGAGGGGGTTATAGTAATATTCTGTAACGATTTTTTAATTAGAATAATATCTAGAATTGTATTTACGGTAGTCTAATTCTCTTTTTAATTGGTTAGAATCTTTTGTAACACATACAATTTTCATTCAAGTCAATGAATAGAACATTTCTTCTAACATTTCTGATTATATACAATTATTCAAAGTTTGAATAAAAATAATCTAAATTAAATTTGTTCACCAAATATTTATTTCTTTTCATCCAATATGAGATACAGAATCTCACCTAATATGCGAAATTACCAACGCTAACATAATCCGAACACACATTCACGTAAAATTCGTGGCAGTTTTTGTTTAATTTATAAATTAATTTATACGTATAAGACAAGCAGGCTGACAATAATTGTCTGCCTTCTAAGACTCGAACTCCTAGTTGGGTTGGTGAGGGTTGGTAAAGCTTCGCCATCTTACTTAACATTAAAGAATAAATAAATCCCATTACTCAGAAAAAGAAAAGAATAAATAAATCCCACTACTCAGAAAAAAAAAGAATGAATAAATCCCATTACTATTCTTGGCACAGTTGAATTTTGTTTGGTATCTTTGATTTCTTTTGTCATTGTTCATCAGATCAGATTAATTAATAAAATAGGAACTGGTAAAGCCTTTCGGGGGAAGGTTTTGAAATTAGGCAACAATGGTTGAATCTCGAAAAGTGTTTGCACACCATACCACTAACCCCCAAAAGGTCTGCCGCCTCAGGAAAAAGAGGTGTGATGTGAAGAGGTCAACTTCCAGCGGAGGTTGCTGATGTTGAAATGATGAGTTAGTTGTGACAATTTATATATAAAATTTGTATTAATGTCATATAAAATCATACTTATATCATATAAAACATGATAATTTTGTATTAGAATTCATATCGACATGTCAAACAAAAATTTATTTTTTTAACTTTTATCATATTAACATACATATTTTGTCAAATTTTCCATAGCCACCAAACCTGAGAGTAATTGAATGAAACTTTTCAACAGTTGCTATCGTTTACCAACCCCTAAATGGCGACATGTTGATGGCATATCTGAGCTATATCATCGTCCACTCATTTTGGTCAGCCAGAAATATATTTATGGACAAATTTTAATCGATGAACTGCCATGTTTAAGACATGTTAGGAGTTAGGTGTTCTTACCAAAACCGATGATTTGCTCACCTGACTGACTAGGTGTTGCGTCATTTGATTCTATTTTTTAAGTCCGAGCGATTCTTTTCAAATTCATAATGAGAATCAAACTTAATATTTAGTAGTTTTAGAATTTTTTTTCTTGATATGGAAACAGAACTTTATCGACTACTTTAGTAATTTATGAAGTAAAATTTGGATGAAGTATGTTTAGTACAGGATGAGTGAGAGTGATGCCTGATTTCTTCTCGTTGGGGGTCTTTTGTTAGGAAAATGACATTGGAACATGAATCTAAAGTGATGCGCTGGTTATGGGCGACGAACGATGAACCCTGACAAGGAGGGAGTTGTAGTTGTAGCTTATACTTGTTCATGTCTCGTAGTCAACAGTAGGTAAAGTACACCAACGAGCTGTTCAAGCTAGTAGAATTTAATTTGGAAAAGCATAATTGATATCATTGATGTATCCGAGTGTACAAGTCTAGCTAAGTTCTAAAGATGATTCATAGCGAAGAGTCTCGTATTTAAATCCTTACCAAATCAAATTTTTTATGCCAACGCTAATCATACAATGCGAATGAGAATTAATCTCATATTTAATGTGGTGTGTAAACACATAGCAATTTTAAAAAAAATTGATGTATCTCAATTCATCATCTCGTCTATTTCATTCATATTTTAAAATATCAATCTAATTTGTCAATAATCATATTAAGAAGTTCTAGGCATAAATTTAATACTAAGCAATTATGAGTTTCTTTTTAGAGAATAGGAAGTATGAGCATATTAAAAACTATTTTCTTAACTATTTAAATTTTTGAGTTTTTTTCACAATTTTAAATAATTTCTGGTATCGATCATATCGTTTACAAGTTTGATCTAATTTTATGTTAAATTTATTTAGTTATGTGTTAATTTATTGTTTTTTATTAGATTTAATTTAATGATTTTTATATAAACTTCAAATTTGCAAAACTTCACACTTTAAAGGTAAGATCGATCATAATTGTTTGATCTATTACCCAATATCACATGTCAAAATATTAGGATGTAAATGATAAACAACTCATTACCAAAAAAAAATGATAAACTACTAATGAATTTCCTGAATTGAATATCCAAATTCAACAATTTCATCAATAAGACAACTTTTTAGTAGCTTGATAATTAGATCAATAACATAGGAATCTAATTAAAATTTTCATCCTCTATGCATGTTGTAAAATAAAATATAGGATTAATTCACATAATTATAAATTTCACTTAATTTTTTGAAAATAATTTTATTTAAATTTTAAACTCAAGCTAAATCATACTAAAAAAAATTAAAATATGAAAAAATCCAACAACCACCTAAATCCCATCCATAAAAAAAGATAAATGTAAATAAAAAGAAAAGGTCATGAAAAATACTTCCACCAACCTCATCAAACTCTTCTATAAATGCAGAAAACTTCCAACACTTCCCACTTGTCCTAACCATTTCCACATTTCCAACTCACATCTTTTCTCAGAAAACATGGATCCAGTGAACACCTGGGGCAACTCTTCCCTGGAATCCGTCGACCCCGAAATCTACGACCTCATCGAGAAAGAGAAACGTCGCCAATGCCGCGGCATCGAGCTCATCGCTTCCGAAAACTTCACTTCCTTCGCTGTAATCGAAGCCCTCGGCAGTGCCCTCACCAACAAATACTCCGAGGGCATGCCCGGAAACCGTTACTACGGAGGCAATGAATTCATCGATGAGATCGAGAATCTCTGCAGAGCTCGCGCTCTGCAGGCTTTTCACCTCGACCCCACCAAGTGGGGTGTCAATGTACAGCCTTACTCGGGTTCGCCGGCAAACTTTGCCGCTTACACGGCTGTTCTCCAGCCCCACGATAGGATCATGGGGCTGGATTTACCCTCCGGCGGTCACTTGACTCACGGGTATTATACATCCGGAGGGAAGAAGATTTCTGCTACTTCTATTTACTTTGAGAGTTTGCCTTACAAGGTGAACTCAAGTACTGGGTACATTGACTACGATAAGTTGGAAGAGAAGGCCTTGGATTTCAGGCCCAAGCTTATCATTTGCGGTGGGAGTGCGTATCCTAGGGACTGGGATTACGCCAGGTTCAGGGCCGTTGCGGATAAGTGCGGTGCTCTCTTGTTGTGTGATATGGCTCACACTAGCGGCCTTGTTGCTGCTCAGGTATATTATTCTACTTGGATCCTATTTGTTTGTATTTGATCTTGCATGGTACTGATTGGTGGGGTTAGATCTGAGAATTTATTCGGATTTCAACTGTTTAAATGATATTAAAAATATTCAGGAATGAATCTGGGGTTTGTGAGATTAGCATTCTTAAATTCTGGATTTGGGTTTTGAAAGTTTATCTTTTATTAGATTAATATTTTATTTGTAGTATTGTTTTAATTCTTCTGAGCCTTTGGCATCATAGCTTATAAAATTATTTATCGGAGCAGAATATGGATCCATTTTCTGTATTTTCATGCTGAAGCAGTGCATTTTTAGTTTTTGAAATGGAAAAAATGAGTTCAACTTAGTACTTTTTTTTTTTTCTTCTGTTTTGGGGTGTAAAATTTAAGCTGTCATGGAGATCACATGTTTGGAATGGATTTTATGAGTGAAATGGGTTTTAATTAAATATGCATTAGATCTAAGAAGTCTTGGTGTGGTTAGGTTTGATTTGGTTTTCGATAATTCTTTGGGCTGCAATATTAGAGGGAGGAAAATGTGAGTAAATCTTAATATGTCTTCTCATCAAATTGTTTATTTTGTGAGATGAAGATCCTTTTCCAAAGTTTTTTTTTTTTCCTTAGAAATGTAAAATATGTCTCACAATCTTTGTTTCATTTACGGAGTTGCTTAGATATGAAGAATTACCAAATTTCATATCTAAAGTTTTTCCAATTAATATTTCAGCATGATTAGGTTCCTTTGTGTAGTAGCTCTGGTTGTGTAACCTAGGCCTCATCTTTTATCCCCTCATGGATTATTGAATCCAAATGTCAAGATACTAATCATTACTATTTTTATTTTCGGAGTAGGAGGTGGCAAACCCTTTTGAGTTCTGTGACATAGTCACAACCACCACTCACAAGAGCTTGAGGGGTCCTAGGGCTGGTATGATCTTCTACCGCAAGGGGCCAAAGCCGCCAAAGAAGGGCCAACCAGAAGGTGCAGTGTATGACTTTGAAGACAAGATCAACTTTGCAGTTTTCCCATCCCTTCAGGGTGGTCCCCACAATCACCAGATTGGTGCTCTGGCTGTTGCCTTGAAACAAGCCATGTCACCTGGGTTCAAGGCTTATGCTAAACAAGTTAAGGCCAATGCAGTTGCCCTTGGAAATTACCTGATCAGCAAGGGATACCAGCTTGTCACCGGTGGAACTGAGAACCACCTTGTCCTTTGGGATCTCAGACCTCTTGGATTGACTGGTATGTCAGTTGAACTATTTGGCCTGAGGTTATTCAATAATTGCCTTTGATTTTATTCTGATCTTTTTATCATTGTTCTTACAGGCAACAAGGTTGAGAAGCTTTGTGACCTATGCAACATCACCGTCAACAAGAATGCTGTATTTGGTGACAGCAGTGCCTTGGCTCCCGGAGGAGTAAGAATTGGTAAGACCTGCTGCATTAATTAATATCTTGATCTAGAGTTACTCTGGATCGTCAAATCTTCTAGAGGTTTATATTAGTGGAATCTAGAGTGCGAAATTTGCTTGTAAAAGAATGACTTTAACAGAAAGGTGGCTTGGAATTACTAAAACCTGATTTATCTTTTGCTTCACCGTATAGGCATGGTGTAGAAACAGAATCATCATCATCATCATCATCAGAGCTTTTATCCCAATAGATTGGGATAGGCTATGTAGAAACAGAATGATAACTAATTAAATTTCTTTGCTTCTTTTATATACCTCTATTGATTTTTGTGAAGGGAATCTCTGCAGTAGAGTCCCTTTGTAGTGAGAGGATGACCTAAATCTTACAAGTATGGTCAAATTTTAATTAAAATTGCTCGATTTTATTTGTTGCTGAAACTTGATGCAATTTGCTGTTGACAGGAACCCCTGCCATGACTTCAAGAGGTTTGGTTGAGAAGGACTTTGAACAGATAGGAGAGTTCCTCCACCGTGCTGTGACCATCACCTTGAGCATCCAAAAGCAGTATGGAAAGCTGTTGAAGGACTTCAACAAAGGTTTAGACAACAACAAAGAGATTGAAGAGCTCAAAGTTGATGTTGAGAAGTTTTCATCCTCATTTGACATGCCTGGCTTCCTGATGTCCGAAATGAAGTACAAGGATTAGATCTAAATACTATTCATTCTTATTGCTGCTATTATCAGCATCTGGGTCTTTTGGGAATTTGTCTCAGTTGATGTCCAATGAGTGGAAAAAAGAAAGGGAAAAGAAAATGAAGCAAATGCCTCCTTTTATGGTTTTCTCTGACTTAGGTTAGTATGATTTTAAGGTTTTTGTTGCCCTTATCTTATCAAAGCTTGCATAAAACTTATGTACCAATTATTATTTTTATCTACATTATTTTTGTAGGTGGAAAATTTGGGGTTTTAATCACCAATAAATGAGAGAACGAGGATTTATATATTGGTAAATGAAATCCATGGTCCTTGAATTGATTCTTGGAAAAATCAAAATAAAAAAACATAAAAAAATGGACTCTATGGTCTGTGTCAGAAGTTGTGATTTGCGATTTGTGAATATCCTAACATTAATGAAGACAACAAAGTGCTTGTGCTACTCTTTATAGGACCGGACAATAATTGAATAACTTAAGTTTAGAGCAGTAAACTTGTCTCGCCAATCGGGTTTTTTATGAGTTGATAGCAAATCTGACAATTTTAGGCACGATATTATTTCACGACATGAAAATGATACTAATATAAAATACAAAATGACACGAATTAAAATTAAATAAAAATTATATATCAATATTATAAAAACTAAAAATAAAATTTTATATTTTTTCGTATTAACACGAATTTTGATACAAAATTTTAATATTTTATACGACAAAAACACAATTTTACATGATACGAAAATAAATTAATAACACGAATTACCAGATCTAATTAACAGGCTTCAATACCCATGCACACGCAGAAGCACAACAGGAATTGCGATAAAAAGACGACCATTGTCACGTTTATATTTGTTGACAGACACTTCCAATCCTCTAAATAATGAAAAAAAAAAACTTATCCTTCCAATTTTCCGTCAAGTTATAAAGGGGCTTCACAAAAATACATGTTGCCAGGATGCCAATGCCTGTTCTCGGACAAGAATATGCTTGGCAGTTGGCATTGAGTTGAGGCATTTGCAGCCAAAATATATGATTAAATAGATAGAACAAAGAAAAAATGGGGGAAAGGAGAATAGAAAGGCTTAAAGCCTTCAATTTCATTTGATGGTTGATAAAAAGACAAGAAAAAGTTATCAAATAACCCCATCAATATTTTTACATTTTTACTGTATCTCTTTAATAGTTCACAATTTTGTGACAGTTTATACATTCTTCCACTGCTAAAAAGTTCATGTAATGTACTCCTGCAGTGCTTTCCGTCACATGGCAAGAAGTAAAAGTAGAGCCTATATGACAAGGAAAAAGATCACCGTATTTAGTTACTGCATGTACAAGCTTACATAAAAGTATAACAAACCAGCCTCAAGAGCGCAATGGTCACATATACTGCTTCATCTCAGCCGAAAGGCACTTGAGGATGAAGCATCGAAAACCCTTCAGAAAAATTCAATCAAATATCTCCTGGGCTTCAATTATACTATGCTGACTGAGAAAAAAAAGAGCCAAAAAAGATGGTATGAATCAGACAAAACTGGATAAAAAAAGAGTAAGAAATTTCAAAGAAAAAATGATAAGCCTTACTGATCGTCTTTTGTGACCCGATAATATCTCTCTGCATGTTGCCGTTGACCAATCAATTGAGCAAATCGTTCATCATGGGTGATCACTATCAGCTGAAAATTCTCCTGGCCCTTCCTGTCCTCCATAATTCTAGACAAAGCAGAAGGCGGAAAGGAAACATCTGTAAATATTAAAGCCACTACTTCACTGAAAATACAAGGAAAGATGAAGGTTCCCATACCTAAGGAGAGCTGCTGCCAGACTTTCAGCATTTGGGCCATCCAAATTTGTGGTTGGTTCATCTAGTGCTAAGATTCCACAGTTGAGGCAAAATGTCTCAGCCAAAGCCAACCGTATGATTAGGGAAGCAAGGACCTGAAACAAGCAATAACTTCCATACTGTTTCATTTCTTCAAAGATGGTAGATAAAGTAATTTACACACTACCACTTTCTCCAACTTATTTTCCCTCCACATCCAATGATCACTCACCTTCTGACCAGCGCTACATCGTCCTCTCATTTCAAGCTCAGCATCACCGGTTTGCATAAGAACCTGTTTTGGATGCAAAAGGGAAAAAGATAATGACAATGAAATTTCAAAAAAGAAAAAAAAAGCTACAAATAAATAAAAGACCCCACCTTGTAGCTGTAAGAGCGAGTTCCAGCACCTTCAGAATCTGAATGAATGCTAATATAATCTATATCTTGTCCTCTGTATGTTTGCTGCCACAATTCTCTTATAATTTTGTTTATTTCCTCCATTTTCATTGAATGGAAGCGCATGAGTGCTCTACAAACAAGATAAGAGTACCAAAAAGAAAACATGGTTAATTTATTGATATCTGTTACCAAGTAAATAGGCACCTAACTGCTTCTTTATTATTATTATTATTATTATTATTATTATTATTATTATTATTATTAATATTAATATTATTATTAAAAGCATTTAACCCTTAGGCTTTGTAATGGAGAATGGGAGCAACAAAATATTTTAGTTTTAGTCTTTTAATTATTTTAGAGTTTTAGGCTGAAAAGTATTGTATTTAATTTTATTAATAGGATTTAGGATTTTATTTTAGTCTTTCATTGTTATTAATAGGATTAGGGTATTTGAATTTTAATAGAGAGTTTGTATTCTATTAGGATTAGGTTTGCTTGCCTATAAATAGGCTTTGTACTCTCTTTAAAAGATAGAGAATAATAATATCAGAATTTTCAGCAAAGTTTTGCTCTTCGTTTGTGTGACTCAACCATTCTTAGGTGTGACTCTTAAGAAACCCTAGGTGAGACTCCTAGGCTTTTATTTTTTACTGTTTTAGTAGTAAACTTAGCCCCAATTCACACCCCCAAACCCTAATCCAAACCTAACTCAGATCTGTCCTACATCACTTTGCTTGATAGGAAGGAAAATTTGTTAATACAATGATTAAGTTATAAAATAAAAAAGCGGTTATAAAACCTAACCATTAGATTAGCAAATTTTTCATTCTCATCTCTTTCCATCCTTCCTACCAAGCAAAGTTTAGACAGAGGAAATTTTAAAACAAAGTTGCTAAATTGAAACTAACAATGCCATGCAAAATCATTAAATACCATGAAAGATAAGTGACAGCTTTGACTCTGAATATCACTGTTTTTTTTTTTAACTCAATATGACTGCTTTTGTTGGCAGGCTACAAAGCAGAATATAGGATGTAGCCATTGACCGCTACAACGAATTTGCCATTTCTGATTGAATGGGAATTTAGAAAGATGACGAGTTACAAAAATCACACCATACTCAGTAAATGCTTTTCAAATATAAACAATACCATTGTTTGAGTGTTTGCATTTATGTTTTTTTTTTTTAATAAATCAAGACATGAATTTGATGCAGCAATCCAGTCATGAAACATGCAATCATTTATGCTAAAATCTGCTTCATCAAATTAGATATAAAGAAGGGGAAATGTCAAGAGCTCAACTTAAAAAGACAGTAATACAAATATAATGGGAAATAACCAGTTTGACCAAAAACAACAAATTAATTAGAATATTCAGCAAACAGACAAAAAGAAACTTCAAACCTAAAACAAAACAATGGTGTTCATAGAATAATAGATTGCTCTTTGATATACGCTTTTTTCATTATTTTATTTTATTTATTTACTTTTATGTTTGGACTTACCTCCTTGCATCTGCTTTCACAATTCTCTCTCCTCTTTTCTTCCCCCCTCCCCCCCCCCCCCCCCCCTCTTTTTTTTTTTATTTTTAGACTTGCTCAGGGGAAATTAATACTTAAAGTGTCTTTTTGTCTGTACAAACACAGAGAATTTAACCTAAACTCTCAAACTATATTCACAATCTAAAATTTTATTTGGGCATGTAATTGAAAAGACAAGAAAATTATGCAAATCACATACTTGTCAAGTGCGTTGTAGTATTTGTCCAGGTCCTTGTTTGCCATCTCAGTTGTCTGTCACAGAACATCTAAGTTAATAACATAATAAAACAAGTAATAAAGGTTAAATCTGCATTATATTAAAACTATTCCCACCTTAAGCTGGACTAGCTGATCAAAGTATCGCTTGTCAATGTCCTTGTATTGTGTTTGTTTAAGTTCAGCTTTATTCTTTGAGATATTACTCTGGTAAACAGACATTGTTCCTCGGCATCTGTTAAGCTGTGGTGAAAGAAAAACAACTTAAAATCTCAGACAGATAGATGAAAAAAAAAGAGGGGCTCAATGACAATAAGGCAAAGAATGGAGAAGCTGAACACATACGTACAAGGCTTTTAAATCTAAAACAAGTTATAAAAGCATTTTAAAGTGTAAATCCTCCCCTCTTGCCCACAGAGAGAGAGAGAGAGAGAGGAAGGATTTACTTATACCATGTAAATCCACTTACTCCATTGTAAAACTAATTCTTTCATATCTTTTATATGATTTATAGTTTTTTAATTCAAAGATTAGATTTCATGCTCTGTTCACATAGATATGCACACCAGATTTCAAGTTGATGGGGAATGAGGCACTTTTACCATTCAGTGCCTTGGTGCTAACCTCGGCTATACTAGGGCAAACATGTTTGGACATCTTTTTTATTGAACTCCACCATCTTCCTGATGGTAGCAGACAAAAATTAAGCCACAGCTTCGGAGATAGAAAGGAAACAAAAAAGTCATCTCAGTTATTAAATTTTTAAAGGATGAATCTTAAATCCATCATATCTAATTTCTGATTGGGAGCTCATTTTTTTATTTTAATTTATTTGTTGGTATGATACCTGAGTATGACCCAAGCAAGTACTATAGGAAGCATATCTAGTACTTTTGAGGGCTATATAATAGACCTAGAACAACAGGTTTAGGCTTCTCAAGTTTATAATTTCTAAGATGATTGGTATGTGTTTAGTGCGCAAATTAAGGATTTAACCAGTATTTGTGTGCTATCTAGGTTCTCTAAAAGGAACACATGATCAGTGCCTAACAATTTTAGGTTGACATTTGCAGGTGAACATGTGTAGGTAAGACTTTTAGTTTATAAGAGTAAGCAGTTCGATGTCTTACAGAAGCAGAATAAAATGCTTGAGAGTAATCCGCAATAGGATGAACTCTTACGATTGTAGAAAGAGGATGAATAAGGAAAGGGATTTGGCATGGCATGTTTGGTGCCATAGATCTCAATCTTAACGAGGGAGCACTTCATCAGACCACAAACTGGACCTACCCTGTAGGAAAACAAGTTGGCGAGGAGCTGGATCCTAAAGAAAGTCCCAAGATTCACACCTAATATTCCCCAGGAGTCAAATCTAAGGTTGATTTGTTTTGCAAGAGGATAAACTATAGCAATATTATCCAAGAATATGTCTCTATTAACTGAATGAAGCTGCATGCCTATTTATGGAGTTGTAGCAAAATCCTATTCCTGCAAGACTCAAGATCCAAAATAGGAAATTGCAAAAACCAACTCAAAACAACTTGTAAACCATAATATGATAACATAGGGAAAACCTAAAAAGCACTAGACCCGGCATATGCAATTTCCTGCAAATCTAAAAATTACCATAATATTCTTGATGCATAAAACTGAGGGCAAGAAACAATAACCATCTATCTAAAAGAAACATAGTACTATTCCTTACGGTCTATGACATGTAGTCTGACCAGAAAAACAACAGCTAATTTAAATTTATAAAAAGTTGAGAATGATAACAATCAATGAAAAATGAGACACAAAAAAATAAATCCACGACCCCTCTCCCACACTTATTGAATGAATAACGCAAAGAACTGGAGGTCCATATCAATTCAACAAAATGATGACATTCTATCCTAAGATTAAAAGCTATCTGAGAATGCACTTAATTGAAAAGTTTAATCACAATGGTTCTAGTGAGAATCATACATACCTCTGAAATAATTCTCTCCCTTTCTTCTGAGAGTTTTCGCAGTTCACTTTCACATTTGGAAATACCACCAATCTCCATTATTCTGTCTTGCAGTAAATCAATTTCACGAGTGAGTGCTTCTACTTCAGCTTTTGTTTTCCTGTAATTCAAGTTATCCTCAATGTTACGTCTTAATTTATCTTGATTCCGCATCAAGTCTTTACTTTTGTTTAGCTCAGTCAAAATTTCCTGTTTCCTAGCATCACAGCTGAGAATTTGAGATTCCATCACAGACTGCTGTTCTAGCATTTCCTTTAATCTCTCCCCTTTGTTTAAATTATAATACCTGGTGGAAAAAAAACTACTGTTCAAATTCAATGGCATGTTAGAACAAGCTTTAATTATATGGTTCAGAAACATACTCTTTAATCTTATTGTTAGTTTGAGATAGTGCTGCAATTTCATGTTGATATGAGCTTCTAAGTTTATGCTGCTGCTCATATTCCTGAGTGAGTTTTGGTTTCAAACATTCATAGTCATTCAGTAATTTTTCCTTCTCCTTGAATAAAGAGCTCAGAACCACTGCTGAATTCTGAAAGTTCCAAGAACAATGCACTATGGATTATATAATCAGTGTTGGGAAAAAAAAAGAAGAAAGAGTAAAGTTTTAAAATAAATGACATTATTACAAGTACAGGATTTTTATTTCACAGGACCAATTATCACAGTAAGAAGTACCATGGCTAATAATTTTAGAGACACAGCTTGAATCCACTCTATTTCTTGCTTATCTCACCTACCTTGATTTCATGAAGAAGACCCAATACCTCAACTAACAGTAAGGCCAAAATGAGGTAAATGAAAATTAGCCAGTAGGATATGTACGAGAAAGTTTGCAACTTTTCTAAAAAATATCATTCATTCTTCTGTCAATGGTGAACATCTACTTTCAAGTAATCAGAAACAAAATATCAGCACCTTACTGAACCCAAATCTATGAACAGCCTAAAAATTACCTACAAATAAGCTTTACACAACTCTCTGAACAGTATCCTACATTAGCATCGCATCAATCAAGATACAAATTATTGCAACTTGATTGAAAAGGCCGAGTGCACACATAGAGATATGATCTTCTAACCCAGCATGATGGCTCAATCTAAAGTTCCTATACCTTCTCTTACGAAGGCAAAGAAATTACAACCAAAATAGCTACACTTATGGAATTTAAATGAAACTGTAGATTCCAAACAGAGTTGTCCGTATATTAATTGATGGCACGATCTGAAGTTTTCAGCATATTATAAAGTTCTAGATTTTAACTGACACTATAGATTCAAAGTCACTTTCTTATATGTCAGTGTGTGAAGCCAACTATTTCACATAATCAAGAGCTACATTCATTATTGTAATATGAATTCTAAGCATGATCAAGATAGGATTTTGAGTTTTCTAGTAAAAATGATCTTATCAATGCTCTAAATAGTAAAACAGCAATAAATGAGAAAGATTGTTATACCTATATGCCCTAATATATTGCAGCAACAATACACCAATATCTTACGAGAGAGGCATAAGTAAAATAGCATAAGATAATAATTCCAAGTTAAGTAAAAACAGATATCTTATGAGATTATCAACCTTCTCATCAAGATCAAGTTGACGTTTCTCCTCAGTCAAGTGCTCTAACTCCTCTTCTGCCTTTTTAAAATCACGCAATGTGTTAGCCACCTCAACTTTTTTCTCCCTTATATCATGCCAGCGCAATTGAATGTTTAACAAATCCTTTTCCATGTACCTCTGCTCCACTCTTAATTTCTCCACTTTATTTTTTAAATCATCCCTGGTTGCAAAGAGTATAAAACAATAAAAAAAGGGTAAATGAAGACAAACTCAAACAATCAGAATGAAAGAATATGGAAATAAGTGAGAATTGCTAAATACCAATAACAAGTTGAGAAATGTATATTACGTCTAGAAAAATTTTTGAAGCTAAAACAGATAACCACAAGTTTAACAACAGCCTATATTTGGTTAGGAAAAAAAAAGGAGGTTTCTACCTTGTGCTTTGCAAACTGTTTAGCTCCAATTGAATCTCTTCCATAGTTCTGGCACCTTGCCCTCTAATATCGAACTTGTATTCCAAACCTTCAACTTCTGCTTGCAAACCCAGAATTTCTTGAAAAAGCCGGTCAGCAGCTTCAACAGGTTCCACCAAGGCCGCAACAGCATCCTTATCAGTCTTTATTTGGGCTAAAACACCTAAGACCTATCATAATAATAAAAAAAGATAATGCATTGTCAAAATTAAATAATCATCATGAAATATTTTTTTTTAGTTATGCTATACTATAATACCTTAGCAGGAATTTTTTTTAAATGCAGAATGAAATCAAAATTCATTAATTACTTCTTTGGCCCTTGGCATCAATAAGTTCTGCATGCATACTGAAATTTAAGGAACACAGAAAAGAAAAAGTAATGATGAAAATGAAAGAAGAATATTGTACTACATTGAATGGTCAATTTACAAAGCCTCATCTAAACTACCTTTGGCTAGGATGGAAAATATCTTTCCTCTACAGGCAATCACACCAACTCTTATTGTTTTGACTTACATCATCTGATCCCTTTGTTCTCCTTGGAGTACCACTAAGTGAATTAGCAACTTCTTATTAGAGCAAAGACAAACAAAAGAGAAAGAATGATTTTCATTAAAGGTCACAAGTTATTTTTGATGAATGATACTAGATTTTCCAATCCTAAGAGAATCATTTTCCACTAATTTATTTTTCATGAAGTACAAACACAGGAAAATGAGGAAAACACCTCCATGTAAGCTATTTTCTGCAAACATTAAAGACCGTAGAAAGAATTGAAATTAAACCTGGTTGCACTAGTAGGAGCAGTGATTACATGCATATAAATAAGCAACTACTAATCAAGTTCCATTTAAAATAAGCAATTAGTTACTAAGGAGTTTTTCTGTAATTTTGTTTCCTGCTTGAAAAGTATTTCTGTATGCAACAAGCAAGGAACAAAAAAGTGCAAACACCATATGCAGCATCAGCATTATCCACGTACGTAAAATTACTTCACCCTTCCACAAAATGCTGGCTAAACAGACAAATGTTGATATAGAACCGTGGGAGAGGCAATGCCACAAGAACTTGATTTTTCCTTTTTTATCTTTAACAATAAATTATAGCATTGCTCACATATCTAAAGTCATCTAATAAAACAGATACATACATCATAATGGGCTTGAGACTTTTGATCCAGCTCTTCAGTAAGCTCATTCAAAGTTTTCTCGACAAGAGGAATTGTCTCCTTTCCAGTTTTAACATATTCCTCATAAACCATACGAAGCTTGTCCAACTGCTGAAAGTGAGACTCAGCATTTGATGATTCCACTGCCAACACTTTCATATGTTCAGCTGAACTTGCCGCCTTGACTCTTTGCTGGAATTTACAAGAAATCACAACACAATTTAGAAAAAGTTAAGGGACTTTATGCTGACAGAATCAAAAGACACCCAATCAAAATATTAATATCAGGAAAGTCCCAAAAAATATGCAAAAAAATACTAATTAGTGAGTGAAGGCTAAGGCTCTGGAAGTCCCATGTTCAGATCCCCCCATTCCTAATGTATGCAAGTTCATTAATAGATATATATTATGTGTGTGTACGCGCACAAAAGAAAAGATTGATGATAAGTTTCTGCAAAACATATATGATGAATATCACAACCTTCTTAACAAATTCATCCTCCTCTTCGGCAGAAAAAGGCCGCTCACAGCATGGGCAAATGTGATGAGCACGGGCAACTCTTTCAAATGGATCAAACATTTGCCTCATGCCATCTGCAATGTTGTATTTGCTGCCGTAATGATCCAGAAATATTACTATTATTGCCACAGAAATGAAATTGAGAAATGAATACATATTCATAAAAGACAGAACATTGTTTCTGAAGTTAAGCGGAAGAACCTTTTATGAATATCTTTTTTCTCCTTAGCAGTCTCCAAGACTTTGGGATAGGAATCAATGATAAAAGATTGTTGATCCAAAGAATTTAGTCTGGCTTCAAGAAACCTCTTCCTTGCTGAATATAAATGAAAAAAAAAAACAAAGAGCACAAGTAAAAGTAGCATGAGTGGACAAACTTGAGATGTCACACCGATTACTGGTTCTAAGAATCTTATGTTCTTTCGAACCCAAGGCTATGCTCATGGACTCTTCATCGGTTAAAAGAGGTCCTTCTGGTCTAGGGAAGGTGCCTTGGTAGTTAGTGGGTCACTGGTATAACATTTATCAAGTTAATTATGTTGTGGTACATTTTCAGTTTTCCAGGATTGGACCTCAGTCATTGTCCCTTGGGCTTATTTTGTGTTTAGTGGATTTATTTGCCCTTGTGTATGGCTTTTAGCTCATAGAAGTTAGGTGTTGCTCCTATGTATAACAATTTTAAGAATCCAAGTCCAAGTAGGACAAGTTTGATTTTGCTTAGGCACCGTTTGATCGATACTTTTGCTATTTTCTTTTCACTTATTTTAATAGAAAAAAAAAAAACTGAAAACTGAACAAGGGGCAAAGAGCAAAAGGCAAAAGCCAGAGTCTTGGTATCATCCTAAGGATCTTAATTATTGATTAGTATTGAAAAACTTGTGCTTTAGTATTTCATCCCTCATTCTTCTCTCTCGACTGCTACAATGCATGGTATGCTAACCAAACCATATGAGTAATATTCGTAAACTGGCTATATCACATTTGCAGCTAACCAGAAACCTTTTTCCCTCAGTTCCAGACTCGAGAACAAATCTCAATTCATTTAAACCCTAACTTACCATTAGATTTAACATGGATATTAAATTTATAGTGTAGTAAACCTACTTATCAGAATCTTCAACCTCATAGAACAAACTTACAAGAACATTGGTATCATTGAACACTAGATAACAATGAAAATAAAAGCTATAAATGCCACTTACAGTCCATTTCTTTCTTATGTTTGGATAGGTTAGAATTTATTTCATCTATTTTCATCTGCAACAAATTTACTTCTTTCTCAGCTTCACCGGATTTTGAGCTTAATTCATCATATTCCATTTGAAGAGCCCTGCAGTAGGCATTAGCTCAAATTGAAGACAATACAATATAAAAGTATATAAAGGTATGAAAAGGCAAAATCAAAGTTCGAAGCACCTAGAAATATGAAGCCAAACAATAAAACATCTGAGGGGATCTTGAGTATTGAAAACAGTTAACGGGTGTCAACAGAAACCAAAAAGCAAGAAACTAAATTAGAATAGTTTCAGAACATATAAAATCCAAATTTCAAAAGGAAAATCAATGATCACAAATATCACCAAAAATATTTTCATTTTGTCACTATATGATGATTTACAAAAAAAAACACATCTTGTAGTTCATAGATTGCTGTCCTCCTGAACCCATACCTAGCATCAAAGCATCTACTTATTTACTCCAGTTCTGCAGATATAATGAATCCCTTGGTTCACAAGCATCTAACCTTGCGTAACAAAAGGTACATGTATCGGATTATATATAACCAAACCAGCACTAGATAATACGGTCAGCCACGTATAACGCAAGAAGTGTGAGCAAGTAATGATATATGGAAACATATCTACAAAATATCAGATTGTGGTAAAACAGACTCAACATTACCAACAAATTTATGTACATAAAGGATTTTATATAAGGCCAGTTAAAAAAGCACTAAACTTGGTGGGTAGGAAGAAACAACCGTAACCTCAAAAATAAAAGATTTCCATAGTACTTACTCATTTCAATTGCTTTTCATTTCAAAATTTCACCCAAAAAAGAAAATTATATATTCATTCAGTTTATAATAAATATTGCATATGTATATATTTTAGTATATCAAGAAATTCTGTCTAAAAATCACCATCAATTGGATGACCTAACATCATTAAAATAATGAAAGTGGAGATGATCATCCCGTTGAAGGGTGATACTATTGAGCTTGGTGATGTAAGATCACTACCATGTATAGTTACGAAGGTGATGCCAATTGATCCCATCAGGGAGAGCTCTATCACCATTACCCTTATCAAAATCTCAATCATAATAAAACCAACACAACAACACCCCCCCCCCCCCCCCCCCCCCCCCCGGGCCTAACTTTTTTCCTTCGCAATTGTATGTTACAGAATGAAGTAAGAAGTAATCTTGCTCAACAAACCTTACTGCCTGGGTAATTTCCCTTTTCAAATCTTTTTCAGGAGGAACCCTCCCTTTTAGAACTCCTTTAATCCTGTCCTTGTACTCCTCAATTCTGGAAAAAGTAAACAAATGTAAAGCTATTAGCTTCAACATGAAAAAGGAATAGACCCAAAAACAAATTAGAATGAGATTGATGAAAGGTAAAGCGGATTTACATCTTTTTGTGTTGTTTCTTCTTATTCTCCAATTCTCTCTTATTTATAGATAGCATCATTCTCTCCTCAGCATCACCGGCCAAGATGTCTCTCTCAAGACTAAGGACCTTAATCTTTTGATCTATGCCATATAATTCTTGCCCCTTTTGCTGTATGTTTTCTTCAAAGTTTCGTTCATCAAGTTGTTTTTTCTTTCTGTCCATCTCAATTTGCTGCCAAAAGCAAACTAAAGGGAATCAATACTTTTTATATTGCCAATAAGATTCACTAGAATGAGGTTTTCAAATCCCAAGCAAAACCATTGAGCAAGACTATACTCACCATATTCTTTTCTCTTTCATCAAGGTGAGAAAGACTGACATCCGAAATTTGACGTTCAAGTGAATCATGATCAATTTTCTTCTCTTCCAAACGTTTCAAAATAGAACTCTGAATTGTATCACATGTAAATGCTCATGTAAAATATGAGGATAAAGGAAGTTGAAAAATTGCATTTGCCTTCTCAGAGACAGACCTTGATCTCTAACTTTGCCTCCTTCTGAGCCTCAGCAATGTTCCAACGGTCATTTGCAGCAATGTAGCAATCCCATGCAGTCTTTAGCTTCATTTCATTTGATTTCTGAAATATGGTAAGTGATACTCAGATTAAGACCATCTGACAAGAATACATATTTATATTGGTGGAAACTTGAAAGGATAATCTCAATTTCTAAAATGCATCAACGAATGTTATATTGTTCATTATACAAAATTTGATCTCCGGTAATAAGGAAATAATAACAATTGCGCACATCTAGGGCAGAAGGAAGATGCATCGATTCATTAAAAAAAAATCACCTTTTTCTCATCCAAATCTTTATCAAGCTCCATTAGCCTCACTTCTATTTGATTCATGAGGTTTAAAGCAACTCCATCACTAAATGGGGAATTTGGAGTAGACCCTAAATTGAGCTGTTCATATAATCGCCGAATGGCTGAATCTCTTTCGACTTTCAACAGCACAAGATTCTGAATCAAAAGGTAAGTTAACCAGAATAAAATTCACACTATGGGTAGGTTTTATGATTATCATTTTTAAAAGATGTCCTGATCTTTTTGTAATACCTCCGCATCCCTTTGAAGCTTGCCAATCTCCCCAATATGTGTCTCTAATTTCCTTTGATAAGCAGCACTCTCGTCATTCAAGTCCTGCTGGTTAATTTCCATCTTCTGAATTTTATTCTCCAATAACATAATCCTTTCGTCAAACTTGGTTTTCCATTCCATCAATTCTTCATCAGTATCTGATAATAAAACACAAGAAAATATATGCTGCTTAAACAAAAAAATTTAGAGCACTTCCATAATGTAGGATTTACATAGCTCCCACAGAAAGGAAAAAAAAACCATTAGGAAAGAATCCTGCTTCTGCAGTTGAATTGACAAACCTTCATTTTCCTCGTCAAGAACTTGAAATTTATTAACCTGCTCCTTGAACAAAGTGCTCCTTTCAGCAGTCTTTGTTGATTTCTGGTCCAATAGCTTTCGAATATCTTTCAGTGTTGCTTCAGCATTATGAATCTTAGCATCCAGGTTATCAATGTTCTTTTCCAATTCCTGTATTTGGCTTTTCAAAGATTCTGTTTTCTCTTGATCTTGAGCAATGCTTTCTCGAAGCTGTATGAAGAACCATATCAAGAAAATTCCTTTAAGTTGAGGTTCATAAGATGTTGAATATTATGGTAAAAATAAACCCAAACCCTACTGTAAAAGTATGGATTATCTCCCTGTGAACAAATAAAATATCATATTAGCTCCAACATTTCCAATACCTACTTTCCCTCTTGATTTGGCTAACCTTGCCAACTTCAAAGACTCACTCACTTCATCACATAGTCATTTTCTAAACATTCATGACACAAATTTAAGAAGGAAAATCTTGGTTTTAGATACACAATGTTTCTGCATTCCTGCCAGGACAGAAATTTAGCTTCACCACAGCTAAAACAAAAAGAAAGAAACTAGAATGCTAAAACTGTCAAGAATATTATTGGAAAGTCAACTGCTGTTTTAATTAATTTGTTATTTTAGGAAATTAGTATATATGTGTATCCCTAGCATTAAGGTTAGAGAATCACTCGATTATAGATTCTATTAATTAGAATAATATCTAAGATTATGAGTGATATACTTTCTTATTTAGTTAGAAGTTCTTTGTATATAAATAGGGTACCTATGTACAGTTTTATCTTAAGTCTTTTCAATACAATACTTTGATTTCCTACATGGTATCAGAGCTTTAGGTTTTTTTTTTCTTGGAAATCAGTCACTTTTTCAGCCTTCATTGCTGATTTTCTGCAGTTTCTTCTTCAGCCTTCATTGCTGATTTTTTTGCCTTAGGCCTTCATAGCCATTTTCTCATCCAGCCTTCATCACGAAAATTTGTTTTTGTTCATCTCTATAGGTTCGGTTCTGGTTCTATTGTTCCAGCCTTCATCACTGTTGTCTTTGCTCTGTTTTCTAAAGACAAAACAGAGTATTTCATGTGTTCTTTTTTATCAGCCTTCATAGCTGAATTTTTCCTCTGTTCTTCATCATTGGTGGTTTCTCTTTGTTGCTTGGCCTTCATTGCCGATTTATCCCTGATTCTCACCTATCCTTCAGCAAGTTTTGATTTGTGAAAGATGTCAAAAGTTGCAGAAACAACCACTGCAGCACCAAAGGAGTTGGGCAGTCTCAACAAAGAAGAGATTGAAAAGCTGAGAAATCTCCTAAGTATCCTCGAAAAACCTTCAGGTACCTATTCATTGATACATTCAGGTAAACTTCCAACCTCTCACGCTTTAAATGCCTCAGATAGAACCTTTAAACATTTGTGGATTATTGATTCAGGAACCACAGATCATATGACTCATTCCTTTCAAAACTTTAGTTCATATTCACCTTGTTCTAGTAGTAGGAAAATTGCTACTGCCGATGGCTCCTTGGCCACGGTAGCTGGGGTAGGAGAAATAAAAATCAGTCCTAACCTTACTTTGAAAAATGTCCTACATGTTCCCAAATTGTCCACCAATCTTTTATCAATATCCAAGCTTTCTCATGACATGAATTGCAAAGTAACTTTTTTTCCATCTTATTGTCTATTTCAAGACCAGGGCTCGGGAATGATGATTGGACGTGCTAAGGAGAAGGACGGATTATACTATCTTGAGGAATTAGAGAAATCGAAAGTTGGTAAGTGGAACCAGCCCCTAACCTACCTTTCTGGACAAAACCTCACCAATAAAGACACAATTTGGCTTCACCATTTTAGGCTCGGACATCCTTCTTTTTCAACCCTTGAAATTATGTTCCCTTCTTTGTTCAAAGGACTAGTTGATAAGCAGTTTCATTGCGATGCATGTGAACTTGCAAAACACAGACGTGCTACCTTTCCCACCAATAACAAAAGAAGCCTTTTTCCTTTTGAGTTGATTCATAGTGATATATGGGGTCCAACTACAATTCCAAATATTTCTGGGGCACGTTGGTTTGTTTCATTTATTGATGATTGTACAAGAGTTACCTGGATATTTCTGCTTAAATCAAAATCTGATGTGAGTGATATCCTCCCAAACTTCTTTTCCATGATAAAAAACCAATTTGGGGTCCAAATCAAAAGGTTTAGGTCAGATAATGCAAAAGATTATTTCAACCAAACACTTTCCCCATATTTTCAACAAAAAGGTATTATTCATGAGTCATCCTGTGTCTCTACTCCACAACAAAATGGAGTTGCAGAAAGGAAAAATGGCCATCTCCTAAACACTACCCGAGCATTATTATTTCATAAAAATGTGCCAAAATACCTTTGGGGGGAAGCAGTTCTTACAGCCACACATGTCATAAACAGGTTACCATCCCGAGTGTTAAACTTCAAGAGTCCCATGGAGGTATTGTCTCACTTTTATCCAAGTCTCCGTACAACAAACCATCTTGTTCCTAGAGTATTTGGGTGTGTCTCATTTGTTCATGTCCATAGCCAAAATAGAGGAAAGTTAGACCCTAGAGCTATCAAGTGTGTCTTTGTGGGATACTCTTCAACACAGAAAGGATACAAGTGCTATCACCCACCTACTAAAAAACTCCTAATCTCAGCAGATGTTACCTTCATTGAAACAGAACCATATTTCACTCAGCCCTATCTTCAAAGGGAGACAACATTTGTGGAAGATAAGGATCAAGACTTCTTTCTCCTTGACTTGCCGTCATCATCTTCTAAATTCCAACCCGAGACCAAGACCTCCGCTGAAGTTACAATTAAGCAACCTGAGCCTCCTCCTTCACAAACCCAAAATGAGCCCTCCTTACAACCTAGTTCACAAGCAGATGGGGGAAAGGCCACTACTAACAATCGGTTCTCACAGGTTTACTCAAGAAGGAAAAGTCTAGCTCCTGAACCAAGGCCGGACCAATCATCAGACTCAAATCCTGGAAATGAGGTAATATCTTCTAGCTCTACTCCTCAAAGTGATTCCTTATCTAACATTGATTTACCTATAGCCCTTAGGAAAGGAACTAGAGAGTGCACAAAACATCCATTATACCCAATATCCCATTTTGTGTCCTTTGAAAAATGCTCTCCATCTCACCGAAGTTTCCTTACAAACATAAACACAATATCCATTCCCAAAACATTATCAGAGGCTTTAAATTGTGAAAATTGGAAGAATGCTATGAATGTTGAAATGCAAGCCCTGGAGAAGAACAATACTTGGGAGATTGTGGAGCTACCAAGAGGAAAGAAAGCAGTGGGATGTAAGTGGGTCTTTACAGTTAAGTATAAAGCAGATGGAACACTTGAGAGGTACAAAGCTAGGTTGGTGGCTAAAGGATACACACAGACATATGGGATAGATTACCAAGAAACCTTTGCTCCGGTTGCCAAGATGAATACGGTGAGAATTCTTTTGTCTCTAGCAGTTAACTTTGATTGGCCTTTACAACAGTTTGATGTAGAAAATGCATTTTTGCACGGAGATCTTGAAATGGAAATCTACATGGAAATACCCCCTGGATTCAATAGAAACATGGCTGCAAATAAGGTTTGCAAGCTCAAGAAGGCACTATATGGCCTAAAACAGTCACCAAGAGCTTGGTTTGGGAGATTTGCCAAGGTAATGCATTCCATGGGGTACAAGCAGAGCCAAGGGGATCACACCCTATTCATAAAACACTCAGGTTCAGAGGGAGTTACTGCTCTCATTGTCTATGTTGATGATATCATAGTGACGGGAAATAATGAAAAGGAAAGGCAGAACTTGGGAAGATGTTTGGCAAAGGAGTTCGAGATTAAGGAACTAGGAAACTTGAAATATTTTTTGGGCATTGAAGTGGCAAGGTCAAAACAAGGGATCTTTATATCCCAACAAAAGTATGTCCTTGATCTCTTGAAAGACACGGGAAAGTTGGCGTGCAAACCATCCAGCACCAGCACACCAATTGATCCTAATCATAAACTTGGGGAAGTAGAGGGAGACAATGCTACAGACAAAGAATCATATCAGAGACTGGTTGGTAGACTAATCTACCTATCCCACACACGGCCTGATATTGCCTATACAGTTAGTGTGGTGAGCCAATTTATGCACAACCCTAAGGAACTCCATTTGCATGCAGTTCATAGAATATTGCACTATCTCAAGGGAACTCCAGGAAAGGGAATTTTGTTCAAAAAAGGTGATAAGCTCACTTTGGAGGCCTACACCGACGCCGACTACGCAAGCTCAGTGGTTGATAGAAGATCCACCACGGGTTACTGCACCTTTTTGGGAGGAAACTTAGTTACTTGGAGGAGCAAAAAGCAGAATGTTGTGGCAAGATCAAGTGCAGAATCAGAATTTCGGGCAATGGCACAAGGTGTATGTGAGCTACTATGGTTGAAGATCATTTTGGAAGATCTAAGACTCAAGTGGGATGGCCCTATGAAGCTCTACTGTGATAACAAATCTGCAATTAGCATCGCACACAATCCTGTGCAGCATGACAGGACAAAACATATTGAAGTTGACAGACATTTCATTAAGGAGAAGCTTGACAGTAGTCTCATTTGCACACCCTATGTACCAAGCGAATCACAGCTAGCAGATGTTCTAACCAAGGGACTTAACAATCCACTCTTCCACAAGATTGTAACCAAGCTGGGAATGGACAATGTTTATTCACCAGCTTGAGAGGGAGTGTCAAGAATATTATTGGAAAGTCAACTGCTGTTTTAATTAATTTGTTATTTTAGGAAATTAGTATATATGTGTATCCCTAGCATTAAGGTTAGAGAATCACTCGATTATAGATTCTATTAATTAGAATAATATCTAGGATTATGAGTGATATACTTTCCTATTTAGTTAGAAGTTCTTTGTATATAAATAGGGTACCTATGTACAGTTTTATCTTAAGTCTTTTCAATACAATACTTTGATTTCCTACAAAAACAATGGGCAAACATGCATCAAGTTGCACCATCATCAAATTATCAAACAAGAAAATGAACAAGTTACAAGATTAAGGCAAAAACCAAGAAATTAAACCATCGCTTCAAAGCAAAGCCAATTTGTTGATATCTTTAGTTTGATTCATTCTAGCCTTGAAGAGAATGGACACAATGCATGCATGTCAATCTACAAACCACATGACAAAGTAGTGAGGAAATCAGTAATTAGAAATATACATATATATATATATATAATATCAGAAAACAGGCATTACTAGCTATATGAGTTGCAAGTGCTTAAGGATGTTGCCTTCAATATGTGTTAAGATATATATCCACACCTAAAACTCAAAATCTGGACTATCAACACAGCCTATAGCTCTAATAAAGTACAAAATAAAGCAAATAGCATGTGTCTTCTCCCATATGATTTATATAAAGGGAAAAAAAAGGGGGGGGGGGGGGGGGGTGTCATCTATGATTTCTGAAGAAAGATATTGCGGAACACTAGCAGGACAATCATCGTAATACCTCATCAAAATAGTTCTTAGTTGTACATTAGCATACAAACATTCACTGGCAAAGATTTTCTGGTCGTGTTACCATCAGTCATGATCTCTAGAAGTCTCCACACCCAAGGATAGAGCTAGTTATTCCAAACTCCAACATAATCGACAATTCCAATGATTAAACTTGTCTCAGAAATAATTGATTTAACTTGTGCAATAAAGTCAGAATATTAAAGGATATAAACAAAAATTAAGGTTAAGGATAAGGAAGCAAAGAAAAATAAAGGTGAAAACTTCAAGCACTTTAATGAAACAAGGGGTTATATGAAATAAGCTGAAGAAATAATTCTTGAATATTTTACTTCATTTAAATTTTCGTTTTTCTTTTGCATTGCTAATTTGAAACCTTATTTAGGCTTATAAGTTGACAAAAAAAAAATGCTCCCCAGAAAAAATAATAATAATAAAATACCCAATCAAGGTCAATTCCTTTAGTTAGGAATAGACGAAACAAGGAGAAAATGAGGATAAATAGAGGAAATTACTCTTCAATGATTTTAATTTGTTCAAAATTGTTACCTCTATCACATCCCTATTGTGAAACCTTCTTTAGGATTAGAATATAAAACACTTCAAAAACGGTTAATTATGCCAATCATCCTAGAACTAAAAGAAACATAATATTGCAAATAACTTCTAAAACTGATCTAAACCTCCAAGCTAATTTGACACTAACTTTTAATGAAAATAATACAAAATGCATATCCGATATAATTCCCACACATACATCAATCTTCTAGTTTCTAGAAGAGAAGAGGGAAAAAAAGTAGTGAGAAAAAGAAGAGAGAAAGAGGTAGACAAACAGATGGAGAAAAAAAGAGAAACAGGGAGAAAAAGAAGAATAGATGGAACCCATAAAACCTAATCTAAACACGAAAAACAGAGAACCTTATTCGTAAATCAAAGCCTAAGAATGCACCGAGATGGACCTCAATCAGTTTCCTTCTTTATTTATCCCTCTTCCAGATTTCTATATAAGTTTTGACAAATGATGATTTGTCATGATGCCAATATGTAGATTATATCACTTAAGGACAAAGATTCTTTATGTTTTTCACTAAAATAAAATTGAATTCCACCCCCCACCCCCAATACACTTTTTGTTAACAAAAACCAGCATCATTAAACACTTGTAAAACACAATCAATCACTAGTTGAATGATAGAAAACAGTATATGTCATGTGGTTTATGCCATGATGTAGGCCTCAAGAGTTTACGGTTTACTATTTAACATGAGAGCAACACTACCTGAGCAGAAAATATAAACAAATACTGAATGGGAGGAAGAAGAAACAGGGTTAAATAATGAAAAAGGAAAGAAATGAAAAATAATATCCACCTTATATGCAGCATCTTTCAAGGTCTGCAAGTGCTCCAGTTTTAGCTTGTAAGCCTTTATCTCTTGAGCCTGATCCTTGTGAAGCTTTTTTATGACCTCCAAGGCTTTTGTATATCTGTTTACGGGCAGTCATTAACAAAAAGAATATCTTAATACAATGAAGTTGCCCAAATAGAGAATTCCTTTTGAGGCTAAGTAAGCAAATCAGATATTGCAGTGGGGAATTGTATATGTACTTCAGGAAAGACATCCAACATGAAACAAAAACCATGCAGGGAAATCCACTTTATTAAGACAAGCAAGTGTAACAGACATTAAATATCCAGAACTTCCATTTCCAATATATGAACACTATCCTACAACACAAAAAGTACATCATCACCATCAAAGCCTTTATCCTAATACTGGGGTAGGTTATATAAACCAATATATAACAAAAAGTACATAAATATGAAAACTATGATTCAATCCTACCAAGATTGACATTAAATGCTTCAGAGTATTTGATGAAATTCTCAACTTGCAACAAAGAACTCAAGGAAAAAAGTCCTAAGTAAATGTTCTTGCTCCTAAAAAATTCCGTCACTCTTCCTTGGCAAGATTATCTCAGAACCATTCTGGAGCTTGAGTGTCTCATAAAATGAGCCAATTTCCATATAATTCAAGTCTAGCCCTTCTCTTGTATGGTGAACACTATTTATGGATACTGCAACTTCCAACCAAATAAAACAAGGCTCTTGAAATAAATATTAGTATATAATAAATTTAGAGACCATGCACAGAAAGACTTCTAAGGAAAACGAGAAGTTCCAAAAATTTAAAATATGCCAGCTAGCTAACAGATGCACTGCCGGATGCGATACAAAGTAGAATCTAAACAATATGATAAAATCTTAGAATAAAGTAATTTTTATGATTTTCACAAGGGAGCTTCAGTAAAGGAAAAGAACTCCCAAATCATACAAATAAAAGACTTTTAGCACAAATCAGTGCCTTTGTCATCAAAATGCTTCACAGTACAAATAGGATGTTCTAAAAGATCTTGTATTAAAGTCCTAAAAGGCAAGTTTCAGTAGTTAGCCAAACACAAAAGTGCAGGTTTAACTACAA
This sequence comes from Heritiera littoralis, assembly GCA_031772115.1. Lineage (NCBI taxonomy): Eukaryota > Viridiplantae > Streptophyta > Magnoliopsida > Malvales > Malvaceae > Heritiera > Heritiera littoralis. The sequence goes on from JAPDPK010000058.1 coordinate 975,104, forward strand.
ACATCAAACGCATATTGTTGCCAACTCAGCAACGCAATTAAATCGTAAAGCAGCGATGTGCACAGTGACAAGCATATAAAGAGATGTGAATCACTCATAACCTATTACTTTCTATGGATCACAAATATATCAAAAGCATTCAAGAGATGAGAGAAAGCTAATCTTGGATCCTTGGCACATAACTTGGAGATAAAAAATTTTGAATACAAAGACAAAAGGATAAAAGGGTGCTTCTGTACACTAGACATAACAAAAGAAATCCAAAGACATTGATAAAAGCATAATTGCATGGGCAACGGGTAGTACACAACTAATCTCAATATTGAGAGGGAAATGCTCTTTTTAGGGAAAAAAACAAACAGCATACCTTGTAGCAGAGAAGATATCATCAAACTTCTTTTTCAAAGTCGAAGGATCTTGTAAAGGCCAATTGGCCTCATCTTGGTGTACAAATATCACATTTTCCAGAATAGCTTTTGAGACACCCATCAGAGCTGGTATTTCTCGGTCCATGTCTGCACATCTATAGCTGAGGCAAACTTTCTGCAGTTCATAAACAAACAAGAAAAATAAGTACAATCAGTGGATTTGTACAACATAATGCAAGCTACACATGAAATTGACTAATGCAGCAAAATAAAACCACACTACAATTATTTAGGAGAGAATCTAAGCAACACCAGCTTGCTCAACACTTTGAATAAAGGCTACCTAACTCAAAAGGGAAACTTCATACAGCAACCACTAAAATATTACTTTGATCTTTAGTCTAAACCAACCATGAATACCTCCAGCCCATAGCCAAAGTTATTATTTATTCATTCAATCACATATCTCACTGAAGGTTAACAGAACCATGCAATCCCTAGCCCTTCAAAATGCACAACAAATAATTTCCGAACTTGACACCGAAAAAAATAATACATACAGTAATTCTTTTTGACTTTATTCATGACAGTTACATAATTATCAATAGCCCATTTAAAAACATCCCTGATATTGATAATTAATCAAACAGGTCATTCTTTTGATCATGCATATTCTAACAACAAAAGAAATCTGCTTTTCATGTAGCAACAAAAAAGGTGTCCTTGTTTTAGAATTTAACGAATCAACCAGGTGGGAACTCACTTGTCAAGTTCCCAAAGACAGAACAATAAACTATAACAAAGGCTCGAAGAGTCCATGATATAAAAGATCAAGCAAAACACAAGAAATTTGAATATAATTACCATTATAATCACAACATTATTTTAGAATGAGTCTGTAACAATGCTCCATATACACATATTACATAAAAAACATAAGGGTGTTTAGTTGTATGATTCATAGAAGAACTTATGTGAAATAAAATCTTTCCTATAATAACTAAGATAATCTAAAACAATAAAAATAAATTTATTTGAAACAAGTAGGATTGCTCAAAGAATATTTTCTTTAACCTCTCCAGTGTGTGGATTTATTGTTTGAAGGACGCTCTCAATTGCTTTATACTCCATCTTCGATGCCTTTTGCGTCAATTGGAATGACCTTATACACACCACATCTTTTCCTGCAGCTGTCTTGAACCGCAGCTTAATTTGCCCCTTTGTCTCCGTCTCCCCTGCAACCTACATACAAAGTAAACATGCCCCTATAGTAATTCCTTCTAGTCTAGAAATTATAAAACAAAACACATAGTTTACTCAGACTCCGTTTAATTCCTACTTTTGCTACTTGCTTTACAACTACTTACATTTTCTTCCTAAAAAATTGCAAAAAAGCAAAACCATATTTAATTGAAGATGAGTAAATGGCTAGAACGTAACACATAATGAAACACAGTTGTTCCTATGAAAGCAAAACCATGCATTTTGCCGCTATTATCAAAAGCTAAAACTTTTAATTCTTTAAAAATTTTATATTATATTAATCAAAATGACAATATAAAAGAAAAAAAAGTGAAGAAGGGTACCTTGGGATCATGAATGAAACTATGACCAGACCTTGCATTTGGAGGCAACTCCCCCGTGCAAGAAAGCTTCAAGCACTCTATAATTGTCTGCAAAAACCCAAAAAATAAAAAATAAAAAAAGAGAAACCCATTAAAAATAACTATATAACGAATCAATAGATTCAAAAAGGAAGTGGGTTATTACAGTTTTGCCAGCGCCATTGGGACCAACGATTAGGGTTAAGGGTTTAAAGAAAGTGATGACGTTTCTGTTTTCCGGGTCGAAACTCCGGATTCCTTTTATCAACATTTTATCCACCGTACTCATCTTTTTTTCCTTCTTCTAAACTCTGGGATGTGTGTTACCGACGAAGAAGCAAAACCATGAAAGCTGAAAAAAAGGGTTTCATGCAAAAATGGTTTTCTGATTCTTGTGGGAATGTTTAAGCAGAAGATGAAGAGACTGGAACTATAGAGTGAGTGAGACACTGAGTCAAGGTTGGGTTGAAGAGGAGAGGCAGAAGAGGTAAAAAATGAGGCATTTTGACGAATGCTATAGGAATGGCCGGACAGGGGCACTTCCACGGTAGTAATATTAAAATTTTCTACCTTAATAGGAGTTTAATTTAATATCAAAATTTAAGAGTGATTCCTACTAAAAAAAATTAAAGAGTGGTCCTGTTTACACTTATAAAATTAAGTTTAAGCCCTTATTTTAAACATTTTTTCATATCAAAATATCTTTAATAAAAATACAATTTTATCTTTATCTATAAGAAAAAAAATTTTGATACTCTTAAAAATTCATATTACTGTAGTGTTTAATTTTTTTGACAAAAAAAATGAATCAAAAAGAAAAAACACACCGATGTTTATTTGATTAAGTGGAAAAAGCTTGGTACCCTTTAAACAAGATCTCAAGTTCTAGTCTTGTGGATAGAAAAAACAGTATTGAGAGAGCTTCTCCCGAATGGATCCAATCTTGCTCGACTCCGGATTAATGGAGACCTAAAATAACCTTCAGATACCGATAAGTATTTAAAAAAAAAAAAGAAAAAACACAAAAACATTACGAGAGTCTTCCATAGCACTGCTTAAACTGCTTGTGCTGGAAACAGGGCATGACAAGGTTATGGGAAAGGTAATTCCCATACTTACTATCAGCCAAATACATTGGTTTCACATTATCAAGGGGATCATTAAAAGGTTGTTTTTTTTTTTTTTGTGGTTTCCATATCTAAACATGGTGAACCCTTTCTTATTAGATATGGCAAAACACATTGGACTTCAGACGCCACACAAATGAGAGAAGAAAATAACACTGAGCCCAAAGTTGACCTGACTGAAGTAACAAGTCAAGCCCAAGAATTGGGTTCCTTGGCTTCCATCTTCTTGGCTACACATGAAGCTTTAGTCAAGACTCCAAGCCTTAAAATTGCTCTGAGCCCTACCTGATTTAAGTTTGTTCCACCAAGTTTCATAGCTCATGTGTCAATCTTTAAAACACTGCTAGAAAAAGTCTTATAAAATACGTAAAAATATTTACTATAATTAATGAAAGCACAGATACTCAAATATTTTTAACTAAGGTTTTATAATTTTACTCGCGTTTTCAGATTTCATAAATTATGGGTCTAATTATGTTTATATAAAAAGATAGTCTAAGGTAATAAAGACCACATTTAACTTGAACATAATTAAACAAAAACTACCATTTTATTATATTATATTATAGAATATGGAAAGGCTTGTGTTATATGTAAATTGAATGTGATTTTTTGTTTCAAATGTAGTATTTTGTGGTTAGGCCTGTTTCGTCTTCGAAGATAAACTAGTGTTCATTATTCAAATATAGCCTTTTGTAACTCAATGTTTCATCTTCTAATATTCAAGTACATTGAAAATCATTGCAAGTTTAGCTTTTAAGCAAAGATACTGCAACATCATTTATAAATAAATATATTGTATTTGTATAAATTAAATCACGATTTTTATTTATTAATAGATTATGATTTTAGTATTTAAATATACTCCAAAAGCTAGAACTCATGCTATGTTGCATTTTTTGAATCTAAGGACTTTCAGAACACAAATTGTAATTTTTTTATTCAATGTAATGTAATCATGATTATCTTTAACTAAAAGTTTATTACCTTGTGGTAGCCGAGGTCCATAAATGATCTCATTTAAAGGTCCTAAATCAGTCCAATTATATGTCCAAAATAGAATTCGAAAGCTATTTTCAGGAATCCATTTAATTCCTTTTTTATCAAGATATTTCCTTTCCTGATACCAGCCCAAATTGGTGAGCATGCTTTGGTTTTGAATTCTCCATTGCTTTTAAAATTTTTACCCACATGCTGTCATTTTCCATTATGAATCTCCATCCCATTTTTTTTTTTTTGGTTACAATCTCCATCCCATCTTTGCCATATCCCATCTTTTATTTTTTCCTTAGAAACAGTATTTCTCTTCTTCAGATCTGATCTCACATTTATCACATGTTGTCCTTGAGCTTTTGAAGTTGTGCTATAGTCAACAAAGCAGCTGTTGTCACGTATCTGTACTCTTAATCATAAATTTCATTCCGTGCAAATATTCAGTAAATGCGAAATTCAAATATTAATATTTACAATCATTTTTATTTTTAGATTTTTGACCTCTTACATATCAAAAGATAATTAAAAGATGTCATCTAAAAATCAATGCTAAAGATTTTGCAGGGAAATTTCACTTCGAATTCAACAAAGAACAAGTGAAAATCAAAGATGGGCCAGCTGGTGGTGGGTGACATTTCAATGACATCTTTTTAACAGCCAACTTGTTCGACCATGTCGACAAAATAACATTCCTGTACAGAATTTCTCGGTGGGGGTGGCATTAGGAAATAGTACAGTAAATATATATATATATATATATATATATATATATATATGTAAACACTTTAGAAAAAAGGGGCAAATGTGTGGAGTTGATTTGTGACAATTTAAGCAGCAAAAGTGGACTTGTCCCTTTTCCAATTTCAGCTTTCAGGGATGTCCACTTGATATAGGTATTTTTAAGATATTTATTTAGTTTATATTTTAATATTTAAATGCGTTGATTATCTGAATATTTTAATTTTTCTATTCGACTGTTATGAGATGTATGAAGTGTTACTTAAAATTACGTTTGGAGGACATTGCTATTAATGGAGTTAGTGTCTTTTTTCATTGGATCTTAATTTTCTTTCTTAAAACATTCCTGTTTAATTATTCACTTTTTTCTAAGTAGATCTTCAATTCATTTCTGAATTTAGCTTCCAGGGATCAAAGAAAGTGAGAAATCCATTGTTAAAGCTAATTAAGGGCACCATGTCTTCAACATTCCTTATTACTTTTTACCAATTATCTCGACCCTTTCTTAATTAAATTTTGGTAAAGCATTATTTTTAAAAAATCGAAATCATTGTCACAATTAATATCCACCAAATTACACCAAATGTTGAGAAGAAAAAAGTGTAATACCAAAGTGACGCCCTAAGTTCTAATCAATTACTTAATTGGAACAAGGACATACACCTTCAACAGGAGAACCTCATTACCGACAGTTTATGGTTAGCGGCGGAATTTGAGCATATCACAATTTCTTTTATCTACAAAGAAGCAAATCAAACAACAAATGTTTTGCCGCTCCCACCGACAAAAACAATAGAATCCAAAATTTACTACATGTTATTTTATCCACATAAACGATTTAACGTGATTTCAGATATTAGTTCATATAATTTACTCTAATTTATTAAAATAAAAGCTCTGATGATGACGACGATACACCTGTTATTTTATCACCAAATTTGTTTTTGATAGCTGTAATAATTTTATTCCCCGTCTTATAAGAACTACTGTTGCTTGTAAATTTCAGTTGCAATAAATAAATAATGCAAATCCTGCCTTTTTAGTTAAAAAGAAGTTTGTTTGTCTTCATGGAAAGCATTTAAGTACTTTAGGCTTTAAGAAGAGGACGAATGCTTATTATATATAAATATATGTATACATACATTAGGAGGCCCATGCTTGAGGTGTTTTTGCCACATTTGAGTATAAATGTGAAGATGTAATGGTGCGTACATCCGTGCATGTGCGTGGGCCTTCCGCTACATCATGTCTCTTTCAAGCTTCAATCTCCGTCTCAGAGTAGTCGTTTTTATACTATAACGTACAGCCGATGGCCATGTGAAAATAGACAATGAGATCCCATTCCTCGACCCAACGCCCCCCAGAACCATGAATCCTAAGTGCACGCATGAACAAAACTTAAGAAACTGATTCTGACAGGTAATTTAACCTTGCCCCATGCAGACAGATTACAAATCTATAGATTAATATAGATGTAACAAAAAAAATGAAGAAATAAGAAAGTAGAAAGTGATTTTTTTGTGTGTTTGTTTAGTATAAAAGATGAAAAATGCATGAAAAAAAAAAGATGTTAAAGTAACAATTGAAATTACTTTGTGTTCGACTTATTTTGGCTTAATATACAAATATGTCATTCACGTTTGCTATAAAATAGAATTAAACCTCAACGTTTAATTGCTTGTAAATCAATTTTAAATATTGTAAAATAACAGAATTAAATACATTTTCATTAAATTCTTTAATTTCTGTTACCCTTGCACGGTATAAAACTTAACGATGTTAGAAGAATTTAACGAAAGTGTCTTTAATTCTATTATTTTGAAATATTTAGAACTGATTTTTATGTAATTAAATGTTGAACGTATAATTTCATTTTGTGATAAACATGAAGAGCATATTTGGATATTAAGTCACTTTTTTTTTTGGTAAAAATGGAATTTTTTATTTGGAAAAATGAAAAATGTAGGTGGTGATTTGAACTTTTGACTTATAAATTTTCACACTTAAAAAATAAAGATATAATGATTTTAACTAATATTCAAAATAATTAACCTTGAAGAAGTTTGGTTGTCCTTGACAATACAATGGTACATAGCAACGAGAAATTCAGACAAGTTGAAAAGCTGAAAAGGCCATGACCGAAACTCTTGGGATAATTAGCCTAATCACACTCGCACATCAAGGAGCTGAAGTGAACATTTCAACAAACATGCAAAGTTTCAATCTTTTGAGTAAAAAGACAGCCCATGCCTAAGTGTTGAAAGCTCACATGACAAGGAACCGACATCAAATCAGAGTAAACTTCCCTAGACAATGCACCAATTTGTTGACTATTGCCGTCTCAACAATTGCATGCCCCTACTGTCTCCATCAGTTTGTCATCTGGATTCAGCTCCATCATAATTGAGTATTTGCATGGTCAAGAAAATTAATTAAATGAGTGATAGTGATAAAACCCATATATCCAATTCCTTATGTGTTAACCATACCTTTCGCTTCTTAAATTTTCTTGTAAAGTGTTGATTATTTCTTTGGTACAGACCTTTACTTCATGATGAGAACGACATAAAAATCTAGTATTATATGAAAATTTTTAAATGAAAATTTTTAAATGAAATCCTCATTTTGCTTAATTATTGCAATCAAAACTTTTTATTTTTAGTTTAGAACAAAATTATATTTGCTAATCTAAATAAAATTACTAAATTAACCTTAACTAAAAAAAATTTCTACTTTTTTCATCCTCTTGTTCCTCCTCTTCATTTTCTTCTTCAAATCTTCATATTCAACCTTAACCCTATGTTTGGATAGATATTAGAAAAGGATAGGAAAGGAAGAGAAAGGAATGTAAAGTGAAGGAAAGAAAAGGAAAAGAAAGGGTACATGTATCCCTTGTTTGGATAGCTAAAAATTGATAAGGGAAAGGAAAGGAAAGTAATATTAAAAAACCTTGTTTGGTTAAACAGTAAAAAGTAAAGGAAAGGATTAACTATAATGTTTTTTTCCAATTATAATCTTTTGTTTTTAATAGATTGGACTATATATATGCTTTTTATCTAGAGAACATGTTAACTCAAGAAACAAAAGCTGCCATATGCTGACCGACTTTGAGCAGTGTACTCTAGCAAAGATTTTTTTGGCTTGTCACATCGTATGAATAGTGAATAAATAAAAAATATCAAAATTTGTTTGTCAGAAAAAATAATAACATTAGAACATGTCAACCTGAAACCTTCATTGAAATCCTCAATGATAACATTAAAACATGCTCAAGAATGATATAATAAATTTTTTAAAAAAAATATATAACAAGCACCAAATTTGTTTATAATAAAACATAATAAGCTATCAATTATAATTCATAATTAAATAGTATGTAGATCAATAAAATAATTTATTTTGTCTAACACAAACTTATTCTATCAAGATAAAAAAAAAACACTAAATTTTTCATCTTGATAAAAATAATTTATTTCAACAAATTAAAACTTATTTAGCAAAAAAATTCTCAATGTCTTCAATGGCTTGAGGAACCAAAAACCAACTTTTCAACTACTTCCTTTCTTTTCTCCCATGGGCATCCAAGTACTGCTTTTACTTTCTCATTATCGATAAAGTAAAGGTACGCATCGGTGATCAATTGTGAGTCAATTCCTATCTTCTCCAAAAGATTCCAAATTTCATTTTCTGACATTGGAACAGCACGACTGTTGATCTTTTCATATGTAGCATTTCCAGCAGCAAGTGCCTTAGCAACCATGTCAAACCCCTCACGAATAAGTTCACAGTCTTTTTCATCTTTTGATTTTTTAGCTTTTTTATTCGTTGAACTACTCGGAATATCGATAGGAGTTCTAGTAGGAGCCCTAGGGGACGTCATGATATCAATGTACTCATCACCTAAAGCATCAAAATTCTCCAACGTTACCTCATTCTGGGAGATCAAATTATCAATATTATCAATATTCTCTCTTAGCTCCTCATCTATCCTAGAAGACTGATTTTGCTTTCTCATTTCTGTTGCAGTCTCAGCATGCTCTCCAGTAGCTCGATCATTTCCATAAAGAACCACCATCTTGTCATAATTTGGAATGGGTTTAGTCATCCACTCCTCGACATGAGGATGTGCCTAAAAATTTTATAAGTAATGTATTGTAAGAAAATAAATATTAAAATAACAGTTAAATCTATAATTTTTAAAATTTAATTTTACTAAAATTTACCTCAATCAATCTCTGCCAAACTTCAGGCTCAGCACCCCATAACTTGGTAACTGGATTCCAAGAAAATCCACTCATCCCTTGTGTGATATCCTCGTCACTACCAAATAACATATAACTTTTTCTTTCACCTACAATTTGATTAGGCTTGTTTGTCAATGTCATCCTTTCTTCTTCTTATACTTTATGCTTTATTACTTATAGCATGATATCAATTTCACATGAATGTATTTTTCATATATACATGCGTCAAATACATCAGGATCTCACGTTTCTTACATAACCTATATCCCCAAACAACTAATATACATTATTGTAGTACTGTACTGTACAATAGCTGAAATACAAACGATTGAGTATACCTTCAGGAATTATAGAGAAGCGTATCTCGAAGGTACACTATAATATCTCAAAATTAGGCTCCTCTATTTGGAGCAGAATTCACTTCAAGTAATCTGTATGAAAAATGATTGTAAAGGGGTGAGTTTACGCATGGTAAGAAATATATATAAAAGAGCATATTATGTCACTATATGCTAGTTTCCTACTTAGCTCTATAATGTCATGTGAAAACTTTGAGATCAAATATCAAGTAGATGATTAATCAAATCTCATAAATCATTTTCATATAGTCAAGAAATTTACAAAACAGATATTCAAGTAAAGCAGATAAGGGTATATGCATCATCATATAATTCTCTTACATATATTCAAATAATTCAAATACCTGCATATGCCTTAAATCACTTGAAATCATATATATATATATATATATATATATATATATATATACAGATATCTTTCAAATCAAGTGGAGACTATTAACATTTCAACAGAATCATGCACTAGATAATATCCCGTGAGGGCAGGTGGCATACCCATATAAGGGCCAGGAATCCTCCCTTAGCTAAACATATAACAGAGACAATTGGCCAATGTCGATAGGCCACAGTGAACACTAATCAGGTGACATCTGTGGCACTGAGGATCGGACTAGGGTTCCCAGCCAAGTACATATACAGATACTGAGGACTTGATCAGAGTCTCTCAGCCAAATACAGATAATGCATGATCATCAAGTAGTCCGCAGTCTCAAAACATTCGTCATATGCTTCTTTGTTAATACAAATGTACTTATTTAATATAGGCCTTAAAACCTCATTTACAACTAGGGAAGTCGATTGGTCTTCAGGGGCAGTCGGCTTTTAAGGCATACCTTGATTTATCGAAATTATTTTCTTTTAAAATTTCGATATTTAAAAATCTGAAAACACATGAGGCAGTCGACTGGTCATATAGGGCAGTTGACTGGTTTTGAAAGAAAATGCTTTCCGAGAAAATGCAGTTGACTGGTCATATAGCAATCGACTGTTTTCACAAACAAAATGCTTCTGAAAACAGGGCAGTCGACTGGTCATATAGCGGTCGACTGGTTTCTCAAACAGAATACTTTTCAAGTAAATAGCAGTCGACTGGTTTGAAACAGAATGCTTTCTAGAAAATAGCAGTCGACTGGCTTATATAGCAGTCGACTGGTTTGCATTGATTTTTTCGAAAAATCTACGCTTTGGTTGTCTCTAGGTAGTTGGCTGCTACTTAAGCCAGTCGGCTGCTACTTAAGCCAGTCGGCTGCTCCTAGCAAATTGGTAACTAGGAGAAAAACCCGAAATTGACACTTCCTGCACTTCAATCAGCTTTTATTTCATCCCAAAACATGTAAAACATGTGGACATAGCCACCCTACGTCCGTTACATATATTCCTTACCTCAATAGCCAATAATCCACTAGCTTGGTTGCAAATCAACACTTTTCCTTTCAACTCTTCAAAGCTGCAATTGTCATATTAATTCCAACCTTTAAGTTTCTGTCGTTTTAATACCATAAGCATACTATACTAACATAACATAACCCCAAATCAAGGATGAAATTAAGAGAAACACTCTCTTCTCTTACCTTTGTTAGTGACCAAAATAACAACAACTTAGATCTTTTCAACGCCTTTGATTCAACCTCTCATATTACACATATAACTAGAGCTAGTGCTGAGGAGTAAATTTCGTTACTAAGGCTCAGCAATTCATTGGAGGGATATGATAGTTTGTCAAGATGAGTATGGTAGAAACTTAAGAGAAACTGAGGGAGAGCAAATGGTTGCCGACTTTGTGATGGAGAAGATGGTGACAAGGCAACTTCATTTAATGCATATTAATCCATACACTCATCATCTTTGACCCTTTGACTTTTGGACCATTTAATTTCTCTTCTTCCATTCATAAGCCATATGTCACTTTAATTACTATAAAAATATGATATTTATTTTCTTACTCTAAATATTTTCACAATAAAAGAATTCATTCCTTGGCCATTTGACTATCAATTACTCTTATTCCATCTATGTCCCATATATCATTCATTTATTCCATCTATGTCCCATACATCATTCATACATCAAAATTTCATATTTGTTTATTTATTTCAGCTTGTAATACTTTACAATTATGGGAAATTACAAAAATTGGGGATTTCACACCTTGCTTGAATAAGACATAACATTTTGAGAAAGTGGTTTTTATAGTCTTCCAACGATTTTTCACTTTTGCTTTTTCTATGTCTCTCCCACATTTTTCTTTTAGCTCAATGACTATATTATCATAGGCATGTTTAGTGAAAGTTCCATTTACCCTGTTTCCCAAATTGTGTTGATGTAAAAATGCATCAACAAGAGCATCATCCATTATTGGTGTCCATGTCAAAACATCATCCTTATTTGTCCCTTTGTTACTTTCATTAGTAGTAATCACTTTTTTCTTTCTCGGTATAGTTAAATCTACATATTCACATGAAACATGCAAAAAATAAAAATAACATATATAATCATTGAAAATAAGTACTTTAATTGTTCAAATGAAATAACAATATTTAGATAATCAAAGAACTTCATAAAATCTCTCTAATAAAACAAATACAAATTCACGAAAACCTACAAACAGTGATAACCATTTAATTTCTATAATCTATCCACATAGCATTAGCTATAGAATCTCTTATTTGTTCTCCTCGAGTGGCATCTTCATTATAATTTCTAGGAGCACAATACTCTTATTCAACAAGTCCAACGTTTAGTTCACGATCAACCTCATCAATAAGAGAATCATCGGGATCTACAGTCATTAAGTAATTATGTAGAATACAACATGCTAAAATTATTACTTTTTGGGTTTGAATTCCGTACGTTGGCATATTTGCTCTTGCTATAATAGGAAATCTTTTTTTCAAAACACCGAATGCTCTCTCCATTGCATTACGCAAAGATACATGCCTAAGATTGAATAATTCTTGAGAGTTTCTTGGTGGATTATTTGAATATTCTTTTAAATGGTAGCGCACTCCTCTGTATGGTGCAATCAATCCGCTTCTCAACATAATTCCAGCATCAATAAGATAATATTTACCTATTCAAAATTATAACCATATCACTATTTTGGAGTTTATAAGTAATTAAATCAAATACAATATACTATAGTCATTGCCTTCTGGAATAATAAGCTTATCTTCCCTTGACAATGCATTTTTAATAATTCTTGAGTCAGATGCAGTACCTTTCCATCCAGGTAACACATAAGTGAATTTTAAATCAAATGAACATATTGCCAAAACATTTTGTGTTAGGTACTCTTTTCTGCCACGATATTTTAGAGCATCTGCATTTGGAACCTTGACTCTAATATGTGTTCCATCAATAGCTCCTACACAATCTTGATGTTGATTTTATCTATTAATATTTATTTGAATATTAACAAACTTTTGATTAAATTAAAGTAACTAACATTTCTTACCTTAAAGTAATGGTAGAATCTATTGCTTTCAAGTATCTCGGCTGGAATACGTGAGCCATTTGGTTGTTTAAGGAATCTCTCCTCCAACTCTAGTATAGCTCTTAAAACACGATGTAAATGACGACTAGTTGTTTCTCCTGAACGTCTAAACCAAAATTGTATTTCTCTATTTTTTGCATGATGTGACAATATATAAAGGGTTTTAGCAACTTGCTCTTCCACACTGACTCATCTTGTTGGTTCTAGACCACCATATCTTTTTAGCATTGCACATAAATCAAGAAAAGCTCTAAGTCCCATTCTTACAATATTTCGACTTCTCTCAGTACTAACGATTTGATTCATTATTTCATCTCTAACCCTATCTCTTTCTAGGCACATACAATGATCAATAACTTCTCTTTGTGGTCGTTTTTGTCGCATATACCAATAAACAGCTAAACACATAATGTAGACAACTGCCCTTCGACGATTTTCTCTCCACAAATACTCAACCACTGTCTCATTTCTTTCTTTATCCATCTATGATAAATGATTAATAACATTAATAAAAATTAAATGTAAAATTAATGAGACAAACATAATACTTGGAAATCTCAGCAATTTGACCACAAAAAAGTTCGTGCAATGGCTGGAAAGTCATCAGTTCATGTAAGGTTAAGGGTTTTGTGGGTGACTTATATAATAATAATAATAATAATAATAATAATAATAATAATAATAATAATAATAATAATATAATAATAATAATAATAATAATAATAATAATAATAATATAATAATAATAATAATAATAATAATAATAATAATAATAATAATAATAATAATAATAATAATAATAATAATAATAATAATAATAATAATAATAATAATAATAATAATAATATAATAATAATAATAATAATAATAATAATAATAATAATAATAATAATAATAATAATAATAATAATAATAATAATAATAATAATAATAATAATAATAATAATAATAATAATAATAATAATAATAATAATAATAATAATAATAATAATAATAATAATAATAATAATAATAATAATAATAATAATAATAATAATAATAATAATAATAATAATAATAATAATAATAATAATAATAATAATAATAATAATAATAATAATAATAATAATAATAATAATAATAATAATAATAATAATAATAATAATAATAATAATAATAATAATAATAATAATAATAATAATAATAATAATAATAATAATAATAATAATAATAATAATAATAATAATAATAATAATAATAATAATAATAATAATAATAATAATAATAATAATAATAATAATAATAATAATAATAATAATAATAATAATAATAATAATAATAATAATAATAATAATAATAATAATAATAATAATAATAATAATAATAATAATAATAATAATAATAATAATAATAATAATAATAATAATAATAATAATAATATAATAATAATAATAATAATAATAATAATAATAATAATAATAATAATAATAATAATAATAATAATAATAATAATAATAATAATAATAATAATAATAATAATAATAATAATAATAATAATAATAATAATAATAATAATAATAATAATAATAATAATATAATAATAATAATAATAATAATAATAATAATAATAATAATAATAATAATAATAATAATAATAATAATAATAATAATAATAATAATAATAATAATAATAATAATAATAATAATAATAATAATAATAATAATAATAATAATAATAATAATAATAATAATAATAATAATAATATAATAATAATAATAATAATAATAATAATAATAATAATAATAATAATAATAATAATAATTGTCACGACCCGATAATAATAATAATAATAATAATAATAATAATAATAATAATAATAATAATAATAATAATAATAATAATAATAATAATAATAATAATACTAATAATAATAATAATAATAATTGTCACGACCCGAAGATCGCGACTTTCACTTGATTCTTATACTTTCCTTAGTCTACAAATTTATGGACTAAATTTTTCTTTTTCATTTTAAGGTTTGTATTCGGTGTCAGTGTAGTTACTATACTATTTAGGTGACTTAAACTCATTCCATTTAAATATTAAACAACCACGGAAACGGTTCTTAGTTACATCCCGACTTGTTAAACAAAATATGTACTGTGCATCAATTAAAGTCATACATGTAAACAAGTAATTTATATGAAACATATACCTTAGAAGATTAGTACCAAGTCCATATACAGTCTCCGATGCCCACTGAGCAGCTCACATGGCAGATGTTAACTTCAATAATCTGAAAGAGATGAAATTTAGTGGGGTGAGCAAAACCACGGCTCAGTAAGATACTAATATAAATACAAGAGTAGGATTACACTGTCTTAATCTGCAATGCTTGAAACTTGCAAATTTGCAATCACAGTTAATCCTTTCTCATCGATAACATATCATTATCTCATTTCTTGTCATATGTCTATCACTTATACTTTTAAAATTATCATCATAATCACTTTTCAGTCTTCTTGTCCTTACACTATAGTGCATCGCACAACAATCTGTCGTATCCAAATTGAATGTCATATACTATTAGTATATATTTTCCTCTATCTCGGAGTACATCATGTCCAATTGAAGCACCATATCAATTCACTTTATATTTCATAATCGTACTCCTGTAATTTATCATCTCATATCACTTTTCCTTATAGAGAAATCATGATCACCACAGTGTAAGTTCACAATTCTCTTCATATCTATCATATGTTCATATATCATATCATGTCATCGTCTAGATGAAATATCATTTATGTCGAGTCATGACATTTATCATGAAACTCGTGTACAAAGCATATTATCATGTCAAGGTTTAATATCCAATTATGTAACTTTACTGTATAAACCGCTATCATCTCTAATCGTGTCATATGTACTTTAGAACATGCTCCACGTATGAATTTTCAATTCATTCAAGTCTACCTTTATGGCATGATAAAAACATGTTCAATTTCAATTCATGTATTCATTTTCAGAGCATGTCTAAAACATGTGCGGTTTTAAAACATTTTTCATATACTATAAGTCATATCAGGTCTAGAGTTCATTTCAAATCGATTTATACTCTAGACCGCATATCATTTTAAATTCGACACGAAATCGTATATAAATCATATCAGTGTCGAAATCATTTATCATATACTTTTAAAACATATACTGTAAATCATATCAGGTCTAGAGTTCATATCAAATCAAACTATACTCTAGACCGCATATCATGCCATGTTCGACACAAATTTTCGTATAAATCATATAAGTGTCGAAATCATATCTCATGGACTTTTAAAACATGTTTAAAACATGTACTGTTTCAAAACATATTTCATTTCAAATCTGTTTCATGTACAGTATAAATCATGTCAAGTCTAGAGTTCATATCAATAAAATCATACTCTAGACTTCATATCATATCAATTAGAGACTAGGCTAGATCCCTATCATCTCTATCAATAAAGACTTAAATCACTGTAGCTAGCAGTGAAATCATATCATCGTCCCCTGGAAACCAACTAGGGCGCTATCTATGGCCATAGACCTCATCTCTCTCAGCCCCACTGATCAGGCGTGACTGAGACCTGCCCACGACTATTGTCGGACAAGCATATCTATCTGCCTAATGAGCAAAGCTCCAATTAGGCGGTTTCCACTATGCTTTATTGAATTTAATTCTTTTAGGGTGCCTACAGTCTCATAAAACATTTAAATCTATAGCTTTCTTTTCAATATCATGTAAGGTATATGGTAAAATTCTGTATGAGACTTCATATATAAAAAAATATATATATATATATATTTACCATATACTTTCATTTCAAAACAAATCAATACTTTTCAGTATTCATATAAACATTATTAAAATGTTTCAAGTTGCAAGAAGGCATGCTTAAATGCGATGCTGTAAAACATTTCAGTATGCAACTTCGGTAATGTTTCCATCAAATACTCTAAAGCGATTCATTTAACTTTATCACCATCAATTATTCGATTTCAAGACTTTCTTTCTGTCAACCAATAAATCACTATACAATTCATTCACTATTCATCTAATTCAGTATTCAATTTGCTCAGTACTCAATTCATTTGGAAATCAAATCACTTGGTATTCAGACCATTCGGTATTCAATACCCTTTCTTGATCGTCATTGACTATTATAATCATTTATACACTTCAACATCAATATTAGGATCGCATCATTAGTATGAATCCTCTAAGTTTTGATAAGCATTTAAACATCAATTTCTACAATAGTCATTAAGTTACCGAATTTATGCAAATAATAATATCATCCTTCAATATCTGTTCCAGAATCGACATCGAGGATAACAGAATCACAAAATCGATAATCACTTATCAAATCCATTTATGATTTGATCTATTGATACATGTTTATCATTTTCGATTTGAGGTTCACTTTCATTTACTATCACAAAATCATATCTAAATCCTCAAATCCATTTTCATGTGGCCTTTATGATTTTATCCGAACTTATGCAATTGTCGATCTTATTATTCAAGATCTATTCTAAGGTTATAAGCACAATCATCTTTTCACATATTTATCACTCATTTCTTTGAATCCATAATTGATCGGATTGTGTCGTAATTAAATCTCCATTTAAATCTCTCGAATTTGTCCATATTATCACTTTCGAAATTATTTCAAAATCATGAAACCGGACTCGGTAATTCTGGAAATCATTACTCCGTTAATAACTTCACAATCCAATCATTCGACCATCGAAATTTCAACTGTGATCTTCTCTTCCAAGCTACATCATATAATTATCATCACTTTTATCCGTGATCCGTCTAATTAATAATTCAACCTCAATCTATTCACCACATTATCGTTTTCAACGATCTATCTTCTCATCGATTTCAATATCAAACTCTTTCGGTAATACTATAAAATCCTTTCAATATTTATTTTCAATAATTATCTCCAAGATTCCATTTATGTGAGAAACTTAATCTTTTTCCTCAATTATTTTCCTAAAAATTTCGGCAGCATAACGGCTTAATTTTCCCCTAACCTCCTGCAAGGGAAACACAATTTATACTTGCAGCCGTTGATTCTCACCAATTTTACCTCTTACTAAGACCCCCACCATCAGTTGTGGGTCCTCTTAGCATTTTTAATATCAATTAAATTAATGCATCATATATAAAATATCACAATTCCATAAAAATCGTTTCATCAATGCATCATATAAAAATCATAAATCCCACATACAATATGATGCTACTAATGCTTTATAAAAGTATCTTACTTGTTCGCCAAAGCTTAGCGCACTTTCCGATTTTCGAGCCTTGCCGAACTCCACCATTCGTCTCATTTCCGTTTTTGCTACAATTTCAATAATTGAGACATATTTTCATTTAGAAAATAATCCAACAATTTATAATAAATTCTATAGAAATATAGCAAAAACTTTTAATTTTTCTTACCCATTTCTTCTTCTCCTTTTTCTTCTTTCTTTTCCTTTTTTTCCTTTTTCTTTTCTTTTCTTTTCTTCTTTCTCTTTTTTTTTTTCTTTTCTTTTCTTCTTTTTCCTTTCTTTCTTTTTCTTTTCTTTTTCCTGAACCGGGTCGGGTCGGGTTCGGGTCGGACCGGGTCAGGCGGGTCGGATCGGGTCGAACCGGGTCAGGCGGGTCGGATCGGGTCGGACCGGTTCAATCTTCTGCTGGCCGGTTCGGTCACCGGCGGCCACCCATTCCGGCAGTTCGGCCACTCCACAGCTTGCCGAAGTTGCGAGGATGCCGGATCTGGTCTCCGTTTGGCCCCATCACCGGCGACGGCACCGGATCTGGTGGCATGGGTTTCGGCTCCTTTCTCCTCCGTTTCTTCCTCCCTCCGCCGTTCGTAGCCTCGCCAGTGGTCTTCTTTTGCTTCCCCTCAGCTCCACCGAGCTCGGGGTTGGGGTGGCGGTGCCTAGACCGGCCGGCACCGCCACTTTCCTCTTTTCTCTTTTCCTTCGGTTTTTTCTCTTCTCCCATTTCCGCTTCGCTTCTGTTTTTTTTTTCGTTTTTCTTTCCCGCCGTTGGCACCGGCGTCAGCTTCCTCTCCTCGGCTCACCGGCGGCGACGTCGTCTCTTCCTCCTCCCGGCGCCGGCCGGCTCGCCTTTTTCCTCTTTTGCTTTTACGTTTTCTCCTCTGTTTTAACAGAGGAGAAAACATGGGAATCGGGTATATCCCGATTCCCTCCTTTCTTTTTTTTTTTTCTTTTTTTTTATATATATTTATAATTATATATATATCAAAATATTAAACATATATATAATTATATATTTTTCATATAAACCATTTATATATATATATATATATATACACTTCGATTTTAAAGTACTATATATATATTTTTCATATATATTACATATATACATAAATGTATAATAAAATACATATGTATTTATTCCATGTATAAATATATATTTATCAAAAGCGTATTTATATAATATCATTATATAAATCTATCAAAATATATATTTTTATTTCTTATTAAGTTTTGGATTTCTTTATATCCAAATTTATTTCTCCATCTTCTTATTTAATTTGGATTTCCATTTATCCAAATTAAATTTCTCGGATACCTTATATTTATTTCGAAAATTCTTGGTCTTCACAATAATAATAATAATAATAATAATAATAATAATAATAATAATAATAATAATAATAATAATAATAATAATAATAATAATAATAATAATAATAATAATAATAATAATAATAATAATAATAATAATAATAATAATAATAATAATAATAATAATAATAATAATAATAATAATAATAATAATAATAATAATAATAATAATAATAATAATAATAATAATAATAATAATAATAATAATAATAATAATAATAATAATAATAATAATAATAATAATAATAATAATAATAATAATAATAATAATAATAATAATAATAATAATAATAATAATAATAATAATAATAATAATAATAATAATAATAATAATAATAATAATAATAATAATAATAATAATAATAATAATAATAATAATAATAATAATAATAATAATAATAATAATAATAATAATAATAATAATAATAATAATAATAATAATAATAATAATAATAATAATAATAATAATAATAATAATAATAATAATAATAATAATAATAATAATAATAATAATAATAATAATAATAATAATAATAATAATAATAATAATAATAATAATAATAATAATAATAATAATAATAATAATAATAATAATAATAATAATAATAATAATAATAATAATAATAATAATAATAATAATAATAATAATAATAATAATAATAATAATAATAATAATAATAATAATAATAATAATAATAATAATAATAATAATAATAATAATAATAATAATAATAATAATAATAATAATAATAATAATAATAATAATAATAATAATAATAATAATAATAATAATAATAATAATAATAATAATAATAATAATAATAATAATAATAATAATAATAATAATAATAATAATAATAATAATAATAATAATAATAATAATAATAATAATAATAATAATAAAGTCTTACGCTTTTTAAAATTATCAAACAAAATAATATCTCTCTGTTTTAATATCAAACTAAGCCCAATCTATAGACCTCAATTGCTGTTTTTATATCTAAAGAAATATCATGATTTCCAATATTTAAAATTATAAAAAGTTAAATCTTAATCATTTAAATTAAACATTTAATTGTTTTACATGCTACTATTGTTTTATTTTCTATGTGAGTAATTAATATATAAAAACCAACAAAATTGAAACAAAATTTTATTTTTCTTCTTTTATTGTGGATGATGTCCCAGCCGGAGAGTCAACCTTTTCATATTAATGCCTGCCCTATTAGAGATTCCAACTATTATGCATTTTCTTTTTATACGTAAGGTATGTGACCCTAGGAATTAGGTTTGGGAGTTGCTAATGGGCCTTAAGCTGGCTTAGCTCTAGTTGTCAGTAATAGAAATCGATTGGGAAAGACATAGAGGTTGAAAAAACAGTGCTTTTGGGGAAGCCTCTCATCAATAGGACAATCGTTGACTCTACCTCTGGGCTCTCTTTTTGTAAAGATCCTCTTCTTCAAATTTTTAAGATTTATTTAAATTTGATTAAATAGATTTGCAATGATCCTTACTTTTCATCGTTGAACTAATTATTATAGTGAAAAGAAAAAGTTTTTTTCAGACATGAGCAAAAGGCTAAAAGGCTTTTACTTTGGAGCTAAAGGGCTACGGTAAAAGTAACAAAAAAAAAAGAAAGAACTCATTGAAACCATGGCAGCCTTTGTTTGTAAAAGATAATAGCCTATGTACTATAGCTTAAAAAGCATCAACGAAACAAGCTTCTAATAGCTATGTACTATAACTTGATTTGACTAAACAAAACATCATAGCATGCAAATAGTAAATAAAAAAACAACACAAAGAGAACAAAATATATAATATAACAATAATCACACAAAGGTAAAAGTTTCATTGATAGAGATAAAACTTGATGATGATAAGAACTGTGACGTCCCCGTCACTTCATCTTATCACTTATCTTTTTCCTTCTTTGTTTAGATTTAGTTCATCAATGTCATCCATCTTTTCATACATTAGCTAATTATCTAATAGCTCATAAAATTTTGTTCAATATCTATAAGCATAAAATGATATATATATATATATATATAAATATCATTCCATTTCCACAGGATCTCATACATTATCTTATCTTACATCCCCGACATCTTATATACATAAATTTCTACTTGTACTGTACTGTAGCTGAATTACAATTTACTATATACATGAACATATAAGTATACCTTCTATGCTAACTGGGAAGCGTATCGAGAAGGTACACCTTGATTCTTCAAAAACAAGCTCCTCTAGTCGGAGCGGGGTTCACTTCAGGTAGTTTGTAGGAAAAATGGTCGTAAAAAGGTGAGTTTACGCTCAGTAAGAAAAGTATGTAAAAGAGCGTGCTATGCCTCTATATGCACTTTTCCTACTTGGCTCTATAATGTCATGTAAAGCATTATAAAGCATGCATTATAAACATCTTTCATGCATTGTTTGCAACCATGCATATTTATTTCAAATGACATGGCAATCATACTTTGTATGCTTCCTTTAAAACATAGCATACATATAAAACATGCATCATACTTCTTTCTTTAAAACATCATACTTCATAACATACTTTAAAAACATACATCGTACAGTTCTTCATACATACATCTTGTACTTTGAAATAGATGGAGACTAAGTACAATATTTAAGCGATTGCATCGTCATATAAACCGTTCATTCCCATTTATATGACTCTAATCATGCATTGGTACAGTAGTGCACTCCGTATAGGTCAGGGATTCTCTCCTGCCTTTATAATTCCACAGTGAACACTAGTCAGGTGTCACATGTGGGATTGAGGACCTGACTAGGGTTCCTCGCTCAACATACATATTACTGAGGACTTGATCAGAGTCTCTCAGCCATCAGAAATGCATAATCATTACGCAGTCCATAGTCTCAAAACATTTATAATATACCTTTTCAGAAAACACTTTTGTGTTTAAACCAAATAAGCTTTGAAAGCTATTTTCTTACATGGCAGTCGATTGGTCTTATAGGGTAGTCGGCTGCTACTTCATAACTTCTTTTATCGAAATTAATTTCATTTAAAATTTCGATATTTTTATCTTTGAAAATACATGAGGGCAGTTGACTGGTCCATATAGCAGTCGACTGGTTTTTCAAACAGAATGCTTCTGGAAAATTAGCAGTCGACTGGTTCTATAGGCAGTCGACTGGTTTTGAAACAGAAGGCATTTTGGAAATTAGCAGTCGACTGGTCCATATAGCAGTCGACTGGTTTGAAACAGAATGCTTCTGGGTAAATAGCAGTCGACTGGTTTGCATCGGTTTTCGAAAAATGGCGTTTTGGTTGTCTCTAGGCAGTCGGCTGCTACTTAAGGCAATCGGCTGCTACTTAAGGCAGTCGGCTGCTCCTAACCTAATTGGTACTAGGAGACAAGTCCGAAAATGCACTTTTCCTGCAAAAGACAACTAGTATTTCTCCCCAAAGCAGTTTAAAATCATATTACAACATGCGGACATAGCCGCCTTACGTCCGTTACATAAATTTCTTACCTCGATTTCTTCGGGAACGCGAAATCACTTAGCGCGTCAACCATAGCTTTCACTCCTTCAAATCTGAAATCATCATACCAAATCAAATCTTAAATTAAACCTCATACACACATCATACTAACTCCATACAACTCCATATCATGAACGAAATTGCAAGTATCATCTTCTTCTCTTACCTTTACTAGAGACCAAAATCTCAAAACTTGAGATCTCTTCCAATACTTGGAATTAACCTATCAAACTTTGGATATCACTTAGCCTAGTGATAAGGATCAATTCTTGTTCAATAAACTAGTTGGATCGATGGAAGGATGGGATGGTTTGTCAAGGAAATTGGGATGGAAACTTGGAAACTTGAATGGAACGATAGAGAGGGTTGGAAGAGGGCTGGCGTGAGGTGATGGGAGGGATGATGAGTCATTAACTTCATTAATTGCATGCTTATCTCATCATCAATCTCAGCCATGCTTTATCCCTTGTCTCAAGACCATTTAACCCTTTTAATTCCTCTTCCATATGACTCATCCATTTAATCACCAATCAAATTTCTGATTTTTCTTCTTTTCTCATGCTTTATTCATTTTCTGATATCACCATAATTCATTTGACTAATTACTTCCCATTCTATTTATTCCTTACATGTTCCACACATTAATCATACCTTATTTATGCATCAATTACACATCAACTTCATATTTATTTAATCATATTAGATTGAAATACTTTACAAACATAGAGGAATACATGGAAATTTGGGGATCTCACATCCTCCCCACCTTAGAAAATTTGGTCCTCCAAATTTGCCTTAGCTTGTCATGTAAACAGCTCTGGATACCTTTCCTTCATTAAGCTCTCTAGCTCCCATGTAGCTTCTTCCATCGTATGGTATTGCCAGAGGACTTTCACTAACGGGATCGTCTTAGACCTCAAAACTTTCTCTTTTCTGTCCAATATTCGAATCGGCTTCTCTACATAACTCATATCTTCCCTTATCTCCAAGGGTTCATACTCAATGACATGCGACGGATCCGGATTATATTTCCGAAGCATAGATACATGAAACACATTATGTACTCCCGATAGCTCCGGAGGCAATGCCAATCTATAGGCAACATCGCCTACTCAATCTAAGACCTCAAATGGGCCGATGTAACGAGGACTTAACTTACCTCGTTGGCCAAATCTCATAATTCCTTTAGATGGAGAAACTTTCAGAAATACATAATCTCCAACCATGAACTCAAGTGGCCTTCGTCGAGCATCTGCATAGCTCTTTTGTCTACTCTGAGCTGTCTTAAGCCTCTGACAAATCAACTTAACATCTTCTGATGCTTGCTCGACTAGATCTGGAGCTAATAACTTACGTTCGCCCACTTCTTCCCACCCAATCGGAGATCGACACCTTCTTCCATACAAAGCTTCATATGGTGCTATCCCGATGCTTGCATGATAACTATTATTGTATGCAAACTCAGCCAATGGCAGATGGTCATCCAGGAGCCTTTAAAGTCCATAGCACAAGCCCTCAACATATCCTCGAGCGTCCGAATCATGCGCTCGGACTGTCCATCAGTCTGCGGATGAAAAGCTGTTCTAAAACTCAACTTTGATCCCATGGCTTCTTGAAAATGCTCCCAGAAATGGGAAGTAAACCTGGAATCTCTATCAGAAGTGATGCTCACTGGAACACCGTGTAGTCTTACAACATCTCTTACATACATATTTGCCAAAGCATTGAGTGTATCGGTTGACTTCATAGGCAGGAAGTGAGCTGACTTTGTCAGTCTATCGACGATTACCCAAATACCGTCATGATTCCTCTTGGTTCTGGGCAATCCCATAATAAAGTCCATCGTAATGTGTTCCCACTTCCACATAGGTATAGGTAGAGGATGCAGTAATCTCGCTGGCTTTTGGTGCTCTACCTTGACCTGTTGACATGTGAGACATTTTGCTACAAAATCAGCTATGTCTCTCTTCATGCCATTCCACTGATACTCCACCTCCTTGCGCGTCAAGCGCGTCAATAGAGCAGCTAGCTTCGAGAAACCCTCTACAAACTTTCTATAGTAGCCAGCTAAACCCAAGAAACTTCTAATCTCCGTCACTGTCTTCGGTCTCTCCCATTGAACCACCGCTTCAATCTTTGATGGATCAACTGAAACTCCATCTTTACTGATCACATGACCTAAAAATGAGATATAATTGAGCCAAAATTCACATTTACTTAGCTTGGCATACAGTCCTCGATCTCTGAGGGTCTCCAAAACAATCCTCAAATGCTGCTCATGTTCTTCCCATGACCTCGAGTACACCAAGATGTTATCGATGAAGACAATGACAAACTGGCCTAGGTACTGCTTAAATATATCATTCATCAAGTTCATAAAAGCTGCAGGTGCATTGGTTAGACCAAACGGCATCACTAGAAACTCATAGTGACCATACCGTGTCCTGAATGCAGTCTTAGGGATATCTTCATCTCGGATCTTCAACTGGTGATATCCCGATCTCAAATCTATCTTGGAAAAGACTTGTGCACCCTTTAGCTGATCAAAGAGGTCGTCAATTCTGGGAAGAGGATATTTGTTCTTGATTGTCACTTTGTTCAACCACCGGTAGTCAATGCATAACCTCATACTACCGTCCTTCTTTCTGACAAAAAGCACAGGAGCTCCCCAAGGGGATACGCTGGGTCGTATGAATCCCTTGTCTAGCAACTCCTGAAGCTGCTTCTTCAGTTCTTCCAATTCTACTAAAGCCATCCGGTAAGGAGCTCTCGAAATGGGCTCAGTCCCCGGCACCAAATCGATCGTAAATTCCACTTCCCTATCTGGAGGAAGTCCTGGAAGATCATCCGGAAATACCTCTGGAAAATTTCGGACTACAAGAATATCGTTGAGTCCGGGACATTTCTGATCTACGTTCTCCACATAAGCAATAAATCCTTCACATCATCACACATATTATCCATTACTTTCATTTGCACACAATTAAGATCAAACATGCTTTCATATTAATTACTTGCAAAATTTACAACATAGCTATCGGGTGAAGAGAATGTTACACTCTTAGCATAACAGTCTACTATAACATGATTATTAGCTAACCAATCCATACCTAAAATAACATCAAACCCATACATATTCAGTAGGATTAGGTCGGCCTTAGATTCTCTTTCTCCTACCCGTAGCTTACAATTTCTATATACTAACTCTGTCATTTGTGATTCCTTAAAAGGTGTGCTTATTTGCAATAAGTGTCCTAAAGGCTCAGGCTCAACAGGTACTTTCATAGCAATCATAGGAGACATGAATGAATGCGTGGAGCCTGGATCAAACAATGTCATGACACTTACATCGAAAAGGTAAATCTTACCTTTAATCACTTTGGACGAGGCATCGGCAGACTCTTCGTCGATGGCAAACACTCGTCCTTGGGTCACAGCTTTCTTTCCCTTCTCGGCAGCAGTGGCCTTAGGTTGCGGTTTAGGGGTCTTATCAGATTCCTCAGGTATCCTCGGATCTCTCTGAGGGCAATCCCTAATCATGTGCCCTTTCTCCCCACATCTAAAGCAAGCGCCACTCGCCTATCGACATGGCTGTGATCCGTGAAATTTCCTGCATTGCTCACATCTTTGCATTGTACTCTTCAGTGAGCTAACGGTACTTCCAGTTGGGTATCGGGACCGCTCATCACTTATCTTGATCCCGGTAGCTTTAGGAGTACCTATATCATTGTCATTATCATCATAACTCCAATTTTTTTGATATAATTCCATATAACCATTAAATTAATTTAAAAATCATCTTTCTATATTTTACTTACCTATAGAAACTCTTTCAGATCGTCTACTTCTCCGGAATGGATACCTATCACTCGGAGCTTTCTCATCCGACTTCCGCTTCATCGGTTCTTTGCCCTTACCCTTGGTTCGGAAGTTAACATGATGCAGATCATAGTCCTGCTCACATAACTGAGCCTTACGGATAGCTTCTCCATAGGTGGTGATATCCATCGGATACAGCTTAGATCTAATCGGGGACTTCAATCCCTCGATGAACCTATAGATCTTGTGTCCTTCATCTCTTCTGACCTCTGTATCGAATCTACTCAAGGTAGTAAACTTTGATTCATATTGGTTTACCGTCATTGTACCTTGAGTCAAACTCAAAAACTCAATCTTCAATCTATTCCGATCCGTGCGTGGGATGTACTGCTCATTGAAAGCTTCCACAAATCGATCCCACGTAACCTCATCATATCGAGCCTCTAACACGGTCCGAGTGGCTTGCCACCAATGCTCAGCATCATCCACTAATAGGTAGGCAGCCAATCCTACTTTCTCCCTTTCAGAACAGGGCATGTATTCAAAAGACTTCAGGACCGCTTTCATCCAGTTCTCTGCGGTCAACAGATCTCTTTCCCCCTTAAACTTGGGCGGATCCAACTTCTTGAATTCTTTTATTAGGGCCACACTGCAATAGGCTCTAGGATCCTGCCTTTCCGTAATTGGGGCTGGTAGTGTTACTTCTGTAGGAGGAATAGCAGGTGTAGCTGCTTGGGTACTTGTGGCCACATTTGGGAAGTTAGACATGAACCGTGTAAACATCGTGGCCATATTCTCCATGTGCTTCTCCATTTTAGCTAGCCTTGTATTCGGGCTATGGGGTGCAGATGAATGAGGAGACGGAACTGGGGGCTGTTCTTCACGACCCCGTCCTCTTCCTCTTCTTGTACCTCTCCTTTGTGAGCTCATGCTGTAAATATAGTCATCATTGAGCTCTTTAGTATAACCCTAAACAGTTATACTATACATTTATATTCAGACGAGTACAGTACAATTGGGGATATACTCTATTTCTAACTCCTTGACACTGACAAACCTCAATCTAAACTGCTCTGATACCACTCTGTGACGTCCCCGTCACTTCATCTTATCACTTATCTTTTTCCTTCTTTGTTTAGATTTAGTTCATCAATGTCATCCATCTTTTCATACATTAGCTAATTATCTAATAGCTCATAAAATTTTGTTCAATATCTATAAGCATAAAATGATATATATATATATATAAATATCATTCCATTTCCACAGGATCTCATACATTATCTTATCTTACATCCCCGACATCTTATATACATAAATTTCTACTTGTACTGTACTGTAGCTGAATTACAATTTACTATATACATGAACATATAAGTATACCTTCTATGCTAACTGGGAAGCGTATCGAGAAGGTACACCTTGATTCTTCAAAAACAAGCTCCTCTAGTCGGAGCGGGGTTCACTTCAGGTAGTCTGTAGGAAAAATGGTCGTAAAAGGGTGAGTTTACGCTCAGTAAGAAAAGTATGTAAAAGAGCGTGCTATGCCTCTATATGCACTTTTCCTACTTGGCTCTATAATGTCATGTAAAGCATTATAAAGCATGCATTATAAACATCTTTCATGCATTGTTTGCAACCATGCATATTTATTTCAAATGACATGGCAATCATACTTTGTATGCTTCCTTTAAAACATAGCATACATATAAAACATGCATCATACTTCTTTCTTTAAAACATCATACTTCATAACATACTTTAAAAACATACATCGTACAGTTCTTCATACATACATCTTGTACTTTGAAATAGATGGAGACTATGTACAATATTTAAGCGATTGCATCGTCATATAAACCGTTCATTCCCATTTATATGACTCTAATCATGCATTGGTACAGTAGTGCACTCTGTATAGGTCAGGGATTCTCTCCTGCCTTTATAATTCCACAGTGAACACTAGTCAGGTGTCACATGTGGGATTGAGGACCTGACTAGGGTTCCTCGCTCAACATACATATTACTGAGGACTTGATCAGAGTTTCTCAGCCATCAGAAATGCATAATCATTACGCAGTCCATAGTCTCAAAACATTTATAATATACCTTTTCAGAAAACACTTTTGTGTTTAAACCAAATAAGCTTTGAAAGCTATTTTCATACATGGCAGTCGACTGGTCTTATAGGGCAGTCGGCTGCTACTTCATAACTTCTTTTATCGAAATTAATTTCATTTAAAATTCCGATATTTTTATCTTTGAAAATACATGAGGGCAGTCGACTGGTCCATATAGCAGTCGACTGGTTTTTCAAACAGAATGCTTCTGGAAAATTAGTAGTCGACTGGTTCTATAGGCAGTCGACTGGTTTTGAAACAGAATGCATTTTGGAAATTAGCAGTCGACTGGTCCATATAGCAGTCGACTGGTTTGAAACA
The DNA here is from genome assembly GCA_031772115.1 of Heritiera littoralis. Classification (NCBI taxonomy): domain Eukaryota; kingdom Viridiplantae; phylum Streptophyta; class Magnoliopsida; order Malvales; family Malvaceae; genus Heritiera; species Heritiera littoralis. The sequence continues at coordinate 1,004,498 of JAPDPK010000058.1, forward strand.
GAATGCTTCTGGGTAAATAGCAGTCGACTGGCTTACATAGCAGTCGACTGGTTTGCATCGATTTTCGAAAAACGGCGTTTTGGTTGTCTCTAGGCAGTCGGCTGCTACTTAAGGCAGTCGGCTGCTCTTAACCTAATTGGTACTAGGAGACAAGTCCGAAAATGCACTTTTCCTGCAAAAGACAACTAGTATTTCTCCCCAAAGCAGTTTAAAATCATATTACAACATGTAGACATAGCCGCCTTACGTCCGTTACATAAATTTCTTACCTCGATTTCTTCGGGAACGCGAAATCACTTAGCGCGTCAACCCTAGCTTTCACTCCTTCAAATCTGAAATCATCATACCAAATCAAATCTTAAATTAAACCTCATACACACATCATACTAACTCCATACAACTCCATATCATGAACGAAATTGCAAGAATCATCTTCTTCTCTTACCTTTACTAGAGACCAAAATCTCAAAACTTGAGATCTCTTCCAATACTTGGTATTAACCTATCAAACTTTGGATATCACTTAGCCTAGTGATAAGGATCGATTCTTGTTCAATAAACTAGTTGGATCGATGGGAGGATGGGATGGTTTGTCAAGGAAATTGGGATGGAAACTTGGAAACTTGAATGGAACGATAGAGAGGGTTGGAAGAGGGCTGGCGTGAGGTGATGGGAGGGATGATGAGTCATTAACTTCATTAATTGCATGCTTATCTCATCATCAATCTCAGCCATGCTTTATCCCTTGTCTCAAGACCATTTGACCCTTTTAATTCCTCTTCCATATGACTCATCCATTTAATCACCAATCAAATTTCTGATTTTTCTTCTTTTCTCATGCTTTATTCATTTTCTGATATCACCATAATTCATTTGACTAATTACTTCCCATTCTATTTATTCCTTACATGTTCCATACATTAATCATACCTTATTTATGCATCAATTACACATCAACTTCATATTTATTTAATCATATTAGATTGAAATACTTTACAAACATGGAGGAATACATGGAAATTTGGGGATCTCACAAGAACAATCTTCTTTCTCTTTGTAGGCAGGCAGTACACAACAACAGAGTCTCTTCTTTTTCTTTGAAAGTAGTATGTTCAGCTAGGTTAAACAATGAAGATATAAACAGGTTAAAATTGATATTTTACATGAAAATTTTTTTTTCACTTTTCCTTTCCTCTCTGTTTACCCTAATTTGGGGTATTAAAAAACTGAGTAAGTCAAGAGAAAGTAAGGGATGTTCACTCCCCCTCCCTTTCCTTTCCCTAGATAAAATTTTTTTTCCAAACAAAGGAAAGGTTTTCAACCTCCACTTGTTTTCCTTTCCTTTCCTTTCCCTACCTCCAATCCAAACATAGTGTAAAATCAATTTTTTAATTTGAAAAAAATGTAAACAAAATATATTACTGATAAGAGAAATTTTAAAGATGTCACATCCTAAACCTGTATTTTTGCACACTTTTTCGCATTATTTATATGGTTGGGCTGTCTGCGATATCTTACTTTTCCTCTTTCTCCATGTACGATAATTTATTATACAATGAATATTTATTTATTTCTTACATCCCCTGTATAATTTACAACACAGTAGTACTATAAAACATTGTTTGAACATATAAAATAAATGATTATACCTCTAATGTATTAGCTCGCTGCTCCAGAGTAATAACTGCGTAGCCAATAGTCCCCAGACGCTAATCACGTAGTCACTGGAAATAATCTGTAGATGTTGAAATAATATGGTAAGCAAACCACGGCTCAGTAAGAGAATTGTATACAAGCTAGATACTCCGAAATCTATATGCCATGAAATCCATATTTTTCCTATAGGTACTCTAAGGACCGAGATAGGAAAGATACTATAGTCGGCTAGGCAATCGGGTGGAGTAATGAGAGGTATTTTAGACTACCATACGTGTTCCGGCACCTAGTAGCAACTATAGAGAGTAATTTATCGACTCGTGAAACCAGTCATTTCCATATCCTTTCATATCTTCATTTAAATAATGCTTTTATAAAAATAAAGCATTTAAAATAAAATAAACTAATATTCGTATATTCTTTAAAAGAATATTAGTTTAAATAACTCATATTTCTCATTTAAAATTTCATATCACGTATCACATATAAACTGTAAACAGTAAAGTACTCATGTAGTGCTATAAACTGTTATAAACCATATTCATTTTCATATAAAAGCATATTCGTATTCTTGTCATTTAAATACATATCTCATATCACATGTCATTTTATATTTCATCAAGTAGCGACTAAGGCATCACTTAGAGAATATCGAGCTAGAGAAAAGATGCCTCGTAGGGAAATAATATTAATGTCAGACTATGGCCATAGTCTATGGTAGCCCTAGGTCAACACTGATCAGGTGCTAACAAGAACTGCAAACATATCACATGTCACATATCGGCATGATATGGGGCCTATAAGTCTCAAAACAAAATTTTCATACTCTTTTCACCTTTATGGAAAATAAAGAAATTTATTAAATCTTCACCCAATTCCATAAAGCATTTTTAATAAATCAAATAGTGAATATTTTGGAAATCATTTATAAAATATTCACTTTTCATCATTTTATCTCATAAGACCATTTTATTTGCTGTAAAGCATATAAGAGGAATTTTCAGAAGCCTTATTCTCATCAAAAACCATAACATGAATATTTAAATAATATTTTTTAGTATATTCATGTTTTATGAAAAATAATAAATTCCTCAATTTCAAGGCTAGGAAATTATCAATTCATGAAATTAAATATTTTCTAACTTTTTTAGAAAATATTCTAAAATTTTTCAGCAGCATTTCGGCTGCTGTTGCCCTAGCCTCCCTACAAGGTAAACACAGTTCGAATTTTCCATAACAGCCTTATTTCCACAGATTTTCATACAATTCATTTAAAAATATTCATACTAAATTATTTTCATAAATTATATGCATTCAAAGTATCACTACAGATCATATACGCATCCCTTACTTGTATCGCATAAATGGACTTCTCGGATGCACCACTCGCTATCCAAATTTCTCAGGCTGCAAACAATTCCATTAAAATTATTAGCTCATTTAATACTTATTTTTGAGCTATTATTTATTTCTAAATGCAGCCTTATTAGACACTGCAATTATTTTTATAGTATAAATTATAATGGTATTATATCATAACTTCTTCGTTTTATGTCAGATTTTAAATCTGAGCATACCGGTAGACTCCTTATCATTCCTACAGTCATAATCTATCATTAAACCATCAAGATCAGCCATGAAACCCATCTCCTTCTTCATGGCCGAAAATGGTTATTTATGTTTCCATGGGATTTTCAACTTTTCAATGGTCAATCCTTGTTCTACCATGCTTATTGACTAATTTGGCATGCATTTAATGCATGAAAGCTCAAGAATCCATCTTGTTCTTGCCATGGCTGAAACCCTCTCCCATGGGTATCATCTTATTTAGCTCAATTTCATTAAATCAAATGGAATATTCATGCTTAGCACATATGAAACTATAGGAATCTACCATTGAAAGTAAAAAAAGCACAAACATAAGGACTTACCAAACTTGGCTGAAACTTCCACTCTTCTTTTCTCCTTGTATTCCTCTTCTTTTAAATAAATATTGACTTCAATGGAGAGAGGAAATGATGTAGGCAAATTTCCTAGTAATTGGTTTGGTGAGAAAATTTAGTTTTTAGTTGTTTTTGTTGACTTTCTTTCTCTTTTTCTTTCTTTTTCTTCTCTTTTGGGTGAAAATGGCGTGAGCTTGGTGGAGAAGAAGCAGCAATAATGGCCGGTCAACATGGGTAAACTTGTAGAAAATTCTACAACATCGCAAAATTACCTTTTTGTCCCTTTTTATAAACTTTTCGAACATTTCCTTACCCTTAAGTTCCGTAACCATAAAAACTGTGTTCCAATGCTCCAAAAATTCAGATTTCTTCACCAAAAATTCATATTAATCATATTTTGATGAATGAAAGTGGTTTCATGCACGCGCAGTGCACAGATTTATGAGAAATTATGATTTTACCCTTATCGGGTAAATCGCGTAAAATTCTGTTTAGACCAGTGATTTCGATGAAGCTGCTGTCACTATATTAAATTCCTTTTTTTATATAGAATATTTTGATATTCTTACTCCATCTCAATTCATTTTATTTTGAGTATAATTTTTTTCGAAAAATTTTTGGGACGTAACCGTCATTTCTGAATTGTTTGTCAACAACTCCAATTATTGAAAATAATATCATTTCAGGTCTCCAAAATTTTCTCCTCATCCTTATTACTCTATGAATACACTATTTCTACTTTCATATTTTCATCTGGGCTCAAATTTCTAAGTGGGGCCCACTTCTTGGTTTACTTATATTTTAGGAATTTATTTGGAAATAAATCATTTATTTATTAATAAATGAATAATAGTACATATACAATGCAAAATAACTGGTTCTCACAAAAGACATCCCTCTTTTTAATTTTTGCACCACACTAATCAATTAACTTAAAAAATACTAAATATACCCTCTAAAATTACAAATTTCTCCCTACTGTAAACCTCACCCTTTCATCGCCATTCTCTCCTCAGTTTCTTCATCTTTTTCATATTCTTCATCTCAACTTTCTAACCTAAACCTAAAAATCCCCAAATCAATTCATGTTCAACTTATCTCAAGTATTGTTTCTTCATATTCCACATTGAAATTGATTTGTTGTTATGGTTGAAATTTTAGTTTATGGTTTACTGTTTTTAGTTGATGTATGGGTTGATATGGGTTGATGAAATGGGTGTCATAATGTTGTGTCTGATGTAAAATTGTATGTTGCTCGCTCAAGCTACCTTGCACAAAAATCTTGTCTCTACACAAGTCACCTTGCACTAGATCACTTTCAAGTACAATTGAAAGTTATACCATTTAAAATAGAAATCAAATTTAAAATGTGTAACCTTACATTTCATCTCGATTTAATCCTTTCATACAATAAATTATTAGATATAATTTCTTTTAATTAGCATGTTAATTCAACTAGGTTTAACAAATTAATTATGATAGATATGTTGCTAAAATTGTCATATTGTGAAATCCCCAAATTTCTGTAATTTTCCGATATTTGTATAGTATTTTAAGCTGGAATGATTAATTAAATATGAATTTTTGATATATGAATGATATATGGGACATGGGTGGAATAAGAGCCATTAAATAGTCAAATTGTCAAAGGGTCAAAAGTCAATGGCTGAGATGTAAATAGATAGAGGTGCATTAAATGAGATGAAGCTTGTCATCATCTTCTCTATCACAAAGTTGGCAGCCACTTCACTCTTCTTCTCGTTTTCTCCAAGTTTCTTCCCTACTCACCTTGTCGAACGACCAAATTCTGTTATCGAATCGTTAAACTTGTTAACGAAAATTACTCCTTATCACTAGCTAAAGCTATAACTGTAATTTGGAAGGTTGAATCAAAGGCCTTGAGGAGATCTTGTTGCTGTCATTTTTTGTGACTAACAAAAGTAAGAGATGAAGTGATTTCATTCAATTTTGTTCATGGTTTGGAGTGGTGTAAATTTGGTATAGCATATTTGTAAAGGTTTCTTAAAGGTTTGAACCATTATGATGTTTGTAGCTTTGAAGAGTTGAAAGGAAAAGTGTTGATTTGCAACTAAGTGATTGCGTTTTCAGTGTTATTTGAGGTAAGGAATATGTGTAACAGACGTAGGGTGACTATGTCTATTTTGGTTGCATGATTGGTTATAAATGAAGTTGATTTTAAGTGCAAGAAGGTTTAAAAATCTCGGTTTTACTCCTAGTTACAATTTGGCTAGGGGCAGCCGACTGCCTTAAATAGCAGCTGACTGCCTAGAGACAACCGTGATGTAGTTTTTCCCGAAATCGACTCAAATCAGTCGACTGCCCTATATAGCAATCGATTGCCCTGTTTTCAGAAGCATTCTATTTGCGAAACTAGTTGACTGCTAAGGAGACAATTGATTGCATTTTCTCAGAAAACATTCTATTTGAAAACCAGTCGACGGCCCTATTCGACCAGTCGACTGCCCTATTGGTTTTTTGAAAAATGAAATATTTATATTTAAAAAAAACAGAAATTCAATAAAGCAATATATGTCATAGTAGCCGACTGCCCTATTTGAAAATAAGGGTTTTAACGCCTAATTTATATGATTATATTTGTATTTGCAAAAAGGTATATGACAAATGTTTTGGAGACTGTGGACTCCTTTGATGATCATGCATATTATGTGTATTTGTATTTGGTTGAGGAACCTTAGTCCGGTCCTCAATGCCACAGCTGTCACCTGACTAGTATTCACTGTGGTCCATCGACTATGGCCATATGTCTTTTATGTGTTTCGCTTAGGGGAGGATCCCTAGCCCATACGTGGGTACGCCACTTATTTGGCATCTCTTATGGGATTATCCCTTTTAGCTTACGGGAGAATCCCTGGCCTATACGTGGGTACACCACTTATTTGGCATCTCTTACGGGATTATCCCTTACGAGATTTATTTGGTATCCCTTATGAGATTTATTTGGTGCATGATTCTATTGGAAGGTTAACCGTCTCCCATCTATTTGAAGATTAATTGTATATGTGAATTCAAGTGATTTGAGTTCATCTGATAGTATTTGAATATATGCAAGTGATTATATCTGTATATGATATTGAAGAACTTATATGGTATTTGACGAAAGTATATGATATATGTTTTATAAGGATTTTACATGACATGATAGAGCCAAGCAGGAAAACTGCATATGTGGCATAGTACGCTCTTTTACATATGTTTCTTACTGAGCGTAAACTCACTCCTTTATAATCATTTTTCAGACAGATTATTTGAAGTAATTTCCGCTCTCAATAGAAGAGCCTATTTGGATCGTAAAGTACGCTTCCCAAATTTTTCTTGAAGTTATAATTATTAGTTATGTACATCAAACGGTGCTACAGTACATTGATGTATATTAGATCATTGGGGATGTAGGTTATGTATAAGTCATGTGAAACCATATGTATAATGACCCAATTATATGCATGAGGAATATTTGTTAGTTGAAATTGATATCATGCCATAAGTGATAAAGTATAAAGTATAAGAAGAAGAAAGGATGACATTGACAAACAGCCTAACCAAACCTTATGTGAAAGAAAAAAGTTAGTTGGTATTTGATTAAAAGTAGACGTCGCAGGTTGCGACACATATCACTTCTAAATTGAATTGCAATTTGATAAATATAGTAAAGTGAAATAAATGAAATTGTGCAAATGTTTATTATGATATGACTTCTTAAATTTGTGTTATATAATTTCTTTGACATACAAATAATTTATTCCTTCTGTCTCACATATATATTGGCTTAATTAAACTTTTTTTAATAAAAAAAATTCAACTTTGACTCTTTTGTTTTCAAAAAATTCCTTTTAAAATTTCAATAAATAGGTTTCAATTGTTTGTTTCTGTGAAATCCCCAATTTCCTGTAATTTCCCATAATTGTATAGTATTCCAAGTTAAAATGATTAAATAAATATGAAATTTTGATGTATGAATGATATATGGGACATGGATGGAATAATAGCAATAGAATAGTCAAAAGGTCAAAAGGTCAAAAGTAAAGAAGATGAGATGTTAAATGGATAATTATGAATTTATGACATTTGTCATCTTCTTCACTAAGAGTGCCGGCAGTCATCTATGCTCTTTGTCTCATTTGCTCAAGTTTTCCATCATACGTATCTTGATAAACACCCCTCTCCTCTCAACGAAACGTTAAACTTGTTTAACAAAAATTTCTCCTCATCGTTAGCTCTAACTATACCTGTAAATTGAAAGGCTAAATCAAAAGCCTTGAGGAGATCTTGTTGTTGTCAAAATAGGTGACTAACAAAGGTAAGAGATAAAGTGATTTCTTTCAATTCTGTCCATGGTTTGAAGTTGTGTTAAGTTGGTATAACATGTTTATGGCTTTAAAAAAAATGGAAGAAGATCAAGTTTGAGTTTTAAGGGTTTGGCTAAAAGAGGGTTTATGCTACTTAAAGGTTTTAAGATGATGTTTAGGTGTTTATAAAAGTCTTGGAAAGGTTTGATTGATATGGAGGTTTGATTTGTTAATTGTTATTATGGTATGTGCAGCTTTGAAGAAGTGAAAGGAAATTCATTGGTGCAACCAAATTGCTAGACTCTGTGTTATTTAAGGTAAGGAATATCTGTAACGGACGTAAGGTGACTATGTCTGTTTTGGCTGCATGATTTGCGTTATAAATGGAGTTGATTTTAAGTGCAGGTGGTTTAAAATTTCAGTTTTACTCCTAGTTACAATTTGGCTAGGGGCAGCCGACTGCCTTAAATAGTGGCCGACTGCCTGGAGACAGACGAGACGTGAATTTTTCGAAATCGACTCAAACCAGTCGATTGCTATTTTCCAGAAAGTACTCTGTTTGACACCAGTCGACTGTTAAGGAGACAGTCGACTGCATTTTTCTCAAAAAGTATTTTGTTTGCAGAGCCAGTCGACTGCTATGGAGCCAGTCGACTGCCCTATTTTCAAAAGTATTCTGTTTGCGAAACCAGTTGACTGCTAAGAAGCCGATCAATTGCATTTTCTCGAAAAACATTCTGTTTGCGAACCAGTCGACTGCCTTATTGGTTTTCGAAGAAGGAAATATCTGAATTTTAAAAAGAAAAGAAATTTAATAAATCGATATATGCCATAGCAGTCGACTGGTTTGAAAATAAGGTTTTTAAAGCCTATTTTATATGGGTATATTTGTATTACCAAAAAGGTATATGACAAATGTTTTGGAGACTGTGGACTCCTTTGGTGATCATGCATATTATTTGTATTTGTATTTGGTGGAGGAACCCTAGTCCGGTCCTCAGTGCCACAGCTGTCACCTGACTAGTGTTCATTGTGGTTTATCAACTATGGCCATATGTCTTTTATTTGTATTTGGCTTAGGGGAGGATCCCTAGCCCATACGTGGGTACGCAATTATTTGGCATCCCTCACGGGATTTATTTGGTGCATGATTCTACTGGAAGTTAATTGTCTTCCAATTTATATGAAGATTATTTGTATATGTGATTTCAAGTAATTTGATATTATTTGAAAGTATTTGAATTATTTGAATATGTGCAAGTGATTATATGTGTATATGATATTTGAAGAACTTATATGGTATTTGACAAAAGTATATGGTATATGTTTTATAAGAATTTTACATGACATTATAGAGCCAAGCAGGAAACCTGCATATAGTGGCATAATACGCTCTTTTACATATGTTTCTTACTGAGCGTAAACTCACTCCTTCACAATATTTTTTTATCCAATTATTTGAAGTGATTCTCGCTCTCGATTGAAGAGCTTACATTTGGATCATAAAGTATTCCTTCAAGGCATGCTTCCCAATTTTTCCTTGAAGGTATATACATTTCGTTATGTACATTAGACGGTGCTACAGTACATTGATGTATATTAGATCATTGGAGATGTAAGTTATGTGAATTGTTGTAGTAACCATGTGTGTGTGTGTATATATATATATAGTATATATATATATATATATATATATGGAAAATACTTTTATTTGAAATTGAGATCACTATATTAAGTGATGAGATATAAGTATAAGAAGAGAGAATGATGACTCGACAAACAACCTAACCACCTTTATGTGAAAAAAAAAGTTAGTTGATATTTGAGTAAAAAGAGGATGTCACGAGTTGTGACAGTTTCTTAAATTTAATTGATAATTCATTTAAAATAGTTTGTATTAAAGATAAAATTTAAACTTTGAGTGTTAGCTTAAATGATTACATTTGAACCTCTAACATATATGAGCTTTGGAAGTATTAGGTTTGACTTAGAGCACCTTCATTCACTCTTTATCATACAAAGGTCTTCATTGTACCAAAATGTCTTGATAAAAAATTCTCTCTCTCTCTCTCTCTCTCTCTCTCTCTCTCTCTCTCTCTCTCTCTCTCTCTATCTATCTATCTATCTATCTATCTATCTATATATGAGATTAATAAATTATATGTAGAAGTGTTCATGGGCTAGGCCAGGCTTAAGCAATGCATTAAGAGATTTATAAATGAGCCCAAAGATGATTCGGCTTGACCTTTCAAGCTTAACTTTTTGCTTAGCTCTTTTTTACAAATAATAAATGAGCTCAAACCCTTCCAACCAAATACTATTGATTTTTTTAAAAAAATTATAATAAAATATAAAAATATTTAAAGTAAATAATAATTAATAAATATAACACAATACGTAAAATAAATTCTTGCAAAAAAAGGACAAGAAACATGAAAATTTTAAACTAAAGTCTAAAAAAATACAAGTTCTAATTAACTTGAACACAAACAATGATTAAAAAAAACGAATTAGTATAAAAAATGGTAAAAAAAAATTATAATTATTTGACCAGGCTGACCGAGCTTGGATTTGAAATAGTAAAGCCAAGCTCGACCTGATTTTTTTATTTGACCTTGATTTTTAAGCTCAAATCCATTTAACGGATTTAATATTTTAATCCCAATCCATTTAAAAATTGACCAAGTTCGAATTTGGACAGATAGCCTAGCCTTTGAATAAGTCTAATCATGATATATAATTTAATATATTCCTGTGATAACCGTAAATTTTTCATTTATTGAAAATTATTAATATTAGAAATTTAATGGAATAAATAAATATAATATGAGATCGAAATATTGTGGAAATTCCGAGAATGGAGGAAGTGACGGATTAGGAAATTCGAGTGAAGGAAAATATAAGTGGAAATAAGAATACTTGGAAATTCGGAAAATAATAAAAAGAGGAAATTTAATTTGGATAAATGGAAATCCAAATTAAATAAGAAAATAAGAAATAAAAGAGAAATACGTTTATATAATTTATAATTTATATAAATGTATTTTTATACAAAAAATATGTATTGAAATACTATATAGTATATTTTAATATACATTAGTATATTTATATATACTATTTAGTAAATTTAAATAATACATAAGTATATAAATATGATATTTTATGTATATATATAGATATATATATATATATATATATATATATATATATACACATATATAACAAATGTAAATATTAATTTACATTAAAGTTTAAGAAAATATATATAAAGGCTATTTAATTAAAAATATATAAATATGCATATATATACTACTAGATATATATTTTGTAATATACAATATATATTTTATATATAATATATATTGTACTATATTATATATGAAATAATATATGTATAATATATAGTGTATATTATATGTATGAAATATATTATATAGTATATAGTATATTATATACTAAATATGGAAATAAGACAAAAAAACAAAAGAGGAAAGAAAACAGAAAACAGAAGGAAAGGAAAGATCGGGAGGAACCCGATCCTCCCAAGTGAGGCCAACGGCGGCGGAGCTGCTACCGCCGGCGAGGGAGAAAGGAGAAGGGTGAGACTCCACTGGCCAGAGAAAGGAAAGAAGCTGCGGCGGTGGAAGAAAGCAAAGAAACAGAGGAAGCCAGCGGAAACCGAGGAAAGAAAAAGAGGAAAACGGGATATGGAGGTGCCGGCCAAATTGGCCATCGCCACTGCCACCGAAGCACCACTGGAGGAAGAGGAAGAGGTAGGAGGCCACCGATGAGGTGGAGAATGGCAGAGGAGGAGCGGCGAAGAGGGAGAAGAAATCGAAGGTAAACCGAGTAGATCTGCTGCCATGCCGTCGATTCGGGTTGAACGGAGGCCACATCCAGGTTCGTCGTGGCGCCGGCCAGCTGAGGGGCCACTGAACCGTTGGAGAACCGACCGCCAGAGAAGAACCGGCGATGAGGGGATCTAACCGGTCTGAACCGGTCCGGACAGGAAAGGAAAAAAAAGAAAAAGGAAAAAGAAAAAGAAAAAGAAAAGAAAAAGAAAAGGAAAAAGAAAAAGAAAAGGAAAAGAAAAAGAAAAAGAAAGAAAAGAGGAAAAGAAGAAAAGAGAGAGAAAAGGAAAATTTTCAAGAATTCGAAAATTACGAGAAATCCCGGGAATTCCGGGAATCGGTAAGAAATCCCGGAAAGTGTTAAACTATTCAAATAATTTATTTATTTAATTAAATAATTATGGAAAAAATTCTAAATTTTAAAATTTTAATTTCCAAAAAATTTCCTCGATAACCGAGCCGATGGAATCGGGCGAGGTGAACACAGGCGCGACCTTCGAGAGGCAGTCGTTGACCCGAGACAGGTAAGGGAGACATGTGCAGCCTGTAAGGATATTTGGAACACATGTTTTAAATTATGCATTTAATTTTTTAAATGCTATTGATAATGATTGGTTGGAAAATTGTGGTGATTTCCCGGTTGAGATTTAAACTGTATTTTTCGCGCAGGAGGCTAGCCAATCGGCAGCCGTTATACTGCCGAAAGTTATTGGAAAAAAATTACCGAAAATCATAATAAATGATTTTTCATTACGAGAAACGATTTCCAACCACGAAAATCGAGAAATCAATTAGTTTTCATAAAACATGAATATACTGATAATTAATTTTAAAATATTCATATTTTTGAAAATGGTGAAAAAGGAAATCACCTAAATTTACCCCGATAGGTGATATTTCACGTGAAACGAGGTGAAAAATGAAAAGGATCAAAGTGAATATTTTAATAATATTTCTCCAAATATTCATTTGATTTTATAAATAACCTTTATGGGTTCAATTGTGAAAATAAGTGTTTGTAGAAAATTCCATAAAGGTAATTAAAGGTGGAAAACAGTGTTTTAAGACTAAAAGGTCTCCGCATGTGTTTACAGAGAAAACACGGGACGGGAGTGTTGATTTAGAAAATAAATATTTTAATTTTTCATAAATCATAAACTTAATTGATTTGAATCCCGATAACTTTGAAAATCATGTTTTTGATAGAAAGCACGAAAAAGCGTGCGTTTATGTTTTACAGTGAAAAAGGACAGTTATGACATTTTATATTTTACAATGATTATTTTATAAACTGTTTTCACCGTATGGAAAATGTGATTTATACTGTTCTATAATGTTTAGAACATTTTCGGGAATGATAACCCGAGTATGAATATTTTATAAATAGTTATTCATAAGATGAAAATATTTTCCTTATGAATATTTGTGGATTGATTGAACTTATATTCAGTGAAATTAATTTCATAAATAGGGTTTATATCACGTGTTTACTATTTTGAGACTGTTAGGCCCCATATCATGCTCACGTGTCACATGTTAGTGCTGATAGATACTGATCCTATTATCAGTGTCCCAGTGGACACCTGATCAGTGCACACTGAGGACCCTATAGACTGTGGCCATAGATCTCATGTGTTTTCCCCTATTAGGGATGATATTATTATAGCATGATATATTTAGGGTGCTGCCTGGTCTCCATGATACTGAACTGAAAGCTACCATATATTGTTTACTGAATTGGTAACTACTGTTTACTGTTTACTGACTGAACCGTATCAAGATATTGTTTTACTGATTTGCAAAATAATGTTTTACCGAATGGTACTGTATTGAATATTACTGTTTTACTGAATTGTAAGATACTGTTACTGTACAGATGAGAAAGAAAGTAAACTACAAGTTTTGCTACTGTACTGTCATGTGTTTTAACTGTGTTGAAGGAAACCACTATTTTATTACTGAACTGTCACGTGTTTTAAATTGTACGGAAGTGAAAAGAAATAAGTGGTTTACTCTGTAAAAACGAAAATTATATCGTTTTGAGAACAAGGAATATAGTACTCTCTACAGTTGCTTCTAGGTTATGGGACAAGATGTGAGATCCCTAATTTTCATGTAATTCCTCCATGTTTGTAAAGTATTCCAATCTAATATAATTAAATGAATATGAAGTTGATGTGTAATTGATGTATGAATAATGAATGATTGATGTATGGAACATAGAAGAAATAATGAAGTTGAATGTCAATAAGTCAAATGAAGTATGTTGATATCAGAAAATGAATAAAACATGAGAAAAGAAATAAAATCAGAATTTTGGATTGGTGAATTAATGAATGGCTGAGATGAAGAGGAGGAAAAGAGGAATTAATGATGGTCAAGGGTCAAGGGAAGATATATGGCTGAGATGAGGGATAATAAAGCATGCATTAAATGCAAATTAGCTTAGTCATCACCCTCACTATCATCACCCCTACGCCAGCCCTCTCCCTCTCGTGCCATCTCCAATCTTCCAAGTTTCCATTCCAAGCTCCTTGCTAAACCACCTCATCCTTCCACCAATTCACTAAGTTCAGTTAACGAAAAAGAATCCTTGTCGTTAGACTAGGTGATATCCAAAGTTTGATAGAGTGAATTCAAGTATGGGAGGAGATCTTAACATCTGAAGTTTTGGTCTCTAGTGAAGGTAAGAGAAGGAGATGATTCTTGCAATTTCGTTCATGATATGAAGTTGTTCTGAGTTGGTATGATGTATGTATAGTGATTAATTAAAGGTTTAAATTGATTTGATTTTACAGCTTTGAAAGAGTAAAAGCTAGGGTAACGCGCCAAGTGATCTTGCGTTCTCGAAGGAATCGAGGTAAGGAATTTATCTCTGTGACGTTCCCGTCACTTCATCTTATCACTTATCTTTTTCCTTCTTTAGTTAGATTTAGTTCATCCAGTGTCGTTCTTTCCTTATTCTTAAGCTAATTATCTAATAGCTTATGAAATACTATTCAATTTCCATAAACATAAAAATGATATATATAAATATCATTCCATTTTCGCAGGATCTCATACATCATCTTAACTTACATCCCCGATATCCTATATACACAATTTTCTACTTGTACTGTACCGTAGCTGAATTAAACTTTACTATACATAAACACATGAGTATACCTTCTATACTAACAGGGAAGCGTATCGAGAAGGTACGCTTCGATTCTTCAAAAACAAGCTCCTCGAGTCGGAGCGGATTTCACTTCAGGTAATCTGTAGGAAAAATGGTCGTAAAAGGATGAGTTTACGCTCAGTAAGAAAAGTATGTAAAAGAGCGTGCTATGCCTCTATATGTATTTTTCCTACTTGGCTCTATAATGTCATGTAAATCATTATAAAGCATGCATCATAATCATCTTTCATGCATTGTTTGCAACCATGCATATTTATTTCAAATGCCATGGCAAACATACTTTGTATGCTTTCTTTAAAACATAGCATACATATAAAACATGCATCATACTTCTTCTTTAAAACATCATACTTCATACATACTTTAAAAACATACATCATATACCTTTCTTCATACATACATCTTATACTTTGAAATAGATGGAGACTATGTACAGTATTTAAGCGATTTCATTGTCATATAAACCGTTCATTCCCATTTATATGACTCTAATCATGCATTAGTATATTGGTATACCATGTAGAGGTCAGGGATTCTCTCCTGCCTTAATAATACCACAGTGAGCACTAGTCAGGTGTCACTAATGGTCTTGAGGACCGGACTAGGGTTCCTCGCTTAACATACATATTACTGAGGACTTGATCAGAGTCTCTCAGCCATCAGAAATGCATAATCATCACGCAGTCCATAGTCTCAAAACATTTATAATATACTTTTTCAGAAAACACTTTTGTGTTTAAATCAAATAAGCTTTAAAAGCTCCTTTCATACATGGCAGTCGACTGGCCTCGTAGGGCAGTCGGCTGCTACTTCATAACTTCTTTTATCGAAATTATTTTCATTTAAAAATTCCGATATTTTCATATTTGAAAATACATGGTGGCAGTCGACTGGTCCATATAGCAGTCGACTGGTTTTCAAACAGAATGCTTCTTAAGAAATAGCAGTTGACCGGTCCATATAGCAGTCGACTGTTTTTGAAACAGAATGCTTCTGGAAAATTAGCAGTCGACTGGTTCTATAGGCAGTCGGCTGGTTTTGAAACAGAATGCATCTTGCAAAATAGCAGTCGACTGTCCCATATAGCAGTCGACTGGTTTAAAACAGAATGCTTCTAGGTAAATAGCAGTCGACTGGTTTGCATCGGTTTTCGAAAAACGACGTTTTGGTTGTCTCTAGGCAGTCGACTTCCCTCTAAGGCAGTCGGCTGCCCCTAGCCTAATTGGTACTAGGAAACAAGTCCGAAAATGCATCTTTTCCTGCACAAAATCAACTGATGCTTCTCTCCAAAACATGTAAAAACATCATAAAACATGCATATGAAGCGGGATTACTGCATCCTCTACCTATACCTATGTGAAAGTGGGAACACATTACGATGGACTTTATTATGGGATTGCCCAGAACCAAGAGGAATCATGATGGTAATTGGGTGATCGTCGATAGATTGACAAAGTCAGCTCACTTCCTGCCTATGAAGTCAACAGATACACTCAATGCTTTGGCAGATATATATGTAAGAGATGTCGTAAGACTACACGGTGTTCCAGTGAGCATCACTTCTGATAGAGATTCTAGGTTTACTTCCTATTTCTGGGAGCATTTTCAAGAAGCCATGGGATCTAAGTTGAGTTTTAGCACAGCTTTTCATCCGCAGACTGATGGACAATCCGAGCGCACGATTCAGACGCTCGAGGATATGTTGAGGGCTTGTGCTATGGACTTTAAAGGCTCCTGGGATGACCATCTGCCATTGGCTGAGTTTGCATACAATAATAGTTATCATGCAAGCATCGGGATGGCACCATATGAAGCTTTATATGGAAGAAAGTGTCGATCTCCGATTGGGTGGGAAGAAGTGGGCGAACATAAGTTATTGGCTCCAGATCTAGTCGAGCAAGCCTCCGAAGATGTTAAATTGATTTGTCAGAGGCTTAAGACAGCTCAGAGTAGACAAAAGAGCTATCCAGATGCTCGACGGAGGCCACTTGAGTTCATGGTTGGAGATTATGTATTTCTGAAAGTTTCTCCATCCAAAGGGATTATGAGATTTGGCCGACGAGGTAAGTTAAGTCCTCATTATATCGGTCCATTTGAGGTCTTAAATCGAGTAGGCGATGTTGCCTATAGATTGGCATTACCTCCGGAACTATCGGGAGTACATAATGTATTTCATGTATCGATGCTTCGGAAGTATAATCTGGATCCGACGCATGTTATTGAATATGAACCCTTGGAGATAAGGGAAGATATGAGTTACGTAGAGAAGCCGATTCGGATTTTAGATAGAAAAGAGAAAGTTTTGAGGTCTAAGACGATTCCATTAGTGAAAGTTCTCTGGCAATACCATACGATGGAAGAAGCTACATGGGAGCTAGAGAGCTTAATGAAGGAAAGGTATCCAGAATTATTCATATGACAAGCTAAGGCAAATTTGGAGGACCAAATTTTCTAAGGTGGGGAGGATGTGAGATCCCTAATTTTCATGTAATTCCTCCATGTTTGTAAAGTATTCCAATCTAATATAATTAAATGAATATGAAGTTGATGTGTAATTGATGTATGAATAATGTATGATTGATGTATGGAACATAGAAGAAATAATGAAGTTGAATGTCAATAAGTCAAATGAAGTATGTTGATATCAGAAAATGAATAAAACATGAGAAAAGAAATAAAATCAGAATTTTGGATTGGTGAATTAATGAATGGCTGAGATGAAGAGGAGGAAAAGAGGAATTAATGATGGTCAAGGGTCAAGGGAAGATATATGGCTGAGATGAGGGATAATAAAGCATGCATTAAATGCAAATTAGCTTAGTCATCACCCTCACTATCATCACCCCTACGCCAGCCCTCTCCCTCTCGTGCCATCTCCAATCTTCCAAGTTCCCATTCCAAGCTCCTTGCTAAACCACCTCATCCTTCCACCAATTCACTAAGTTTAGTTAACGAAAAAGAATCCTTGTCGTTAGACTAGGTGATATCCAAAGTTTGATAGAGTGAATTCAAGTATGGGAGGAGATCTTAACATCTGAAGTTTTGGTCTCTAGTGAAGGTAAGATAAGGAGATGATTCTTGCAATTTCGTTCATGATATGAAGTTGTTCTGAGTTGGTATGATGTATGTATAGTGATTAATTAAAGGTTTAAATTGATTTGATGTTACAGCTTTGAAAGAGTAAAAGCTAGGGTAACGCGCCAAGTGATCTTGCGTTCTCAAAGGAATCGAGGTAAGGAATTTATGTAACGGACGTAAGGCGGCTATGTCCGCATGTTTTATGATGTTTTTACATGTTTTGGAGAGAAGCATCAGTTGATTTTGTGCAGGAAAAGATGCATTTTCGGACTTGTTTCCTAGTACCAATTAGGCTAGGGGCAGCCGACTGCCTTAGAAGGAAGTCGACTGCCTAGAGACAACCAAAACGTCGTTTTCCGAAAACCGATGCAAACCAGTCGACTGCTATGTAAGCCAGTCGACTGCTATTTACCCAGAAGCATTCTGTTTTAAACCAGTCGACTGCTATATGGGACAGTCGACTGCTATTTTCCAAGATGCATTCTGTTTCAAAACCAGCCGACTGCCTATAGAACCAGTCGACTGCTAATTTTCCAGAAGCATTCTGTTTCAAAAACAGTCGACTGCTATATGGATCGGTCGACTGCTATTTCTTAAGAAGCATTCTGTTTGAAAACCAGTCGACTGCTATATGGACCAGTCGACTGCCCCCATGTATTTTCAAATATGAAAATATCAAAATTTTTAAATGAAAATAATTTAAATAAAAGAAGTTATGAAGTAGCAGCTGACTGCCCTACGAGGCCAGTCAACTGCCATGTATGAAAGGAGCTTTTAAAGCTTATTTGATTTAAACACAAAAGTGTTTTCTGAAAAAGTATATTATAAATGTTTTGAGACTATGGACTGCGTGATGATTATGCATTTCTGATGGCTGAGAGACTCTGATCAAGTCCTCAGTAATATGTATGTTAAGCGAGGAACCCTAGTCCGGTCCTCAAGACCATTAGTGACACCTGACTAGTGCTCACTGTGGTATTATTAAGGCAGGAGAGAATCCCTGACCTCTACATGGTATACCAATGTACTAATGCATGATTAGAGTCATATAAATGGGAATGAACGGTTTATATGACAATGAAATCGCTTAAATACTGTACATAGTCTCCATCTATTTCAAAGTATAAGATGTATGTATGAAGAAAGGTATATGATGTATGTTTTTAAAGTATGTATGAAGTATGATGTTTTAAAGAAGAAGTATGATGCATGTTTTATATGTATGCTATGTTTTAAAGAAAGCATACAAAGTAAGTTTGCCATGGCATTTGAAATAAATATGCATGGTTGCAAACAATGCATGAAAGATGATTATGATGCATGCTTTATAATGCTTTACATGACATTATAGAGCCAAGTAGGAAAAATACATATAGAGGCATAGCACGCTCTTTTACATACTTTTCTTACTGAGCGTAAACTCATCCTTTTACGACCATTTTTCCTACAGATTACCTGAAGTGAAATCCGCTCCGACTAGAGGAGCTTGTTTTTGAAGAATCGAAGCGTACCTTCTTGATACGCTTCCCAGTTAGTATAGAAGGTATACTCATGTGTTTATGTATAGTAAAGTTTAATTCAGCTACGGTACAGTACAAGTAGAAAATTGTGTATATAGGATATCGGGGATGTAAGTTAAGATGATGTATGAGATCCTGCGGAAATGGAATGATATTTATATATATCATTTTTATGTTTATGGAAATTGAATAGTATTTCATAAGCTATTAGATAATTAGCTTAAGAATAAGGAAAGAACGACACTGGATGAACTAAATCTAACTAAAGAAGGAAAAAGATAAGTGATAAGATGAAGTGACGGGAACGTCACACAAGACAGGTATTTCAAAATACCTGCCTGACTCCATTCGGATCCCTAGCCGACTGTAGTATCCTTCCTACATGTGAGCCTAGAGCCTCTAGGAAGATTTAAAGAAAGTGAAAAATTTATTTTCAGCATATAGGTAGCTGAATATCAAGTGTTGCATATAACTCTCTTACTGAGCTGTGGTTTGCTCACTCCCCAATTTTAACATTTCAGATTTTCAGTGACTGTGAGATCTGACATACGAGCATTTTGGCTGTGCATTTGGAGACATTGCGACCGCTTGATTTATAATATGAGGTATGATCATTTATTTTCTATATTTAGACTTATTTTCAGTACTACTTTCTTGAAAATTAAGATAGGGGATGTAATTGATATTACGAATTTTATTATTAATAGTTAAATGAATATGAAAAGTGAAGTATCACAGACAGCCCAACCGGATAAGTTGTATAGAAATACGTGAAAAATGTGGTCACGGGATGTAACAATTCCAACCTAACTTAATCACGCATAAATTTTTTTCTCAAAAATCTCTTTACATATTTCTATAAACATAAAAATAAAAAATTAATTTACGTGCTTAATAAATACACCTCAATTTTTTTTTTCCTTTTCTTCTCATCCCTACTTGGGTTGTCAATACATTATAAGCAAGGTTCTCGAGTACAGTAGTCTGCCGACAATTTCTATGGAGGGAGATAAAGCAAGAAAGAGAGAATCTTTCCATTTTCCACAGTCCACTTGGGCATTTTACAATTGGAAAATGATAATTCCAAGTGTGTGGGATTCCAATTTATTTAATTTGCTAAGTAATTTTGGTTGTCCATGCATAATTTTGGAAAATATCAATTAGCGAAGACTACAATAATTTTATGTCATTAATTCATGTTAATTTTGTTCATAAAAAACTGTGATATTTTCTCTCTTTTTGCAGGTAATTATGCTAATAATTCATCTTTAATTTTGTTAACTTGAAGATTTTTTTATGAGGAATTGAAGACACTGAAGAGATTTACGATATGGGTGCAGATGGTGACTAGATTTTTTTTTATTAAACTAATGAAATTTCTAGATTTTGGATAGATAAGGGTGGGTGAGCCCACTAAACACCACAACCACTACACTAATATTTCTTTTTAAGATGGTGACTTGTTTTTACTCCTAAAAGGGCAAGTGTGACATTAAGCAAAATCTTTTTCTTCTTTCCAAATTCTATTTATGTAATTGAATTTGAAGCAAAGATATCATGATTGGTTGGTAATAAAAAGCTTTCTCATATTGTTTTTTTTTTCTTTGTGAATATTTGATAATTAAGGATGGAGTGTGATTGTATGGATTCGAACTCAAATATTACAATATACAACTTTTTCTTAATTACTTAGTCAAAAAAATTATTTGCATATTGTATTCGTTTTCTTTATTAATTTGATTAAAATATCTTCATTTGGAGTGATTCCATGCTACCAAGAGCTGAACAGGATACTGCAATAGACTATAGATAAGGATATAAGACCTGCTCAATGACAGATTATGAACATGAATTTTTAAATTTGAGTCTAAACCGATCTGATTTGAATCGATCGGTGAACACTTCTAAAGATTGTATATACATTGTGATATTGAATGCATTAATTATATTGATTTTTAAAAGAAGATGTGTCCAAATTTAATGTGATATTAAGCCTGCATTTGGAATAAACTGGGAACGAAACCCCTATCCCATGGAAAAGTCCCAAGTCAAACAAATGCTTAATCGAGTTTTATATTTGCGAAAGTTTGTAAGACCTCTGGCCTTCACTTCCTATATCACCAAATGCAAATAGTGATTCTTTTTTCTAACAAAGAATCTTACTTTAGCATTAATATAGTGAAACACTAATCGCAGATATAAATAGGAATATCATATGTGAGCCTATCTTAATATTGATGCTAGATATAAATATAGGAATTAGCTTCATGTGATTTTTTGCCGTGTTCTTACTTAAACAAAACAAAAATTGGAATTAGGTAGGTGATCTTGTCGAAAGGAATAAACAGGAAAAACAGTGTGCTGTTTTTTTCTTCTTTTTTTTTTTGTCTATTCTCGAAATGGAATTATTTAACCGACTTTGTTGGTTAATCAACAACTTCAATAAAAATGTCACTTGAGTTCTTTAATTTTTTCGAGTTACCATGTTTGTGTTTATTCATCTTCAGACAAGGAGTTGCCGAGAGAAATTATTTGTAATAATTAATGCTTGTAATGAAAAAATCACTAAGTGAAGAAAATATTTGTTTTTATTTAAAATGAGAGATTTAAATTAAAATTTTCAAACAAATAAGATACATATACATTAATCACCACCAAATCAAATATTTGAGTATAAAAAAACATTTCTTTTAATGCTATGGTTTTAATATAAAAATTAAAAGTTATTTCTCTACAATAATCTGCATGTTAAGTGGTGCTATTTCAAATCTATTAAGTTTTAAATTTTTTTATAATTTTATATATAAATTGAATTTTGTCTACCTATTATCAATTACTTTTAGATTGAATGTTTATATGAAAGTTAACAACATTCAAAAAAAATTCTAAAAACTTGTGCATTTATCGTACATGCTTTCGCATACTTATATACTGAAATATCCAAAGTGTGATATCATTTTGCAAGTAGGAATTGGAATGACTTAAGTTGAGGAGTCCCATCAATTATTTTCATGCCATTGCCCCAACTGATTTGGCAAAATTGGTCAAATTGTTGGCTCCACTTAGCATGTTCTTTTATTATATGCCTTTTCAAAAGCATTGCTAATTAATCATTGAGTCTATTCTCCTAATCTACCGTTACCCAACGTACAATATCTTACCTCTTTAGTGAAAGAAATAACCAACAACACTTTTATTGCATCACTTTACACATGCATGCATTAGTATATATGCATGCAGCAACTTTGTTTCTCTTTCTTTTGAAATTGATTTTTCAACCTTCAACTATCTATCTCTTACCATTATTTTTGAAGAAAAGAATAGCCTACTCTCTACATTATAGATATTATAAAATAATGTAACAATCAAGCTAACGAGTTTCGTAAAGAGATTGATTTAATTGGTAACTCATTCGTCGCTAATTTTGAATATTTGTAGTCATATAAGGTAGGATAAATGACACTTCGGTTAGACTTTAGAGGGATTGAGCAACTTGTATATTTATGCGAAATTTAAAGGAAACAAAAGCGCACTACATAATTTCAAAGACGAAATTTGTCGGGAAGAAATTGATTCCCAAAGTTTCAAATCCAACCACTTTAATTTATGAACAATTACAGCTGCATGCATTTGCTATTCATCAACTTTGGTCAAAGCTGGCACGATAGTTCAATTAGCACCGAAGAAGAAAACCCAAGCAAAAAAACAAATGGTGGAACAATGGATTGCACGTTCAACCGACAAATTCTCAGAATTTAACATTCTTATCCGTTCAAGAAATCATTTGAAGTGCCATGTACGATATGACCCACATATCCATTGCTAATATATATATTTTACAATCCAAAGATGTTGTCATTTGGGTTTTTTCTAAGTTCTTTAAAGGCCAATTTCCAACTTGATTCAACGTTGTTACCATGTTTTTAAATGCCTAATTGTTTCATTATAATTCTTCCATGCAGTGCCGACCAGCCCAAAAACACGCAATATAATGATATTTTTGAACATGAATTACTTCAACTTTTAATAATTTTCATATACTAGTTTCCTATAAGTATTGCAAAAAGGAGACTAATGTCTAGTATTTTGAGATGAGTTTGATCATAAATGTTGAATTTGATCGTAAATCTAATACCAAACAAGATATTAAAACATGATTATATATTATAATTTGTTCTCAATTTCAATTAGTTCTCATTTAAATTTGTAAACTCAAAAAATTAGAGTAGTCAATTAACACTAAATTAGGTCTATAATATCGTAGTTGACCCTAAATCTGTTTGCATTAGTGGAGATAGAAAAATATGGCTTAATTGAAGTCAAGTACCAAAGTTGGAATTGTAGATTAAAAATTCTTTTCTTATTAAATTGGTGTTCTGGCATCACTTTATCATATAGTTCTACATTATTTTTATAAAAAAAATCGAATTATAATGTTTATTAGATACTACAATACTACATTTAAATCTTCTCATGTGACAAAGAGCCCCACGTCTCACACACGGAATGATAGGGGAAGGCGTGTCCCCAAAAAGATTTTAAACTGCCCTAAGGGAGCTTGGAACTTTCCCTGTATTTTCGTACCTACCACCGACCACCCGTGGGATAAGGACACTTCTGTAGGACCCATGTCCTACGTCAGACCTTGAGGGTAGGGATAGCAATGGGTACCCTATAAATGGGTATCCGGTGCTACCCGATCCGTTTAAGTAGGATTATGGTAGTGTATAATCGGATTTGGATAGGGTTCGGGTAGTGAAATTACTACCCGTCATGGGTTAGGATAGTGTTCAGATAGTTACCTTAGGGTACCCGCTACCCGAACCCGATTATAAATAATAATTAATTAATACAATACTTATATTTTTTATATATCAATTATTTATTATTAATGTTTTATTTAATTAAATTAAATCATTATATATTATAATTATGATTTTTAACTTTAATTTATTTTTATGAGTTAAATTAAATTTATTAATATAATGTTTTAATTAAGTTATTCTAAAATTAATTTTAATTTTAAATTTAAAAATCAAACTTTGACTTAATAAACAGGTAGTTAAACGGGTTCGGGTAGTTAAACGGATATTTATATTTTATAGGGTTAGGGTTCGGGTAGCATAAATAAAAATAATCGGGTAGTTAATCGGGTTAGGGTATTATTAAAGTTAATCGGATTCGAGTTCGGGTATCTCAAATCTAGCAGGTACCCGACCCGTTTACATCTCTACTTGAGGGTCTTTACATTTGTCGAACTGATTTTTATTGGTTTATATTTAATGCACATAGAGTATGGAAATTATATGTTATGTATTATCAATCAAACATAAATTATTACTTCATTAAAATGTAAAGATAAAAATTATTTAAATTTTTATATTTTTAATAAACTTTTTAATTTATTTTTAAATTTTATATAATTTTTAATTTTATTTATTAATAAAATGATTTTTTCTATTGTTAAGGGATACAATGATGCGATATCAATAAACCAATTATATATTATCAATAAATCAATCATAAATTATTCTTCTATAAGAATAAAATAATTAGGCTATTTCTTTTATGAATAATTATTACATACATTATCGATAAAGCCTTTTTATTCTATAAGTGATATTAAAATCGTAAAATATATTTTATAAAAATATTTAAAAATTAAATATTAAATAAAATAAAACATATATTATAATTTTAACTCTGTTTATAAAGTAAAAAAATTTTATCGATAATATATAAAATAATTACCCTTCTTTTTTATATCCTTGACTAACTTCTCACATTTCTTTATCATTTATTTCACTTAAAAAAAAAATATAGATCTCCTTGGTTTTGGTTAAAACTAGTCCCAATTGAAAGATCTGTCGATTTTCGCAGTGAAAAGGTTGTAACGAAAAACGACTATAATGGCAACTGCCCTTGCATTTCTTATTAATTACAACAGCAGCAAGAAATATGAAATTTCAGGTCTTTTCAGATACTAAAAAAAATTGCTGCCAATGAGATTTTCTTGAAGTGCCCAAGAGAAAATCTTGAAATTTAAAGTTTCTGGGAATATAATTTAGTTTTACGTTGAATTTAAGTTATATGCTAATTTGTTAATTAATTTTTTATTTTAATTTAAAAATTTATATTTGATGCACTAATAGTATATGATTTTTATGTATTTATATTTGATGCATTAATAGTATATGATTTTTATGGATTTATATATGATGCACTGACAGTGTATAATGTCTATACACTGTCAATGCATCAAAGATTGACACCTTATTAATATACAAATTAAAAAGATGTTAAACATCTAAAAATAAATACAAATAAATTTTTCAATTTTGCTCATAAGGATTTATTGATGACGTGTCAATTTTTTATGCATTAACAATATATAGTCTCTATACGTTATCGGTGCATCACATATAAATCCGATTTTTATACACTATCAGTTAACTACATAATACCATTTCATTAATAAGCAAAATTAAAAATATATGCAAATCTTTAAAAAATAAATATCAATAAAAATTTTAATTTTTTCTAAGGATTATATTTAAACTTTGCTCTCTAATTATCCATGCATCAAATAAAAAATTTTTATTTATTTTTTTCAGTTGTTCATATAAGATGTAATTCTTGATGACTTTTATTTTTTATTTGTAACTTCATAAAAAAATAAAAATAATCATAAACGTCATCATTTATAAAAAAAAATATTTATAATTATATATAATTTTTATGGAGAATTATATATAATATCAAAAATACTATTCATCACACTTTTTTTTATTTATAAATTAATAAATTTTATGAATTTATCCAATATATCTATAGGTCACGTCGAGGAATACAAATATTTTGAACAAAATTAACAGAAGCAATACAGTTTAATATTAATTTTGTTAAAAATAGAACAATGAAATCTAGTCAAATGACATTATTCTAAATATTGACATATTAAAGGAATAGTGTTACAGTAAGAATACATTAGCAATATTTTGAAGTCAAACTTCCTTTTTGAGAATTATTTTAAAAAAATTCATTGAGAATTAATGTTATTGACAATGACAGCCATTTCTTTTAACATAAGCCCAATAACCAATCATTAGAAAAAAGGAAAAAAAAAAAACCTAATAATCATATTGTTATATCATTGCAAATTCTAAAACAAATCTGCATGCGAGATAACATAATCTGAAAATTTTGTATGTGAGGAATATTTTCTCACTTTGTGGGAGAGTATTTTCATTTTTATTTCCCAAGAAGGGGCACATATTTATCAAAGAGATATATCTATGAATAATTTATTTAATCAGTCTTAGATCTAGAAAATTTCATTAAGTTGTAGTAAAAATCAAGCTAAGATTAATATTGAAATCAATGTCCAATTAGATGTCATGATTCATGAATAAATTAAAGGTTTCCAAGTCACATTCCCCTATCTAATTAATAGGAACATAAATTAATTGTTTCTCCTAAAATCATTTTTTATTACCATTAAGGATGATGATTGAAGTTGTTTATTTAAATTCAAAATTTATCAGAATTCACTTTTAATTATTCGATCAAAAATTTATTAAATCTTAAATCATTTGACTATAAATCCAAGCGTTTCTCTTTGCTAATCCTTAATTTTCAAGTCTTTTTTAATGATAATTAGAATGAATTAATAGGGATACAAAATAATTTTCAACATAATGGCAAATTAATTCCCAAAAAGAACACTGCATTAAAAAAATTACCCTGCCAAATATGTTTTCAGGGCCATTCTAATTTGCCAAACAATTGTTTTTCTTAAAAAATAATAATAATAATAATACCCTTCCACAACTCACGATAGGAAAAATTAGTCACGATTGACACCACCGACGCGGCAGAAAAATCTAATTTCTATACTTAACTGAAGTAATCAATTGTGCAATTTTAATTAAGATGATTCATACAATTTTTTAGTTAAATTTGATAATTTTAGAAATGAGAAGACTACATAATATAAAAAATAAATAAAAATAGCGTGGATTTAAATTTTGAAAAAATTATTTATAAATTTGATAAAAATTAAAAATTTATTTCGTATTTGTTGGATTGACTTGAATTGTGATACGATAATTTTTGTGTTTTGTATGTATAATATGAAATATACATGATAAAGATACACAATTTACCATATATATTTTTAATAAATTTAATATTTTAAATCTTAACACTTATAATCCAAAAAATGATCTTTTTGTGTTTTAAAAAAAGACCTTATTTATAAATAAAAATAATAATTAATTATTTTTTTAATAGTACATTTTAATTAGAAGATAAATCATAATCAACATATTATATTCCTTAAATTAGTAATTATGAAAATTACTTTGCTCGAACTAAGTAAATTAATAATAACTTTGACAAAAGAAAACTAATAACTAGTTAGAATTAACTAAATTAATAAATAATTAAACTAAACTCAAACTCACACGTACTGAAATTTGAATTTGAGACTTCAAATTTTCAATATCTTTTGCTTACCACTTAGCCAATAGGCAATATCTCATTAATATGATTAACTGCTTTTTATATGAATAATTATCCTATACACCATTAATGAATTTTTTTATTTCACGAGTAAGGTTAGGATCATGATACATACCTTATTTTTTTATTTTTTAAATATTTTTATAGGACATGTATTATAATCCTAATTAAAAAATTCTATTGACAGTGTATAGGATATTAATCCTTCTTAGATACCCTAAAAATGACCTAATTTAATTTTGGATAATTATTCCATACACTGTGAATGAAATATTTTTAATCTACAAGTAGTGTTAGGATCGTAATATATGTTCTATAAAAATATTGAAAAAATAAAAAATAAATAAAATAAGACACATGTCACGATTATAACATCACTTGTGGAATGAAAATATTTCACTAACAGTGTATAAAATAATTATCTTTTAATTTTTGAAGAAAGCAATATATTCAGATCGTTAAAATAAATGAGTATACTTGTGATTTATAAAAAAAAATGAATCGAAAAATAAAAAATCTTTGTCGGTAACATACGGTCGCGCCTGCATGCGTGTGTGTACATAGATAAAGCACGCAGGTTAAAAGTTTTTATTACTGGTTGATCTAAGTTATTAGAGAAGTCATACTTTGTGTCCACAAGGTACAAGTATAATTTTTGTCAGTTTAAACCTAAACCTTCCACAGAAAATGCCTTAAAAAGCATTTATTATCGTTCAAATTGTTTTATTTTTTTTGGTTAAATTGTTGTCTTAGTTTAATTTTTAGTTTCTGTGTGAATTAAGTGAACTGCGCACAAGTTTAATAAAATGTCGGTCCATAATTTTTTTAATAATAAAAAATGTAATAGGGTTATGACAGGAGCACAGATAATTCCTCTTATAGGTAACAATTAAACAATCTTTGAATGAAATGACTATAGAGTAATTATACCATGTTGTAAGATTTTTTTTTTGGTTACGCATATTGTAAGATTTAAAATTCAAATTCAAATAATCTCACAATCTATCTTAATTATTTTAAAAAAAAGCTATGGACTTGTTTAACTCCTTTTTGGGAAATTCTATAATATGGTTAGCCTTATTGTAAGATCAACCTATTTTATACTTATTTTAGATTTATTTTAATGTTAAAAAATATGAAAACATGTGAGAAAAGGCATAAAATTAATACCAATAGACATAATTATATGATAATACGCATATAAACATATGAAAAAACATAAATTTAGTGTGAAAAAGATATAAACATATGAGAATAAGAATAAACACATAAAAATAAAAATAAACTTAGTGTGAATAGACATAAAATAAGTTAATATTATGATAAATAAGTATAAGCACATAAAAATGAGTGAAAATAAACTTGCAATAAAAAAAAGTGAAAATAAACTTAAAATATGCATAAAATAAGTCAATCTTACTACAGAATTCTCCTTTTTCACACTAAATTTCCGTTTTTTCATATGTTTATACTTATTATCATGTAATTATGGCTATTAACATTAATTTTACACTTATTATTATATGTTTATGATATTTTTAATATGAAAATAAATCTAAAATAAGTATAAAATAGGTCGACCTTACAATAAGACGGACCTTACTGTAGAATTTTCCCTCGAATCTCCTTTCCTCCCTTGTATCTCTTTATGAACTAATTTACTTCACAAATTCTAAGAACTTTGAAAACATAAAGTGTGTTTTGTTAATTTTGTTACATATTGAAAATAAATATTTAAACTGTTTTAGATATAGCAATTTTTTTCACAAAATCAATTTTTTTATTATTAAATAAATAATAATGTATTAATTAAATAAAATTATTTAATTTAAATAATATTATTTACATAATATTAAGTAATATTATTTTATACTATTTAATGGTAATATGAAATACATCATTTAATCAAATTACACTCTAATATACTTTCAAAAAAATATTATAATTAGATATAATATTAAATAATATAATTATAAAATAATAATTCAATCAATGTTAAAAAGTAATAGTAACTAATAATTAGATAATAATAGAAATTAATAAAATTCAATAATCAAAGTTTAGTTTAATGATTGTTATCCCTCTTTAAAAAAAATTAGATTGAAGATTCAAATTCCTATTCCTCACTCGTACCTCCTAATAAACAAAAAAATTTGATAAAATATAAACTCAATAATATTATTAATTCACTTGTAATAATCTTAAATTATTAAATAATATATATTTCAATAATGAATTCATAATAATCATATAATTCATAAGATATATTAAATTTAATATTTATTTTCAATAGTACTAATGATATATTTGTAATATCAAATAACTTTGTTTAACAATTTAATATTTAATTTATTAAATAATGGTACTTAATAATATTAATTACTAACAACTATATTAAATAATATTATTTGAAATATATGTAATATACTTAATAATATTATACAATTAGAAAGTTTAATAATATTATACATTATACTTTTCAGTAATTTATATTTAATCATTCTTTACATTTTAAAATTTTTTATATTCAAATAAATTTATTTATTTTGAATTATTTATTTTTAATCAATATGAATTTATATCAATATTTAATATTTTTAATTTAAAAATAATTAATTTTATTTTATAGTTTTTATTATGAAGATTTATATAATATCATATTAATACATCAATACTATTTATATAATTTAAAAACATGTTTTCAAAAATAATGAAAATGAAAAATTTTTAATATAATTTTAAAAATTTTTGTTTTCATCTTTTGAAGAAATAATATTACGAAATATGTTTTCTTCTATTGTTAAAAAAAATAAAGCCTCATCGAAAAAAAAAATGAAAATATTAAACCAGCCCTATTGGAATTGAGAGTTGGGACTCGGTTGTCTTTATCTTCACCAACACGTGTGGAGCACATGGGGAATGAGATTTCTGATTTCTCTACAGAAGAAGATAGCTGGCAAAAATCCCTTCTTTCTTCTCATTTGCATAATGAATGATGCATTGATTCGATATACATAGTAATTATCCGCGAAAACGAGGCATCTTCTCATCCCTATTATCGCCCGCTTTCCATCTGTAATGTAGCGAGAGAAGCAAGCCAGTCAAAAGAAATAACCCAAACAAAGAAAGTGGTCTCCAGCCAACGCCAGCGCCAGCCCCTCTCTCTCTCTGTTTCTTTTTTTCTTTCTTTCTTTCTCCTTCCATTTCTCTTCTCTCTCTTTATAATCTTCCCTCTGCACTCTTCACAACTTCAGGGCTCAACTCAAAAATCAAGCTCTCTTCACGCATAGAGCCCTTTTCTCTCAATTCCCCTTATTTCTTTCCTCTCTCTCCCCGAAAACCAAAACAAAAGCCAAAACCAAAGCCAAAACTAGAGCCCAAAACAGAAGAAATTCTAAGAAATGCCAGTACCGCCGGACACAAGCAAAACGGTGAAGCTAGAGAGATACAATAGCTATCTCCGAAAGCTTCACAGCACAAAACTGCTACATGCTTCTTCTAAACTTATCTTCCGAGTAACCCTTCTCATTGCTTTAGTTTTAATCCTCTTCTTCACCATCAATTACCCTCCTCTTTCTGATAATCTTCACCGTTTCCCGCCTCACCACCAGCACCACCACAGCTTCCTCTCCACTTCGCTTCTCTCCGCCGCCTCCGCCGGAGGCGCCACCTGGGAGAAACAAGTCCGCCACTCTTCCACGCCACGTCGGCCCAATGGGTTCTCTGTTTTAGTCACGGGCGCCGCCGGGTTCATTGGCTCCCACTGCTCTCTCGCTTTGAAAAAACGAGGCGATGGGGTTCTCGGTTTAGACAACTTTAACAACTACTACGATCCTTCTTTGAAAAGAGCCAGGCAAAACCTTTTGACCAAGCACCAAATTTTCATCGTCGAAGGTGATTTGAATGACGCACCATTGTTAACCAAGCTCTTCGATGTCGTGCCTTTCACTCACGTGCTTCACTTAGCAGCTCAGGCCGGGGTACGTTACGCCATGCAAAACCCACAGTCGTACGTGAGCTCTAACATTGCAGGGTTCGTTAACCTACTCGAAGTTGCCAAAGCCGCCAATCCTCAGCCATCCTTTGTCTGGGCCTCGTCGAGCTCCGTTTATGGACTCAACACTGAAAACCCATTCTCCGAACGAGATAGGACAGACCAGCCAGCTAGCCTTTACGCCGCTACGAAGAAAGCTGGAGAAGAAATTGCCCACACTTACAACCATATTTACGGTCTTGCCCTCACTGGACTAAGATTCTTCACGGTTTATGGTCCCTGGGGAAGACCCGACATGGCATATTTCTTCTTCACTAAGGATATTCTACAAGGTAAATCCGTTGACATTTACCGGACGCAGGATCAGAAAGAGGTGGCGCGTGACTTCACCTACATTGACGACGTCGTGAAAGGGTGTTTAGGGGCGTTGGACACGGCGGAGAAGAGCACCGGCAGCGGTGGCAAGAAGAAAGGCCCAGCTCAATTGAGAGTTTACAACTTGGGGAATACCTCTCCGGTCCCTGTTGGAAGATTGGTTTCAATCCTGGAAGGATTGCTAAACACTAAGGCCAAGAAACATGTGATTACGATGCCGAGAAATGGCGATGTGCCCTTCACACATGCCAACGTGACCTTAGCCTACAAGGATTTCGGGTACAAACCCACCACAGATTTGGCCACGGGGTTGAGAAAATTCGTGAAATGGTATGTTAATTATTTTGGGATTCAGCCGAGGGTAAAAAAGGAAACTCAACATACTGAAGAAGATTGAGCTTCGTCATCGTTCACATGGTTGGCTTTTTTTTTTCTTTCCACCCTTCAATTTCTTCTAATTTTCCTTCTTGTTCATTGAATTCTGTCTTTCTTTTTTCTTTATTTTAGAGTTAATGTTGTGGTCCTATGAAGTAAAAAGGATCAAAATGTTGCCGCTGATGTTCATGTAGCAAATAGAGATAGATTCGTGATATAGAAAATGAAAAATGTGAAAAAAAAAAAAAAAGGGAAATTAAGAAAGGGAGAGGAAGCTGTAGATCTGTGGAGATGAGGTGTAATAATGTGGAAAGGTCTGCTAAAAAGAGAGCAGATCTTGACCGTTGATTTTCATATAAAAAAATGTGATTGAACAAGAATGATGACAAGGCAACAAGATTCTTCTTCTATTATTATGCATTTATTTATTTATTTTTAATTAAGTTTAGTTAAACAATATTAGGAGATGTTATTATTGCCTTTGGTTCATTGTTTTGGGCATTTTTAGATTTGCTTTTAAGGAATGCAAGAACGAGATGAGGTGTAAATTTCATATTTGCGTAAGTGAAGGAAGCATTGAAAAGAATGACAATGGGGTAGGGATTGTCTGGAATGATTTCTTGGGAACTCTTGTGAATGTTCTTCAGACCTTTGTAATCAGAGTGGGGCATGGGCAAAGAGAAGACAGAAGGAAAGGTAGTTCTTTAATTATTTCAATACAACTGGAAGAAAAGTTAACAGGTTAGCTTAGCTTTACGAAAATAAAAAACTGCTTAGTTTAGCAAGGAAGGTTTTTTTATTCCGATTTAATGTTAAATAATAAAAAAAGTTATAATTATTTTGATCTAAAATTTTGATTTTTAAATCCAATAAAAAATTTTTAAAAATATACAGCTGAGAAAAAATTAAAAAAATAAAAATAACTTGTCTTCTTCTTACACCCATTTTTAATTGTGTTTGAACAGTAAACACATGAGGAGAATAAGGTGCGGAGAGAAAAATATCGGGTTTATTTAAAAATTCTCATTGAGAAATTTAAATCAATTCAATTTATAAAAAAAAATTGTTTGAATTAAGATAAATGACATTATCAAATCATATATGTTCCGACAATTCAATTACGGATTGTAATGGAATATTTTATGGGTTTATATATATATATATATATATATATGATGCATGACAGTGTATAGACAGATATTGACATTTTATTAATGAATAAATTAAAAAGATGTCAAACCTTAAAAATAAATATAAATAATTTTTTTTAATTTGCTCAAAAGGGCTTAGCATCTTTTTAGTTTGTTCATTAATGAGATATCAGCATTTGATGCATTAACAGTGTATAAAATCTGTACATTATTAATGCATTATATATAAATCCATATTTTATTGTCTGATATTTTGTAACTTTGTAAGTTGTATTATTTTAATCAACAGCTCAAGTTTAATATTTCAAATTAAATGCCCAAGTTAAAATTGAAGCAAAGATTAAAATTTTCTAAATCCAAAAACATGAATAATTAATCCCAATTTAACCGAATTCACATGGATTGATTCAAATTCGATTTTTTTATACAGTTCAGTAAAAGAAAAAAAAAAACTCTGCATATAGGTTGGTTAGATAAATTTTTTTGGTTAGATAAATTTTTTTGAAAGTCCAATTCATTTGATCCAATCATGTAATCTAAATAGGTGCTTCTACAGTTTAATCTTAATTTTTGTGGATAAATTGATATCATCCCATACCTTTAAACTTTTATTAATTTAAGTTTTTTTGGATATAAATTAATTTAAGTTTTATTAATTTGTACAATTTTTAGACATATCAATTTACATCAATAATTCAATATCTTTTCACAGTAATAATAAACATTTAAAATAACATTCTCAATCCAAACTTAAATTAAACACAACATCAATATTAAATTAGAGTGCATTTAGTTCGTAGATAATGTAAATCTTCTGTTTAAAAAAATTAAGTTTGAAATTTTTTTATGAAAAACGTACACACTTGTATCAGCAAAATAATGTGTATGTTTTCTGAGTCAAAATTTTCATGTGTCAAGTTTAGTCGAATTGATCGGTTGATATTTTTTAAAAATTTTGAATCGAATGAATTATTTAATCAACTCATTCAAGTCATTCAAAAATTTAAATTAAAAAAATCTATATTTCTTTATACTAATATTTTAATTTAAAATGTACTTTAAATAATAACTTATAATTAAAATTTAAGTGCAATGCATGGCTTAAGCCCTGGACCAATGTTAATTATAGTTAAAAACTTATTACCGAAATAAAAAATTTCACAAAAAATGTTGTCAACTGGAAATTATTTAAAATAGTAATTTGAAATCTATAATAAAATCTTATGAAATTTTTTTAAAAAATAAAACAAAGAATGTTAAAAGAAATAAGGCCAAAGATTTTCGACAGATTTCTGCCGAAAAGTGGGTCAATAAAGGTGAAAAAGCGAGAAGAGAACAATTTTTGTTATAATAATAACTTAATAATGCCAACCGTTTGATTTTTTTTATTCTAAATAAATTTAGTGCATTACCCAACGAGTCAAACTTTTTAACTAAGCCATATCAGGCGGTGCACCCAAACAAAATCTCCTGTATCACTAGACTCCAAATTTGAGTCTATTAAATATGAACTTGATATAATTCTAAATTAATATATTTAATTTATATTTATTTAATTTCTTTAAATGTAATAAAATTAATTATTAAAAATTATTTGTTGATAGTGCAAATTCGACTCATTGAAAAGCAACTATCCTGAGTTTTTTACTTAAGTAAGACAGTTTAAAATCTTTATTAAGTGCAAATATTCTATTTGAATATTATTTTATGTACTTCTAACAAATATTAAAAAATAAATAACAAAAACCGTTAGGTTGACAATTTTCCTATCTATGGATCAAGCTATAGGTTGCTATTCATAGTAGAATCATGTACACACACACACACACACATATATATATATATATATATATATATATATATATATATGTGACATCCCAGTCACTATCTAAATATCAACTAACTTTTTCTTTCACTTATACTTGATTAGACTCGTTCGTCAATGTCATTCTTCTTTCTTCTTCTTAAGCTTGATATTTAATAGCTCACTATGACTATTTTCATTTCAACAAGCATAATAATGATATATATATACATATCATTTCATACCACAGGATCTTATACATCTTACTTAACCTAAATCCCCGAAATCTTATATACATTATTGTTAGCTTGTACTGTACCATAGCTGAATTACATGTTACTTAAGTATACCTTCAATGCTAACTAGGAAGCGTATCTAGAAGGTAACTTTCAAGATCCACTAGTAGGCTCTTCTATTGAGAGCGAGGGATCACTTCAAGTAGTCTGTATGAAAAATATTCGTAAAAGGATGAGTTTACGCTCAGTAAGAAATATATGTAAAAGAGCGTACTATGCCTCTATATGCAATTTTCCTGCTTGGCTCTATAATGTCATGTAAAATCATTATAAAGCATATTCGTATACTTTCATCAAATAGATTAAAAATTCTTCATAATAGCATATGCATATAATTCGGGTAAATCATATACTTCTTTAAAATAGCATATGCAAACATACTTCACATACTTTCTTGAAAACATACATCATATACTTATATCTTTTAAAGACATTATATACTTTCTTCAAAACATACATCGTACTTCTTTCAAAACATCTTATACAAGTAAATCAAATACTTTCGATTTCTTTATTCTTTCGAAATCGCATATACATATATCTTCCAAATAACATAAAGACTGTTTGCATTTTAACGGAGTTATGCACTGAATCATCAAGTGGCGTACCCCGTAGAGCCAGGAATCCTCCCACAGCCAAACATATACATAGACAAATTGGCCAAGTGTCGTTAGCTACAGCGAACACTAGTCAGGTGTCATTCTGTAGCGACTGAGGCCTGACTTATGGTTCCTCAGCCAAACATAAATCATCTCGGGGACCTGATCAGGATCCCTCTAACAAGTATAGAAGTGCATAATCTCAAAACATTTGTCATATAGCTTTTTGCCATGACAATCATACTTTCTTGAAATAGGTTTTAAAACCTCTTTTCAAACAGGGCAGTCGACTGGCCTCATAGGGCAGTCAGCTGCTGCATCATATTTTCATTTATCGAAATTATTTTCTTTTAAAATTTCAATATTTAAAATCTGAAAATACATATGGTAGTCAACTGATCCAATATAGCAGTCGACCGGTTTTATCAAATAAGCTTCGAAATCCTCATTTTCAAAAGGGGGCAGTTGACTGGTCTTCATGGCGGTCGGCTGTTTTTGCAAACAGAATACTTCTGAAAACAGGGCAGTCAACTGGCTCCATTGGCAGTTGGCTAGTTTTGAAACAGAATGCTTTTCAAGTAAATAGTAGTCGACTGTCCCTTATAGTAGTCGACTGCTCTGGAACAGAGTACTTTCTGGAAAATAACAGTCGACTGTCTTATATAGCAGTCGATTGGTTTGAGTCGGTTTTTGGGAAATCTACGCTTTGGTTGTCTCTAGGCAGTCGACTTCCATTTAAGGTAGTTGGCTGCTCCTAGCCTAATTGGTACTAGGAGTAGGACCCGAAATTTAACTTTTCCTGCATTTAAACCAGCATTTGTTTCTTTCCAAAGACTTTTCAAACATATTAAAACATGTGGACATAGCCACCCTACGTTCGTTACATAAATTCCTTACCTCGATTGCCAATAATCCTCGAGCTTGGTTGTATCAACCTTAGCCTTTCACTTCACTTCTTCAATGTTGCATAATTCATAACAAATCAAACCTTTAAGAAACCTTTATAACCATACTCTACCAACTCAACTCAACTCCAAACCATGAATAAAATCAACTAAAACAACTTCCATCTCTTACCTTTGTAATTTACCAAATAACAAAATTTCTGATCTCCTTAATCACTTTGATTCAACCTTTAATATTATAGGCTTAGCTTGAGCTAGTGACAAGGATCGTTTTTCGTTTAGGGAGCTTAACAATTTGATTACTGAACAAGGGTGTTTGTCAAGGTAACTATGGAAGGAAACTTAGGAAAATGGAGGGAACGAGAGGGGAGGGGCTGAGTTGCTGCCGACTTTAGCTGATGAAGAAGATGACATGGCTTATTTCATTAATTGCATGTTAATACATACACTCATCCTCTTTGACCCTTTGACCTTTGGACCATTTAATTCTCTTCTTCCTTTTCTCATATCAGCCACATATATCATTTAATTACATTAAAATTTCTGATATTAGTTCCTTTCTCATACTTTAATATTCTTATAATATCAATTTAATTCCTTGACTATTTGACTTTCAATTTCATTATTCCTTCAAGGTTCTATATATAACATTCACATATCAAATCCTTATATTTACTTAATCATTTTAGTTGGAATACTTTACAAACATAAGGAAATTACATGAAATTGGGGAATTCACATTCTCTCCACCTTTAGAAATTTGGTCCTCCAAATTTGAATCGGCTATCTCTCCAGTAGTTCAGGATACTTTTCTTTCATTAAGCTCTTTAGCTCCCATGTAGCTTCTTCCATAGTGTGGTATTGCTAGAGAACTTTAACTAAATGAATTCTCTTAGACCTCAACACTTTATCTTTTCTACCCAAAATCCGAATCGGCTTCTCTACGTTACTCATGTCTTCTTGAATCTCCGAAGGTTCATATTCTATGACATGAGACGGATCCGAAAAAAAATACTTCCAAAGCATTGACATATGAAAACATCATGTACTCCCAATAGCTCCGGAGGTAGTGCCAAATTTGTAGACAACATCACTCATTCAGTCTAAAACCTCAAATGGCCCAATGTAACAAGGATTACACTTACCTCTTTGGCCGAATCTCATAATTCCTTTGGATGGAGAAACTTTCAAAAAAACACAAAGCTATAATATGAATAAATAAATAAAAGAAAAACAATTATAAAACCACATTAGCAAAAAAAATTACCTTCAGCCTCACCCTTCTTTGCAATGGAGTCTTTCCAACCACTGATGCCTCACAACATCTCACATTATTTCTTTACCACAATTTCCACATCTAATTGGCTTATTCCTGCTAGACATTTTGTATGGATTTTGAGGTTCATCTGGAGCTCTCCTTCTCAACTTTTATTAATCTACCAAGTGATTTATAAATGATTAGAAGGGCTAAAGGGTGATTACTTGTAACCCATTCATGTTATCCTGGAATAGGGTTAATAATATTGACATAAGTTCTCATGTAGGTCTCCTTAGAATAGCAAGAGTGGACATATTTTTCAAGTCTGTTGCTATTATAGAAAATAACTGAAATAGCATGCTTACACGGGATTCCAATCAAATCCCAATACTTGCAAGTATAGCTCTTATCAGCCAAGTTCACAACATGGTTAGTTGTACCACACTCAACTTCATACATTAGACTACCAACTGGAACTGGAAGGTAGCTAAATGAATTTTTTTAATCTTTTCAAGTTTGTCTTGGACATCTAGACAAATAAGTCCTTCGTAAGACTTCATTCCCTCCCTCTTAGCATGGAATCTTTTCATAAGTCTTTTCCTAATCCATTCTAACATGCTCAGTATAGGCAAATCTCTAGCTTTTAATATGTAAGCATTAAAAGATTCACTCAGATTATTAACTAGCATATCACTCATCTTTCTTGGGCTAAAATGAGATTTTGTCCACTTAGATGGATTTAATCTGCTAATCCAGGCATGAGCCTCACTTGTTCTGTTAAGCTCTTTAAGATGCAACATGGCCTTTTCCCATTCCTTGACTGATCCAACACTGGCTGCCTTTCATAAAGCTTGCTTATACACTTCTCCTTTGAATTGTTTTTTGAAATTTGAGTATAGGTGCCTCAAACAGAATTTGTGTGGAACACCAGGATAAACTTCTTCAAATGCTAGGTCTAATCCTTACAAAATAGAAGGAAAAACAATAAGACATTATTGTAAGCAATATGGACTTACAAGAATGAAGACAGAATTTATAAATATAAGAATAAATCACACCTTCTGTTGGTTAGATATGAATTCCAATCCCAATTTATTAAAATCACCAACTTCCTCATGTAGCAAATTAAGAAAGCCCAAGACCAAGTTTCTTTATCTTTCTTGTTCAACTACTGCAAAACAAAGAGGAAAAAAGTTCTCATTCCCATCTCTAGCAACAGCACCTAGTAATTGTCCTCCAAAATGACCTTTTAAGTGATAGCCATCCAATCCTATTAACCTTCTACATCCATTAAGAAATCCTTTTTTTTTTGTGCATCAAACATTATGAAAATTCTTTCAAACCTAGGAACAAAGTTTCTAGACACACTGCTTTCAGCATCAACAGACTGAAATTATAACTTCATCAATGTAGAGCTACCAGGATTTATCTCTAGGATCATGTCACAATAATCCCATAATTTTGAGTATTGTAACTTAACATCCCTTTTCATCATTTCTCTAGCTTTTCTCTTAGCTCTATACACTTGAGACATACTAACATCAACCTTCAATTCTCTAGACATCTTCCTCATAATCTTATCAGTTTCCCAATTAGGATTGTCTTTTAAGTCATCAAAAACTTTCTCAGCCAAATAAGGTGCAGTCACTTGGTTTATCTTGTATTTTCTAGGACAACTATGCTCTGGATAAAAGGTTCTGATTTGAAAGGTTCGATCCTCCTTGATTCTAGAAGCATAGATTCTCCATCCACAATCGTTCACACATGCAACACTAATCTTATCTCCATCATTCCTTCTGAACTTATAGTCAAAACCTCTACTTACACAATATTCCTTCAATGCTCTTCTATAAACAGTTCCATTAATAAACTTCATTCCAACCTTTAACTCTGGATTTTTCATGTCAGTCTCTTCATTAAACATTGGATAATTATCTCCCTCATCGTCATATCCATGTACACTGTGTAGATTAGTATCTCAATCACATCATCCCTAAACTCCTCCAAATCAAGGTTTTCAACTATTGGTTCTGTCCTATCCTCACCACTTTGTTTTTGTTTAGTACTAGCAACATCCATTTCATCCTAAAATATATCACTAGCTTCTGAAAACCCTTCATCCAACTAACTAGGATCACTACTAGAATAACCATCACTATCTTCCTTGTAATCACCATCATCTTCATCACTGTCTTCCCCATCCCTATCTCTACTCTCTCCACCAACCTTAACATTTCTACAACATCATCACTATGTCCCTCATCCACATCTTCACTATCTTCATCAGCTTCATCATTATCTATAGCATCTTTTGCACTAGCCTCCTCTTCCTCATACAGACCACCATCTTCAGCCACATTTCCACTGCCATTTGCAACAATTATTTCAGAACCTAAAACTACATTTTCACTAGACTAACCCTTTTCTACCTCATTCTCATTAACACCTGGTGTACATGGATAAGTTACAGAAATAAAAAGGCTGACTAGCTACAAAATACATTTGGATTACTCTTTTGTTTTCATAACACTGGAGCATATGTTCAACATCTCTATCACTGCGAATTACATTCAATCCATTATCAAATGACACATCAAGTAGACAATAAAATATATCACTACTAGACTCATATCCCAATTTTACAACAAAATCTTGTAGCTCAAAATATGACATTTTGTCCATGGGAAAATCATCAACCCATGAAACATCCCCTCTAACCCAAAGGAATACACACAAATTCTCCACCATGATAAAATTCAATTGTCTTAGTTCCATCCCACATCTGTCAAAAATAAAAAAAAAAAGGAAAAAAGAAAAACAAATTTTAATCATTCCATTAAACCCTAATTTGTGACGCCATTAAACCCATACTTTTGTGACAAATTTTAATCTGTTACTTAGTAAACCATCATCCAAAATGCCATTAATCCCTAAACCATTATCTTTGATTTTGTAACTTAGTTAAAAGAAACCCTAATTTTATACTTAGTCAGTATAAAAACCTTAATTTTTGAAACTCTTACAGCATAAACAACCTTGTTTCACCGAAATGAAGTAACAGCAACCCATACCTTGTTTGGTTGCGTGAATCCCACGAAACAATGTTTTTTCCTCGGCAAGATTGCAACCAAATTCACTGTTACACAATGATTTTCAAACAAATTCTACTGAATCTTGGAAGAGAAACGCACTAAAACCCTTCAGATTATATTTTCTTTAGTTTTTTTATAAAAAAAACGAGTGAATTTTTTAGACAAAATCAACGGTTTGTGATTCCTTTCATCCGTTCGACCCCCATGTACCAACAGGGTATTTTTGTTATTTTTGAGTTAACAACATTAAAGAAATGGTAACGGCAGATACTCTCAAGGAGGTTAAGTGTCAATTTTTAAACATCAGAGGTCACATTTAGTCCGCCTCTAATCACAAGGTATTTGTTTGTAATTTGCCCAAAAAATAATCATGAAACTTGCTTGTTAAATACAGGAAAATGTTATTCCATTTTTTTTAAGATTAAAGAATTATAGGTTTTCGCTTGAATTATGAGATGTTCATAAGCAGAATCGGGTTGAATTATGCCACAAACTTGATTGACAATTTTGAATATCAGTTTTAGTTTGAGCCTTATGTCTAATTGAGTCCGTTTATTTTAAAATATTAAAAAAATTATTTTATTCATTATCATTAATTCACTACGGTGATGATTAAACAGTAGTAGATTGTAATATATCAAAGTATCAAAATTAAGGCCATAACGAACTCTTTTGACCATATAGAAACTTGAAATTAAATTCACTAGAAATCAACAAAGATACTTGCTGTGTTTAACTTTTGCACTGTTTAGTATGTTTAGGAGTATAGTGCTTTAGAGTTCAGAAAAAAGTATATATCATGGATATTATATGTAGGAAATAACAAGATTTTCATGGATTTAATTTATTACAAAATTTTTTTGCACCTCCCATTTTTGCTTCTTTTCTTTTTTATGCTATGGCTGATTTTCCCCCAATTATGTCCCAAACCGGTTATATATTATCCCTACGATCAATGAATACCTAATTATTTCTTCATTTTCCTTACTTTTTTCTCATGAAATACTGTTGAATTATGGGAATTAATTAGGAAGCATTCTGCAAGATAGATATGTACATTCCATTCCTTCCTACAAATAATTAATTTTTTTTGAAAGGGTACATCTCATTCAAAGTTATAATCATAATCAAATATTACATTCGATGAAGAATAAATACAATAACAATATTTAACAAACTAAGTAAACAATAACAAACTAAACAAAATCTCACATTTAGTGAGACTCAAATCTGAGACTTCAAAGTTTTAAAGCCTCTTCCTTGCCATCAAGCCTAGGCTTCATCGGCTCCTACAAATAATTAATTAAAGTTACATATATAAGCCAAAATATTAATTAATTAATTAAACTTAGTTTAGAGATTGTAACCTTTCTCTAGATATGCTGGCTATATATGTGTACATTCTTCAACTAAACTCGTCCCTTCTGTTGTCGTTTTCCAATTATGTCTATGATTTAAGTTTTATCTTTGAAATACTATGAGAGTTTCGATGTTTTTAGTAATTCTTTGATTTAATATTCTTAATGATTTTAAGAGTGTATTCTATAATATAGGACTGGTTCGTTCAAAAATTTATTTATTTTCGAAATAATTTTTATAAAACTGATGATCAAAGCATAGTTTTAAAACATTATCTCCTTACGAAATTGAATTACGTCTGTGAGTAATATTACAAGTGAATCAATAATTCTTTTGAAAAATTCTAAAAGATTTCTTAATATATACCCACACACTTAGTCTTGAGTCAAATAATATTTTCCTAATACTCAAAGAAGTGATTGGTGTTCTTAAAATAGCATTACTTCTCATTTTAGTCACCTCCATTTTTTTATTTTTTTTAAATAAATAAATAATTGACAGTAGTTCAATTACTCCAATTGTAAGTGGGTTGATGTAAGCAAAGCTATTTTCTCCTAACATTTTGTTTCAAGATTGGTCATAATTAAGCCCATACCTATAAAAAAAAGTAATATTCGAAAGCAAATATTTGTCAAAAAGCCTAGAAATTCTATTGTTTTCTATTCTACCTTATGCTAGCAAGCTAAAGCTAGGGTGGCTACTATCTAATTGATGGATCCAAGGCCTTGTTTCTCGCCGAGATTCATGGCTAAGCCGTTTTTCGTTGTTCTTTATAAAAGAGATGATATTTGCACTGACTTTCCTGTAAAAGAGAGTTAAAAGGTTGCAGGAAGGATTATGTTTGATTATTTCTTAAAGCCAATTGCAGTTTTAGATTAGAGAATTTATTATTGGTTTCTTTTTCTTTGGCCAAGTGTTTTAATTTGTATGATTTATTTGTGTGGTTTGAGAGAAAAATGTTAAACCCTAATTAAGACATCATTTTGTTGATGTTTTAATATCTACCATTTGTTATTCATTATTTAATTATTTACTTTTACATTTTATTATTATTTAAAAAATAGCAAAGAAAATAACTAAATCATTTACCAAACATAGTTTAAATTTTGATTTTTTTTGTTTATATGATCAGGAAGTCTTCGAGTCAGTTTATACGTATATCGAGACTAATTCTTCATCGGATGATCTTAAGAGTGCACTCTCTACATCATCCTGATCTCATGGATATTATATGTAAAAGAAATACAAGGTTTTCATGGATTGATTTATTACAAAATTTAGTTGCACATCCCCTTTTTGCTCTTTTTTTTTCATGCTGTGGCTGATCTTCTCCCAATTATATCCAATGGATACCTAGTTATTTTCTTCAAGTTCATTAATTGTATCCTTATTTTTTTTCATGAAATTTGTAATGAATTATGGGCAATAATTGGGAAGCATTTTATTTCGAAGATATTTTTAAGTGAAAACTATCGTTAAAGAACTTT
Source organism: Heritiera littoralis (assembly GCA_031772115.1). Lineage (NCBI taxonomy): Eukaryota > Viridiplantae > Streptophyta > Magnoliopsida > Malvales > Malvaceae > Heritiera > Heritiera littoralis. The sequence goes on from JAPDPK010000058.1 coordinate 1,049,267, forward strand.
TCCTTTCCTTCCCACAAATTAATTAATTAAAGTGACAGCTATAAGCCAAAACATTAACCTTAGCTTAGAGGTGGGTAAACTTCCCGTAGATTTTCTTCAATTAGGTACCAAAATTTCCACCTTCTCACATAATATCTAGCAGGCCTATTTGATTCCCTTAAAAATTTTACTTTTGAGAGCCTTTATTTTAATACATGCACCTCTGGAAGTAGCACAATATGATTTGTGGCACTATAAGTGCACGCAATCCTTTGCTGTGTTTTTAAATGACGATTGAAAAGGTTATTTTTTTATAACTAATTCTAAATCCCAATAGGCAATAAGACTTCCATTCATCCTTTGGTTTTAAAACTCATGCTACTTGCAACATAAACATAAATTTGAAAATTTTCATTTCATTAATTTTCCTGCTCGATGGCATGTTGAATACTTTGTGGAATCATTCAAATGTTATAGTGATTTTATTAATGTTTTTATTCTGGCTAAAAGAAACATTTGGGATTTAAAATTTGGTTTAGAGAATCCAATATCACTCTGAGGTCTCCTAAACTAATTATAAATTTTATGTTGAAGTGGTTAAGGGAGTGTGGCAAGAAAAAAAAATCAATGTCGTTTTCTTTCATGAAAACAATGTGTCGAAGTTTATGATTGAAAAAAATGATGATCCTAATTCTCTGAAACATGTTGAAAAGGTTTTTGAGAGCTCGATTTCTGTTTTCTATGGTAAATTGCTTAACCATATACAAGTTTCCTTGAATAACAGATCCTAGCTAGTTATCAAAATTAACTTAGAATAGATACTAAAAGCTGATGCTTTAGACAGCTCAAAGGACAATATGCAAAATTGTGAGAAGGAACCATTTGTTCAGAATCCTCTTGTTGAGGTACCAGTTTCCGATCAACCAAAGGACTTGTGCGGTGCACAAGTATGTCAATCTCTTGTGAACGATGGTAAACATTTCGATGAATCTTCCGCAGCTCTTTACAAAGCTACCGTTCAAGAAAAAAGCTAGGAGAATTGTGTTCAGGATAGCCCATGTTGTAATCCTCTAGTCCTGAGGATTGAGGATTGTGGTGTGGTTCCAATTTTTATTAAAGTATCGAGTGACCATAGTTGTAAGGATGGTTGTTTACAATAGGTCGACTATGAGAATGTCGAAGGAGTATTAAGGATAACGAGTTTTTAAAGGGATTATTTGAGTTTCAATTCTTCGAGTTGTAATGTGGAAGTCCAGGAAGAGAAAAATGATTAATGTATTCAAAATGAAGAATGTGACTTTGATAAGGAATCTGAGGAATGTGAAGTCGATTGATAAGAAGTTAAAGATTATTTTGAGTATGCTTCTAGTAAAAGTTGAAATATCACAAACGAAAGGAAAAAAAAAAGGGAGAATTACAATTAGAGTTGGAAGAAAACTCATTTAAAGACTTCAATTTGTATTCTTACACCTGTGATAACCGAAGAAGATATTTGTGCTCTAATAACGATATTTGATGTAGAAACTCTTAGTTTAATTAGATATGAGGTTGTCAAAACTTGGGATCTTGAAAAACGTTTAAGGTTCTTCTTTGAAAGTGATGAAGAGATCATTATTAAAAAGTTACTAGAAATAGAACAAAGGGAGTTGTTGATTAATATTAACAGCAAGAAGATAATGATTGGTTTTTTGGGAAGATCTTTTGAATCATGGACTTCATCATTCTTTCTCATCTTTGGATTCTTTTTAGCATATTCACCTTTGCAAACGTTGGTATTTTCCTTGTTTTTACTTATGCTTCTGTTTTTTCTAGTTATTGCTTACTTCAATGAATTTGGCTTAGAAAAAAAAATTGAACTAATATTTAAATTTAAAATTTCTATGATTTTTGTGAAATTTTGAAGTAAACTCGAATATTTAGTGAAAAAATTGAAATCAAAATGAATTGGAAAATATTTTGAATCGATTTGAATCCAGAAAGCTTGGTTTCATTCAATTACTAAAGGAGTTTTTTTTTTCAATTTTAAAAATACATGAATTGAAATTGAACTATGGGCACTACAAAAATGAATTGAATCAAATCTAACGCAATGAATGGATCCAAATTCTAAATTCTTTCGAACTTTTTTTGGGTGATACACCCTTTAAAACTATATTTATTAACTCCCCAAAAAAATGAATGGTTGTTTTCCTCTAAACTTGTTCCCACTCATACTATTTCAAATAATAAATTAAAAATATATAGATAACAACAACGATGTTTTTAGTTAAATAAAAAAGTCTAGAGAAAAAACACGTATAAATGAAAGAAATATAATATATATAGATACATACATACATAATATATATTCACGAATGAGTAAAATTAAAAAGATTATATATATATATGTAAATCCATAAAAAAAATTAAAAAGTTATTAAATATTAGTTTTAAGGACTTCTTTCTTTGCTTACTTTAAACCACCGCACTAATTTAGAATCCATAATAACATGTATAAAAGGAAATAAAAACTTTAAAATATGTTAATAATAAGTGAAATAAGTGGTTAATGACAACAAAAACTTAGCTTAGTGGTTGTTACCCTTTTTAAAAAGGGATTAGGTCCAAAATTCAATTTTTTACTCTCTTCTTGTACCTCTTATGAATTAAAAAAATAAGTAGTTAATGATAGAGTTAAAAAATAAGGAAATTAACAAAATTAATTGGTTCCTATTATTTTGATAATGCGAATTAAACTTTTTTGCTACAAATTAACATGTAGGCAGGGGGGTAAAACTAAATATTTAACCTCTCTAATTAAGTTATGATCCAATTTTGGTTGAAGAAGTCACATTGTTGTCCACCACCACCAAATATGTAAAGTACATAAAAAAGGAAATGAATAAACACTTAAATTCAAAATGTTGAATTAAGAACTTTGAAGCATAAAATAAGCAAAAGGAACACATTTAATGATCAAAGCAAGGATCAAGAAAAGCGAAAAATTAAATTAAATTAAATTTAATCAACCCCCTTAAAATGAAGGGATTATTACATGTGGAACTTGAACTATAAAATAAACAAAAGAAATGGTTTAATTTATGCAAGTAATGATCTAAACAAAGAAGAAAATGAAAGAGTTTTGAGGTTCGACTCTTACCAAATATATTTTTGAAGAGATGTAAAAAATCTTAATTATAACGAAGCTTTGATTAAAAATAGTTTCAAACCGTAAAAATAAATAAAAATACTTATAATAAAAAAAATGAAGGACGATAAAGCGGTTTTCTTTTTTTTTTTTTTTGAAAGCACAATAATTGGTCGCAACTTTGCAGCAGAAGGGAGACTTGATAACCACGCTGTTTACGCGCACAACCACGAAAATTCCATAGCTTTTTTCCTCTTCACATCAACTTTCAACAGGCAAACGACCCCACTTCCGCATTAGTCTTATTATATTCTTGAAATAAACTTTATTTTTTTGTCTTCTATTCCTTTTTTGATCAATTTTGGATTCTCACCGACACTACCACATGTTCATTTCTTTCTTCAATTCATATAATTTTAAGGCAGTCAATTTCAATTTTCACCTGTATTTGATGTTTTAATTTGATGCAACAATTCGGTTTGAGTCAGGACTTCATTAACAATCTTTTTTTTTTTTTTCGTTTTTTCACAAAAGAAATCTGAAGTGTGCAAATAAAAATAAAAAGTAAAAAAATGCAGACAATAGGACTTGAATATCATATTTATCATTTATTAAATGTCACTTCTTAAAAGTAATTGTATAAATTATATATTTAAATTAAATCTCAAATTCAACTAAGAATGTAAATGGGTACCTGCAACACCCAATCTGATTAAGTGGGATTCGATATCTGATAATTAAGTACGGATAGTGATATTAAAGTGCTTTATTATTTGAACTCGATTATAAATAATAATTTTTAAATATTATTATATATTTTTATTTATAAGTTATTTATTATTAATATAATACTTAATTAAATTAACCATTTAAGTATTTTAATTGCAATTTTAACATTAATTTATTTTTATGAATTAATTTAAATTTATGAATTTAATTTTTCTTAATAATATGCATTAATATTGATTTTAAATTTAGATTTAAAAGTCAAATTTTGATTTAACAAATGAGTATTTAGCAAATTCGAATAGCTAACAGATATTTTTTATATTATATTGTAAGGTTCGAATAGTAAAAATTAAAATATTTAGATAATTAACCAGATTCAAACTTTATAAAATATAATCAAATTCGAACTTAATAAAAGATAATCATATTCGAGTTCGATACTTCAAAATTAACAAGTACCTTATCCGTTGCCATCTCTAACATCAACAACCAACTGTTTAATGTTTCTGTAAAGTGTTTTGGAAGAACAAAATCATGTGAATAACATGCAATGAAGCATAAATAAATAATGCCAGAATTATTTCATGGAAAAAATTATGTCATGTTTTCCTTTAAGAGACAATAATTAAAGTTGAAGCAACCTTTGTGGACCTCTAACACAGAGATGTTCTAAAGCAAACGATAAAACATGTTCTGATACATTAAATCTCACAGGATAACCCGTAAATTTCTTTTATTAGTTAATTCTTTCATTCAACTTAGTTGTAAAGTTGAAATACTCTTTATTTAAAGATTCATTAACTGTTAGAATTCGAAATTTCATATAGTAAGATTAGGGTCCAAATCTTAAAAACAGACTAAATGAAATTTATTTGTTTAAATCCAATATCTTATGTATCAAAAAATATTTTTTCTTTTCATTTTACATTCATAAATAATATGTCTGGTAATTATATCAAATGTGATATTTTAGTTTAAAAACTCCACGATTGATTCATAGAATAAGAATTCATCCATTGATGAATTTTGGATTGTTCATCGGCACACTATCCATTTGAGATCTTTTCACAAGGGATGAGCTTAGAGGACTGGGAAATTTTTTTTCTAAAGTAGATTGTAATTTGTTTGTTGTCTTTATGTTTTTAAGTTATCATGTAATTAATCAACTTGGTCAACTTAGGGTCTTCTTCAGGTGCCATGGAATCCACACTTAAAAATATTACACAAATCACATTCCCCCTTCATGTGACATCCTCGTCACTCACAAATAACAATTATCTTTTTCTTTCACATAAAGTTAGTTAGTTTGTTTATCAATGTCATCCTTCACTTGACTTATATCTTATGCTTTATTACTTATAGCATGATATCACATTTCACATGAAATGTATTTTTCATATATGCATAAGCCAAGTACATCAAGATCTCACATACTTACATATCCTATATCTCCAACAATCTAATATACAATACTGTAGCACTGTACTGTACAACAGCTGAAGTACAAAATGAATAAGTATACCTTCAGGAAATATAGGGAAGCGTGCCTTGAAGGTATACTATAAAATCTCACAAGTGAGCTCCTCTATCTAGAGCGGGAATTACTTCAAATAATCTGTAAGAAAAATGGTTGTAAAGGAATGAGTTTACGCTCAATAAGAAACATATGTAAAAGAGCGTACTATGCCACTATATGTAGTTTTCCTGCTTGGCTCTATAATATCATGTAAAATCATTATAAAGCTTATGTCAAGTAATTTCTTCAAATATCATATACACGTAAAATCAAATAGGTCAAATACTTTCGATTAATTTCACGTAAATTCTCATGTAAAAATGCAAATACTTCAACTACAAGTAACTTTATATACTTTCAAATAGATGGGAGATGATTAACTTCCAGTAGAATCATGCACCAAATAATTCTCACAAGGATACAGCAAATATATCACATAAGGGATAATCCCATAAGAGATCTCATAAGGGATATCACAATTAAATCCCGTAAGGGATAATCTCGAGAGATGTCAAATAAATGAGTACCCACGCATGGGCCAGGGATCCTCCCCAAAGCCAAATGCAAATAAGAAACACATGGCCATTGTCTATAGACCACAGTGAACACTAGTCAGGTGACATTTGTGGCACTGAGGATCGGACAAAGGTTCCTTAGCCAAGTACAAATACATGTAATATGCATGATCACCAAAGGAGTCCACGGTCTCCAAAACACTTATCATATAACTTTTTACAAATGCAAATATGCTCATGTAAATTAGGCTTTAGAATCTCTTTTCCAAATAGGGCAGTCGACTAGTCTTTATGGCAGTCGATTGGCTCCCTAGCAGTCGACTGGTTTCACAAACAGAATGCTTCTGAAAATAGGGCAGTCGACTGGTCATATAGGCAGTCAGCTGGTTTTGAAACAGAATGCTTTTTGAAGAAAAGCAGTTGACTGGGTCGAAACAGAATGTTTTCTGGAAAATAGCAGTTGACTGCTATATAGGGCAGTCGACTGGTTTGAGTCGATTTCGAAAATTTCACGCTTCGGATGTCTCTAGGCAATCGACTGCTCCTAGCCAAATTGTTACTAGGAGTAAAACCGAGAATTTACACTTCCTGCACTTAAAACAACCTTTACTTCACCCTAAAACATGCAACCAAAACAGACATAGCCACCCTACGACTGTTACACATATTTTTTACCTTAAATAACTCTGCAAATGCAAATCACTTGATTACACCAACTCTTTTCCTTTCAACTCTTCAAGCTGCAATTACCATAATGATTCAAACCTTTAAGAAACCTTTACAAATATACTATACCAACTCAACATAGCTCTAAACCATGGACAGAATTGAATGAATCATTCTCTTCTCTTGCCTTTGTCAATAGCCAAAATAACAACAATTTAGATCTCCTCAATCTTTTTGATTCAGCTCTTCATATTACAGGTATAGATAGAGCTAGTGATAAGGGTTGATTTTCGTTGCTGAGGTTCAGCAATTCGTTGGAGAAATAGGGGAGTTTGTCAAGGTATCTAATATGGAAACTTAGAAGAATTTGAGAGGAAACACAATGGCTGCCAACCTCATTGATGAAGAAGATGACAAGGCAAAGTTTCATTTAATGCATCTTTATCCCATTTACTTCCCATCTCAGCCATTGACCATTTTGATTTATTGACTATTTGACCATTCAATTCCTTTTATTTCATATATGTCCCATATATCATTCATACATCAAGTTCTCATATTTATTTAAATATTCCAAGTTGGAAAACTATACAAATAGGGTTAAATTACATAAATTTGGGGATTTCACACTTCAATTATCAATAAACATATAAATAAATTTTTTAATTTGTTAAAAAAATTATTTGATACAAAATGATTTTAATTATTTATTAATTCTGTAAATACATATATAAATAAATTTTATTATACATAAATTTTAACGTCTTTAATGGATTTTCTTTTATTCATTATACTCAATCTCACCTAGACCTGCTCAAGGGCCGGGCTACCCGCCCAAGCCCGAAGGCCCGCTCGATATTTGGTCGGGCTTGGACAAAAATATATGATATAGTAACCAGGCTTGGACAAAATTTTAGGCCCATTTTAAAAATGGGCTCGGGCCAGGGCTTAACCTTTCAAAGCCCGAGTCCGACCCAATATTAATATATTATATTATTTTATATTATTATATATATTTATTTAGCATAATATAATTATATATATAAAAAACATTATTGATTAATAAACATGATTATAAATATTTAATATGAAAATTGACATATAAATTTTGACAAATTAAATTAAATTTAAAGGAAATAAATAATTAAATAATTAAAAATTTAAAAAATAAATAAAATTATATTTGGGCGGGCCGGGCTCGGACTTATAGCATAAAAACAAAAACGGGCTTGGACAAAAAAAATCAGGCCCAAATTATGGGCCGAGCCGGGCTTGGACATCAACCAAACCTCTTATTACGTATCATGAGCACGGCCCGACCCAACCCATGATCAGGTCTAATCTCAACTCACAATTGCAATTACAGTCAAATCAATATTACATTACCTAATCTCATCACTACAATATTTAATTTTACTGCTTTTATTATTTTGGCTTAATACCCAAATACATATCCAACGTTTATCAAAATATGCAATTAAGCCCTCAATGTATAATTGCATGGTAATAAGGACATTAAGTTTCATTTTCAGCATATTAAACCTAAATGTTATAAAATAATAGAATTAAGAATATAGCCATTAAATAACTATGATGTCCGTTTGTTTTGCCCATGTGGCATGCCACTTGGACGTTGACGTGGATTAAAATGTCAGGTGAACCAGTGACGTGGCATATTATTGCCACGTGTCATGCTGAAGTGGATATAAGTTAAATTTTCTTTTTTTCAAGGTTTAATACCAAAATACATCCCCAACGTTTATCAAAATATGCAATTAAGCCCTCAACGTATAATTTCATGGAAATAAGGACATTAAGTTTTATTTTCAGTATGTTAAACCTAAAAAGTTATAAAATAATAGAATTAAGGATATAGCCGTTAAATAGCTGTGATGTCCGTTTTTCTTACCCAAGTAACATGCCAAATGAACGTTGACGTCGATTATAATGCTAGGTGGACCAATGGTGTGGCATAATATTGCCACGTGTCATGCTGACATGGATATAAGTTAAATTTTCTTCTTTTTTTTTTTTCAAAATTTCGTTTTTTTTTCAAAATAAACATTTTTTTAAAAGTTCATTTTTTTCAAAATTATATTTTTCATAATTTCGCTTTTTTAATTACATATTTTTTAAAAATTACATTTTTTCATAACTTCATTTTTTAAAATTACTTTTTTTTCATAATTTCATTTTTTTAAATTACATTTTTTTCATCATTTCATTTTTTAAGAATTACATTTTTTTCATCATTTCGTTTTTTTTCAAAGTAAATGTTTTTTTAAAAAGTTCATTTTTTTCAATTTTATATTTTTCATATTTCATTTTTTTAATTGCATATTTTTAAAAAATTACATTTTTTTTCATAACTTCATTTTTTTAAATTACTTTTTTTTTCATAATTTCATTTTTTTTTAAATTACATTTTTTTCATCATTTCATTTTTTTGCTATACAATACCAAAATTAGTACAAAAATGCATGTGGTATTCAACCAAAAATACTGAAATGATGACAAAGAAAGAATTCGTACAGTAGAAAAAAAATAAAGAAAAGAACCATACCACATGCATTTTTGTACTAATTTTGGTATTGTATAGCAGAAAAAATGAAATGATGAAAACAATGAAATGATGAAAAAAATGTAATTTAAAAAAATGAAATTATGAAAAAAAATGTAATTTTAAAAAATGAAGTTATGAAAAAAATGTAATTTTTAAAAAATATGTAATTTAAAAAAATGAAATTATGAAAAATGTAAATTTGAAAAAAAAATGAAATTTTGAAAAAAAAAAAGAAGAAAATTTAACTTATATCCATGTCAGCATGACACATGGCAATATTATGCCACGTCATTGGTCCACTTGGCATTATAATCCACATCAACGTTCATTTGGCATGCCACCTGGGCAAGAAAAACGGACATCACAGCTATTTAACGGTTACATCCTTAATTCTATTATTTTATAATATTTAAGTTTAACATGCTGAAAATGAAACTTAATGTCCTTATTTCCATGCAATTATACGTTGTGGGCTTAATTGCATATTTTGATAAACGTTAGGGATGTATTTTGGTATTAAACCTTGAAAAAAAAATTTAACTTATATCCACGTCAACATGACACGTGGCAATAATATGCCACGTCATTGGTCCACCTGACATTTTAATCCACGTCAACGTCCAGGTGGCATGCCACGTGGGCAAGACAAGCAGACATCATAGTTATTTAACAACTATATCCTTAATTCTATTATTTTATAACGTTTAGATTTTATATGTTGAAAATAAAACTTAATGTCCTTATTTCCAGGCAATTATACGTTGAAAGCTTAATTGCATATTTTGATAAACATTGAAGATGTATTTAGGTATTAAGCCTATTATTTTCAGTCAAATCAATATTACATTACCCAATCTCATCACTACAATATTTCATTTTACTGTTATTATTATTCTCAATCTTATCGAATTAATCTTATCATTTATTCAAATAAACTTTTAAGTCCATTTGAAGAGATGATTTCCAATGAAACTGAAAAATCAATGAAAGTAAATTTTGTTTAGATCGATTTGAGATGAAACCATTTTAGACGAAATCTAGGAACTCTTTACCCCTTAACGCTCATAGAAAAAAAATTCAAGGGGATTGTTATTAAAAATTTTTCGTTGCTTTTCATTTTTGATAGTCATTATTACAAATAAGGTTACAATTAAAACACCACGTGGCAGTAAGAATTACAAATAATAATGGCCCAAGGGCGGGCTTAAGAGATATAATAAGTTGAACACGGCATAGCATAGCGGAGCGGAGCATCTCATCTTAAAGATCTTCAAAAACAGCAAAAATATCACCACCAATGTAATCGTTATCAACCAAGCTGACCAAATAGTAGCTGCTCTGAACCTGCCAAAATGGAAAGGAAAGCATTATATTTATGATTATTGTGCTTAATCCTAATCAAAATGAAGTGCAAGATTGAGTATGACAGTGGCAAATTGTTCCCAAGAGATTGAATAAGTTGATTAGCTGAACCTCTTCAAGCAATTTTTTCGATGGATCGTCATCTGGGTACAAGGAGGCCCATGATCTTGACCAAATTTCGAATGCTTCATCCTTCCACACCATGAAGCTGGCAGGATCCACCACAGTTGGCTGGATTATTTCTTTAGCCGGGAAGACTCCCCAAGTTACTGCATTAACATCTGCAAAGGCAATGTTCGATAACATGTTCCCATTTTTGTTGACGGCGAAGTAGGTAAGGAATGAGAAGGCCTTGCACTTATTGACAAGTGCATTTAATTTTTCCATTGAGCAGAAAAACTCAAGATAAGCCTTCTGGTAAACATACCCTCCAGGGCCACCCCAACCTGCAAGCAGTCGGAACAATTTAAAGCAGACTAGCACAAGATTTTACTATGAGAAGTGAAAGCAAGAGATGGGGGAGCGCAAGGAGTTGTCCTGACACTGACATGGCATTTACATACACATGAAAAAAAAAAACAAAGTCCCAATACTTGGTACAAAAAAAGAATAAATTTGAGAAATCAAAGGCTTTTAATTCTTAATAATATCTGCTGATTCTATGCTCGAAAAATTCATAAAGCAAGTCTCTTTTAACTATGAGACCCTCACTTTCCAAATCAAACCTATATCTCGTATAGTTAACAGAAACGTAAGACAAAACCATATTGCAATATTTAGGTGCACCAGAATCATTTTGTTCAACCAAATTAGAGGAAAGAAAGATACTTGTACTTACCAACAGATGGAGAATCAGATCGTTCCCCATTGACAGCTGGTTGGCTATTGATGGTAAGGAAACCCTTCACATTGATCTTTCCCAGCTGTTCATGTATGATTTTTGTCTCTGGCTGAAGCCCATCCAGTTCTGACCAAGGACTACTTCTCAACTTACCCAGGCAATAATTTTTAAATTTCTGATGAACACCAGTTCCAAAAGTACCATATCATAATTAAATCCGATTGACTTAAAAAGAGAAAAGACTAAATAGATTCCAAGCTAGAAATTTCACCTCTTGAATATCATCAATGCTTTTCAATGGGGTAGCCCATTCCTCATGAAGTTTCTTGTCACGTGCACGGGGCCTCATGAACTATTGAGAAATTAAATCACATTGGTCATACACAGGTAATACCATCCGAAAAAATAACTAGAGAGGACATTTCCTCAACCAACCGACAGTCTCATTTCTCAACATATCACCAGTTGAGAGCAAAGAGATATAATAAAAAAATATAAAAAGGGTACTTCTTACATGAAAACAAATGTTAATGAATTGCAAGAATAAATACATAGAAAAATCAAATATTTAATACTTATTAAATTCATTTGAGCAATTAGCATTTACCATTCAAATGGAGGTTATATTACAGTCTATAGGGTTTCCATTCCAAATCCACACAAACAAGGAACAATAAATTCCCACAATAAACTTCTTAACAGGTGCTCTTTTGTTAGACAGATTCCCTAATATACTTGTCGACATGTTAACCCAGTTAGTCTCAAGTCATAATTGTACAACCAACACAATCAATTTATTGTTGTCAAAGGTGCAAGGTGCACTCTAGTAACTAGGACTCTAATGTCAGTCAAGGAACAAGGTGTAAAAGAAATGCTCACCTGCTGAAGTAATATTATCAAACGAAGGATTGAAAAATCCATAAAACAAAGAAGATCCAGGATAATATATTGTAATTAATAAGATTAAAAATTATGATTTTGTTAATAAATGTTAAAATTTTTGATTCATTTAATTGTCAAATGTGTTGCAAAGATCAAGCACTATGAAAATAAACTGAAAGTCATCATTCATCAAGCACCAGCTCGTATTTCCTTCTTTCCATTTTCAGGAAAAAGTTGTGTGTGGATTGTCTGGCTCTCTTTTTTGGTTGCTCATTAGGGTGTGACTTGTGATACATCCTCTAATAGTAACAGATGTGATCCTAGGAGCCTACATGAACTGGCATAGGAACACTATCTTTCTCCTTTGCTTTTTTCCTCCGCTTTTTGTTCATTTTTTTTCTCATGTTCCAGCACTCAAGTACCAGCCCTTCAGAATCTTACCCCAAAAAGTATTCTCCAAATTCAACTGAAGGTTAATCCTTGGCATAGCCTGCCCCATTAAATATCCACCTCGATTGATTAAACCCACCCCCAAATCCTACTTTTCTAATGTGCTTACTGCTGAAATAAGATCCCATAAATACCCCGTAACTGATAAAAAGATCTGACATTTAGGTACAAATCCATTATTGTTATTTAAGCTCTAAAGGAAACTCTAACACCAAGTTCATCGCCATACAATCTACCATCAAATAACTATATCAATCTTATACAACCATAACAGATGAAATAGTAAAAAAGGATGCTATGAGGAGAAAAACCACCTTAACCATAACATAATCTACAGTATCATAAGTTCATCAAATTTTCTGTTTCTATCAATTAAAGGATATGAAACAGCAACTTGTTATTGATAGCCAAGATTGAAGAAGACACAATTTGCAGTTAAGCCTCCTCCAAGAGAAATCGAATGGATGGAAGATATTTTGAGCATCATTAATAAGAAACAATAGAAAGAGCAAAGTTAAATCATTTTGTACCTGATAGTCAGATAGTGCCCCATATGATGGATTTCGAGAATCACCCCATCGCCCATGAGGGTACTGGTCCCAACCGATAGTCCTGGATATGTAACTCTTTGGACGGTTTGCCCTGCCATCATTAGCTAGAAAGATCAGTTATCCAGGAATATTCAATTATAGTAATCCAGTAAACTTGCAGACATCTAGCCAAGAAAGGGATGTTCAACATTCGTCGCATACCAAAATATTGGGCGAACATCTTCTTTAACACGAAAAACATTTGCAGGACGTCTCCAAGGTAAACACCTGGAAATTTTGGATTCTTCAATCAATCCAAGATTCTGCCAAGATGAGCCTATGATTAGCATGGGGCAAATGAAGTAATAATTATACATTAGTAAATTAAGATGAATATAGCATGACCCAAAACTATCGCCAAAGTTCATTTTCTCGTTTACTTTCAATTGAGGAAAAGAAAGTTCCTAACAGATTATCTTACATTGATGAACAACAATAAGTTACTTTGTGAGTAAATCCCAACCTTAGTTAGTACTTGCATGTCCTTTCTTTCCTGTATTATTTCAACCGATATTCTGTGGAAAAGTCAACTATATTAAATGTGTAAATATCTATATCCCTAGAATTAAGGTTAGACAATTCCTCGATTATGTGGATTAGATTTAGACTGATTTAGTTTCCTATTTTTCTGCTTAACAGTAGCTGTATATATAATCCTTAGAAGTTGTATTATTCAAGTAAGATTCAGAAATAAAATATTCTGAAATTCCACATGGTATCAAGAGCTTTAGGTTTTTTCTTGGAAATCAGTCACTTTTTCAGCCTTCATTGCTGATTTTTCTACAGTTTCTTCTTCAGCCTTCATTGCTGATTTTTTTTACCTTAGGCCTTCATAGCCACTTTCTCATCAAGAACTTTTCTTTCTTGCCAAACCCTAAATCACCATATTTTTCCAAGAGCCGCTGCTGTTTTTTACCACCATGTCAGGTTCTACTTCAGTTGTAAATTCTACTCCTCGTACCAGTAGTTTGATCAAGAACTCTGCATTGGTCACTGCAGAAGCTAATGTTGGTGGACAAAATGTCCCTGATTTGCGTAAGATTGATGACAAGCCTCGAGTGTGGTGTGACCATTGCAACAAACCACGCCATACTCGAAAAACTTGTTGGCATATCCATGGAAAACCAACAAATTGGAAGCCGAAGCAGAAGCTGTCACAACCCTCTGCCAATGAAGCAAATATGGGTTCCTTCAGCAAAGAGCAGTTCGAACAACTCCTTAAACTACTAAAGTCCAATCCGACATCTGGTACATCTAATAGTTCATTGGCTCATTCAGGTAGAAATCCATTAGCCCTATCCAGTGTCTTTAATTCTGCTCCATGGATCATTGATTCAGGAGCATCTGATCATATGACTAACCTGTCGAATCTATTTAGTTCATACACTCCCTGTTCTGGTAATGAAAAAATAAGAATAGCAGATGATAGTTTTTCACCTATTGCAGGCAAGGGTTCTATTAAACTTTCTGAAAGTATTGATCTTAAATCTGTACTTCATGTTCCTAAACTTGCTTGTAATCTTTTATCTGTCAGTAAACTTTCAAAGGATTCCAATTGTCGTGTTATCTTTTTTGACTCTCTTTGTCAATTTCAGGACCAAAACTCAGGGAAGATGATTGGCAGTGCTAGAGAAATAAATGGGCTCTACTATTTCAGTGAGGATTTCCTAGGTAATAAAAAAGCTCAAGGGCTTAGTAGTACTAGTTCAAATTCTGTTTTTGATAAAATAATGCAATGGCATCTTAGGTTAGGACATCCTAGTTTCCCTTATTTAAAACATTTATTTCCTAATTTGTTTAAAGGAGTGGATTGCTCTAATTTTCAATGTGAAAGTTGTCTTTTATCTTAAGATCATCGAGTTAAATATATTTCAAAACCTTATAGTCCATCAAAACCATTTTACTTGTTTCATACTGATGTTTGGGGACCTTCAAAGGTTACCACCTTGTCTGGAAAAAGGTGGTTCCTAACTTTTATCGATGATCACACTAGATTGTGTTGGGTTTACTTACTAAGCAAAAAATCTGATGTAGAAAAACTTTTCAAAGATTTTTATTGCATGATTGAAACCCAATTCAAAACAAAAATTTGCATCCTTCGAACAGATAATGGAACTGAGTACTTTAATGAATGTTTGGGAAATTTTTTAAAAGAAAAAGGTATTTTACACCAATCTACATGTCGAGACACACCCCAGCAAAATGGAATAGCTGAAAGGAAAAATAGGCATTTACTTGAGGTAGCTAGAGCTATCATGTTTTCTATGAACATTCCAAAATACCTCTGGGGAGATGCTGTGTTGACTGCATCTTACTTAATCAATAGGATGCCAACTCGTGTCTTACATTTTGAAACACCTTTGAATACTCTCAAAAAATACTTCCCAACATTTCGTTTATACTCTGAGTTACCTTTAAAAATTTTTGGATGCACTTGCTTTGTTTATATTCCCCAAATTTTTCGATCCAAATTGGATCCTAAAGCTGAAAAATGTGTTTTCATTGGCTATGCTCCAAATAAAAAAGGGTATAAGTGTTTTAATCCTTTGACAAAGAAAATTCACATAACTATGGATGTCATTTTTCTAGAAAATCAACCCTATCTCAGCAAAAATCTTCTTCAGGGGGAGAATAAAGAAGAAGAAGATAATTTTTGGAAATTCTCTACACCACTACCAAGCCTCATTGAGTCACCAATTCAGTCTATTAAACAATTTAAGGAAATGGACGTTAAAAATAATGAAAACAAAGACTCTCTTAATCAACAGGTGCCAAGTATTGAAGAATCTGAAACAGGGGGAGAATTACTTCAAACGGATTCACATAATCCAAATATTAAGCTTCAGGTTTATACCAGGAGAAAATCTCATAAAAATATTACTGATCCAATTATTTCTCTAGCACCTGTTCAGCCGGAATCTCTGAGGGATGGTCCTCCTCCTCAAACTCAGGTTAATCCTAAAATTGCTCCTTTAGTTTCTTCCCTTGAGTCTCCAAATATTGATTTTTCTGATCTAGATGTCCCAATTGCTAACAGAAAAGGAGTAAGATCATGTACCAATCACCCTATTGCAAAATATTTGTCGTATCAAAAGTTGTCCAATAACCACAAAGCATTCCTTTCAAATATTTCTAACTTGCATGTACCAAGATCTATTCAGGATGCCCTAGGTGATCCGGATTGGAAGTTAGCGGTGAAGGAAGAGATGGACGCTCTTGAAAAGAATGGGACTTGGGAGATTGTGGAGCTACCAAGAGGCAAGACGACTGTAGGATGTAAATGGGTCTTCACTGTGAAGTGTAAGGCAGATGGGAGCATAGCGAGGTACAAGGCAAGACTTGTTGCCAAGGGGTTCACTCAAACTTATGGCATTGACTACCAAGAGACCTTCGCTCCAGTTGCGAAAATAAACTCAATCCGGGTACTTCTCTCTTTAGCAGTTAATTTCAATTGGTCTCTACAGCAACTTGATGTAAAAAATGCCTTTCTTAATGGAGATTTAGAGGAAGAAGTGTTTATGGGCCTCCCACCTGGATTTGAGAAAAACCTCGGAACCAACAAGGTGTGCAAATTGAAAAAATCCTTGTATGGTCTTAAACAATCACCAAGAGCATGGTTTGAAAGGTTTGGAAATGTAGTGAAGAGCTATGGTTATATTCAGAGTCAAGCTGACCACACAATGTTCTTCAAGCACTCTAGAAATGGTAAACTAGCTATTTTAATTGTGTATGTGGATGATATAATAATAACTGGTGATGATAGTGCAGAAATTGGAGAACTTAAGAGAAGGCTTGCACATGACTTTGAGATAAAGGATTTGGGAACCTTAAAGTACTTCCTTGGCATGGAATTTGCAAGATCAAAGGAGGGTATCTTTGTTAGCCAACGTAAGTATGTCCTAGACTTGCTTAGTGAGACAGGAATGCTTGGTTGCAAGATAGCTGAAACCCCAATAGAGCCCAACTTGAAACTTCAGCCTGCTGAAACCAAAGATGTAGTGGATAGAGAGAAATACCAAAGACTTGTGGGTAGACTCATCTATTTAGCACATACACGACCTGATATAGCTTTTGCAGTAAGTGTGGTAAGTCAGTTTATGCATTCACCCAGCTCAGAACACTTTGAAGCTGCCTACAGAATCCTAAGGTACCTAAAGGGAACGCCTGGAAAGGGATAGCTCTTCAAAAACCATGGACACCTACAAGTAGAAGCCTATACCGACGCAGACTGGGCAGGAAGCATTACAGATAGGAGGTCAACTTCAGGCTATTGCACAGTTGTGGGAGGAAACCTTGTCACTTGGAGAAGCAAGAAACAGAATGTAGTAGCCAGAAGTAGTGCCGAGGCTGAGTTTCGTTCAATAGCCCATGGGATTTGTGAGGTAATGTGGATTAAAAGACTACTTGAAGACTTGAAGGTTTCTAATCCCTCACCGATAAAGCTCTATTGTGATAATAAAGCTGCAATCTCTATTTCTCACAATCCAGTGCTCCATGATAGAACGAAGCATGTAGAAGTAGATAAGCATTTTATCAAAGAGAAGCTTGACAATGGAATAATTTGCATGCCATATATACCAACAAGTGACCAAGTTGCTGATGTTCTTACAAAGGGATTGCACAGGAAGCAGTTTGAAAATCTAGTGAGCAAGCTTGCCATGGAAGATATCTTCAAGCCAGCTTGAGGGGGAGTGTGGAAAAGTCAACTATATTAAATGTGTAAATATCTATATCCCTAGAATTAAGGTTAGACAATTCCTCAATTATGGGGATTAGATTTAGACTGATTTAGTTTCCTATTTTACTGCTTAACAGTAGCTGTATATATAATCCTTAGAAGTTGTATTATTCAAGTAAGATTCAGAAATAAAATATTCTGAAATTCCACATATTCACTTAATTATTTGATAGTAATCTATGAGGAAGTATGGCATTGAAATTTGAAACCAATAAATAGTTCAATTTTTTTCTTCAATAAGTGAAGAACGTAAACATATAGTTCAAGAGTTTTCATTGACCCAGAAATTGTTCAATTTGAGGAAGAAAGAAATCTTGAACTACATATTTAAGAGTTTTCATTTTTTAATTTCAAAGTTCAAGAAGTCAAATGCTATTCAGTAATACATTCTTCTACATGCCAAAATAATGAAGAAGTGTAGGATAATAAGAATTACCATCAGTATAGCTAATGCAGATTTCTCCATGTTTAATGTATAAAGGTGCAATGTCTTAATCCCATGAGCTAAAATCTTGCGGCACATTTCTGTTCCAAGGTGAATTCCATAGGATTTGACTGCTTCTTCATTGTCCTTGATAGGCTCTAAGGCAGCAGTAATCTCAGCTGGTATCTACAATGAGCCATCAGAAGCAGATGTTACATTAGAAAATATTAACGGAAATAACCACCAAAATAGATTTTTATATCCACTCTTCTAAGCAATCAAAATGAATACATCATTAGTCAAGAAAAAAGGCAAACCAAACACTGCATTGTGATGACATGGCGTACCCATTTAAGTTAGGACCTTCAAAATCTTGGAACTTTGAAATTGAAGGAAAGTGACACAACATTCACTTCCTTTATGCAAAAATGCAGCAAGGGAATGGTTGTATTATTCCTTATGTAAGCATGGGGTTACCTCAATGAGCATCTTCACTGCTTATGGAATTGTTTTGAAAAAACTTGCAAGTACCTTTTGATAAAAAAATTCTAGAAAGTAGAGTACAACTAGTACATGCATCTTTCAATAATATGTACCAATTGATACCTGTTGAAAGGTTCAAAAATACCTAGCATAATTTTCTCAAACTAAAAGGAAAAGAGGGACAAATGTATGATAACAATCACAATGTTTGTTATGGAAAAGTGAAACAGTTTATACCACATACCTTAGTTTTGCAAAAGCCAGTCATACGCAAGAAACCCTTGTAGTTGTTAATGGGCATAATACCCGGCACAATAGGACATGTAATTCCAATTTGGCGACAGTCATTGACAAACTTGAGAAAGATGTCGGTGTCATAAAACAGTTGAGTGACAATCAGATCAGCTCCTGCGTCAACCTATGCAGTAAAGAGGTTTTAGCACAAAAATTAACTAATACATAGAAATGGATATATCAGATTAACATTTCCAATTAACTAATGATTAAAGGGAAAAACCTTTCTCTTCAAGTAAGCAAGATCGTTCTCATAAGCTTCAGGTGTAGCTACACCATCATTTCCTATGGCATCAGGATGTGCCTCTGAGCAAAAAAGCAAACTATTAATGATGACAAGCTGACAACAGGCTTCCTGTTAGCAGACAATTGAAAACAAAAATAAAAGACATGTATAAAAGGGAGATGAAAAGCACCTGGATAACCAGCAACTGTTATGCCAAAGTAGTCACCGTATTTGGCTCTGATATGTTTCACCTAGAATTTAGAAAGAAATTAGTAACATATTTATTAAAAAAAAGTAAAAATAAATAAAGAAGGAACTGAAAGAACAATGCTTTACCAGATCAAGGGCACAGGCGAAGCCACCTTCCACCTGGACAAACTTGTCCTGGCCATGAGGAGGGTCACCTCGGAGGGCAAGAACATTCTGAATGCCATTGGACTTGATGGTCTGAAGAGCATGGTCGATCTTCTCTACAGGCATGTTGGTGCAAGTGAGGTGCATCATGGTCTCCACGCAGATGATGTTGTGCATCTTGTTAGCAATGTCCAGGGTGAGATCAGCAGTGGAACCACCTGCACCCCATGTAATGTCACAGAACGATGGATTATGAGCGACCATACGATCCATCCTCTCAAAAAGGTTGTCTACTCCATCCTCAGTCTTTGGAGGGAAGAACTCAAAAGAAAACACCACTTTCCCTTCGTTCTCTAGCGAAGACTGAATCTTTTCGATCACCTTCATCTTTAACTGGATCTGGGACGATCACTGTCACCAAAAGCTGCGAGTGAGATTAAGAATTGAACATGGAACTCGTATGTCTGAAGAAATAAACAAGAAAGGAACAACAGGCAACAGCAACCAAACAAACCCAAACCCGAATCTGAAAGAAAAACTAATAATTCAGAGCAAAACCCAACTTCCACTTTGAGGAATTAACATAGAAGAATATAAAAATGAACAATTTACATCAACCCTTTGAAAGTAAATCAGATCAGCTAAAAACATAAATACTACAAGCTATACATTGTCAAGAACCTAAGAGCCATCAAATATAGACGGAATATTCCAAATCTAAAAGCCGAGGTTTGTTGAAGTACATTGTCCCAAATTCATAGAACAAAACTAACATTCAAATAAAAAAAATTTCCCAGAAAACAGGAAAAAGAAATGAAACTCACAAATGGGCTTAGGATGAAGAGAGAGATCGGAGGGTGAGAAGTGGGTGGGAAGAAGCAGAGGGTATTCGATAGGATGGCGGGTGCCGGGTGGGGTTGGTATGGTTGAAATGACAAAGTTGCCACTCAACAACCCAATAGCACCGGCTGCGAAAGTGAAATTTTTTTAACAAGCACACGTATCTTCGTTAGATTTATTATTGGAGATTAATTTTATTTAAATCAAAAGTAATAAATAATAAAATTTTTACAATAATAAAAATTTCAGAATTCAAACTTTATTTAAATATTAAAAAAATCTATTTTTACTTCTTTTAATCATCTATTAATAACTGTGAGAGTGAAATTTTTGTACAAAGAATACAGTATGATGGCTCGAATTCTCTCTATCCATTCTACAATTTTGGTTCCGTTTGATTTAGGTAAAATAACTTTCAAAAAATAATTTTTGAAAAATTAAATTTTTGAAAAAATTGATATTTTTTGTTGTTTGGTTGATATATTGAAAAATATTTTCTGTTGTTTGTTATTTTAATCCAATATAGATTAGATTGAGTTTCAGTGAGATTTTTTTCTTAAAAATGATATAGGTTTAGAAATTATATTCTTCTTTTAAAAAGGAAAAGAAAATTTTTCAAAATTTTTAAAAAATTTTTTATTGACTGAATTTTATTTTATATTGATTAAAAATATTTTATGTGTATCAAATATTTGAAAATGTAAAAAATATTTTTAAAAAAATAAAATACGTCAATCAAAGGGACCCTTCATTTACCAACCGTAAACAGCGACACTTTGGAGTCAGCTTGAAACGTTGACAAATTTAGGTGCATATTTCTGACCAGAACTAAGGACTGTCGATTATTTAAATAACTAGGTGGTTTTAGTTTATTTGATCCTGTTATACCGAATCAGCTTTTGACTTTTGTTTCCCATCTCATCCCAGTTTTTGGGGAGTTAATCATTAGAACCATAATTCTTTTTCATCTGGTTAGTTGTTAAATTTACAAATTTACTGGTACTCGTTGAAAATAGAAAAGTAAATGAAAAATCCATGTCACCACACCATAGCTTATTCGGGTTTGGATAAAACTCAAATTCAAATAAAATATTATTGAGTTGAGATCGATTAATTTGAATTATCGAATAATTGAGTTTGAATATTTTAAGAATGATTATTTTGTTTATTGTCAGGAAAATTTTTTAATTTCATAATCAGAGTTAGAATGATAATACACATTTTTTAAAAAAATTAAGAAAATAAATACAATAAGACACATGTCATCATTTTAATCTCGCTTGTGGAGTTAAAAAACTTCGATAGTAGTGTATAGGACACTAATCTATATTTTAATAGATAATTATTTTATATACCGTCAGTAGAGTTTTTTTTATTCCACAAGTGAGATTAGAATGATGACACATCTATTATTTTATTTTTTATTTTTTGAATATTTTAAAGAACATGTTTCATTATCCTAACTCCGCTTGGTAAATCAAAAAACTCCACTAACTATGTTTAAAATAATTATCCTATTTTAATACTCAATTTAGTAATATGCGAGTTTATTTTTATTTTAATTATTAATTTACAATTTTACATTTAATGTTTGTAAAAGATTTATAAAATAAAAAAATGTCCATTTGAACTCAAAGTCTAACACAGAACAATATGGCTTGGCTTGAAATCATAATTACAAAAATCAAACTCGTTTTTTTTTTTTACTTATTAAACAAATTTAATTAAGCGAATTTGAATAGTTCAATTTTTTCTTTTTAAAATTAACTCAAATTAAAAAATAAATTTTAATCATGCTTTAAATCGAATTTTGAATCTCGAATTAAAAATCAAATTTGAACTTCTGATGATTCAACTTGACAACAATAATCCTTTGTTATACCTATTTTGTGGTAAACCAAATTTAACACTTAAATTCATAGAAGATCTATTTTTTTATTACTCATCTTTGAACACATTCAATTTTATCAGTGAATTTTTAATTTAACTTAAAAATGATCAAAAAATATTTTGTAAAATATTCACGTTGTTTTTCATGCAATATTTTTTAATCAAACTAAAAACTATAGCTATAAATTATATTCATTTAAAAATGAAAGGCAAGTTTGATCGATTATTTTAATTAAAATGCTAAATTCAGATCTAATTTCTTTCATTTTTATTGAGTAATCAAATTTTAATTATAATAAAATTTAACATTTCTTTGAAACATTTGTATTTGATAGTACACCGTAAGAATTTAATTGTGTATAAATCCTTTCTTCCATCTCAAATTTGGATTACTCAAATTTCACTAAGGCAATAAGCCGACTTATACTAAAGAATTGAAGATATATTTGGTTCATTTAGCATTTTAAATTCGAGCAAATTCATGATTTAAATATAAAAAAAATTATGGTGATATGGAAGATATTTTAATGAGGCGAGATAATAATTAAATTTGCTAATAATTTGATCATTGAAAAGAAAATTATACATCCATGATTAAAAGAAAGAATGTAAAATCGAGAGAACGAAAACCCCACAGCTCCCTAATTGGAAACCAATAATTGGGAGATTAAAGCTATTTCTCTTATTTCCTTCAATCATAAATCATTCATCCAAGGAGAAGAATCCCATCTTGAATTGGCTATCCTTACCGCCACTCACTCGAGCCAAACCCAGCAGCAGTGCATGAAACGCAACAAATAAAAGATTTAAAAAAAAAATGCTCTCTACCAAAACTCTTGGAAGATTATAATCAATCATGTTTTGCATCATCGAAGTGACTGTAGCCTGTGAACTGTGATCCTACCTCCTACCTGTAATTAAGGTCGCATTAACCTTAATGCAGGCAGACACCACGAAATTCCCCTGCAATAAAAAGAGTCAAAGATTCTTCAACTAGAATACATGCAATGAGGAGTGCGTTAGAATTGCTTGAGAATTGCAGCAAGCGATGTCAAAAGCTTACCTTGTCAACATAAATACTAGATAACAACATGCAACAACTGGCAAAAATTGACCCAATACCATAAATTAGTTGCATAAGTTCAGCACACTTTGAAAATAAATAAACACATCCACCAATCTAAACTACTTGCTATTGAAACATGCGATGGAGAGATTTTGGTGTGAAAGCCTAGTAACCAGAATTCCCCCTATTTCCACCTCCAAAGCCTCTGTCACCATGGAAACCACCGTTGCCACCAAAAGATCGAGGGCCAGTAGGTCTTTCAGTGGCATAGCTTACCCGAATATTTCGCCCATTGAGTTCCTGCAATTTCAGTACAAAATAGTTACTATGTAATTCACCAGAAATACATTCCACATATCAATAGGTTTTTTCCTCACCTGACCATCCATGGCTGACAAGGCATTGCTGGCAGATTCATCATTGGCAAAGTCAACAAAACCAAAGCCCCTAGACTTCCCAGTGTCTCTATCTACGATGATCCTAGCTGATCAACATAAATCAGAGAATGAGACCATGAACAGAAACAAGCACTATAATAAACACCGTCCTCAGTACCACATAAAAATGTAATTATGTTATCAAGGTTTAAACACAATGCCAGTAACAACTGTTCCTACAGAATAAAAACACAAAGTTCACAGCCCAAAATCATTAACCAGGTAGACAAGGCAAACTTGCTATGGTTTCAATTAAACACAATGCAACATGCTCACTTCCAATTCATTCTTCAACTTCTTCTACAAGAAAACTCCAAGAAAGATAGAGATAAGCTATCCAACAATCTACAAGATAAATTAACAACCATTTAGATAGGAACACACACATAGAGTCGAGGCATGCCTAACTACGTGTTCTGTATCCAAAACATCCAATAAATGAAAAACAGCAAACACAAACACATTAACAATGCTAATTACTCTTTGTTCGTTATTACTAGTAACTTGTGGCTTATGAAAGACAGAACAAAGGATACACATCTCTGCTTAGTTCTACTTGATGAGCTAGAACACCACCCCCCCCCCCCCCCAAAAAAAAAAAAGTTCATCTGCTTGACAAGAAATGAAAGCTATTATTTCAAATACTTGACTAAAATAGTCAACAAGAATGTCAAAAACTTAACAGCATCATTAGCATTACCAATACATAATACAGCCACTCACCTTCAGTGACATCACCAAATCCGCAAAATGCTTCCTTGAGAGTCTGATCATCAGTTGCATATGAAAGACCTAAGAACCAGGGGATTCAAGTCAAAACAAATAAATGATATCCACATCTCATCTTCGATCAGGAATCCAATATGTATCGATACCTCCAATAAAGAGCTTTTTGCTTGCGGTT
Source organism: Heritiera littoralis (assembly GCA_031772115.1). Lineage (NCBI taxonomy): Eukaryota > Viridiplantae > Streptophyta > Magnoliopsida > Malvales > Malvaceae > Heritiera > Heritiera littoralis. Next base: position 1,074,143 of record JAPDPK010000058.1, read on the forward strand.
GACATGCAGCGAATAGAGTTAAGCATGGATGTCATTGGGATTTGCCCATTTAGCCTCATAAGGCTTCCAAGTTTGCTAGAAAATGCCATTAGAGTACTTGACTGTCTTTTTTTTTTTTTTCCAACAGCCCCGCAAGCCGCACAAACAAAAACAAAATGGCGTGTTAGTTCAAAGCTAGAAAATTTATTACAAAAAAAATGTATCAACCAGAAATACGACCCAAACAATCCTGTATATAAAAGCATGTTTCATATATCCCCATGAACAAGAAAATTTATTACAGAAAAAGTGTAAAAACCCATCCATAATAACGTAACAATGGCTAATCACAGGCCGTTGCCTGCCTATAACTGACCTGATAGAAATTATTTTATGTTATAATTTCTCCATGAACAAAGAGACATGCAACATAAAAAAAACATACATAGAATCAACAAAACAAGACAAGTTAACTCAAAATCTAACAGATCAGAACAAATGAAAAAAACATAAACACAAGAAAATCATCTTAGCTTTCAAAAGATGAATAAAAATCCAACAAAAGGATGCAACCAATCAAACCCACATAAGGAAACGAAATAATCATTACCTTTAGGAAGAGAAAAAAAAACAAAGAAATTTGAGAGATACAGAAACGAAGGAAGCGGCTAGGGTTTAAGATCTTTGTAAACAAATTTTTTCTGCTTTTTAAGAGAGGAGGTTTAAGGAGTTTGGTTTAGATACGGTGTAGGTCTATTGTAATCTTTTTTAATTTCGTGCTGCAAATAGTTGTACCATGATGATGATTTGGTCAAACATTAACTTTGATTGACAAAAGGTACATTCTGCGATGCATGAAATGGAGGAACCCTAGATGAATGAGGGTAGATGACGCAATAATCAATCCGCAGTCACCAGTCAGCGATATCGTGGGACTGGGTTGGGCATAGTCTAGGATTGTAATCGAGCCGAGCACATACAATCTACTAGTACCAAGTATAAATTTCGTTTGATTCGAATATTCTAAGCTTTAGGATTAGTTTTGTCACGACCTGAAGGTCACGATGATACCTCTTATCTGTACGGATGCGTAGAATTTTGAGCTAAATTTTTCTTTTTCCTATACTCGTTTTGTCTAAGTGCAATGCAGTGAATTTTATTTCGGGACGTTAACTCCTTTGCTTATTTTTATCACTTTACCCAGGTTAATTACCTGCATAAAATTCACAAGTAATATCCAGCTCATGCTTCCCACAATAGCAGTTGATTATATTCTAGCATTACTATGACCAAGTTCACCATTATTCTATCTTCTAATGAGTCTAAACTTTCTTCATAACCTAAGTCCATTTCCAATTCATAACATTTCATCTTATGGTTTACATTTTCTTACTTGGTCACTTGTTCATGCTATTCAATCATATGTCCATACTCATGCCAAAAATCAACAATTCTATAATTCATCTTTACTATAGTCTAGATGCTATTCTCTATATTAGGTTACATCCCATCTAAGTACTGAATCAAAAATAGCCTGAATTGATGTTAAAAACAAAATATGAGTATATATACCTAAAGTGCTCATAAAAGTCTCATTGGAGAGTTGGGATTATATTTCAAGCTTGGGACTATTCAGAAAGCTCCGAAATACTCCCCCAACTCCGTGCTCAATCTGAAAAATTTAAATAGCGTTTAATGAGCAAGGCTCAATAAGTCATTTATATAAGTGCAGAGTTAGAATTATACTGTTCTAATGCAAATGCATGATGTCATGTGATGAGGATTCACTATTATCATTCTCTTATTCATCATGCAACATATACATGTTATGTTCTCAAGCTCAATTCAATTATACCTCAACATGTCATGAGATGTCTAAGTCATGAAATTATAATATGACTTTTAACATGTAACTATATCTGGAGTGCTTGCAGTCTTAAAACATATAATACATATTCTTTTAAAACATGTTCAAGACATACAAAAATATCAATGCATCTCAATTTTACTTTTAAGACATGCTTGAAGTATGCAAGCGTTTTCATTCATGTCACGTACTTTTTGAAGCATATTTCATGTCACATATAATTTTTGAAGCATATTTTATGTCACGTGCAACATCAAAATACTTTTCATATGCTATAAAACTATATCGAGTTTGGAGTTCATTTCCGTTTTCAAAACCGTATTCTAAACTTCATTTCATGTCACATGTACTTTTGAAACATATTTCATGTCATGTACAATATCAAATACATTTCATATGGCATAAAGCTATATCGAGTTTAGAGTTCATTTATGTTTTAAAACCTTACTCTAAACTTCATTTCATGTCACATGTACTTTTGAAACATATTTCATGTCATGTACAATATCAAATACATTTCATATGGCGTAAAGCTATATCGAGTTTACAGTTCATTTCTGTTTTAACACCATACTCTAAACTTCATTTCATGTCACATGTACTTTTGAAACATATTTCACGTCATGTACAATATCAAATACATTTCATATGGCATAAAGCTATATCGAGTTTAGAGTTCATTTCTGTTTTAAAACTATACTCTAAACTTCATTTCATATCACATGTACTTTTGGAACATATTTCACGTCATGTATACTTTTGAAGCATATTTCGTGTCATATGTATCGTCAAAATACATTTCATATGCTATATAGCTATATCGAGTTTAGCGTTCATTTCCGTTTTTAAAACCATACTCTAAACTTCATTTCATATCGTTGAGACTAGGCTAGATCCCTATTTCTCAATCAATAAAGGCTTAGATCACTGTAGCTAGCAGTGAAGAATCATATCATCGTCCCCTGGAAACCACTAGGGCGCTATCTATGGCCATAGACCTCATATCTCTCAGCCCTACTGAGACCTGTCCACGACTATTGTCGGACAAGCATCTATGCCTAATGAGCAATCTCCAATTAGGCGGCTTCCACTATGCTTTATTGAATTTAATTCTCTTCGAGTGCCTATAGTCTCATAAAGCATTCAATCTTTCTTATGAAAATAGTTCAATGTATGTAATACTTTTCTTAAGATCATTTATATATATATATATACGTACACATGTGAAAACTATAAATTCATTATTTTCAAAGTCATTCAAGCATCCAAAGTATTCTTATAAACACGAAAAAAATAAATCATTTCGATTTTCATGTATAGTAATAAGACATGCTTAATGGCAATAAAATTCAAGGAAATGAAATAAAAATTGTAAAATGACATGCTCATGAATTGCATGAATGCTTATCATTTCATCTAATGATGTCTATGAGTCTATACCATATCGATTCATTTCCAGTTAATATCTCACAACTATGGTACTTTATCAAGTCTAATGTCGTACCTGCATTTTGTTTCGTTAAATCAAATCTCTAAATATTCAATTCATCTTATCGTAAGATTCAATCCTATACAGGATAATCCTACTTCTACGTTATATAAACGTCTTACCTAACGTGAGCTTAGTTTGAGCGTGTCCCGTGTCCAGCTAGACCGTGTCTGCCATCCTCTTGGTGTACTACACATTCATAAGAAATTTCGATTTAATAAAGTCTAACCCAAATTTTCTATACACTTGTGAAATTTTAAATTCTTACTTAATACCTATCTATACATATATATACATATATATGTATATATACACTCAACACAATATAATTCAAGTTCTTAAACTACATTCTCTTATTTTTCCCATATCTTTATACATATATATATATATATATATATATATATATTCTTTCTTTTTGTTTCTTTTTCCTTTCTTTTCTTTTCTTTGTTTCTTGGCTTGTTTTCAAGTAAGCATTATATCTATCTATCTATCTATCTATCTACACACACACACACACACACACACACACGTATTTAACACTAGTATAATATAGTTTCTTAAATTTTATTCTTTCATCTCCATATATACAAATATATTTTATATTTATATTTATATTTATATTTATATTTATATTTATATTCTTCCTTTTTATTTCCTTTCCTTTCCTTTTTTCTTTCTTTCTTTTCTTTTACCTTATTTTCAAGTAAGTAGTATATATATATATGTGTGTGTGTGTGTGTGTGTGCGCACACACACACATATATATATATATATATATATACACATATATATACATATATATATATATTTAACATTGACATAATATAAATTTCTAATTCAACTTTCTCACTTTCCTACATCTTTATATATATACATATGCATTACATATATATTTTAATTCTTTTCCTTTTCTTATATATATACATATGCATTACATATATATATGCATTACATATATACACATATATATATACACATATATATATACATATATATATATATATATATTTAACATTGACATAATATAAATTTCTAATTCAACTTTCTCACTTTCCTACATCTTTATATATATACATATGCATTACATATATATTTTAATTCTTTTTCTTTTCTTTTATTTCTTTTCTTTTTATTTCTCTTCTTTTATTTTTCTTTTATTTCTTTTCTTTTCTTTTCTCGTTTTTCCTTACCTTACTTCTTGCCCTCAAGATGGCCACCGGACAACCCTTGGATGTCGGCTACAAATGTCACCTGTCCTAGCCTTGTGCGCCCCCTTGCTTAGGGCTCGAAACACCCAGCTCAGCCACCACAAAGACCACTTCTTCAGTGTTCTATTTCAGCACCAAGGTTAGCCAAAATGTCTTCTCCATTCAACCTTTTCTTTCTTATCTAAACCAGTCACAAGTGGAACCCCTCGATTCAGCTCCCAGCAACCTTTTCGTGGTCTATTCTGCTTAGCCCAACAATGTGCGACGTGAGGAAGGGAAAGGAAGGCACGACGAAAAGGAAGTGAAGCTTAGAAAATGTACAGTGGAATGGGAGAAAGAAAACAGAAGGAAAGGGCTGAGTTTTTCTTTAGGTTTTCTTTCTTTTTCTTTTAGCTTATTTTATTAAATTGTAGGATGTAGGCTGCTATTGATGAATGGCAGAGCACTTTGGATTTTTGGGTGGGATTTTTCCCACCAAATCCGATCCTCTCTCCTTTTTTTTTTAATGTAATATAACATATATACTTTTAATATAAGACTATTATATTTCAAAACTTTTAGTATATATATATATAGCTTTTATTAAAGATTATACAATATATATATCTCATACGTTATATATTATATATAATATATATGATCTTAACATACTTATAATATATATTTATTTATCCATTTTCATATATATATATATATATATATATATGGATTTATATATGATGCACTGACAGTGTATAGTTTCTATACACTGTCAATACACCAGAGGTTGACACCTCATCAATAGGCCCTTATATGCAAATATAAATAAATTTTTTTAATTTGCCAATAGGGGCCTATTGATGAGGTGTCAACCTCTGATGCATTGATAGTGTATAGAAACTATACACTGTCAGTGCATCATATACAAACTCTATATATATAACCCACATATATATTTCTTCCATTTATATAATTATATTCTATATAATATATACTTGTATATTTTCCTTTATACACTTATGTATTTAATTTATATGCTTATGCAAACTTTTAAATCAATTTCACCTTTGTATATACATATATATATTCATTTATATATGTATTTATTTATTTATTTCTGCTTGTGTGCACGTATGTTGCGTAAGCGATATTGGTGTACTATTCACATTCTACTCGAAGGCTTCATTTCTATGAATTTGAACCAAATCTTATACTTGAATTTTCCAAGAGTACATTATCTATTCATGTTTACTAGATTACACTAGAAGTACACAGTTAGCTAGGAAAAATTACGGTTCTCACATCCTCCCCACCTTGAAAATTTGGTCTTCCAAATTGTTACAAGTCATCCTAGAATAATTGGGGGTACTTCTCTTTCATTAGACTCTCCAACTCCTATGTAGCTTCTTCTGAGGAGTGATGTTGCCAAAGCACCTTTACTAAAGGAATTGTCTTGGTCCGCAATATTTTACCCTTTCGATCCAAAATCTGAAGCGATCTCTCAACATAACTTAAATCTTCCTTGATCTCCAAAGGTTCATAGTCAATCACATGGGAGGGATCCAGATGGTATTTCCTAAGCATAGATACGTGAAAGACGTTGTGCACACTCGATAGCTCTGGTGGTAGTGCTAGTCGATATGCTACATCTTTTTCTAGTATCTCAATTGGAATATCGAGGACTTAACTTTCCTCTTTTACCAAACCTCATTATGCCTTTAGATGGAGAGATCTTCAAAAACACCTTATCTCCAACCTGAAACTCCAAGTGTCTCTTGCTATTATCAGCATAACTCTTTTGTCTGCTCTGTGCCGTTTTCAATCGATCACAGATCAATCTGACACTCTTTGAAGCCCTTTCTACAAGTTCAGGAGCAAATATCTTCCTTTCACCCACTTCTTTCCAGCCTATCGGGGATCTACATCTACGTCCATACAGTGCTTCATATGGTGCCATCCCAATGCTGGAGTGGAAGCTATTGTTATATGCAAATTCAACTAATGCCGAATGATTATCCCATGAACCCTAAAAATCTATGACACACGCTCTCAACATATCCTCAAGAATTTGAATTGTTCTCTCGGATTGCCCATCAGTTTGAGGATGGAAAGCAGTGCTGAAACTCAATTTAGCTCCTAAAGCATCCTGGAAATGTTCCCATAAACGAGAAGTAAACCAAAAATCTCTATCTGAAACTATGCTTACAAGGACTCTATGTAATCTTACGGTCTCCTTGACATACAAATCTACAAGGACACTGAGTGAATTTGTGGCTTTCATAGCCAAAAAGTATGCAGACTTAATCAATCTGTCAATAATCACCCAAATGGCATTATGGTTTCTTCGAATTCTTTACTATCCCACAATCATCATTTCATAATTTAGTTAAGACTGCACTTTATTTGTAGACTTTAATATCAATCATCACTTACAGTGAATGAGACATTAGGTAATAATTTTCCCTGACATCTCTTTTCATATAATATTACCATTACATCTCTCATTCTTATAGTACATGTAATATCACTAAATTTTAAGATGTACCTGAGGATGTAATTTAATATTTTTTTTTCACAATCAAATTCTGTAATTGAATTTATCAAAATACTAATTCCGTCTTCACATTACTTATGCAATTTCATAGTTCCAATATATATACATATATGCATATATATATATATATATCCATTTACATGATTGGCAGTACTTCATTTATTCACTCCTTTGAGTATAACTAATTTTTTTATCTGTTAAGTTTGGCTCAATCTTATATCTAGCCATAACCACATGATAATCAGAGGAAATCACATACAATCTTAGGTTTGGGAACTACCTCATAATTCGTGTTCCTTTATCATCATATGATTTGTCTTTTAATACATTTTCATCTTTTCACATTTATTACTTCCGTTGCTTGCCTAAATGGTATAGTACTCTTCCGTTAAAAATCTTTTAACAATTTTCAATACTATACTCATACATATTCATTCGCTTCCACTTAATTTTCTTATATGTATGTATCATATCAGTAAGCAACCAATTCCATAACTCCTCAACAAATCATTTCTATTATTCGGGTAAACTTCGAAATTTTTGTACTCCAATAACTATATTTTACTCTTACTCGCTTAGCAATAACTTCTTTTTAAACAAACCAATATTCACTTTGTCATTCGAGACCACACATCTTTACAAAGGTACTGTTCAGTTAAAATTCATATTTACTGAACTTGATAACAAAATTCTCAGTTTCCAGAAGTTTGTGAAATTATTCAAGGATGTTGCTTATTTTCTTCAAATAAATATACATATCAACATCTTGTGGTTTCATGCTATTATAATTTATCTGTATGTGATTGAAATATTTCATTCATTAAATGCATAAACGTCACAAGATATTTCATAAATCTCTTAAGTACCACAAAGGACTCGTAAGAGTTATATCGAGTTCTGAACATCACCTTATGAGCACTTATCTGTAAGCTTTTTATCCGATAACATCTTGTTCAACAATTGATATTGAAACTCTACATATACCATTGAGTGGATCAAGTAAAACATCAATCTTGAACAATAACTTATTCATTCTCAATAATAATACTATTGAGTACTCGGAATTTGGTACACAATCATAAGCTATGCTTATTCTTTCGAATCATATCATCCGTGTTTCCACCAATTACACTAATACAGATGGGTTCTTTATTCATTAATCTCTGGAGTAATTTCTTAAGCTCTTCAGAATATGTTCTTTGATAAGAGCTTATAAATAGGTTCCATGTTGTGAATCGAGTTAATAATCTCTCGAATCCACATTACTCCGAAAATTATTTAGAAATTCATCCAGTAACTTCTAAATCATAATCTCATATCATCTTGGATGTTTCGTTATTTACATTCTACAATTCTACTATGTATCCTCAAAACACATACGTATAACTTTCGAATCATTTAACTTATATTTCACATCGATTCACTTATTTAGTCACACTTAGTAAGTGTATTACTTTTCATAATATCCAATAATCCCTAACCAAATACCTCTTCTTTTCACATTTAATTCAGGCCCTAAGAATCCATTACAGGGCTGACTATCTGACGACCTCCCATAGTATACACTCCGGTCGCATTACTCATCAGAGTATAGGTGGGGCTAATAGTATGGACCATTATACCTGTAATACATTCTTTACACCATCCTTTACTTTATTACCATCAATCGGTTCCAAATCAATTTTATCATCTATAATTCGGGAGAATTATTTCAATATAGGGGTATATTCATCATTTCTCAGTTTAGTTCTCTCTCTTCAAGATACCTTTTAAAAAAGTGATCTTAAAATCTATTGACTGATGATATCCCCTTTCATTCTAATATCATCATTTCAGGGTCTTAGTTCGATTCGGATAGAGAAGTCCTGGTGGAGCCCTCACCGAGTTCCTCTCAGTGCCTTACCAAACAGACCTAACATTAAGATTATAAGATCACCTATTTCAGATAAAATTCTTGGATTACAATCCTTTTTTAATTTCAAAGTTCAACACTCAATAACTTTGCCAAATTTGATGTATCTCGTAAGTTCATATCTTGTGACCATTCATCCTCTTATACTTTAGAAACTATCAAACTAGGTCAAGATCGATAGCAAGGCATTATGGTCTTGCGTGTCTTATTTCACGTAATCTTAACTTCCACATCAATTTGTTATCTTACACGACATACCTTACAATCTCTAACATTTACAAAAGATTCATAGTATATAGCATGTTGTATTCAATCTTAATTCTACCAATGACAGGTTTGAAGAGTTTCCCCCTTTTTTTTGTACATCACAATACCTTACAGGCTATTATGTTACTTATCGAGGTTTCAAATCATCCACCACTTAGTTGTCTTCTTTACTTTGTTATCATTTAATTTCTATATAAAAACACATGCATTTAGAATAGTATTCTGCACTTACTGAGCACTTAACAATCAGGCAATTACAGTACTATGGGATGTAAATCACTCTAACTCATCTACACTAACATGCACTAGACAATCTCTGCTCTGATGCCACTAAATCTGTCACAACCTGAAGGCCACGACGGTACCTCTTATCTGTACGGATGCGTAGAATTTTGGGCTAAATTTTTCTTTTTCCTATACTCGTTTTGTCTAAGTGCAATGCAGTGAATTTTATTTCGGGACGTTAACTCCCTCGCCTATTTTTATCACTTTACCTAGGTTAATTACCTGCATAAAATTCACAAGTAATATCCAGCTCATGCTTCCCATAATAGCAGTTGATTATATTCTAGCATTACTATGACCAAGTTCACCATTATTCTATCTTCTAATGAGTCCAAACTTTCTTCATAACCTAAGTCCATTTCCAATTCATAACATTTCATCTTATGGTTTACATTTTCTTACTTGGTCACTTGTTCATGCTATTCAATCATATATCCATACTCATGCCAAACATCAACAATTCTATAATTCATCTTTACTATAGTCTAGATGCTATTCTCTATATTAGGTTACATCCCATCTAAGTATTGAATCAAAAACATCCTGAATTGATATTAAATACAAAAGATGAGTATATATACCTAAAGTGCTCATAAAAGTCTCCTTGGAGAGTTGGGATTATATTTCAGGCTTGGGACTATTCGGAAAGCTCCGAAATACTCCCCTAACTCCGTGCTCAATTTGAAAAATTTAAATAGCGTTTAATGAGCAAGGCTCAGTAAATCATTTATAGAAGTGCAGAGTTAGAATTATACTGTTCTAATGCAAATGCATGATGTCATGTGATGAGTATTCACTATTATCATTCTCTTATTCATCATGCAACATATACATGTTATGTTCTCAAGCTCAATTCAACTATACCTCAACATGTCATGAGATGTCTAAGTCATGAAATTATAATATGAATTTTAACATGTAACTATATATGGAGTGCTTGCAGTCTTAAAACATATAATACATATTCTTTTAAAACATGTTCAAGACATGTGAAAATATCAATACATCTCAGTTTTACTTTTAAGACATGCTTGAAGTATGTAAGCTTTTTCGTTTCATGTCACATACTTTTTGAAGCATATTTCATGTCACATATACTTTTTGAAGCATATTTCATGTCACGTGCAATATCAAAATACTTTTCATATGCTATAAAACTATATCGAGTTTAGAGTTCATTTCCGTTTTCAAAACCGTACTCTAAACTTCATTTCATGTCACATGTACTTTTGAAACATATTTCATGTCATGTACAATATCAAATACATTTCATATGGCATAAAGCTATATCGAGTTTAGAGTTCATTTCTGTTTTAAAACCATACTCTAAACTTCATTTCATGTCATATGTACTTTTGAAACATATTTCATGTCAAGTACAATATCAAATACATTTCATATGGCATAAAGTTATATCGAGTTTAGAGTTCATTTCTGTTTTAACACCATACTCTAAACTTCATTTCATGTCACCTGTACTTTTGAAACATATTTCATGTCATGTATAATATCAAATACATTTCGTATTGCATAAAGCTATATCGAGTTTAGAGTTCATTTCTGTTTTAAAACCATACTCTAAACTTCATTTCATATCACATGTACTTTTGGAACATATTTCATGTCATGTATACTTTTGAAGCATATTTCGTGTCATATGTATCGTCAAAATACATTTCATATGCTATATAGCTATATCGAGTTTAGAGTTCATTTCCGTTTTTAAAACCATACTCTAAACTTCATCATATCATTAAGACTAGGCTAGATCCCTATTTCTCTATCAATAAAGGCTTAGATCATTGTAGCTAGCAGTGAAGAATCATATCATCGTCCCCTGGAAACCACTAGGGCGTTATCTATGGCCATAGACCTCATATCTCTCAGCCCCACTGATCAGGCAAGACTGAGACCTATCCATGACTATTGTCAGACAAGCATCTATACCTAATGAGTAATCTCCAATTAGGCAGCTTCCACTATGCTTTGTTGAATTTAATTCTCTTAGGGTACTTATAGTCTCATAAAGCATTCAATCTTTCTTATGAAAATAGTTCAATGTACGTAATACTTTTCTTAAGATCATTTACATATATATATATATATATATACGTACATATGTGAAAACTATAATTTCATTCTTTTCAAAGCCATTCAAGCATCCAAAGTATTCTTATAAACTCGATAAGAATAAATCATTTCGATTTTCATGTATAGTAATAAGACATGCTTAATGGCAATAAAATTCAAGGAAATGAAATAAAAATCGTAAAATGACATGCTCATGAATTGCATGAATGCTTATCATTTCATCTAATGATGTCTATGAGTCTATACCATATCGATTCATTTCCAGTTAATATCTCACCACTATGGTACTTTATCAAGTCTAATATCATACCTGCATTTCGTTTCATTAAATCAAATCTCTAAGTTTTCAATTCATCTTATCGTAAGATTCAATCCTATACGGGATAATCCTACTTCTACGTTATATAAACATCGTACCTAACGTGAGCTTGTTTGAGCGTGTCCCGTGTCCAGCTAGACCGTGTCTGTCATCCTCTTGGTGCACTACACATTCACAAGGAATTTCGACTAAATAAAGTCTAACCCAAATTTTCTATACACTTGTGAAATTTTAAATTCTTACTTAATACCTATCTATACATATATATATATATACACACACACACACACACATACTCAACACAATATAATTCAAGTTCTTAAACTACATTCTCTTATTTTTCCCATATCTTTATACATATATATACATATATCTATCTATTTTCTTTCTTTTTGTTTCTTTTTCCTTTCTTTTCTTTTCTTTGTTTCTTGCTTTTTTTTTCAAGTAAGCATTTTATATATATATATATATATATGTATGTATGTATGTATACATGTATTTAACACTAGTATAATATAGTTTCTTAAATTTTATTCTTTCATCTCCATATATACAAATATATATTTATATTTATATATATTTTCTTCCTTTTTATTTCCTTTCCTTTCCTTTTTTTTTCTTTCTTTTCTTTTACCTTGTTTTCAAGTAAGTAGTGTGTGTGTGTGTGTGTGTGTGTGTGTATATATTTATTATTTATATATATATATATATATATTTATATATATATTATATTTATATTTAATATTGACATAATAATATAAATTTCTAATTCAACTTTCTCACTTTCCTACATCTTTATATATATATATATATATATATATATATGCATTACATATATATATTTTAATTCTTTTCCTTTTCTTTTATTTCTTTTCTTTTTATTTCTCTTCTTTTATTTTTCTTTTATTTCTTTTCTTTTCTCGTTTTTCCTTACTTTACTTCTTGCCCTCAAGATGGCCACCGGACAACCCTTGGACATCGGCTACAAATGCCGCCTGTCCTAGCCTTGTGCGCCCTCTTGCTTAGGGCTGGAAACGCCCAGCTCAGCCACCACAAAGACCACTTCTTTCAGTGTTCTATTTCAGCACCAAGGTCAACCAAAATGTCTTCTCCATTCAACCTTCTTTTCCTTGTCTGAACCAGTCCCAAGTGGAACCCCTCGGTTAAGCTCCCAGCAACCTTTTCGTGGTCTATTCTGCTTAGCCCAACAATGTGCGACGTGAGGAAGGGAAAGGAAGGCACGACGGAAAGGAAGTGAAGCTTAGAAAATGTACAGTGGAACGGGAGAAAGAAAACGGGAGGAAAGGGCTGAGTTTTTCTTTAGGTTTTCTTTCTTTTTCTTTTAGCTTATTTTATTAAATTGTAGGATGTAGGCTGCTATTGACGAATGGCAGAGCACTTTGGATTTTTGGGTGGGATTTTTCCCACCAAATCCGGTCCTCTCTCCTTTTTTTTAATATAATATAATATAATATATATACTTTTAATATAAGACTATTATATTTCAAAACTTTTAGTATATATATATATATATATGTATATATAGCTTTTATTAAAGATTATACAATATATATCTCATACGTTATATATTATATATAATATATATGATCTTAACATACTTATAATATATATTTATTTATCCATTTTCATATATATATATATATATATATATATTTCTTCCATTTATATAATTGTATTCTATATAATATATACTTGTATATTTTCTTTTATACACTTATGTATTTAATTTATATGCTTATGCAAACTTTTAAATTAATTTCAGCTTTGTATATACATATATATATATATTCATTTATATATGTATTTATTTATTTATTTATTTATTTTTGCTTGTGTGCACGTATGTTGCGTATGCGATATTGGTGTACTATTCACATTCTACTCGGAGGCTTCATTTCTATGAATGTGAACCAAATCTTATACTTGAATTTTCCAAGAGTACATTATCTATTCATGTTTATTAGATTACATTAGAAGTACACAGTTAGCTAGGAAAAATTACGGTTCTCACAAGTTTAAGTTCGATTAAATTTGATTTTTAAAGCTCAAGCTCGACTCGACAAAATGCTCAAAAAGCTTGAGCTTGATTCGATAAACTCGATTTATTATTTTTTAATTATATATTATGAGGATAAAATAGTAAATTAATAAAAAAAATTAAAAATATATATTAAAAAACTCGATAAGACTCGTGAGCCATTCGAGTCAAATATTAAGAAGCTTGAACTCGCTCGACTTGTTACTCAGATAGTTCGAGCTCGACTAAAAAATAAATGAGTCGAACTTGAGTATATCAAGTCAAACTTGAATAATTTACGAGTAACTTAATTTATTTATACCCTTAGAGTTCACAAAGTTTGCAATAAACAAGATACAAGTTTAGGTTGTGTTTTTATTTGGGCTTAACTTTAAACATGTTTTGGACTATAATTAGCGGCCCGTTTGGTTTAAATATGTACAAATTTAAACCGACTTGAGCAAATACATGTACAAATTTAACCATTTATATATTTGATTCAATGATTAATGTATGATATTTGCTCAAAAATTAATATTCAAATATCCTTTTTAGATAAATATATATATATATATATACACACACACACACATACATATGATAAAGGGCAAACTTGTCCTTGTATTATAGATGGGTATTAAATTTTGTCTTCATATTTTGATTTTATTGAATTTTACCATTGTATTTTTCATTTTTGGTGATTTTTTAACAAAAATTAATAGAAATAGAATATTCTACCAAATATTTTGGTAATATTTAAAATAAAAATTTTGGTATAACGAAAACATTTTGTAAATATTCCACATTTAGGATATGCTTGGTAGGGTGGAATGATGGAAAGGGTGTGTGGAAAAATTATGGATGTAAACATATACTCATTTAACCAATCCGATTAAGTATGATTAAGATAGTTAATAATCAAATTCGTCACAAGTCCGGTAGGGTTCGAGTAGTGATCTTAGGATACCCTATTACCTGAACTCAATTACAAATAATAATTTTTAAATATTATTATATACATTTTTATTTATAAAATATTTATTATTAATATAATACTTAATTAAATTAATTCGTTAATTATTTTAATTATGATTTTTAACATTAATTTATTTTTATGAGTTAATTTAAATTTATTAATTTAATTTTTCTTAATAATATGCATTAAAATTAATTTTAAATGGGCATTTAGTGGGTTCGGGTAGTTAAACGAGTAATTCTTATATTATATGGGTAGGGTTTGGGTAATAAAAATCAAAATATTTGGGTATTTAATTGGGTTTGGGTATTAAGGAAAATAATCGGATTCGAGTTTGGGTATCTTAAAATTAGCCGGTACCTGATCTATTTACATCCCTAGGAAAATAGAAAGAAAATGATTTTTGTTAGTGCTTGATAGGAGGGAAAAACGTGAGAAAAGAAAATAGGAAAAACTACCATTTTCTTTCATTATTAACAAAACTAAATCATTCCAAATTGAAAAGATTAGTTAAAAGAAAATGAAAGAGATGTAAGTCAAGTAAGTATATTTACAAAATTATCCTTGATTTTTTTTAATTTTATTATCTTAACCAAGTAATGGTATTATGATATTCATACATCTACCATTTGTACACATTTATAGATATAATATAATTATCTTGACCTATACCTCGCAGGAATAAAGGATAACGGATGGTGGGCTTCATGGGACTTCTAGTGATCTGGAGCAGGTGAAACTTGATAGACACATGTGATAACCGCAATTTCTCCTATTTTTGGAGTTAAGTACTGTAAATTTAATTTCAGATATTAATAAACTTGTTCAAATAAATAAATAAATAATGAATAAAGATAGATTGTGAAAAAAAAGGAATACAATGAATAAGATTTATCTTAATTATATGTTAGTAATATGTCCTAAGAAATAAAATAAATTAATTATAGGAATTAATAAAATAGAAGATAGGAAATGAAAAAGGAAATTACTAAGATTATAGTATAGAAATTGGAATATAATTTGGGAAAGAATATACTTTAATGATAATTATGTTTTAAACACTTAATAAGAAATAAAGTAGTTAACTATTGAAAAAAAATTATATATAATAAAAATAAAATAAAATAAAAAAGAAAAGAAAGTGTAACGCAGCAAGCTTCTCGTGGAAGCTTGCTGCATTGAAAATTAAATAAAAATAAAAAATAAAAGAAAAGAAGAGAAAAGAGAAGAAAAAGATTAGTGGGCTATGTGGCAAATTTGATTGGGTATAACAGTAATAAAGAAGACCCAAACTTAGCAAAAATGGAGACTACACAATCGACTTTCCTGATCCTTGCTGCTGCAGTCCCGATTTTAAAAAAAAAAAGAGAGAAAAGAGGAGAAAAATCTAGTAGCTATTTAGGTGGCTGATTTTTATTGGATGTAATATTAAATAAAGAAGACAAAATCTGGTCTTCATCAGCCATTCCTACCCGACTTCCTTCTTCAATCTGCTACTGCATGTTCTGCTCAATTTCTTCCCACGTTTCTTTACGTTTTCATGAAAAATTTTATCTTCTCCTCCTTCAATCATCTAACCTCCTTCACAAAACACCTTTCTTACATCAAGATCACTTGAAAACAAGAGTGGGAGGGCTGAATGGAGAAGAACAGGAAGGGTGTTTGAGGAGTGCTCTGTTTGGCTTCATAGGAGAGGTGAGCAAAGAGATACTTTCACTTGATTTTAATTAGTGTTTGTGATAGTATGAACTGAATAAAACTAATTTACAGCCTTGGATTAAATTAAATTCATGTGTAGAAAACTATTGTATGTTCGGTTATGAAAAGAAAACATGGAAAATTTATGTGATCTTGATATATTTTGAGTAAGAAAATCTGTTTAGAATTCTGTTGGGTCTTGGTTGAAGACTGAATTAGATGATGAATTTGTTGGATATGAAATGGCGTAAACAAGGCTACCATTCGATCATGGCAGAATTGAAAGAATGATGATGGGTTTTGATGAATTTAACATGTTTGAAGAAATTCTTAAGTGAGTAGAAAAGATGCATGAAATTAGAGTTAAGTGAAAAGTAGAAAACACCAACATAAAACTGCCGATAGTGGCATAAACCAAAAAAGAAAAGAAACGGGAAACAGAAGAAGAAAGAAACAGAAAAGAAAAGAAAGAAAATGAAACAGAACAACAAAGAAACGAAGAAACAGAAAAGAAAGAATATATATAAACATATATATATATATATATATATATATACACACACATATATATATATATATATATATATATATATATATATATAAAACTTAAGAGTAACTACATTGTCATATTTAGAAGTAGAATAAATTAATTTTTAGGAACCAATAAAATGGAAATAATTTTAATATGAGCATATAGTAGAATTGGTATTAATAGTGAACAAAAGATTTATTGTAAAATTTAAATTAGGAAAAATAAGAAATTATAGAATACTTATTATAGTTATACATGAGAATTTAAATAGAAATTGAAATTATTGATGATATGATAATTAAAGAAAGAATGGGATATAATTTAAAGTACACTTTGATAATTAGTAGAAAATAAAATAAATGGATTGTTGAGAATGATAAATAGAAAATAGAAAGTTATGAAATATTTATTGGAATTATAATATAGAAATTTGAATGTAATTTAGAATTGTTGTGCAGTGTGGAATACGAGAAATAAAAAGGCTTCAATGGCATTAACGGGCTTTATACTGCGCGGAATAGAGGTAAGATACATGTATAGGAGTTGTATAAAACATGTTTTATTTGCAATTGAAATTTCATTGAAATATCGTTTTAATCGTTCTTATCCAATTTTCCTAAATACAAGAAATAGGAATTATCTTTAATTCTTACAAGTTTAAATATTTCATTATATGAAATGTTTTACATGAATTGATTTAAATGAAATAATTAATATGCATTGAATTATATTAGATGATTTACATGAAATGAGTACATGATATGATTTAC
This sequence comes from Heritiera littoralis, assembly GCA_031772115.1. Lineage (NCBI taxonomy): Eukaryota > Viridiplantae > Streptophyta > Magnoliopsida > Malvales > Malvaceae > Heritiera > Heritiera littoralis. The sequence continues at coordinate 1,092,107 of JAPDPK010000058.1, forward strand.
ACAAATTAAATTGCATGCAATGACTTACATGAATTGCATTATCTGAAATGATTTATATGAATTTCATTATATGAAATGAATTACATGAATTGCATTACACAAGTGATTTACATGAATTGATTTACAAGAAATGATTTACATGAATTGAGTCGCATGACATGATTTACACGAATTGAGTCGCATGACATGATTTACACGAATTGAATTACAAGAAACGGTTTACATGAATTAAATTACATGAAACGATTTACGTGATTTGAATTTTATGAAGTGTTTTACATGAATTGAGGCTTGTAAAGTGCTTTACATGAATTGAACTATACAAAATGTTTTACATGAACTGAATTTCATGAAAGGATTTACATGAAGTGATTTATATGAAATGACTTACGAGTATATGAAGTGATTTTATGAAATTGATGTCTCCCTGATGATCGTGCATACGAGACAGTGATGATTAGGCTGGGAGACGTCCCAGACCTTCCCCTTTACATGATATGACTGTGGGAGTTACGGTCGAACCCCAAAGGCTTACACAATGAGCACCTGGCCAGTGCGAACTGTGAGTGATCGACGATGGCCATTCGTTATAGTGTTTCATAGGATTGGCTAAGGAGTTTCGGATCCCTGGCCTTCCTATACAAGTCCCTTATGGGATATAGTGCGTGCATGAATCTCTAGGAGATTATTTTCTATCGATAAGTGAAACTTGACTGATAATTGATTTAGTGAATGATTTGATTTACGAGACTAGTGCATGATTTGATTGAAAAGTGACTAAGAAAGTGATACAAGTTTCATAGTCTATGTTTTTCTGATGTAAGTGCTTTTATCCTATTTTAAGGATTTTAAATGAATCGTTTTACTGTACTAATCGAAGTTTCTGAAATTATTGCATTATCTTATGATTTTGAAATTGTTACCATATCGTTTACCAAAGTTGCATACTGAAATGGTCTTATAGCATCGCCTACATAAATGGCTTATACAGTGATTAATGATTCGAGATTGCATTGCATAAATTATAAAATGTTTTATACTGATTATTGATTTGCAATAACATCACATGAATTATTAAACGTTTTATATCGATTAATCGTTTTATCGTCAACTGAATTTACTCCCTATAGTCGCATCTAGAGATCGAAACATGACAGGTACTCTAAAGTACCCTCCATACTCTACTCGGTTATCTAGCCGACTATAGTATCCTTCCGATACTATTCCCTAGTGAGCTGCTAAGAAATAAATATTTTTATGCATTTTAATATTTGTATTTTATATGCCTTTTTCTTAATCAGTAAAATAAGTGATTTTTACTTAACTGAATTTTATATGTGCTTTTATATATGTTTCTTACTGGGCTTTCCCCAAAGCTCACCCCTTTTCTCACCATCCCAGATAGCTTATCAAAATACACGAAGTCCGCTGCCTTTAGTTAGTCGAAGAAATCACTAGAGGTTAGAAATACCAAGTAATCAGGTATTTATTAAATGTTTATTTATATTCAGACACGTAATTGCACAGCAGTTGTATTTATAAAATACAGCATAAATACGTATAAAAAATTAGTGAGATGTAACTTATGTGAAGTTTATTATGAACGAAATCGTAGTTATTATATTATAGTCTATATTTAATTTATTATTAATTGAATTAATTGTATATTTAATTAGGTGAAATGAAAAGATGAATTGTACTTACACCGATACTGAATGCAAACCTAGTGTTATTGATTAATTGAAAGAAAAAGATAGTATCGAAAAAGGAAAAATTTAGTTCAAAATTTTCTAATTCTGGTCATTACAACACAATATTTAGAGCTAAATATGGATAAGGTATGAATTTGAACCCTAAACTAGTTTGTTTGCACGTTTGTGAGAAGCGTGCAAACAAATTAGAAAATGACGATTAAGTTCATAGGTCGATAGAATTTTCGTAAATAACGGTCAAACCAAGTTGACTTTGGACCCACTATCAGTGATAGAAAATTTCTCATAAAATAAGATTCTAGGCCATGTGGATTGATGGAATTAAACCTACGTAAAAATAGAAATTTATGCGATTTTACAATTAAGGGTATTTTAGTAATTTCACCCAAACGGTCAGTCGAATTTCAATAAAAGCTTAACCAAGAGTTAGAGCAAGTTAAATAGATATATTTCATGATGAAAAAAAATATTTTGGAGATTAGACTGATTGTTTAAATCAAAGTCAAACCACAAAGGGCAAAATTAGAAGATTACATAAACATAAGGCAAGACAGTAATTTTCACCATAAAATATCATTTTTTAAGTGAAATTTCTAGCTTCTTCTCCAGTATTTTTGGTATCAACTAGACCAATCTCATTTCCTCCAAAACCAACCTTAGTGAAGAGAGGAAAGCTTAGGAAATTATACCGAAAAGTCGATAAAACCGAAAACTTCCTTCACCAAAGTTGTTCTCCTTAACTTCCTGTATCTTCCTATATCATTATCTAAATCAGTCAGAATAGAGAGATAAGTGTTCTTGAAGAATTCAGCCAAGAGGAAAAGGTATGGAAATGTTAGAATTTTCATGGTTTTCATTATTTCTACTTAGTGTTCAGCATGTTTAGATGAATATTTAAGCTTGAATCAACATGGAACTACGAAGAACACTTCCTTAGGTTTTGGTCAAGCTCCCATGTGCGTGGAAATGGTGTAATTTGACTAGGAAATAATGTAGAAATAGTGTAGAAACATCATGGAACATGAATTTTTGTTGAAATTGAAGAAAACACATGAGTAGGGAGCTTAGGAGCATTTGGCCATGGTGAAGGGGAAGAGGAAATTGTGTTCAAATTAATGCATTTAAGGTCTTAACATAATGTACAAATTAATAAGGGCTTGTAGGTGAAATCGAAACTGAAATTGGAGTTGTTTAGTTGAAGTTGTAGTGTTAGCACCAATGTAAAAAAGACTGAAATAGAAGTGATTATAGGCAATGTGATGTTTCATGGAGAGTTAATAATTCTTTATAATTGAAAAACGGTGATTTGACAGTGTTTGTAAAGTGTTTTTTTAGCTTGGAAGTCAGATAAAGACATTGGTGCTGACAAGCAAAAACACATCGAATTAAGAGGTAAGGGATGATTGTAGAAGACGTAGGGTTACTATGGTACATGTTTTGATAAAATGTGCATCTTTTGAATTTGGAATGTTGAAATTGGTGTTGAAATGGGAACTGTTGCTGGTTTTATATATTGTGTTTTCACTGCAGCAAGGCTAGGTTAGAAGCAGTCGTTATACTGTCGAAAATTCTAATAATTTTATGGAATTATCTTTTAATATCCTTGAGTATTAGAAATGAAAGATTTAATAATTTAATTTCCTCCTAACTATTGAAATTCCATATTTTCATTGAACATCGAAAAATAATATTTAAAAATTTATATTATTGAATTTTATGTACGTGAGGGTACTGGCATGTTTTTATAACTTATTTACAGATAAATAGAATTTTTTACAACTAAATATTGAACTGTGAATATTTTATGAATTTTTATTCTTGAACTGCTTATGTTTACAAAAAATACATTTATGGACTGACTGAAGATTGATGATTTTGAATTTATCTCTGTAAACTGCTATGAACTGTTTTATATAACGTTTTGAGACTATTGGCCCCATAATTGCTTATTAGCACATGCACTTTACTGTTACTGTAGTTGAGTGATCCTAATTCCATCATTCAGTGTCCTCAGGTGACACCTGGCCTGTGTTCATCTGCGGGCAACTTTAGACTATGGCCATATGTCCCCCTGCATGAGTCTATTAGGTGATGTCTTGTCTCCACTATTTTATATGAGGTGGCAAATTCCCAAACATCCTGGACACTCCCAGGAAAAATATATATATGCTATGGATTTTTGAATATATAATCTTTTATAATTATTGAATATGCTTTCCCAGTTTTGTTACTGCTACTAAAAGTGATTTTTATACAGTTTACGGAGAAATGATTTATATTGTTTACTTGCATATATGAAGTTACTGTTAAAAGTTGTTTATTACTGTTTACTGAAATATGCACGTTTATTGAACTGTTTGCTTCTAAAAGAAATCCCTAAAGTCGAATCTAGATGCCGGGACACGTGAGGTGCTCTAAAGCATTATCCCATACTCAGCTTGGTTATCTAACCGATTATAGTATCAATTCCTTACATTGTGCCAAATTTATATACTCCACGCTCTTATATGAAAAGTATGATTTCGATTTTTGCATTAGTATACATAGTATCAGTTCTTGTATACGATTCTCTTATTGGGCATTAGCTCACCCCCTTCTTCTCCTTCCAGATTATTTTCAGTGATCTCTCGGCTATGAGCGGGTGGAGTATTATTTTTGGTATCCCTCAGGCGGACTTGGGATTTTCGTAGAGGTATACGTGGTTTATATTTATATATTTGGACTTATATGTACAGTACTTTTGCTAAATATCCTTAGACTTGGGATGTAAATTGGATCAAAAATATGTTTTGGAAAAATTGTGGTTTGTATATATTTGTTTATAGTGAATAGAAAGAAATAGTTATTGGGATTAGTTTTGAAAATAAATATAAATTTTAAATTAAATTATCAGTGAAGGCACTGCAGACAGCCCAACTGACAATAAGTAAGGTGTAAAATGGTATGGAAAACTGTATTTCGGACTGTGACAGGTATAATTGTAAATTAATATAATTTCATTTTTTTCTTCCATTTTTCAACTTTACCAAGTAATGGAAGGAAATAAAATTTTATTTTCTTTCAAATTTTCCATCTTTTCTACCAAGCACACCTAAGAAAAAAATTAATGTTTTCCATCTCTTCATTTTTCTCTCATTCTAATTTTTCATCTTTCTATTTTTCTTTTCACCGTACACGCAAAGCCTTAGGCTTAGTTTAGCTCACTGGTGTGGGCCAGTGAGCCATGGTGATGGTGAGATTGCTTTAAAAAAAAAATCGATGATAAAATTACATTTTTATCCTCAATTTTGTATTCCTTTTATTTTTTTTAATATTTTTATTGTTTTCAGTTTCACTGGAACTAATCTCATCACTTATCCTAACTAACCCTTAGTAAAAATGTATACATGTGTGCTATGTTAGATGAAGTTATAATTTATTTTTATGAAATTTTATACTAAAATAAATGCTTTATAAATAATAAATTTAAAATATTTTTTTTCAAAAAATTATAATTTATAAATTAGACTTAAAATAAACACAAAAATTATAATCCAAGCAAAAATAGAAGTAGTGTTGCTGGAAATTGAAGCATAACGTCAACATCCTCAGTTTCAAACAATACAACTCACATTCTTTTTTTTTTTTGTATTTATTTTAATTCCAATTTACTTGATAAATTAGAATATTTAGAAAAGTATTATATTTTAGTATAAAATTTTTAAAAACAAATAATGACAAAGTTGCAAGTGACATGACACATGTACATTTTGCTACATATGGAATATCCACCTCATATTTTATGTTTATTGAAAATTTATTTTAAATATATTTACGAAGTATTTTATAGAATATTTCATCTTTATTGATTTTATCCAAAAATCATAAAAAAAAAAGTAAAATAGCAAATTCAATGAGATCTACACTTACTATGTGTCAAGCTTATCCTTTATCTCGTGTTTCATAAAATATTCTAATTGCATTACTCTTCAATCCAAAAGTCAACGAAATTGGGAGTTTGATAGTAAAATTCAATGTCAAATTACAAAATAATTGTAAATTTCATCTAAATATCTAATAATAATCGTTACTTTTAACATGTAAATTTATGTAGGTTTAGACGGTAAATTTTAACATATATGGACTCATATTATGGGCATAAATGATTTTAGCTATTTTTAAGTTACTCAAGTTCGGCTTGACGTTTATTTAAATTTAATTTATTTATTTTCAAGTTAAACTTAAACTCGAATTATTTGAGTAAAAGGATTAAGTTTAATATATAGTTTTTATATATCATTTATCTAGTATTTCATAAAATACTCTAATTTATATTACTTTTTATCTAAAAGTCAATGCAATTGAAAGTAGAATAATAAAATTCAATATGAAATTACAATATAATTGCAAATTTCATCTTAATATCTAATGATAATCATTAATATTGACATGTAAATTTATGTAGGTTGAGAGAGTGATATTAACATAAAATTTTCAAATTAAGGTTGCAAACAAGTCAAATTAATCTTAAGTTATTCGAATTTGATTTAATAATTACTTGAATATGATTCGTTTTATTTTCAAACTGCGCTCGAATTCAAGATATTCGAATAATAAGTCAAGTCAAATTTGAGTATCTTAATATTTGGCTAAATCATTTTGCAAGGCTGATCAAATTTGTTTTAAAATATATTTTTATATATTCTTTATCTTGTATTTCATAAAATATTCTAATTGTATTGCTTTTTATTCGAAAGTCAACCAAATTGAAAGTATAATAGTAAAATTCAATATCAAATTACAATATAATTGCAAATTTCATTTTAACATCTAATAATAATCAGTATTATTAACATGTAAATTTACTTAGTCTGAGAAAATGAGTTTTAACATACAAGGATTCACAAATGTGTAAACGAGTCTAGTAAATTGTGAGCAATTCAAATTCGATTCGATGATTATTTGAGTTTGGCTTATTTATTTTTAAGTTGAGTTTAAGTTCGAATTACTCGAATAATGAATCGAATTAAATTCAAATATTTTAATATTTAGCTTGTGTAGCTTACGAGCTTTATCAAGTTTTTTTTAATATATTTTTTTATTCTTATCGTAAATCTATCATTTTACTTTCATAATATATTGTTGGAAAGTGACAAATTAGGTTTATCGAGTTAAGTTTGAGTTTCAAAAACTAAGTTTGACTGAGCTCAAATCGAGTTTTGAACATTGAGTTTTTGAGTCAAGCCACGATTGAGCTTGGTACTAGATCATCTTAACTCAATTCTATTACACGCTTAATCCACATGTTATAATAAGAAAGAGTTAACTTAATGGACAATTATTGAGTACGCTGCCAACGAAAATTTTAAACTGCATAAGTGAGGTTAAAATGATAAAACATATATAAATTTTTTTAATATTCATTAGAAGATATGTGTCATCTTATTAACATCGCTTGTAGAATTTAAAAACTCCACTGACAGTCTATTAAATAATAACTCTAACTTAATTATTAACTTAATTCGTTTTAACGTAATTAATTTTGAATTAAATCTTAATTTTTTATTTGTGTTAATTTTGATAAAATACGTTGTCTTTTATTTATTTTAATACAAGACATACAATCCAACAATCAAACTTTTGAGATATTTTTTGGCGCAATAATATGTATTTTTATTTATTTTACGATTTAAAATTAATTTTGTCAGATTAATAGTGATAAATAGTAAAATCTTCTAACAGTAACGACTTTAGTATCGAACTATATCCAAATATCTAAAAAAATTTTCACTTTCATTTTTTTTACCTACTTGTTTCCTGTTAGGTATTAAGATTTAGTATTTTGAAGGTTGGAGAATGTCACCAAAAATTAAGGAAAATTATTACCTTACGAGACTAGATATTTTTCCTCTTGTCTATTTTTCTATCTTTTTCTAATGTCTCACAATTTAATTGGGCCTTTCTTCAGTTCGGCCTATTCTCTCTCTTATTTATTATTTACCTATATATTAAATATTTTTTGTTCAGACATATATATATATATTAAATATTGTTTATTGAGGTTTTCTTTCCACTCATTCTCGCGTGTAACTTCCGAACACTCTTGTCTTTCTCCCCCGTCTCTCTCAAATACCCAAACCCCTAAAAGAAAATTTACAAAAGAAAAAATCATATAACGGAAATAGAAAGAAGAAACTGAGGTTAAGCTTAGCTTACTTCCTCTTCTACTTATCTCTTTAATTTGTATTCTATAATTTAATTTTTATTAATCTGAGAGCAAAAAAAGAAACAAAAAAGGATCTTGTCCTTCCTACAATGCCCACTTTGTAGCGGGCAGGTAATAATCTAACCTTACTATCACCTTCAAAATTCATTTTTTTCGAAAGCTGATTTTTATTATTTTTATTTCTTAACATTTACGATTTGAATCAAAGCTTTCTTTTTGGCTTTTGATCGATACCCATTTACTCTAAGGTACTCAGAAAAGTGTTTCTTGTTCTTTTAAAGTTAATTTTGGTTAGATAAATTTGGGGTTTTCTCAATTTTCTTCCATTTTGTTTAATGGATACTTAATATTTGCTCAGCGGAAGTTTTTGTTTGATGGATTTCTTTTCTAGGGTTTTCATCCGGATCAACAAATTGGGGGAATTTCCCAAATTGGGAACTGATTGGGGTTCTGATCAGAGTATAAATGGGCTCAAGCTCTCGTTTATGGAGTATCCGATTGAAGAGCTATTTTTCTCAAGCTTTAGTTTTTAAACAGATTGCTTAAGAGAAATGGGCATGGAAGAAGATTGCTTTCATGTAGAATTTGTGTAGATATTGATCACGAAAGCTTGAAGATTTAGTTGTTTTAGAGAAAAGGGTATTTGGGGGTTTTTTTGGTGATTTTTCATGTGTTTGATCTGATTGGGGGATGGTTTTGGTTTTGGGTTCTTATTGGAAGGAGGAGGTGATGATTCTTTATTGTCCTGGCAGGCAACGTAGGAGGTCGGATTGTACTGGACCATTTTTGTTTCTTAGAAAACCATTTGGTTGAACTTAGTTTTTGAGCTGGAATTCTGATCAAAAAAGCATTTCTTTAAGTTATCTTTCTATTTGGGGCATTGTTGAAGTAGCCTACTGTAAGACTACTGTAGGTTTAGTAAGTGATTGCAGACTTGCAGTGGTGATTTTCACATTTCAAGTGATATGCTTTATGATAGATAGTTGACTTGGGGTTACGTTTGAGACTAGAGAGATTAAAGGCTTGGTGGATTTAGGAACTTTTTGAGCTATTAAGAGTGACAGGAGTTTATGGCGGAACATTGAAGCTGGAAATGTATGCAGGGATATGGTGCATGGACAGGAGCATAATTACTGGTTGTTCCCTTTCCGGAACATTGCTACTGGAATATAATTCAAGTGTTTTGGCTTTTGGAAGGCACTCAGGTTTTGTGTTCTGAATTTTGTGAAATGTCGCGTTGCTTTCCTTTCCCACCACCAGGATATGAAAAGAAAGCTAGGACTGATGATGTGGACTTACTAAAAAAGGTTAACACCATTTACTTATATTCGTTAACATTTTACTGTAAAAATAGCATTTATTAGGATCATGAGAACGAATCTTGTGATTTTTTGTGTTGGATTGGAGTTGCTTCTTTTTAGTTTTTATTTCCATGAATATTAAATGCCTTGTACAGTTTCTGCTTTCTTGTCTGAAAATGCTTTTTATGTATGCATAATTTTGTGATAGCTTTTACTGAGGATTCGGAAATGATATATTGCTGAATAAAGCATGTTTGCAATTATGAACAAATAAGTTGTTAATTCTATAGGAATAAATTTTTGAACTGGAAGCTTAGCTTAAATGGTGGAGCAGTATTTCTGGTGCCTAATTTATATACTCACCATTAGGCATTATTTGCGATTTATTGATTTATGACTGAATGAATCTTTTTTAAACTTCTTTTCCGTTATTATTATGGTGTTAGAATCTGAATTATGATTTTGGAATTTAGTTATGTATCCCTAATTATAACTGAAGGATACTGTATCACAAGGTGGTTTTGATAATATTGTATATGAACATATCTCATGTTTGTGATACTCTGTTTTCTAATGATACTTTTAATTCATAGAATTAATGGATTGAGGAGCTTCTAACTTCTGATGTTACCCTGCACGAAGTAGTGCTGACATCCTGCTGAATGAAAGCCATAGTTTGGTTAAATCCTGTCAACTTCACTATATCTCTCCCTTTTCACCTTCATCAAAGAAAAACTTCTACTAATGATGTTGGACTTTATCTAGGAATTACATGTGAAAGAGGATTCATGTATTTTCCTTAAGATTCAGTGGATTGGTTAATTTTTCAGTCATTCTACTTTCTCAAATCGCGACTTTTTTCCTTCTGTTATTACAAAAAGTGATATTCTTGTTTCTGGCCTGTGATAAGTGATGGAGTTTTGTGTGTTCACAGGCCTTGTTCTGTTGGTTTGAGTTTAAAGTTTTAGTTAAAAGTAGATGTATTTACTTTGCTGTCTGTGTTTATGTCTTTGAAGAATCAGTTTCTTCCAAAGTTTCCCCAATTCTAATATATGTTAGAATAGTGGAATAAGGTGCGTAGGCTTGTCTTTGAATTAAAATTTAGTTTTGTGCAAGAGTTTGGCTATGACAAATGGACAAGGGTGCAGTAGAGTTGATAGTTTTGGACTGCTCAGATGAAGTGATTTGAGCTGGAAGAAATGGAGTTAGATTTTCTCAGCTTTGCCAGCTCACTTGAGAGTGAACTTAGAAGCTCTTTGAGGATATGAGATTGAAGAAACTTTTTTAAATGAGTCTGGAAAAACATGTTGGAGTGCTTGTGATTGAAAAGTGATATAGAATTTAGTTTCAACTGTTTGAAACATGATTAAGCTGGTCAGGCTTTCTATCTAAGAGCTTGGATGTCCGAAAGTCAATCACTATGCAGTTTTAACAATTAATCCAAATCGTTTTCTGGTGTGGTATTGATATGCTTTTTTACTTGGACTAAATTTGAAAGCGAAGAGTATGGAGGAGTCTAAGGGTTCCAAGTTTCTTTTTGTTACGTTCTTTTTTTTTTTTGGTACATTGCTTTTAGTTACATTCAACAAGTCATTTTGCGGTGTATTAACTGTTAAATGTAGTCATTTTGTTTCAAAAGGCTGAAATAGTATTTAACTTAAGTTTGTGCTGTGCGGAAATGTTGAAGTATCTATATACTGATAATGCAAAGAGATTGAATGGCTGTATGAAGCTCTCTCTCTGTAACATGAAAATAAACATCTTTTTATATTTTCAGTTGTTATTGTAGTGTATCTAGGTGCAAATCTTCCCCATAGTTTAGGAGTTTGTTCTGCATTCATGGAGATTTCTTCTTATTGTGTTCCCATGCTCCACATGCATGATTGTATCTTCCTGCTGTTTCTTGTATTCTTTACACCTGATTTGCTTTTGGTAGCTCATCTTCGTGACCATATTTCTTCACCATGAAGCAATTTTTTATAGTGTTTTCTCCATCAAGGAGTAATGGGGTTGATTTGAGAAGCATGTTTGTATCTTCCTGCAGTTTTTTTCTTGATTTCCTTGTTCCTTACTTGGTGTTGGCAGCTCATCTTGGAGAGTTTATTTCTTCACCATAAAGCTTTTTTTTAATAGAGTTTTCTCCATCAAGGAATGTTATCTTGTTGCTTTTTTGTATGTATTCCTGTTCCAAAGCATGTATGTTTTGACTTATAATATTAATTCTTCTGGTGACATTTCGGAACCTAAGTTTTAGATATTCATATTAGTTTGTGATTCAGAGTGATACTTTGAAATTCATTCACTTAAAAGCATGTGCTGAACAAAATTCCAATAACAAAAGTGTTAGTCATATTTTAAAATTGCTGGTTTGATGTAGTCATTTTTAGTTAGTTGGTTAGTTGACGTGTTGATTTGGGGGAATGTAAGTAACTTGTGGAGGGTTATCTTTTTTTTTTTTTTCCAATGGAAATCCATTGTTTTTCTATCATTAAGTTCTTTACTAGAAGAGAAAAGCTGTTAATTGTTTGTTATAGAGATATCGTGAAGATGATATGAGGGGAATAGTTTGGGCTTTGCTGAAGGAATGGCATAAACGTTCTTTTGCCATGATAGAGAACATTTTTGGTAAGGTATGAATTTTGTGCGAGTTACCAAGGATAGAATATTAGTTTTTGTCATGATTTGTTGATGTTTGGACCAGTGGCTTGTTATTTTTGTTGTCCATGAAGTGTCTTTCTTGCGGTAAACTGAATATGGTTTTAACTACTAGGTCGTAATTTTCTACCAAGCATGATTGTCACCTTGGCCAAGATTTCCTCATACTTGTTTTGCTCTAATTGACTGTGTCACACATTAAAGTTCTTTAAGTCAACTTCAAAGTACTTTTGGCCAAGAGTTTTGGTGCTTTTGGTAGGATGAGTAGGAACATAGATGCTTTTATGATTGCATCTTTTCACAGAATGTGGCAGCAACGCATGATACTAGTCTCTTCTTTACAAATCCTTTATCCAAATGTATTCTATAAAGTGACAGTTCATCTTTCCCGAATAAGTGTGTGATTACAGGAGAAACATGAAAGATTCCTTTCCTTCAATCTTTTACAAAAGGCTCCAGTTTCTCTAAATAAACAGAAAGAGGAGGTCGGGAAGTGCCCTAATTACTGCATTGAGAATGGAACTTTTTGGAGAAGTGATTATTTAAGCAATGCTCATTGTGGTATTTAAAGTTTCTTGTTCATTTAGATATTTAAAAGTTCATGGGTTGCTCTTGGCACGTCTAACATGAGTGTTCGATACTTTACTGCATAATAGTTGGTAAGGAAAAGAGTGTTTTCACCTGTGGTATTAAATACACTGATGAAAGCTCTCTAGAATCGCAAGTGAGTTGCAATAAGGAAAAATGAAGTTTGGGCTTGCTGGCTCTCAAGTTTTAAGACATAGTTAAGTTTGTTTCGAGCTCTTCATAATTATCTTTCTCTTATTAATCTAGCTTGAGTAATTGTAAGTGGGTGTTGAGAGGATGGAGTAGGTAGCCTATAATTCTGTATTCAACAGAAATTATGAATGCAAATAAGCTCTATTTTTAATGACTTAAGGAAATCCTGTTTCTCTTGGTGTTCTTTATTCAAGTACAATGCTTTATTTGTATGAACCTTGTTAATGATGAATGCATGTATTTGAAAGTTGCATGGTACAATTCACATGACTATGTATATTGTGTCTCAAGAATACCTTGATTAAAGGATGAGATTTGATGTGAATAGATTTTTTCTAGTACTTTACTACATTGTTCTTTCTTTTGAAAGTGTCCACAGATGATAATGCAAATTTCTGTGTCTCCTCAACCACTTTGTTAGTAGGAATTTTTCCATGTTATTGAAATCCAACTTGCTTAGGTTGGGTTGTGGACTTGCCGGTGGCCTGCTTTTCTCCTTTCTATAATCTGTTTGCTGCTGATGCCATGAATGCTGTGGCATTAACTGCAGTCCTGCTTCTTAAGAGCCTTTTTTCACAGCTCGTATACCTAATATCAAGGTTGAAGTGCCTTATCACCTATGCAGCCAAAATATAGAAGAGATTTTTAGAACATTTCGGTATAAAGGCTGTACTTGGATTTGAGAATCATTTTATATACTTTCTTTAACTAGCAGAAGTTTCTGTTGTTGTCATGGTTCTTTTTGATTAGGTAAGCTCTTTGGTAAACCTAATTGGATATTTTGCTCATTAATTTGGTATGCAGTATTTTATGTTAAAGTTATTTTATCTGAGATTTAAAGCTCGGTATTGTATGATTCTTATAGCCTTCAACACTTTATGGTGAAGGTGTGTGGAAACTAAGAACTTTTTGTAGCTTCCAGCCATAGTGCTTTCTGCTTGCTGAGTGGTTATATTGGTGGATGATGGTGGTTCAGCATTGTCTGCCATTTACTAGTTGCATATTTGTGGTGTTTTCTTGTAGTTGTTTGTTTTTTTCCCTTTTCTTTCTAAAATAATTTTTGGCTCTTCCCATTGCTTGGCTATAAAATGTTTAACTGATACCCTTTAATTCCCTTTTGTTATAACCTTTTCAAGACAGAATGCAAAGGGAATTATCAGAGACTTATCTTCTGCATGACCTTTAAGTAATGCTATGGAAAATTTCTTGATGGATGATTGGTGTGTAATTTGTTGATAGAGGTATTTACTCAGTTTGTATGCTTCATATCTGTATTAATTGTAACTTTCTGCAGAATGGATCTTTTAGTACAAGTTTCAACTTTTGAGGGTTACTGAAGATTTGTTTGATTGTTTCCTAGTTATGTAAATATTCTTTTTGCATTTGGCTCGTGAATCTATATTTTTTAACATCATTCTTGATTTTCAGGAGAAGCAAAAAGAGAAGCATAAGGAGAAGGACAAGGAGAAGAGAGAAAATAAAGAAAAAAAGGAGAAAGATAGAAGTGATGGAAAGCATAAGGATAAGAAAGACAAAAAGGAAAAACACAAAGACAAAAAGAAGGAAAAGGATAGAGAGAAAGAAAAAGATAGAAGTAATAACTCAGAGGAGAAGAAATTTCCTGGTCATCCTGAGGGTCAAAATGGGGAGAAAACCTCAGATGAGAAGAAACTTCCAGGAAACTGGGAAGGTCACAGTGGGGAGAAGTTTGTTCAGAAAGAGCAGGGTAGGGATAAAGATCAAAGCAGTTTCTCAGGTGAGAAGAAACTTTCCGGGAAAATTTCAGGTTATAATGGGGAGAAGATTAGCCAGAAGAGCCACCTGGCTGAAGATTTCAGGGATTCTAAATTTGTGCAGGAGTTGGGGAGGAGGGTCAGAGATGAAGGTGCTGGAGCTGGAAACTCGTTGGTGGATAAGTTTATGGGTGCTGACCGGAAAAGAGATGAGGGAATGGTCAGATTGGTGGCTAAGACTGCCAACACATTGGTTGAAGATAAGGAAAAGAACAAGAGAAGTGATGATAGGAAGTTGGATGTGCAACGAACCAGGGAGGAGACAAGATCTGCTGGAAATGCAATGGTTCAGAACCTTGCAGGAGCTGTTAAAGCTAGAGTTGAAGGGATCCCGAGACCAGTGGATAACAATACTGAGAGGCGTGGGGAAGGGAAAGTAAAAACCAACGAAAAAGAAAGTTATGATAAAATCAGGCAAAAACGCAAGGATAAAGACAGGGAGAAAAAAAGCCATGGGAAAGATAAGGATAGGGACAAAGAGAAGGAGGAGGAGAAGGCAAAGGAGAAAGGTGAACATAGGAATTTGGAGCAGGATAACCTAAAAGGAAGCAACAAAGATGACCCTCTGGATAACAGTAATCTGAAAACATCACATGTTTCCAAGGAGGGCAACAATGGTGCTGTTGCGGAGGAAAATCTCCGCAAGCGGAAGGACTTGGAAAAAAATGGATTTCTTCATGGTGAGTTTTATTCCATGATTGTAATTATGAATTCCGCTGATCACTCGAAAGTTTGTGCCTTTTATTTGTTAGGAAAACTGCAGTAAATCTGTGCATAAAATTGTGCAATTGCTCTCATGGCAATAATTTATCCATTTTTCTTATCAGGGGTTAAAAGTTCTAAAGCTCTATAACCATCTTGGTAATAATTTCTGCTTTCTTTTTTATTTTTCTTACAGTTAATGAGATTAAACCCAATAAACTGCTGAGAGCAACTTCCTCTCATCCATTGACGGACAATGGGAGGGCATTGGAATCTTGCCAAACTCCCATCTCACTTACTTCAAATATCCAGGGGGCTGGAACCAGTCTTAAAGTGGACGATAAAGAACACAAGGTGAATGGTATCATTGAAGCTCAGCTGTCATCTGTCTCCCCAACCAAGCATTTATCAGCAAGTGCACAGGCTAGTCAAATTGATGATGTGCCTAAAAAACCACCTCATCCAGATTCCAAGTATTTGAACCAGGTACTTTCAGTTCCCAAAATGGAAGAATGGTTGGATTTTGATGACCAAGGATGGCTATTTCACAGCAATGAATCTCAATCAAAGAAGCCCAAGGTGGGACTTTCTGAGATTGAGGAGGCACCACAAGTGTGGGCGGAGGCTCTGCAGATAGAGTCAGCTGATGTTTGTGCTCTCCCATATGTTATTCCATACTGATTTTGTCCTTATTAGTGGCCACATGGTTAACCCTCCTACACTGCAGCAAGGTTTGGCCTTTTGGGCGGATTGTTTGATTTCTGTTCAGCATTCTTTTGTTCTCAAACTCCGGTGTTGCAGTGAATGTTTTTGCATGACTGACTGCCAAACTTTGTTGAAAGGAACCGATCTGTCACGCCGTCGACCATCGCATGCTCTACAATGTTATTCCACTGCTGGTAATGGAGGGTGGGATCTGCCTCCTGGGTTCCAAACTACTAATTCATTCAAAACACACGATGCCATAAATGCCACCGATTGTCGGCGCATTAAAAAGGGAGATGTAATAGCTTGTGCAATTCTTATTTTAATTGCTTAAAGCTGAGGAAGCTCTTTCTAATTGAGAATGTAAGAGAAACTAGCTGTGGTCTTTGCAACTCCACTGCAATTTTGATTTGTAACATAGAACTCCTGTTTACAAGAAATGTAAGATAGAGGGAAAAGAAAAGTAGTCGCATTCATTTATTCACCTCTCCTGTAACTGCTGTTATATTACTGTTTTGCTTTCTGTATAGGACTATTGTCCGTCTGTTCCGTTTTCCAATCTGATTTCAGTCTCATGTTCCTTTTACTTTGATCCCTTGTTTCTCCGGTCAAGATGTGTCTTGGTCTTCGAATTTAACCGCTCCATCCTACCGCCTCAACCCTCCAGCAACTTCTCGGGGAATTCCATAATAAGATCATAAATTTAGATCTTATTGTAGAGTCAACATAAAAAAACATAAGATTAAGTGTAAATTTAAAGTCATTAGGCTTAATAAGAGTTGAAAGTATGGTAAATATTTGATAATTAATTTAAGGTTAATGTAAACAAAACATGATTAAGTGTTATTAGTATAAAATATGTTAGAAGTACGTAAATATATGATAATTAACATAAACATACATTATAATAAAATTATATGTGTTTAAATTATTGACACTAATGTTTACATTGATAATCATATTTTTACAATACTTTTAACATATTTTACTCCTAATGACTAAATTTACGTTTAATTATGTGTTTTTATATTGACTTACAGTAAGATCAAAATTTATGACATTGCTGTAGAAATTTCCCTAATTCTCAAACTGCCTGATACGCAATCTGCTTGTGTCCGAGTTCTTGTAAGAAGCTTATTCTGACAACCACAATGCTTATTGCTCTTGATACAATTCATGTTCCAGGAAAATAAACATACCGAAATTATTTTTGGATAAATTATTTGTATAGAGAAACATTTAAGATATTAATTTCTAACCTTATTCCATACTGTGACGAAAGAAAAAAAATGAGAAAAACGATGTCTAGCAGTCTAGGTGAGCAGGTGTGCACCTGTCCAAGCACCAATCCTACTACCTCGGTTCTTGGTTTGGACGATGAAAATGAAAAGGTTTATATCGCAACGGATCTTGAATTACAGTGATTATTGCAATGTGGTACCTTTTCTAAAAAAAAATTCAATGTGATACTTTCTTTATCTATCCATTAATCAATGTGGTATTTGATATTAATTTCATACTGAGTGTGATCATGTAGATAATGAATCAACTAGACAATAACATCTGGCCAAAAATAATATGTGGCATCCCACGACAGATTAGTGACTAATCATGGCATGCCACGTGTCATTCACTTAAAAAAATATAGTTTAAATTTTTTTTCTTTTCTTTTTGAGAAACTTTAAATACACTACAAGTTTTAATCTTTAAACCCTTGTGCTAAATACACTCAATATTAAAAAAATACTCTTTCTACTACACAAAATGACTAATCTGTCTCTAAACTAAATAAAGTAAAGTTCTTCCCCCATCTCTTTAATTCTTTCTCTTCAAAATAACTATATCTAAACTATAATTTTAAAGTGCAAAAATCCCCAAAATGTCTTTGCAAAATCAGCCGAAATTTTCAGGTATATTTTGCTTTTGGTTATTTTTGTCTAATTTGAAGTGTATTGAATGAAATTTCACAAATATTTTAGAATTTTTGATTTGCTTGTGTGAGATAATTTGTCTCCTGCAGTGAAGCCTACTTGAGACAATCACCTTAAAAAACAAATATAAAATTGTAAAATTTTACAAGGATATAATTTCTTACACATAAAAAGGATTTGGTAAATTCATGTTTGCAATTAATTTAGTTGATTCTTTAATAAATAGTTGCAGTAAAGTTATGGGGAATTCTAATCCTAGAGTCGTCATTGTTAGGAGGGCTTTATCCTTTACCACTATTGACCCGAATAATATTAGTTTTAGACCATAAAACGGATGAGGATGATACTGGTGATTATACCCAAAAAAAGATATGGAGAATTTTACAGTAAGTTTATAGATTTTGATCTTATTATAAGATCATAAATAATAGCCTTTAGATTAGTAACAATCAATCTAAATTATCAGTCACTACAGCAAAATAGACTTTTAGCGCATTTTTTTTATCTTTTAGCGGTGTTTATAAATGCCGCTAAACTATTGTGGCATTGCCAGATAACGCCATAAAAACCGCAGGCTTTGCAAGTGTCGGGAAAAATAGCAACGTTTTCTAAAAAAAGTGCCGCTAAGTTCGCGGCAATTTTGTGCATATTAGCGGCGTTTTTGTCGCCGTAATTTAGCGGCGTTTTATGGAAAACACCGCAAATTTAGCGGTGTTTTAGGGCGAAATGCCGCAAATTTAGCGGCGTTTTAGGTGAGAAACGCCGCAAATTTAACGGCGTTTTAGGCGAAAAATGCCGCTAAGTTAGGCATTTTTTTTTTAATTTAATTATTCGATTAATTTGCTTCATGCCTCTACTTAGCCGACCTCACCAACACAATACTGTAAAATAAGTGTTTATAGTATTTACATTAAGAACAAAAAAGAATGATGAAACAATATTACATTAAGACATGAATAATATAAAATAAATGTAAAGACAAATATATTTGTTGACACCTAATTTTGTCCCATTTTTGTTATTATTTTTCTTTATATATATTTGTATTTATTTTTTTTATTATTTTTTTATTATTTTTTTAGCATTATTATTATTATTATTTTTCTTCTTTTATTATTATTATTTTTCTTCTTTTATTATTATTATTACTATTTATATTATTATTATTTTTATTCTTATTTTTATGTTTTTTATTTTTTTATTTTTTGTTTTTTTGTTTTTTATTTTATTTTATTTTGTTTTATTTTGTTTTTTTTGTCCAATCTGTCACCTCCCCCTGCCACCCATCTCTGTCACCCGTCCATCAGCCCACTACCATCAGTCTGGATCACCGGGGAACCATTGCCTCTCTACCAGAACCGAGACCCTTATCACACACCATCACTCAGCCTTACTCCTCTCTAAAAAAAAAAGACCCATTCGACCAACCCTCAACCCTCGACCACAACGACTGGAAGCCCTAAGCACAGACAGCTTCGACCATCGCCATCAACCTTTTCGACCTCAACCAAAATCACAAACCCGAACTCCCTTTGCTACCCCTTGCCATCGCCTACACTTCAACTACCCAAAACCACAGCAACCACCGCGAGCCACCCCTGTCTCAGTCTCCATCGCCGCACAGCACAACCATTCACCATCATCACCACTGAGATACTATTCTCATCCAAACCCCGATACCCTCAGCCACTCGGCCATTTCCACTACCTGAGCCTTACTCGAAACAACCCCAACAACCGAGAACCACCAAACACACGCACACACTCACAACCAGATTCCGGAACCGAAACCCAAACCACCCATTCCGCAACCTGAAAAAAAATAATAACAAAAAAAGCAACCAGAAAATCATGAAGCCCGAAGACCCCAGAAGCCAGATCTGAAAAGAAAAATCGTCAAAAAAAAAAGAGGAGTTTGGGTTTCTGTTTCTAACAGATCCACTGGGTTAGGGATTTTTTTAAGAGAAACGGAGCTCGGATTCGAAGAGAGGAGGTGGAGGAGCTTCGGAAAGTTGAAGGCTTTTGGCCATTAGCCGCCGGCGAACGGCGGTCGGTGGCGGCGCACGGCGGCTCCGACGCCGGATTCTGGGTAGGAGAGGGCGGAAGACAGAGAGAGTTTTGGGTTTAATAATTTTTTTTTTTGAGAAAGCCTAAGAAAATGAAAGGATAAAAAAAAAGGTTGTCTTTTATAGTGCAAAAAAATTTTTTGGCCGACCCGCGCCTGGACCCGACCCGGGTCCAGGATCCGCGCGCCCGACCCGGGAAGAAGATCCGCGCGCTCAGACGTTCGACCCGACCCGTGTCGCTCCTGACCCGCTTCGCCAGACCCGGATCGTGACCCGCGCGCTCACCGTCGACCCGACCCAATCCGGCCCAGCTGGAAAGCCTTTGGGCCCTTGACTTGGGCTGTTTGTTGGGCCATCTCCAAAAGGTTTTTTTTGGGCTTTCTAAAGCCCAAAACCATTTAGGTATATTCATTTTAATTTTAGTAATTTTGGTTATTATTATTATTATTGTTATTATTATTATTATTATCATTGTGGTGTTTTATTATTATTGTTATTATTATTATTATTATTATTATTATTGTGTTTAATTATTATTATTATTATTATTATTATTATTATTATTATTATTATTATTACATGTTGTAAAATAAAAAATGGAAAAATTTTCTTTTACTCGTATTTATTATTATTATTGATTAGGAAGCTTATTTAAAAATAAAGAAAAATAAATAAAATTTAAATTTAATTAAAGTCCGATGATGGGATGCTACGGAAGTCACAAGTAGTGATTCCTAGCTGATCCCTAGGTGAGAAGAGTCGTACTAAATGTTGCCAAAAGTATTGGAATATTTAGTATGATTTTTCAATAATTTAGTTTTTTATTAAAAATAAAAATAAATGAGTTTTTAAAAGAAAATAGAAAAAGAAAATTAATAATAAATTTTAAATTTAATTAAATAAAATTCCGATGATGGGATGTCATGAAACTCACAAGTAGTGATTTCTTGACTGATCCCTAGGTGAGAAGAGTTGTACTAAATATTATCAAAAGTATTGAGGTATTTAGTATGATTTTTCAATAATTTATATTTTTGAAAATAAAATTGAATTTTTAAAAATTAATAATAAAATTAAAATTAACTGAATAAAATTCCGATGATGGGATGTTATGGAAGTCACAAGTAGTGATTCCTTAACTGATCCCTAGGTGAGAGAAATCCTACTAAATGTTGCCAAAAGTATTGGAATATTTAGTAAGGTTTTTCGATAATTTAAATTTTTACTAAAAATGAAAATGAATAAGTTTTGTTAAAAATAAAGAAATATAAATAAATCAACAAATAAATAAGGAAATTTGAAATTAAAAATTCATTTGCATCATATATTATTTGTTTGCATCATATGCATCCATTTAATTTCGAAGCAAGTGTGAATTTTCCGAGGATGAGATTCTGTAGAAGTCACAAGTAGTGATTCTTAAGAAATCTCTAGGTGAGGAAAATTATTTCAAATGCTGCCAAAAGTATTGGAGTATTTGATTTAATTATTCAATACAAAAAGGTTCACATTTACTTTCGAAAAATAAAGTAAACCAAAATAAAGTTACAAATAAAAAATGATTTTTAATAAAAAGATTGAAATAAAAAGGAATTATTTTTAAATATTAAGATAAGACCATTTTATTAAAACCAAAGGATAACACATGATTATTATGGTACCGTTTTTTAACGGGCGTCGTGGGGGTGCTAATCCTTCCCCACGCGTAACCGTACCCCCGAACCCGATTTTTGTTTTCGCAGACCAAAAGATTATCTTTTCAATGAAACTTAATTAATTTTGAGATTTTGTTGAAAAGATAAATGTTTTCAGGTGGCCAATCACACCTAGTCAAAAAAGATTGGTGGCGACTCCCATTTTTGTTTTTTAACGTTTTTCAAAATCGTCGAGCGCGAAGCCGTTACGACAGCTTGGCGACGCCACTGGGGACGCTTTTTGAGGGTCAAGCCATTTATTAATCATGTGTTATCCAAAGTTTTAATTTAATAGTTTTAATTGATATTTAAACTTAATTCACTTGGATTTTGAAAATGATTTTTGTTTGCATTTGCATTTTTTATGTTATTTATTTTATGTTTTATATTTGTATATACTTGTTGTTAATAAATTGTTAAGGCATTTAGGATAGAGATAATAATTTAATTTGAGTCTGACATGTTCCCTCGTGCACACACTTGCACTTGCATTTGCATAACATGAGCTCTATACCCGGGTTCCGTCCTTCTTAGGAGGGAGTAGAGTACCTTTGCTCTCGTGAGGTAATCACCTCCGCAATGGCAATCGAAATACTCCCACTCAAATTAAATCTTACTAGTCCAGTGTGGATGACAGTAAGGTATAATTTGGGAACCTTTTGACCTTTTAGAGACCCAAATCAGCATGTAAAAGGCCCTAAGAAGCCGATCCTAGCTAGAGCCATGTTCGATTTTTGTAGAAATTATCCCGAAATTAGGACACGAGGGAACATTTTACTACTTTTTTCGTATCATAACTCTGATAATTTTCAAATTCATGTTTTTTTTAAAAAATAATAATAAAATAAAAATCAAGAGATTTTTTTCTTCTTTTTGTCATTTTCAAAATAAAATTTTACAAGTTTACAATAAAAAAAAAAAGAAAAGAAAAAAAGAAAACAAAGTTTTTTTCTTTTTGAGAATAACATGGAAATATTCTTTGTTCTCTGGTGCTATTTGAAAGAAGGTAATAATAATGTGTGTATATATATTTTTGAAATTTATGCATAGATAAAAAAAAAAGGGGAAAAGAAATTTTTGGATAAAAATAAAAGGTAAATTCATTGTCACATTCCTTTAAAAATAGATTAAATAAAAAGGGAAATTAAAGAAAATAAATTGTGGTGTGAAAATAAGAAAAGAAAAAAGAAAATTTATTCTTTAAAAAAAAAAGGAGGAGAAATAATCAAAGTTTAAAATAAAAAAGGAAAGAAAAAAGAATTCATTGAATTTAAATAAGAGAAAATTTTGGTTCTTTTACTCTTAAATTTTAGCATGGCATATTTCATTACATTAATGCATTCACATCACATAATAAGGAAGATATTTGTTTTTTTGGAGTAAAATAGGCCAAAGATATGGGAGATTAATTAGAAAGCTAGACTATTTTGGAGAATAATCGAGAGGAGTTTGGACATGATATACGGGAGATAAAAGGAAAGCAAGCTAAGGTAATGCAGATGCTTAAAAGTTTTGGAAAGGCTAAATTGGTTCATTTTCAAGGGTCGCTGTCGTTTCCAGAACAATTACATGTTGAATCATTAGCAAGTGGAAACAGATCGACTTTTCATGAAATGGTCAACCAGGGATCTACAATGCTTGACTTGTTTTTGAAGGATTTGGAATGTCGAGGGCACTAGAATAAGGGAGAGTTAGTAAGGAATTTTGAGTCTTGTAAACAATTCCTATGTGAATATGAATGTTACAAGATTTTATATAGGTTTGCATTCACTTCATTCATGTGTGCATAACATGATTTTGACAAAAGATAATAAGGTTAATAATAATTGTTTCAAAAAAAAGGGAAGCAAAAAAACAAATGATCAAAGCAAAAAAAAAAAAACACAATTTTAGTTCATAATATATATATATATTTTTCCTTTTTGGTGTGTGACTTGTGATATTGTAAAATAATAACAAGTTTGAAATTTCTTTTACATGTAGATATACAATTTCAATACAATAAAAGCTTCACATAGAATGGCAAGCATGACATCTAATTTTGGGTTATGACAGGATTTGGTGTAGATATAGCTTGATCATTGAAAAGCTTCGGAGATAGTTTTGGGACATGGAAGAGACAGAAATGACTCGGATGGAAAGGATGGAAAAAGCTCAACAAGAGATGAGAGAACAATTGTCACAGATGGCAGGTTTGTGGGAGAAGCTGAACAATGGAAAAATGGGACAATTAACTACTCAAGAGGGGCATCAGTTACGAAACGCTGAAGATTCTTTTTGTCCACTCAACATTGGCTCACGAGAAACCCAATCATCTCAAGAGCCACAAGCAATTCCCACCATGAATCCCCTCGAACCAATTCATGTTGCCAATCTGGATAGTCACGAAGAGCAAGGGATGCCACAAGTGGAAGGAGGCTCAAGTTCCCAACAAAAGATAGAGCTTATAGAAGAAAGACTTCGAATTGTTGAAGAAATGGATTTTCACGGATCTTTAGATGCTGTCGGATTATGCTTAGTGCCTGGTGTGGTCATTCCTTTAAAGTTTAAAGCTCCAGAATTTGAGAAATATGATGGGACCACTTGTCCAAAGGCCCATATCACTATGTACTGTAGAAAAATGGCAGCGCATGTGCGTGATGACAAGCTGTTAATCCATGTTTTCCAAGACAGCCTTAAAGGATCAGCTGCTAGGTGGTATACACAACTGGGCAGGGGCGATATTCACTCATGGGAAGATTTGGCAAGGGCATTTGTCGCCCAATATAAGCATATTGTGGATTCAGCCCCAGATCGTTTGTCTTTGCAAACTATAGAGAAGAAAGCTACTGAAGGCTTTAGAGAATATGCTCAGAGATGGAAGAACGTTGCCACCCAGGTCCAACCTCCACTCACGGAAAAAGAGACTGCGACTCTATTTCTTAGTACACTCCAGGCACCATATTATGATAGAATGATTGGGAATGTTACTAAGAATTTTGCCGATATGGTAGCCTCCGGAGAGATGATTGAGAATGCAATCAAAAGGGGCAAGATCCAGATAGATGACATTGCTCATAACAAGTCAGAAAGAAAGGAAGAAGAAGTACAAGTTGCAACATTTGAGGGACAATTTCCCAAAAACACTGCTCCATCTCATCCCTGTTTACCTCACCCATCATACGGTCCAACCTTGAATAATGCCTCCTATGATTCTTATCCTTTTTCACCAGTCCCACAACCAGGATTTCCAACAAACTCTTGTCCTCCAACAATTTTTCATGCGCCTATCTTCATGCCTAGGCCAGTAGCGCAACCTCCTCAACAATCAATGAACAACAGAAAAAGATCGAGAAGCAACCAAGGAAAAATCCCAATTCCAATCTCCAATCTTTTGCCCTTTTTGATAGAAAATCAATATTTGGCCCCTATACCTTTGAGAACAACACCAAACCCGTTGGCCAAGAGCTATGACCCGAACAGCAAATGTGACTATCACATGGGGGCAGTTGGGCATTCAACAGAAAAATGCAGACAGTTGAAGGAAAGGGTTGAAGAGCTCATAAATGGTGGAATCTTGACTCAAGAAATTATGGAACAGTGGAAGTCCACTTTGGTGTAGAGTCATGGCATTTTGGCAAATCAATCTGGAGGGAAACGAAGATTTTGAGATTTTGAAGCCTGTATTTTGTTGAGAAAATGCTTGTCATCTTCATTGGCCTAGGTGACAATTGTATGAGCACAACTTTTTGCATGAGTTATTTTCCAGTGGCATATGTCAAGAATGTCTCTTTTCTTCACATTAATGATAAAAATGATTCCAAGAAAATTGGTGATTACTGTCAAAGATGAATGTATTGAATCATTCTTGGATTACATCTCAACAGAATCTAAATCAGTCGAGAGCCAAAAAGCTAAATTGGGGCATAAATTTTTGAAAGTTCGATTTTGTTTTCACTTTGACCATGATAGGGTTTCATTGTAAATAATTCTCAAAGAAATAATCGATTTGCAAAACCTTTTGAGAATAATTTGGAAATCAATGACAATCTCTAAATATTCTTAATATTGGTAATTTTACACTTGACAAGATCATTTTGAAATACCTTTCCACCTAAATTCATGTACAAATCCCAAACTCTTCAATCTTGTACTCCCAAGATGCCTTTTGCCCATGTTTTGGGGCAAGATAAAGAAAAAGAGAGAGAGAAAAAAAAAAGAACCAAAGTCGAGGATTTTCCCATCAATGTCCATCTGCATAATACCTCGAGCTGGGCATCACCTGTGTCCTTAAATGACGATGTGGTGTGCGAGGTCAAGCTCTGTCTTATTAAAGTGTTGTATTTCAAAAAAAAAAAACAAAACAAAAAAATAAAAGGAAGAAAAAAAAAGAAAAAGAAAAAGAAAAAAATGAAATTGATTGTGACACCATGCAAACATGATATTCAGAGGATTTCAAATGCCAAAGGAAAAACTTATCATAAGAATTGTTTTTCAATAGAAGCATCTTAATTTGAGATGATGAATGGCCGTCTTTCATATTCCATTCACAAGTATAAACGTTATCCTTTTGCTACCCTTTTTGAGCCTGATAATTTCTTTCGTAATAAACCTCCTCCAAGGATCACCCTCCACACTGGGGGGCATGTGCAGAAAATATCTCTTCAAAGAAAATGAATGATTCAACTTTTGTTTTTGATCAAATAAGATTTACTATGTTTTTGAAATCTTGGATATGAATCAATGAAAAAAGAAAAGAAAAAAAGAAAGAGAAAGGAGGAAGGATACATGTGAAAGTACATAAAGAAAGATGCTTCAAAGGATGAATATGGTTTTTTTAAAAAAAAAAAGAAGAAAAAAAAAGAAAGAAAAAGGAAGAAGAAGAAAGAGAAGAGATACATGGAAAATTGGAAAAAGAAATGTGCTTCGAAGAGTGAAAATGATGGACAACCATAGGAGAAGAAATGATCCTTGGATTGATCACCTTCAAACACATTTTGGGCCTATTTATCCATTCTTTCAAAACCCTGAACCATGGCCTACATTACGTACTTAAAAGTCCATTTTAATCAAGTAGGGATGCTTGTATCGAAGAGCTCTTCTTTGGAAGATTCTCACCTTTCTTTGGTTTGAATAAAATTTGAGTTCTTGAATACATGGTGGAGCAATCAAAAAAAAAAAGAAGAAGAAAAAGAAAAGAAAACAAAAGAAAGAATGAGGCTCTAGGGTGAAAACCCGAAAAGGGCAGTCTAGAGCGAACAATGAACTTTTCATGCAACCAAGTCAAGTAGTGACATGAACTGAAAATGTGGAAAAAGAATTAACAAGCCTTGAGAAACCTTCCAAATATCCAAATATTTTGATGTCATTTGATTGCTGACATTTTTTTTGAAAAAGTTTGAACCTTTCTTCTTGTAAATACTCTCCCTGAACAGGAAAGACCTCAGTCATTCATGCCTGATCTTGGCATTTGAAGAACGCCAGTATTTGGGAATGTAAGAGATTGTCAAACCGAGTTATAAATATTTTGTTTCTCTTCTCATTCAGAATTTTGTTTAAAACAAAAAAAGATGGAGAAAAAGTGGTGGTATTTTGAGAAAGTTATTTTAAGCTAAGTAAGGAATCATTGTTTTTTTGTATAAATGGCAAAGTATCCCCCAAACAAAACATCTGGGTGCATCAAACTTTCAATTGACCAATTGAAGATATCCGAGTAGGATTTATGACACTCATCTTGAAAAGTAATCACTAATATTTTGAAAGAATTAAATATCACTTGTGAAATTTGGATTCATTCCCTCCTGGAAAATAGTTATGGGAAAATTTTTCGTGCTTTTTGTCAAAAGGCTATGATGTGAGTACAAGAAATCTGCAGAAATAGGAAATAGAAAGGAGCTTTCATGATCATGTTGGGGGCAAAGGAGACAAAAAAGGCAAATGATGTGCCTCTTTAGTAAGATAGGAAAGAGTTTTGAAGTCGAAAAGTGTACAGGATTGAGTGCCGTGCATTCATGCATACATACACAATATCATACAGCATCCGCATTGAAAGTTTTTGTGTAAAATTTTGAGATTAAAACATATTTCTCAAGCTGAAGACTCAACACCATTCAATCAAGATTTCAAAGGTTATGCAACCTTTTCCAAAAAAAAAAAGAAAAAAAAAGGAGAGAAAGAAGAGAGAAAAAAAAAGAGAAAGAAAAGAGAAGAGAAAAACAAAGAGAGAAAAAAAAAAGAAAGAAAAGAGAAGAGAAAAACATAGAGAAAAAAAAAGAGAAAGAAAAGAGAAGAGAAAAACAGAAAGAGAAAAAAAAAGAGAAAGAAAAGAGAAGAGAAAAACAGAGAGAGAAAAAAAAAAGAGAAGAAAGAAGAAGAGAAGAGAAGAGAGAAAAAGAAGAGAAAAGAGAAGAGAGAGAAAAAAGGAGAAGAAAGAAAAGAGAAACAAAGAGAAGAGAGAAAAAGAAAAAAAAGAGAAAAAAAAAAGAGAGAGGGGCAAATTTGCTCATGATAAAGAAAATTACAAATCCAGTTTTACCAGTGCCATGTTTAATCAAGATTAAAGATTGATTTTCAGAAGACAAGCAAATTTTAAGTCCTCCGGGCACAAATTTCAAAATTTCAAATCCAATTCCAAGTCCTCCGGGCACGGATTTCAAACACTTCAGACCAATTGTAAGTCCTCCGGGCATCAATTTTAAAATTTTCAAGTAAAATTTAAGTCCTCCGGGCAAATTTTAAAGTTTCATTGCCTCTGCTGCAAGAGGAGCACTTTTCAGAAAAAGGAATTTAAGTCCTCCGGGCACCATTTCTAAGTCCTCCGGGCACCATTTCTAAGTCCTCCGGGCAAATTTTAAAGTTTCATTGCCTCTGCTGCAAGAGGAGCACTTTTCAGAAAAAGGAATTTAAGTCCTCCGGGCACCATTTCTAAGTCCTCCGGGCAAAATTTTTAAAGTTTCATCGCCTCTGCTGCAAGAGGAGCACTTTTTAGAAAAAGAATTTAAGTCCTCCGGGCACAAATCTTAAGTCCTCCGGGCACAAATTTCAAGTCCTCCGGGCAAATTTTTAAAGTTTCATCGCCTCTGCTGCAAGAGGAGCACTTTTCAGAAAAATCATTCTAAGTCCTCCGGGCACCAAATCTAAGACCTCCGGGCAAAATATTTAAAGTTTCAACGCCTCTGCTGCAAGAGGAGCACTTTCCAGAAAAAGCATTTAAGTCCTCCGGGCACCAAATCATAAGTCCTCCGGGCACAAATCATAAGTCCTCCGGGCACCAAATCATAAGTCCTCCGGGCACAAATCATAAGTCCTCCGGACACAAATCTCAAGTCCTCCGGGCAAATTTTTAAAGTTTCATCGCCTCTGCTGCAAGAGGAGCACTTTCCAGAAAAAGCATTTAAGTCCTCCGGGCACAAATCATAAGACCTCCGGGCACAAATCTCAAGTCCTCCGGGCAAAATTTTAAAGTTTCATCGCCTCTGTTGCAAGAGGAACACATTTCAAAAAAAAAGAATTTAAAGTTTCATCGCCTCTGCTGCAAGAGGAGCACATTTCTAGGAAAAGAATTTAAAGTTTCATTGCCTCGGCTGCAAGAGGAGCTTTCCCGAAAAAAAAACAGAACAAAAAAAAAAACAAGACAAAACAAAAAGAAATTTAAAGTTTCATCGCCTCTGTTGCAAGAGGAGCGCATTTCAAAAAAAAAAAAACAACATTTTAAGTTTCATTGCCTCGGCTGTGAGAGGAGCTTTCTCGAAAAAGGAAAAAACAAACAAAACAAAAAGAAATTTAAAGTTTCATCGCCTCTGCTGCAAGAGGAGTACATTTTAAAATTTTTTTTTAAAACAAAAAAAAAACAAAAAAAATGGATGATTTAAATTTAAAGTTTCATCGCCTCTGCTGCAAGAGGAGCGCATACAAAAAAAAGAAGAAGAAAAAAAAAGAGAAAAAGAAAAAAAGGAAGAAGAGATTAGGTCATAAGCCGGACAAAATTAGTGTCTATTGTCTTTGCTCTATTCCTGATCCTCAGCAATGAGCAAAGAGGGGCAGCTGTTGACACCTAATTTTGTCCCATTTTTGTTATTATTTTTCTTTATATATATTTGTATTTATTTTTTTTATTATTTTTTTATTATTTTTTTAGCATTATTATTATTATTATTTTTCTTCTTTTATTATTATTATTTTTCTTCTTTTATTATTATTATTACTATTTATATTATTATTATTTTTATTCTTATTTTTATGTTTTTTATTTTTTTATTTTTTGTTTTTTTGTTTTTTATTTTATTTTATTTTGTTTTATTTTGTTTTTTTGTCCAATCTGTCACCTCCCCCTGCCACCCATCTCTGTCACCCGTCCATCAGCCCACTACCATCAGTCTGGATCACCGGGGAACCATTGCCTCTCTACCAGAACCGAGACCCTTATCACACACCATCACTCAGCCTTACTCCTCTCTAAAAAAAAAAGACCCATTCGACCAACCCTCAACCCTCGACCACAACGACTGGAAGCCCTAAGCACAGACAGCTTCGACCATCGCCATCAACCTTTTCGACCTCAACCAAAATCACAAACCCGAACTCCCTTTGCTACCCCTTGCCATCGCCTACACTTCAACTACCCAAAACCACAGCAACCACCGCGAGCCACCCCTGTCTCAGTCTCCATCGCCGCACAGCACAACCATTCACCATCATCACCACTGAGATACTATTCTCATCCAAACCCCGATACCCTCAGCCACTCGGCCATTTCCACTACCTGAGCCTTACTCGAAACAACCCCAACAACCGAGAACCACCAAACACACGCACACACTCACAACCAGATTCCGGAACCGAAACCCAAACCACCCATTCCGCAACCTGAAAAAAAATAATAACAACAAAAGCAACCAGAAAATCATGAAGCCCGAAGACCCCAGAAGCCAGATCTGAAAAGAAAAATCGTCAAAAAAAAAAGAGGAGTTTGGGTTTCTGTTTCTAACAGATCCACTGGGTTAGGGATTTTTTTAAGAGAAACGGAGCTCGGATTCGAAGAGAGGAGGTGGAGGAGCTTCGGAAAGTTGAAGGCTTTTGGCCATTAGCCGCCGGCGAACGGCGGTCGGTGGCGGCGCACGGCGGCTCCGACGCCGGATTCTGGGTAGGAGAGGGCGGAAGACAGAGAGAGTTTTGGGTTTAATAATTTTTTTTTTGAGAAAGCCTAAGAAAATGAAAGGATAAAAAAAAAGGTTGTCTTTTATAGTGCAAAAAAATTTTTGGCCGACCCGCGCCTGGACCCGACCCGGGTCCAGGATCCGCGCGCCCGACCCGGGAAGAAGATCCGCGCGCTCAGACGTTCTACCCGACCCGTGTCGCTCCTGACCCGCTTCGCCAGACCCGGATCGTGACCCGCGCGCTCACCCGTCGACCCGACCCAATCCGGCCCAGCTGGAAAGCCTTTGGGCCCTTGACTTGGGCTGTTTGTTGGGCCATCTCCAAAAGGTTTTTTTTGGGCTTTCTAAAGCCCAAAACCATTTAGGTATATTCATTTTAATTTTAGTAATTTTGGTTATTATTATTATTATTGTTATTATTATTATTATTATCATTGTGGTGTTTTATTATTATTGTTATTATTATTATTATTATTATTATTATTATTGTGTTTAATTATTATTATTATTATTATTATTATTATTATTATTATTACATGTTGTAAAATAAAAAATGGAAAAATTTTCTTTTACTCGTATTTATTATTATTATTGATTAGAAAGCTTATTTAAAAATAAAGAAAAATAAATAAAATTTAAATTTAATTAAAGTCCGATGATGGGATGCTACGGAAGTCACAAGTAGTGATTCCTAGCTGATCCCTAGGTGAGAAGAGTCGTACTAAATGTTGCCAAAAGTATTGGAATATTTAGTATGATTTTTCAATAATTTAGTTTTTTATTAAAAATAAAAATAAATGAGTTTTTAAAAGAAAATAGAAAAAGAAAATTAATAATAAATTTTAAATTTAATTAAATAAAATTCCGATGATGGGATGTCATGAAACTCACAAGTAGTGATTTCTTGACTGATCCCTAGGTGAGAAGAGTTGTACTAAATATTATCAAAAGTATTGAGGTATTTAGTATGATTTTTCAATAATTTATATTTTTGAAAATAAAATTGAATTTTTAAAAATTAATAATAAAATTAAAATTAACTGAATAAAATTCCGATGATGGGATGTTATGGAAGTCACAAGTAGTGATTCCTTAACTGATTCCTAGGTGAGAGAAATCCTACTAAATGTTGCCAAAAGTATTGGAATATTTAGTACGGTTTTTCGATAATTTAAATTTTTACTAAAAATAAAAATGAATAAGTTTTGTTAAAAATAAAGAAATATAAATAAATCAACAAATAAATAAGGAAATTTGAAATTAAAAATTCATTTGCATCATATATTATTTGTTTGCATCATATGCATCCATTTAATTTCGAAGCAAGTGTGAATTTTCCGAGGATGAGATTCTGTAGAAGTCACAAGTAGTGATTCTTAAGAAATCTCTAGGTGAGGAAAATTATTTCAAATGCTGCCAAAAGTATTGGAGTATTTGATTTAATTATTCAATACAAAAAGGTTCACATTTACTTTCGAAAAATAAAGTAAACCAAAATAAAGTTACAAATAAAAAATGATTTTTAATAAAAAGATTGAAATAAAAAGGAATTATTTTTAAATATTAAGATAAGACCATTTTATTAAAACCAAAGGATAACACATGATTATTATGGTACCGTTTTTTAACGGGCGTCGTGGGGGTGCTAATCCTTCCCCACGCGTAACCGTACCCCCGAACCCGATTTTTGTTTTCGCAGACCAAAAGATTATCTTTTCAATGAAACTTAATTAATTTTGAGATTTTGTTGAAAAGATAAATGTTTTCAGGTGGCCAATCACACCTAGTCAAAAAAGATTGGTGGCGACTCCCATTTTTGTTTTTTAACGTTTTTCAAAATCGTCGAGCGCGAAGCCGTTACGACAATATTTATACATCTCCTATTTGATATAAAAATAAATCTGTCTTAAACATTTGAATCTCTCAACATCTAATTAAAGAAAACATATATAAGAAAAAAGAACGAAAGAACAAAGATTAAGGTTACATAATTCTTAAGCTTTTACATCCAAAAGTTGTCCTTTCTTTCTTTAACAAGTTCCTTTATAACATCCACTCTGCAACCACAAAACAGTAAAGAAAACACAATTATTAGAATTAGCATTATCCTAGAAGAGCATGTGTAACTAAAGCACAATTTTATGTTGGGAACCATTGTAGAACATACATTAGTAACATACCTGCACTACAACATTCAAGGCATTTCTTGCTGTAGGATCCATGCTTATGCGTAGGATCATTCAAGGCATTTCTTGCTTTTGTTTGGAATTCCATCACTAAACGAAACAACATTCCTGCAGCACAAAGTTCAAACAACTAGCTTTGACATTGCAAATACACATCTCAGAAGAAAATAAATGTCAAGAAAATTTCAGATATATGCATACACAGAATCTAAAATAATTAAAGCCAAAAGATCCCATATACCATTCACTACTAGGCAAATCAAAATAACTTAAAACAGTATCAACCCTATCCTCAAAACTTATTAACACAGGAATCTCACTACTAGGCAAATCAAAATTTTCATTGGAATTTAAAACCACAATGAACAGTTGAAGTTGATAAATAAAAGCTTAAAGAAGAGAAATCAAGGATTGTTTCAACAACCATGGTTAAAACTTAAACATGGGTAATTAACAAACCAGAATTTTCTAGTCTTTGCTTTCTTCATAATTCTTGTAATCAAAGATCAAGTCCAAACTAGAACAATATTAAGATTTCTAGAAGAAACAAAGCTTAGTTTCCTCACTCAAGCCAAAAAAACAAAGTCTTAGTAGAGCAATTCAAAGCACAAAGGTGCAAATATGCTAAAACTTTACAAGTATAGAGAACCCTAACCTTAAAATTCACTGAACAAAAAGAGCATCCAAACAAAGTTCAAAGGCTGTTTGCCCGGCTTTGCAATGCACAAGTAGCAAAACACGCGCAGCATTATCAGAACAATGAATCATAGATACATACCAAGACACAAATCACAATATATGCATAGAAGCTACTGTCCAACCAACCACCCAAAAATTATGTGAAGAAGTGCATGGGCAGTATGTTCCACCAAATCGAGTATGAAAGAGAGTCTGGATGACATTGTGTGTAAGTATTGAAAAACTGAATTGCATTTTATCGTAACACCAGCAGATGAAAGCACCTGTGTAGGATACATTGCTAGAAGTCACAAATTGTGCCGTTGGTTATAAATGAAGAATAACCATTTCTGGGTTTGACATAAATGTTTTGCTGTAGTGAGTTATATTTTTAAAGTAAAAAGAAATATCAACCTGATAATTTTTTCAATTAATTTTAAATAATTAGCATTAAATCCATAATTATTAATTAAAAATATAAAAGGTTTATCGTCATTTATACATTGATAATTTTAAATTTATTCACATAAATGTTTCTTACATTTATCTTTTATTGATGTTATTGCTTTTGAAAGAAAAAAAAAGAGAGAGAAAGATCTTGAAGTTTGACAAAAAGTAATTAGAAATGATTGGCGTTTTTACATTTGCCTTTTCTTGATTTTATTGCTTAGATTACTTTTAGAAACGATGATGATTTCGGTGAAGAGAACAACTTAATACAGTCATATAATTTAAGGCACTTTGACTTCCATGCATGAGAAATTGATTGCTTCAATTATATTCTCAGACGGAAGCAAGTAATATAAGGCTAGTCGATTGCTTATATTAATAAGTTGATTGCCCAGCATAATAAAATTTTTATGATCATAAGGCGTAAGATTTATAAAAATAAACATAAAAACAAAAGAATAAGTATAAAATTATATATTAATCATAAATTTGATTTAAACAAGCATAAAAATGCTAGAATAAGCATAAAACTATGATAATAAAACGTAAAATTTATGAGAGAATAAGCGTAAAAACACTCACATTAATTTTATGGTTAATTATTATTATTATTTATACTTTTTTTAGTATTTTTATGCTTATACTCATCAATTTTACTATGAATCTAATAAATTTTATGGTGAATCTCTTAACTTTTACAATGAATGTCACAAATTTTACGATGAATCTAATAAATTTTACGATAAATCTAATAAATTTTACGATGAAAGTGATAAATTTTATGTTGAATCTCATAATTTTATGAATGAGTTGCATTCACTTAGAGCTTTGGTAAGTTAATAGCACAAGATGTACGTTAGCATCGTATAGTATAAGTTTGAACATTGAAAATATTGATTGTATTGATTTTGAACAATATATACGAATCGTGTGCCATTACTGCCTACTAGGGCATAGTAGCCCCTTGTGGTGCATGTGACATGTGAAATCCCCAATTTTCTGTAATTTTCCTATGCTTGTATAGTTTTTCAACTTGAATTAATGGAATAAATATGAAATTCTGATGTATATATGGTGTATGGGACATAGAGGGAATTAAAGGAATTGAGGGTCAAACAATAAATGGTCAAAAGGGTCAATGGATGGTCAATGGCTGAGATAGGAGGATGAGGAGATTAGAATGCATTTATGGGCATTTAATGAAAGCCATGACTCATCATCATCATCACCTTTTGCACCCCACGGCAGCTTCCAGCCCTTCTCCCTCTCGTTGCTTCCATTTTTCCCTAAGTGTTCATTTCATCTCCCTTGACAAACCACTATCTCAAGCCATCGATTCGTTAAACTTTTCTAACGAAAAACGATCCTTGTCGATAGCTTAACCTATACCTTTAATATGAAAGGTTGAATCCAAGTGAATAAGGAGATCTAAAATCCTGAAATTTTGGTTAATTGCTAAGGTAAGAAAGTAAATGGTTTTTGTTGATTTTGTTGAGGGTTTGGAGTTGTATGGAGTTGATTTAGTATATTTATTTGGTTTTAATTGTCATGATGTCTACAGCTTGGAGAAGTAAAGAAAAAGGACAAGTGTTGGTGCAACCAACTTGTGGATTAATTGCTAATCGAGGTAAGGAATTTATGTAACGGACGTAGGGTGACTATGTCCGCATGCTTTTAACTATTTTAACTGTTTTGGAGAGAAAAAACGGTTGCTTGAAGGGTAGGAAAAAGGGGCAATTTGGGTCCTACTCCTAGTACCAATTAGGCTAGGAGCAGCCGACTGCCTTAGGTAGCAGCCGACTGCCTAGAGACATCCAAAACGCCGTTTTTTGAAAATCGACTTAAACCAGTCGACTGTTATTTTCCAAAAATCATTCTATTTCAAACAGTCGACTGCCAAGGGGAACCAGTCGACTGCTATTTGTCCAGAAGCATTCTGTTTCAAAACCAGCCGACTGCCAAGGGGGCCAGTCGACTGCTAATTCTCGGGAAACATTCTGTTTCAAAACCAGTCGACTGCCATTTGGGGCCAGTCGACTGCCCTATTTGTATTTTGAAAAATATAATAATTGAATTTCAAAAAGGGGAAGAAATTCAATAAGGCCAAACGTGGTGTAGCAGTCGACTGCCATATATGACCAGTCGACTGCCTAATTGAAAGAAAGGTTTTGAGAACCTGTTTTAAGGAAAGATATCCATACTTGTTTAAAACCTATATGAATAAGGTTTTGGAGACTATGAATCTCTCAAAAGAGCATGCACATTATTTGTTACTTGTATTTGACTGAGGAGCTCTAGTCCAGCCCTCAGACCCGCAGTACGGCACCTGACTAGTGAAACTGTGGGCTATAGACAATGGCCATGAGTCTCTTATTTGATTCGGCTTTGGGGAGGATCCCTGGCCCATACGTGGGTACGCCATTTATTTGATATCTCTCAGGATTATCCCTTACGGGATATATTTGTGGTATCCTCTTGAGATTTTTATATTGGATTATCCCTTATGGGATATATTTGCTGTATCCATTATCTCTCTGGATTATCCCTATGGGATATATTTGCTGTATCCATGATGAGAATTACTTGGTGCATGAATCTGTTGGATATAAATTGTCTCCCATCTATTTGAAAATATTTGTACTTGCCTACTTGATTTCACGTGATTTGAGATCCGTGGAAATATTTGAAAGCATGATTTACTTGTATTTGATATTTGCGAAAGAAATATAATCACTATGCTTTATAATGATTTTACATGACATTATAGAGCCAAGCAGAAAAACTGCATATAGTGATATAGTACGCTCTTTTACATAAGTTTCTTACTGAGCGTAAACTCACTCCTTTACAACTATTTTTCATACAGATTACTTGAAGTAATTCCGCTCCGGATAGAGGAGCATCATTTGGGATTTTGAGATACCTTCGGGGCACGCTTCCTACTTATCCCGTGAAGGTATGTTTAGTCGGCCGTTACTTCGGCTAATGTACAGTACGATACCATAGTTTTGTATATGTGGGGAAATTAGGTTGTCTAAATATTTGAGATCCTGATGTACATGACACATGTTTATAAATGAAAAATTTTATGCATGTGAAAATGTTTATTATACTCTGATAAAAATGCCTAAAGCATAAGAGTAAGGAAGATTGACATCGGATAAACTAGTCGATTTAATTGTTATTTGAGATAAAAGTTAGTTGCTATTTGGTTAGTGACGAGGACGTCACAGATTGGTATCAGAGCAGTTTCGACTGAAGTTTGTCGATGTCAATAAGCTAAAATTAGAGAAATTCCCCAATGTAATGTACTAGCTTACTTGATTTTGAGTGGTATAACGGTTTAAGGTTATACTAAATGATGTTATTTGATCATGATCTTAACAGAATGAGTACTCGAAGGAGGGGTACTAGACGAGGACGAGGACGGGGTCGTGATGAACCACCCCCAACACAGTCTTCTCCTCCATCTCCACCGCATAGCCCGAATACGAGGCTAGCTAAAATGGAGAAACATATGGAAAATATGGCCGCAATGTTCACCCAGTTTATGGCTAAATTTCCGGACGTGGCCGCTAGTACACCGGCAGTTACCCCTACAGTACCTCCTACTCCGGTGGTACAACCCCCACTAGTTCCAACTAATGAGAGGCAAGATCCTACAGCTTAGTGCAGTGTGGCACTGATAAAGGAGTTTAAGAAGCTGGATCCGCCAAAGTTCAAAGGGGACAGTGACCCATTGGCCGCGGAAAATTGGATGAAAGCGGTTACCAAGGCATTTGGGTACTTGACATGTACAGAAAAAGAAAAAGTGGGATTGGCCGCCTATTTCCTGGTGGATGAAGCCGAACCATGGTGGCGGGCTACTCAGACAGTATTAGAAGCTAAGCATACTGAAGTGACGTGGGATAGATTTGTGGAAGCTTTTAATGAACAATATGTCCCACGTACTGCTCAGAGGAGATTACAGGTTGAGTTTTTGAACTTGACTCAGGGAAGTATGACGGTTAGCTAATATGAGTCGAAGTTCATTACACTGAGCAGATTTGATCCTGAAGTACTGAGAAGAGAGGATTAAAAGACCTACAGATTCATGGAGGGATTGAAACCTTCCATTAGGTCTAAGCTATACCCGTTGGACATCACTACCTATGGAGAGGCAGTCCGTAAGGCTCAACTATGTGAGCAGGACTATGAGTTTCATCAGGCAGACTTCCGAGCAAGGAATAAGGGTAAAGAACCTATGAAGCGGAAGTCAGATGAGAAGGCCTCGAGGGATAGATATCCACCTAGAAGGAATAGGCCTTATGATAAAGCCTCAATAGGTAAGCAAGTTTATTATAAGAAAATAAATTGTCTTCATTTAATGGTTATATGGAACCATGTTAAATATGAGTTATGATGATTATGATACAGGAACTCCTAGATCCACTGGAATCAAAATAGGTGATGAAAGATCCCAACATCCAGTTGGTAGTACCGCTAGCTCACCAAAGAGTATGATGCCGAGGTGTGTGCAATGCGGGAAATTTCATGGAGCACAACCTTGCCGGTTGGCGAGTGGGGCGTGCTATTGGTGTGGTGAATAGGGACATAGAATTAAAGATTGTCCCAAGATAAATCAGAGGGCACCTGAAGAGTCAGAAAAGACCCCTCAACCACAATCTAAGACCACACAACCCCAGCGTAAGGCCACAGCGGCAGAGAAAGGAAAGGCACCAGTGACTCAAGGACGGGTATTTGCCATCGATAAAGAGTCCGCTGATGCTTCATCGAAGATGATTCAGGGTAAGATTTACCTTAATGATACATATGTCCTTGCTTTATTTGATCCAGGCTCTACGCACTCTTTTATTTCCCCTATGGCTACTAGGAAATTAAATGTTGAGCCTGAGCAGTTAGGAGGATTGCTACAAATAATTACTCCATTTAGGGAATCCCAAATGACGGACATAGTGTATCGAAATTGTAAGCTACGAGTAGGAGAAAGAGAGTCGATAGTTGACCTAATCCTATTAAATATGTCTGGATTTGATGTTATTTTAGGAATGGATTGGTTAGCTGAGAATCATGTGATGATAGATTGTCATGCTAAGAGTGTGATTTTCTCCTCTCCCGTTAGCTATGTTGTAAATTTTGTAAATATGTAATGCAAAAGCATAATTAATTGCTTGGTTTAATTGAGATTTAATTGATAGAACATATTTGTGATGTGAAGGGTCTGTAGCACACGTGGTAGACGTAGATCAGAAACGTCCCACACTTCACGAAATTCCAGTAGTTAAGGAATTTTTCGAGGTATTTCCAGATGATCTTCCAGGACTTCCTCCGGATAGGGAAGTAGAGTTCACTAACGATTTGGTGCCGGGGACGGAGCCCATTTCGAGATCTCCCTATCGGATGGCGTTGGTGGAATTGGAAGAACTGAAAAAGCAACTTCAGGAGTTACTAGACAAGGGATTCATACGACCCAGTGTATCCCCTTGGGGTGCTCCTGTGCTATTTGTTCGGAAGAAAGACGGTAGTATGCGATTGTGCATAGACTACCGATGGTTGAATAAGGTGACCATCAAGAACAAGTATCCTCTTCCCAGGATAGACGACCTCTTAGATCAGCTCAAGGGTGCACAAGTCTTTTCCAAGATAGACTTGAGGTCGGGATATCATCAATTGAAGATCCGAGATGAAGATATCCCTAAGACTGCATTCAGGACACGGTATGGCCATTATGAATTCTTGGTGATGCTGTTTGGATTAACCAATGCACCCGCAGCATTCATGAATTTGATGAATGATGTGTTTAAGCAATACCTAGACCAGTTTGTCATTGTCTTCATCGATGACATCTTGGTGTACTCGAGGTCATGGGAAGAACATGAGCAGCATTTGAGGATTGTTTTGGAGACCCTCAGAGATCGAGGACTATATGCCAAGCTAAGTAAGTGTGATTTCTGGTTGAATCAGATTCCTTTTTAGGTCATGTGATCAGTAAAGATGGAGTTTCAGTTGATCCATCAAAGATTGAAGCGGTGGTCCAATGGGAGAGACTGAAGACGGTAACGGAGATTAGGAGTTTCTTAGGTCTAGCTGGCTACTGTAGAAGATTTGTAGAGGGTTTCTCAAAGCTAGCTGCTCCATTGACGAGACTGACGCGCAAAGAGGTGAGGTATGAATGGAATGAAGCTTGTGAGCAAAGTTTCCAAGAGTTGAAGCGCAAGTTAACGACTGCACCTATCCTCACCATTCCTAGTGGTTCAGGAGGATTTGCAATATATAGTGATGCCTCAGGGCAAGGTTTGGGATGTGTGTTAATGCAGCACGGTAAGGTAGTGGCCTATGGTTCTAGACAGTTAAAGGACCATGAGAAGAACTACCCGACTCATGACTTGGAATTAGCTGCAGTAGTACTTGCCCTGAAAATATGGAGACATTACTTGTATGGTGAGAAATTTCAGATTTTTACGGATCATAAAAGTCTGAAATACTTGTTCTCCCAGAAGGAATTGAACATGAGACAAAGAAGATGGCTAGAGCTTCTGAAGGACTATGATTGTGAGATCATGTATCACCCAGGGAAAGCTAATGTGGTGGCGGATGCT
This sequence comes from Heritiera littoralis, assembly GCA_031772115.1. NCBI lineage: Eukaryota > Viridiplantae > Streptophyta > Magnoliopsida > Malvales > Malvaceae > Heritiera > Heritiera littoralis. The sequence goes on from JAPDPK010000058.1 coordinate 1,132,697, forward strand.
CTGAGCCGTAAGCACGTGAGTATGAGTATAGTGGCTTATATCATGACAAGAGAATATGAGTTACTTGAACAGTTTGCAAGCCTCAGTTTAGGTGTTACACCTCTTGAGCAATTTGGTATGATGGCTAGTTTGAGAATTGAGCCAAAATTGATGGACAGGATTCGGGCTGCTCAGAAAGAGAATGTCCAGTGTATTGAGGCTATAGAGGAAATTCAATCAGGTATGGCCTTAGAATTCCATATGGGTGAGGATGAAATTTTAAGGTTTAATAACCGTATATGTGTTCCCGAGGATGACGAATTGAAGAAGCTGATCTTGACTGAAGCACATGCCACTAAGTACACATTGCATCCAGGAAATACGAAGATGTATCATAATCTTCGCAAGGTGTATTGGTGGAAGGGCATGAAGAAAGACATAGCTGATTTTGTGGCAAAATGTCTTACATGTCAACAAGTTAAGGTAGAGCACCAAAGACTAGCAGGTTTGTTACACTCTTTGCCTATACCTATGTGGAAGTGGGAACACATTACGATGGACTTTATTATGGGATTGCCTAGAACCAAGAGGAATCATGATGGTATTTGGGTGATAGTGGATAGATTGACGAAGTCAGCTCACTTCCTACCTATGAAGTCTACCGATACACTTAGCGCTTTGGCAGACTTATACGTGAGAGAAGTCGTCAGACTACACGGTGTTCCAGTGAGCATCACATCGGATAGAGATTCCAGGTTTACTTCTCACTTTTGGGAACATTTTCAGGAAGCCATGGGATCTCAGCTGAATTTTAGCACAGCTTTTCATCCGCAGACTGATGGGCAGTCCGAGCGCACTATTCAGACGCTCGAGGATATGTTGAGAGCTTGTGCTTTGGATTTTAAAGGCTCATGGGACGACCATCTGCCATTGGCTGAGTTTGCTTATAATAATAGCTATCATGCAAGCATCGGGATGGCACCATACAAGGCTTTGTATGGAAGACGGTGTCGATCACCGATTAGGTGGGAAAAAGTGGGCGAGCGCAAGTTGTTGGCTCCAGATTTAGTCGAGCAAGCCTCTGAGAATATTAAACTGATTTGTCAAAGACTTAAGACAGCTCAGAGTCGACAAAAGAGCTATGCAGATGCTCGACGGAGGCCACTTGAGTTTTTGGTTGGAGACTATGTGTTTTTAAAAGTCTCTCCATCCAAAGGGATCATGAGATTTGGACGACGAGGTAAACTGAGTCCTCGCTACATCGGACCATTTGAGATCCTAGATCGTGTTGGAGATGTGGCCTATAGGTTGGCACTACCTCCGGAGTTGTCGGGAGTACACAATGTCTTTCATGTATCGATGCTTCGGAAATATAATCCGGATCCATCTCATGTCATTGAATATGAACCCTTGGAGATTCAAGAAGACATGAGTTATGTAGAGAAACCGATTCGGATTTTGGATAGAAAGGATAAGGTGCTAAGATCAAAGACGATTCAATTGGTTAAAGTTCTCTGGCAGTACCATACTACAGAAGAAGCTACTTGAGAACTAGAGAACTTGATGAGAGAGAGATATCCGGAATTGTTTAAGACATAACCTTACTTGAATTTGGAGGACCAAATTCTCTAAGGTGGGGAGAATGTGAAATCCCCAATTTTCTGTAATTTTCCTATGCTTGTATAGTTTTTCAACTTGAATTAATGGAATAAATATGAAATTCTGATGTATATATGGTGTATGGGACATAGAGGGAATTAAAGGAATTGAGGGTCAAACAATAAATGGTCAAAAGGGTCAATGGATGGTCAATGGCTGAGATAGGAGGATGAGGAGATTAGAATGCATTTATGGGCATTTAATGAAAGCCATGACTCATCATCATCATCACCTCTTGCACCCCACGGCAGCTTCCAGCCCTTCTCCCTCTCGTTGCTTCCATTTTTCCCTAAGTGTTCATTTCATCTCCCTTGACAAACCACTATCTCAAGCCATCGATTCGTTAAGCTTCTCTAACGAAAAACGATCCTTGTCGATAGCTTAACCTATACCTTTAATATGAAAGGTTGAATCCAAGTGAATAAGGAGATCTAAAATCCTGAAATTTTGGTTAATTGCTAAGGTAAGAAAGTAAATGGTTTTTGTTGATTTTGTTGAGGGTTTGGAGTTGTATGGAGTTGATTTAGTATATTTATTTGGTTTTAATTGTCATGATGTCTACAGCTTGGAGAAGTAAAGAAAAAGGACAAGTGTTGGTGCAACCAACTTGTGGATTAATTGCTAATCGAGGTAAGGAATTTATGTAATGGACGTAGGGTGACTATGTCCGCATGCTTTTAACTATTTTAACTGTTTTGGAGAGAAAAAACGGTTGCTTGAAGGGTAGGAAAAAGGGGCAATTTGGGTCCTACTCCTAGTACCAATTAGGCTAGGAGCAGCCGACTGCCTTAGGTAGCAGCCAACTGCCTAGAGACATCCAAAACGCCGTTTTTCGAAAACCGACTTAAACCAGTCGACTGCCAAGGGAGCCAGTCGACTGCTATTTTCCAGAAACCATTCTATTTCAAACCAGTCGACTGCCAAGGGGAACCAGTCGACTGTTATTTGTCCAGAAGCATTCTGTTTCAAAACCAGCCGACTGCCAAGGGGGCCAGTCGACTGCTAATTCTCGGGAAACATTCTGTTTCAAAACCAGTCGACTGCCATTTGGGGCCAGTCGACTGCCCTATTTGTATTTTGAAAAATATAATAATTGAATTTCAAAAAGGGGAAGAAATTCAATGAGGCCAAACGTGGTGTAGCAGTCGACTGCCATATATGACCAGTCGACTGCCTAATTGAAAGAAAGGTTTTGAGAACCTGTTTTAAGGAAAGATATCCATACTTGTTTAAAACCTATATGAATAAGGTTTTGGAGACTATGAATCTCTCAAAAGAGCATGCACATTATTTGTTACTTGTATTTGACTGAGGAGCTCTAGTCCAGCCCTCAGACCCGCAGTACGGCACCTGACTAGTGAAACTGTGGGCTATAGACAATGGCCATGAGTCTCTTATTTGATTCGACTTTGGGGAGGATCCCTGACCCATACGTGGGTACGCCATTTATTTGATATCTCTCAGGATTATCCCTTACGGGATATATTTGTGGTATCCTCTTGAGATTTTTATATTGGATTATCCCTTATGGGATATATTTGCTGTATCCATTATCTCTCTGGATTATCCCTATGAGATATATTTGCTGTATCCATGATGAGAATTACTTGGTGCATGAATCTGTTGGATATAAATTGTCTCCCATCTATTTGAAAATATTTGTACTTGCCTACTTGATTTCACGTGATTTGAGATCCGTGGAAATATTTGAAAGCATGATTTACTTGTATTTGATATTTGCGAAAGAAATATAAGCACTATGCTTTATAATGATTTTACATGACATTATAGAGCCAAGCAGGAAAACTGCATATAGTGATATAGTACGCTCTTTTACATAAGTTTCTTACTGAGCGTAAACTCACTCCTTTACAACTATTTTTCATACAGATTACTTGAAGTAATTCTGCTCCGGATAGAGGAGCATCATTTGGGATTTTGAGATACCTTCGGGGCACGCTTCCTACTTATCCCGTGAAGGTATATTTAGTCGGCCGTTACTTCGGCTAATGTACAGTACGATACCATAGTTTTGTATATGTGGGGAAATTAGGTTGTCTGAATATTTGAGATCCTGATGTACATGGCACATGTTTATAAATGAAAAATTTTATGCATGTGAAAATGTTTATTATACTCTGATAAAAATGCCTAAAGCATAAGAGTTAGGAAGATTGACATCGGATAAACTAGTCGATTTAATTGTTATTTGAGATAAAAGTTAGTTGCTATTTGGTTAGTGACTAGGACGTCACATGACAATATATGTATATGATTGTGAATGAGTACTTTGAATTGTGGGTAAGAACTTGAAATTGTGCAATTGTGTTTGAACTTGCAGAATGGGTAGTATAATATTGTAAGCCGAATCTAACGAAATGATTTTAAGAATCTAACTATCATATATGATAAGTTTGTATTTAGTGAATCATGTGTTTATTGCATATGACATCTTATGTGTAGCATGATATTGACAGGATTTTAAACTTGCATGAATCTTCTTCTGCATGTATGAAAGCTTTAAAATCTCACAAGTAACATGTTTTGAAACCTATTGATTAGACAAGTTTTCAGATTTAGCATAATGTTGCTTTTATCTACTATGTGACTGGATTTTAAAACATGAATGAATACTATTTTATAGTTTTTATGGTATTCCACTATGATATGAGATTGATAGAGTATTATGGAAACAGCCTGAGTATTATATACTCCTTATAGGCATACGAGGGTTGTTTGACCACTGTCGTTGACAAGTTCCAATCTTAGCTAATCACTAGGATTGAAGTGATGAGGATTTATGGTTATAGGTAACACAACTTTTGAGGTTTGACGAGGCTCACTGATAGCTACAGTGAGAGAGACTTTATTGATTAAATACAACAGGATTTTATGAGCATTGATTATTGTTTACAAGTATTGTTTATGAAAAATGTTTTCTATTTACGAGTATTTGAATTCTTTACAAGTATATGACATAACTTGCATTTGAATTGTTTATGAGCACATGACACAAGTTACAAGCATTTGAACACTATTTACAAGTATTAAATTTGAAATTATTTGACGAGTATATTGTTTAATTAAAAATCATAATTGCATCGTTTTATTGAATTCTACATCATGAGTTATTGAAATTATTGTTGTTTATAATATAGGACTGTTAGTATGATGTCAAGTTCAAGGGAATAATGAGATATTTCAAAATATCTTCTATACCCTACCCCAAAAGACATTGACAGCGTCTTCGAGTCCTAACGTTTGTACAGTTCGAAAAGCTACTGAGCATTGAAAAACGAGAAAATTATAAGTTATTGATTTTGACAGTTACATAAAATGAAAGTTTATAGTACTTGCAAGTATTTAGAATAGTATATAGTATGTTGCTATCCTCTATACTTGTGTGATTAACTTACTAGATGCCCTAGCTCACTCCCCTTCTGTTTCCTCACAGATTAAGCCAGGATAGTTATCATTTGATTTCTGACTATAGTATCTAGTTTTGACAATTTTCAAGCTCCGAGGCACTTATAGTGTATATTCGATATATGTTTTATATAACTAAATGTCTTTATTTTCGGATAGTTTTCTGTACTATGTTTTGTATGACTAAGCATATATTTAATAAATGTATATTAACTAGATATGCGTTTTTATCGTTCAAATTATCAAAACTCGAAAATAAATGAATTTTTATTGTAAAATGTGCAAAACCCAAAAAATATTATATTATTCATTTGAATATTTTTGAAAGGTCAAACGTTCGTATTTTGTGATGAAATTTGAGTATGATATAGTTTACGGAGTTTACTAGTGTTATAGGGTATTGAGATTGAAAGTTGACCGCTTTTGACTTCTAAACGGCTAGGCTATGGTCCGAAATGTGTTAAACCAAGGTTTACTGTTTTTGCGCAGCAAATGTATTTGTGGTTCATATGATTGTTAAATGACTTGATATTAAATTGGAACCCTAGGTAGAAAGCCTTAAATCGAACTAGGCAGTTAGTTACTTGTATTTAAAAAATTGAACTGCCCACATGAAAACTATCGTAATAAGAGTAGTAAAAAGTTAACCCTAAAATCTCGAATTCTGTACAAGTATAGTATCAGTGTATGGACTGTCGTATCCTTCGGGGTGTGACACTCTATACCAGTCCCGTGTTAGCTACCACACAGCTCCTTTTTAGCCATGATTCATCACTGTTCCAGTGCCCCTAATTTCACCATTCAGCGCCTCTAAATCTTCTGCTTCATCGATGCAAATCTCTCCTTTTCGCCTCAGTTTTTCTCTCAGGATTCACCTCAACAAAGCCTAAAATCCAACAACCAATTCAGTTTTCATCTTCCATTCGTGAACAGCAAAAACCCAGCCTTTAACTCTTATCGATTGCCTCCCTCTTCACCTTTACTTGCTTTATTCCTTGGCGCTGTCTCTCTTCACGGCAGCTCACTCTTTACCATTTGCTTCTCTTTTGTTTTTTGTTTAGGTAAATAAAATGAGTGTGGTTGAGAGTAGCTTGGTGAGCAGAGGCGGACAGCAAGCCGGCCCCTCAAACTTTTTACAAAAATTTTTATGTATAATATATATTTGCATATTAGTAAATAAATTTATTTATATTAAATCCCTTTCTAACTTTTGAAAATTTCTTTGTATACAAGGTTTGTTTATCATTTTGTCCTTTTTAATATATGTTTACATAATTTTAGAATTATATGTGTGGGTAATGTTAAAATTTTTTTGTTTAGTCAAAAATTTGGAATAATTAATTTTTGTTAATTTTTTATAGTATAATATTGTATTTCACTTGTCTTAACTACTTAAAGAATTATTATTTTAAAAATCTTATAATTTTTTTACATGAAAATTAGATTGAGACCACTTTATAAAATGTTAAAAAAAATGCATTCAATTTTATTATTTTAGAGATATATTTTATATTTTTTGTTATGGTTAAAAATATAATGTTTAATAATTGATTTATTTATATAATTTTAACTTTTCAAACAAAATACTAAAAAAAATTCACCCATATAGTTCAAATTCAAATTTTGAAGATTTTATTTTTTTTAAAAGGACATTGCTGAAATTTAGATGAAATTATTTATTTGATGTAATTTGTTTTCTCATACTTTTATTTATAAATTGACATAAATTTGTAATTTTCTAAATGTATTATTTTTATGAGTACACTAGTTACATATGTGTTTTACCTTAGTAAAATATATTAACATAACTCATATAAATATATATATATATATTTATATATAATTTTAAAATTTTAATTGGTCCTTTAAAATCAGATGTCAAGATCTGTCACTAGTGACGAGAGACTATAGAGAGGTGAGGGAATGATGGTATATGGGAGTTTGACGAAGGTACTTTGTCTCTTGGCAAAGTAGAGTACCACGAGTTTGGTGGGAATTTTCCCTTCCCACCAAACTCAATTAGATATTTTTATTTTTATTTTTTATAATTTATAATGTATATTACTATTATATTTTTATATCTAATATATATATATATTTATATTTATATTTCCCTTAGAAATATGTATTTTACTATATATCTTTATCTACATATATATATTCCATATTTATTTTCATATAAATGTATCTATATATATATGTATACATTAATTTATTTTTATTTTACTTGCTTTATTTTATATATATACACACACCTATGTACATTTACACGTTACATGCATTAACTTTGTATCTGTGTACACATATGTATAGTTGTATATTTTTCCTTAGTTTAATTAATGTACATGTACAAATGGCATACATATACATTAGCTTCTTTCATGTTCATATCTATCCACCATGTGCGTGTCTAAATTCCTCTTGACCCATAATTTCATTTTGTAAAATTCTTATAAGGTTCATACATCATTCATCGCTTCATGATGATCATAGATTTCAAAATTACATATTCAACACTTAATTTATTTCATTTATAAATTTATTTACAAGTTCAGCACAAAGAATTGGTAGTCTTTACACTTCTCTATTATCCCGAACACAACACAAATGCTCATCAAACTCAAATCTTGATCAAACTTTTGTTTTTCAAACATTTTATCCAAAAACAATAAGATAAATAATTAATAAATAAAGTTAAAATTAAAATGGGCTGAACATTATGCTTTTTGGCTTAGAGCCCGAAATCAATATCTAATAATTAACCATTATAACTTCAAAATATGCAATCAAAATCAAGAATTAATAACCTTTATACCGAAAAAAAAAGAGAAATTAATCTAAACTTGAATCACATTTTGAAAGTCCAATTAGTCAGCTTGTAAACAACCAAAATCCAGGCCTCCAGCTATAAATCTCAAAACTCAATTACCTAATTGTGGTCTTTCAAATGCAATTAAGTAAAACTCTATTGTAATTCTCGATTCGTATAAATGTTGAAACGATTATGTCCACATGAAGTTTTGGATAAAATAGAGTCTATAAAATAATTAGATAAATATCAACAGAATTTTAATATCTTTTAATTCAAAGATCCAATTTTAAATTTATGAGAGAATAAAGAATTATTTGTCTCTTAATTTGCCAACTAGAATGATTTTGGCTCACAATATAAACAAATAAAAACAAAATTCCACCTAAAAAAAAGAAGATAAATCAGTATAAATATGCATTCACTAAAATAGGGAGTTCATATTATTAATAGAATAAAGAATTATATGTCTATTAATTTGCCAACTACTACTGATCTGGCTTAGCATATAAAGCTCTCTCTCTCTCTCTCTCCCCTTTTTATTTGTTTATTTATTTTCTGAGTCCTTAAATTTTTCCTTTTCATTTTGGCTTACTATAAAAAACCCATTTCTCTCTCTCACATACACGAAAAAATATTTAACAAAATCTCTTTAAACAAACATCAACAGCCTATATCTTTTTCGCCCTTACCGTAAAATCTTTGGGCTGCGGTTCTAACATCTCGATTTGATACAGTAACATACTTCGATATGACTTCTAAAGTCAAATTACAGTATTGGTTTTGACCATCAGTTCCGAAGAACTATAGACAAATTTGTCACTTTTCCATTTGTTTTTCAGTTTTCATTAAAATTTCAAATTGAGTTCAAATTATTATAAAAGCATTAAATTGTCCTACTTGAGGCCATAGATCATCAATAAATGATGATTCGGATGCTTCTGGATAGCTGCACAAGCCTACGAACTTGCCTATACGAAAGTTCAAGCTATAGGCACTGAAACTGAAAATTTTGGATCAGACTTCTTTTCATTATTTACTTAAACCGTATTCAATTGCATACTTATGAAATTGTGATTCTTACAATGTTTTCGACTTTTACATTTTATCCATAAACATTAAGATAAATAAGTAATAATTAAAATGAAATTAAAATTTAAAACGGGTTGAACATCATGCTTTTTGGCTTAAAACCCGAAATCAGTATCTAATAATGGATCCATTATAACTCCAAAACATGCAATCAAAATCATAAATCAATATAAAGTTGAATCGACAATTTAAAAATCCATTCAGTCAGCTTATAAACCACCAAAATCCAACTATAAATGTTAAACTCTAAGTAAAACTCTACTGTGGTCTTTCAAATGCGACTAAGTAAAAATCTAAGTAAATCTCAATTACCTAAATATGGTCTTTCAAAATGCGACTAAGTAAACCTCTATTGTAGTTCTCGATTCGTATAAATGTTGAACCAATTATGTCTATTGTAGTTCTCGATTCGTATAAATGTTGAACCAATTATGTTTCCTTGTAGTTTCTGGAAAAAATAGGGAGTCTATTAAATAAATAGATAAATATCAATATGATTTTATTATCTTTTAATTTAAAGATCCAATTTAAATTTGTGTAGAATAAAGAGTTATATGTCTTTAATTTGCCAACTAGAATGATTATGGCTTACAATATAAACAAATAAAAACAAAATTCCACCTAAAAAAAGAAAGATAAATAATTATAAATATGCATTCAATAAAACAAGGAGTTCATATTATTAATAGAATAAAGAGTTATATGTCTATAAATTTTCCAACTACAATTAATCTGGCTTTTTTTTTTTTCATTTCAATTCCTTAAATTGTTCCTTCTCATTTTGGCTTACTGTAACATCCGAAATTATAAAATTTCGAACCAGATTTTTCTTTTCGATACTATCTTTTTTTCTTTCAATTAATCGGTAACAATAGGTTTGCATTCGGTATCAGTATAAGTACAATTCATCTTTTAATTTCAATTAACTCGATATACCATTAATTTAATTAATAATAATAAATTAAATACAGACTATAATATAATAACACAATTTTGTTCATAATAAACTTCACATAAGTTACATCCCACTAATTTTCGATACGTATTTATGCTCTATTTTATAAATTCAACTGCTATGCAAATACGTGTCTGAATATAAATAAACATTTAATAGATACCTGATCACTTGGTACTTTTTACCTCTAGCGATTTCTTCGACTAACTAAAGGCAGTGGACTTTGTGTATACCAATAAGCTATCTGGGATGGTGAGAAGGGGGTGAGCTTTGGGAAAGCTCAGTAAGAAACATATATAAAAGTTACACTATATGCAGTTAAACAAAATAAAATTATTTAGTGTATCTTTTAATAAAATATTCCAAGATTTTATCAAAATCAAGAGAATTTCATGTTTAACGCAGTATAGCAAATCTTTTAAAATCACTAAAATGCGATAAATGCATTTTGTATTTCAATTTAATACTATAAAACACTCATCGTAAAATCATTAAAATAAAACGAATGCACTTACATTGAGAAAACATACACTGTAAAAATTGTATCACTTTTCTTTTGTCACTTAAAATCAAATCATGTATCATTCTCGTAAGTCAAATCATTTAGTAAATCAATCACTTGTAAAATATCAAATATTGATAGAAAATTTATCTCCCAAAGATACATGCACAATCTTATATCCCTGAAAGGACCTCGTATTCCTGTAGGGACGATCACATATCTCGTGTCCCCGTAAGGACTTCGTAACAATGACCACTGCAATCACTTACAGTTCGCACTGGTCAGGTGCTCACTGCGTAAACTTGTGGGGTTTGACCGTAACTCCCACAGTCATATCATGTAAAGAGAAGGTCTGAGACGTCTCCCAGCCTAATCATCACTATCTTGTATGCAAGATCACCAGGGAGATATCAATCTCATATAAAATCATTTCATATAAATCACTTCATATAAATAATTTCTTTTAAATCATTTCATGCAAATAAATTCATAAAAATCTAGTCATATAACTCAGTTCATGTAAATTATTTCGTGCAATTCGATTAATGTGAAACATTTCATATAATTCAAATCATGTAAAGCATTTCATGTAGAACAATTCGTGTAACTCATTTCTTGTAATTCAGATCATGTAAATAGTTTCATGTAATTCAATTCATATAAATCTTTTCTTGTAATTCCTTTCATGTAAGTCAATGCATATAAATCACTTATTCATGTAATTCATCTCATGTAAATCAAATTATGCAAATCATTTTGTGTAATCAGTTCATGTAAATCATGTCATGTAAATTATTTCTTGCAATGCATTGCATGTAAATCATTTAATATATTTAATTCATGTAAATCATTTCATATGTAACTCTTATATATGTTCCTTACCTCTATTTCCATGCAATGTCCAAAATCCGATATCGCTCTTTACGTTTCTTTTAGTTCCTAAGCTTGACACTGCACAATAATTTTAAATTATATTCAGAATCCTACACAATGACTTTAATAAATATTCCGTAGTTCTCTATTTTCTATTAAATACCAAATATGTTTTCAATTAAATCTCATTACCTATTTTCTATTGATTCTCACTCTTTCTTCAATTCTATTTAAAATCTCATAGATAAATCAATATTTCTATAATTTTCTACTAAATGCTACAATAAGATTATTCTTGAATTACAAATCTCTTCTAAATTTAATTCCACTAATAATCTTATCAACTCCTATTGATATTCTCTTAATTAGCAACTATGAAATTTTTTCCAATTTCAACCTACATTATATTTTGGTCAAATGCTGTATTGTCCAAGTTTTATTTTATTTTCTTTTTCTTTAGTCATTAAATCATAAGATTAGCTTAATATCCCTATGAAAATACATTGGCTAAATACTTTCTTGTCCAAATTTTATTCTCTCTCAATTTTTAGTTGTATAATAAAGTTTAATCCATTATTATATTCATTTGATTATTACCATTTATTGCAAAATTTCAATAATACTTCTTTTCTTTCCTTCTCTTTTCTATTTTCCTTTCTCTTCTTTCCGGGTTTTCTTTTCTTTCCTTTTTCTTTTCTGCCGGCCGCATCTTCACAATTTCATTTCATGGCCGGTAGCTTCCACTCACCATATTTTCATGATTTTTCACTCTTTAACCCACTCTACTTTCATGAACCTTTTCTATTCACTTAGGACTTATGTCAAATACCTTCCATTCAATCCAATTACCATCACTATCGTTGTTCAGTTCATGGCAGGTTACTGCCCAATTCATCACACCACTTGCTGTTTGAACAACCATCATCTTAAACTAATCCCAATTCAAGTTGTCTCATCATCCCCCACTAAACACTACTTAAGATACATTAAAATTATAGTGAAATTACAACAATTCCCTTTACTGTTTTGTCATGGCCGAACCTACAGGGGACGCTTATGTCTGATTTTTATTTCATTTTTAAAGCCTCACATATATTACTCATGTTTTAAACTATCAAACTAATCAACTAAAATGGCATAAAAGCTATTCACCGCTCATCTTCACTGTTACACGAAACAGAACAGCAGCTATCTGCTCTTCTTTCTCTCCGTTCTTGTCGCCAAATCCAGCCTTTTTGTAGCTCTTGAGATAAGAAGTAAGGTGGGTGAAAGAGGTTTGATGATTTAATGGAAGAAAGTAAAATTTTACCATTGCTAATGAAGCAAAATCGTGCAGCAGAAAAATGGCAGCAAAGAAAAATCGAGAAGCAGGGGAAAGTCGGTGAGAATGACTGCAAGAAATAGCTGAGCAGTGCTTTACTCATCTTCTTTTAATTATACATCCTCCAATAAAATTATGCCACCTAATTAGCTAATAAATTTCCCTCTCTTTGCTCTACTTTTTCTTTTCTTTTCTGTCTTAATTGATTAGCAGTGCAGCAATGACGAGAAGAAGAAGTCGATGATGGGCTGGTTTAGGTGACAGATCTTTATGGCTATTTTGTGTTATTTAACATATAAAAATCTATCTTATATAAAATAACAAGTTTACCCCTTTTATCTTCTAAGTATTTCACTTTTCCCATGCTTTTTATTTTATTAGTTTTAATTTTCAGATTTTAATTTATATTTTTCTTATATATATTTGTTAATTTCAATAATTAACTTATTTTATTTCTTATTACATATCACTAAAATGTAATTACAATAAATCGTATCCTTGTTCAACTTAACTTAAGAGTTATTTCTACTCATGTAATATATTCATGATACACTTATTTTATACTCAAAATTACAATAATTTCATCCTCTAATATCATTTTTCTAGGGTCTCACTTCGATCTGGACAGAAAAAGTCCTAGTGATGCCCTCACTGAATACCTCTCTGAACTTTAACAAATAGATCCTTTATTTAAATATTTTAACAATTAATATCTTCTTTTTAAATTCCTATACTCTGTAGCTTATAGCGATTATTAGAAAATTGGGTTCTCCCACTTACTAAAAAAACCCTATAGCTTTCTCTCTCACACACAGAAAAACCAAATATTTAACAAAATCCCATTAAACAAACATCAATAGCAAGCAAAGCAAGCATGTCTACTCTAATAACTTCTTTCCTTTGCATGCTTTTCCTTGCATGTTGTATTTCCTAAACACCGGTTTCTGTTGTAGAATCAGAAGATAAAGTCCTTATTCGTCTCAGATACAAGGTTCACATTCTAAATGGCTTTGCAAACAATTCTAAGCCTTTGGTCATTCATTGCTATTCCAAAGACGACGATCTTGGACAACACACTCTCTGGAATAACTAGGAATTTCGATTCAAGTTCATCATCCATTTTTTTTGGACCACCCATTTTGTTTGTGATTTTAACTGGGGATCAAAGTCTTTGAATGATATCACTGTTTTCAGGAATGATGTTAGAACTTATATGTGCAAGGCGACTGGGAATTGCCTCTGGAAAGCAATGGAGATTGGGATTTATTTTAGCAATAACAATCAAAACTGGGAAAAAAGGTTTAGCTGGTAGTTTTTGCAATTTTTTTTTTGCTAAGCCAGTAATTTTGTTAAAAGGTAACTGGAAATTAGTTACCAAGAGAAGGGTACAAGCAACAAAACAGATTGGAATAGAACATCTAAGAGGGAAGCCTTAAATGGCATCCTGGAAATACAACAGAGATAGCGAGGTAGAGCAAGAAAAACTGGAAAAGCATCATAGATTGAAGGAATTAGGATTGAGGGATGCAAAGGAGGTTGCACCAGCTACTAAGATGCAAAGAAGAATTCCTTGCGAGAAACGCCAGCCTTGGCAAGTGCATCAGCCAAACCATTAGCTTCTCTGAAAATATTACAGAATAAGACTTGAGGAATTTCATGAGTAAATTTGTCAATATCCCCAAAGATTGACCAGAATTTCCTCGGACATTTTAAAGGATATAAACACCAAGAGATGGAAACAGCAGAGTCTGATTCAATAAGGATTCCACTAGCATCAGAGATGTTGGCCTTAAGAAAGAATTCCAGCCCAAATTTAATGGCGAAAAGTTCAGCTTTGTTAGAATCTTTCAATCCTAATTGTCCAGAAAAAATTGCACGTATAAAGCCATTTAAGTCCCTAAGGACTCCACCACAACACGCAGGGCCTGGCTTACCTAATGCGCTGTCATCGACATTAAACTTAAAGAATCTAGCAACAGGTGGAAGCCAGCAAGCATAGGGCCTAGAGGTTTTCTTGGAAACTTGTGGAGGGGCATAAGCAGGGGGATCTCAGCAGTCCACTTTCTGTTGTCAAAAACAGCTTCGTTGCGGGCAAGCCACAAATACCAAAGGGCTGCGGAAAAGGCCGAAATCCACCACGCCTGAAGATCACCTTTAAAGAAATGATCAAAGCCGAACAAGATAAAAGTTTCCAAAGAATTAGGAAGGCAACAATGAAGGTGCCACTATTGGAAGAAACTCAACCAAAATGAAGACAGCCAAGGGCAGAGAAATAAAACATGTTGTTGATCTTCAATAATAGACTAGCACCAAGGGCAGAGGCTGTTAGCTTCATTTAAAAGAATACCTTTATCGAGCAGGAAAGATTTCGTAGGGAGCCTGCCATGTGCGATGAGCCACAGGAAGCAATGAACTTTGGGAGGAATTTTAAAATTCCAAAGTTTACAAAGATCAGTAGAAATTGTGGCCTCATTAGATGAGATTAAAAAAATTAGATTCAAGCAATTTAAACGCCTATAATAAGGAGGAGAGAGACTAGCAAAAGTCTTTATTTTCTAATTCCATGAGCTCGTCGATAATGTGCTCCTCATCATAGTTAGGATGGAAACCCATTGCTTTACCTATCTCCTAGGTGTCATGAGCTAATTTTTCTAAGACTCTGCGTCTATTCACAAAGTCACCATTCGATAAGGATTCGTTGGCCACCTTTCGTCCTTGCTCGAGGCCTTCTTACCATGCTCTATCTTGAATTTTTTACTTCCTTTCTTCCCTTTTTTGTTTGAAACAAGAGTTAGGTCAACATCTTCTAGGTATTTAAATTTTCGAACACCTGGAATGGACTTGGCTGGGACCAAATCATAGTCAGGAGCGTGCTCATGAAGCACCGCGTCGTTATCATCCGACTTGAAATTTGGGATAGTGGGCTCAATAGAGTTTAGCCCGAAGTCACAGGAGTGAGCTAATTCCTTTTGTGAGAGAGGTTCAGCATCAGCAAAGGGACAACTAGAAATTCCATCATGGGTGGGTCCTACACTGGCATCGCTGTTTGCTTCAGAGATGAGTGCCAAGTCAGCTCGAATAGGTCTGGAATCAGCTGCCCAAGATGAGTTGTCCTTTGATTATGATTAGGAGGGAATTAAATTCGCACCATGTTCCAAAGGCGGCTGAGGAGCTCTGCATGCCGAAACAGGTTCCAAAGGCTAGGAATTTTTTGTTTCCAAAGCTACATTTGTTGAAGAGACGGAATCATTCACATGAGTAGACTGTTCAATTTTCTCATCGGAATCCTCGTCGAAGTTAGATGCAAGAGGGCTGAAATCACTTAAGCCTCGAGTCGGGTCTTTGGAAACTCCATTGTTAAGCTTGTAAGAATTGCAACAGCAGTGGAAGAGAGAAATCACATCAAAGCCCACCTCTGTAACCCAAACATGGAAGGAAAGATTGCCACAGACAAGATTAATGATTTCATCGATCCTTTCAACTTTGTTGGTCATAATCATCATAGCACCCATGCTAAAGTCATTGTACTTCAATGCTTTCCCGTCCATTGAAATAAACTCACCGCAACACTTAACTATATTTTCAAATGTGGTTAAGTTCCATGCATGTAACGGGACCCCAAAAACAGTCAGCCATGTAACTCGAAATTGAAAGCTCATATTAGGAGACAACTGTTGAATTTCGATGAACCATTCTCTCAGCCAAGACCAATTTAGCTGCTTTATAGTGTTATAAGTTTCTTCATCATTAAAGATGATAAGAAACTGTTTACCAAAAATTTTCTTGACAGAGACATCATAGACACCTTGCATTTTGAAATTTTCCAAGAGGGTGTTCGCTTCGTAGTAACTGCTAGTAACTCCTACTAAACATTTCTCAAGGAAATGGAGTGACTCATCTTCAATATGACCAACACATTGTTTATGAAGAGGTTCAGAAAGCGAAGGAGAGTCAGCATTACCCTCTAAATTATTCATGAGAGCTTGCTTAAAAGACTTTTTATTATGATCATTTCCAGACTCAATCTTATCTTTCTATTTAGGGGTTTCTCCTTTCTCATAAACTCTGTGAGATGGATCTTTTGATGGATTTTCTATCGATGAGTTGATTTTACGCCAATAAGCAGACCTGGCATTAAATTTTGCATGGTTCACACCAAGGCGATAGTCTAGAAGCCAGGAATTGTTGAGTCGATCCACCGCTCTTTTCGCTTCAAAGAAAGAGAAAACCGAACAAAACCATACTTCCTTCCAAATTTACTTCTCTTTCTCGGAATGAAAACATCCACGACATTCCCTTGATTTTGGAAGATATTCCTACGCCATTTCCAATTAACCCTCGACGGAATGTTGTTCACGAAAACGGAGAAAACTTTCTGACCACCTATTCTCTTCGCTATCAAACATTCAGAAGAAGCCCTCGGCGGAAGGATACAACCTAGCTTAGGACAATAGTATGGACCTAATGCACAAGGACTCAAAAAGGCAAATAATACTAACTTCCCTTGGTAGTTTTTGCAGTTGAAACTAGCTTCTGATAAAACAATGTTGTCGTCATGATGGCTATTGATTTTAATAAATTTAGAAGTTCATAATTTTTTTGTTGCCCATTCTATTTCTTTTTCTTATAAGATTATCTAATTACAGATAAAAATTTTAATCACAATCAAATAATTTTCATACATACTATATGTTTTATTCATGAAAGAAATCGTTAAAACTAATTAAAAAAGGAAGCATAAAATGTGACGATCGTCGATTTTCGATTCCGGACATGTAATGTATAATTTGAAAGTAAGTTAGGTATTGAAATGTATTTTTGGAATTATGACAATTATGAAGTAATGAATTGTGTATGAGCATTATAAGAGTTTTTCAAATTAATTTAAGAAAATAGTGGAGAGTGGAGGTCATGAGGATTAAATATACATGATGAACTAATAACAGGAATATATATGAAATTAGTGTATATATATTAATTAAATAAAGAGATATGTATATGTGTGTGTATATATATATATGTATATAACATGCAAATACATGCATTCTGTATATATATACATATAAAAAAATAAAGCAAATATATATAAAGTAAAAATATAAAATATATATTAAACAAAACTATATATATATTAAACAAATGAAATGAATAAAGGAAATATATATATATAAAAGAAAACAATTAAATATATAATATATATGTATATTAAACACACATATGTATGTATGTATGTATGTATGTATGTATGTATGTATGTAGTATGTATGTATGCAAAATAGATGAGTGGAGTTTGGCGGGAATTTTCCCACCAAACTCGCACAGCTCATCTGCTTTAGGCAGACCACAAGTTTTTCAAATTATTTTAAAGAAATGGTGGAGAAGGGAGGTCATAGGGATTAAATATACATGATGAACTAATAATAAGAGTATACATAAAATTAATATATATATATATATGACATATATATATTAATTAAATAAATAGAAATGTGTGTGTATGTGTGTGTATATATATACACACACATACATATAACACGCAAATACATGCATTATGTATGTATACATATAAAATAAAAAATAAAGGGAATATAATATAAAGTAAAAAATAATATATTTAAACAAAACTATATATATTATATATATTACACAAATGAAATAAATAAAAGAAATATATATAAAACAATTAAAGATAATATATATGTGTGTATATTAAACAAATATATATGTATATAACATAGGTGAGTGAAGTTTGGTGGAAATTTTCGCAACGAACCCACACATCTCGTTTGCTTTAGGTAGACCATCCCATTAATTATATATATATATATATATATATATATATATCACTGGGGCTATAAACGAACCAAACATGAGCAAATGAACTGATTCTCTGCTCGTTCATTTATTTTTTTAGTGTCGTTCGTGTTCATTCGTGTTCATTAAGGAGTGCATTCGTGTTCGTTCGTTTGTTTGGTAGGGATTTTTTTAATGTTCGCGAACATATAAACGAATGCGTTCGCGAACATGTAAACAAATGCCTTCGCGAACACATGTTCATGAACAACTATTCATGAGAAGACACTAAATATTTAATATTAAAAATTCTACATAAAGATTAAATCCCACATGCAAATTGAAATCAACTAACACAAAATCTTAAATACAACACAACTTAAGTCAGCAATGTTTTATTAAAATTAATAATTACAATTTTAAGTACAATTTGTATCATACACATATACATATATTGGTACCCATATATTAAAGTATCATATATATGTGTGCATACACACATATGTGTAATGCATATATAATAGTCAATAGATAAAAATGATATCTTAACTTATTATGAAACTTTTATTAATTTAATTTCAGTACATTATGTTTAAAATTTTTTTAAAAATAATTATTTTAAGCATAATTAACTAATTCAATTTTATAAATATTTATTAATTTTTTAATCCAACAAAGTTGTATTGTATGAATATGTTTAAGAATTGGGTACTAATTTTTTATGTTAATATTTTAATAATAGGGTATATATATATATTAAATAACTTATATAATATAAGTAATTTTAGTATTTTAATAAATAACAAATGAACCATAAACGAATAATAAATGAACAACAAAAAATACTTTAAATGAACGAGTTATAAACAAACGAATAACAAATGAACAACAAATGACACTTTGAATGAACGAACAATAAATGAGCTATTCGCGAACAAAAATGAATGAACTGCACCTCTATTCATGTTCGGTTCGTTTAAATAAATGAACACTAAAATATTGTTCGTGTTTGTCCGTTAAGCTTAGTATGAACAGAAACTGAACAAATTCATAAACAGTTCATCGAATGTTCTGTTCGTTTATACCCCTATATATAACTAGGCATGGAGAGGAGAGAGAACAAAAGAAAAAACAAAGAAAAGAAAGGAATACAAGATGGAGGAGAGAGAGCGCCCGAGAGAGAGAACTAAAAGAAACAGAATAGAAAAGAAAGGAGAGTGAATCAGGTGAGACGGCTAACCGAGAGAGGTGGTGAATACTGGGTTGTTGGTGTTTTTGAAGTGCTGGACCAGCCTTTTTAGGGGCTTTTACCAAAGGTATTAGGGATTGAAGTGTAAGGGCCTTAGTGGCTGATCAAGGCTGTAAATTGGTTGTCTTTGAGTGCTGAAAGCAATTGTTGCCAGGGGTGATTCACAGCTAATTTAAGGGCTAAAAAGGCTGGGTTTTGGAGCTTAAAATGAAGGTTGTTAAGGGCTGATTAAGAGAGCATTGGAGGTGATTTTGGGGTTGTAAACGAGGTTGGAAATTAAGTGTTTAAGGTGCTGAAATGGGGCTGAGTTGTGTAACTTTTTAACGTAAAATGGGTAAGGAAAATTGTAGGATGGTCTTATATTTTTATAAAAAAGTTTATAGAATTTTATTTGATTGATAATAAGTCATTTGGTGATGTTTAAATGCGTAGCATAAAGTTAAGGTGACGAACGCGGAGTTTGGCTAAACTCGACGTGCGAGTGCTAAGCTTAAGAGTTGATAATACATTTATGTAATTCAAAGTTAGTATTATATTATTTAAGTGAATAGTGATTGTGTGATGATAAGGATGCTTAAGGATTATGACTTAGTGAATAAATTAAAAATGATATGAATGTGGCATGATAATGAATTGATGAAAATGACTGTGTGATGATGGAATTGTGGGTATATGATGATGGGTATGCCTTGGAATGAGTTTGAATAATTGCATGAGGTTTGGGAGATTATTGGAATAAATGTGAAATATTATAAAAGTAATATTTAAACATTCATGTCATATCATGAGGACACATGATGATGATGGGTGCATTAGTATGGTATAGAGGTGTAAATGTGGGTGGTATGACATGGAAATATTGTGGAGTACTATTGAATTGTGGATGAACACTTTTGAGACGTTGAGGATATATGATTATTGATGTTAAGAATTGATGACTTAGGATTATGGATTGTGTGTAATTATATATTTAATAGTATATATTACTACTGTGTGATCCTACTGCGTAGTGAAGTATAGTAGCCCATATGGTGCATACGATATTGATATACTTTGTTATGCATTTGAGTTGAGTTGATTAGAGTTGAGTGGATTATTTACATGATAATGGTATTGGCTTAACATTGGCACCACACGATTGTGATTGGAGTAGTTACATTAAAGTGATGGATAATATAACACTTAGAGATTGTGGCGAGATAGGATAGTTGTGAAAGTATGTTTAGGTACTTTGTGAAAGAAGAATGGTAATTATAGATTGCGTAACTAGAGCTATGAGTTGTGGGGATTGTCAATTTGTGTTAATACGAGAGCGGTGCTTTAGGAAATAATTTGTGATGCTATTTAAGTGTGGCTAATAGCCAAGAAAATATTGTTGGATTGTGGTGAGCCGATTTAATATTTATTGATGAATAGATAGAGGATAATTGATTGATGCATGAAATGTGAATATAGACCATAGTGCATCGGTTGTTATGGGAATTTGTCAAATTTTGGAAATAGATGAGTGGTTCTAATGTCCTATAGAAATTGTTAAGATATAAATGTGTGATGTGTTCTGACTTGAGAAACTATTATAGTGCAGTTTGAAATTGGGAGTTAAATGATCATAAATCCTTGAGCAAGTCTATAGTTACCTTTGTATCACCTGCTTAGTGCTACTGTGGGGGTGTAATGTTTACTGTTGACCTTGAGCAAGTCTTTAGTAGTCTGCAGGATGTCACTAGCTCTGTGACACTAGATGGACACCACTATAACTATGGCTATATGTCTTAATTTTATTCCCATTTGGGAACCTATTGTCGCATGATTTTATTGGGGTATTGACTGTCTCCATTAAATGTTTTAATGAAATGAAACGAAACGAAATGAAATAAAATGAAATGTTCTATTGAGTGTTTTATTGAAATGAATTGCAATGGAATGAACTGTTTCTATTGAATGTTTTATTGAAATAAAATGAAATGAAAAGAAATGCTATTATTGAGTTTTATCTATTGGAAATGACATGCTTTACCGCAAAGAAATGTATTTGTGATATGGTTTTATTGAATCCCAGTTATCGAAATGAAATGTTTTAATGTGAATGAATGTATTAATAGGATGGTTTTATCATTTGAAAGAAAAGGTTTTCCAAATTGTTATGGATTTGAAGTGAGATATTTGTCATTTGCATTATCATGATTCTTAGTTATCGAAATGAAATGATTTAATGTAAATGTTTTAATGTGAATGAATGAATTGATGATATGGTTTTATTGTTTGAAAGAAAGAGTTTCCTGAATTGTTATAAATATGATTTTATTGTTTATTATAGCATAATGATTTAATGATTGTCTCCAATAAATGGTTTTACATGATATGATTATCAATTTGAATGTAAATTGTTTAATGAATGATATCATCATGATTTTTATTGATTAGAATTGAAATAATCTATCAAATTTTATCATTTTATCGGTTACTAATTTGAAAGTCAAAATTATGGATGTGAAATGAAATGTTTATCATTTGTATTATCATGATCTTTGAAAAGTATTGTATTGAAATTCCATTATTTAGAAAATGCATGAACACGATGTCTATAAGTTCACTTAGGACACCTATAGTCAGACCTAGGGACTGAGATAAATAAAGTGCTTCAAAGCATCATTCTTTACTCAACATGGTATCCTTAATCAATTATAGTGATTCCTTCCTTCTGAGTCCCTTGTTATGGTTATCGGTAGTAAATGTAAAAGTGAGAAATATAGGGATACATGCATGTTAGTCGTATACTATTTATTCCTTTTGAGTTAAGGTCTAACGTTATTGATGGTAAACTGTCATCGTAAGAACATGTATAGGATACGTGCATATAGTTAGCATGATATCTATTTTTTTGTATATATTTCTTAATAGGCATAAGCTCACCCCTTCTTCCACCTTATAGATAATCTGCTGTAGTAGTGCCTTGTTAAGAAAGGATTTTGATCGTATTCTTTCAAGGCTTTGGCATTGCACTATGGAGATATAATCGTATAGTTACTATATATATTTAGACTTTATTGTACAGTACTTTAGTGCGTCAAAGGGATGTAAACTAAAGGAGTTTAAATGTTAATGATAGTCATTTGATATAAAAATGAATGCATGCTGAGGTTAACAGTCTGACATGTGATATTTATATAGTTTGAGGTTATTTATTAAAGTATAGTTATGAAGTAATCTTACTTAATGTAAAAGAAATGAGAATGTAAAGGAAAATAAATGTGTACTGTAAATGATTGTACTAGAACCAATCTGAATAATTGGATATTGATCTAGCTAAGTAAGTTTTAGCTTAACATTGAATTGATGACATTGAACATAGGCCAACCAAATGAATGAAAAAAAAAAGTTAACCATAATTTTGGGTGAAAAGTCTATGACACATGTAGACACCTCATTTTGTTCGGGTTGTATTTTTGTAAAAAATAATAATTTATAAATTTTGAATTGACATTTTGAATTAACATCCAGAAAATTAGGATTAACATTATCAAGATTATTTAAATTAGAATTACTTAATAGATTAGGATAATTTTATTAATGAAAGATAAGTAGTAATATAGGTTAGGTTTTATTAGATAATTATAAATTAAAATATTTTTAGGATAGGATTATTTGATTAACATTAGATTAATTTTGAGATAACTAGGTGCTGTGGGACATTTTGGATCAGGCCTATTTTGGTCCTTCATCTCGGAACATATACCTGGTCAAAATGGGGCCCATGGTACGAAACATGAAGACGCGTGATCAAGACAAGCATCCATCGATTCAGATCAGACTCGTCAAGAATGACCCATCAACTCAGGTCAGCGCCTTAAGCGCTGGCCCTCGCTTAACACCATTGTTTACCTCGGGACCAAGGTTCAACCTTGGGACTAAGCACGCATGAACATTTTGGCGGGAGGATGGCTCAGTTAACCTGTGGTACAGATCAACTCTTCCTTGTATTACTATTTGGCCACGTATCTGGCCACCTAGGCGGTCCTCACCTATAAAAATCATTCATCCCACTGAGAAAAGGGAGGCTGAAACTACTCCTTCACCTCAGATTCGTTCATTTCTCCTTCAAGGCCATCTTGTGCCTCGACACTAGGATTTAAGAAAAAGGAGGGAAAACAAATCTAACAGAATTTTAGTTCTATTAAACCACAAACTCCATGCTTATAAAAGAATAGAGAGAGATCGGAGAAAAAAAGAGGTCACTGGATAATATTCAACCTATCTTCAATACCGCCTTGTATCATCATCACCAATCGTTAAAAACTCATCATCGCTGCTCCCAGTCAGTCACCTTGAAGCTCCCTGCTATACCCTGTTCAAATCACCATCTTCCTCGCACCCCACCGTCTTCCACTTTTCATTGTTTGTTGCCCGAGCTGCATCACCATTTTGCATCTCGTCGTCGTCGCGTCACCCGCTTGCTGCGTGTTTGTCCTGCCCGCCTTGCTACACCACTATCACTCGTCACATGCTGTTTAAACCAATAGGAGTTTTGTTCCATTACACTGCTGCCTCCATGCGAAGAAAGGGAATATAAAGCAAAAGAAAAAGAAGCAAAGGAAACCGATTCTTCCAGGTTTTGTTTCTTTTGTTTTCTTTATTTTATTAATTAATTAATGAATGGCATGACACTAAGTATTTAATGATTTGATAGTATAATGACTTAATAATTCAATTTGCATAAAAATGTACATCTTGATGAATGGATTGATATTTGCTTTAATATTAGGTTGCATGTTGATTAGTTTGGATAAAAATATGATTAATACTTTAAGAAATTATAGTACAATTGTGAAGACTGCAAATTTTCTGTATCGAGTTTGTATATAAATGCAGAAATTAAATAAACCAAGCGTTGAGAGTGTTCTGAAATTCTGTATTATCTTAAGTAATGAAGTCAAAAGGTGGAGTTAGTGCATTTAACAATAAATGATTAAAATATATGTTTAGGATTTATATAAATATGTTCATAATATATTAATTTATATTAATTTATATTAATCCAAAAAAAAGTAGATAAATTGTACAATAATAAACAAGCTAGTGAATATATATTATATATTGTATGAGAAATATAATATATAAAGTATAAATAAATATATATATATATATATATATGTATATATAAAAATATAATAATAATAATAATAATAATATTTACCGATTGGCTTCCAAAGGAAGCCAACCGGCTTCACCTGCTCCCACTTACGTTAGTGGGAGCAGGAAATTAAATGAAAATGGCAGAGGACTCACGTCCTCTGTCAAATAAAAAAAAAATAGAAGGGACAGAAACTAGAAAGAGGCGAGAGAGTGAAGAGAAAAATTAAAGGAAAAGGAAGCAAGAAATGGTCAAGGAGAAAGAGTGAAGAAACAGACACGCGAGAGAGGAAATAAAGGTGTGAAATGGTGAATCGGAACAGAACCGAGGGAGAAGGAAACCAGGCTGAAACAGTGGCGTGGAGGCATTAAAACTGGGTGTTTCTGGTGGCTGTTAAAGGGTTCACGACAGGAGTTCTAGATGGTGGTAGTGGCTACATTTTGGCTTAAAGCAAGGTATTCTCTTTGTAGGCAGATCTGGTAGTAAAAGAGTGAACCAAAACTGTAAACAGTTGCCGTTTTTAAAGAAAGAAAAGAAACGATTTGAAAACTGAAGCCAAGAGAGGGAGAGCAAAGCACGGCTAAGAGAAGGAAAATAGGAAGAGAGAATAGAGAGCAGAAAGGAGGAACTTGCTGCAGCAACTAAAGAAAGGAGAGTTGAAACCAAGGGAAGAAGGAACTGAAGAAAAACGACTGGAGTTGCTGCACTGTGAGGAAGAAACCAACTGAAGAAGGAATGTTGATCTTGAAGTAGAAATCGGCACTAAAGGAAGGGTTACCGGTGCTGCTTTTGGGTGCATGAACAAGAAAGAAAATAGCAGCTACGAAGGGCTTCCATTGCAGAAGAAGAACCGAAATAGGTTGAGGAGGAACTGATGTGAGGCTGAGGAAGAAGAGGACCAAAAACACAGCAGTTCACGTGAGGTAAAAAGACTCAAACACAACAAGAAAACGTGACCTTGTAGGGGTGTTTTGGTTGACTTTAATGCTGTCAAGTGGTTGATTTTGACTAAGGTCTTTGCTGGTGTTAAGGCTGAAATGTAGTTGAAGGAGGGGCTGACCTGTGCGTGAAAAATAGAGAAAGGAAAGCTGATGTTGACAACAGATATTAGAAGCAGAAGGATCCATTTTTTTTAAAGCTGCTGTAAGTGACTTTCTCAATGGCTGAAATGCTGAATTGAAGGTTGGGAAACAAAGGTAGTGACACGTGAAAACAAGGCCATTCCGTTGCTTAGGAACAACCAGAAAAGCAGAGCACTAGGAGGCTGCAACAGGGGTGAACCGAGGCAAGGCTGAAGTAGAAACGGTAGCCTTTTTGGTCCCAAACCAGGAGCTGATCTTCCTAGCCATTTTTGGTTAGATATAGGCTGTATCGAGACTGATATTTGAAGCTGTGGTCAATGGCCTTTGTAAGGGCTATAGACCGAGAGGTGTTCAAAGGGTAAGAAATGTTAATTATTTGATATTAATATGCATATACATATATTCCTTAGGACAATGAAATGTGAGAATTATGGCTTTTATATGATATGTGAGAGGAATAAGAAAAATATGCTATGAAATTCATGATTAAAGAAATTATTGAATAGGTTATAGTGGTAATGCATTGAGTTCAACGGGGTATATTATGTATAATGTGATCATGGAATTGATATATTATGTATAATGTGATCATGGAATTGACTTCACGATATGAAAATGACAATGGCGATATGATCAAGTATGGTTAATGTCACATGGCTTAATTTAATAAATTATAGATTCTCATCACAATAATATGTGTTAAGTCAAGAGTGATGAAGGAAAGGTGTGATTGTTTGAGATTAATATATATATTGTTAGTATGATAATGAGGAATTTTAGTATAGGATTTTAATGGATATTTCGAAGAAAAAGTGGAGATATGGAATGCTAGCTAAGAGAAAATTTTCAAGAATAAGGAATTATACTTTAATATGTGTGTGTATGCACATGCCATCAGTGTGACAATAAAGAATTAATTTTGAGATAAAAAGTGAACTTGGTTAATCATGGTTCTAAAATGTTTTTAGTAAGTGATTTAGTATAATGAAAACATGTTATTGAGACGATATATGAATTGGTTTGTAGTGAATGCGGAACAATATTGGAGCGTGATTTTTGGTTTGGACGCTCAAGGAGATATTTGCTAAAGTCTCGAGGTAAGTGGGTTAAGTAACATATGTTAGTATCATCTCGTAGAATGACTTTAAATTTGATAAATATTTCGGTTTATTCTTAGGATAAGAAAATACGAAAGTTATGGTTAGACATTGAGGTATAATTTGTTTATGAATTGGTTTACGATCGAATTAGATTAAAAACTTATCTTCCGTTTTACCTGTTGTGGCTAGCTAAGCGTACATGTTAAATTAAGCGAGTCGAAGTGTATGTGCACTTACATATAACATGGTTTAAATTTATTTATTTAATGTCTATATTTTTACTACTTGCATCATGTCTTAAATCTAAAGTTTGGATTTGAACTGACCTTGAAATAAATCGAAATTTCTATATATTTGATAGTTCAAAAATGATTTATTAAATGGTTTGAAATCCGTGTAAGCCAAGTGCTCCACAAGAACCTTGTTTATGAACTGTTTTTGAGTGAAGGCATATCCTATGACCTTCGGGTCATTTTTAGCCTATCGAACTTAGCTCTAGGCCTTATTGCCAGTCTATCGAGCTTTGTGCTCTAGACTATTGTATTGCACCTATCGAGCCTAGTGCTCTAGGTAGATTGTTACTTGTCTGGAAAACCAGCAGGCAAGTTTCAACTCTCGACTGATCAGCGAGACTGGATATTGTTCTATGGCTATAGATTTAGTATTGCTTGCAACACCATTCCATCGCTAGCTAGGATGGATATCGATTCATTCAGGATCATTGCCTAAACTCTACATACTACTGTTTTATTATTGATATCAATTGCAGTGAATTGAGGCTTACGCCTAAAGTGAAAAGTGAATGATTTGAAATCGTTTTAAGAAATTTAAGGCTTATGCCTAAAAGTGACAAATGATCGATTTGAGATCATTTTCAGTGAATTGAGGCTTTGCCTAAAGTGAAAAATAATCGATTTGAAATTGTTTTAAGTTTTCTAAAGCTTACGCCTAAAGTGATAAGTGATCGTTTTTGAAATCGTTTTCAGTGAATCAAGGCTATACGCCTAATGTTTATTGAATATCGTTTTGTGAACTAATGAATTTATATAAAAAAATGCTTAGTTATTTATCTTAAATGAATGCATAGCAATTGATTTATCGAAGTTCATTGTTACTGATTTAAAATAAATGCATAGTAATTGATTTACATATGTGTTGGGCCTCAAACGACAAATACGCGGAAGCAATGTCACAATAACAATACCCACAACAATCAACAGCAATATCTCAAGCCAATAATAATAATAAATCAAGCTACCAAGCCACAAATAATACGCAGGCAATAAAACGTAAATAAAACGACACCAAAGTTTAACGTGGAAAACTCTCCAGTGTAGAGAGAAAAACCACGGGGCAAACCGAATAAGAATCCACTATGAGAAATAAGCAAATTACAAAGTTTCAATACCCTAGGCTTTTTGCCCAAAGCTCAGGGTTCCAACAATTGGCCTAAAAACAATAAAGTTTACCTCTTTGGATTCACCAAGATAATCTACCCAAAGAATACCCAATTGTTGTACAAGCTTATCTCCCCCCTTGCTCTCTCTATGGAACAAGAAAAATATCACAAAGCCTAAAGCTTACTTTTTCTCTTTTGTGTCGCCTCTCACCAAAATAGACTTCTCACTCTGTCTTAACAAATTGTTTATGCAACACTTTATATAGAGAAAAAACAAATCCCTAACTGACTCCAAGTATAACTCTAATAATTAATATGGGCTGGACCCCACACATCTAACAATATGTGCATAGTCATTGATTTTAAAAGAAGTGTTTAGTAATTGATTTATTGAAGTGCATAATGTGTTGGCTTTATCGAAGTGTATATTGATCGTTTTATAGAAGTGCATATTGATTTACATAGTGATTGATTTATCGAAATGTATAGTGTTTTGAATATAATCGAAATGCATAGTGGAATGATTTTATCGAAATGCATAGTAGATTGATTTTATCGAAATGCATAGTAAATTTGATTTAAATAAAGTGCACAATGAGAGTGTTTTGAATTGAAGTGCATGAAGAAAGTGTTTTGACTTAATACCATGCTTAGACACCAAGGTTACTTATTACTTCAGCATTGTATTCTACACGTGCATGTAAATAAACATTAGTCTAACGTGGATTTACTTAAACTACTTACTGAGCCGTGATTTTGCTCACCCCTTTCTAACAACATCGCAGATCATACGAGCTAGACTCCACACTTAGAGTTTTGGTACAAGGCTTCGAGGACGATCTAAATTAGCAACACTAGTTTGAGTCCTCTGAGTGTTGTTTTTGTTACGCTTGAGGTATAAAAGTGGTCATTTTGTTTATCATGTATGACATTTTAAATGCACAGTACATGCTTGTGAAATTATTTTGGGATGTAACTTAGGATTGTTCTAGATTATTATAGATTAATATGATTATCGAGTGCGATTTGAGAAATGATTGATATACTACAATTATGAGCTTGTGAAATGCTAATATATGTAAACGATGATTTTTGGAAGTATGTGTAGCATATGGTGCTACAGACTGTCGATTTTGGAATTGAAATTTGTTGATGGGAATGTTTGATATTTTGCAGGTTATTTACTGGGAAAATTTGATTTTATATAAGGGGGGTTTTCGACTTTTTTTTTTAGCTAGGTTCAATATTGAATTAAAGTATCAAATAAGTTGATTGCCTTAGGAGTTAACAAATTAAATGGTGGAGATAAAGTTAAATTGAATTGAGAAATGTAAAACTAGTTAAGAAGAGACATTGACACTGAATACAAACCTTAAAGTGAAAAGAAAAATTAAGTTCGTAAATTTGGGAAAATGGTATAAGTGTGATTGATAAGTGTACGTCGCGGCCTTCGGGTCGTGACGACAATTCTTTAGAATAATGAAAAAAATTAATAAATAATATATAATTAAAATAAAATAATTAAATTAAATATAAGTGGTGGTTATCCGATGATGAAAACCTTAAGGTAACTGCAAGTAAGTAGCACTTAAGGATTTTCTAGGTATGAATGTCCTGTTAAATTTTTTCAGAATAATGGATGGTTGAATGGGATATTTTAAAAAATAATCAACACTTAGATAACATTAACTGTTAATTAAAAATAATTATTACATTAATGTTTTAATAAATAAATAAATATAATAAGTGGTGACTATCCGATGATGAAAACTTTAAGGTGACTGCAAGTAAGCAGCATTTAAGGATTTTCTAGGCATGAATATCTTATTAAATTTTTCTAGAGTAATAGATAGTTTAATAAGATATTTTAAAAAATGAACACTTATGTAAAAAACAATAATTATATTAAATTTAATAAATAAATAAATAAATAAATGAATGGTGATTATCTGCGGATGAAATCCTTAGGGTGACTGCAAGTAAGCAGCATTTAAGGAATTTCTAGGTAAAAGTTTCCTTTTAAATTTTTCCAATGGATGATTTAATTGGAAGTTTTGAAAAATAATCAACATTTCTTTTAAATAATATAAATAAAATAAAAAATTCAAGAGATAATAATTAATAATAATAATAATATAATAATAATAATAATAATAATTTAGAAAGACTAAACAATGAAGATGGATAAAGGTTGTCCCAATGATGGAAGTCTTAGGGCGATTGTGAGTAAGCAGCACCTAAGAATTTTCTAGGCTAGAAGTTCCTTTAGATTATTGCCAAAGTAATGGGGGATCTAAAGGTGATTTCAACAAAAAAAAATCAATATTCATTTTCCCAACAAAGATAAAATAAAAAGAACAAATAAATAAAATAAAATTACGAAATAAAATTAAAAAGGGTTAGAAAAGGTAGAAATAAAATTTTAAGACAAACTTAGAATAATTTAAGGCTAAAATGGTACCATCTTAGATGGGCATTGTGAGGGTGCTAATCTTTCCCCACATGTAACCGTACTCCCGAACCTAGAATTTTTGAATGTTGACCTAACCTTGTCCATAGTTATGAATAGGTGACCAATCACAACTAAGTAGAATGGTTGGTGGCGACTCCTAGAATTTTAAAGTCTAGCGGTTAGGTTAACGGATCTAAATGTTATGACAACACATATTGTCTAGAACCAAGCAACAATATATTTTCATGCCTAGTGTAACAAGAAAGCAAATTGAATCATGTATGGATCAATATTCCTTTAATTTTTATATTAAGAATTAACTATTACGGCTTAATATATATTAAATTTTATCGTTGTACTTCACTTTCAATGAATTTTATTATTTTATTTTTAATTTCATTGATTTTTGGATATAAAATAACAAAATTTATGAGAATTTTTTATTTACATTAACAAAATATTTCGTAAAATATTTAAATTTTATTACTCTTTGTCAAAGAAAAAAAACAAAATTAATATGTGGTGACAAAATTTAACTTCTGTATTAACAAAATTTTTGTAAAAAATATTTCAATTCTTCTTCTTTTTTTTTTTTACACAAAAATTAATAACATTAAAAGTACAATGATATAAAATTCAATATATTTGAAATATATAAAATTTAATATAAGATCATGATATTGTGACAATTTCTACCTTGATCCCTTAACTTTTGAATAAGAGATATATGTAAATATATATGCTTAACTTTAGTTAAAAACTTAGATGCCTATATATAGAATTTTAAGTTCATAGTAATTTCAACCTTATGAATTGATAAAAAAATTTAAAAAGTGCTAAAATTTTTAGATCACAAAAGTGCATATGAGTTCATAGTTAAATAGGTATGACATTTGAACTCAAGAAATTACGATTTCGGGTTACATGGGAATAAGTGTAACAAATTGAAAAATTACAATTTTGTCCAAAATCACTAAACCAAGTGGCCAAAATGAACAATGTGGTTTGACTTTTAGATGTCAAATGAGAGTGGTCAAAGCTCAAAGTGCTATGTCAGACCCCATATCAAAATTAACCAAGTTAGAATTGAAACGAATTGAAAAATACTAAAATATGGCAAAAGCTTACAAAACCTAGAAAGTTGATGTAATGGTCAGCCACCACCTTAGTTAATGTGCATGAATGTGATCTTAAGACTAAGGACATGTATGGAACTAAGAGAATTAATCTTTACCAAGTAATTGTAATGTAATATAAACCTAGTGATTTCATGAATCGATAAAATGGAAAATAAACTAGTAATGTGATAGATATCCTTAGATTTTTATTGCCACCTTGCATGTTGACTTTGACAAATGTTATACTTAGTTATTAAGGAAATGTGAGAAGCAAAATATACCAACTAAGGAAGTGGAGAAGTGAGGTGAAAACTGAAACAAAAGAAAGAAAGAAAAAAGAGAGAAAACCATGAGACCAAGGAGGAAGAAGAAGAATATAATCAAACCCTAACCCCTTGTCTTGCTATTCTACCCTTTCCTAAGCTCTTAAACTACATCTTGTATGGGTTTCAAAGGTTTTGCAAAAAACAAAACTTTGGAGAAAAGTGAAGCAACCATTAGGCCGTGAAGGGTTTTAAGAGTAAATGATGTTTGCTTCTTTTGGTTTTCATGTATGTTGTGTAAATGACAATTCTAAGGTATTCTATAACTTTATTTTGAAGTAAAACATCAAGGAAGCCCTAAGCTAGGGTTCGGCCAAGTTAGATCCCATAGGGTAAGCTTATTTGATTTGTTTGAGATTAATATATGTGAACTATCTAAGGTTGTCAAGCAATGATATGGTGTTAGTTTACATGAAAACTATGTGGAACTTGTGTTGGTGTGTTCGGCCAAGGTGAAGGAGACTGTGAAAATGGACTTGTTTTGATGTGATCTTAGGATATATGACTTATATGTTAATGTTGATATGTTTGATGTTTTTGGTCTACAGAGAAAACTCAAGGAAGAGAACTTTGTCAATTTGATCCAATTTGTGACCCAAGGGTAAGAACAATTTAATGTGACTATGTTATAAGCTTAAGTGTACATGCAGATAAGTCTTGAATTGTGGTGTGATTTAAATGTAGAAACCTCAAGGAATACCCTAGTAAGCTCACAACTAAGGGAGGTTCATTAGGGTGAGGTTACTTAATCTAGTTTGTTTCGAATGCTATCATGTATGCATGATTATACTAAAGTGTTTGATGTGTTGGATTTGTGGCAGAATCACTTAAAAAAGATGACTATTGCATTTGACCAAGCCTTGAAATTGGCTACGGTTATTGGCTTTTTGCAAGTTACTTACATAAGAAAGAACTTTGTATCATATGGTATAAGTTTGTGTGATTGGAAATGGAATTGCGATGTAAATCTCTGTGTGTGTGAAGTTTACCATTGCTGCTTACTAAGGGCACAATAGCCTATTTTGGTGCATATGATAAGTGTGACACTATCATATATTATATGAATTGTTGGTGTAGGCTGAATGGCATTGTGGATGTAGAATGGAATGAGAATGATGTCTAGGCCATGTTAGTGCATATATTAGTAAGATAGACTATGTAAAGTCTAGCTTATGCATTTGGTCTAGTAGTAATGGTATGTGATCATGTGAGTCATGTGTGGTGAACTAGCTTATAACATGCATAGCATGAGATTTCTGAGGCTTTGAAATATGTTTGAATGATGTTTTAATGCATTTGATGTGTTCATGTATGGCATAGAAATTATATGATTTGAAAATGTTGCATTGATTTATAAATTCACATGCAAATTTCAGAACTTATCAGATTTTTAGAATTTATCAAAATTACTCGAATTTATCAAAACTATAAGAAAATTAGATTTTTCTGAATATGGTACTTCATTTGTATCAATAAAGCACTATTGGACTTGCCTAATTGGAGTTTACTCGTTAGTGCATTTCAGAGCTTGTTTGACACATGTTGTAGACTAGGGTTCAGAAATCTATGGCCACAGGTTGCTCCTCGTCCAGGGTAATTAAACTCACTAATAGCTACAGTGGGGTTAGTTGCATATTTATTGATATAGTCAGCCCTAATTATGCCATATCATTTAAAAAACAATATCCAACTTTCAGACCATGGTTTGGACATTGCTAAAACTTTGTTGCCAAAACCTTTTTTCAAATCATTAGCTTTTGAACCTTGTGCATTGAACATAATTTGATACATATATGGAATGTTTTAATGCAGGGCATTATTTTTCAGAATATTCAGTAACAATATATGCTTTAAGAACAAAAATGGTATGGTTTAACATCAGTGATGTCTGATTTATCAAAACTTGAACTATTGGATATCATGTATGTTTTGAACATGTGAACTTCAGAAAAGTTTGTATATGTTTTCAAAATCAGAATCGCGACATAATTATGCACACTGCATTGCTTACCATGTTATTATATCTGAGTATATGTCGTGTGTAAGATAGAACTATTTGTCATATGTTAAATAATGAGAAAATGAGGTATTTTAAAGTATCATTTTGACTAATACTCCTAAAATACCTTGACTACATTATAAAAAATCCTAGTTTATTAGTATAAACGTTATACGTTAGCGATTTATTCAATATATGATTTTGAAAACTATTCTGCAACTTTTGTGTGTGCATGGTATATAGAACAATATGATCCTAACTTTGATCTTCTATAAGTAATTTACCAAGTTTTCGCTCATTAAACTCCTTTGCATCTTTTTCAAATTGAGCTGAGTTAAGAGGCGCCTTTTGCACAAATTTTGCAACTCACTGTTATATTGAGATACATATTTTTTTATATGTATATGATTTTTCTTTCGAGCAATTTTCTAGTAATACTATACTTTGGGATGTGTATTAGGTTAATACAACCCTAAATTACAAAATTTACTACGTTTGTGATGTAAATAAAATATTTATGATGAATTCATCCTTACCGATAAAAACATTGCTATTATTTACTAAGTATCTATACTTTCAACAGCTGCAGTTTGATAGATTAAGATGTTATTGTGACAATTAGGCATTTAGGCTATGAAACAGGATCCTCTGGTCAGAGAATAAGTTCACTTCGTAAAATAGGTTGTTATCGACGAAATAATTGTTTTGTGTGAAAGTTGAGATTTGTGGAATAGGATGAATATCTGAATATATTTCTAACAAAGAACTTAGGTAAGTTGCCTTAAATTGATGTCCTATAGTAATTTACATGATGACCTAAGACTACAATAATTTATAAACAAACGTAATGTGAAAAGAAAAAGCTAGCCGAAATTTCACATTATGCATAGGTTAAGCACAACTTCACGTTCTTCTAGGCGTGACACATAAACAATGTCATATGATGAATACCTTGCCTAGTATGATGCATGCATTTCACTAAGAACTTTGTCCATTAATTTGGGTACCTACCTTTTGAGTGAAATGACAGACCACTACTCCGTATAAGTTTTTCTACCACCCACAACTTAATCAAGGTGAGCTTTAACTTTTTGTATTGAAACTTGATAAATTCAAATAATCATGTTAATTAAAAAAACTCTACGATAAAATCTGTTTAGTTGAAAAAGTCACGCATATAAACAACCTAAGTTTTTTCTCTTTTTTTTTTTCTAATTTATTAGCTTAGAATAAAAAAAAGATATTTTCTTTTTTCTATTTTTTCTTTTATTTATTTAATTCTCTATTTGTCATGACCTAAAGGTTGTGACATTTACTTATGATTTGTGAACTTACATTTATTCTATTTTACAAATTTATGAACTAAATTTTCTTTGAGAATTATGATTTGTATTTGGTGCTTGTGTAATCGCTAAATGATTTTCACTTATCCTTTTTTTTTAATCCAACTTTACCAACTTTTTCTTTAATCCAAAGGTGAATTATAAAATTTTCTAAAATATGTAATGATTACTTTTAATCCATTACATATTTTTGCCTAAAACAAATTAAAAATATATCCCTTATATTTAGAGATTTTTCCCAGAAAAACAACCTGTAAAACATTTTCATTTATCATAGCCTAATCATACCAAATAATTTCTGCTGCCACATCACATCGTAAAACTATTCATCAAATAGATATAATGTCAACAATCCTACTATCCACAACTATTCATCACGTTATTTTCATATTAGACAATCCTATTGTCCATAACTAATAATCACATACATATTGAATCTCAATAATCATATTGGCGCACACAATTTTAGACAATCCTAATTTATATCACATGGTGCATCCATAAACTATATTGTGTAATACAAAAAGATATACATGTAAACGAATTGATATGCAACTATGTATACCTTACAAGTCATAAAAACAAGGCTTGAAGGACACGGACAAGTACCAAAGATAGGTACAACCTCTGTTCGCCCATACAAAAGCTTAGAAGTTGGAGCTTAGCTCAGATAGTCTGCAAGGAGTGAAAGAGTGGGGTGAGCAAACACAGGCTCTATATGCTTACTCAAATCAAATTTCTTATACCCTTAGTTTAAAATAGATTCCCTATAAAACGGATTTCTTATACACTTACTTCAAAACAGATTTTTGAACACTTTGTTTCAAAATTGATTTCTTATACACTTAGTTTTAAAACAATTTTTTTATACTTAGTTCAAAATAGATTTATTATACACTTGATTTAAAACAAACAATCTCTTGAAAACGATAATCGATAAAACTAACCGAAATGCTTCAAAGGCCTGAAAATTGATATTGATATCAAATACATAACTGATCACCTTAGGCGTAAATCTCAAATTACTAAAAACGATTTCAAAACAGCTCACTTATCACTTTTAGGCAAAAGTTTTAAATTACTGAAAACGATTTCAAAACATATCACTCATTACTTTACGCATAAACCTCAAATTATTGAAAATGATTTTAAAACAGATCACTTATCATTTTTAGGCCAAAACCCCAAATAACTAAAAACAATATCAAAACAAATCACTATTCACTTTGTTCAAAGCAGAGTCACTATGCACTTAGTTCAAAATAAATTTACTGTGCACTTAGTTTGAAACAGATTCACATGCACTTAGTTCAAAGCAAAGTCATTATGCACTTAATTCAAAGTAAATTCACTATGCACTTAGTTTAAAACATATAATCGTATGAAAATTGATAATCAATAGAGCTATGCATAAAGCCTCAAAGTACTGAAACCAATATTGATAACAAAATAGAATTCTGAAGCATTTAGTTCAAAACAGAAAATCATATAAAAATTGATAATTGGTCAAGGTAGGCATAAAGCCTCAAAATTCTAAAAATTAATACGGATAAAGTTTATGCATAAAGCCTCAAATAAATAAACTGAAACTAAAGTAAACAAATAATAATAATGTTTAGGTAAGAATCCTTGATAGCTAGTACTAATACTGATGTTTGTTTTAGCTAGTGATGGAGAAAGTGTCACAAGCAATATAATACCTATGACTATAGATTATACTCCAGTCTCATAGGTCAATCAAGAGTTGAAACTTGTTTACTAATTTTCTAGACAAGCCTGATATGCCTAGTTGACATGATGGGATCAAGGTTTCATGTGAAAAAGGATAATAAATGACCTTTGATCTTAAACAAAATGACATGAATCGATCACTTTAAGATGAAGTATGCTTTAATCACTCTACCTTGACATTCTAAAGTAGATAACTCAACTTATAGGTAGAGTAAGTGTAACGTACCTTTTACTTAAAATACGAACTAACTTTTTTTTTTCCAATTCATTATGGTTAGACTGTTTGTGGTGTCATCCATTACATCTCTCATCAATTATATAGGTTATTCTAAAAATTACTTTAATATCATTATACGATATTAGCATACATCTAGCATTATTTACAACCAGTTTAAATGTCATAGTCTATCATCCTACGGTCCCAATAATTTACATCCCGAGGTACACATAATTGTACAACCTAATTCTATATAATAGTCTAAATATAAACAAAAGTACCATATACCTTTAAGGATAAATGAATTCGCCTTGAAGGATACTATCAAAAGGTAAGGGTAACTCTCGAAAATCGTGCAATCTCTACTGCAGATAATCTAGGAGAAAAATAAAAAGTGAGTTTATGCTCAGTAAAAAACATATATAAAAGAACAAATACCATGCAACTAAAATGCATGTATCCTATTTAGGCATGACGATGATTTATACAATCAATAACGATAACTGACAATTTGAAAAGGATGGATTCCAAAATCAATTAGAGATACCAAGCTGAGTATGAAAAGATACTTTGAAACACCTTATTTGTCCTAGTTCCCAGATCGATTATGGTGAATCTATGTAAATTTCTCAGAGAAGGAATCATGCGAGTAGACGAAGGCACTATCAATCCTACAACTTTAATGGCAATGCCATGCAATAAAACCTTCTTTCGTTTAAATCAATCATCGATAGAAAACACTAAAACCACATTAGGATCAAATCCAATACTTCCATTCATGTAAACGGTCATTTAAATCAATCATTGATAGAAAACACTAGAATCACGTTAGGATTAAATCCAAGACATCCATTCATGTAGACGGTGTTCTATGCTATAAATACGTTTTCTTTATAATTAAACCTTTCATTCATTTGAAAGTAAGAGATAAAACCATTCAGTTCAACCAATGCCTATTGGACCAAGTGGAAGGAGCTTGGTACCTCTTAAGTAAGGTCTCGAGTTCAAGTCTTGTGAATGGAGAAAACAGTGCTGGGAGAGCTCCCTCCATTCAGGGTCCGATAGTATTTCGATTTCGGATTAGTCAAGGCCTAAAGTAACCTTCCGATACCGGAAGATTTAGATAAAAAAAAATTCAGTTAATTCTTTTCAATGAAGGATTCAATGAGATGCTAACATCTCATACAATCATGCACAATAGGTTCTCGGGAGGGACAATACATAAGACATATGACCATAGTCAAGAGTCCACAAAGTGCACTGAACAGGTGACAATTATGGGTGTGCTGATAGCGTGATCAATGTCAAACAACAAACAATACAATATAATACAATCACATGATTATCCAAAGGCAACTACAGGGGTGAACAATCTCAAAACAAATCATTTATTATTTGAAAGTATTTGCAGAAGTCATTTCAATAAACAATATTTTCAGTCAGTCCATAAGCATTAAAACATAAGCAATGTTTCCATTTCAAGTATAAAAATTCGGCAAATATTCACACTACGATAACCAAAGTTCAAAATATTTTATTCACATATAATTATGTGTCTAAAACATGCAGGTAATTTGAAATGTATAAAAACAAGTAAAAATCTAATTGCAAAACTAGGATACGTCATGCAGTTTTAATGCCTTACACATTTCCCTCATTTCGACCAATTCCTTCTACTTTGGTAACTACACTAGCTTGCCACTAACAATGGAAACAATTTAAGTTTATTTTACGAAATTTCGACAACATAACAATAATAACTAGCTTAGTTCTCCTGCTTTAAAAACACAATTTATATATCTCACAACCAACCAATATTCCTAATGCAATATATTATCTCCTATGCTATTTTATACATGTTCCTTACCACTAATATCTTAGTATCAATTAGCAACTCGCCGCACTCAAAACGGATAGGCAACATATATTTGCCTATCGCTCATTAACCCTCCTTACTTAAAAGTTACAAAACAAGATCAACATATGATTAAAACTCCATATTTCTATTATAATGAATATTATACGCTTCATAACCTTTTATAATTCTTAATAAAACAGCAATTCCGATCTGATTTCTATCGGGTGCCAAAACTACAACTAGCGTCAAATCACTTCTTTTTTCGAATCTGACTTTACAAGCAATCTTATATTTATTGGTACAATATTCTAAGATCATCACAATACCAATTGAAGCACAATAACCCCATTATCTAAGCTTGGCCGAAAACATAACCCTTGCGTAGCTTAGATTTTCTTCAATTTTAAGGTTACCACTGTTTCTACCTTCATTATGCATGAAGCCATAAAATGTAACCCACAAAACCCTCATGGCCGAAACCCTTAAGAAGTCCTACAATCATTTTTATTCCAATTAAAGCTATACACACGCTTAAACATCAAAAACACATCACAATCTATCATTTAAAATCAAAGCAATACAAGCTTTCTCACTCTTACTTTATGCCGAAAATCAATGGAGAGTGGCTTCCTATGAATTTGGCTACTTTGACACTTGATTTTAGTATTAGGTTGTAAAGCTCGGAGAGATTGACAAGTTTGGTGCAGACAATTTTTGGTTGGAGGTCGTTTACTAGGGCTTTTGTAAGCTTTCTCTCTTAGTGAGCTTGGCTATGGTGGAAGATGAGAAAAGATAGGAGAGACGGCAAAGTAAGATGATAAAAAAAAATCAATTTAAAATAATCTTTAATGCCAAATTACCAAAATATCCTTATTACATAATAAATATTTCAAACTACGTCCCTATCTTTCCAATTTTTGTTTAAATGCTCAGCTAAGCTTCCACATATGTTATTCACTCATAAAATGTATGTATTTTATACATTCTAATAATTGGTTAAGCTTTCATAGAGGTTAAGCTTGTAAAGAGGGTGAAATTACAACAATACTCCTAACAGTGCAATCGCATAATTTTTTGTTTTCATGTGTGATTCAGTCATCAAGTTGACATGACATGGGACTCCTTCACACGAAAATTTATCTGTCTGTCA
Source organism: Heritiera littoralis (assembly GCA_031772115.1). Classification (NCBI taxonomy): domain Eukaryota; kingdom Viridiplantae; phylum Streptophyta; class Magnoliopsida; order Malvales; family Malvaceae; genus Heritiera; species Heritiera littoralis. The sequence goes on from JAPDPK010000058.1 coordinate 1,173,258, forward strand.
AGGTTAAAAGACCTTAATTTCGCCGTTATTCACGAAAGTTTTTTTGATCTATTGACAGTCATTTTTGAATTTATTGCACGCTTATCAATACATACGCAAACAGAAAAATTTTGAGATATAAATTCTCACCATCTCAATATTTGACTCCGAATATCGCTACTAAGTAGTTTCACTCCCATCAAAACAGGAGAGGTTTGTCGCCTAATTCTCCTTTATACATACAAAACATAGGGTATTTAAATCATAATGAGATTTCTTATTCCTCTAACTTCATCAGCATATATTTGACTAATAGAAAATGGGAATCTCACATCCTCCCCACTTTTAGAAATTTGATCATCTAAATTTGAATCGAGTTGGTGATTGAACAGTTCAGGGTTTTTTCTTTCATCAAGCTCTCTAGTTCTCACGTAGCTTCCTCTGCAGATTGATACTGCCAAAAAACTTTGACCAATGGAATCATTTTAAACTGTAACACATTCTCCTTATCCAGAATCCGAATTGGTTTCTCGATATAATTCATGTCTTCTTTGATTTTCAGTTGCTGATATTGGATAACATGACATAGATCTAGATGGTACTTTCGTAGCGTAGAAACGTAGAAGACATTATTGATACAAGCTAGCTCTGGAGGTAACACTAACATGTAAGCTACATCTCTCACACGATCCACAATCTTGAAAGGTCTGATATAAGAGGACTTAATTTTTCCTTTTTACTAAATCTCATGATGCCCTTCAATAGTGCAACCTTTAAAAACACAGAATCCCTAGTTGAAAATTCCAACTACCTACGCTAGTTATTAGCATAGCTTTTGTGTATCTTAAGCCTCCTACAAATCAACTTTATATCGTCAGAAACCTACTCTACAAGGTCGAGCTAAAAGCTTGAGATCACCTACTTCCTCCCAACCAATCGGGAAGCATCACCTTCTACCATAAAGAGCTTCATACAATGCTATTTCAATGCTAGCATGATAACTGTTGTTGTAAGCAAATTCGACTAGTCGCAGATGATCGTCCTAGAAGCCTTTGAAATCTAATGCACAGGCTCTCAACATATCCTTGAGTGTTAAATGGTGCGCTCAGACTAACCATCAATCGACTGATGAAAAGCTATGTTAAAGTTCAATCAAGATCCCATAGCTTCCTAAAAATGCTCCCAAAAGTGAGATAAATCTGGAATCTCTATTAGAAGTAATGCTATCCGAAACTCCGTGTAGACTAATAATCCCTCTGACGTACAGATCTGCCAAAGTATTAAGAGAATCGATAGGCTTAATAGCGAGGAAGTGAGCAAATTTAATTAGCCAATCGACGATCACTTGATGGCATCATGATTTCTTTTAGTTCGGGGCAAACCCATAATGAAATCCGTTTTTACATGATCCCATTTCCACATAGGTATGGGTAGAAGCTATAACAAACCTGTTGGCTTCTGGTACTTTACCTTAACCTGCAGACGTATGAGACATTTTGCAACAAACTTAGTAATGTGTCTTTTCATCCCAGACCACCAGTATACCTTGTGCATATTATAATATATTTTAGTACTACCTTGATGCAAAGTGTACTTACAAGTATGAGCTTCCGTCAAAATCAAATCCTTTAGTTCCTTATAATCAAAAACACAGATGCAACCTCTGAACCTCAAAATGCCATCACTGTCAATCCAAGAGTCTAATTGAACATCCGACTTGACTGGTAGTCTCAACACAATAGGCATTCTCCCTCTGAGCAAACCTGATTCGATTAATCAAATCTAGCTCAATTCTTAGATTGGCCATTATACCATACCATCCAGAAAGAGTGACATTTAAACTAAGGCTCAAAAAATGTTCTAACAACTCGTGCTCCCGAACCATCGAATAAGATACCATACCCAAATGCTTTCTGCTCAGAGCATCTACCACTACATTTGTTTTTTTCGGGTGGTATAGGATTTCACAATTATAATCCTTCTAAAACTCTGCGTTGTCTCATGTTTAATTCTCTTTGTGAAAGCAAATACTTCAAGCTCTCGTGATCTATAAATATCTAAAATTTCTCTCGATACAAATAATACCGCCAAATCTTCATAGCAAACACCACAACGGCTAATTGCCGATCATGAGTCAAGTAGTTCTTCTCATGATCTTTTAGTTAACGAGAACCATAAGCAATTATGTTACCATTCTATGTCAGCAAATATCCCAAACTGTGCGGAAGCATTAGTGTATACTGAGAATCCCCTTGAACCACTAAAAATAGTAAGGATTGGTGCTGATGTCAATCTACGCTTCAGCTCCTGAAAACTATACATACAGGTGTCATTTCATTCAAACTTTATATCTTTGCGAGTTAAGCACGTTAAAGAAACAACTAATTTGGATAAACCGTCAACAAACCATCTATAATATCTGGCCATACTCAAGAAACTTCGAATCTCATCACTATCTTCGACCTTTTCCACTGAACTATGGCCTCAAGTTTAGATAGATCAACACACACTATCCTTACTATGTGACCCAAAAAAACAATCTAATCTAGTTAGAAATCACACTTACTAAACTTGACATAAAGCTTCCGATCTCTGAAGGTCTAGAGAACCATCCAAAGATGTGCTCATGTTTTACCCATGACTTGAAATACACAAGAATGTCATCTATGAAAACAATAACTTGTCTAGATAAGGCTTAAAACCTTGTTCATCAAATTCATAAAACTTGTGAGGGCATTTGTAAAACCGAATAGCATTACTAAGAATTTATAGTGCCATACTAGGTCCTAAAAGCAGTTTTAGAGACATCTTCACTACGAATCTTTAATTACTAATATCCCGATCTAAAATCTATTTAAAAAAAAAACTGAGCACCTGAAGCTGATCAAAAAGAGCATTTTTATTCTAGATAGTAGCCCTGTTCAACAGCTGATAATTTATACAAAGTTGTAGGCTATCATCCTTTTTCAGATGAACAGAATTGGTGCCCCCGAGGACACACTGAGTGAGATAAAACCCTTATCGAGCAACTCTTGAAGTTGTTTCTTAAGCTCCACAAGCTCTACCAGTGCCTTTCAATAAGGAGGCTTAGAGATAGGTTCAATGCCAAGTACTAGATCGAAAGTGAATTTCAACTCCCTATTAGGAGGAAGGCTTGATAATTCGTCTAGAAATACGTCAGGAAAATCCCTGACTAGTGAAATCTTATGTAATGCCAGATGTTTCTTTTATACATCATTGACATAAGTAACAAACCCTTCAATCATCAAACATAATCTTTGAGATTTCATTCTGACTAATTAGAACAATCAATAACATTGTTTCATTATATAGTAGCAAACTTTATAGTATAGCTAATAGAAGAGAAAGTTATAGATTTAGCATAACAATCTAAGCTAACCCAATTTTCAGCTAACCAATCCATTACTAAAATCACATCAAATCCGTACATATTTAATAGAATTAGATCGGCTACTGATTCCCTCTCTCCTTCTCGCAGCTTATAGTTACGATACATTATATCATTTGCGATTCCATAAAATGTGTATTTATCTATAAAAGATACCCTAAAGATTCAAACTTTACAGAGGTAATTTAGTAGCAAACATAGGTGAGACAAACAAAAAGATAGAAGGCAAATCAAACAATGCAATAGCTACAAAATCAAAAACATGAATCTTACCCTTTATCATATCAGAAGAAGTGTAAGCAGTCTCCTTATCGATCGCATAAACCAGTCCATGAGACACAACTTGCTTCCCTTTCTCAGTTGGCGTAGCTCGTCTCGAAGGTTGGGGGGTCTTCTCAGGCTCCTTCGCCTTAAGCTTATTATTTGGACAATCTTTGACCTGGTGCCCTTTTTCACCACATCCAAAACAGGCACCAGTCATCCAATAACAAGGTTTATTACCATGAGCCCGTCCACAGTATGCACATTTAGTCGACATGCCTATCTGAAAACCAGTAGGACTATCAATTACAGTGGATTTAGTAGCCTTATCATCAAGAATTTTAATCCCAAAAGCCTTAACAGGTCCTTCAACCTTAGTCTTCTTAATAAGAGGCTTATTGGACGAGGTCATTTCATCTTTTCTACGCTTTACCTTCTCTTTGCCCTTGCCTTTAGCCTGAACACCAAAATCCACCTGATGGAGATCATAATCCAATTCACATAATTGCGCCCGACAGATAGCCTCATCGTAGGTAACAATATCAAAGGGTGCCAACTTAGCTCTGATAGCTGGTCTTAAGCCCTCCATAAACATGTGGACCTTGTACTCTTCGCTGTGCATTGTCTCTGGATCGAACCTGCTCAAGGCAGTAAACTTCGATTCATACTCATCTACAGACATACTACCCTGTGTCAACCCCAGAAATTCTGCCTGTAGCTTCTGTCGTGCTATGAGTGGCAAATATTTCTTGTTGAAGGCTTCCAAAAAGAAATCCCAAGTTATCGTTGGATGTCTGGCCTTTAGTATTGTCTCGGTAGATGTCCACCAATGTTTAGCCTCATCTATCAAAAAAAAGGTAGCCAGGCCGACCTTCTCTGTCTCTGTGCACTGCATATAGGCAAATAACTTCTCAACTCCATTAACCCAATTTTCTGCCATTATCAGGTCTTTCTGGCCGTTGAACTTTGGTGGATCTAGCTTCTTAAATTGTATCAATAATTTCACATCACAAGCTGCTATTGGACCTTGCCTAATTGGTGCTGGGGCTGGCTGTACTAGTTGTAGAGGAGGCTGTGGTTGCTGAGGTGGTTGTTCTGGTTGTGGAGGCACTAGAGGAGTCGTGTCCTGTGGTGGAGGAGGTGGTGCCACAAGTGGTGCTGTCGTTTGAACTCTATTATGGTTGGCCAAGAGCTCAACAAACATCTGTTCTAGCCTCGATATGCATGTATTGAGACTCTCGGGTTGAGGAGGAAGGGCAGGTCCTGGAGTTGGTTCCAACGTCGGTTTGGGAGATGTATTTGCCTGTCTCCGTCCTTGTCCTCTACTAATACCCCTTCGCCTATTACTCATTCTGTCAAAAAAGATACGAGAAAACATTGAGTCATTCTAAACAATTATATATTCAGACATATACAATACTAAAAGGATGAAAACTATCTCTAACATACTGATACTGACAAACATCATACTAACCCTGCTCTAATACCAACTTTTATAACATAACTTTTACTTAAAATATGAACTAAATTTTTTTTTAATTCATTGTGGTTAAGCTATTTGTGGTGTTATCCATTACATCTCCCATCAATTATATAGGTTATTTTAAAAATTACTTTAATATCATTATACAATTTTAACATACATCTGGAATTACTTACAACCAATTTAAATTTCATAATCTATCACCCTATAGTCCCAATAATTTACATCTAGAGATATGCATAGCTATACATCCCAGTACTGTACAATAAGTCCAAATATAAATGAAAGTACAATATACCTTCAAAGATAAATGATTTCACCTGGAGGGAAACTATCAAAAGGCAAAGATAACCCTCCAAAATTGTGCAATCTCTACTGCAGATAAGCTAAGAGGAAAAATAAAGTATGAGTTTACGTTCAATAAGAAACATATATAAAAGAACAGATATCGTGTAACTAATATAGATATATCCTATTTAGGCTGTACGATGATTTATACAATCAATAACGATAACTAACACTTTGAAAAGGATGAATTCCATAATCAATTAAAGATACGAGGTTGAGGATGAAAAATGCTTTGAAGCACCTCACTTGTTATAATTTCTAGATTCGATTATAGTGAATCTATGTAAATTTCTCAAAGAAGGAATTCATGCGAGTAGACGAAGGTGCTATCAATCCTACAATGGCAATGCTATGCAATAAAACCTTCTTTCATTAAATCAATAATCGATAGAAAACACTAAAATCACAGTAGGATCAAATCCAATGCATCCATTCATGTAGACAGTATACTATGTTGTAAACATGTTTTCTTTACAATTAAACCTTTCATTCATTTGAAAGTAACAGATAAAACCATTCAATTCAATTCTTTTCAATAAAGTATTCAATGAGATCCCAACATTCCTATAGAATCATGTACAATAAGGTTCCCGAGAGGGACGATACAATAAGACATATGATCATAGTCAAAGGTTCAGAGAATGCAATAATCATGTAACAACTATAGGTGCTGATAATGTAATCAATGTCAAACAGCAAACAATACAATACAATCGCATGATTACCCTAAGGCAACTACATGGAAGAACAATCTCAAAACAAATAATTTATCATTCAAAAACATTTGTAGAAGTCATTTCAATAAACAATATCTTCAATCAGTCCATAAACATTAAACATAAGCAATATTTTCATTCAAGTATAAAAATTCGGCAAATATTTATACTTCGATAATCAAAGTTCAAAATATTTTATTTACATATAATCATGTGTCTAAAACATAGAGGTAATTTGAAAAGTGCAAAAACAAGTAAAAATCCATGCGACAACTGCGTTACAAAATCATGCAGTTTTAATGCCTAAAAACATTTCACTCATTTTTTCCAACTCCTTCTACTTTGGTGACTACACTAGCTTGCTACTAACGGTGGAAACAATTTAGGTTCATTTTATGAAATTTTAGCAGTATAACGATATTAACTAGCCTAACCCTCCTACATTAAAAACACAATTTATATATATCACAACCAGCGAATATTCCAAATGCAATATAGTATCTCATATGATATTTTATATACATTCCTTACCACTAATATTGTAGTATCAATTAGTAGTTCATAGCACTCAAAACGGATAGGTAAGCATATATTTGCACATCGCTTCTTAACTCTCCTTACTTAAAAGCTGCAAAACAAGATCAAAATATGATTAAAACTCTACACTTCTTTATAAAGAATATTATACACTTCATAACCTTCCATAATTCTGAATACAACAGCAATTCTAGTCTGATTTTATGGGATGCCAAAACTACAACTAATGTCATATCACTTTTTTTTTTCAAATCTAACTTCACCAACAACCTTATATTCATTAGTACAATATTATAAGATCATCAAAATAGCAATTGAAGGACGGTAACCCCATTATTTAAGCTTAGCCGAAAACATAACCCTTGCTTAGCTTAGGTTTTCTTCAATTTTAAGGTTACCACCATGTTCCTTATCATTTCTAGACTGTTTCTACCTTTATTATGCATAAAGCCATATAATGTAACCCACAAAACCCTCATGGCCGAAACCCTTAAGAAGTCCTACAATCATTTTTATTCCAATTTGAAACTATACACATGCTTAAACACCCAGAACACATCACAATCTATCATTTAAAATCAAAGAAATACAAGCTTTCTCACTCTTACCTTATGGCCAAAATTGACGGGGAGAGGCTCACTATTAATTTGGCCACTTTGACACTTGATTTTAGTACTATGTTGTAAAGCTCGACGAGATGGATAGGTTTAGTGAAAACGATTTTCATTTTGAAGATCGTTTACTAAGGTTTATACAAGCTCTCTCTCTCTTAAGTGAGCTTAGCTATGGTGGAAGAAGGGAGAAGATGGGAGAAACGGCAAAATGAGAAAGATGATGAACAAAATCAATTTAAAATAATCTTTAATGCCAAATTACCAAAATACCTTTATTACATAATAAAAATTCTAATTATATTTTTATTTTCCTAATTTCTGTTTAAACACTCAACTAAGCTTCCAAATACATTATTCACTCATAAAATATATATATATATATATATATTCTGTGCATTCTAATTATTGATTAAGCTTTCCTAGGAGTTTAGCTGGTAAAGATGGTGAAATTATCAAAATACTCCTAACAGTGTAATTGTTGTACTGTTGGAGTATTTTGATAATTTCACCATCTTTTTGATAATTTTTACCTAAGAATTTAATCGTTATTTTTAATTTGTTGCATGCTTTTCGAAACATGCACAGAGAAATTTTAACATGTAAATTCTCACTATCTTAGTGTTTGACTCCAAATATCACTGCTATGAAATTTCAGTCTCATCAAAATCGGAGAGATCTCCATGGGACTCACCGTCCAATTCCCTTTTATACTACAAACACAATATATTTAAATCGTAATAAGATTTCTTTTTCCTCTAACTTCATTAGCACATATTTAACTGTAATAGAAAGTGAGAATCACATAATAAGTGCCCTAATTCAACTATGACTCGGGAGTTATACGAAGGCTCTAGTTCAACTAGCAGCTTTCATGTGGCTAAAGGAAGAAAGAATAGCAATTACTACTCTTTCTCTTTGAACGAATCCGAAGTTGGGAGATTGATTTGAACCTAAATCCTTAGATTGCTTATAAGTTTATGAAGAAGAGCTTTTAAGCTAAGACGCTTCTTTCTCCTTTAGATTAATGGTGGCATGATCGTAACATGTGGCATTGTCAATGTCAACACCTTATTTTATCCAAATCTATAAATTTTATTTTGGTAAATTCGATATCAATTGATTTTCCAAATTTGCTAACATTTATTAAATGTTTTGTTTTTGAACTAAATCACTTCTAGCCGGAAAAAATGAGTAGTCAAGTTTAATTTAAATTGAATCAATTTAAATTCAATAGTTGTCAAAATTTTAAAATTGGGCTTTATTGATCAAACCCAATTCAAATCCATATTGTATGGGCTTCACGCCCAAGTTTTAAATGGGCTGGTTTCTTTAACTTTTATTTGTAAGATTAATATCTTTTATATATACATTACCTTTTTTTTATTTTATTTATTTTATTTTCCTAATCTGATCGACAACTAATCAGCATTAATTGAGGAACAGTAACCCCATACCTGTCTCCACTCTCCGCCGCGCTTGTAGCCGGACTTTTGTCATCTCAGCCACCCGCACAGTGCTTTTCCCCATGCCCTATCACACCAGTCGCCACAGTCACTGCCATCTTCTCCAATTCCGTCTACTATAAAACCTCTTTCAAAAATCTTTGCTAAGGACTCTCTCGGGTACCCAAAAATCACAGAAATTGAAAGAACCTCAACACAGCTGCAAAACTATGAAAACCCTTATTGCCATCATTGTTCGGCCCCAACACCATCACCACCCCTGAAACCCCAACACTGAACCTAGCCTTCACAGCTCCAGCAAGCCGCATACCAAACCCAAATCGAGACAAGCATCAACACCCGTACTGCCTTTCGAACTTCAGCCTACAATACCCACTACCCAGAACCTCCAAGAGCCAAAAAAAAACCCAAAACTGTACCCGGCACTCGTGATCCTCTAAACCCCAAACAAAAAACACATAACCCAAAACCCAGAGAAGACTCCGAACACGGAATCAGAGTTCCAAACCCTCAAGACAGCCAAACACAAAGCCACAATCAAATCAACAATATCAGCAACCCAATAAAAAGAAAAACAAAAAGCAAAAGAGATGAAGAGAGTTCGGTTAGTACCAGATTTAGGGAGCTAAGGGAGTTTTCGGGAGAATCGGAGGTCAGATCTTGGTAGAGGAGAGGAAAGGAGGGTTACTAGGGTTTCGATAAGATCACCAGCGATCGGAGTCCAACGGTTCGTGGTGGCCGAACGGAGGAAGGTAGCTTGATTTTTCTTTTTTCGGTGGCTGAGAGGATTTTGGGAGACTTTGAAGCCTTTTTTTTTTCTTGAAAAGTCTGAAAAAGTGAAGACCCAAAAAAAAAATTGGGGCTTTACAGGTGCTTCTTTCTCTTTACCATTATTTATTTTATTTCTTTATTTTTTATTCATTTTTGCTAATTAAAATTATTTTACAATATGTGAAAATTAAAAATATATTTTGTTTTACCTATTTTTATTTTACATGGATCACTTAAGAAATCTTAAAAAAAAAAATGAATCCTCGATGATAAGATATTATGAAAATTATAAGTAGTGATTTTTTAAAAATTTTTAATTGAGAAAAATTTATTGAATGTTATCAAAAGTATTAAGATATTCAGTGTAATTTATCGATGTATGTATTCATTTTACTTTCCTTAGAAATAATAATTTTTTATATATAAAATTGTTAATGAAATAAATGGGAAACAATATAATAATAGTAAATAAAAATAAAGACAATGAGTACTTATATCATACATTAAAGGGTCGTTTGTTTTTGTTTTTATTTTTTGTTTTCTATTTTTGTTTTCAGTTTTTTTGAAAACAGAAACAGAAAACACGTTTGGCAATCTGTTTCCGTTTTCAAAAGACGAAAACGAAAACAAGAATTTTCAAAATTGTTGGAAACAAAAATTTCTTGTTTTCATTGTTTTCGGAAATATGTTTTCATTTCTGTTACTGTTCATAAGTAAGTGAACAGAGTTTATATATTAATATAATATTAATATTTTATAATAAAAATATAAATAAAATTAATTAATTTTTTAAATAAAATAATATTAAATTTAAATATAAAATATTATTTAATATTTTAAAATTAATATATTTATTTTAATATAGAAAAATCGAAAACATAAAAAGCAATTAAATAAATATTACATTGAACTATAATATTATAATATTATTTCATTTAAATTTTTATAATAATTTATTAAATATATTAAATATTTTAAATAATATCATTTATTATAATTTTGATATGTTAATAATTAATATTATTATCTAATAAAATTAATTTTTATTTTACTAAACAATATTATTATTTAATATTATATTCTATCTTAAATTTAAAATATATCACTACTACTATTAAATAAGTTAATATTATTAAATAAGTAAATACTTAACATTAAATAATATTATTTATATCAAATATAATATATTTTAATAACTATATGATTTATTATAAATTAATTAGTTAAATATTTTATTTAATAATGTAATATTATTATTATTATTACAATTAAATAAAAATTATTATTAAATATAATTTATGTTTATTACAATTAAATTCAATAATATTATTTTATTTAATATTTTATTTAATTATAATATTATTTAAATTATATTAAATTTTTGTATGATTAAATAAAAATATTTAATATTAGTATTAAATAATATAAAATAATATAATTTAATATTATCTACATATTATTATTTAATAAATATATTATTTTTTTATTTAATTTTTAAAATTTTGTTTTGTGAATTGAATTATTATATTTGAATCAGTTTAAATATTTGTTTTCAAAACGTAACAGTATTAAACAAACATGTTTTCTATTTTCAGAAATCGAAAACAAAACAAAATAAAACAAAAACAGAATTTTCAAAAACAGAAAACATAAAACAGAAAACGAAAAACGATACCAAACGACCCCTAAATATCTTGTTTTTTTATAAAAATAAACATGATTTTAAGTTCTAATAATGAGATGTTATGAAAATCACAAATAGTGATTTCTAACTAATTCCTAGATGAAAAAAGTCTACTAAATATTACAACGTATTGGAATACTTAGTGCCATTTTTCAATAATTTAATTTTTTCTAAAAATGAAGATGAATTTTTTTTAAAAAATCAAAACAAATAAAAATTAATAATAGTGTTTACATTTAAATAAATATTTTCTAATGATGGATGTGACGAAATTCACAAGTAGTGATTTCTGATTGATCCTTAAGTGAGAGGAGTCCACTAAATATTACCAACGTATTGGAGTATTTAGTGCATTTTTCAATAATTTAAATTTCATTTAAAAATAAAAATGAATAAATTTTTTATAAAAAAACAAAACAAAGAAAAGTTAATAATAAAGTTTAAATATAATTAAATATTGTTTCAATGATGAGACGTTACGAAATTCACAAATAGTAATTCCTAACTGATCTCTAAGTGAGAGGAGTTCATTAAATATTATCAAAGTATTGGAATATTTATGTGATTTTTCAATAATGTGGGTTTTTTTATTTAAAATAAATAAATAAAGTTTTTATAAAAAAAATTGCATGTGCATCATTTGTTAAATGTTTGCATCATATGCATCCGTATTAATTTTCGAAATGAGTGTGAATCTTTTGAAGATGAGATTATATAAAAGTCACAAGTAACGATTATTAAGAAATCTCTAGATAATGAAATTATTCGAAATACTGTCGAAGCATTAGAGTACTTTGATATAATCTTTCAATACAAAAGATTCTCATTTATTTAAAAAAAAAATTGAAAGCTAGCCTTTTTAAAAGAAGTTTTTTATAAAAAGTAAAAATGATTTAGAAAATGAACTTAATTATAATAAAATGGGAATTACTTTTAAATGTTAAATTAAGACCATTTCATTAAAATCAAAGGATAACACATGATTAAGATTGTTTTTTTTTTTAACGAGCATAAAGGGAGTGCTAATCTATGATGATCATGATTTTTCGAACTTAGTAAGTAAATCTGTTTATTTAGACTCTTATAATTAATATGAAGTATTTAAGAGTTATGAGAATTAATTTAATTAAGCGATAATTAAATTTTAGAAATTTAATAAAATTAAAATGGGGGTATTTACAATTAAAGAAATATAATATATATATATAAAGAAAATAAGTATATATATATCTATATAATTATATTTATGTGAGTAAATATGTGTGTGTATACACATAATATAGATTATAAAATTGGAAAAATATATAAATAATAAATAATTAAATATATATAAATATATATTGTAAGGATTTTATATATAATATTTATATAATATATACTTGTATATTCTATATATTTAATAAGAATGTATATATGTAATATAAATAAATAAATATTCAATAGTAAAAAGTCTACAAAGCAGACTGAGTTAAAAAAATGGAGAAGAAAAGAGAGAGGAGAAAAGACATATCAAAGAGAGAGAGATCGACGATAAGCAAGAGAGAGGGAGAAGGTACCATTGGCCAAGAAGAGGGAAGACCTACTGCGAGCTGAACCAATCGGCAGCAGATCTAGTCGAAGAAGGCTTGACTAAGCCAAGGGGTGTCGATGCCCAGAAGAGGAAAAGAAGGGGAAGGAGGGCTACCATCACTACTATCACACATGGTCGTCCCTGGTTCCGTGCACCACCACCAACGAAGATAGATTTGGAGAGGGAGAGAAGAAGAGCCAACACCAAATCACTTTAGCTACTGCCGGTATGACTGAACCAAGCGACAACAAGGAAGAAGAAAACCAAATTGGCAAAGGAAGGGCTGAATCGGCTCTAAACCGGTTTAGCCAAAAAAAAAAAGAAAAAAAAGAGAAAGAAAAGAAAGAAGTGAAGCTTACTGATATTTCCAAATTTTCTTGTTTAAAAAGGGTAAAACGATAAAAAGGCAAGTGACAAAGTTCAGATAAGCTCGGAAGTCGCTAAAGCGTTAGGTGTTGGTAAAATGGGTAAGATACTCCTATAAGGTAGTAGTGGAATTATACTGTGTAGTTAGAGTTATAATTTATTGATATTGAGATAATGATGAAATTATATAAGAACGCTAAGAGTTCTCACAAATGGTGGTGGGAGTCTTAGTGAAATTTCCGTGATGTGAAATTGAGTTATGTGTGAAGTGCTTGGTATAGTGAATTGACTTTAATGTTGGCAATTGACTTTAATGTTGGCATGAGGTATAAGGTGTTATGATATTAATTAAACATTGTTTGAAAGTTAATAACATATAATTAAAATAGTAATGAAAGCTCATTTTTGGAAATGTATGAAATGAGCTTGAATGATTGATTCGATACCTTGGTGATAGGATTGAAAAAAAATACTAATTGTAAAGCTAAGCAAAGCATTTGGCCAAGAACAGTTTGGGGTGTTACCATGCTCAATTTGATACTAAAATGGTTCTAGAAAAATGTTTAGATGTTAATGAGACTATTAGTGATGTCAGGTTCGAAAAAGGAAATGTTTTTACTGCAGTTGTAGTTTTGGCATCTGGTAGGAAGTAGATTGGATTTGCTATTGTATTAGAAAATATGAAAAGTCTTTGAATATAAGTTATTCTTTGTAAATGGAATATTGAATTTTGATCATGTTTGGATATTGTTTTGTAGCCTCGAAGTAAGCAGCGTAAAGAAAACTATAGGCGAATATATGCTCGCTTATACACAATTGCCTACGGGAGCTGGTTTTGTATACTGTATTGCGATTGAAATTGGTAAGGGACATATATAGAAGACATATATTGATATCATGATTGCATTTGAATGATTTGGTTTTTATGAGAAAGTAAATGAAACTTATTGTTTGAGATTCTAAACGAATGAAATATGTTATGCCATATTGAAGTCATAAAGATGGGTTTTGAATTGTTTATGATTTTGGTTTGATTGAGCTTTTAAGATCAAGACATTGTAATTGTTTAAAAGTCAATTGGTTGTGGCTATATGTATGAATTATATTGTGGTTTTGGGCTAAATTGAATAGATCAACTACGTTTGTCTTACAAAGGGGTTTTTAAAACATAGTAACATTATGCTGTCGAAATTTTGAAAATGACTTTGAAAGAAAAGGATTGTTATAAAAAAGATTTGTTAATTTAAAAGAGAGTATTGGAATGATAGATTTTATAGTGATTATAAAAGTATCTGTTTTGAAGGTATTGAATTTGGGTTATCGGTTTGAAGGTTATCAAAATGTTAATGTTGTTTTTGGAAAGTGAAGGACTGAAATGGTTTAATTGTTATCGAAATTAAAGGAAATGTTTTAAGAATTGTTTTATGATTTTGGAAAGGAAAATAATTGGGTTAAAGAATTGTACTAAAGTGTTAAATTTGATAGTTAGAGAAGCAGTAGAGAAATGAAAAGAAATGATAGTATGTAGGCATGCATCTAGTCATGCATAACTGTATTGTTCACATGCATAGTCATTGTTTTGTTAGTTTTTCAATCGTAATACATATTATTTTTTAAGTATATTGTTAATGTTTAAACAATTTGATTGAATGCATAGTTTTGACTATTTTGAAGTTTGAATGAATATGAAACGCTTCAATTTATAGTAATGTTAATTGTTTTATATAGAATGAATCGTTTTATAAAAGATTGATTATTGTATATGTTTTAGAATATTTTAAGGCTTGAGAATTATACTGTGGGAGACACCTTTAGAGTCCTAAGGGATCTATAGGCTACACGAGATTTCTGAGACTGTGATAGTCACTTCCAGGATCCTAAAGGAGCTAAGTGCTACATAATGTATCTCACCATTAGAATCAATGGAATGGTAAATGAAACTTGGTTCCCAATTGTTTAAATGTTCTGAAGGTATTTCATACTGTGTTCTTAAAGTATAATATTAAATGTTTACAGGGATCAAGTAAATGTTTTGAGGTGGGGTACCTTCCTTTAGTTACCTATTGGTAATATGTCGTAATGTAATATAATGTTTGCTGTTAGACCTTGAGCAAGTCTACAACCACTTCTGTATCACCTGCTTTGCGATACTATCTAGTGTAATGTTTGTTGTTAACCCTGAGCAAGCCTTCAACAATCCTCAGGATGTCACTAGCTTCATGGCACTGGTGGACGCCTCTATAACTATGGTCATACGTCTTAATGTTATTTCCCTCTTGAGACCATTGAAGGCCGCATGATTTCTATAACAAGGTTACTAATCTCTATGTTTCATATTTTTATATGAAATGTTATTATTTGAACGATTAATGTCTAACAAACGGTATCGAATGATTTTTTCGATTTCAATTGAAATTGTTATTAAACTATTTATTGTTTAACTGTACTGTAACATTTCGTCATATCTAATAAATTTCTGTAAATCACGTGTACAGTCAATTAGTTGGGCTGTTTGCAGTGCCTTTATAACACTCAGTTATACAATAATCACATTTTTAAAGAAATTCCATTTATAGCTGATAATAATATTTACATCAATAATATTATTTCCAGTATAACTCACATATTCCACATTTCCCTGTACATATGTATACAAAATGTAGGACTATACATAAAAATTTGAATATATAAAAAAAATAAAATATACTCCAAATCAAATAACTGTTGCCCCAAGGTACCAAAAGCGCAAACAATCCGTGGAACGGTATACTACTGCAAATAATCTGTGAGGTGGAAAATAAAGTGAGCTAATGTGCTCAATAAGAAATTCATATGCAAGAATATCTATGAAATCTGTATGCATAAGAACATTTAATTTCTAACAGTACGCTAAAGACATATTTAGGAAGATACTATAGTCAGCTAGGAAATTGGATGGAGTTAGGAGGTACTTTAAGCACCTGTCTTAGAGGTGGCAAACGGGCGGGTTCAGTCGGGTTATATTCAGGTTCGGATTTTTTCGGTTACGGGTTTTTTTTTTCTATTTTTCTAAATTTCAGGTTTTCTCGGTCTTGAGTTTTTTCGGTTTCGGCACTTTCGGTTTTGGGTTTTTTCTGTTTTGGGTATTTTCGGTTTCGGTCCGGTTTCAGTTTGATCCGATTTTAATCAGGCGGGCTTAGCAGGCTTAGTCAAATTATTTTAAAATTTTATAAATTATAAGTATTTTTATAATTTTAAATGTAATAATTAATTTAATTTTATATAGTTAAATAAAAATTAATAGAAATGCTAAATTAAGTTAAAATTTAATAAATATTTATATAAATATATATTTTTAATATTTTAATATTTTTTTACTTGAAATTGTTATTTATTTTTTTAATTTCCTGTGATATTCACATGTATTATAAAATATATAATTATATATTAATAATTATATAAAAATTTATACTCTTAACAATAACTTATTAAGTTATTGTATTTTTTTAGTCAACATTGGGCCATTGGAATTTAGACGCTCTTAGTTCAATAAATTTCTTTTTTTTTACTTTGTTTTATTAGCTTTTTTAATAATTATATTATATTTTAAATAAAATTTTAAGTTTTTAAGAATTTTTTTACATTTATTTTGTCTTTTAAATACTAACATAATTAGTAATTAAATTAAATCTAATTGCATAACTAGTTAACTAATTGTTCAATTATAATGTTGAATAAGATTATAGTATACATTAAAAAAATACTTAATATTATGAATAATTGGTCAATTAATTACCTCAATTTTGTATTTATTTTGTTTTTGGTTTGTACATAAACCATAATATAACATTATTATATTAAATATAATCATACTCATACATATTAATTAATCAAATATCTTATTAAAAATTTAGAACGTCAAATTAAATAAGTTATATACACCAATTGATATTTTATTATAAATAATAACATTTGATATAATCATATCATATACAATTATACACCAATTGAATACTAATTTTTTCGTATTCACATAACATAATAATATAATATATACTCCAATTGATTGAATATCTAATTAAAATGTTAAATAGTAGATATTACTAAATTAATTAATATAATGCGAGTTATTTAAATATAATTAATAATAATATTAATAAAGTATAAAAAATAAATTTTATTAAAATTACCACTTACACAGTAATCTACTCTAATATATTATTAAATTACACTTTAATTTACTATTAAATTATTATTTGTATCCACACTTTAATTTTACATTTAATAGATAATAAATAAATTATTTTTAATAAATACTTAATTCTATCAAAATAATACTTACACACTAAGAGATTACATAATTTATTCTTAAAAGATTATTACAATATAATATAATATATAAATCATTATTATAAGATACCAAATTGGTTTATTTATGTATAAGATTATTATAATATAATAAATAATTAATTACCAATAGCTTGAATTATTAATGTCTTTTGTTTTAAGGCTAAAAATAAAATTACCACTAGCTTGATTTATAATTTTCTCTTTTAATGATGCCCAACCTTATAAAAAAAATTGTACTTGTATTGTTTAATTTAATTACTTAATTTTTTCTAATCTTAAAAACTTGAATTTTAATTTTAAGATTAGGTTTTTTTTAATCTAAATTTAATATCTTTCTATACTTGAAATTTTAAGAAAATATAGTTTAAACTTAATTTTATTAAAAATATTTTTAATGTGTTGCACAAAATATCAAATTCAAAGTTTCAAACAAATATTGAAATTATATAAATTTTTTATATATTTGATTTATTATTGTATTAAAAATAAAATTTTATTATAAAATAAATATAATAAAATGTTAAAACGATTTTTATAATAAAATCAAATGTCAAATTAATAATATATTTATTATTATAAATGCAATAAGTATAATATTAAAAATTATTTGATATCATATATTATGCTATTTTAAATTAATTTAATTTAATTTAATTAAAAAGATTCAATATTTATTTTGCTGATAATACATAATTGATAAAATTGTATAATAAATAATAATTGTTTTCAAAATTTTAAACTTTTTAATTAAAAAAGTGTATCAATTATTTATTTATTTTTAAATAATAATTATATAATTATAATTCGGGTTTTCTCGGGTTATAAATTCGATTTTTATGGGTTTTGAGTTGGATTGGTCTCGGTCTCCGATCGTATCGGGCTCGGGTTATGTCGGGTTCGGGTTGTGTCGGTTTCGGGCTTTTTCGGTTATGGGCCTTTGACTTTTTTGGTCAATTCGGGCTGGTCCTGGTTCGGTCTCGGGAGGATTCGGACTGGTTTTCGGGCTCGGGCCAGTTTTTGCCACCTCTACCTGTCGTGTCCTAGTCCCTAGTTGCGACTATAGGAAGTAAACTGTTGAAGGTGATATGTATAAATAGTCTAAATCATTTCATGCACTTTTTAATATATAAGCCGTGTATAAACAGTTTGAATGAAACACTTCAATAAATAGTTTAGTATAAAAAGATTAAGTAAACAATACAGTAAACATTTAGAAATTCGCAGTACAGTAGGTATATAAACCATTCACTTTAAGATACTTAGTTCAATAAAACAATACAGTACAATGGAGACCAAGCAATACCCAATAAATATCATGCCATAACAGCATCCTAAGAAGGGAGAAACAGTAACAGTATGACATATGGCCATAGTCACAGTTGGTTCACAATGTACAAGTGACAGCTGTGGAAGCTGAAGACTTGGCAAGTCTATTAGCAACAGTAATAGTCAACATGATATGAGACTTACAGTCTCAAAACAGTTTATAAACAGTAGAAACACTATTTAGAAATCAATTTCAGTGATAAAATATTCAATCAGTCCATAAATGCATATATCAGAAAATATAAGCAGTTCAAAAATAAAAATTCATAAAATATTCACAATTAGGTATTCTTTTCTAAAAATATTCTATTTATCTGTAGAACAGTTATAAGAACATGCTGGTGTCCTCACGTACATAAAATTTATTAACATGAATTTTTAAAAATTGTTTCTCGGTATTTAATAAAATATGCAATTTTAATAAATGAGATGAAAATCACTTGGAAATTTCTTTGTTTCTAAAATTTAAGAATATTAAAGATAATTTCATAAAATTTCTAGAATTTTCGGCAATATAACGACAACTTCTAACCTAACCTTCCTATATTGAAGATATGCTTATAAACTCGCCAGTGTCCACAAATCCCATAATACTAAAACAATGGATTTCAAAACAATCTCATAAAATCATTTTCAATCACAATATGCATTCACAATATCCCTACGTCTTCCATACTCATCCCTTACCTGTCTTTTCTATCGAACTTACTAATTGCACCACTCGATAAATCTCACTCCCGAGCTACAAAATTATTATACTAACACCTTCATTTCACCATCCTTTAATTATAAAAAAATTTTCCAATATTAAACTCCACTGCATTCTCTTCGGTAACCATTAAACCAGTCTAATTTACATCGATATTAAAACACAACTATGCCTAAATCAACTCTGATTTTAATTTTGATTGCACCAACAGTCTTCTCTTAATTTATACAATCTCATGGAACCTAAAACACATCAGATTGAGCACAACAATCCTCTCCCCTTACCATGACCGAATGGTACAAAATGACCTTCACATGATTTTTCAACAATTTATCCACTAATTCATGTTTCATTATTAATTTCCATCTCTCCTTCACCATTTTCATGCATCAAAACATAATAATTCACAAGTTCTTCATCATGGCCGAAACCCTAGGGACACCATTATAGGATTTTTGATTCAATCCAAGGCTAGAATCATGCTTAACACACTTAATTACATGCTTTCCCATTGTTAAAACTTAAAGGAAATGAAAGTATAGTGACATCTTACCTTAGCCAAAACCTACGGGAATTCTTTCCTCTTGATTTTGTCCACTTTGCAACAAGATTTTGGTATGGGCTTGTAGAGAATTGAATTTAAAACAAGTTTGTAGAAGTAAGTTTTAAGATTTAAGGTTGTTTTAATGGTGTTTTTGATAGATTTTTATTTTTCTCTAATGTTGGCTATGGTGGTGACGGCATGAGGCTGAAGATGATGGAGAAGTGGCTGGCCTCTTATTGTGAGGAATTATGTAGAATATTCTCTTAATAGTAAATGACCAAAATGCCCTTGATTATGATAATTTTAGATAATTTTGCCCTTAAATTCCATAATATTTCTAACTAATCAATTTAACCCCAAAATATTTTATTTCATCACTAAATATTATTATTGGACATATTTTAATGAATGAATGGGGTTTTATTAAGGTTTGATTGATCGTAAATGTGAAATTACGAAAATACCCCTACCAGGTCAATCGCGTAAATTTATGATTTTACCATTGATTTAATCTATCTATTGACATAGCCTAGAACTTATTTATACATAGATTATCATACTTCAGTTATTTGGTCAAAAGTCAATTTAGTTTGACCATTATTCACGAAAGTTCAACCGAACTATGTCCTTAATCGTCATTTTCTAATTTATTGCTACACATCCCAAAAATAACTTAAATAAAGGATTTTGGGTTCTAGATTCTTACCATAGGCTTATTTGACTCTTTGTACAGTATCCGTCTAGTCTCACATCCATCCGGGCACTGTAAGGCTTGTAGGACCCGCCACACTATTTCCTTTGTTATATACGAAATACACAAGAATTGAACGGTGGTGAGAAGTCTGACATATTTAATAGTATCAGAACATGTGACTCTCACGTGTACTAATTTGAGATGTTAAGTTTTGAACTGAAATGCTTATAAGATGCACTATTATGGTTTTGTAAGTAATAAACAGTATTGTTATGATTTGAAAAGTAATGAACTGTATTGCTATGGTTTTGAGAGTGTAAACAGCATTGTTCTGGTTTTGAGAGTAATGAATCGCATTTACACTAATATTGAAAAGCATGAATTCATCATCTGTAAGTCTCATTAGAACACTTACGGTCGGACTTAGGGTCTGAGACAAGTAAGGTGTTTTAAAGTATTCTTCTGTACTTAACCCGGTATCCCTAATCAATTATGTGAGAACCGATTATTTTGTACTATATATGTGTATTTATATGTAATTTTGATTTATTTTGGAATATATTTGTAAATTTCAAGTAAATAGTGATGTAGGCTCCACTTAGATTTTCGTGCCCAGATGTATATATGATTAAAGGAACAGTGTATAAATGGTGTAATAATGATATTATAGAAATTTAAGACCCAAATACTGTGTTTGCATTATTTTTGGAAGTATGGCAAACAAATTGAAAAATGACAATTACGTCCCGAGGGTGTTTTCTTAAATTTCACCCAAACTAAAATGAATTGGGACAAAGTAAAAATATCATGTTATTATACATGAAAATTAGTTTAAGACAACATTAATAGATTTATCAATTCAGTTGTTAAATTAGAGAAATTCGCCGGCGGGACACGAGGGTAAAACCGTAATTTCTCACTATCCGTGTACTGCACGTCAACGAAACCACTTCTACTCATCAAGATACAGTAAACAAGATTAATTGGTGCTAGAATCCAAAATTTTGGAGCAAGATTACATAGTTTTTACAACAGTAAAACCATAAGAGCAAAATTGTCTGAAATTTACATAACTTTTGGTCATTTTACCCATTTCCAGAATTCTCTACATAAACCCATCAGTTGCTGACCGACACTACTCATGGTCCTCTCCAAGCCTCCCACGCCACCATAAGTGAAGAAAAGAAGATAGAAAAAAAAAACAAGTCATCCTAGTCAACTATATACACAAAATTTCAACACAATTATAACTAGTAAATTTCAGTATTCTCTCTCCTTTACCTACCGATACTAAAATTTCATTGTATAAGCCACAATTCAAGGAGAAAGAGAGCCACAAAGTCTCGGTCAAGTGAGGTACATCCCTATCCTTTATGTTTCTTTGAATTTTAATGGTGTAAGAATGTTCATCTAAGCTAGCTAAGTGTGTCTATACCATTGGTTTTGACTAAATGGAACAAAATGAAATTATGCCATTAGAGGGAGGATTCGGCCATGGAGGGAAGCTAGGGAATTTATGTGGTTTCATGCATAAAAAGGATGCCACATGGATGATTAAGCATGGTAGATTAACATGGTAGTATTGAATTGTTAAGATTCCACCAATTCCTCATCATTCCACGTTTGGTCAACATAAAGGGACCATTATGCTTGGCTGATTTTGATGGTTTAAGGGTAGATTTAGACTGTAGGAATTACAAGGAGTTTGTCGGTATGCTCGGATTTAAAATTTGATGCAAAACAATCTGTTGACACCTGATCAGTGTACGACTGAGGACGATTATAGATTATGGCCATAAATTTGCTATGATGATTATTCTTCCCTACGGGAATCATAGCATGGTATATCTCGGGTGATGCCTTAGTCTCCATCATTTTATGAAATGAAAATGATGATTTGAATAAATGATGAGATTGAATGATATGTGATTAAATGAATGATGATTTTCCTAAACAGTTTAAGGTACTATATTGAGTACGATACTATTTACGATTTCAGTGATATATGTGATATGTGATATGTTTTCAAACGGAAAAGAGATTTACTAATCTAATATTTATTTTATGATTTAAATTCGAATATTAGATTATGTGATTAAATGTTTTACTTGATTGGAGTATTGATTTGAAATGAATATGAATCGTTGTGAGAAAGTGATTTATTTCAAAAATCAAGATTTACTCCCCATAGTCGCTTCTAGGTTCCGGGACAAGATAGGTATTTCAAAATATCTTTCTTACTCCATCCGAATCTCTAGCTGACTATAGTATCCTTCCTATTAGGGTCCCTAGTCCACCTATAGGAATTTAATGATTTTATAGCATATAGTTTTCATGATATCAAGTAGTACATACAACTCCTTTACTGAGTCGTAGTTTGCTCACTCCTTTATTTTTAACATCTACAGAGTATTTTTAGTGACTGCGTGATTAACATCTGAGGATTTATAGCTATGCTTTGAGTACCCTGAGGCAGTGTAGTACAGATCTTGGAGGTATAATTATTTATTTTATATGTTCAAGCTTACTTTACAGTACTACCGTATTGTATTATAAACAGGGGATGTAAACGAGAGATAAACTATGATATGTAAATATTTTACCAAATGGTAAATTATAGTTATAAATGTGTATTGTATAAAGGAAATAAGAAATAAAGACATTGCAAACAGCCCTACCTTTGTAAACTGTGTCGAAAAATGTAAAATACTATATATTCAATATGTGACAGATTATAGTATCCGTTCCTTCCAAGCTCATGTCTTATGTTATCGATTGTCATAAGTCATCATAGGCACATGTATAGGACACTTGCATATAGTTAATATGATTTCCGTTCTTTTATATGTGTTTCTTGCTGGGCTTAAAGCTCACCTTCCTCTTACTCATCCTCACAGATTCTCTTTAGTATACACAGTAGTTATTGCTTCAAGGTTAATTGAAGTGAACTATTAGAAGCTTAGTGTATAGAGTAAGAACGTATACGATACTTGTTATGCTTTTGTATTCAGGCAGTATGTGCACAGCCAATGTATTCATAGTTCGAGATGTAAATCATATATTGTATTGTCAAAGATGTCAAAGGAAACTAGTATGATGTGTTTTAAGTATGTTGATTTTTATACAATCTTATGTTAGGGTACTCTGGTTTACATTTTGATAGTATAATTGATATTCTCCATTAAGTGACTTATGACATAGAGATAGGCAGTGAATGAAAGTAATCGAATGAACTTACACTGACACGAACTGCAAACCAAATGGCAATGAATGTGAATGGAAATGATTGTATTGAAAAGGAAAATTAAAAGAAAAAGTCAGTCTGAAATTTCACGATTTCGGGCATGACATAATCCTTCCCTACACATAACTATACTCTTAAACCCATTTTTGTTTTTCGTAAACCAAAAATTGTCTTTTTAATAAAACTTAATTAATTTTGAGATTTTGTTAAAAAGACAAATATTTTTAGATGGTCAATCACACCTAATAAAAGGTGGCGACTTCCTGCTGTTGATGTTTTTAAAATCGTTGAGCAGTCAAATCCCTGGACGAAATTGTTATGATAGTCAATATAGGTATGTTTCGTATCATATGCCATTAGTCTCTAAATGATTGGGTCATGAAAAATTAAATCTCTATAACCTTTCATAACTGAATATAAATAAGTCATCAATAAGAAATCATGGAATATATTTAGACATTACTTTAAGGTACCCACCAAGAGATGTCCAAGGCCTTAATTATGTGCATGAATCATCAAAGTTGTTAATTTCAGAGTCTTGGTTGTAAAGAGTTAAGACTACCACGCAAGCCAATTGAAGATAGTTAAGAATGAGTCACACATACAAAAACATATGGCTCTCAAATCAAGCTACCTTAGCATCCAAACCTATTACTTAATCGCAATATGACCTTGTATTTAATATATAGTTCATTTCTAGTTTGAAAATGCCATTAAATAAGTGGACCTCAAAGTAACAAATCATACAAATAAAAGTTATTACATGATTGATACGCCAACAAGTTGAAATATTATTTTAAAATATGTGGAAAACAAAAATATATTTTATTTTATTTTATCTTTAAAAAAAATATGAATCCCCGAGGATAACATATCATGAAAATCGCAAGTAGCGATTCCTTGAAAATCTTTATGCGAGAAGAATTTACTGAATGTTACCAAAGTATTGGGATGTTCTGTGCAATTTATCGATATACGGATTCATTTTATTTTCATTAGTGATATAGCAAAAGTCCACTTACACTGGGCTAAGGCCCAAACACCAGAGAGTCCGCCACGTGACAGAAGCTTATTGGACCACATAGCGTTCAGCGAAAGATAGCCCAAGACAGCATGGGACCCCTCTTGCCATGATAGATGTCCAAATGTCTATCGCTCGAAACCTGTCGCCTGTACACGTGGCATGTATTTATCCTCCTGCGTGTGGCGACAGACTTCTCTCACTCTCATGTGTCACATCAATTTTACAGTCTCCCACCGACGACAGATTTCAACCATTCCCAAGACTGACAGTATTTGTGTTATGCGTGGAAACGAACTCTCATAAAAAAGACATAATCATCCTCAGGTAATTACTCTATAATATTCGCCTATAAATAGGCTTCAGGTACAATTTTATTCTCTAATTTTTAACTTTTGGCTTTTACGTTTCCCAAGATTCAAGAATCTTTGGTTGACTTAAGCATCGGAGTGCCTACGCAGGGAACTACCCCCTGCGTTCCTCTGACTTTTCTTGTTTTTACAGAAGCTTCCTGGAGACACGTAGAGATAAAAGACAGATATCAATGTCAGCAAGCATTTATTGTTGTTTTGTGCAATAACAATTGGCGCCATCTGTGGGAAATGTATTAAAAGCCAATCAAGACGTTCAAGATGGTGAGAACAAAATCAACTAATGTGAGAGCTGGAAGTGATGAGAACTCCGTGAGTTCTCCCGAACAACCGATTAGCCAAAGAACCCAGGAGAACAGAGAAGAATAGAGAATGATTGTAACCATGGTAGAATTTGAGGCTCTGAGGTGGCAAAGCGAGGAGACGACTTAAGCACTGAAAGCCATATTCAAGGGAGTTCTTCCGCAGTTGAATCTGCCGTCGGCTGTACAGAACCTCGTAGGAGAGACAAGTGATGGGGTGCCACATCAAGCAGCTAGGCGACAGACTAATCATGTGGCGATAGACCCCTCACTCCCACGAGAGGTGCCTCATGCAGGAGGTGTTCATGATTGGCAGGATGCGGCAGGGTTTGGATGTGGAAACCTTGCCGCACGGTCCTCACGAGAGTATGAGGTGACGACATAGCTTGGGCCCACGAAAGGCGTTAGGCAAAAGGGGACAGAGTGCTGGGTGACAGTGTGCCGAGGCTGCGGCAGGGTCTTCTGCCCATCACCATAGTGTGTTGAATTTTGCTGGTGCCAACTCAGAACATGGTATCGGAGGTGCTAGAAAGAATAGAGGCGATAACGAAAGCACTTGGAGAGCCGGGTCGGAATTTGACCCCACCTAGTACACACAGATGATGCGAGGAGGTGCTGCTCGGAGTAAAGGAAAAGAGATAATGGTTGAAGACCTGCCTGATTCATCACATGCTGAAGGGAATAGAAACCAACTTGCTCTTCCTGTGGACATGAAGAAGATGATAGAATAGGTGCTGGAAGAGAAGAAGTTGGTGTTCGCAGAAGAGAGCTAGAAGAGAAGGGTACCGTTTAGTGTGGCTATAATACAGAAGCCATTGTGTCCAAAGTTCAAGATGCCACAGATGACAGCATATTCGGGAAAATGGATCCCTATGATCATATGTAGAACTACAAGGCCCTCATGTCACTGCACGGATGGGAGGATGAGATAATGTGCAGGGCCTTTTCGCTTACTTTAATTGGGCATGCGATGAAATGGTTCAACAATTTGCCCGAAGAGTCCATTGTCTCCTTTGACCAGCTACGAGGTGAGTTCCTTAAGGTGTTTATGGTGAATAGCCAAAGGAAGAAGGAGCCAACTTATCTGCTTACCCTTAAACAAGGAGTTAAGGAGTCATTAAAAATTTATGTGGATCTATTTAGAGATGCCACTTTAGAGGTACGTGTTTTGCAAGTGGGGTAGCCATGGCAGCCATGTTACAGGGAACTAGATCTGAGAAGTTGCAGGAGTCCCTGTCATTGGATCAACCGACCACAATCTCATACTTATTTTCTCGAACAGATAAATATATCACCTAAGAAGAGGTAATGAAAATGGTGTCGAATAGGGAGTAGAGGGAAGGAAGGAAGCGAGGAAGAGAAGTCACTGAGGCATCTTTTAGTCAACCGAGAAAATCTGATAAAGCCATTACATTGAAATACACCACTTACACCCCGCTCACTGAATCTCGGACTTCGGTGTTAGCAGCTTTCGAAGGGTCAGGTCTCATACGGCTTCCAAAGAAGGCGTCAGGGAATCTTGGCCGTGACTTGGACTCATACTGTGATTACCACTCGATGCATGGGCATTCAATAGAGAAGTGTAGCAAAGCATCTAGTCAGTCGAATCCTAGTTGACAATGGGAGCTCAATGAACCTGATTTACTGAAACTGCTTTGAGAAAAAGAATATCTTAGAGGATAGGCTGAAGCCAATGCCTACACCTTTATATGGATTCTTTGGAGAAAAGGTAAAAGTAGTAGTGGCAGTTTAACTACTTGTCACATTGACGGAGAACTCGGGGAGCATTGTTCGTCAAGTAGTATTTATGGTGGTAAAGTCAACATCGGTGGCTTTTAATATGATACTCGGGTGACCGTTGCTGAATGACATGAGGGCAGTAGTGCACCCTTGTTATCTGTTAATGAAGTTCCCGACTCCTCACGGTGTTGGCCAAGTAAAGGGAGACCAAAAGAAGGCTAGGACGTGTAATATCACGTCCACCACGTGTAAGGGAATTCAGAGGAAGGAGACTCTTACGATCGAAGAACCACCTAAGCCAAATCCTAATGAGGAAATGGAAGCAGTCCGATTAGATGAAAAAGACGAAGAAAGAGTGGTATATGTGGGAAGCCAATTGCCTGAAAAAAGAAAAGAGGAGATAATCCAATGCTTGAAGGAAAATGCTGATGTATTTGCATGGACCCCAGCCGATATGCTTGGGATTGACCCCGAAGTTGCTTATCATCAGTTGAATATAGTTTCAGGAACAAAACCGATCAAGCAAAAGAAGAGAAATTTTGCTCTAGAAAGGCAGTAGGTCATAAACGAGGAGATCTCGAAGTTGTTGTAAGTGGGGTTTATTAGAAAAGTTAATTACCCCGAATGGTTGGCTAATGTTGTGATGGTGAAGAAAGTCAACGGAAAATGGAGAATGTGTGTGGACTTCACGGACTTGAACAAAGCTTGCCCTAAGGATTCGTATCCACTACCTCGAATTGATAAGTTGGTAGACGAAACTTGTGGATACGAATTACTTAGCTTCTTAGATGCTTTTTCGGGGTACAACCAAATCATGATGCATCCAGATGATGAGGAGAAGGTCTCATTCATTACTGATAACGGAACATATTGCTATCGGGTAATGCCTTTCTGTCTGAAGAATGCGGGAGCAACATATCAGCGCATGGTAAATAAGGTGTTTAAGAACTTGTTGGGTAACATCATGGAAGCGTATGTGGATGACATGATCATCAAAAGCCGAGAAGAAGAGTCACATGCCAAGAAAATGTTGAAGGTATTTAAGGTGTTGCGGCAGTATAAGATGAAGTTGAACCCCAACAAATGCTCATTCGGAGTGAAATCGAGAAAATTCTTGGGGTTCATGATCACTAATCAGGGAATAGAAGCTAATCTCGAGAAAGTTCAAGCCATTTTGGACATGAAGCCACCCAATACTGTTAGAGAAGTTCAAAGGCTAACAGGGAGGATATCAACTTTGAATCGCTTTTTGTCCAAATCAGTTGAAAGGAGTCTGTCGTTCTTTAAGGCAATAAAGATGGGAAAGAATTTCAAATGGATAGAAGAGTGTAATGATGCCTTTGAGAAATTAAAGGACTACCTGAAAGAGTTGTCACTATTGTCTCGACCACAACCTGGAGACCAACTCCTTATGTATCTCGGTGTAGGAGAGAAGGCCGTAAGCGCAGTCCTATTGATGAAGGAGGGAGACAAGGACTGTCTAATCTACTATGTGAGCAAAGTACTACTAGATGCCGAGACAAGGTACCCCTAGCAGAAAAGATAGTTTTATCATTGGTGATGGCGACTCGAAAGTTACGACTGTACTTCCAGGCTCACTTGGTGACTGTCTTAACAGATCAGCCTTTGAGACAAATACTATAGAAACAAAAACACTCAGGACATCTGACCAAATGGGCAATTGAGCTGAGTGAATACGACATACACTTTCAGCCCCGTCAAGCGATAAAGTGGCAAGCATTGACAAATTTTATTGTAGAATGCTCCGACCAGGAGGCCCAAGAAGAAACAGAATTACTTTAGTGGAAGTTATTTATAGATGGGGCTCGCAGTATGGATGGTAGTGGAGCTAAAATTGTGCTAACTTCGCCTAAAGGGGAAACCTATGAGTATTCCCTAAGCTTTGATTTTCCAAGCTCGAATAATGTAGCTGAGTATAAAGCCTTGATAGCCGAAATGAAACTTGCCGAGAAGTTAGAAATTAGCAACTTAATGGCTCATAGTGATTCACAGTTGGTGGTGAATCAATTCCATTGCGAATATGAGGCACAAAAGCCAATCTTAGTACCTTACTTGTAGAAAGTCGAGCTATTAGCGTGGTCGTTCAAGAACTTCTAGTTAACACAGATAAATCGGACTGAAAATAGTCATGCAAATGCCCTTTCAAAATTATCATCCTCTCGAAGAGTGAAAGGAGGAGTAGTGAAGGTCGAATGTTTAGCCAAGCCGAGTACTGAAGAAGAGGAAGTATGTGAAGTAGAGATCAGGAGTGATTGGAGAAGCCTGATCAAAGACTACATTTTGGAGGACAAACTCCCCACTGACAAAGATGAAGCTCGAAGGCTAAAATTGCAAAGTGCCAAGTTTACCGTGGTAAACGGAGAACTCTACAAGCGCAGATTTACTATGCCCTTGCTAAAATGCTTAGGGCCTCAACAAGCTGAATATACCTTAGTTGAAGTTCACGAGAGCATATGTGGTGAACACTTAGGGGCTCGAGCCTTGGCCACGAAGATATTACATACAGGTTTCTATTGGCCGACACTGAAAAGAGATGCCATTGAGAAGGTACAAAGATCTGAAAAGTGCCAGAAATTCGCTCTTATAGCTTCTACGCCGGTCTCAACCCTTCAGATCACCCTTCAACCAACGCCATTTGCGCAATGGGGGCTAGACATATTGGGACCTTTTCCCTTGGGCATAAGCCAAAGGAAATATTTACTGGTAGCCATAGACTACTTCACAAAGTGGATAGAGGCGGAGCCTTTGGCTACAATTTTTGAAAAAAAGGTGGAGGCAATCGTATGGAAAGATATTATTTGCCACTTTGGAATCCCTCTGGTGCTAAATGTCGATCATAGGAAATAATTCGATTGTGACCGAACAATTCGAGAGTTTTGTAAAGGCCTGAGTATCCAGCTAAGAATATCTTTTGTATATTACCTTTAAGCCAATGGGCATGCCGAAGTCAGTAACCGAACTATACTGCACTGTTTGAAAACCAGACTGGACAAGGCAAAAAGAGCATGGGTAGATGAACTCCCGAGTATCCTATGGGCAAACAGAACGACAAGCAAGGTGTCGACAAGAGAAACACCATTCAATCTGGTGTACAGAACTGAGGCCCTCATCCGGTTGAAATCGAAGCTGGATTACCTAGGCTGATCCCTTATGATCAAGAAATTCACTTTCAAGGGCTTAGAGAAAACCTTGATCTGATAGATGAATTAAGGGACACAGGGAAGATAAAGTTGGCCGCCTACCAACAACGAGTAGCCGCTTATTATAATGCTTGAGTTAAGAGCAGAGAATTACAGGAAGGAGACTTGGTACTGAGAAAGTTAGCCATCACAAATGCTCATAGAGAAGATGGTAAACTCCGGGCCAATTAGGAATGGCCCTACAAAATTAGAAGGATGATTGGGCCGAGCACATGCATTCTAGAAACTTTGTAAGGAAAAAGGATCTCGAAGACTTGGAATGCCAATCTCCTTAAGTTGTACTGGTAATAAAAGCATTGTACTTTTCTCTTTTATTGATTGTTATTCTTATTTCTCCATCTATTCCAATATTTCATAATTATCATTGCTTTGTTATCATTTGGTTTTTGAATAAAGGCCAGTTATTCATATTCTCATTTTCTAATGCAACATATTAGTTGGTATATGTGTTACAGGAATAGAAATGATTGAGGCAAAAACTGGCCAAACATAAGTCTCTAAGCATAAAAGGGTGCGAGACGGGCAAACATAAGTCCCTAAGCACAAAAGGGTGCGAGACGGGCAAAACATAAGTTCCTAAACACAAAAGAGTGCGAGATGGGAAAACATAAGTCCCTAGGCACAAAAGGGTGCGAGACGGCCAAACATAAGTCCCTAAGCATAAAAGGGTGTGAGACGGGCAAACATAAGTCCCTGAGCGAAAAATGCGCGAAAGGGGCAACCCAAATGTACAAGTCCTTAAGCGGAAAAAGCGCAAAAGGGGCAACCCAAATGTACAAGTCCTTAAGCGGAAAAAGCGCAAAAGGGGCAACCCAAATGTACAAGTCCTTAAGCGGAAAAAGCGCAAGATAGGCACAACGCTCAAGCAAAAAGTTCTTCTTTGGACAAGAAAAGTAACATTGTCTTAAAGAAAAACTTGGGAGCAATACCATATGAAAGATAAAAGGTACGTTGTGAAAGCGCATAATTGCTTTATTGATAAAATACTTTTGTGTTGCAGCACTTTGACATACTCACATGGTTATAACTACAACATGTTGAAATTTGAATGAGTATGATGATACAACATAGCATACATACAAAGAAAAGAAGCAGAACACAAAACGGAATTGTACCTTTCATTAAAAGTAAATGAATCATTTACAACTATGCATCGTTTGTACTAGTTACAATCGGAATGAAAAACAAAGTAAAAGTAGAAAAAGATCCTCGCTAGTCTATCGAGATGATTGAGTCAGCCGATAGAGAAGGCGTTGGGTCAGCACCAGGATCTTAGGGAGCCAGAGGAGCCATTTCAGAAGAGGGAGCGTCGCTCGAAGGCTCTAGGATATCAACAGCTATGAAGTCTAAGGCAGGATCAACGGCAGTAGAATCAGAGAGTTGGAGCTCGTCGCCTATATGCCTCGATAGGTTTGAATTGATCGCATGCCTCAACAAGTTAAGGCTGATTGCGCACCTCAACAGGCCTAAGCTGATCACATACCTCAGTGGACCCGGGCTAACTATGTGGCTGTCGAGGAGGCCACAGACCCTTGAGGTTATCTAGGTCGTCCACGGCCCCTTCCTCTAAGTAATCCTCTGGGCCTTGTGAGTCGGGCTCATACTTAGTCCAAGGAGGAGCATCATAGTACTGGGCCTCTTTGGTAAAAAGTAGCTCGGGGAAGGTCTCATTAGGCCTCTTCTTCTCTAGCCAAGTACGAGCCAAGTAAAAGCCATACTTGACGAATCTCACCGCAAAGTCTTGCTTCTTTTCAAAGCAATGTTGAGACACGCGGTATTCACGAACGGCTTCGGCTCGGACCTCCTTTTGCCGGTCTAGTACATTTTGCAGTTCGTCGATGGCCTCATCCCGTTGTGACCTCGTGACCTCAAAATCATGTATTGCCTTATTGTAAGCCTCCTGATATCCATGAAGGGATGCCACCTTCGTTCTTCTCTCAACTTCTGATCGAGGTCTGCTTTCTACTTCTTCAGCTCTTCTACTCTGCTGGGATATGGACGAAGTTGGTTAACCTCATTCTAAAGCTCCATATACTTCTCTCGAAGCTCACACAAAACTTTCTTAGCCTGCTCCCTAAGAGTCTTGTGTCGTGCAGTAATGGCCACTGTCTGTTGAGCCGCTTGACAAAACAAAAAGAAAATAACTCAAAAACCTAAAAAAGAAGTTAAAAAGACCGTATCATTATCGAAGAAAGGCGACGCTCTCACCTTCATTATGAGGTAATCAGCGTTATTTTTAGCCTCTGGGAGATTCTTGAAGAGTTCTTTCTCGTCGCGAGGAAGGATGGTACTCCAAGCTAGGCGAGAAGCTACCCCTGGCTCCTCGATGCTATCATTATCATTGACACCAGGGTAGGTCTGAAAGTCATCCCCATCGATAACGACCCCCCCGTCTACTTGATATTGCCTAAGGGTAGGATCGACCATCTTAGGTAAAATTGGCCTCACAGGCATCAAGTCTTCGATGATTAATCTCTTTCAGTATTTACAATGAGGCCTGAGAGGAGCTAACCTATTCTCAGCGGAACTAGGATCACCTTCTTGGCGGGTGGACTCACTCTATTGTGACCTCGAGCTCTCATGATAGTCCAAGCTACTATCACGAACAAGGTGCCTCTTTCGCTTGCTTCTTCCGACCTCTTACGTAGGCCGACTGGGTTCGCCAATGGCTCGAGGAGGAGGAGTAGGAGCGCGAGGATGTCCAGAAGTGGATGCCTCAACCCGAGGCTGTTGTTGAGGAGGAGGAAGTGCTCTGGCAAACACAGTGGTCTCCCTTCTACGCATAGCTGCTTGAAACTTCATATCTGCATAACATAAGGGGAAGGAGTTAGCAAATCAAGTCTAAAAATACTGCACACACGTATGCAGAAGTAAAGAGAATTGAAAATCTATAAAATCACTAAAATCCTCTAAGTTAGCTAGATTTTTGTCCAAAGGAAAGTCATGGAAAGGACTCCCAAAGCGTCACCTTAATTCCATTCGAGGTCTTCCTCAAAAAAATCACTGGCATCCGCGACCCCAAGTGTTTTGCCCCAGAGTCTAAAGAAGATTCATCTACAAGACGACCCACGAGGTTAGTTGTTTCAGTTACAGGAACCACGGGCGGATGGCTGGAACTAGAACCGGGAACATGCGAGCTTGAGGGAAGGTTCGATGGAGTAGCAAAAGTCCCAGGAATAATCCTGCTTACTCCCCAACCAGTGGCTGTAATGTTCTCGGGGGTTAAAAGGGAGAACAAATTCCACTCCCCGGTAGAACAGATAAGCCGAATAGGCTCGCCAAAATGGCCTTTTAAGGAATCTAAGCTAAATCTTTCTGAACGCTTCGAGTGGTCGCTAGTGTCACAGTTCCATCTAGTGCGGATTCTCAAATCACTTGGAATCTCAACAACCACCCACTCGCTT
This sequence comes from Heritiera littoralis, assembly GCA_031772115.1. Taxonomy (NCBI): domain Eukaryota; kingdom Viridiplantae; phylum Streptophyta; class Magnoliopsida; order Malvales; family Malvaceae; genus Heritiera; species Heritiera littoralis. Next base: position 1,207,364 of record JAPDPK010000058.1, read on the forward strand.
TCGAAATTATGCAATTTATTAGGAAGATCCGAAAATATTTTATTGTGAAACCCGTCAACTTTCCAACCTTTGAAGATAGAATGTAACTAGTCCTTTTAGCCCGCAAACTCTAAAAAAGGCATTCAGAAAGGGGAGGATAGGAACAATGCCTAAACTATGGCATACTACCGAAAACCTACTAATTGAGCCCAAGCGTGAGGATGAAGTTGACATGGGACTATGTCTTTATACCTAAGGAATGATATACCAAACTGCGGTAATGGAAAACGAAAGGCGAAGACTAAAGACGCCTTATGTACAGCCATGCCAGTCCTGACCAAATCAGGTGAAGGTTCCCTATTGGTGGGAAGTCTATATTGGTAACCGAAAGGAAAGGAAAAACGGGTGTTGATCTATTCTAAATCTGCGATTGATAACTTACACTCAATGCCGCCTTTTCTCAATATCTTACCTACGCGTTGAGAAGACATGGTAGAGGCTCAAATGCGAGATGAAACAAGTAAACAGGTGGCATGCGGTAGACCTAAGGGTTTGCGAGAGACCTAAGTACGCGGGAGACCTAAGCACTATGCGAGAGACTTAAGGCAAGATCGAGAGATAACAAAATGAAAGTGACAGAGGGTACACTTACTGCGACAGTGATGAGAGAGAAGCTTCCATGTGAGGGCGAAAGACTATATGATATGGTAGACTGTGTTTGTAGGAGAGCTAAAAACGTGCGGCAGAGTGCTAGTACAAAGGTTTTCCTTACTCAATCTCGTCGGACTCCTGCTGCTTTTATAGTTGTGACAGGGAATACCAAACATTGTGCCAGATAACACCTCTCGCAGAACTGGACTTTTTTCACATGCAAAAAATACTAGAAAAACAACAAAAAATAAGGAAAAGACTACAATGTCCCATATCTAAGTATTTATACTTGGAAAAATCCAATAAGAGAGTAGAAAGCAATTGATATAGCAAAAGTCCACTTACACTGGGCTAAGGCCCAAACATTAGAGAATCCGCCACGTGACAGAAGCTTATTGGACCACGTGGCGTTCAGCGAGAGATAGCCCAAGATAGCATAGGACCCCTCTCGCATGCAGCAGGGCCTCTGTCACCACGAATTTGTCCAAATGTCTATCGCCCGAAACCTGTCGTCTGTACACGTGGCACGTATTTATCCTCCCGCGTGTGGCGACAGACTTCTCCCACTCTCATGTGTCGCATCAACTTTATAGTCTCCCGCCGGCGACAAATTTCCACCATTCCCGAGACTGACAGTATTTGTGTTATACATGGAAACGAACTCTAATCAAAAAGACGTAATCATCCCCAAGTAATTACTCTATAATATTTGCCTATAAATAGGCTTCAGGTACAATTTTATTCTCTAATTTTTAACGTCTAGCTTTTATGTTTCCCAAGATTCAAGAATTTTTGATTGACTTAAGCATCGGAGTGCCTACGCAAGGGACCACCCCCCGTGTTCCTCTGACTTTTTTTGTTTTTACAGGAGATTCCTGGAGACACGTGGAGAGAAAAGACAGATATCGACGTCAGCAGCATTTATTGTTGTTTTGTGCAACAACAATTAGAAATAGCAATGTTTTTTTATATATAAAAATTGTTAATGAAATAAATGGGAAACAATACAGTAATGGTAAATAAAAATAAGATAATGAGTACATATATCATACATTAAATATCTTGTTTTCTATTGTAAAAAAAAAATCTTGTTTTCTATAAAAATAAACATGATTTGAAGTTCTGATGATGTGATGTTACGAAAATCACAAGTAGTGATTTCTAACTGATCCCTAAGTGAGAGAAGTCCACTAAATATTACCAGTATATTGGAATTTCAATAATTTAAATTTTTGTTAAGAATGAAGATGAATTTTTAAAAAATAATCGAAACAAATAAAAATTAATAATAGCGTTTAAATTTAATTAATATATTTTTTTATGATGGGATGTGATGAAATTCACAATTAGTAATTTCCGACTGATCTTTAGGTGAGAGAAGTTCACTAATTATTACCTACGTATTAGAGTATTTAATGCGATTTTTCAATAATTTAAATTTCATTTAAAAATAAAAATGAATAATTTTTTTATAAAAAAATCAAACAAAGAAAAGTTAATAATAAAGTTTAAATATAATTAAATATTGTTCTAATGATGAGATGTTATGAAATTAACAAGTAGTGATTTCAATTAATCTCTAGGTAAGAGGGGTTCACTAATTATTATGAGGGTATTGGAATATTTAGGTGATTCTTCAATAATGTGGGTTTTTATTTACAATAAATAAATAAATTGAGTTTTTATAAAAAATAAAAATTGCATGTGCATCATTTATTAAATTTTTGAATCATATGCATCCATATTAATTTTCGAAATGAGTACGAATCTTCTGAGGATGAGATTTTATAAAAGTTGCAAATAACGATTCTTAATAAATCTTTAGGTAAGGAAATTATTTGAAACACTACTAAAGTATTAGAGTACTTCGATATAATCTTTCAATATAAAATATTCTCATTTATTTCAAAAAAATATTAAGAGCTAGCCTTTTTAAAAGAAGTTTTTATAAAAAAATAAAATGATTTTAGAAAATGAACTTAATTATAATAAAATGGGAATTACTTTTAAATGTTAAATTAAGACAATTTCATTAAAATCAAAAGATAATATGTGATTAAAATGGTACCTTTTTTTTAACGGGAGTCGAGATGTGTTAATCCTTCTCCACACGTAACTGTACTCCCAAACCCATTTTTTGTTTTTCGCAAACCAAAAATTGTGTTTTTAATAAAACTTGATTAATTTTGAAATTTTGTTAAAAAATTAATATTTTTAGATGACCAATCACACCTAATAAAAAAGATTGATAGCGACTCCCTATTTTTAATACTTTCAAAATAGTCGAGTAGTTGAATTTTCAAACGAAATTGTTATGATAGTCAATATAGTCACGTTTTATATCATATGCCTTTAGTCTCTAAACGACTGGGTCACGAAAAATCAAATCTCTGTAACCTTTCATAACTAATGATAAACAAGTCATCAATAAGAAATCATGGAATATACTTAGACATTACTTCAAGGTACCCACCAAGAGATGTCCAAGGCCTGAATTATGTGCATGAATCGTCATAGTTGTCAATTTCAGAGTCTCCGTTATAGAGAGTTAAGACTACCACGCAAACCCATTGAAGATTGTAAGAATGAATCACACATACAAAAACATATGGCTCTCAAATCAAGCTACCCTAGCATCCAAACCAATTACTTAATCGCAATATGACCTTGCATTTAATATATAATTCATTTCTAGTTTGAAAATGCCAGTAAATAAGTGGACCTCAAAGTAATAAATCATACAAATAAAAGTAATTACATGATTGATGCGCCAACAAATTGAAATATAATTAATTCTGATGTGGACTAGGTCAATTATTACTGGGCTTTTCTATAAGTCAAGTTGAAGACCATTGAGCAAAATGATAATCTAAGCCCAAGAGGAAAGAGGACTCAGAAGGCCTATAAATGATCTACTGGGTTATTATTTAAGTTGTGGGGCTTAAAAGTAATTACGCGCAAAACAACTCTTATAAATAGGTCACAGGTATCATTCTTAAACCCTAAGCTCTATTTGCCTACTGAAACCCTGTCTGACTTAAGCATCGGAGTGCGCGTGCAGGGGAAAACCCCTGCGCCCTCTGATGGTTTTCTATTTTGCAGAACTTTTCTAGAGACACGTGGAGAAAGAAGACAATATCAACGTCAGTAATCAATCATTATTGTTTTGGGCTACAACAATTGGCGCCGTCTGCGAGAAACAAACAAAAAGCCAAGTATAGAATTCTGTGATAGGGCGCGGGAGACCTATTACCTGCGGAAGACCTATTAAAAAACAATAAAATATATATACACACGCAACAAAAACAGTCTGTCGCACGGAAGGTTTCAGGTTACAGACTACAATCACACGCAAGGTTTCATGCGACAGAGCAAAATCGCGCGCCCACAGCTTGCGACAGGAACTCTATCGCAAGATAGCGAGAGGCACGCGGAGGCTGGCTATCGCATGCGACAGGCTTTTTGGCGACAGAGTACAAAGGAGTAGGCGAGAAACAGTATTTAGGCGAGAGACTGTCTCTCGCATTCGACAGGCATTGGGCGAGAGATAGGTTCTCGCACGCCACAAGCTTTGGTATTATTATTGATTGATATTGATGAGAAAGGGGCGCATTTGAGTTAATGATGACTTACCTTTGTTAAATAAAAAAAAAAGCTTTGGTCTTCATTGTTTGAAGAAATTATTAAACAACATTAAAGTCATTATTTTGAATTTAATAATATTTCTACGTGACGTAAGCCATCATCATCAAAATTTCATAAACCACTTTTAATTGGTTTTTTTTTAGTCAAAGAAGGACCATTTATTGTTGGCTTTGAACAGCGGGAAAAAGAAAGCAACTACCTCAATAAACGGACGTTAATCAAAATCGTTTGGGACTCTTCGTGAATACTCTTTGTGCGAGAGATGCATGCGGCAGAGTATTCACTTGACAGTGTCGCGCACGAAAGCCATGAAATTCTTTTGCAGGAGAATAGTCTGTCGCGGGTAAGATGCAAGCGACAGACTATTTCACGCGACAAAACAAATCCGTCTTGGGTAAGATGCATGCGACAGACTATTCACTCGACAGAATAGTCTATCGCGCGCGAAAGCCATGCAACAGATTGTTTTATGCGACAGAATAGTCTGTCGCGGGTAAGGTGCAGGCGACAGACTATTTCACGCGACAAAATAGTCTGTCGCAGGTAAGGTGCATACGGTAGACTATTCACGTGAAAGAACAGTCCGTTGCATGCAAGGCTCATGTGACAAAGCAATTTGCACAACCACAACCCACGCGGCAGACCACTCAGCCGCAAGCATATGAGAGCGTCAACATGCAGTCTACTTTGCCGCTATCTCGCACAAAGTCAACACAGCAGGCCACTTTGTTGCAAGCTTGCGTAAGGTCCACGTGCATGCCACTCTGCCGCAAGGAGGTGCACACAAATAATGCAAAAATTATTTTGCACAGCACGTGACTCGAACACGGGCTACCCAAGATAGCAAACCGGCACATGAACGGCAAAGCGGGCAGGCAATGATTCCAGCACACTACATCTCCCTCAGGCGAGAAAAGAGTTCCCATGCGCGATAGGCCTTGGATGAGATAGGAGCTCCCACATGCGATAGGCTCGTTTATCGCACCTGAGCTCACCTGGTATAGGATGGGCGAGCAGGACCATGCGGCAGGATCCTTTTGGTGAGAGATAGCCACTCACGCATGCAAGGGAGGTAAGGTACCGCACGAAGAGCACACGCAGGCGTTTATATGGCAAGCATGTTACATCGTAGGCCTTCAATTAAAGATTATGGCTCGTCTATCGACAGCCAAAACAAGTAAGCACAGTTAACGCGACACGAGTTTTAGCGAAAGAGTAGGTCATAAGGATAAACACCGCACATACGCGACAGTCTTGGGTAGTAAAGAGATGATGACGAGCACGACTTGTAGAGTAAAAGATCGCAAAAACAGCTAATGTATGACAGGCACCACCGCAACAGAAGGGCTCCTACAACGACAGGTCAATTCGTCGTACGCAAGGCGGTAGCCAAATACACGAGCATTGATCCCAAGTTGCATGCTGGCCCAGTAAGTAAAAGGTAATGGTGAGTACATTCGACAAGTTATATTACGATAAAGCAGTTCGTCCTATGCAACAGCCATACGGGCGAGAAAAAGTCATACAGCAAGCATTCTAGGTGAATGAATGACCCTCGTGAGCCCAGCCTTCCGCACACAAGGTGTGAAGCAATGCTGATGAATATAGTGTCATGTGATGAACACAAGACCACTGCAGCAGACACTTTCGACTATTGAGTGGCATATAGCGATTGCATGACCAACGCCACAGCCCAGCCTCTGCAACAGGCACGCTTGGTAAAGCACGTGTCAAGGCACAAGAAACGATCTAAATGGGCAAGCAAGGAACAGGTTGAAGGGTTTGGTAGAGGTGTGTGCACAATGTTAGATGAGCTCGCCCAGGAAAGGAAAAAACTGAACTAAGGGCTCGAAATGAGTGAACGTAAATCCAGGGGAGCTCTATTGGGCAGGCCCCAACCAAAGACCTCAGGGAACACGCTAGAACTCCAAATGCCCGCTCGTGTTCGCCTAGATGCGTAAGAACATAGACGAGCGGCAAAAACTAGGCAAGGCACAAAAGGTCAGACGAGCTAGTGGCCACCACGCGAGTACGATTGTGAATGATGAGTAAGAATACAGCCATCCTAAGACCCAAGCAAGCAAGCCCTTGTCAACCGATATAGGAACTCGCCTAGGACAGAGAACTCTATGGGCAAGCCATTTTGTGTGGCCAAATCGAAAAAGGATTAGGCAACTCTGTACATCATCAAGCACGAAGCTCGAGAAAAAGTCCATCTTTGAACAGGAATGACAACACTGTTTCAAAGAAGAACTTGGGGAGCTATATGGTGCAAAGGTACGCTAAATACTATAAAAGTAAAGGTATCGTGCCACAAAAAATGGAAAGACAAATGAAAAGAAAGAAAAAGCTGAGGCGACGACCAGTCACATATTTAGTGGCAGGTAGTGATCTCTGGCGGTAGAATACAAGAAATGGGCTACAGCCCTGCCTATTGCCCAAAAGTTCCCCGGTGATTGAGTACACAGAATGGGCAAAGCCCAGCCTGTCACCTGAAAGATCTCTGGCGGCAGAGTACAAGGAATGGGCAACAACCATGTCCTCAAATGGGCGAGCACAGACACGCACATGACAAATTTTGGCGACAAGGTTCCACGTGGCAGACTCTTTCTGCGAGAGGTGGCTCACGTGTGCGACAGTGAAAATGGCGAGAAAGAGGGACCACTATTGAAGATCTCACAAAGATGCCACTCTTTTGAATAGTCAGTTGCATGCAAGACGTTATGCAACAGAACAATCTGTCGCTCGAAAGGTGCTTGCTACACTGCAAATTTGCGTGACTACAAGCATGCAACAGGCATTCTGTCCCAAGCTAGCTCAGGGCTACGCGACAGAGCAGTTTGCACAACTATAGGCATGCGACACGACTCGAACATGGGCAACCTTATCTTCTTCGTTGTCAAATTGAACTTCAAAGCCAAGAAGAGTGACAGGCCTTGTACAAGACAAGAGCTCCCGCACGCAATAGGTCTTTGGCGAGAGAGGAGCTCCCGCGCGCGACAGACCCTGAGCGAGACATGGGCTCCCGCACGCGACAGGCCTTGAGCGAGACAATGGCTTCTGCACGCGACAAGCCTTGGGCGACAGGGTAGCTTCCACGCGCAACAAGCCTTGGATGAGATAGGGTCGACAGGCCTTGTGCGACAAGGCAGCTCCCACGTGCAACAAGCCTTGGATGAGATAGAGCTCTCGCACGCGACAAGCTCCCCACTTTGATAAAATGACAGCAAAGAAAACTCGGTGAACATAGCACCCATAGGCAAGATTCCCCCGTTAGCACAATGCAAGCGAGCAAAGAACACCCGAGTCATGCCTTTCAGCAATGGCTATCAATGCTGGCAAGCACGGAATCCAAACTATTGGTTCTCCCTTTAGAAAAAACTTTGTCGAGCACATTTAAATTTGACAATCCAAGCACACGCCTAAGTACGGGATCTGAGCGGAATGATCTAGAATCTTCTAGACCTAATGCGTGCACTAATCCGACAGAATGTCAAAAAGCTTCCTTCGACCCATCTGTCGATCATCTGACACATAAGCTTTCAAGAACTGCTCTAGCAACCATCTAGAAGTGGCTTAAGAGCCACACACTTGGCCTATTGACAACCACACATGTGAAAGAGGGTTTGTCTATATAAAGGGTGTGTCGGCTTCGTGAGTCCTTTAAACAAGACAAGGATGTGCCAGCTTAGGGCGTCGAGATCAAAGCTGTGAGAACCAAACCTGCCAGATGGGAAGATGCTGCATCAGCACTAGGATCTTGGGGAGCCAGAGGAGCTATTTCAGAAGTAGGAGCATCGCTCGAGGGCCCGGCCACAGCTGCAGAGTCTGGCTAGGGATCAATGGCAGTAGATCAAAAAATTGGAGTTCGTCACCATCTAACCTTTGCAGTGACTCGATAGGCTCAGGCTGATCGCCTGCTTCGACATGTTCAGGCTCATTATGCACTTCGATAGGCCTAGGCTGGTCACGAACCTCAGTAGCCCCAGGCTGATTGCGCGGCTGTTGAGGAAGCCATAAACCTTCGAGTTTATCTAGGTCATCCATGGCTCCATCCTCTAAATAATCGTTCAGACCTTGTGAGTCGGACTCATCCTTGGTCTCAGGAGGATGCCTCATTAGTATTGATATTGATAACAAGAAATGAGAACTAGTTACTGATGAGTTAGAAAAAGCACGTGGGAGACATATGAGCGCAGCCAATTGCTTGGATGCAAGGTCAGCGAAGTCCCTTGCACATTGTTATAGTGTTCACCGACCAAGCAAGGACGCATGGGCGGTAGCAGATTTAAGGTACTCTCATATATTATGCTTGTGATTTTCTTGTCTATTCTAATAGTTGTGATCGTATTAGGCAGGTGTCCAAAGGAGGCACTAGCCACTGTCCTGTAAGGCAGCAAGCCAGGGAGAGCTTAGTTCGAATAGTCGGATCAGAAACAACTTGTGGTAAGCTCGCGAAGGTAGATTGCTGGTTCTTATGAGCAAAGAACCAAGATGCGACTTAACGCCACTCCATGATTAACAGCCGAATGTCCAAGCAATTGCACTTTACAGACTCTACAAAGACAAAGACTTGGAATTGTACTAGCGGTAAAAACTTGTTGTTATTATTTTAACATTTGCTGCAATTATGTTCTTACTTGTTCCATTTGATTGGAAATACTACATTATGAAACGAAAGGCCAGTTATTTTTATTTCTACTATGATAATCCTCCATGTTTGATAGACATGTTGCAGGAATAGAAGAAGACGCGAGACGGGCACAAATAAGTCCCTAAGCGAAAAATGCGCGAGACGGGCAAAAATAAGTCCCTAAGCAAGAAAATTCAGAAGTCCCTAAGCAAAAAATGCGCGAGACAGGCAAAAATAAGTCCCTAAGCGAAAAATGCGCAAAACGGGCACAAATAAGACCTTAAGCGTGAAGAAGACGCGAGACAGGCACATATAAGTCCCTAAGCGAAAAATGCGCGAGACGGGCAAAAATAAGTCCCTAAGCGAGAAGATATACAAGACGGGCACAAATAAGTCCCTAAGCGAAAAATGCGCGAGACGGGCAAAAATAAGTCCCTAAGCAAGAAAATTCAAAAGTCCCTAAGCGAAAAATGCGCGAGATGGGCAAACAAAAAGTCTCTAAGCGAAAAGTGCGCGAGACGAGCAAACAAAAAGTCCCTAAGCGAAAAGTGTGCGAGACAGGTAAATAAAAGTCCCTAAGCGAAAAATGCGCGAGACGGGTAAATCAAAAGTCCCTAAGCACAAAAGGGTGCGAGACGGGCAAAAATAAGTCTCTAAACGAGGTATGTTACAATTTTATCAGATTACATTTAATGTATTATGTTGGCATCTCGGATATAAATGATATTATATTCTAACAAGTCCTTAAGCGGATAGTACACAAGACAGGACCAACAAGTCAAAGTTCTTCTTTGGACACAAAAAGTCGCAAAGAAAAACTTGGGGAGCACACAATATGCAGGCTGTGAGGTATGTTATGAGGTATGTCACAATTTATCATTGGATATGTGCTGCAATTGGTTGACAAATTACATTTAACATTTTATGTTGGCATTTCAGATATAAATAATGTTACGAGGTATGTCACAATTTATCATTGGATATATGCTGCAATTGGTTGACAAATTACATTTAACATTTTATGTTGGCATTTCGGATATAAATAATGTTATAGTCTTATCAATTCTAAAAGTCCCTAAGCGAAAATGCGCGAGACGGGCAAACAAAAAGTCCCTAAGCGAAAAATGCGCGAGATGGGCAAATTGTGAAATCCTCAAGCAATAAAGTGTACGGATAAATGCGATACCCAAGTACGAATTCTTCTTTAGATGTAAGTGCTTCATAAGAAGAGCTGGGAGCACTATAGATTAACTTCTGCATTAAAAGGAATATCGAAACTAATAGCCACTCATGCATATGCGTCCCGAGGTGCTATAATGTCAAGAGCTTAATCCTTAAGAAAATTAGTCTTTGGATTATATAAATCTTCGTCCAAGCTTGTGAGAACCTTGACCATCTCGAGTCGACAAAAAGGCTTCTAAGAGCTGGTAAGATCAGATAAATCTTTACAAGTGCCTATCCTCAGAAAAGGTTCCAAATTCTCAACATCTGGATCGAGCTTCAACCAATCAAAAGCATGCCGAGCACAAACCACATCTGATGAAACCAGATAAGAACATATGCATCCGCTTATGGCACTTCTTGACGATGTGCCCTCATGGCCTTAACCCAAATTCGGTTTTCTTCCTCTTGGCTAATGGAAGGCACTTGACAAAAGAAATGATGACACGAAGTCGTTTCTACTACAAATAATAATGAAGTTCACTAGTTAAGCCCTCAAGTGAAGATGAAAAGATTCTTGTGATAATCCCAGGAAAAGGGCAGCAAAAGAATTTGAAAAGCCCATTCTTTATATACTCTTTCACAAGGTAAACCTTGTAAAAGAGTGGGAAGCAATTGATGTGGACTAGGTCAATTATTACTGGGCTTTTCTATAAGTCAAGTTGAAGACCATTGAGCAAAATGATAGTCTAAGCCCAAGAGGAAAGAAGACTCAGAAGGCTCATAAATGATCCACTGGGTTATTATTTAAGCTGTGGGGCTTAAAGGTAATTACGCGTAAAACAACTTTTATAAATAGGTCACAGGTATCATTCTTAAACCCTAAGCTCTATTTGCCTACTGAAACCCTGTCTGACTTAAGCATCGGAGTGCGTGCGCAGGGGAAAACCCCTACGCCAATTGATGGTTTTCTATTTTGCAGAACTTTTCTGGAGACACGTGGAGAAAGAAGACAATATCAACGTCAGTAATCAATCATTGTTGTTTTGGGCTACAACAAATTCAATTCTGAAATCTGAACTTGGATTCAAGAATTAAAACCTTAAGTGGGATTATCTTAAAAAGAAGGACAACACATCTTTAAGAAAAAAATGTTGTCATATCTCTAATTGTGTGGACTAATTAAGTATAATTATTATCATATAATTTATTTAGTAGTATAATTTATATATATAGTGTGATCATAATTGTATATAATATAAATATATTATACATGTATTTATCCTTAATAGGACGGATATAATATATGATCCAAAATATGGGAGGTCCCTACTGCTAGCACTAATATATAAATGGTGGCCCATTAACCATTTGTGTGTGTGTGAGGGTGAATAGCAGTAGCCCTTCTCCCATTTCTCTCCCGATTCTCCTCTTCCTCACCATCATCTCCTCTCTTCCTTTTTACAGGCTACCATAGCAAACCCAACCAACACTAGCGAACCTTCGACGGAGCACTGGCGGCACCTCCTCCCCATGGCAGCTTCGACAGTGGCGGCAATGGTGATGAAAATGGTGGGTTTTTTGTCTCAACCCACCAAAGGTCAGATTTCTCCTCTTGTTATTGTGCTAATGGGCTTTGTGGACGATTTGGTTCTAACAAAAAATTCTGAGGTGAAATAGGTATCTTGAAGCTGCAAAATATTAAATAGAAGACTTAAGGTTGCAGAAATGAATTATTAATATCATCTCACACCCTCCACCAGGCTTGGGTTAAGTCAATTATAGAAGCAAAAGAAGTGTAATCTGGACAACGAAAGATAGCAGAGAGGCTGCGGATGGAACGGTAGCCGTAGGAGGACCATGCCTTATTTTAAGGCATTCATTCTCATTTAATTCAATATATAACTCCCTCTTCATAGCTCTCCCAAATCCCAACCCCACCTTCATTCAATCCCAACTGAATAAATTAAACGTTTGTTTAATTTAATGAACTAACTTTATTGTTAGGATTTTGACAAATAAACTAACATGTATACGTTGCAGCATATCTATGGATTATAATTAATATGCATCATTATTTGCCTTAATATCATCATCCAACTTAATTTAATCCTTTTTTTATTTGGTCATCCATTACGAAAGGTGACAATATTATTAGTAACGTTTATCTAATTACTTTTTTAACATCTTATCATTGGAAAATATTTGAATGTGACGAAAATTATCATGCATGATGTTAATAATCACATGGATGTAACAATCAATATTTATTTTAACGGTTATAGTTACAGATTTTCCAAAAAAAAAAATCCTTGAAAAAACTTAGATCTACAAGTAATTTCGCACATCAGCTGCCAGTTTTTCACGAGGAGAATAACCATTGTAGACACCTTATTTTGTTCTGAGTCTTAATTTATAAAAATAATTAATTGGATTGGGTGACATTGTATTTTAATTTGACAATTTAGAGTTAGGCTAGAATTAAATTAGAATTTTTAAGTTTAGAATTAACATTAATCAGTAAATTAAAAGTTTAAATAGGATTTAGGAATGATGATAAAAAAAAAGAAGAAAAAAGAAGAGATAAGAAAAGAAAATAAAATAAAATTAATTTTAGGATAGGATAATTAGATTTCTTTTAGGATAATTATTTAGATTAATATTATATTTGATAAAGTTAGATTAGGATTAACATAAGAATTAAATAGATAAAATATTAAAAATAAGGGATAATTAATAGAATAGATTGAGTTGTATTAGGACTCTAATAAGTTTATGACTATAAAAAGGGGTCAAACCCCATAACTTAAGAATCCTCAGAGAAAAATTCATAAAAAAAGAAAAGCAGTCTGCATCAAGAAAAAAACAGCAAGCAAAGAAGAAGGGAATTTCAATCAAAGCAGCGACAGCATTTCGTCACTCATTGTTTCCGGGAGCGACATTTAAGCTTAGGCAATAGGTTCTGAGGCAAGTTTCCAGCGAAGAGTAAAAGCAGCTAGGAAGGAAGGGCTGCCCACGTCAAGGATTTACAAGAGACATCAACGCTTGGAATATTGGGTTCATTTGCTTGGAAATTGAAGGCCACGTGAAGTCAAAGATAAAAGTAATATATTTGGCTATCATCATCTGACAACATTGGTATGTTTTTATGCCTCTTGAATTGTTTATATTTTATATGGGTTTTTTGTTAGTTAGTTAGTACACGTTTTTTTATATTCTAAGAAGATAGAAATGGTGTTTAATAAGAATAAGTGGGTATAAGTATAAGGATAATGGCAAATAAGGTTTAAAATAGGAATTAAAATAAGGGATAAAAAATAAACAAATAAAAATTAAGATAAATCTTCCAATGAATATTGAAAATTGTTTAATAAAATTAAAATTATTCCGATGATGGAATCTTTGAGGCGATTGCGAATGAGTAACACTCGAAGAATTCTTAGGTGAGAAGATACTTCTAAGTTTATCTAGAACGATGGAAGACTTAGAAGGCATTTTCAAAATAAACGACTAATAAATAAAGATAAAAACATAATAAATAATAAAATTTATAGTCTAATAAAGATAAAATAACAAATAATAAATAAAGTTAATAAATAATAAAATAATAATTCCGATGATGGAATCTTCAAGGTGATTACGAATGAGTAACACTTGAGGAATTCCTAGGTGAGAGGATCCTTTTAAGTTTATCTAGAATGATGGAAGATATAAAAGGTATTTTCAAAAGATGAAGGTTAAACTTTATTCTCCAAATAATTAAAATAGAATAACACATAAAAAATCATAATCGTGAAAAAATAATAATAAACATAATAGTAAAATTTTTAGAATAATAATAAATAAAAACATAAATTATACAATTAAATCCGATGATGGAATCTTTGAGGCGATTACGAATGAGTAACACTCGAAGAATTCTTAGGTGAGAAGATCCTTCTAAGTTTATCCAGAACGATGGAAGACTTAGAAGGCATTTTCAAAATAAACAAATAATAAATAAAGATAACAACATAATAAATAATAAAATTTATATTCTAATAAAGATAAAATAATAAATAATAAATAAAGTTAATAAATAATAAAATAATAATTCCGATGATGGAATCCTTAAGGCGATTGCGAATGAGTAACACTTGAGGAATTCCTAGGTGAGAGGGTTCTTCTAAGTTTATCCAGAATGATGGAAAATTTAGGAGATATTCTCAATATTAAATACTAAAATCCTAAAAATATTAATAAATAATATATACAAAATAATATTTAAAATAAATAAATAAATAAAAATAATAAAAATAATTAAATAAAAATAATAATAAAGCTCTAAAACACTCCCGACGACGGAGCCTCTTCAAGGGAGTCGAATGGTACCCCTTGAATACTCTTGAGATAAGAAGATTTTTTAAGAGTTCATCCAGAACGATGGAGGATTCTTAAAAGAATTTTCAATATTTAAACAATAAAATATAAAGGCCACATAATTAAGACTAAGTTAAAATAATACAAGATTAAAATGGTACCAATTTTGGGCGTTGTAGGGGTGCTATAACCTTCCCTACACGTAAATGAACTCCCAAACCCAAAACTTAAAATGTAGACCAGTCCTTAGAGCCATTTAGGTGGCCAATCACACCTAGGTTAAAAAAAAAAAGATTGGTGGCGACTCCATTTGTTTAATGTCTAATGTCCTAGCCTTAGGAAACGTTATGACAACCATAATAATCCTTTTGTAATTTAGTTAATCCTAAGGGACTTCCCAGGGGTAACTTTTACTGCGAAGGCGAAGTTTAAGCATTTTTTTTGTTCTTTTTGTTTTGTCTAAATAATTAAATTTATTATTTATTTATTTCACTCATATATAATATAAGTTTTGCATTAATTTTTTTTAATTATGTTGGTGTCCTTGACTCATGACATCAATCTCAATCAACAATTCTATAATTAGCATAAATACCTTTCTTTGAAACCAAACAAATGTTTTATTACGTAAATGTACAAAACAAGGGAAAAAGAAATTTCATAAGCTTAGGGAGGCAATGGCCTTTACCAACACCGTCTAACTTGCTCCCGTCCAGTTTTACTTAAAAAGGTTAAGTTTGGTCATCTCTGCCATAGTTGTCAAAATCATACGATACGTGATACATATCGTATGATATGATTCGATTTATTATAAAATTGATACATATCAATACAAAAAATCATGTTTATTATGAATTAGTAGTATATCTATCGATACACAAATGAATCGATATATATAACCCAAGGGTTGTGACTCAATAGGCAACGCAGGTTGAGTTTGTGGAAAGAGCTATCGGGTTTGACTCTCACTAAGCACATTTTTGGAGACGGGTGAAGAGCCTTAACTGTGACTAAACCTCGAACAAGATTAGTCTCAGACTGTTAAAACGGATGAAAATACCTGTGGTCTACACCAAAATATATATATTTTACGATACACCAATACACTTCGATACACTTTATAAAAAAGTAGATCATGCCCAATCAAAATATGATCTGACCCAATTAATTAAAAATACAATTTTAATAGTTTTTTAACATAAAAATTTTTTTAAAACATATTCTCTATATAATTTAATGTTGAAATTTTGAAAAAAAAAATTAAACTTTTAGTCAATAAATTATAAATAAAAAATATGATTTAAAAAATATATTATTATTAAATATGTTAAAAGTTTGCATATAGTCATCATCATCATCATCATCATCATCATTATTATTATTATCATTATTATTATTATTATTTAACTTAAAAAAAACTTAAAAACATATTCCCTACGTAATTTAGTATTGAAAAAATTGAATTAAAATCAAACCTTTTGTTAGTAAATTAAAAATATAAAAATATTATTTAAAAATATATACTATTAATAAGCATGTTAAGAGTTTACAAACAATCATATATCTTATTTTTATTATATACTTGTTGTAATATCTCTATTTGTGTGGACTAATTAAGTATAATTATTATCATATAATTATTTAGTAGTATAATTTATGTATAGTGTGACCATAATTGTATTTAATATATCTATATTATACATGTATTTATCCTTAATGGGACGGATATAATACATGAATCAAAATATGTGAGGTCCCTACTCTTAGCACCAATATAAAATGGTGGCCCATTAACCATTTTTGATATAGAAAACAAAAGGGTGCATAAGGGTAGCTTCTCCCTCTCCAATCACTCTCCCTCTCACCATTTTCTCCTTCATCCTCAGGAGCCACCAGCACCGGCGAACCTCCGGCGTGCATCCGGCGGCACCTCCTCTCTCCAGCAGGGGCGTAATGGGTGGTTGTATGGTGGGTTATGGCTTACCCACCAAAGGTTAGATTTAATTGTTTTGTTATTGTGTTAATGACTAGGTGAGTTGTATTAATTAATTCCAACAATTGGCATCAAAGCCACTCACCCAAAGAGTCATTAACCATTTTTGTTTGAATGAGAAAAGCCATGAAAGCTTCGGTTGAGTTTTTTGGATTTTTTGGGTTTTCTGAAACCCATTCTGTTTTGCCGTTTTTTGAGCTTAAATTGGTTAGATTTATGTTGTATGATGTTTAAGGATGAAGAACCCTTTTGTTTTGGACCAAAAATGGTTGAAATGGAGAGAGAAAATGCCGAGTCGGGTCAAATGACCCATTTTTCTGCGTTTTCACCCGGTGTGGGCAAGAAGACGACGGGCGCGTGCAACACACGCGCCCAACAGTAGCAAATGGCGCCGATGTGCCAAATTAATGGGAGATGCGGGCGCGTGAGGTAGCTGAGAATAAAAAAAAAGGAAAAAGAAAATTCTAATTTTTTTTAGCCCGTTTTTTAGCCAACTGTTGGGCCCTATTTTATATTTTGGTCGTGTGGCTTAGAGCCATTATTGATACTTTAGGCCATTCTTTTGGGACGTTGGGCCACCAATTGTTGGGCTCATTTTGGGTATTTTTTGGGCTATTTTTTTTTGTTTTGATCTTGGACGTAAATTTTGGACTGCTAATTTTATTAAATTAGACCATTTTTTGTTTATTTTCTTTTATGGGCCTTCTTGTTTTATTTAATTAACTCTTGAAATCTAATTAAATAGGCCTTAATATTTTAATTAATTTAGGCCAAAATAATTTTGTAATATTATGGGTATTAATTGTTTAATTATTTTAATTGATCATTTAGTATTAAATTAATTTTTAGGCAATTAAAATTAGTTAATTTAGGGCCATTTTACCTAATTAATTTAGGGGCCATATTGAATAATTAGTTTTATTTGACTATTAAATTTGGATTAATTATTGGCTATTTTGCATAGTTAATTAATGGGCCATTTTGGATTATAATTTTAAGGGCGAATTTTGATTAATTAATTATGGGCCATTTGGTTAATTAATTTTAGACAATTTTGGCCATAAGCCAAATTTTATTTAATAGCCATAATTACTTATTAAGCCCAAAATTAATGTGATATAAGTGAATTTTAGGAGGAATTAATTTTGGAGTAATTTTTTTTAGAAATTTAATTACTCATTTATTTCATAATTCACTTAATTTTGAAATATATACTCATGCCCATAAATTACTAATATTTGGCCTAATTAAATAAGTTTAAATAAATTATTTGGGTATTTTGTTCAGCCATTTTGGATTATGGTTTACCCATTCGTTAATAATTTACTTAAACAAATAAACTCTCTAAAATTAATATTGCCTTATTATTTGAATATTCACATTTATGTGAAATTATTTTTTTTATTAATTACTGTTGGGCCTGAAATTACTACATGTGCTTCAAAAATTGCATATTTTGGGTGTAGTTAATTCTGGTCAATTAATTATGTGAATATTCTTAAAATTACAAATCATTAATTGGATTGACTAGTACTTGCCTATAGCAGGAATAGTCATGAAGATTTTTTGACGATTTATTCTGATAATTTTAAGGATATAATAATAAGGCAATGCATAGTGATAGTTGCAGTTGCATAAATTTACTGAGGTCTCTAGAAGTGGCTAGTCTCTCCCTGTCGGATTGTTAGTTGCTTTTAGAGATGCTTGGGACTGAGAGGATTCTAGTTGGGATATGACATGGTCTTCCTACCCTGTCGGTGGGCGATCATTCAGGTTGTATTCAACTAGTTTTGTTTTATCTTCGGTAGTGTATTGTGGAATTTATCGAGTCATTCCACTAGCCTCCATATTGTGCAACTATCACATATCGAATTTCTAGCAGGATCAAATTAGATAGATAGTATGAATTATTCTCTACGGTTAGGGGACATATTGAACTAGGAAGTAGTCTCGAGAGTTAATCTATCTACTATACCCAATAGTATGAGCTCTTTAAGGACAAAGTAATATGAAATTTAGGAACACTCATGTGAAAATTCTTTGATTATATAGGGTATACAATGAAAGAGTACATCAGAGAAAGTGTTCAGATTAGGAATAACCAAGAAGCATTTATGGATGCCATTAGAAAATAGTTTGCATAAGATGGATAAAGGTTGCTATAGGATTTTGATTCCATATATGGCAAATTCAGTACTACTTCCTTCTGGGATGGAGAATTGGAGATCTTTCAGTTTTGCATATCTCATTTAATACAGAAGGAAGTATGATATTTTAATATCAAAATTGATATTGTCATTCAAGAGTGGGAGATCTTTCAGGTTAGCAGATCTCATTCAACCATAATGATGATACATGCCAATATTACTGTCGAAAGGAAAATATTATTAAGAGGTCTTAATGAAAAGTCACTTTTAGAAGAAGAAATTTGCCAAGTCTATTTCCCATTTTAGTTTCACCAACACCTCTAAATATCAATGTGTGCCACTTCTGTAATAATCCTGGGCACAAGAGGTAGATTGCAAGAGTCCTCTAGATTGAGATGTGTAAAAGGCATTCCGTTAGCTTTTATTTTGAATCCAATCTAGAAGAAATGTCCTCTAACTATTGGTGGTTGGATACCGGTGCTATTATTGATAAATCCATAAGCTACCGAAGATCAAATGAGGGAAAATTGTTGTGAATTGGGGCTATAGAGTTAAAATCCATATTGAAAACATAGCCAGATCATTGTTACTTTTGAAGACAATTTTGGAACTATTGTCAGTTTATACTTTTCATTCCGATAACAGAAAAGTATTTTGCTTAGTAACAACATATGCATTGATTTTGGCATTTTGCGTAATGGATTATATGCAGTAGACTTATACCCCAATATTAGGTAAATTTTCTTTAGTTGTGAATGATGTGACTATTGATTCAAATTATGATAGAATAAATAGGAAATCTATCATATAGTGGCGTAAGAGTTAGGGATATTTTGAAGCACTTGTAAGATTGTATTAAGGGAAATCTTACTGCTAATATTAAAGACATGATTAGCAGATATTGAAATGATTAGGAGCTAATATATACTGACAATTGTAGATCATTTCACATATTGTATTTAGTGGATATAAGTGTTTCATCACTTTACTAACGACCATTTCGATGTAGGTCATATGGAGTAATAATTCTGATCTTATAGAGGCCTTAGGCATTCTGATTAATTCCGCTGCACTGCTTAAGGCATTGATCAGACAGTAGTGATGAATTTGATGCTCGGTATAATGAAACCAGGTGAAATCCTATACTAGTTTTTTTTGAGTTAAGTGCACTGTAGGATTATGTATTGACGCCTAGGATGCATGCTTGGAATACCGACAAGGATGAGATTGCAGTAATAATCATTCGTACATTTTGATGTGGTACGATTTCTGTTGAATCACTTCAAATATCCGGAATTTAGATGGAGTGAAATTATAGAAACTGCAATTCACATGCAAGGTTGATCTCCAAGCAAGACCAGTTCCTAAATGCATCCCAAGTTGTAGTCAGACATTAAGCTGATTTTATGCCGCTTCCTATGTTTAGGGTTATAAGGTAAGGCAAAAGAGCAATAACCCATAGTCAAGAAAACTTGACATGAAAACTATCAGCGGCAGTTTTGTTGGCTATTATATCGGCTAAAAGGATTCTAGATTTCATTTCTCGTTATGTGACACTAGAATTATTAAGTCTGACAATGTAATCTATTTAGTGGATGACTTAAAGAGTGGGAGTTATGAACTCCATAAAATCATTATTAAAATACATTTTGTTGTGCCATTCCCATATATGCATCATCTTTTAATGATGAAAAGCCATAACCAAAGGAATCAATGATTGATCCAAATACCATATTTCGAACCTGCACCTGACTTTACAGAGGAGCATGAATGTAAGATTCATGTGTCTTCTGATTCTGATGTTTGTCAGGAGACTATCTTGATTCGAACTCTTAGAGTTGGATATTAGTTACGCAGGATGTGTAAAAATCTATACTGCATAAGGATGCATGAGATTTATTTTAGTTGTCACATCATTGTAGACCAAAAGAGACTCTAAAGATTAGGTAGAAGATTTAAAGCCAAATTTGGCCAAGGCTTCCAATAAACAGAAGGAATTGGTTTTATGAGAATTCTTCTCACCTGTTTCTACCTAAGATTCTTTAGAATCATGATGGCGATTAGTAGCTCATTTTGATTAGGAGTTACATCTTGGACAGTAAAATGTCTAAATAAAGCAATCTAAAAGTTTGTAGTTCCTAGGGTGGAACATACAGTTGAACTCAAGGAGTTCATTTATGAACATTAAAAGGCATCCAGAGTGTAACATGTAAAGTTTAATGAGATTGTCATTTTGAGGAGAACATTATCGTTTGATAATTGGATCCATTGCGAGGTCAGTGGGAGTTATGTGCTTATTGTGCTCTAAATTGATGATATCAAACAGCAGCCTGTAGCACTGACCTATTGTATGAGACATTCCATGTCGTCATATCACTTCAGGATGAAGAATCTAAGTGAGGCTCTATTTCATTTTAAAGATTGAGATTCTTCGTGACATATCAATAGGCATACATTATTGGTCTCATAGAACCTACATTGAGTGTTGAGTAGGTTTATTGTATGTTGTTCTCCTAATAAGATGTCATTTAGTGAAAAGTGACATTTTGTGAAAATCTCAAAGTCCTCAAGATAATAAGGAAAGAGCTCATATTAAGTGTTGTGTATGCCTTATTATGGGTAATTAGTATATGCTCAAGTCAGTATAGATTTTGATATTGTATATGTTATAGGTGTAATTCGGAAATACTTGAGTGATCTTGTAGTAGGGAACTGGAAGCTATAAAGAGAGTATTTGGATATTGACAAGTCTGACATTCTGGGTTTAGTCAGATATTCTGTTGTTGATTTTGCAAGCTATCCAGTTGATAGAAACAAGTTTTCTAGTTATATGTTTGTGGATATAAAGGAACTGTATTTTGGAAGGTGTGAAGCAAACACTTACAGCGTCCTTAATTATGGAGGCTAAACATGTAGCATGTTGTAAAGCTACATGATGGGCCATTTAGGATGCAGAATTTCATCTCAGGGTTGGTTTTCTGTGATTGCCATTTCGAAGTCCTGGTGATGTATTGTGGTAATGCTGCAGCAAGTATTTTCTCTCTCAAAATGCTTGGAGTTCCTCACACTCCAAATATTTAGATATCATCATTTGGTTGGTTAGAGAGAAAATAATGGAATCTATTACTTGATTGGATTATAGAGCACATGTTTTAAAGAGCTCATTTTGTCTAACTAAAAGTTTGGCTGCTAAAGTGCTTTGACGACATAGCACTTATATGAGGCATATTGAGCCATTGCTGTATTAAGTCAGTGGGAGCTCTGTATAATGAAATCAGTTATAACTGTATTAATGGATTCCCACTTGCCATATATGCATATTTTTTGTTTGCGCGCATTTTGATGAATATGGCATTCTGTTGGATGAGACATTCGATATTAGTCTCATATGCTTCCGTTGAAGCAAGGCATCATTCGGTTTAGATGCATGGACCTAATGGAAATGGATATTGTTTCTGTTTTCATATCATTTCCATTTCACACTAATACTACTATTTTTGTTACAGTCTTTATAAGTTTACGCATTTGTACCCTGTCGGTATGATGCATTTTGAAGCTTATAAAAGGCTTGTTGTTGTTAAAGTATGTATGAGTCTACACATTTGTACCCTTTCGGTACAATGTATTTAGAGGGCCTACGAATACATATTGAGATTATATGATATATTTTGTTAATTAACTTAATTGTCCAAGTGGGAGAATGTTGTAATATCTCTATTTGTGTGGACTAATTAATTATAATTATTATCATATAATTATTTAGTAGTATAATTTATGTATAGTGTGACCATAATTGTATTTAATATATCTATATTATACATGTATTTATCCTTAATGGGACGGATATAATACATGAATCAAAATATGAGAGGTCCCTACTCTTAGCACCAATATAAAATGGTGGCCCATTAACCATTTTTGATATAGAAAACAAAAGGGTGCATAAGGGTAGCTTCTCCCTCTCCAATCACTCTCCCTCTCACCATTTTCTCCTTCATCCTCAGGAGCCACCAGCACCGGCGAACCTCCGGCGTGCATCCGACAGCACCTCCTCTCTTCAGCAGTGGCGTAATGGGTGGTTGTATGGTGGGTTATGGCTTACCCACCAAAGGTTAGATTTAATTGTTTTGTTATTGTGTTAATGACTTGGTGAGTTGTATTAATTAATTCCAACAATACTTGCTTAATCCTATTAATATGTATAATATTTTTTTATTTATCTTATATGTGTATGTATTATTTATAATTAACTTTAAAATTATTTGTCGTATCATAAGATATGATACTCGATACTTAATTTTTAAAAATAAAATTTCAATTCACGATACGTATCTCGATTTAATAACTATAATCCCTGCTTTTAGTATTGGATTTGAATTGTTTTGTTGGTATTTGGCAGGTGCTTTTTTTGTCATTTTGTTTTGGTGGGTTTTTGGGAAGATGGGCATTAATGAAAGTCATATCGACTAGAACCAAGCAACAATATATTTTCATGCCTACTGGAACAAGAAAGCGAATTGAATCATGTATGAACCAATATTCCTTTAATTTTTATATTAAGATTATTAATTATTACGGCTTAATATTAAATTTTATTGTTGTACATCAATATCAATGAATTTTATTATTTTATTTTTAATTTCATTGATTTTTGGATAAAAATAACAAACTTTATGAGAATTTGTTACTTTACATTAACAAAATATTCCGTAAAATATTTAAATTTTATTCCTCTTTATAAAAAAAATTTCAAAATGTTGTGACAAAATTTAGCTTCTGTATTAACAAAATTTTTGTAATAATATTTCAATTCTTTTTTTTACAAAAAATTAATAAAATTAAAAGTACAGTGATATAAAATTTAAAATTAGATCATAATATTGTGACAATTTTTGCCTTGATCCCTTAACTTTTTGAATAAGAGATATATGTGGATATATGCTTAACTTTAGTTAAAAACTTAAATGACTATATATAGAATTTAGGTTCATCGTAATTTTAACACTATGAACTGATCAAAAATTTAAGAAGTGTTAAAATTTGTAGAACACAGAAGTGCATATGAGTTCATAGTTAAATACTAAATACGCATTTTTCATAAGGGTTTATGACATATTACTAAATTTATTTTAAGTTTTTTTATTCTATGCAATGCCCTATAAATTTTAATAGAAAATAGTGCATTTTTACTTAAAATTATTTTCAAGAGGAGGGTTTTGTTAAATTAAGGACACTCATTATATAAAGTGCTATTTATGAATTTTCATATTGTAAATACAAAAATTGACAATTAATATGATGATTTTTAATTTGTTTGAATACATAAATATATATTTATTTAAACAAATATTTTTAAAATATATTTTTAATTTGAACTAAATATATGTATTAATAGAAGTGTAAACAAATAGAACGTTTGACAAACCATTCGTTAACCTATTCATTTATTAAGCTTAACGAACGAACACAAACTATATTTTAGTATTCGTTTATTAAATAAACTGAATATGAATGAAGTGTGTCTCGTTCATTTTTGTTTGTAAACAAACTCGTTTATTTTCGTTTATTGTTTGTTTATTTAAAGTATTATTTGTTGTTCTTTCATTGTTCGTTTGTTTATATTCATTTATAATTTGTTCGTTTAAAGTGTTATTTGATATTTATTTATTGTTAGTTTGTTATTTATTACAATAGTAAAATCACTTATATTATATAAGTTATATAATCTATACTTTATTTTTAAAATATTAACCTGAAAAAGTAGTACCTAATTCTTAAATATATTTATACAATACAAATTTGTTGGCTTAAAAAATTAATTAAATATAATAATAAAATAATTATAAAATTAAATTAGTTAATTATACTTAAAAAAAGTATTTTTTTTATTTTAAACGTAATGTACTAAAATTAAATTAATAAAAGTTTTTATAATAATATAAGATCTTATTTTTATCCATCAACCATTTACACATACATTACACATGTGTGTATATACACACACATACATATATATGATACTTTAATATATGTATACCAATATATATATATGTATATGATACAAATTGTACTTAAAATTATAATTATCAATTTTAATAAAACATTGCTAAGTTAAGTTGTGTTGTATTAAAACTTCGTGCTGGATGATTTCAATTTGTATGTAGGATTTAATATTTATGTAGGATTTTTAACATTTAATATTTAGTTTGTTCTCATGAACACTTGTACATGAACATGTGTTCGTGAACGTGTTTGTTTAATGGTTTTATAAATATTTGTTCACAAACATGTTCGTTTAGGACGAATGAGTTTATTCGCGAAAATTAAACTAACAATCCCTATGAAACAAATGAATGAACTCGAACAAAAATCAAATTCTTTAACGAACATGAATCGAACACGAACAGTATTAAAAAATAAACAAACGAACAGAAACATCTATTTGTTCATTCGAGTTCGGTTTATTTACAGCCCTATGCATTAATTATTGAACTATAGTGTTCAAAAATCACATCGTATGTTAGTGGTATCACATTGAGTATGAGACTAATTCCTACTTGTACTTCGTAAGTGGGACTAGCTCTCAAAGAAACTTAGCTTGGTGAGGATTTGAAAATGAGACTTTTTGCTATAGATCGTTTTCATTCAAAAACTCAATAAAATCTTACACTACTGAACCAATCTTTTTACTTAAATTAACTAATTAATTATGCTGGTAATCACATTGTTTTTGACAAAAAAATATTATAACCATAACAATCCTTTTAATACTTTGAATGGCACTTCCTATCCATTTTAGAGCGGTGAACTTAAATGTATGGCCGAAGTGGCCAACTGTTTTAGATTCAACAGACCACTGAAAAAGAGCAAAATAAATGTTTCCCATTAAATCACCCACCGCTCTTGATTTGAGAACCATTTATAAGCCACGCCATGTCGAAATCTGTAACATCATAGTCAGTTTCTTCCCTTCTCAATTTTCTCTTTATACTATACTTTCCAATCATCAAACATGGTTATACCATAACAACAACATAATATGTGATCGTGAACGTGTTTGTTTAATGGTTTATGAATATTTGTTCACGAACACGTTCGTTTAGAAAAAATGAGTTTATTCGCAAAAATTTAACGAAGCAAATGAATGAACTCAAATGAAAAACCAAAATTCTTAATGAACACGAACCGAACACGAATGGCACTAAAAAATAAACGAACGAATAGAGACATCCCTTTCTTCATTTGTGTTTAGTTCGTTTACAGCCCTATGCATTAATTATTGAACTAAAGTGTTCAAAAATCACATCGTATATTAGTGGTATCATATTGGATATGAGACTAATTCCTATTCGCACTTTTGATTTGGACTGGCTCTCAAAGAAACTTGATTTGGTGAGTATTCAAATATGAGACTTTTTACTATAGATCATCTTCATTCAAGAACTCAACGAGATCTTTCACTATTGAACTAATCCTTTGACTTAAATTAACTAATTAATTGTCCTGGTAATCACCATTTTTTTGACAAAAAAAATATAACCATAACAATCCTTTTATAATTTGAATGGGATTTCCTTATCCATTTTAGAACGGTGAACTTAAATGCAAGGCCGAAGTGGCCAACTGCTTTAGATCCTACAGACCAATGAAAAAGAGCCAAATAAATGTTTCCCATTTAAATCACCCACCGCCCTTGATTTGAGAACCAATTTATAAGCCCAAACGCCATGTCGAAATCTATAACATTTTAGGTAGTTTCTTCCCAGTCCCAATTTTCTCTCTATACTATACTTTTCCATCATCAAACATGGTTTTACCAGAGCAACAACGTCTCGTCTATAACCTTAGGCTCTCATCCGTCGGACCAGGCCGCGTAACTGGCTCGGATGTGGTTCATGACCTCAGCGGCCTCGACTTAGCCATGAAACTTCACTACCTCAAATGGGTTTACTTCTTCAGCAGCCAGGCAGCGGAAGGGCTAACCATCATGCACATGAAGGAAGCCATGTTCTATTGGCTCAACGACTACTACGTCGTCTGTGGCCGTATCAAGAGAACCGAGTCAGGTCGGCCATATGTAAAGTGCAATGATTGTGGGGTAAGGTTTGTCGAAGGAATTTGCGATAAGACTATCGATGAATGGCTAGAACTCGGAGATGATTCTCTTCACGACCTACTTGTTTACCATCGCGCCATTGGTCCAGAGTTATCATTCTCTCCATCAGTTTACTTACAGGTAATATATAATCTTCTCTTATTTCATAAATCTCATTCTATCTGTGTCGATTTCAGGTTACATCATTTTCTTCTTTTGCTAGGCTTAAGAAGAACTATGCAAAAGTTATCTAGTATACAATGAAAACGAGATGCACGAGAGCAATAGTGATAAAAGAAATTCTCATATTAAATGAAAGGGTTATTATTCAAAATACCTTCGTTGGAGTTTTCAGTTTTTATTAATGAAATTATAATTGTGACACAACTAAACCTGCTCAAGGACCGGGCTACCTGCCCAAACTCGAAGGTTCGTTCGATATTTGAGAGGGATTGGACAAAAATATTTGATGTAATTATCAGGCTTGGACAAAAATTTTAGGCCCGTTTAAAAACAGGCTTGGGTCCGGGCTTAGCCTTTCAAAGCTCGAGCCCAACCCGGCTCGATATTAATATTAAATATATATTTTTTAATATATTTATAATATTAAGTATGTTTTTAATATATTTATTAAGTATAATATAATTTTATATATATAAAAAACATTATTAATTAAAAAACATGATTATAAAATTTTTAATATGATAATTGATAGACAAATTTTGACAAATTAAATTAAATTTTAAAGGAAATAAAATAATAAAAAATAAATAATTAAAAATATAAAAAAAATTCGGGAGTGCCAGGCTCGAGCTCGGGCTTATTGTATAAAAAATAAAACGGGTCTGGACTAAATATCAGGCTCGTTTTACCGAGCCGGGCTTGGGTATTGCTTATCACTCTTATTACCTTTCATGGGCCCAGCCCGAACCCGGCTCGGCCCATGATCAGGTCTAGACACAACCTTTAAAAATGTTAAAATTAAATAATAAAAAAAATGAATATGAATTATCATCTTAATTCTATTTATAGAATTTAAAATCTTACTGACAGTACATTGAATAATAATATCTTAAATTAATATCAATGTACCAAACAGTAATGATAAAGATAATTATTCAATATACTATCACTAGAGTTTTGAATTTCACAAGTAAGATTAGAATAATAATACATGTTCTAATTTATTTATTTTTATTTTTTAAAAGATATATGTTATCATCTTAACGTCATTTATAAAGTAAAAAATTTTTGCAATATATTAGATATTAATCCTAATGATAATATCAACCACCATGTTTGAATTATAGGATGGATCTGATAAGTTCTGTTTATAGGTGAGCATATTCCAGCCATTGAAAATTGTTTTCGGCAGATTCTTTTAATTACTATACTTTTTTTGGTACGTTTTAATTACTATATTTTACTTACCTACTACAAGTTTATAAATTATAAACTATCAAAAGCTTTATTTGGTATAAACTTTTGACTTCATTTAATTAAATTGTCTTTGATCAGAAATAGTACTTCAACTATTCCCCTTTTTGTTCTGTCAACAAGATCTGCAAAACCGAACAAGACATTTTTTTCCAATAGAATTGATTGAATATTATTGCAGACTGGACCAACTAAAAAGCCTACTATTTTCACTAGGGTTTTAATTTCTTGTACTTTAATTAGTACGGGGGCCACTGGCTTGAAAAATATGGGTTAAAAAAAGATGATAAAACCTTGTAATTGTCATGCCAGTTGTCAAAGGCCAATGCCTGATATTGCCACCATGATTTAATGGCAAACCAATAACTTACCTTGTTCTTCGTGTGTATTAATTTGCCTTTTTCGTTTTCAAAACATCTGCATGTGTTTTGCTGGTTTCTTTGCAATTCGAGATAGATTTAGATTTTTTACACACAATAAAAAGGATAATTATTACATACACTGACAGTGGAGTTTTTTTACTCCACAAGCATCGTTAAGATCGTAACACATGTCCTGTTTTATTTATTTTAATATTTTTATAAGACACATGTCATGATCTTAACGATGCTTGTGGAGTAAAAAAACTCCACTGTCAGTGTATGTAATAATTATCCCAATAAAAATAATCTAAATGATAGTTTCTTAAGATAATTAAATCAAGTTTATAATATAGCAATTACTTAATAACGTAAACAAGGATGTGCTTGGAGTTGAAGCTGGCAAAAAGTATTCAATAAATAAAAATATGAATCCAGCATTTGATTAAGTGATAAATACATGGTGTATATATATGTTTCTCATATTCAAAGATTTGAATTTGTTTCTCTTTGGACATTAATTAAAGAAATAGACAGATGTAGGTATATTGCTCTTTCAACATGACAACTGTATATTTAAAACTTCAAACTTAAAAAAGAAAAAATAAAGGTTGAATTTTTTCGGAAATTTTAATTCTAACTAATACCCGAAAGGGAAAGAAAAAAAAAAAAAAGAAAATACCGACTAGTTGTTGACTTAGTAAAAGCATGTTCACCTCAAATGGATCTTGTCTGTCAAAGCATAAAGGTTCAAAGTTTAAAAAAAACCTTTATTGTGAAGGAAAGTACCTTGTTACGTCGCTTCCTGAAATAATTACCCAAAAGAATAGGGACAACTAGAGAAGTAAAAGGGTATGACTGAATGTCTCGAATTTATGGACTCTGCAGGAATTGCTCTGACCCCAGATCTACACTTAAGGACCACGCTGTTCCTGAAAGCTCTAGTTGCTTGCTTCATTATTTTCTTTCTTTAATAGTTTGAGCTTTTTTTGCCCAGATCACTCGGTTCAAATGTGGAGGAATTTCAGTAGGGATAAGCTGGGCTCATATCCATGGAGATGCATTTTCTGCAACTGAATTCATCAACTGTTGGAGCCGATACATGGCTAGGCTTAAGCAAAATGGTCCACTCACCCTCCCAAGGTCACTGACCAAGATTGAAAAACCTAATGACCCAATCCAACTTGCCAAGGAACCACTTTCTGCAAAACAAGTCAACCCCGTTGGAGACCTTTGGGTAACTGCCAATAACTGCAAGATGGAAACTTTTTCCTTCTACTTGAGCACACTACATTTATCAAGCTTACAAGCAAAGATAACAGGTGAAGATGGAAGCAAAAGGATTTCGCCTTTCGAGTCCGTTTGCGCTGTGATTTGGCAATCCATAGCCAAAGTTAGAGAAGGATTTGAACCACAAACGGTGACAGTTTGTAAAAAAGATCCCCACTATGACAATAATGTTCCTAGCAACAGTCAAATGATAAGTGCAGTCAGGGCAGATTTCTCCGTCATTGAAGCAGATTTGAAGAAGTTGGCATTGCTGCTAGCTGATGAGCAGGGCCTAGATGAAAGAAACAAAATTGAAGCAGCAGTGGAGAAAGATAATGGGTTGACAGATTACATCATTTATGGCGCAAATCTAACATTTGTGAACCTGGAAGATGCAAATTTATATGAACTGGAGTTAAAAGGACAAAAACCAAAGTTTGCATATTATTCAATTCAAGGTGTGGGTGATGAAGGAGCAGTTTTGTTTCTTCCGGGGCCCCCGGAAGATTCCAGCACTGAACATGAAGGCAAAGAAAGGTTGGTCACCATAACTTTGCCAGAGGATCAAGCATTAATGCTAAAGGCTGAGTTAAAAAGGAGTGGTTTACTTCTTGCAAATGAACTTGAATGAGTGCAGTATTGGAGAAGATTCTAATCATCCAGAAAGAAACTAAGAATAATGTTTCAATCATAATTAATTGTAATCTTTAAAATTTCTTTTTTTATTACTTTTCATATATTGTCTATGACACTTAAATAAATAAGAGTTTATGTACTTTTTTATATAAGGAAAAATATCAAAAATGTAATCTTTTGAGTTTCTTTGTGGGTGGAGACTATCATGGTTGACTTTTTTTGTGTCTACTATTATTATTATTATTATTATTATTATTATTATTATTATTATTATTATTATTATTATTAACTTAACATGCAGATTGCAGAAGTTGATTTTTTTTTTGCGATTATTAGCACTTTTTTTGGTGTAAGCACAGATATTTTCATCTGTTTTACGATCTGAGATTAATTTTGTTTGGACCGAAAGAGGTAAACAGTAAAGCCTTTCCAACAATAACGACTCCAGAACTCAAACCCTGTTTAAGTACCCGAAAAATAAGTTCACTTTCACTTCTTCCAACCACTTGTTATTTGAGCCGATAATTACTAGCACTTTGCCACGTGTTTTCATGTGCGCATCATTTCTTTTCTTTCATTTTATTTGATTGGCCTATAAATAGTGGTATTTATGTTTGTATTTATATCTATTTTATATTATATATAAATAACCTTCAAATGGGTTGTTTTGTTAAAGTGGCACAAGTTTTTTTTATAATAATGAAAATAGTTTTTGTTTAATGTAGTACTCTTAGTCAACCATATCATTAATGATCAAAGTTGAAAAATATATAAACTTTAAATAAAATGTTTCCTACTTTATTAATTTATTTTTAAAAATTTTTATATTTTTCAACTTTGCTCATTAATGATGTGATTCAAGGATGGCAATGAGTACCTTATAAATGAGGATCCAGCACTACTCGACCCAATTAGGTAGAATTAGAGTTAGTATATAATTGGGTTCGGGTAGCCAAATTACTACTCGTGACGAGTTCAAGTGGTTATCTTAGTGTATCTGCTACCTAAACTCAATTATAAATAATAATTAATATAATATTTATATTTTTTATATATAAATTATTTATTATTAATATTGCATTTAATTAAATTAATTCATTAAATATCATAATAATGATTTTGAACTTTAATTTATTTTTATGAGTTAAATTAAATTTATTAATTTAATTTTTTTTAAATAAGTTATTCTAAACTTGATTTTAAATTTAAAATTAAAAGTCAAACTTTGATTTAATAAACAAGTATTTAACGAGTTCGGATAGTTAAATGGGTCTTTTTCATTTTATAAGGTTAGGGTTTGGGTAACACAAATCAAAATAATCGGGTAGTTAATCGAGTTCGAGTATTATAAAATCTAATCGGGTTTGAGTATTCCAAAATTAACAGGTATCCGACCCATTTACATTCTTATGTGATATTCTATTATTGACCGAAAGTATATAGCAGTTATATTCTTTTGGTGTATCAAATAAAAATGTATTATTAAAAAAAATAATAACATAGGGACAAGGAAAGGTTGCCCATGGATCTCCAAAAGAGTTGTTTTGACATGTAGCGAGGTTTGTCTATAATAAAGTCACAAAATATTAACTTTACTATAAGGTCATAAAATATCAAGAGATATTTAATATCTCATGATAAATTGATGAGAATTTGAATAAATATTAGAATTTTAAAATGTACATAAACAATGGTATAGCAAGTTATTAGGTAAACATTATTTTAATGAAATATAATTTAAATTACATTTTATCCATTCAAAAAACAATATAATTATCAAAATTAAAAAAAATGTGACATATTAATATTAAATTTCATCGTTTTTACTTTAGAATATACAAAAAAAAATAACAACAGTCAACTGCTTTTTTGTAGCAGTCGATTGCCCAAGAATATTTTTACCTCAGAATATACAAAAACAAATAACGGCAGTCGATCGCTTTTTTGTATCATTAGACTTACCGTGGATGTTTTTACCTTAGAATATAATAATAATAATAATAATAATAATAATAATAATAATAATAATAATAATATAGTTGATTGCTTTTTATAGTAGTCAATTGCCTATAAATGTATTTACATTAGAATAAACATAAAATGTAATTTAAGTAGTGGCAGTTGATTGTGTTGTTATAGCGGTCAATTGTTATGTGTCTCATCAAATTTTACACTTATGTGTAATAATTATTGGAATAGCTCACCTATAATCATGCTACATGTTGAATGAATTCTCAAATATGCTCTTACTTGAAGTGATAATTTATCCATGCATCTTTGATGATTTCACTTAGATGATTCCTACATTGAATGCCAATAATGTTTGTTTACTGATTATATCGATATACTTTGAATATGTATCCATACCTATTGTTTAAATATTGATGGGTCTATGAATGTGTAAATACCCCATCATTACCATGAAACAGAAGCTTCATACTCTGTGCTAGTATCGATATGAGCAGGTTCTTTATCAATATATGTTTATTTAAGTGTGCAACATTTCCTTATGGTATTGATACGCAGGAGGAACGTATCAATACCCTTAAGTATGGTTGCACCCAATGGTCAAATTTCTAAGTCTGCCGACAGGAAGAAACTTGAATTCACATCATCAATGGCCAAGAATTTAAGGGAATCTGTAAAAGAAAGAAGCAAAGAGTTAGACGAGAGCTAAAGTTCTATTTTGCTTTGTTATACTCATCTTAAAGTTTCATTCAAGAAGAAAGAAGAAAAAAGATGAAGTCTTCATTGTATCAATCTTTTGTCTCATTTATAATTCTTTTCTTATGCCAAAATTATATTCATCGTACCTTATAGAGGTTTTTGAAATACACATTGTAAACCCATCCTATCATTGTAAGGGGAAGGTGTGACGTCCCAGTCACCATACATTTCTTATTCATCTTTTTCCTTTTTCTTACTTAACTTGATTAGATTTGCTTGTCAATGTCAATCATACTTTTCTTTCTTAAGCTTACTGTCTAAGAGCTCAATATAATTAATTCAATTACAATAAAACAGACTAATGATACATGTATATATGTACCATCCGTTTCCACAGGATCTCATACATCATCTTGACTTAAATCCCCGACATCTTACATACATAAATGTTAGCTGTACTGTACCATAACTGAATTACAAGTTTACTTTGCATAACTACATAAGTATACCTTCTATACTACTTGGGAAGCGTCTCTTGAAGGTAAACTTTCAAAATCCACTCGTAGGCTCTTCTATTTAGAGCGAGGGATTACTTCAGATAGTCTGTATGAAAAATGTTCGTAAAAGGTGAGTTTACGCTCAGTAAGAAAAATATGTAAAAGAGCGTGCTATGCCTCTATATGTAGTTTTTCCTACTTGGCTCTATAATGTCATGTAAAGCATTATAAAGCATGCATCATAAACCTCTTCCATGCATTGTTTGCAACCATGCATATTTCTTTCAGATGGTGTAGGCAAACATACTTTCTTGAAAACATCATGCATCAAATCATACTTGGTATGCTTCTTTTAAATATAGCATACATATAAACATGCACCATACTTCTTCTTCTTATACTTTCTTTAAAACATCATGCTTCATAAACTTGCATCGAAACATACATTGTATTCTTAAAACATACATCATGCTTCTTTACTTTAAAACATACTTCATAACATACTTTAAAACATACTTTACATGCTTTTATAACATAGCATGCTTCGTGTACTTCTTCAAAACATATTTCAAATACTTCTTTGAAATATCATTTTCATACATACATACTTTTCTTAAAACATCTTATACTTTCTTGAAAGCGTACTTCATATACTTCTTTTGAAACTTCTTGTACAAGTAAACCAAGTACTTTCGATTTCTTTATTCTTTGAAATCGCATATATATATATAGTTTTTGATAACATAAAAACTATTCGTACTTTTGTGGAGTTATGCACTGCATCATCATCATCATCATCATCATAATCATTATCATGTGGCGTACCCCGTCGGGCCAGGAATTCTCCCTTAGCCGAACATGAAACATAAACAGATTGGCCAACTGCGGTTGGCTACAGTCAACACTAGTCAGGTGTCCCCTGTAGCAACTGAGGCCTGACTTATGGTCCTCAGCCCTTAACATACATCATTTCAGGACTTGATCAGAGCCCCTACTAGAAACATGAAAGTGCATAATCTCAAAACATATGCCATGTAGCTTCTAGCCATGACATTTCATACTTTCGGAAATTAGGTATGAAAACCTTGTTTCAAAACAGGGCAGTCGACTGGCTCAACAGGGCAGTCGGCTGCTGCTTCATACTTTCATTTATCGAAATTATTTTTATTTAAAATTTCGATATTTTCATCTTTGAAAACATATAAGGGCAGTCGACTGGTCCATATAGCAGTCGACTGGTTTTCAAACAGAATGCTTCTTAGGAAATAGCAGTCGACTGGTACATATAGCAGTCGACTGTTTTTGAAACAGAATGCAATTTAGCAAATAGCAGTCAACTGTCCCATATAGCAGTCGACTGGTTTGAAACAGAATGCTTTTTCATAAATAGCAGTCGACTGTCTCATATAGCAGTCGACTGGTTTGAAACAGAATGCTTTTCTGGAAAATAGCAGTCGACTGGCATACATAGCAGTCGACTGGTTTGCATCGGTTTTCGGAAAACTACGTTTTGGTTGTCTCTAGGCAGTCGGCTGCTACTTAAGGCAGTCGGCTGCTCCTAACCTAATTGTACTAGGAGACAAGTCCGAAAATGCATCTTTTCCTGCACAAAATCAACTAGTGCTTCTCTCCAAAACATGTAAAATCATCATAAAACATGCGGACATAGCCGCCTTACGTCCGTTACATAAATTCCTTACCTTGATTCCTTCGGAAACGCGAAATCACTTGGCGCGTAACCCTAGCTTTCACTTCTTCAAATCTGAAATCATCATATCAAAGCAAACCTTAAATCAAACAACATACACATATCATATCAACTCCATACAACTCCAAACCATGAACTAAATTGACTAAATCATCTTCTTCTCTTACCTTTTGCTAGTGACCAAAATCTCAAACTTTGAGATCTCTTCCAATACTTGGAATCAATCCACCAAACTTCAGATATAGCCTCGTCTAGTGACTATGATCGTTTTTCGTCTAACAAACTTAACGATTTGGTTACTAAACAAGGGTGTTTGTCATGGTGGATATGGATAGAACTTATGGAAACTTGGAGAACACGAGGGAGAGGGCTGGAAGAGTGGCTGCCGTGGGGTGATGGAAAGTGAAGATGACTCATGCACTTTTCATTAATTGCTTCTTATCCCATCATCAATCTCAGCCATGCTTTCCCTTGACCATTGACATTTGACTCTTTTACTCTTTTAATTCTCTTCTTCCATTCTCATATCAGCCACATCTCATTACACCAATTAAAATCTGATATTTATTTTATCATCATCCAATTAAATCATTTCATCTTAACCTTTGACCATCATTATTTGACCATTCACTTAATTGGTCTTCTTTCTTCCATATAACACTTGTCTTTAGTTACACTTAATTTTCTGATATTAATTCTTTGCTCATACCTCCATTATTCTTATAACATCAATTTAATTTCCTTGACTATTTAATCTTTCCATTTCATTACTTCTTCCATGTTCCATACATCCTTCATACTTCATAATTCTCATATCTACTTATTTTTTTTTCATTTAAGCTAACATACTTTGTAATTATGGAGGAATTTCCTGAAATTGAGGAATTTCACATTCTCCCCACCTTAGAGAATTTGGTCCTCCAAATTCAATTCAGGTCATGTCTCAAATGGTTCTGGATACTCTTCCTTCATTAAGCTATTTAGCTTCATGTAGCTTCTTCCATAATGTGATATCGTCAATGATCTTCAACTAATGGGATCATCATAGACTTCTATACCTTATCTTTTCTGTCCAAAATCCCGAATGGCTTTTTTTTTTTCACATGACTTATGTCTTCCTGAATTTCTACAATTTCATCCTTTATGACATAAGATGAATTCTGGATTATACCTTCGAAGTATTGATACATAAAATTATTACATATTCTCAATAGCTCTGGAGGTAACATCAATTTATTGGTGATGTCTCCAATTTGGTCTAAGACTTCAATTGAATCGATATAACGAGGACTCAACTTACCTCGTCGACCAAATCTTATAATTTCTTTGGATGGAAAACTTTTAACTTACTGAGTTCCCAATTAAAACATCAATTAGTCTTTGTCAAGCATTTGTATAATCTTTTGTCTATTCTGAGCCATCTTATGTCTTGGATTACTCACTTAACCTCTTTAGATACTTGCTCGATTAAATCACACTAATAACTTTCATTCGCCTACTTCTTCCCACCACTTCGGAGATTGACACTTTCTATTCTTATAACATTTCATACAGTGTCATCTAAATACTTGTATAATAGCTATTATCATAATTAAACTCAGTCAATGGCAGATGGTCGTCCCATGAGCCTTTAAAATACATAGCACCAGCTTTTTACATATCCTCGAGCGTCTAAATCATGCACTCGGACTGCTCATCAGTCTGCGGATGAAAAGCTGTGCAAAATTTTCAACTGAGATTCCATGGTTCCTTGCTAATCTCCTTAAAGTGAGAATTAAACCTGAAATTTCTATCACATGAAATTGCTCATTGGAACTCCACTTAGTCTAATGACGTTCTTTCATCTACATTTCTGCCATAGCACTAAGTGCGTCCATAGACTTCTTAGGTAGGAAGTGGGCTAACTTAGCAGATTCGTTCATCAATTCTGGCTTAATCATTATACTAGTCATCATTCCCAATTTACTTTGAAAGCCTAACATTTAGCTTAAGGCTTGTAAATTGCTCAAGCACTTCATACTTTCTTTTCATCGTATCAACCATTATTACTTCATGCTTTTGGTTCAGGGCATTTACCACCACAGTGGTTTTTTTTCTCTAGGTGATATATCTTCACCTTCATAATCCTTTAGAAACTCGACTCATCTCTTCTATCTTAATCAGAATTATAGCCGTAATTTATTCACAATGGCTATCTATAATTTCTTTCTTTTGCTCTTTTAATACTCATATACTGATCACATTTTAAACTATTAGCATAGTTCTTTTAATTCATATCCAAAATATTTTCATCCCGTAGCATCAAACATGCCAAATGAATGAATGTCCTCATTTCCCTATGGTACTCTAGGGAATCAACCAGGAAGGATACTATAGTCGGCTAGGTAACCGAGTAGAGTATGGAAGGTACTTTAGAGTACCTGTCGTGTTCCGGTCCCTAGGTGCGACTATAGAGAATAATTACCGTCGTTGAGATAACTCATCTTTCATATTAATTCATATTCTTTCAGAGTAATGCTTTTATAGCATAAAACATTTAAGTAAAATTCGACTAATAAAAGTCAATCATCATTCTCATTTATACTTCTTTCACATATCACTATATATCATAAAACTTTATACCAAAGAGTACTTCAGAATTCCAACTATCATTTCTCGTCAATTATTATATTCATT
Source organism: Heritiera littoralis (assembly GCA_031772115.1). NCBI lineage: Eukaryota > Viridiplantae > Streptophyta > Magnoliopsida > Malvales > Malvaceae > Heritiera > Heritiera littoralis. Next base: position 1,245,276 of record JAPDPK010000058.1, read on the forward strand.
AAGTTCAGGACTTTTCTTTACTCCTTCCACAACGTAAACTAAAAATCTTTTACATAATCATACATACCCTCTATTAACTTTCTTTACAATTTAGTCAGGTCATACAACATACTTTTACCTTATACATCTTCAACATTTACATCATAGTTAATAGGTGTCTTTCCCTTCTCTTCAGCAGTGGCCTTGCGCTGTGGTTGAGGGGTCTCCTCAGATTCCTCAAGTGTCCTTAAGTCCCTCTTGGGACAATCTCTGATCATATGTCCCTGTTCACCACATCTGAAACATGTGCCATTTGCCAACCGGCATAGTCGTGATTTGTGGAACTTTCCGCAATATTCACACCTTTGTCTTATACTCTTAGGTGAACTAGCTGAATGTCGGAATCTATCATCATTTATCTTGATCCCAGTAGCTCTAGGATTCCCTATACCATAATCATCATAATACTCCCAACTCAATATAAATTCCACATAACCATTTAATTTAATTAATAATTATTTTCTTATAATTTACTTGCTTACCTCTCGAAGCTCTTTCATATGGCCTACATCTCCCAAATGAGCATCCATCTTTCGATGTTTTCCTTTCTGACTTCCGCTTTATCGGTTTCTTACCTTTACCTTGGGATCGGAAATCGTCATGATGAAACTCATAGTCCTGCTCACACAACTGAGCCTTACGGACTGTCTCATTATAAGTAGTGATACCCAAGGTATACAACTTGGATTTGATAGGAGACTTCAGTCCTTCTATAAATCTGTATATCTTATATCCTTCACTCCTGATGTTCTCTCGATCGAATCCGCTTAGAGAAATAAACTTCGACTCATATTGATTAACTGACATTGTCCCTTGAGTCAATTTCAAAAATTCAATCTTCAACCTAGTCTGATCGGTGCGTGGGACGTACTGCTCAGTAAAGGCCTCTAAAAATTTATCCCACGTAACCTCAACATGTTGGGCTTCCAAAATGGCTCGAGTGGACTGCCACCAATACTCTGCATTGTCCACTAACAGATACGCAGCCAAACCCACCTTTTCCTTTTCGGAACATAACATATACTCGAAAGATCTAGTGACCGCCTTCACCCAATTCACTGCGGTCAACGTGTCCTTATCCCCCTTAAACTTAGGCGGATCCAGCTTCTTATATTCCTTAATTAAGGTCATACTGCAATAAGCTGTGAGATCCCGCCTTTCAATAACTGGGAATGGTGGGGGTAACTCTGTCTGCACTAGTGGTGGCTGTACTATAGGAATGGCGAATGGTACACTTGTGACCATGTTTGGAAAGTTCGCCATAAACTGCGTAAACATAGTGGTCATATTCTCCACATGCTTCTCCATCTTCGCTAACCTAGTGTTCGGGCTATGCGGTGGAGATGGGAAAGGAAACTGTGTTGGTGACTGTTCTACATAATCCCTTCCTCTTCCTTCACCAACATTCTTTCTATCTGTGCTCATTCTGTCGATAAAATCACAAAATTGAGCTATTTAGTATAACTTCAAACAGTTATACATCGTATATGTATTCAGACAAGTACAGTACAATTGGGGATATACTCTACTTCTAACTCATCGACACTGGCAAACCTCAATCTAATTGCTCTGATACCACTCTGTGACGTCCCAGTCACCATACATTTCTTATTCATCTTTTTCCTTTTTCTTACTTAACTTGATTAGATTTGCTTGTCAATGTCAATCATACTTTTCTTTCTTAAGCTTACTGTCTAAGAGCTCAATATAATTAATTCAATTACAATAAAACAGACTAATGATACATGTATATATGTACCATCCGTTTCCACAGGATCTCATACATCATCTTGACTTAAATCCCCGACATCTTACATACATAAATGTTAGCTGTACTGTACCATAACTGAATTACAAGTTTACTTTGCATAACTACATAAGTATACCTTCTATACTACTTGGGAAGCGTCTCTTGAAGGTAAACTTTCAAAATCCACTCGTAGGCTCTTCTATTTAGAGCGAGGGATTACTTCAGATAGTCTGTATGAAAAATGTTCGTAAAAGGGTGAGTTTACGCTCAGTAAGAAAAATATGTAAAAGAGCGTGCTATGCCTCTATATGTAGTTTTTCCTACTTGGCTCTATAATGTCATGTAAAGCATTATAAAGCATGCATCATAAACCTCTTCCATGCATTGTTTGCAACCATGCATATTTCTTTCAGATGGTGTAGGCAAACATACTTTCTTGAAAACATCATGCATCAAATCATACTTGGTATGCTTCTTTTTAAATATAGCATACATATAAACATGCACCATACTTCTTCTTCTTATACTTTCTTTAAAACATCATGCTTCATAAACTTGCATCGAAACATACATTGTATTCTTAAAACATACATCATGCTTCTTTACTTTAAAACATACTTCATAACATACTTTAAAACATACTTTACATGCTTTTATAACATAGCATGCTTCGTGTACTTCTTCAAAACATATTTCAAATACTTCTTTGAAATATCATTTTCATACATACATACTTTTCTTAAAACATCTTATACTTTCTTGAAAGCGTACTTCATATACTTCTTTTGAAACTTCTTGTACAAGTAAACCAAGTACTTTCGATTTCTTTATTCTTTGAAATCGCATATATATATATAGTTTTTGATAACATAAAAACTATTCGTACTTTTGTGGAGTTATGCACTGCATCATCATCATCATCATCATCATAATCATTATCATGTGGCGTACCCCGTCGGGCCAGGAATTCTCCCTTAGCCGAACATGAAACATAAACAGATTGGCCAACTGCGGTTGGCTACAGTCAACACTAGTCAGGTGTCCCCTGTAGCAACTGAGGCCTGACTTATGGTCCTCAGCCCTTAACATACATCATTTCAGGACTTGATCAGAGCCCCTACTAGAAACATGAAAGTGCATAATCTCAAAACATATGCCATGTAGCTTCTAGCCATGACATTTCATACTTTCGGAAATTAGGTATGAAAACCTTGTTTCAAAACAGGGCAGTCGACTGGCTCAACAGGGCAGTCGGCTGCTGCTTCATACTTTCATTTATCGAAATTATTTTTATTTAAAATTTCGATATTTTCATCTTTGAAAACATATAAGGGCAGTCGACTGGTCCATATAGCAGTCGACTGGTTTTCAAACAGAATGCTTCTTAGGAAATAGCAGTCGACTGGTACATATAGCAGTCGACTGTTTTTGAAACAGAATGCAATTTAGCAAATAGCAGTCAACTGTCCCATATAGCAGTCGACTGGTTTGAAACAGAATGCTTTTTCATAAATAGCAGTCGACTGTCTCATATAGCAGTCGACTGGTTTGAAACAGAATGCTTTTCTGGAAAATAGCAGTCGACTGGCATACATAGCAGTCGACTGGTTTGCATCGGTTTTCGGAAAACTACGTTTTGGTTGTCTCTAGGCAGTCGGCTGCTACTTAAGGCAGTCGGCTGCTCCTAACCTAATTGGTACTAGGAGACAAGTCCGAAAATGCATCTTTTCCTGCACAAAATCAACTAGTGCTTCTCTCCAAAACATGTAAAATCATCATAAAACATGCGGACATAGCCGCCTTACGTCCGTTACATAAATTCCTTACCTTGATTCCTTCGGAAACGCGAAATCACTTGGCGCGTAACCCTAGCTTTCACTTCTTCAAATCTGAAATCATCATATCAAAGCAAACCTTAAATCAAACAACATACACATATCATATCAACTCCATACAACTCCAAACCATGAACTAAATTGACTAAATCATCTTCTTCTCTTACCTTTTGCTAGTGACCAAAATCTCAAACTTTGAGATCTCTTCCAATACTTGGAATCAATCCACCAAACTTCAGATATAGCCTCGTCTAGTGACTATGATCGTTTTTCGTCTAACAAACTTAACGATTTGGTTACTAAACAAGGGTGTTTGTCATGGTGGATATGGATAGAACTTATGGAAACTTGGAGAACACGAGGGAGAGGGCTGGAAGAGTGGCTGCCGTGGGGTGATGGAAAGTGAAGATGACTCATGCACTTTTCATTAATTGATTCTTATCCCATCATCAATCTCAGCCATGCTTTCCCTTGACCATTGACATTTGACTCTTTTACTCTTTTAATTCTCTTCTTCCATTCTCATATCAGCCACATCTCATTACACCAATTAAAATCTGATATTTATTTTATCATCATCCAATTAAATCATTTCATCTTAACCTTTGACCATCATTATTTGACCATTCACTTAATTGGTCTTCTTTCTTCCATATAACACTTGTCTTTAGTTACACTTAATTTTCTGATATTAATTCTTTGCTCATACCTCCATTATTCTTATAACATCAATTTAATTTCCTTGACTATTTAATCTTTCCATTTCATTACTTCTTCCATGTTCCATACATCCTTCATACTTCATAATTCTCATATCTACTTATTTTTTTTTTTCATTTAAGCTAACATACTTTGTAATTATGGAGGAATTTCCTGAAATTGAGGAATTTCACAGAAGGTTCCCTAGAAATCTTAATTCATAAGGGAGGATTGGTTAGTGTTAAGGTTTACTCCTTAAGCCAAAAAAAGGAGATATTGTTAAAGGTATCTTCCTTGATCCTGCAAAAAAGGAAGAGTGAAGGTTTTCTCCTTAAGCCTATAAAAAAGGAGAGTGTAAAGGTTATCCTTGAGCCTTGGGAAAAAGGAAGGCTTTCGCCTTGAGCCTGCAAAAGGGAAAGGTGTGTAAGCCATTTTCGATAATTGATTTGGTAGAAATCCTTGATAGGTGCTTAAGGTAAAGGATATGGGAAACAATGCCAAAACTTTATAAATCACTCATGTATATTTTCTCTTCCCTATATTCTTATTTTATTTGTTGCATATTTATGCCTATTGATTGTGTAGAAAGTCTTAGAGTTAAAAAGCAAAACTTAGAAGTAGACTAAAAGCATATTCACTCCCTTTCTTGGTTTGTTAGTGAACCAATAATTGGTATTAAAGCTTGGACTCTACTGCATAGGTTTAACCACCATAAAGTAAAAAACAATCCTTTAGAAATGGCTCATTTCAATGCAAGTAACCTCGTATCCTTAGAAGGCCATTCCACGTTAGACCCTTATTGTTTAATTATGAGAATTTCTCCTATTCGAAGACTAGGATGATGCTTTTCACCAAGGCAAACGATTATGAAATGTAGAGAGCCATAGTGAGAAGTCTTTAAATCCCAAGAAAATGATAGTGAATGTAGAGTTTAACAAAATAGAAGATGAATGGGATGAAAATGATGTGAAGTTGACATAGCTTAATGCAAAGGTTATGAAAATTCTATTTTATGCGTTAGGACCTAGTGAATATAATAGAGTTTTTTTGTATGAAAGTGCTAAAGAAATATGAGTTAAGCTAGCACTCACACATGAGGAACCAATCAAGTCAAAGAGACAAAAATGGGGATGTTAACACAAGATAGCTCACTTATAATCGTGCTACTTGTTGAAATGAATTGTCAAATATGCTCTTACTTGAAGTGATAATTTATCTATTCATGTTTGATCATTTGCTGAGATGATTTCCTGCATTGAATGTCAGATTGTATGATTACTGATCATAGTACCGATATACTTTGAATATGTTTCGATACTTTTTATTTAAATATTAGCAGGTTTGATGAATGTATCAATATCTCAGTGTTACCATAAAATAGAAGTTTCATGCTCTGTGTTGGTATTGATATGATTGGTTTTTGTACCAATACATATTTGTTTAAGTGTGCAAGATTTCCTCTTGAAGGATCGATATGCAAAAAAATATATATCAATACGCTTAAGTCTAGATGCACACAACGGTCGAATTTTTGAGTCTGCCAACAAAAAATTCACATCATCAATAGCCAAGAACTTAAGAGAAGCTATAAAATAAAAAAGCTAAAAGTTCAAAGGAAGAGAGCTAAAATTCCATATCCTTTGTTATACTCATCTCAAAGCTTCATTCAAGAAGAAAAAAGAAAAAAGACGAAGTCTTCATTGTATCAATCTTCTGTCTCATGTGTAATTCCTTCCTTGTGCAAAAATTGCATTCATCCTACCTGCAAAGATTTTTAGAATACACATTGTAAACATATCCTGTCATTGTAAGGGAAGAGTGCCATAAAGAGCTTACTTTGTAAGAAAGGATTGGGTAATGCTAAGGTTTACTCTTTGAGCCAGAAAAAGGAGATGTTGTTAAAGGTTTCTTCCTTAAGCCTGCGAAAGAGGAATGGTGAAGGTTTTCTCCTTGAGCTTATGAAAAAGGAAAGTATAAAGATTATCCTTTAGCCTTGGGAAAAAGGAAAGCTTTCTCCTTGAGCTTGCAAAAGGGCTAGGTGTGTACACCATATTCGGTAATGAATTTGGTGGAAATCTTTGAGAGGTGCTAAAGGTAAAGGACGTAGGCAAGGTGCTAAACCTCTATAAATTGTTTGTGTATATTTTCTCTTTCTTACACTCTTTCTTTATTTGTTATATATTTATCTTGCTTATTAATTATGTAGAAGTAGACTAAATAGTGTAGAAAGTCTTACAGTTAGAAAGCAAAACTTAGAAGCAGACTCAAAACCAATTCACTCCCCCTTCTCGGTTTATTAGTGAGCCAACAAATAGACGTTGAAAAGGTACTAATCCTTCCTCGCATATAATCATAATCTCAAACTCTAATTTCTTTAAACGTAGACCAAGTCTTATCTCTAACTACAATAGGTGACCAATCACACCCAGGTTTGAATGGTTAATAGCGACTCCTTGTTTTATGTCTAGCAGGTAAAGATTTAGGTCTTAGTATGTTATAACAACTACCCTACAATGAGGTGAGTTGAAAACCGACCAAGGCACTGTAGCAATTCTAGGAACAAGTTGATCGGTTCCATGCAAAGGACTCAACAAAGGCGTCACTAGATTAGGTAGAGGAGAATGTCACTTCTTGTACTAGACTAGATAGTGTAGAAAATGTTAAAGTTAGAAAGCAAAACTTAGAAGTAGACTCAAAACCGATTCACTCCCCCTTCTCGGTTTATTGGTGAGCCAACAAATAGACATTGTAAGGTACTAATCCTTCCTCGCACATAATCATATATTCTAACTTTAGTTTCTTTAAACGTAGACCAAGCCTTATCTCTAACTAGAATAGGTAACCAATCACACCTAGGTTTAAATGGTTAATAGCGACTCCTAGTTTTACATCTAGCGGGTAAAGATTTAGGTCTTAGTATGTTATAACAACTACCTTACAATGAGGCAAGTTGAAAACCAACCAAGGCACTGTAGCAATTCTAGGAACAGGTTGATCGGTTCCATGCAAAGGACTCAACAAGGGCGTCACTAAATCAGGTAGAGGAGAATGTCACTTCCTGCACACTAAGCGTTCGACGAAAAGAGTCATTATGAATGCTTCAGAATTTCTCATGCACATCTAAAGGAGTAGGATTAACCATACCGTTTGCATGCAAGATAGTAGCCCAAGGAATGTGGCATATGGAGCTAACTGTGTGGAGTGACACATGGAATAATAGCCTTCTTGCTGATGGAGATCTCAGACCAAGTCAAAGTCCTTAGAAACCAAGGCTCTAGAGTTCCTAGGACTTAATTAAGAGTCCTTAAGGATTTAAACTCTTGTGAATTGAGTTTTATTGTATTTGAATATAAGCTTAGAAGAGGTCAACCATACAAGGGGACTTCATTATAATTAGAGGGTCTCCTCACTCTTATTTTGTATAAAAGTTTTCAGCATACAACACCTTACTAGCTTTCTCAGCATTTCTATGCTTTTCCTATTTTTCGTTGTACTCTAGTACTTTAAGTGTTTGAGCTTCATGAAATCCACTCAATAATTCGTCCAATAGAACATATATTCAACAATTACTTGATCTTAATATGTTTCTTTTATACCATTACTTGTAGAACATTTTTTATACGTCTAAAGCATATTAAAAGTACTTACCGATGATAAAATTAAAGATATTGAAAGGTACCAATGAAGCATTGGTTTAAAGGTACAAAAAAAATCTTAAAATTTTGAAATTTCAAATTGCGTGTGAGATTAAATTTAGTTATTTTAAAAAAAAAATTTGAAAGGCATGTTTGGCTTTATGATTAAAAAAAATATCTTCATTTATCTAATAAAAATAAAGAAAACAACAAATATTTAAAAGATAAAAAACGGCAAAAAAAAATACAAAATCAAGGAGCAAATATTATGATCAATGATTGCAAATATTAAAAAAAATTAAGAAAGCAAAAAATAAAAAAGAAACAATTGACACATATCATAAAAATGATTAAATTTACGAAGATAGTACACGTTAATCAACAAACCACACAATAATGTCAAAATTATTTTATCTTAACATGGCGGCAATAAATTAAATTTAAGAATAATAATGAATAATTTCCTTCATTTTGTTCTAAATATTTTTTATACTTTGTAATTTATTATTAAATAGTTTATAAGTTTAAAAAATAAAAAATACTATAGCCCATGTATAACGCAAATAGTCGACTAAAGCATAATCAGTTTATTTCATGTATTCAATAAATAATCATTTCATTACTCTTGAAAAATTATCATTAAATATATTAAAAAGCAATGAAAATTAATGATATACAAAATTATTTATACTCTTAAACTAAAAATTTCCGAACATAATCAGATAGATTCTAATAATAATGTATAAATATTCTTTTTTTTCTATTCATTGATTAAATTTTTAAAAGTATATATTAAAAAATTGAAGAACATAACAATTTACACTTTATAACGATCGTAGGATCATGACCGCATACCACAAATATTATTCTAATTTGCTTTTTTTTTTTGGTGATATATTCTAATTTGCTTTGAATATTTGTTTGTGAAGTTGTGCCTAATTAATCAAACAACTAATGAAGGAATGATATCTTACGCTCAAGGTGGCTGGCCTGAGGCTGCGGAATGATACTTTGGCTCTGAGCAACTTTTATTTTTTTTTTAGCAAAAAGCTATTGCTGTCAAATCACACTCTGGGATTTTTTTATTGATAATTAAAACTTTATTTCACGATTTCATCCAAAAGAGCAGCCCGGAAGAGCTGATAAAGTCAACAATTAATTTATGATATGGCCAAACAACATGGTCATAAACGCAACACCGATATTTTCGGTGACAGCCTTTTTCTTTTTTATCTAGATCATTCGGTATCTTCATATTTTTGATATAGGACTAATCCGAATTCGAGTCGGACAAGATCCAAAAGGCGGCAAAACTCTCCCTCAAGAGTTTTAACACAGTTGCATACCCAAGAACTCGAACTCGAGACCTTTGATTAAGCTAGAACAATCACTACCAGTTGATCTACGTGCTCTTAGGTACAGTCCTTTTTTTTTAATAATAAATATTTTCATCCACAAAATGATCAACAGTTATGGTTTTAATATTCGAATCATAATTAAAAACACGAAGAACAATATATACGATCACTTTTTTTAATCACATGTGGGTTAATTTCTCTTTGTTCATCCACACAAACTCCCTTCAGCCTTCCTCATAACCATTTCATCTGGACCTCCCATCACTTGCAGTTCTGGTGATGAAAATAGTTCACGAAAGGAGTTTTTGGCTGATCACTTAATCATTTTTGTCTTGAGATTAGAATTTGATTTAATAATTATTCTTATTATTTAGAATATTTTTTAAACGAATATCACCGTCCATCTAAATCAACCATTAAGCAACGGCAAAGGCATAAACAGCAAATATTGGCACATTTATTTTCTTTTGCTTCAAATTTTGCCACGTGTACTCTAATGTAGCATCTATTGTTTTCCATACCCTCATGCCCCAGCCCTATGGTCAGGTACATTGATCATTTATGGCATGGTTGACATAATGTTTTAACTGATAAGTAAATTAAAATATTTAAAACTTAATCGTTAAATCAGAAAAATAAAAATTACAAAGAAGCTTCAGGACCAGAATTTGTGAAAACAAAGCAAAATTAACTTGAGCAAGTCAAATTCTAACAAATTTATGTACATGTCGAATATTAGTAGAAGCATTTGATTTTAGAATTGGCATTGGAAGTACTCTCATTTGAGCAGTGCTAACCCAATTGCCATCTATAAAAGGGTAGAACGATATATATACCAAAAAAAAACACCCATAACGAAAGACCATTCTTATTTATTTGTATGCACAGAGGAAAAGTACAGTTGCTTATTGTTCTTCGGATAATTCATCCCTTTGCCTGCGCATTCGAGCTCCCCATGACGTGTTTCCTCCAGCATCCCTGGTCATGCTTCTTCTCTTCAGCTCTGATAGCTGGGATTGCCAACGGTTTCTCCACTCACTCCGCTCTTCTAGCTCCTGGCAGCAATGAGAATGTAAGAATTTAAACCAAACCAAACCAAACCAAACTGATTCTCTCAACCAGCAAGTATAAAAGTAAGGCAAAAATGTCTAAACGTCACATGAGAAAAGAAAACAACCCAAAAGTAGAAGAAATTTCAGAAAATCATAATAAAAACTAAAAATCACTTGAATATCATGGTATAATTGAAGGACCAAACCAAATCCAATGATTTCGTTATTACCATTACTAAATCACAACAGACAAATCCTATTCTCAAGGAAAGCAGCAAAGGAGGTCCTTTTTTTTTTTTCCTAATAACCATGGGCAAGTTGAGGGAGTATGCCAGATTCCCAGGTTCAAATTCAGGACTTAAAGCATAAAAGTTAATGGTTACCTCTGACCACAAAGTTGTATCAAAATGAAAACAAGAGTACCAAAACTATGAAGGAAGACTAACTAACTGGTGTTAAACAAAAGAAGCCTACCACAAGCCAACTTCACCGAACTGAAAGGTATTTGAAAGCTCCAGATTAACAGATCTACCAATAAATCAAAATCCGATGCACAAGACTTAATTGCTATTCTCTAAAGCTGGAAACATACAGGAACTTAATCAATGTGGATTCAAGTAGGAAAACGATCTCTTAACTGACAGCACGGCTACTCATACCTGCCTTGAACACTAAAGCTTTGCTTGGTAGGATGAAAAAAAAGGGCTGAGAAAGAAAAATTAGTTAATTAAATCGTTATGTTTCATAACAACTTTTCTATTTTGTAGCTTAACCATTGATTAACTAATTTTCTTCACTCACCTCTTTCTTTCCACCATACCAAGCAAAGCCTAAGACATAACTTACACGTCAAAAGACCACAATATACCATAGAAGATGAAATTCTTTGTTTACACTTTTATATCCTTGAAGCTTAGCAGGTCTAGTTTTTTTCTTATTTTAATTATTTCGATATGAACATCCTTTTTCCTCATGGAAATCGAATTGCAAGGAATGGAAGTAAGTTTCCATGATTGCATTTAATTTACTGAACTTAAGCAACAGAAATAATAAGAAAAAGGAAGAGAAAAGGGATAAATGTTAACTTCACCATCTGATTTTGACCCTACTGGCTTCAGTAGTCAAAACAAACCAAATTTCCACCAAATTTCAACTAATACATATCTTAGAGAATCTTCCCAACTACCAAAATCATCAAACCAATGCCCAAACACACATCCAAATTACTAGAATTTGAAATTCCAACTTGAAGTTATCCTGTTCAAATCTTGACTATAGAAACTAGATTTGTGGAAGGGAAAAGAGTTAAATTTCAGTAAAAAATTTAAAAATAAAAAGAAAAGGAGAATACCTCATCGTATTGGTAACATCGTCTAGCAGAGAAAGCAAGATGAATCCCCAAAGCCAAGTCCCTATCATACAACGCCCGACTCCTCGCATCCGACAAAGTCTCATAAGCCTCCTGGACCCGTATAAATCTCTCTGTGTACTCCTCCACACGATCCGGGGGCGACACGTCCGGGTGGTACTTCCTCGCCAGCTGCTTATACGCCTGCTTTATCTCCGGTAAAGTACCCGTCTCGGGTATCCCCAGCAACTCATAGAAACTCATCTTCATCCTCGCTTCATTGATCTTCGCCTTGATTTTGAACGACCCAAATTGTATCCGTACCGGGTTGAAGGATCTTCGTAAGCGGAGGAAGGAACTTTCCGGAGTAAAGAAGCGGACGTCGCTTCCCGGTATCGCCGCCAACCCATAACCGCAACGCATCTTAATAATTACTGGTTTTTTTCCCAAGAATAATAATTGTTTCAACACGCTGCTTCTTTTGAAGATTACTGCTACTTTTTAATCAACATTTTTTTTTTTGTGGTTTTGCAGAAAAATGGGAATGATTATTTTGAGTTTGTGGAAGTGGAGAAAAGAAGGTTAGAATGCGAAAGTGATAACTGACAACTGTGGGGAGAAAGGAAAAGGAGAGGCTTGGACCGGAAGAAGAAGGTTCTTTTTAATTATTTGTTTCCTTTTGTTTTCTAACAATCAATACTTTTCACCAAAACAAAAACTTACCCTACGTCAAGAAGGTTTATTTTTGGATAGATTTTTTTTATAGACATTAATTAATAAAAAAATATAAAATGAAATAAAAAAGAATTTATATATAATATACTAACAGTATATAATTTTTATATACTATCAGTTAACAACATAATGATACCTCATTAATAAGCAAAATTTAAAAATGTACATATCTTTAAAAATAAATTTAAAAATTTTATTAATATTTGCATTTAAGGACTTACACATTTTTAAATTTTGCTCATTAATGAGGTGGCATTGTGACGATGTATAGCCTCTATACACTATTAGTGCATTATATATAAACTCATAATATAATGTAAAGTGCCAACAATGCTGGAAAATAATAAAATAAAACAAAAAAATTTAAATTTTGAAATAATAATAAAATGATAAAATTATATTTGTGATCTAAGTAGAAATTAAAATAAATATTTAATAAATAAGTTATAAGAGACAATTAATTATAATGATTATTTAAAATTAAAACAAAAAACTAAGAGTATACAAAGTTATTTTACAATTAATTTTTTTTTTACTCATTTCTTTTCCTTACAATTTTCCCCAAATTGAGGTAAATGAAAAATGGAACATTTGAGAAAAGAGAGGGATTCTTAGCCTTCTTCCCTTTCTTTTATTATTTTTTGAGTCCTATCCAAACAAAGGAAAATAAAGGAAAGGTGTTTATGTTTCTCCTCCTTTTCTTTCCTTTCCCTACCTTACATCCAATTAGAGGTGTCAAATGGGCTAGGCAACTCATGACACAATATGATTCGATACTGTGTAGATTGTACTTGACATGATCCGTATTTAAATAAATATGTTGGGCCAAGCACAATATACATATATGTGTTGTGCTGGGCTAAAGGTTTTTAGGCATATGAATTGGCACGGCATGACCAATGAAGGGTTAGTGCTAGCACATGACACGTAGGCTAGCACAACATGGCACGTAAGCCCATGTGTCATGCCCTATTGGCCCATTTATAGAAATAAAATTATTTTTAATAAATTTAATTATGAAATATTTGAATTATTGATGCATAAATTTATAATTTTTCATTTTGAATACAAAATGTATGGTATGTCACATTATTTACATATAATTTTTTTATTAAATACCCTATTAATAAAAACTCATCAAAACATAAATTATTAAAGATTTTTTTATTTAAAGATTAGTTAGATGTAGAAGCTTGAGCATTAAATAAATCACATTATATAAGTGAATAATTAGGTGAAGAATAAAAATAAAATAATAATCTTTTGTGTTTTATTTGTGTATGTGTGTGTTTGTGTTTTTTAATATTAGGATTTTAAATTTCAAACAAGAACCTTAGTGCAATGGTAAAGATTGTTCCTTTGTGACTTAGAGATCATAGGTTCAAGTGAAAATACTCTCTTAGTACAAAGGGAAAGTTGTGTACAATTGCCCTCCCTAAACTCCACAAAGTGGGAGCCTTTTGATTGTGTACAATGACCCTTTTTAAACCCATAAAGTAGGAGTCTTTTTCATCGAGTTACCTTTTTTTAGGATTGTAAATTTAATATCTTTATTAAGTGGATTTTACTATATTTTCTCATAGATATAGACATTTTGCCTTTTAGGATTGCAAACTTCGATATCTTTATTTAATATATATTATGTTTTCTCATGATATAGGTATTTTGCCATGGTGAATTATGTGTCTTTTTTTATTTTTATTTATCTTGCATGCTATTGAAATTCATAAATAAAAAGTTTAAAAATAATAAAAACTCTCAAAATTTATTAATGGACCGTGCTTGGAACAATACAATATGAAAAATAGTGTTGTGCTTGGCCCAGCATAACCTATTAGTGCTATAGGTCATGTGTCATGCTGAGACACATCCTTAATTTCCAATGACCATGCCAACATGGCCCATTTAAAAAAAGTGTTGTGCCAGCCCAGCACGGTCTATTTGACACATCTACTTCTAATCAAAAAGTATGATTAGTTTAGTGTTTGTTACATGTAGACCTATCCATGGATGAGCAACCCGTTAAAGCCCGAAAGTTACTCAAATTTTTTATTGGATTTGGACAAAAATATTATGTGCAATAAACGAGCTTGGATAAAAAAATTAGGCCCGATAAATTTTTGGGCCAAGCTCGGGTTTTATCAATTGAAACCTAGCCTAGCCCAGTTTAGTCTGAAAAAAATACATATGATTTTTTATATATATTTACTTAGTATAGTCTTGGTTTGGTAGTTGTTGCTCTCCTTCGAAAAGATTACATTCAAGGTTTGATTTTCCCATTTCCCTTTTTACCTTCCTATGAACAAAAAAAATACATATAAAACATTATTGATTAATAAATATTATATATATTTAATATGAAAAATGAGATGTAAAATTTGATAACCAAATTAAACATTAAAAAAGATATAAAAAATTAAAAATAAACAAAAATTAAAATGCAAAAAAAAAAATTCAACCTAGGCTGAGGTTTTATAATAAATTTAAAAACAAGCCTAAGCTAAAAATCAAGCCAAAATAAGAGGGTTGGGCTAGGCTTGGCCTCATATATAATTCATTAATTTATGACTTAAGCCTAGCCCGACTCATGAACATATCTAATTACATGTCCTCGATCTTAATTCCAAGTTTTTTTTTGGGCCAAACTTAATCCCAAGTTTGATTCAACAATTCTCCCATTATACTTTTTTATGAAAAAAATATATGTACACATATTTTTTCTAATTAAACAGTAAAATAATTTTATTATTTTCATATTTATAATTTTTTAGATATTTTAATTCATCATAAAATATTTTACAATAATATCAAACATTTAAAATTTTTAGATTATATTTTTCTCGTCATACTTTTAAAAATTTAAACTTTTTAAATCATATTTTCATCTTCATACTTCAAAATTGAGTACTTAAATGAACTATAGACTTAAGAACAATAAAGTGAACACCATATGAACACCATATTTAAAAAAAAAAAAAATTTAAATGTTATTATTTGCTTTAATTTTCTTAATAAAAATTAATAATGAAAAAAATAAAAATAAACAACACAATGTAACAAGCATTTCAGCTGCTTATCCAAAATAAACAACACAATGTAACAGTTTTTGTGCTTCCCGAAATTCTTGTTTTCAGGATGCATGAAGGCTTCTCGGAAGTCCCAATTTTGTGAAGCATGAAAATTTTAAAATAAAATTTTTACCGTCAATAATATAATTTTACGGATAATTATTTCATACACCGTTTGATGAAGTTTTATTATTCCATAAATTGGTTAGGATCATGAAACATGTCCTATTTTATTTATTATTTATCATTTTAATATTTTTATAGCACATGTGTCACAATCTTAACACTAATTGTGAAGAAAAAATAACACTGATAGTGTATGTAATAATTATTCTTGTTTTATTATGGACATTTTTGTCAAAACATTAAAAATATGATTATCAATGAAAAAAATAGTTATTGTGAATAGAATTTCCCTAAAAAAAATTGCATTTAAAGTTAAGGGTGATATCGGGTTGAATCATATCGGATTTTTGTTCGAACTAAGTGGTTTTTTTTATTTTTTGATTCGTATTCGATCCGAATATAAATATATCTGATCCGATCCGAATTTATGCGGATCGGATCGGTCATTCGGATTTTTTAGTTTAACCAATCTTACTTTTTTTTCCAATTTTTTCATAGGAATTTAAACAATATTGGGCATTATTTCAATTTTTCCTTGGGTTTTTTAATTAAATATAAAATTTGGACTTTTAATATAAATAGTAAAAATTACAAATTATTAAATAACAATGTATTCGGATATAATCCGTATATGATCCGAATCAAATGAATTCGATTTAATGACATCATAATCCAAATCCGAACCAAATTTTTTTATTATTCAAACCGAACTGATCCAAAATGCCCAGTTCGAATCAATTTTTCAGTTTTCTCGATTTTTTTCTCAGCCCTATTTAAAGTTATTCCTAAACTTTGTGTCTCGTAGAGTACACAGCCAGGCCACCAAATTTATTAGTTGTCACTTATCAATGGGCAATGGGCCTATTTTAGAAAAAATAGAAAATAAAAAGTAGGATATTAACTAAGGGTTTATTTTATTGGCAATGAGATTGGTTTTGATAATATTAAATATAATAAAAAGAAAAATTGATTATTAAGAACATTAGATCAAAATTTTGTATAAAATAAAATTTATAGTAAAATATTTGATATTTGTTAAAACAATAAATAATTATTAAAATTATATTTATGTAAAATAATAATATTTTAATATCTTAAAAATATAAAGATTATTTTTATATTAAATAATATTTTTATTAAATATTTAAAAATTATTTATATATATTAATATTATTTACCATTTTAAAATTTTATTGAATAAAAAGTGATTCATTATGCTATATTAAATGATATATTTAAATTTTAAAATTTTAAGTAATAAAAAAAGATAATTATATGTCACAAATATAAAATAATAATTTATTTATTCTTTGTTGAACTTATCAAAATAAGTGACATAAAAATAACAAAAAAAAAGAATAACAAAATATAAATAAAAGAATAAACAAAACGATAAAAAAAATGGAGGGGTTAAAAAGGGTAGAGTGGATCATTAGACCCTTACTCCCACTGTGCAACCTCTAGGAACATAAATGGGTATCTTACACTACTTGATCCAATTAAATTAAGTTAAAATATTTAATAATCGAGTTTAGGTAGTAATTTCACTATTTCCATGGGTTCGGATAGCGATATTAGAATATCTTATTACTCGAATCCAATCGTAAATAATAATTTTTAAATATTATTATATATTTATTTATAAATTATTTATTATTAATATAAGACTTAATTAATTTAATTCATTAAGTATTTTACTTATGATTTTTAATATTATTTTATTGTAATGATTTAATTTAAATTTAATATTTTAATTTTTCTTAATAATATGTATTAAAATTGATTTTAAATTTAAATTTGAAAGTCAAACATTCAGGTAGTAAAAATCAATATTTTTGGATAGTTAATCATATTCAGGTATTATAAAATATAATCAAACTCAGGTTTAATATATCAAAATTAGCGAATATCCTCAGCTACTCTGTGTCCTAAGCAAATGTATCAACACATTTGGGTCAATTTTTTCATCAATCATGCCACAACTGTGAACCCATTTGATTTCAACCAAAGGTTAAGGATCAATTTGATAAACAGTGAGATTGACCATGGTGAGATTGAAATTCCCGGTGATAATGATATTAAATACTGTAGTAATTTGATTTGGTAGTGAAAAGATGATATATATATATATATATATATATAAAATATCGTAGCAATGATAATAAGGTGAGATAATGAAAAGAAAAATGAATATTAAGAATATTGTATTGAATATTTTATATATAATGATATTTACAATATATTATATTTAGAAAGTTAATGAAAAATTGAAAATTAATATTATTATTTTAAATTAAATTTTTTTTAATAATTTAAAAATTAATAAATATTTGTATATCAATTAATATTTTATTACTAAATATTTAAAAATTATGTTCAAAATATATTACTCTTAGTCTTAGTTAACATTCAAAATTTTATATTATACATGTGACATATTTAGATATTATATACTGCAAATATAAAATAATAGTTTAAATATAAATTTACGTATAAATTAAAAATAAAACATAAAATATTATTTTAAAATAAAAATTAATATAAATAAATAATTAAAGAAACCTATTTAAAAAAAGTTTAAAGTAATTTTAAACATCTACTGCAAAGTTCAATAGCCCTGCCGCCTCCAGTCTCCCATTGAAGGGGGATTGAAGATAATTGCATCATGAGATGCAATTCAAATGCACCCCACAGTGCAATTTGCTTCATTTTCTATACGATAACATCCAAATAAGCACTAAATTGAAATCCTCAATAGAAAAAACAAAAATAGAGGAAGATATCATACGTAAATTTAATCAAAAATAGTAAATATAATAAAGAAGGTTTTCAGGATACCCCAAATTATATATTTACGAACCAAGACAAAGAATTATACTATATAGAAGAAAATAGATCCATTATATTATATGGATTCGATTTTGCTACTATTTTATATTATTATGATTAACATTTGAAAGAACACAAAAGACACCAGTTATAATCTGGACTTTTTATTCAAATCACATTATTTTTAATATTTACATTTTTTTTATCATGATTCATGAATGAGTTTACTTGAAAATGATGTTTTTGAGAAAGATTTTGGTTTAAAATAATACAAATTAATGATTAATTTATGTTCATACAATGTACGTCCTACTAAGTACAATGTTTTAAAATAATTGACACCATGGTTCAAGCTTATCAAAGCCCCTTCCATCAAAAATAAATGAAAAATTTTATTGTTTGTTATTATTATTTTTTTAATATGATGATATCAACAATTTGCTCACATCCCCACGTTTTTCATACATATCTTTAACTTTCAAAGATAAAAAAATATTGTTAACCAAAAAAAAAAGATAAAAAAATATTTAAATATTTTTTTTGTTTTTAAATATACTTTAATATAATATATGGCGATACTCTAGCTCGGCGAATATTAATACCTACTTTTTATTATGAAGTTTTGTAACTTATTTTAACATTTGTTAATTTGATTGTCTATTTTTATGACAAATAATTTCATGTGTAAGATTTATTAGTTATGATTTTTTTTTGATTTTTTGAGTCTCATGCTACAATAAGATTATAAATTTTGACTTTCTATAAAGTCAACGTAAAAAACACAATGTTATGCGTAAATTTAAAATAATTAGACGTAAATAAGTTAGAAGTATCATAAATACTTGATAATTAATTTAAGGTTAACGTAAACAATACATGATTAAATATAAATTTATGTTAGAAGTATGTAAACACATGATAATTAACATAAACATACATTATAGCAAAATTATCATGTGTTTAAATCTATTGATATTGATGTTTACATTGATAATTATATTTTTACGATACTTCTAACATATTTTACGTTTAATGACTTTAAATTTACATTTAATCTTATGTTTTTTATGGTTATGCGTAAATTTAAAAATCATTAGACGTAGATAAGTTAGAAGTATCATAAATACTTGATAATTAATTTAAGGTTAACGTAAACAATACATGATTAAGTATAAATTTATGTTAGAAGTATGTAAAATTATCATGTGTTTAAATCTATTGATATTGATGTTTACATTGATAATTATATTTTTACGATACTTCTAACATATTTTACGTTTAATAACTTTAAATTTACGTTTAATCATATGTTTTTTATGTTAACCATATAAGATCAAAATTTGTGACCTTACTATAGAAATTCCCATAAAGATTCCATTTAACCAAAATCTTAATTTGTAAGATTATAAATAACAACCTGATTAACTAAGTGATTTTGTAATGATTAATTAAATAAATTAGGATAATTTAATTGGTTTGTATGATTGGATTTATTAAAATCAACATTAGGATAGGTTTAATTAGCATTAGGATAATTCAATCATGAATATTTAATTTGTAGGTTTAATACATAATTTTTAGATTAGGATTATTAATTAAGGATTAATTTTAGATTAGATATTGCTAATATTAAGATATTTTTTAGGTAAGATAATTTTTAATATATTAATTTTATTTTGAATTAATGATAAATTAGTTTTAGGATTTGATTAGAATTAATATTAGGGTAGGACTAGATTAGGTTACTTATTATAGTGGTTTTATTAATCTTTAGGGATATTATTAGGATAAGTTCATTATAGGATTTTTTTAGGATAATTATTAAATCGAAAAAACTGAAAAAAAAATAAAAATAATAGTTTAATCTGATAGAATCAAAAAAATTAAGAGAAAAATATAAAAGAAAAAAGGGAAATGATGGAAAGCTAAGTTCTGTTTGAATAAAAACCATCAGAATTAGAGTCATCATAAGGCTTATCTTTTTGAAAATGTTGGTTGTGATAACTACAGTTTCATACAGACGTGGCTTATTTATGATTGTATGAACAGTGTAAGATGACAAAACACTAGTTTTCCAAATTTCAGTGCAATGAGACAAGTCTTCGTACAAGCAAGCATATGAATGCCACAAGAGCGCACACGTATACAATGACGACATTTAGCACCCGACAAGTCATCCTAATTCCTGACTCATTTAAAAACCAAAAGGACGTTAAAAATTCAAGTACTGAGACTATTTACCCATCTATAAAATAAGTTGTTGGCTAAATTGCAACAGAAGCGTACATGTTACCCGCCGCGATGCTTCCAATGTTTATCATAGGAACATGTTCACCATAAATCTAATTTTAATTTTTGTTATATTAATATACAAATTTTACTACATTTTAATATGTATATATCTAATTTGTTAAATTAAAAAAAATCTTTTTTATTTCTTTCAATCACTTGTTGACGACTGAAATGGAATTTTTAACCACATCTTCTCAAATTATTAATTAATATATATGATTTATCATTAATATCAAGAATTTTACTATTGCCATCCTAAAATCTGTCCGATAATACAGTTTTTTTTTTTTAAATAAAAAAGATGAAGGCAACTTTAACGGTGACCAAGGATAACGTTCATGGTAAAATTTAAAAAAAAAAAAAAGACAATCCATCTTTTGCTTTGGTTATGGCAAAAATAAAAAAAAAAATAAAATAGAGTAAGGGGCACACACTGAGGGTGATTGATTTCAATGCGCAGCCTGCTCGTAGTTCTATCTAAGAAGGTGGCAGACAATAACTCCATACAGCTTGCCATCAAAATCTACCCAGGCCCACCTCATCACATATGCCCTTTTACTCTAAAGACCAGTCAATTGTGGCACCTAGCATCTCAAAATGATGACGACAAAACAAAAACATTACCAGTGAGAGAGCGAGAGAGAGAGAGAGATGGGGAGGGATTGGGGTTCGGATGGGTATTAATAAGTTTGGAGAAATGCAGAAACGTTTTCACATCTGCTTCATTCAACATTTCCAGAGAATTTGAGACCAATGTTGAGCTCTTTTACCACCAAATCCAAGGACCATGCCTCGTCCTAGAACAAAAGAGAGAGAGGGGAGGGGGTTGGAGAAAAAAAGAAAAAAAAAGCTTAATACTTAAATATGACTCCAATGTTTATAAAAATTAAATCTTTTATGTTTAATTGTATAAAAATTAGTTCATTAAATTTTATATTAAACAATTAAAATTTAGACGTTTCAAAATAATAAAATTAAATACATTTTCGTTAAATCTTTCTAACTGTCATTAAATTTTAATTATTGTACAAAGATAACGACAGTTAAAAAATATAACGAAAATGTACTTAATTCTGTTATTTTGAAATATTTTGATTTTAATTGTTTAAAATAAAACTTAATGAACTGATTTTTATACAATTAAACGTTAAAGACTTAATTTATTTTATGTTAAACGTTGAAAGTATATGTAAGTATTAAGAAAAAAAAAACTTAAAAAAAGGGAAAGAGAAAAAGAAGAGGAAGAGGGAAAATATAAGTGAGTTCTACACGCTAACATCACAGTTCTACTTGAGTGCAAAAGCATTCGCCATCAACAATCCGAGCAAATATGCATGTCTAGTGATTAAATTTGACGTACGATGAACCGCCTACCAATTCCAAATGATTTAAACAGAAATTCACTCCTTCACTGAAGCTAGCCCCAAAAAGGGCCAAATAATGTCTCAATTCTAAAATAGGAAGCCTGAAAATGGTTAGATGAGGTTTTTCAGGTGTGAACTATGCGGCAAAGCAGAATCTAAAGGCTTCCAATTGCTTCCATCGATCAACAGAATTTTATTCATCAACCAGAATAACAGTTTACCACAGCCAAAGAATTAATATCTAGGACAAATGCAAGCAAATCCAGCTTACTAATTACTTCTTAAAGCAAAACTCAGCCAAACAGTGTCATGGAAGATTACCTGTGAAAAACCATGAAATTAAGTGATCAACCGATCTGCTATGGGGCTCAAATAGAGACGCTATTCAATGCTGGCGGTATCTTGTTAGAGGACCTTAATGTAGCTTTAGCCGAGAACTTTCCTTGTAAAGGAGGAAGAACAGAAAAAAGAAAAAAAGAAAAAGAAAAAAAATATGGGGCAAGTGAAAAAGATGGGAAAAAGAGTAAAAAACCAGGTTTATAATACACCAGAGAAAAGATACTAGTATTGCAGACAGCATCAGAGAAATGCATTCCCCTATTATTTGTATCAATCAACATTAAAGAAATTTCAACAATGTTAATAGAGATTTATAGCATAAGCTCTCTGCCACATAGCGACTGCATACCTTCACATAGATAAAGTAAAAATCAACCCTCCAAACCGATCACTGACAGCTCCAACAGGAACAAGTATATAACCTGCATGAGTTTGGGATATAACAGGCCATCCAGACCATCAAAGGCAAATAAAAATGGAACCTATGACCAAGCACATCAATCAAAGGCCAAGAGTTCTAGAAGACAAAAGTGACACTGGAAGAAAATAAGGACCAGGAATGAAAGAAGGCATATAAAAAACAAACTCAGTAAATGGTGCATTTGGAAACAGGTCTACAGTAAGATCTAACTTCTCAATATTGAGCATTTTTATTTTCTAGACTACTAGATAACATGTCCTTAGTCTATAATCAACAGTTTGGAGGACCTACTAATTCAGATAGCTGCACGCTTGCTAGTAATACAGAAAAATAAAGAATTCAAAAAAGAGGCAGAGAGAAAACAAGGATAAACTTTCAAATAAACACTTAATAAATTCACAGTTCAACAATGAAGAATGTTTCAACATACATCTAGCAGTAAAAGAAGCTTGCTACAAACATTGCATGGTTGATTGCAGAAGAAAGAACACTGCTTGAAATACTTTATCCATTGTAAATGTCAGCTCAGAGACTTCAATTCCCATCTCTTCCACATGCCTGCAAAGGAAGAAGAGCACAAAGGGCATACATATATGAAGCACCAACAAATGGCTGAAAAATCCAAGCACCAAAACAAACACCAAGCAGTTCCTAAAGTGAACTGCCATTGAGGAGCCAAAGGCTCATTAAACTCAAAATAAGTTGTTCATATCTGAACAAGCTTGAACTGGACCAAGCCTAAATTGCAGATTCAGAAGTCAGACAACTTGGAACAGCTTCGACTGCAGAAATCCCCGAAGGTCCTTTCCAGAACTAAAGCCTGCAGCTCATTTCTGCTGAGAAGAAATGGAATGATCTTCTGATCCTGCAAAACAAAACATATACAAGTCACTATTAGTCGCCAACTCTACAACTGTATTAGTGTTAATAAATTTTTGGTGAATTGATGACATTACCATTACTTTTGAGCCGATGCTTACTACTTAATTTTTCGAGTTTGCTTTGCTCATCCGCATCCAATCTGCTATTTGGTGAGAGTCCTTCATCACTGCCAAACTGTGGTAAATATTTGCTCTTCAATTCCTGATCATCATTCACTGAAACTTTAGAATCACAAGCCTCCTCTTTTGAAACCAACATTCCATCATCCCCTGGATTTTTTAAATCATTAACAATGGAAGTAAGCAGCCCATTACCATCTCCAGTCTTGCCAAAATGTGGTAAATTTTTGTTCCCACCATCCAAATAAAACTTACCTTCTGCTGACTTTGACCTAGAGCGCCTTCTGAGTCTTGAATCATTGTCTTCAGAACTTCGTGGAGAAGATTTGCTTCCTCTAGGAGGCCTAACTTCAGCAGATAATAAATGCTTTTTGTCACGACGTTTTGATCTTTCATCTGTTTTATCAGTAGAACGATGCTTGCCTTCAGTAGACTTTGACCTAGAGCGCCTTCGATGTTTTGATTTATTTTCATCTGAATTTCTGGGGGACAGCCTGCTTACTCTGTGATGCTTGCCATCAGCAGATCTTGACCTTGAACGCCTTCTATCCCGATGCTTAGACTTGTTATCTCTGCTTCTATCTCTCCTCTCCTTGGTGTAATGCCTACCTTCAGCAGATCTTGACGGGGATCGCATTCTATCACTATGTTTCAATTCATCTCTTCTCACTTCATCAATTTTACTATTGGAGCTAACCTTGCCTTCTACAGAAACTGACCTGGATTGCCTTCTGTGTTTTGATTTGTTTTCATCTGAACTTGCAGAAGACCGGCTTCTTCCTCGATGCTTACCTTCAGAAGATAATGACCTGGAATGCCCTCTGCTGTGGTGCTTAGATTTTTCCTCCGGGATTTCATCTTTTTTGTTATCAGAATCAACAGACTTAGACCTAGAGTGCTTTCTGTATTTCGATTTTCTTTCATCATCTTTCTTTGGGGATGACCTACTTTTTCTATGACGCCTTGGTGATCTTAAACCAGGACGGGATGATTTCCTCACCCTTGGCGAACTTTCTCTGCTACGTTTTGGGGAGTCTGAATCGACAGGAGATGATTTTCTTGTTCGAGGACTTGTACTCCTACTCCTATTTCTCCTTGAAATAGATGAATGACGATCACGTGATCTATCCAGATCTCGTCTCCTACTCCTGTCACTTTCATCCCTATCTCTATATGGCAGTCGTTCACTATCATACCTTGAACGATGATGAGATCTCACAGGTGATTTGGACCTACGGTCTCGTTGAAAACGAGGCGGAGGTGAATAAGAGCGAGACCTCCTTCTTCGCCTATAACTGATTGGTGATCTTGACTTGGACCTTGACCTTCGCCGATAACTGATTGGTGATCTAGACTTTGATTTTGACCTTCTCCGATGACTAAGGGGTGATTTTGATTTGGATCTTGACCTTGCACGAGCAATGGATGGCGACCTATAAACAGGATTATGAATTAGCAGAACTCTGATTTATTTTTAAGGAAATTTGACATCTAACAAACAGCAAACAAGGGAACACTTTGATCTTCTTTGGTTCTCAATAAGTAAAAATATCATCTGGAAAGACACATCAAGGTTTGACGACATAAGAGAATCATTACAAATAGATAACAATTCTAATGTTCTGCTTATAATTAAATAACACATCACATCAAAAACATTATTTATAGAAAAAAAAGCTGCAGTCTATCCTATCCACAAAAACCTAAAGGACCAAGCTCATTCCAAATAGTGAAACTCTGCTTGCAAATTATATGTAGCTTAATACTAGTAGCTTTTAGGGGAAAATAAAGGAGAAAACAAGTAACTCTATTTTTAACAATCCAGAAACAGAAGCCTCAATTAAAGGAGTACACAAGTAACTCTATTTTTAACTAAAATTCGATCCAAGAACAGGGACTTCTAGTAAAACTAGAATTCAAAGAAAAAAAAATAGATGAACGCAAGGAAAGAAACTTGTCCTGTTGAGGAGACATACCTGGATTTACTCTTCGTTTCCTTCTCTTCAGTTACAAGTCCGTCAGCTTTTAGCTTCTTACTTATTTCTGCAGCTCTTGCTGCAGCTAACTCTGTTGCAGACTTCATGGTTGCAGCCCGGTTAGCTGCCTGCTGAGCAGTCAAGGTTTGTTGCATAAGCAAAGCCTGTTGGAATTGCATCTGTTGCATGTGAACAGCTTGCTGCATCATCATAGGCAGAGATGATGATGCTGATGATGAAATAGCTTGTTTCTGAGGAAGTGTTTTGGCCATCTCCACATTTAATGGTCGACCACCAATATCCATATTATTCAATGCCAAAGCAGCTGTTGCTTCCTCAGGTTTTGAATATTCTATGTAAGCAAAATGCTTTGAATCAGTGATTGTACACTCAACAACTGAACCACAGAAACTAAAAAGCTGCTTCAACTGCTCTGCAGTGAGAAGTGGGCTAAGATTGCTAACTTGTAGGGTTTTTTTCAATGTATCAGCCTTCCCAGCTTTGTCAGGAGAATCTGACAAGAAGCAGACAACTGTTAGCTTTGGCTCTTTACTAAAAAGGAAATAAGAACAATATAGATATGACTTGGAAAATAAAATAAAGAAAAAAAGACAGTGGAAAACAGAATACTGTAAAAAGTACCAGATGAATCTTTGGTTGACTGAGCTTGTGCTTGCACCTGAGCAGCATGAGCTTGAAGGGCCTGAGCAGCAACAATAGCCTGAGCTGCAGCCATTGCAGCTGCAGAAGGTGCCATAGGAACCTGACTGAGAGTCCCCATACTGGTTGTTGCAGCCAAAGCAGTCATCAGCAAATTGTGAGGAGGATGGTTCAATTTGCAATCAGTTTTAGCACAACGACCATTGAGGTATTCTCGACAAACTTCCCCAAGAGATGCCCCCATTCCCGGCAAAATAGCACCACCCGAAGCACCAGAAACAACACCTGGGATCATTCCCAATAAGCCAGGGAAAGCTCCAGAAACAGATCCTGTGTAGTTTGGCATGTTGGGCATGGTTTGATTGACTAGATTTGGATATGTGGAAGCAGGAGCCACGCCTAGCAGTCCTCCAGTAGAAGTACCTGTGTGACAACAAATTCAATATCTACACCATGAGTGCTACAACCATGCTCAAAAGTGAAGACAAACATATCAAAAACAAGCAATAACAGAAATTCAACAGCAACTTAGATGGGCGTGGAAGCAAACATATGAGAAGGTGAATTACAAGGGGAACTTTTGTTATTTGAAAATTGTGAGCCTTCTTCACATTGAAAAAAAAAATGTTACATAGGACAATCAATTAGGGCCAACAAACATACAAAATTTTGCATGACAAGTGACACCAAAACATGCAGTTAAAATTGAATAGACATAGCTTTAGCAGGTTACCTGCACTAAAGAACACCGGGAATGGGCTACCCATGATGGGTTTCCCATTGCACTCAATGCTCACCATATAGTTCCCTCTCTTAGGCACAACATAAGTCACTGTGTAAGTCCCATCTCCCATATCCTTCACAATGCCCTCCTGTTCTGAGCCCCCAACACCCACACCTGGCGAAACCTTCACCTTAACCAGCGCACCCCCACTCTGCACTTTCCTCCCATCTGCATCCTTTGTTACTACCATAAACGTGGAGGCTGCACAGGCGGTGCCACCCGCTATTCCTGGCCCTGCTGCCATACACTTGGCAGGATCCACAGGACCAATTGGCTTGTCCACCAAGTCACTGGCATCCTCAGACTCACTATCCGACGAAGCTGCCACCACATCCTTGTTACGGTTCTGTTCCACATCTTTGAAAGTGGCTTCGAAAGCTGCTTTAGCAGCAGCAGCTTTTTCAGCCTCACTTTTCAGCTTGGCCTCTTCCGCTTGTTTCATCCATATAGGCTTTGAAGCAGTCGAGTTTCGATCCGCCATCAATTAGAAACCCCTAACTTTCTAGAAAAATTAGCAATAATGCAAGTGCCAAAAGCCAATAGAACAAATAATAATAATTTGAATTATTTAATAAAAAAATCCATTAAATCTGCTCCGCTAAACCTACCACAAATTCGAGAACTATAGAAACCCCTAACTTTCTAGAAAAATTAGCAATAATGCAAGTGCCAAAAGCCAATAGAACAAATAATAATAATTTGAATTATTTAATAAAAAAATCCATTAAATGTGCTCCGCTAAACCTACCACAAATTCGAGAACTATAATCCATTCAAAATACAATTTACTAATACGAAAGCAACCCTATAAAAAACATACAGAATCAGATAAGCAAAACCTCAAATTCGAAGATAAAGAAGAAGGAAAAGCAGGTTAGATATGAAAATTTTGAGACTATTTTTAATAATTTGATAATTTTTTGAATCCGTTGGACTTTGGTTGGCTACCAAGAAAATGAAGGAAAAGAAAGAAAATAAAAGAGAAAGGTTTGTTTAAAATGTTTTATTGTAAATTACAACGCTGAGAAAGAAAGGGAAAGCGCGTTACCTGCTAAATGGTACCCGACGGCGAAGATGGGTTGATAGATAGGGTAAGAATCGGGAGAACGACGTATTAGAGGCGGTGTGGGGGCAAAACCGGGATTTACTCATTAAATTTTAAATAAACAAAACCAAAAAAGTTAAAAATATAATATTGTAAAACAATATCAACCTTAGTTGGAATTGAGTGATAAGTGTCTCATTCCTCCTTAAGTATGACTCAGATTTGGGTCATGCTTATAGAACAAAACGTACTGGGAGGAGCGCCTCACTTCCATGTGACCTAACAGTTCACATAAAGCGAATATCGAATGGTCAAAGATTAAAAAAAAATTAACTATAAATATATTTTTTTCTAAGACAAATTTTAAAACCTTAAAATATTTTTTTAAAAAAATTAAAAAGAGAAAATAAAGTTAAATAAATCTCCTGTTAGCCTGTACTGTATGTTCAAGCTTTCAAGCTGTGAAGCTTGATACACCGTCGCATGCTCAAGCTGTCAAGTCTTTTCATTTTAATTTCGAAATCTTACTTTGTTAATTGCAGAGAATAGAGGATGTTGATTAAATGTATTTCGAAGCCTTGATAAAATCAAGTTGGATCAGTCAGAAGGTTTATCTTTCCTTCGGGATTGTCTTATTGAGCGGAGGGCGGATGGCGGAGGGTATGCATTATTTTTCTTTAAAATAAATTTTGATTCTTGCTTTTGCCATCTAATATCTCATTAAGACTTGAAGAATTGAGATACCTAGGTATCCTTTCGACCAATACCTTATACATCCTCAACCTTGAAGAATGAGTCTAGATAGATCCGGCATTAGGACATAATACCACGTAAACATATCGTTTTAATTCTGCTCATGCATACACGTGCATGTAGATCGATATGAGCCTAGCATGCATTTACCTAAACTACTTACTGAGCCATGGTTTGCTCACCTCTTTCTAATATAATCACAGATCATACGAGATAGAATCCACGTTTGGAGTTTTGTGTGGGCTATCAGGGACCGTACCAGGCATAGGTACATACTAGCGTCCTTTGAGCCTGCTTTCGCTATTTTTTGAGGTATACAAGTAAGGTATTGTTTGTTTACATGCACCTGTTAGTATATCTCCATAATTAGGGAAATAATTGTTTGGTTGACGATGTACTTACAGCACCTTCTATGAAGGTTACACAGTATAATTTGCTTATGTCATGGGATGTTATCGAGTGTTTTCTTGAGTCTTGCTTTCACAAAGCACAAACGAGAAGTAGGTAGCGTATGTAGTTGGATGGTTATTTCAAGTTTCTTTGGAAGTGAAAACAATTTTAACTTATAACTTTTCTGGGTGAAGGTAGAAGAATATTCTATACGGGTTTGCTAATGAGAAGTTCTCTAAAAAATATGGGTTTTTCCTTTTCAGAGAAGAGAATTAAACTCTGGTTAAATGGTAGGGTATAAAGATGGTTGAAGATAATTTTTAGGGCTTCATCCCAATATTGTAGGTGGTTTGAATTCTATAAAGATATTTATGTTTCCAATATGGGGTTTTCAGTTTTCCTGAACGTTATCTTTTGAGTTTCACTCTATATTCTTAAGGTTATATTTTATTTTTGATTTTATATTTTGTCTTGATAACAATCTATTAGTCGAACATATTTTTTATTGAGTTTGACAGAAGAATAAGGTGGGAGTTCTTTCTTCTTCTTCTTCTTCTTCCTTTTTTTTGGGGGGGGGGGGGGGTGACCAAAGTGGTAAATAATAACATAGTGAAAACTTTGAGGCAATATATGTGGTTTATGTTCTTTGTTCCTTGTTTGGAAGGGTTAACAATAAGATTGAGATATTTCCCAAAGGATTATGTCCAACAGTTAATGGCAGAGACTACATCATTCTTCCTGTGGAATGTACCTGTTAAGCAACTTATAAAAGGTATCAACTGTCTTTGATGGAAACTTGTTTCAAATTTATTGTTCTTATGATACTTAGAATCTAGATTTTTTACTGTAGATTTTTTTTTCTAGTTTGGAGTTGTAGGTTCACTCTGCATTTTCTTTGAGAGTGACTGCCCTTGAATAATCTAAGGTGAACCAATTAACAAAATTGAGCCATCATGTTTAAAGTTGTTAGGGAAATTTCACAGCAAGTTTTATAGAGTATCAGAGAGAGTATCTTGTTTGGGAGGAGTGGAGTATTTTGGAGCTCTTCCAATTTTTCTTCATGCAAAAAAAAAATGTTAAAGCTGACACCAAGATTTCTTTTTGATGTCTGAGATGTAGGTTATTGCATTTTGGGGTTTGGATTTTTAAGGTATTTTATTGTCATAAATTTTTTATTTTTGTAACCTGCAATTGTTGGCTATGGTAGACATTTTCTTGATGTGATTTTCTTGCTAGACACTTTGTGATTTTCTCCCTTCCCACTTAATTTGTTTTTCTTGCAGTTTGCATTTGTATTGTACAAAATCAAACTCACGAATTCCATTGAATCAAGATAAATGTTGCTAGTTACATGCATACGTTGTTTTATGATGTGGTTTTGTTGATTTTGTGTTGAATCAGAAGTTGAATATCTATTTAATTTGGTGGCTTATATTTTCCAAATTTTGATTTAGAAAAGGTATTAGGAAGACCATATTTGAAGTTGTGAAGAAACTGTCATCTACCTGTACAGAAGTCTGGAGCTAGTGCTTTGATATGCTATATTATGTTAGGAACCTTATTAAGGTTCTGTACAGGAGTAGAGAGTTTTGCGGTTCTTGGTGCACAGTTCAGTATCTGCTATCACCTATATGTTTCCTGAAGGTATGCATTTCTTACTGACAAGGCTTTTCCATAGACCATTAATGCATGTGTGTTACATAGATGCTCTCAAGGGGGAAGAATGCTTGAGGTCTGAGGTTTCTCACTACATATATATCATCTATTTAGTATAATCTTCTATTTTCTTTTGCTTTAATTCTGTGTATATTCTGCTTTAGTTTTTATATCATTTTTGCATCCGGGAAGCATCAGCTCAACATACATGCAATAGGGCATGTTCATCCGGCCAAGTTTCTAACCATTGCACCAAATGGTGTCTATCAGCTATGTCATCCTTTGTGCCATTGTGCAGAGAAAGTAATGACAGAATGTGAGCTTCAAAAATTTCGAGCAACGCATTTGAGCAATGGTGATCTGTTCACTTTGTCAGCTCACCCATCTATCCAAGCTACATATTTATGTTCTTGTCATGAAAGAATGTAATTCTCTTTATTCCAAGTAGAAAGGTCAGTTAATCTTAAGATGTTGAGGATACAGTGATAGAAAATTTTTAATTTTGGTTCCCATTCTTTAATTGGTTTTGATTGAGGACCCTATGATTTAAACCTCTTATGCTAACATTTTGGATGTAATTGCACATTTTAGAATCTTCAAATGCCTAATTTCAAATTTAAAGAAGATGTAGGAAACAAAAGGTAGTAACTTATTGTTAAGAATCATGTACCATAAAAACTTATTGTTAAGAATCTTTAAAGATTTATATAAAAATCTCAAAAACATATTGACCTCATGCTACCTTTCCATTAATTGCAATATCTTCAAATTCAAATCCCAAATTACGTTTTTTTTCTTTCTTAAATCTGTTTTAAAACCCATTAATTTGGCTTCATGCCTTGATTCTTTTACTTTTTCTATTTGAGTTAATTGCATCCGTGATTCTTACGGTTAAGCTTCATAACAAATTAGTCTTTAAACTTTAAAACATAACAAATTGATCTTTAACATTACAATATTATAACAAATATGCCTTACTATCACTTAAATCGTTATTATCACCATTAAATACTAGCTGGATTTATATGTGAATAACATGTGTACTCTATTTATTTTTTTTATTTTATTCTTTTTCCGTGTATTCTATTTGCTTTTTTCATTTTATTCTTTCTTTTTTCTCTTTCTTTTGTTCATTCTCTTTCTTTTCTCTCGTTAAGATTCCTTCTATTTTTTTTGAGAAAATCTATTCATACCCCACAAATTACTAAACTTACCCTACCCCAAACAACTCTTAACCCTAAAAGATCATTTTACCCACCCACCTTCACTGCCACTGCCGGCTCCTTCTTTCCTTCTCCTTCTCTTTCTCCTCCCTTCTCCTTCTCTTTCTCCTCCTCCTCCTTCCTGCTACGAAGACTGGTACGAAGCTTTCTGCTACTGCTGTTAAGGTAATACATTTCCAAAGTTTAAGTTGTAAGGGGAAGGGGGGAAGGTTGGTGCGCTGGGCTCACGCCGAACGCGAGGCCAACTTCACGCAGGTGGCAGACTTGCGCGAACAATTTGCGCAAGTAAACTTGCGCGAAAGTCCGTCATTCGCGCAAGTTTGCTTGCGTGGGAATGGGACTTTCGTGCACGTTTACTTGCGCGAAAGATGAATATTTACACAAATTCACTTGCGCAAGTATCGTGGTAGCTGATCTCTTGGGTAAATTCGCCATTTTATTATTTTTTTTACTGTTTAAAAATGAATTGGGCTAGGAATGGTAATTTGTGGGGTAGGAATAAAAAATCTCAAATAGAAAAGGAGAAGAAGTAGAACGAGAAAAAGACGCCGTTAGAACAAAAAATTGGAGAAAAGTAACTTAAAAATATAAGTGTTATTATAATAAAAATTATTTTTTAGTGTAAATAAAACCCATAAAATAAAAATTGTTTTATACTAAAAATAAATCACAAAAATTGTTTTGTGTAATAAAATTTTAAAATGCGTAATAATTTTTACAACAGTTAAATTTTTAACAACAAATGCGTAATCTTATAAGTTTTAAACGCATTTTTGCACATCTCGCGCAGGTTTAACTTGCGTGAAAATCTGATTTTCGCACAAGTTTCATTTGCGCGAATGTGCGATTTTTGCGCAAGTGAAACTTGCGCAAAAAAGTTCGCACATTGCGCGAAAAAGTTGCGTAAGTGAGACTTGTGCATCGTGGCAGCTAGGGTAAATTCGACATTTTGTCACTCTTTTTTTACTGTTTAAAAATGAGTTGGGGTAAGAATAGTAATTTGTGGGTATGAATAGAAATTCTCGTCTTTTTTCTTTCTCCCACCATGGCTTACGTGCCTAAAATAATTTTCAGATTTTGACAAGCAGCAATCGTGCCGACCGTCGGTGGCCACTGCTAGCTGCCTCTCACAGGCAGCAGTTTGACTTCCAAAATACATAAAAAACTTTCTTTATTTTTCCTCTTTTCTTCTATCTAGTTAGTTTCTTTCGAAAATGCTTAGAATCTCCTAAATTTAAGCTTAAAGATTACATTTCAAACTAAAAATATCTTCTTTACCACTTCTCATTTTGCTTCCTCCTCCTGCTATGTTATTCTTTTCCTTCTATTCTACTTTATTCTTAAATTCCAAGCTTTTAAAATCCACTGAAAAGCTTAAAATTGAAACAACAAGAAAAAAAGTTCTCATTTGAAAACGGATTAATCCATTCAACTCTAGACATGTCAACATTTAAGCACAGTTGGTTGGATACACCTGTTGTCCAGCTGACATTTAATGGCTTTTAAGTGATGGAACGACATATTTATTATAATATTATAACGTTAGAGATTAATTTGTTACGTTTTAAAATTTAGAGATTAATTCATTATAAAGCCCAAACTATGAGGATCACGAGTGCAATTAACTTTCTGTTTTTATGAAAAAAAAAAGCAAAAAGAAAAAAAGCAATTCTTTTACCTTTTTTGGTGTTTTTTAACAAAAAAAGCTAAAGAAAAAGAGTTTATATGGGATGTATTAATAGTGTATAGATATTATACATTATCAATCTATTATAAAGTGTCATTAAGCAAAATTAAAAAATATTAAGTCTTTAAAAATAAATATTAATAGAGATTTTAATTTATCTTTAATGATTTATGTATTTTTAAACTTTGCTTAGCGAAATGATATTTAGTGTTTAAATAGCTGTGTATAAAAACTATACACACTAAATAAGCCCAAAAAAAAAAAGGGGGTGAGAGAGCAAAAGCAAAAAGAAGGCGGCATTGCAAGCAATTTGATGAAAATGGAGAAAGAAAAAGTGAAAGATTCGAGAATAACGCGGGGTCGTGGGGGCAGGCATCTTAAATGTACTTTGTTTCTCTAACGTGTGTGTAACGAACTTATCATTTACAACCCTGTCTCTGATTCCTTTTCTCTGTCTTTATTTTTGCAAAGAAGATAAAAGCAAATATTTTTTTTCCCTGTCTATTTTCCTTCACTTCCCCATCAATTCTTGATTAGTGTTATGGACGTAGGTTTCTAGCTTTGTCCCATTCATTCTCTTTTGGCAGTGTGCCAAGAAAAAAAAAATAAGACAATGTGCCAAGAAAAAAAAATAAGACTAAGGCATATAAAACAAACAGAAAACTACTGTTTCATGAAAAACACATCAATTTTCACGAAGGATTTGTTTTGTTTTAAATTGTTTAATGATGTTTGTTTTGATTTGATATGAATATAGGGAAACTTGGGTTGGAAAACTGGGCCCTTTTATTGGATGTAGCTATATTATCAAGAAGAAGGGTCTTAAGAATGCAGGAGCAACTGGAACAAGAGCTGGTAATTTGTCTTTCTTTTTTCAATTTTGGTAGCTTGGTTTAATCATTAATTTTTGTTTATGGATAAATTCGATATCAGGTCAAGGAGGGTACTCTTATTTGTATGAACCCTGGTGGTGGGCAGGGATGGTTACTAGTAAGTTCAACAACCACTACACGTGGCTTGCCAGTTTTCAAGTTTTTCAGGTTAAGGAAACCTTTGTTATTAGGATAAATTGTTAATGTGTTGTATGAGAAATGTGCTTTATTAGTGTCCTGATTGGAGTGTATGCAGATCTTAAATGACCTGAAAACAGCAAAAGACATAGATATCTGTCTGCATCAAGCAAGTAGTCCAGGCATATGTTTCTTTGTTTGAAACCAGATCTTTCAAGTTTTAGCTAATGATATTGGATCAATTATAAGGCATTAAGTCATTATTTTTAGAAGAAGAGTTAATGTTATGAGATGATTTGATGATGTTCTTTGCAGTGATGTTGAAAGGGGAATTTATATTATATTAACTACAGTTTAGTAGTTTACTTAAGAGGTAACAGCAAATTTTAAAAAACAATAAAGAAATAATCTTTAGTTTTCAAGGAATTATATGAGGTCAAAGCAAAGTTGTACGCAATGCCATCTATTAATAGAGAGCCACTGATAGATACAATATTGTGGGTTGCCATGGTTCCTTATGCTACATGTTTACTATATTATGCTTTAATTTTGTAGTGATCGTTGGGGAGGTAGCTAATTTCGCAGCTTATGCATATGCTCCCGCAATTCATGTAACACCATTGGGAGCTTTAAGTATTATTTTCAGGTATGGATTACATTCACGATTTTGTTAGTCGAAATATGAGAATTATTTGAATATCTAGGCTCTTTCATACTCATACAAGGA
The DNA here is from genome assembly GCA_031772115.1 of Heritiera littoralis. Classification (NCBI taxonomy): domain Eukaryota; kingdom Viridiplantae; phylum Streptophyta; class Magnoliopsida; order Malvales; family Malvaceae; genus Heritiera; species Heritiera littoralis. The sequence goes on from JAPDPK010000058.1 coordinate 1,281,078, forward strand.
AAGGTGTTTAGAAGCTTACATATTTATGTGTGTCGGCATATGGAGACACATGTTTGCCATTGTTGGATTGGCTTGGCTTGCATGTGGATTTGAGTAATTTTATGAAGAAAACATTGTTATGCAGTGCAGTGCTAGCACATTTTTTTTCTGGAGGAGAAATTACACATCTTTGGTGTGCTTGGATGTGCTGTGTGTGTGGTCGGCTCTACAACTATTGTTTTACATGCTCCACAGGAAAGAAAAATTGAATCTGTCAAAGAAGTTTGGCAGCTTGCAACAGAGCCAGGTAAGTGAGAAGCTCCAATCAAGTTGCTGGTTCTCACCTAGCTACTATCTAGTACTTTTCTGCAATCCTACTCTTTACATTGATTATATGACATAATCAAATGATGAGTGTGGATTTGGTTTCTTTAACTCTTTTGGATATATCAAAACTATGAATTAATTACTGTCTAAGCATTCAAACAGCCTTGCTCAGATAGACACTCCTGATTACAATATACTGACATCCAATGGCATGGATCATTTGTGTTTGTCAAACTAATATATGCATTCTTCTGTTCACAGGTTTCCTTGTATACACTTTCCTAATTGTGACTGCGGTAGCAATTCTTATTTTTCGATATGTTCCACGCTATGGCCAAACTCTTATGATAGTTTATTTTGGAATCTGCTCTCTCATGGGCTCTCTTACGGTCTGCTGATAACTTTGAAGCCTTTTTTTAATCATGGTTTGTTCCTGTAAGTCAACTGCCCTTTTTTTTTCACATAGGTAATGGGTGTTAAAGCAGTAGGAATTGGATTGAAGCTGACGTTTGAAGGAAAAAACCAATTTAAATACTTTGGAACATGGGTGTTCTCGTTGGTTGTGACCTTTTGCTGTCTTCTGCAAGTGAACTACTTGAACAAGGTAAATGTTGAAAAGATTTAGATTCCAAAATACATATAATATATGGTACTCTTAACTTTACCAACTAACAGAAATATTCTTTGCCATATGTTTTTTTTGGTTAAATTGATTTGATTACTTGAATAACTTGTATATATAGCAATCATTAGACATGGTGGACATTGGACAAGAAAATGGTGTTTTGAAAAAGTGTTTTACAAGCTGTAGTGCTGCTAATTATTTGCACAATTGCATTCCAAATCTATTGCAATTGTTATTAATTTACTTATAGGATAAAAAAGCCAACGTTTGCAAACAGCTGTTCTAGACTCTGTCTTTAAGCTGTCTTTCAAACTTTTATTTCATTTTCTAGTTGGGAAATCTGCTTTTTATAGTAGATGAAGCAAGGTGCAAGGATGCTTATTCTGCATATCTGTTTGGCAAATGCCAAACTAGCTTTAATTAGTTCATTTTTATTCTTTTCTTCTTCTTAAAGTGAAATTTACGTATGTTTATTAGCATTAAGCTTAATTCAAAGTTTTACATTTTTTTGCAGGCTCTAGACACCTTTAATACTGCTGTAATATCTCCTGTCTACTATGTCATGTTCACAACATTCACCATTATTGCCAGCATGATCATGTTTAAGGTAAGTTTTCCACATTTTTTTTATTCATTTTCATGTTCAATTCTGCATTCTATATCAATGTTACTCAGATTCAAGGTAAGTATCATATGAGTATGGACCAAGACTTCGATTTTTTAGGTTTTTCGTATATTTGTGGGGTTCAACATCCAACTCATTTTCAGTTGAATGTGTCTGACATGATAAAAGGGAAAACCTAAGCTCTTATATTGTGGGCTTTGGAAAGGGTCATATGTACACGGCTTTTTTTCTACGTTAACAGAGAGACTGTTTTCGTGACTTAACTCGTGACCTCTAGGTCACAAAGAAACAACCTTTACTGTTGTACTAGGGTTCATCTCATGTGTCGGACATGGTACTTCAAGAAAAATAAAGAGTTAGAGAGTTCTACTCAGCTTTTATCTTCCATTCCAAAAAATTGTTATTTACAAATGTTACAAATTCGTATTAATGATTTAATAAGTTTCAAAGGAGTGAGATGAATCCACAAGTTTTCTTTTCCATATTCTTTTTCTGCTTCCAACTTTCACCAATGTTTTCTACTTGTAATAAACATCTCTGTGCAAATTCTGTGCTTTTATATATAGTTCTGTAATACTTCTATTTTTTTTCTGGTTATCAAAACAGGATTGGGATTCTCAAAATGCAGCAGACATTGCAACAGAATTATGCGGTTTTGTCACAATTCTATCAGGAATTTTCCTCCTTCACAAAACAAAAGACATGGGAAAAAGATCAAGTGTAAGAAGCCGTGTCTCAACCAGCCCGGTCTTAACCAGCCCTGATTTAAATCCAACTCCAAACTCCAACTCCAGATAGTTTAAGCTACCAATCTCAGCCTTCTTGTTCAGATAATGATTTAAGTTTCATACCTCAACAAAACTAAACTGCTAGTTCCTGTTACACACAATTGGTCAGTTGGAGTCTGTTTTTGCTTAGCTGTGCAAGTGTTGTTTTGTAACTAATTATAGTGAATAGTTTTCTGTTTTCTAACTAATGAAGCAATTAGTTTTCTTTGCCTCTGTCTGTATATATAAGACATACGATGAATAATGAATATGAGCTCTCATTTCACCAATTCAAATATTTTGACATGGTATCAGAGCATTTAATTTTCCCACTCGTTTTCTCTTCCATTTTCTAGTCATTTTTCCGCTTGTTTTTCTGGCTCTCCAAACACCTTCTCTTCATGTCTACATCATCAACCACTGTGCGGCCAGAAGAAACTCCATCTTCACTTTACTTTCTTCATCTTAATGAAAATCCAGCTCTAGTGATGGTTTCGTCTGTACTTGATGGATCCAATTACGCCTCCTGGTTTCACGCCATGAAGATGGCCTTGCTATCTAAGAATAAACTAGGCTTTGTTGATGGATCTATCCCTGTACCAGCTTCGAAAGATTCTGTTTCCGGCTTGGGAGCACTGCAACACAATGGTTCTCTCGTGGATTTTGCATTCGATTTCACCTTATATTGCACAAGCGTAATCTGGTTCGATGTTGCTGCTGATGTATGGAAGGATCTTAAGGATCGATTTTCTCATGGTGATGCGTTTCGGATCGCAGCTTTACAGGGAGAGATCTACTCTTTCCAGCAACACTCTCTCTTTGTTACAGATTATTATACCAATCTAAAAGTACTCTGGGATGAGATGATGAATTTGTGACCTCTTCCTAAATGCACTTGCGATCCAAAGTGCAAATGTGGAGCAATTGAATGCACTTGTGATCCAAAGTGCAAATGTGGAGCAATTGATCTCGCTAGATGGTATAATGACAATGACTGCGTGATACGGTTCTTGACAGGTCTCAATGACAGCTTCTCCACTGTCAGATCCCAAAAACTGTTAATGGATCCCTTGCCTTCCATTAACAAGACCTTTGCTCTTGTTATTCAACAAGAAAGACAAATGAATGCTGCTTCTGTTCAGTCGCATTCTGATTCTTCAGCTCTGCCAACAAGGTGTCAGTTGATTCTCGCACCATAAACATCTTTTCTGCTAAGAGGTCTAATTTTCCTTCCAAACGACCTATGTGTTCTTTCTGTGGTTACAATGGACACACTGTGGATAAGTGTTACCGTAAACATGGCTTTCCACCTGGTTATAAGTCTAAAGGCAGAGTTGGAGCTGTTAATCAAGTGACAGCATGTTCTTCTGGCCTCTCTGAGGGATCTGGTATTGAGACAGTCGCATGCTCAAGCTGTCAAGTCTTTTCATTTTAATTTCGAAATCTTACTTTGTTAATTGCAGAGAATAGAGGATGTTGATTAAATGTATTTTGAAGCCTTGATAAAATCAAGTTGATCCCTCAGAAGGTTCGTCTGTGCTTTGGGATTGCCTTATCGAGTGGAGGGTATGCATTATTTTTCATCAAAAAAATTGGTTCTTGCTTCTGCCATGTTAGAGCCCAGTTTTTTTTTGAATTGAATGCTATAGTTAGATTATGGTTTTATTGGTAGTTATGGGTAAATGGTATTCATTTACAACTGAATTATCTCATTTGGAATCACTAGTTTATCACTTTCGAAAGAGAGAAAATTAATGGATTTAAAATTCACCGCTCTGTGGAGGCATAGCTAATACGTAGTTGTCCCGTTCATGGTCCATTACGATGTTATTTTAGACAGTCTTTAATTTTTCTTTCCCTTCTTACTGTTCTCTCTCTCTCTCTCTCGTTAATGATGAAATCTAATACTGCAGAGGATTTCATTTCATTTTATAGGTAAACAATGCCTTTTGTACAGACCTTACCGTCGGTACTCTTGCACAAGGAATTAATATTTACTTATGTTCAGATTACAAATGGAAGCAAGATGATCTTTTGAGCCAATGCTTGGGTGTTCAAGTTTATGTTTAATGAAGTTTTATCTGTTTTGAGATAAACTTGGTTTGGTTTTCATCATGTGTCCTTTATACAAAATGGCGGACAAATCAGTTGTTTATTGAAAGACTCAAATATAGTCATAAAATCCTTTTTGGAGGCTCATCAAATTGACTCTCTAAATTTTGCTTGGCCGAACAATACTGATTATGCTGTACAGCATATTGATCTAGAGTAAACAACGGATTGTCTGAGTAGCAATTACCAATAACATGTTATATCCAGCTGAAAACCAATAGATGGAATCAGCCAGTACTGCTGCAACAGTTTATTACATCTGCTGATGATTTAATCATTGCTTGAGTTTGATGTTGTCTTGCAATAGCTGTTTTAGTTGGTGTATCTCATTGCTTCATACCTGCTTACCGTTTTTTGTTCCTAAAATGCATCCTTAATAATTTGACTTGGGAATTTATTTTATTGCTATAATCTTAGACCATACTCTTTTATGATATTGGATTTCATCTTGTTTTTGATGGTTGAAGGAAAACCTCACATGATTTTGTTTTGTTGATGCTGGGTATTTAAGTTCCTATTTCTTGTTCTCCATCCAGTGCCCCCATCCTTTTTGCTCTAGTTTGAGATAAGAGAAGTTTCTAACATTTTTGTGCAAGATTAACAGCCTTCTCTATAGATATTCTTGAAAATTTTCTTCTGGAAGTCTTTTCTTCCTTTCATCTCTTTCTTCCGTTTCTGGTGAATAACAAAGTACTGCTACATGCTACTGTTAATTGAATTGCATATGCATGTACTAAGAGATGCTATGTAAATTTGAACTTGCAGTAGATAGGTTGCCTGATTCTTATAAGTTGCCCATATAGGTTATTTTGTGGCTTTGCTAGAAGTAATGCATGGAGTACATATCATCTATATGGGTGGGCATGATACTGTTTTGATACATTGCATTAGGGTATATTGTCTTATGTGTCAGTGGTTCTGGTTAGGAACTCGTTTATTAAATTGACTGGAACATTAAATAGGAGAAGAGCAAAACAGCTATGAAATATTATTAGTTGTGGCAACATCTGATCTATATTGGAGAGACAAGTTTTGTTCTCCCTGAAGAGCTTCATCCTGGAGTGGAAGGGCAGCCCACTGTATTAACTGCTGTTATTCACAGCATCATGCAATACTGGTGCACAGAGGGGAAATGTAAACTCATGCAACTCAAGGGATGTCTATAACTGCAAGATATTTTTTTCCTTTAATAAAGATTTAACTGCGTGCACTTCTATGGTTAGTCTTTGATCCATTGTCAAACATAAGAATTAGTTTGGTTTTCACTTGTTTATTTTGACATTTTTGTTACTTTATGTCTCTTCTGTTAAGAGTAGGCGGTTTGGTTCTTAATTTTGTTATATGGAAAATGCTGATATTATAAGGATTTTCATCTTTTAACTGAAACAATTTTTTTTTATCTTTACATGACAGTGTTGCTCTCTTTCAATTGAAATATTTATTTCCATCTAATTATTGGCTATATTGCTTATTATAGATTTCTTTATCATTTTCAATTTGTATCAGTCATTTGCATAAATTCTGGGCCAGCTACCTACCTAGGATTGTTGATTTTTACTTCATGGTCATACATCATGATGTATTTGCAGAAGTATCTCATATGGACATTTTACATGTTCACAAGTGAGTGTTTTCTTGAGTCTTGCTTTTAGGAAGCGTGTATGAAAAGTAGGTAGCATACACAGTCGGATGCTTCTGTTGAATTTCAAGTTTCATAGGGAGTGATAACTTTTTCTCCTTATAATTTTTCTGGGTGAAGGGAGAAGAATATTCTATGAAGGAATTTTCTGCTATTGAGAAGTTCTTTAAAAAATATGGTTTCCTCCTCTTCAGGGAAGAGAATTTATTTAACTCTAGTTAAATGGTACGGTATAAAGATGGTTGAAGATAATTTTTAAGGCTCCATCCCAATATTGTAGGTAATTTGAATTCTATAAAGAAACTTATGTTTCCAATATGAGGTTTTCAGTTTTACTGAACATTACATTTTGAGTTTCACTCTATATTCTTAAGGTTATATATTGTTTTTGATGTTATATTTTGTCTTGACAGCAATCTATTAGTTGAACATATTTGTTGTTGAGTTTGACAAAAGAATAAGGTGGGGTTGTGTTTTTATTTTTTATTTTTTGGCTAAAGCAGTCAATTGCAACATAGTGAATACTTTGAGGCAATATATGTGGCTTATGTTCATTGTCCCTTGTTCGGAAGGCTTAACAGTAAGATTGAGATATTACCCAAAGGATTATGTCCAAGAGTTAAGGGCAGAAACTACATCATTCTTCCCTGGAATGTAATTGTTGAGCAACTTATAAAAGGTATCAACTGGCTATGATGGAAACTTGTTTCAAACTTCTTATTCTTATGATACTTAGAATCTAGGTTTTTTTTTTCTAGTTGGGAATTTTAGGTTCACTCTGCATCTTCTTTCAGACTGCCTGCCCTTGAATAACCTAAGGTGAACCAATTAACAGTTCTATTGAGCCATTATGTTTAAAGTTGTTGGGAAAATTTCACTGCAGGTTTTGTGGAGTATCAGAGAGAGTATCTTGTTTGGGAGGAATGGAGTATTTTGGAACTCTTCCAAATTTTGTTCATGTAAAAAAATGATATAGCAGACACCAATATTTCTTTTTGATGTCTGAGATGCAGGTTATTGCACTTTGTGGTTTGGATTTTTAAGGTATTTTATTGTCGTAAATTTTTTATTTTGTAACCTGCAATTGTTGGGTATGATAGACGTTTCCTTGATGTGATTTTTTTGCTAGATACTTTGTGATTTTCCCCCGTCCCACTTATTGTTTTTCTTGGAGTTTGCATTTATATTGTACAGAAATCAAAGTCATGAATCCCATTGAATCACGAGAGATGTTGCTAGTACATACATCCATTGTTTTATGATGTGTTGTGTTGATTTTGTGTTGAATCAGAAGTTGAATATCTATTTAATTTGGTGGCTTATATTTTCCGAATTTTGATTTAGAAAAGGTATTAGGAAGACCACGTTTGAAGTTGTGAAGAAACTGTCATTACCTGTACAGAAGTCTGGAGCTAGTGCTTTGTCATTCTATTTTATGTTAGGAACCTCACTAAGGTTCTGTTCAGGAGTCGAGAGAGTTTTGCAGTTATTGGTGCACAATTCAGTTTTTGTTATCAGCGTTGCGTTTCTTGAAGGTATGTATTTCTTACTGAAAAGGCTTTTCCATAGACCATTAACGCATGTGTTTTACATAGATGCTCTCAAGGGAGAAGAATGATCGAGGTCTGAGGTTTCCCACTACTTATATATGGTCGATTTAGTATAATCTTCTATTTTCTTTTGCTTTAATTCTGTGTATATTCTGCTTCAGTTTTTATATCGTTTTTGCATCCGGGAAGCATCAGCTCAACATACATACAATAAGGCATTTTCCTGCGGCCGAGTTTCTAACCATTGCACCAATTGGTGTCTATCAGCTATGTCATCCTTTGTGCCATTGTGCAGAGAAAGTAATGACAGAATGTGAGCTTCAAAAGTTTCGAGCAACGCATTTGAGCAATGGTGATCTGTTCACTTTGTCGGCTCACCCATCTATCCAAGCTATGTATTTATGTTCATGGAATGAAAGAATGTAATTCTCTTTATTCCAAGTAGAAAGGTCAGTTAATCTTAAGATGTTGGGGATACAGTGATAGTAAATTTCTAATTTTGGTATCCCATTGTTTAATTGGTTTTGATTGAGGATCCTGTGATTTAGACCTCTTATGCTAACGTTTGGATCTAATTGCACATTTAGAATCTTCAAATGCCTAATTTCGAATTCAAAGAAGATGTAGGAAACAAAGGTAGAACTTATTGTTAAGAATCTTTAAATATTTATATAAAAATCTCAAAAACATATTGACCTCATGCTTTCTTTCAATTAATTGCAATATCTTCACACTTCAAATCCCAAATTATGTGTTTTTCTTTCTTAAATCTGTTTTAAAAACCCATTAATTTGGCTTCATGCCTTAATTCTTTTACTTTTTTTGTTTTTACGAAAAAAGCAAAAAGAAAAAGAGTAATTCTTTTACTTTTTTGTGTGTTTTTTTAAACGAATAGAGCTAAAAGAAAAAAGACCTATGAGTTATGGATCAGTTGGCAACGTAGGCTAAATTGTGAGAAGAGCTCTCGGATTCGACTTCTACTAAATACATCTTTGGGAAGGGGTGAAGAACCTTAACTATGACTAAATTTCGAATAGGATTAGTCTCATACCATTAAAACGGATGAGGATACTTTGGTTTACACAAAAAAAAAGAGCAAAAAGAAAAAAGATTGTATATTTGATGTTTTAATATGTATAAAAATTATATATTGTCAATCAATTACAAAGTTTATTAAGCAAAATTAAAAAATATGTAAATCTTTAAAAATAAATATTAATAAAATTTTTAACTTATTTTTAAAAATTTGTGTATTTTTAAATTTTGCTTATTGAAGTGATATTCAATATTTAATGATCTAGTATAAAAACTATACACACTAAAAAAGCCAAAAAAAAAGGATGAGAGAGCAAAAACAAAAAGAAGAAGGAATGGCGAGCAATTTGATGAAAATGGAGGGAGAAAAAGTGAAAGAATCGAGAATAACGCGGGATCTCGGAGGTATCTTAAATTGTACTTTGCTTTCTCTAACGTGTGTAACGAACTTATCATTTACAACCCTGTCTCTGTTTCCTTTCTCTCTGTCTTTCTTTTGCAAAGAAAATAAAAGAAAAAAACAAATTTTTCCTGTCTATTTTTCTTAATTTCCCCATCAATTCTTGATTACTGTTGTGGACGTAGGTTCCTAGCTTTGTCCCATTCATTCTCTTTTTGCAGTGTGCCAAGAAAAAAAAAATCAAGACCAAGGTATATAAACAAACAGAAAAACTATTCTTTCATGAAAAACACATCAATTTTCAAGAAGGATTTGTTTTGTATTAAATTGTTTAATGATGTTTGTTTTGGTTTGACATTAATATAGGGAAATTTGGGTTGAAAATCTTGGCCCTGCAGCAAATACATATAACCTTTGGTCTTTTGGTTTATGATCGATGGGAATGTCATCAGATAACATTCGTGGACTTGTTTTGGCTGTCTCTTCCAGCATTTTTATTGGATCTAGCTTTATTATCAAGAAGAAGGGTCTTAAGAAAGCTGGAGCAACTGGAACAAGAGCTGGTAATTTGTTTCTTCTTTTTTGATTATCATTGTCTCAATATGTTTAAACTTTGGTAGCCTGTTTTAGTCAATACTTTCTGTTTTTTGGTATCAGGTCAAGGAGGGTACTCTTATTTGTATGAACCCTGGTGGTGGGCAGGGATGGTTACTAGTAAGTTCAACAACTGCTACATAAGCCTTGTCAGATTTCGAGTTTTTCAGGTTAAGGAAACAATTATTACTAGGATAAATTATTAATGTGTTGTATGAGAAATGTTTTTTGGTGTCTTGATTGGGTGTCTGCAGACATTAAATGACCCGGAAATAGCAAAAGACATAGATGTCTGCACTAAGCAAGCAGTCCAGGCATTTGTTTCTTTGTTTGAAAACCAGAATCTTTCAAGTTTTAGCTAATGATATTGGATAAATTATAAAGGCATTAAGTCATTAGTTTTAGAAGAAGAGTGGAGAAGAGAGGACCTATTAGTATTATGAGTGATGATGTGCCTTGCAGTGATGTGAAAATTAACTACAGTTTAGCAGTTTACTTAAGAGGTAAATGCAATTTTGGAAAAAAAAGTAAAGAATTAATCTTTAGTTTTCAAGGAATTATAATGTCACAGCAAAGTTGTATGCAATGTCATCTATTAATGGAGAACCAGTGATAGATACAATGTTGTGGGTTGCCATGGTTCCTTATGCCACATGTTTACTATATTATGCTTTAATTTTGTAGTGATAGTTGGGGAGGTGGCTAATTTCGCAGCTTACGCGTATGCTCCGCAATTCTTGTAACACCGTTGGGAGCATTAAGTATTATTTTCAGGTATGGATTATGTTCCTTATTTTGTTAGTCAAAATATGAGACTTGTTTGAATATGCAGGTTCTTTCATACTTGTACAAGGAAAGGTGTTTAGAAGCTTACATGTTTATGCATGTGGCATGTGGAGACACATGTTTGCCATTGTTGGATTGGCTTGGCTTGCATGTGGATTTGAGTAATTTTATGAAGAAAACATTGTTATGCAGTGCAGTGCTAGCACATTTTATTCTGGAGGAGAAATTACACATCTTTGGTCTGCTTGGATGTGCTCTGTGTGTGGTCGGCTCTACAACTATTGTTTTACATGCTCCTCAGGAAAGAAAAATTGAATCTGTCAAAGAAGTTTGGCAGCTTGCAACAGAGCCAGGCAAGTGAGAAGTTCCAATTTAGTTGCTGGTTCTCACCTAGCTACTACTATCTATAATTGTACTTTATTGCATCTCTGCTCTGTACATTGATTATACCACATAATCAAATGATGAGTGTGGATTTGGTTTCTTTAACTCTCTTGGATATATCAAAATCTATCATTATTTTTTTCTAAGCAGTCAAACAGCCTTGCTTAGATAGACAATCCTGATTACAATATACTGACATCCAATGGCATGGATCATTTATGTTTGTCAAACTAATGCAGGCATTTTTCTGTTCACAGGTTTCCTTGCATACAGCTGCCTAGTTGTGGTTGTGGTATCAGTTCTTATATTTCTATATGTTCCACGCTATGGCCAAACTCATATGATAGTTTATGTTGGAATCTGCTCTCTCATGGGCTCTCTTACGGTCTGCTGATAACTTTGAAGCCTTTTTATAATTATGGTTTGTTCTTGTAAGTCATCTGCTTTTTTTTGTTAACATAGGTAATGGCTGTTAAAGCAGTAGGAATTGGATTGAAGCTGACGTTTGAAGGAATGAATCAATTTAAATACTTTGAAATATGGGTTTCCACATTGGTTGTGACCTTTTGCTGTCTTCTGCAGGTGAACTACTTGAACAAGGTAAATGTTGAAAAGATTTAGATTCCAATGCACATATAATATACAGTACTCTTAACTTTGACAGAAATATTCTTTGCCATTTGTTTTTTTTTGGTTAAATTGATTGATTACTTGAATAACTTGTATACATAGCAATCATTAGACATGGTAGACATTGGACTAGAAATTGTTGTTTAGAAAAGTGTTTTACAAGCTGTAGTGCTGCTAATTATTTGCACAATTGCATTGCAAATCTAATGCAATTGTTATTAATTTATTTATAGGATAAAAAAGCCAACGCTTGCTAACAGCTGTTCTAGACTCCGCCTTTAAGTTGTCTTTCAAACTTTTATTTCAATTTCCACTTGGGAAATCTAATTTTTATGGTAGATGAAGCAAGGTGCAAGGATGTTTATTCTGCGTATCTGTTTGGCAAATGCCAAACTAGCTTTAATTAGTTCATTTTTATTCTTTTTCCTCTTCTTAAAAGAAATTTACGTATGGTTATTAGTATTAAGCTTATTTCCAAAGTTTTACATTGTTTGCAGGCTCTAGACACCTTTAATACTGCTGTTATATCTCCTGTCTACTATGTCATGTTCACAACATTCACCATTATTGCCAGCATGATCATGTTTAAGGTGAGTTTTCTAGATTTTTTATTCATTTTCATGTTCAATTCTGCATTGAATATCAATGTTACTCAGATTCGAGGTAAGTATCACATATGAGTATGGACCAAGACAAAGACTCTCAATTTTTTAAGTTTTTCGTAAATTTGAAAGGTCGAACATCCTACTCTTTTTCAGTGGAGTATGTGTCTGACATAATACAAGGGCAAACCCAATCTCCTATATTGTAGGATTTGAGAAGGGTCATATGTATGTAGCTTGTCGTATTTACACAGCCTTCTCTCCACATTAACGAAGAGGCTATTTCTGTAACTTAATGTGTGACCTCCTGGTCACAAGAAAATAAGCTTTACCATTGTACTAAGGTTCATCCTCATGTGTCTGACATGGTGCTTCAAGAAAAGTAAAGCGTTAGAGCAATATAGTTCTACCTGGACACCTGGACTCTTAGCTTCCATTCCATAAAACTGTTATTTACAAATGTTACAAATTTATATTAATGATTTAATAGGTTTCAAAGGAGTGGGATGAATCCACAAGTTTCCTTTTCCATCTTTCCTGCACCCAGCTTTCACCAATGTTTTTTACTTGCAATAAACATCTCATCTATGCATATTGTGCTTCTATATATAATTCTTTAATTCTTCTATATTTCATTTTTTGGTTATCCAAACAGGAGTGGGATTCTCAAAATACAGCAGACATTGCAACAGAATTATGTGGTTTTGTCACAATTCTATCAGGAACCTTCCTCCTTCACAAAACAAAAGACATGGGAAAAAGTCCAAGTGTAAGAAGCCCTGTCTTTACCAGCCCTGACTTAAGTCCAACTCCAAACTCCAACTCCAGATAGTCTAAGCTTCCAATCTCAGCCTTCTTCCTCAGATAATGATTTTAGTTTCATACCCTTAACAAACTAAACTGCTACTTCCACTACTTCCAAACAGAAAACAAGACAATTAGGAGACAGGTTTTTCTTTCTAACTCAGGTTAAGTCAGATGCAAAGCCTTTGGCATGGTGGATGTAGAGGGATGCTACAAAACTTGGGGAGAGGATAGTTTTTCATTTTCCTGTTTATTTATTTCTTTTATTTTTTTAACAGATTCTTACTTACTTTGTGAACATGAAAGATATAGAATGTTGCTAGAAGGTATTGGAAAGGATAAAAGAAAACATTCAAAAGAAGATCTATATCATTTTCAACTTTGTCCATTAGTATTTGATTTGTGTTTGTGTGGACTATCAAATTTTAGTGCTTATGAAACATGATAATCATGCTTCATGCCAACTTAGAGAATTTATTTTTAATATTTGAAGTTGGCTGGAATTTTATCAAATTCATTTATATATTCACTACTTATATTTTCCATTTTTTTTCTCTTTATTATATTTGACAAATCCTTGTAAAAATTTGTTTTATCACTTTATAAAACAAAGTAGACTTACTATTGTTATTAGCTAGTGTTATTTGTTTAAAAAGTTAATTGAGGACTATTTCCTTTTTTTTTTAACATGTACCAAAAAACTTAATAAAGAATGAATGAAAGAATCGATAATATTTAAAGGTAAAATTATTAATAAATAACAATTGCCCTTATGAGCCATGATTAAGTTGTCCTTTTCAAGATAACCAAAAATAAATAAATGAAAGTCCTTGTGGAAGTGTCATTAGAGACTACTTCGGCAATTGGATCATTGGTTTTTCGAGAGGTATTGGTATTACCACCAGCACATGCGCTGAGTTTTGGGGCCTTCACGATAGTCTCAGAATTGCAGCTAACCATGGTTTTAGAAAACATTCTTGTGGAAGTGGACTCGATGACTACTCTCAGGTATGTCAAAGATGGAGTCCCAAATACTCATACTTACCATTCTCTTATTTCTGATTGCAGGGCAGTCATGCAAAGACTAGGGAGAGTGGAGATGATGCACATATATAGGGAAGCCAACGCTTGTGCAGATGGCCTTGCAAAAATAGGAGCTAACATGGAAACTGATTTTGTTATTTTTGAAGTTCCACCAGCTTCATTAAGACTTATTGTTTTATCGGCTATTATGGAAATGTTGTTTCCCGGGACAATTAAGTTGTAGTTTTGTTTATTTTGTTTAATCCAATCGTTCCCTTGAAGCAAAAAAAATAATAATAAAAGTCCCTTTCAATTTTCCCCCAAAATATGAAAGAAAAAGAATTTATTTTTGCATTTAAGGAGACCAAAATTCATCCATTTTTATTCATTTCCTATCGAGCAATGAAAATTAGTGTTGCTTTTAATTTGTATAATAGTAATATTACTTTATATCCTTTACATACTAAGTCTGATAAATTTAAGGTCTTCGCTATTATTACTTATTTAAAGATCCTAATTACTTCAAAATTCAAGTATTCGAGCTTTCAACAATCAAAGGTACTTTCTTATCTCACACTTTGCAATATACATTCTCCTATAAATCAAAATCCTTCAATTGAGTAAAATCAATGTTATGATAAGATATTCAAGATCTTAATCCATTAAATATTTTTTTTTTGGCATCAAAAGCCATATAATATGATGTGTACTCATATCTCTATCATTCTCTCAAGGATTCACTTCTAACGTGACATGTTCAATCGGATTCTGTGCATGTGAAATTTAAAGAGTCTTTTGGTTTTCAAAGTTCACTTGTTTCAATTCCATATAGTTCAAAATCATATTTTAAATCGTTTAGCTTTCAAAATCCTTGTAGTTCAAATTGTACACTTTTAAGAGTTCATATAGTTAATCAAGTCAATAAGAATTTAGGATGCAAAGTAACTAAATCTACACTTAAATCCTTAGTGTCAATTTAAAAAAAGCAAACACCGAATTAAAATTTCATGAACTCCAAATCTTGTCCATCTTTTAAACAAATCTAATATGTAATTCTTCTCTTACGGATCCATGAAACTTTATCTAATAAGCTTCAATTAAAATTCTTAACTGTCATTTATCTGATAACGAAATCAACAAAAATTTTATTTCAAATTTTGTATAGTCCAAGAAAATAATGTTCCAACTTTTCAATCTCTAAATCTGTAACTTAACTCATACTTTTTTGCACACTCGGATATCTCATTTAAATATGACCTTAAAACACCAATTGTATATCCAGTATCCTTTGTACTAACAAAATCTCTTGTCTATAACACATTTAAAATAAAGTTTCTAATTCATTAATTGTCAATAACTTAGTTACCACAAAGATATCGCATATTAATTTCAATTTTCTTCACATTGACTATCAAAAATTTTCTTCTTTAATAACCATAGTAAAACTTTAATAAATATCAAACCACTATAGTAGATTTATCTACAATTTTACACTACACAAGATTCGAATATAAAACTTGTCGTATCGACAGAATCTCATATTCAGTTATTGCCTTCCAAATTTGATAGATTTAAATATTATGTAATGATTGCACTAATCACAAAACTTCAAATAACATGATATCTCAATTTTTCTTTAACTATATTATTCTTACCTTCAAGTTAAACTCGGAATTCATGCAACATATGAAATTCTTAATGTATTTCATGTTAATTATTTAATGATTATTATCATTATTGTAATTAAATTAAAATGTAAATGATCTATGCAAAATCCACTAGTGATAGGAAAAAGTACCAAAATATATTCCATAAAATGAAATATTAAAAAACTAAATTATAATTAAATATGTATTTTTTTGTTACAAGGAAACATTAAATAATTGAAGACGAGGTGATTGGATTCCAAAAAAAAAAGATTTTTTCATAAGAATAAAAAAATAGATTTTAAAATAGGTAACACGCATGACGCGTGCAAAGAAGAAGCAAGCTGCAAATAGCAAAGTCCTCAACCAATCAAAAGAACCCACTATATTAAGAAACACAAAGACACAGTTTACCATGCCGCATTTACCGCTCCTTTGTAATTGCCACAACCCAAAAGAAAGAAAAATAACACTGTTTCTTCTTTGGAGTTACAATTACAATTTTCTATCTGACTTTTGAGTTTTATCTCAATCAGTTCAAAAGGTACTTACTTTCTCACAGATTCCTTCACTTTCTCTCCCAAATTTTCCCCAGAAAATTTCCCATTTATACTTAACTCTGATCAATCCCCACTTGAAAAGGAGGAAAGCCCAAACAGTAGAGCAGTTTCTTTTCCTCAATACTCTTGCTTAAGGTAAGGGCTCTTCCAAACATCTTTTCATTGGGTGTTTCTTTGATATAGGTTGTTTTGATATTGGGTTCTTTATTCGATGCCATACAATTGTATATTAGATGAATTTGAAGTTACCCTTATAGAGAAAGTTGGGTTTTTTTATTGGTTTATTTCTATATATTGTACCAAATGATGATAGCCAAAAGAAAGAAATGGACTGAGGCTGAAGAAAAAACCCTAATTGATAAATATGGTGAGATGGTAGCTGATGGAACTCTTGCGAAAATGAAAACCCGGGAAAAGAAGTATAAACCTATTGCTTGTTATGTGAATTCCGTGCATCATGCTCGTGATTCTATTGCATATCCATGGCAATGGTCATGGAAGGATGTGTCTACTAAGGTGCAAAATATGAGGCACCAGTATTTGCTTGTTAAGCAAAAGATTAAGAAACCTGAAGCAGTGGCTGATAATCCGGTGGTGGGGAGTGTAATGGGGATGATGATTTTGATTGGTTAGAAGGACTTACACATTGGTCGAATTTTTTGCGGTACAAGGAGGTGTTTAGCGATGTGGCAGTTTCATATAATAATAATAATAATAATAACAATAACAGTAATAATAGTAGTGATATAATGGCAGTTGCGAATGAGGAAAGGGAAAATGGTGGGGGATTTGTTGGAGTTAGGGGGATGGAGATTGGGGAGTTTGGGCAAATTGGTCAATCAGCGGATGGGGAGTTTCCGGGAATGGATGGGGGAGAGAATGGGGTTTTAGGTTTGGGATTTGACTATGATGGAGAAGAAGGAGAGGGGAATTATAATGGTACTAATGATCAAGTAAGGGAGGAGCCAGATGATGTTTTGTTGTACGAAGAAGTGGAGCCGAATGGGTCTAATTTGAAGAAGAAAAGGAAAGTTTTGAAGGGGTTGGAAAAGAAGGCATTTGGGTTTCTTTGACCAGTTGGGACGGTCAAGGGAATTGGAGGCTAGGCTTGAGCAACGTGAGGCAGAGAGAGAATGCGAGAGGCAGAGAAAGGAGAATGCTCGACTGGAGATTGAGAAAGAATGGGAAAGGAAATTGAAGAAAGAGAAAAGGGGAGGGAAGAAAGAGAGAAGGCTAGAGAGAAGTTGAAAAGGCAGAGAATTTGTGAGTGGGAAGCTATGGAGAAGGAAAGTGAAGAGAAAGCTAGAAGAAGAAAAGAAGAGAAGTTGATACAGGAGAGGGAATGGGAGGAGAGGATGAATAGTAGGAGGTTAGAATGGAAGGAGAGGATGGATGAAATTTAAATCAGCACAGAGCAGAAATGGGCCAGATGCAGACCCGCATTCTTCACGAGCAACAAAATCTTACTGGCCAGTTGCTTGGGATTTTTTCTCAATGGACTGGTCATCCAACAGGGCTTTCAGACCATACTGGTGCCAGCAACCATTATCTTTCACAAATGATGCAAAACTTGCACCATGTGAACAGTATGGTTCATGGAGATGGGAGGGTTGACGAAGATAATCAAGATGATCAATTTATTGTTGATGGATGATATCTGTGATGTCAACTCATTGGACAGGCAAATAACTGGCTGTGGTGCAAGAATGTTTGCTGCAATGAGATGTCTACAGGTCAGGAATTGTTAATTGCATATTGTCAAGTACTTACGGCTAGATTTGCTTGCATACCACAAGATTTAGTTCAAACTTAGTCAATAAGGGATATAAGATTCTCTGTTTTGGCTCTTTATTCGGCTCATCCTCTTGTAACCATATATGTTAACTATAGATAAAATCCTATTCTAAATCGGTATTGTTTTGTTCTCTTGTTTGTACTCCTTTATTTTTTCCTAGCTTTCTTTTATTAGTTTTGGTATCTGGAACCAAATAGAATGAAGACAGAATTTACGCAGCTCACCACATCTATTTCAATTAAAGGTCCATCTACTGGGATGAATTATATTTTGGCCTTGTTATTGTAGCTAAAAGGGGATTGAAAATGCAGTAATGACTGAAGCATGGAAAGCCAGTTATACACAAATCAGAAATAAAGTAAATACATTTCGAATTTAGCTACTTTATCTATTTCTTCCATGGTAAGCAGTGTGGGGCACTTAAGCGTGTGACCAGAGAGGAGCTTTTATTTCTGGACACTAGAAATTTAAGTAGAAATCATGTCATGCTCTACTGTATTAATCACTTAGCTGGGATGGCTTTAATAAATCAGACAGATTTATTTTCTGAATATCTGAAATTCATTGTCTTGACATAAGTTTATAGACTCATCACTGGCAAATCGAAATTGAGCTAATACCAATCAAATGTTACTGCATTCTGGGAACATAAAGTTGTCTCAGTACTGATTTCAGTTGCTTTCTATTTGAAATCATAAAAGAAAATGGAATGGTGTTGGTGTTCTTGTTTTAGTTTTGAAATCGATCGTGCATGTATTGATAGTTTCAGTAATTATATTTCCTAGGAAGAGCTCAGAAATGGAAGAAATCGTAGCACACCATAATCTGAGAATGAAAGATAACTGTCAGTCTGCTTTCTCTTTCTCTTATACTTTTTTCAACCGTATGAACATCACTAAACCTTATATTTATAGGGAAAAAAAATAATTTTATCGTCCTTTAGGAAATTTGGAATCCATTTTTTACTATAAAAAAAGGATTGTAGAACACAACTTCTTTACTCTAAGCAATTTTTGCCGCTTCTTCATTCTTTTTTCTTTTCCGGCTGGGTTAAAATATTATTATTTTTTTCTTGTTGTTCATGTTCTCTAATTAATTATACTTGTTGGTGAAATAATCCTTAAAGACATTGCGATTGCAGCACACCTTAAGTTGTTTTACTTGCTATTTGTTGGTTGTGACTACAACACTTATATAACGCATTTCCCTTGGTTCTTTATGCTTACTCCAATTGCGGTTGCCGTCTTGCTTATCAAAGTTTCTACTTTTTTTTGTTAACCAAAAAAAAAAGTTTCTTTGGATCCGATTATATTCAGCCATTTGTGCTGATATTGCGTAGAATCTGTTGGAAGAGCCTCTCTTTTCTCTGTTTCATCCAATTGTATCCTGAACTAGAGGTGATTTATGATCATAGTAATGGCCGTAGAGAACATATCTCCATCTGTTGGCCTTAATACACTGCTTTAGCTGCAATCTTACAAACTCGGAATCTGACATTAGGTTGCACCAAAATTTGCCTACGCACTTGAACCGGCAAAGAGACTTAACAGGCAGCCTTGATGGATTATCCTCTACAATAACTAAAGGAACTTCTTGATGAGGACTCATTCGTGGCCTCTTACAACCTCTCTGCCTAATCCTATGCGTTACTTTTCTCTTTTTCTGTATTCATCTTTCATGTCATTCCAGGCACAAACCCGTATGTACATATGTACATATATACGTATGCTTACGACATGATTGCTTCAAATTGCCATTCCTACTATGTTTGCAGGAACACCCGACGATTAAAGCTCCATCTTGAAGGTTCTGAATTTGAATTCTCGTATGATGGTAGGGATATATGGTATTTTCTTGTCAATTACTTTCAAGAAGACTATAAAACTAATCTAAATTGTAAAAGAGTTGACTATGCCTATGGCTTCCCCTGTACGAATCTCTTTTTCCTCCCACCTCTGGATTTGTAGGTAAGAAATTGAATGTGGATGACATATTACGGTGCAATTAGATTATTCAATAGCCTTGACTAGCTCAGTTATTTTCCCATTTTTGATGACTACTTCAAAGTGGAGTTGTTGATATCTGATTGAAAAATATAACCAATATTATTCTGACTGGGAAAATTTTCCACTCAATCTATTGGTTCTAGAGCTGATGACCCTTTCAATTTTCAATCCAATGCCCAAAATCCCAGATTATTGGTATGGTGTACAATGCAAGTTTCTGGGTAACTAATACAATCTGGGTTTGCCTATTTAAAGGTAATCTAAAGAGGAAAGGCAATAAGAAGAATCAATCTGAAGGGAAGCCATGGAAACACTCCCTCAGCTCCCTGAAGATGTTTTAGCCAATATACTGTCCAGGCTACCAGTCAAATATCTGATACAACTCAAGTGTGTATCTAAGCCATGGCTGTCTTTGATCTCTGATCCTCGGTTTGCCAAACTACAACTTGCACAGTCAATGAAGAACAGCAATTTTAGCTCCCACAGAGTACTTCTCCTTACTGAACCTCTTGAATCAGCTACCTGTGAAGCTTCTGGTGATGATCTTGATGATGAAAGCAAACTAGTATTCGAGCTTGAGTATCCGGCAGCAATGAAGAAGACCTCTGAATCTGATGAATTGGTGGATGGTTGGCTTGATGTAGGAGGGTCTTGTAATGGCTTGATATGTGCAGTCTTTGAGCATGAACGCATCTTCTTGTGGAATCCAACAATTAGAGAAGCCATGGAATTGGCAAAGCTCCGTCCTTTTGATCCAAAAGGTACGTTTTCCTACGGTCTTGGCTATAATTTCTCAACTGATGATTACAAAGTAGTTAGAGTTGCTCGCCCTTCCATCGCTGTTGCTTCTAATGAAGCTGAAGTTGAAGTCCTAGAATTGAAAATTAACATCTGGCGAAGGATTCAGGGTCTCCAATCAGGCATAGAGATAGAAGGACAAGGGATTTTTCTCCATGGAGCATTGCATTGGCTAGCAGCAAAAGAAACTGGTCTGAAGAAAATCTATGTAATTATTGCATTTCACATGGCAGAAGAGAAATTCTATGAACTGGTACCGATACCAGATAACATCGAAGAGAGCAAACATTATTCACTGGTTTTGGGGATTTTAGGAGATTGCTTATGCCTGTTCTGTGGATGCGGCTATGAAACTGTTCTGGAGGCATGGCTGTTGAAGGAATATGGCGTCAACTCTCCATGGACTAGACTGTTCAGTGTTCATAGAGAAACCTTGCATGGACATAAATACTGGGAGAACGCGCTATGCTATACAAAAACTGGTAAAGTTGTAATAGATTACGATGGACGGGAATTAGTCTGGTATGATCCGAGGGAAAAAACATCAAAAACTTTTACTCCATGCAATGACTGGGATTGGTTTCACTCAGTTGTCTATATTGAAAGCCTGGTTTCACCACATTGTTGTTGTGCTACCAATAGACTCAATGATACAGATATTTAACCAAGAGAGGCAAGCCACTTAGGAGGTGAGGCAAGTTACATTTTGTGCTGCTGCTGCTTTACTTGAGACTGCGTACTCAACAGCCATTTGAACCTTATTGTAAAAATAAAGCTATCTTTATTTTCTGTGTAAAGCCCTTAACTGGGTTGGTGGATGTTATTTAGTCATTGTGCTAAAGATTTTTTTTCATTCAATCTGTTTATCAGATTGCAATAGGTGTACAGAGTCAAACAAGAATCTGTATTCAGACTGTTTGGAGGAACCAAATGGAAAAAAATACAAAAGCTCAACGAAAACAAAATAGACTTGATTGCTTGAAGAGCTGCGTTGATGCAGTATTCTTGGCCAAACAGTCAAAACTTATTTAGCTTTAGAGATTGAAAATTAGCAAGTAATGGTAAACAAACACATATTCATTACCTTCTACCTTAACAGAATAAAGGAGAAAGCCTCAATGAGTGTATCACTAATTAAATGAGCTTAATGCAACAGTGCAGCGAAGAAGCTCCTCCTTCAAATCGAAGACAGTTCAGTTGCCACATTATTGATAGTACTGGTGCCAATGTGTATGCCATAAGCATGAGCTGCATGACCAAATGTCCCTGCAAAGTATATGATAACTCCATAGCTTTCACCCATGCCAAGGATTCTAAAGCTGTCCCTGGCAATTTGATTGAAAACAAATCTGTGAAGCTTTCATGTAACTTGGCAGCAGGAGAATGATTGGGAGAAGCTTGTGAGTATGGAGAAACATATATAGAGGGGGAAAAACAGTGAGATCTAACACAGTACCTATGAATAAATATTTTTGGTACGTAATGCACAACAGAAAGCATTTTTGTAGTAAGTAATTAACGAATTTAAGTGTAATCATAAAAGACATATATTGTTTTTTAATACTATTTCAGAATTTCTGTCCATTATTTCGAATTCAAATTTTTTAAGAACAAATTTTGTTAACAAAAAGGAAATAACAACAATAAAGAAATAGTCATTAATCAAAAGAAAACTATTTTCGTGAATTGGATTGTTAAATGAAATTGTAATCAAGAGTGAAAATTCAAAATTCTTTCGAATTTGTTATTTAATTTATTCATTATTTGAAAAATTGAAAATGATTCGTTTTCATGTTACTTTAACTTATTATCTAAATCTTTGATCTTTGAATGATGATACACCAAAAAAACTAATACCTCAAGAAAAATAGGGCTTAAATTACCTCTGTGCTTCAATAACTTTGTAAAAAAAAAAAAAAACTTATGGCATACACGTAAATACATTTTATAAGTTTAAATTTAATAATTAACCAAAAAAGGCCAAAAGGCCGATTAATTACCTGAATAGGAATTGATAGGCTTATTGGGTCTAAAGACCCGGTTTTTCATTCATGGGCTGGGTCCATAAAATCAAAATGGGGCTTTTCCATTGACATTTTTGTACAAAAACACAACTTCACCAATTCCCTATTTCGCAATTTTTTAAGAATCATAAACTGATGAAGAAAAACACTCAAGCCAAATTACTGGGAAAACAAAATCAAATGTTGTCAAAAGGGGTTTTAAATTAATTACAATTATTTTCCTCTCTTTTTTTTTTTTCAGGTAGGCAATTTCCTTAGACCCAGTTATGTTTTCAATGTTAAAAAGTTCTTTTTTCTTTTTCGTAAATTGATTTTATCTCCGGCTTTTACAGTGACCCTTAACTCGAAAACTGGAGCAATTGCAGGGTAACCCGACATTGGCAAAGGCAGAGTGAATTAGCTATGTTTTTTCTGGGATTTATTTGCAGATTTCTTTTCAGGTAAGTGACTTTTCGTCTCCCTTTCTTTTAAGCATTTTTTTTTCTGTTAAATTGTATTTGGTCTTTTTTATTTATTTCTTTTGCAATGGCTTTGTTAGACTCTCAAAGTGAAAAAAGATTCTATTTTTAGCTAATTATATATATGTTTGTGTTTTTGAGGCTTTATTATATGTTGGGTCTGTTCTATTTTACTTATGTTTCATTTATTTTTATGATTTGAATTGAACTCCTTGTGAAAGGAATACTGAGCAATATTTTGACTAGGATGCTAGTAGTATTTTTTCTCACTGTTGCTAGCTGTTAAATTTGCTGCAAAAGAATAATTATTTTTGTATTTTATCTCTTGTTATTACAAGGAAGAAGGGGAAGGGTGAAAAAGGGAAAGAAAAGAGAAATGAAATAGTTAGGTGGAAAATCTTAGCTTTTATGAAGGGCTAACTTGTAATCATAATTTGTTTAATTATACATTTTGCATTTTCCACTAATCTAATGGAGCAGCTTTTCGGGTTTGCATGTCATTGTTTTCAAGTATGTGATCTAGGTAAGGTTCTTGTTTTCGTTTTCCAAAACAAATTAATATATAGGAGGTTCTCTGCAACTTGAGATTTGAATGTTTACATGGAAAGGTGGTTGTAATGTGCTCTTTCTTTGCTATATCCAAATTCTGCAAAGATCTTTTTCCTGTTCTTGTTTACTTACAGGGTCATTGTTTTTTGTCAGTTTGCTTATTGTAGAGTTTGATCTCTGCACCATATCCACACGCATAATTTACACAATGCTCAAGCTGTTGAATTTTATGTGTACAGTATACATAAACATAGGTTTAAAAAATTTGCTACATAGTTTCAATAAAAAAATCTTGTAATTGCGAAGTAAAACATGAATTTCAGGAACTGTGCATTCTTAAATTATTTCTAAATAAATTCAATAAAATAAGACTGTATAACTTAATGACCAGAAACAGGAAAAAACTTAAAAAAGGAATTACAGAGAACATAAAATTACATTCAAAGTTAAAGCACTAGTGAAAAGTATGAAGTTCTTAGTTGTTTAAACTTATTTAGATTCCATTTGATTGGGTTTTTGCTTTTTGCTTCCTTAGGCAAAATGCGGTTTTGATAAAAGAGCAATAAAACTTGAGGAATTATATGCAATAATTTAGATGATATACTGCATGATTCTACTTTATAATTAGTGATACATTAATTATTTTTTCTAATTTAAATCAATTATGATATTGTTTTGACCTTTTCTTTTTCCTTCATGGTAATTGTTCAAAAAGCAAATGGCAGGCATATACCAGATCAAGCTGTATAGTTTCTTTTATTCTCTTCGTTGTTTCTTTTAAGCAAGTGGAAAACATATTGAAACTTTAATCTTTTAGTTTTGGAGTCAAAAGTCAGTGTGCATGAAGTACTTCATTTACAAGTGTTCATTACAAAAATACTTGATCGTATGCTGATTAAATTTTTGTTACAAATTACCATCAATAGAAGATTTTAAACTACAAGATTGTTTTCCACTTTGTATAGGCTTTTATGTGGAACGGCAATGATATTCTCACCTAAGCAGGGGTTCAAATTTGTTACAGTGAGAAAAACCTGTACTAATAAATATATTTACTGAAATTACCACCCCGGGGGGGGGGGGGGGGGAGGAGGTGCCTGTAGGACTTTGCGAAGCCTCCTTGAGGGAAAGTGGATGATATATTATGGTGCAATTAGATTATTCAATAGGCTTGACTAGCTCCATTATTTTCCCATTTTTGATGACTACTTCAAAGTGGAGTTGTTGCTATTTAATTGAAAAATATAACCAATGTTATTCTGACTGGGAAAATTTTCCACTCAATCTATTGGTTCTAGAGCTGATGACCCTTTCAAGTTTCAATCCAATGTCCAAAATCCCAGATTGTTGGTATAGCGTACAATGCAAGTTTCTTTAAAGGTAATCTAAAGAGGAAAGGCAATAACAAGAATCAATCTGAAGCAAAGCCATGGAAACACTCCCTCACCTCCCTGAAGACATTATTGCAAATATACTGTCCAGGCTACCAATCAAATATCTAATACAACTCAAGTGTGTATCTAAGCCATGGTTGTCTTTGATCTCTGATCCTCGGTTTGCCAAACTACAACTTGCACAGTCAATGAAGAACAGCAATTTTAGCTCCCACAGAGTACTTCTCCTTACTGAACCTCCTGTATCAGCTGCCTGTGACGCTTCTGGTGATGATCTTGATGATGAAAGCAAATTAGTATTCGAGCTTGGGTATCCGGCAGCAATGAAGAAGACTCCTGAATCTGATGAATTGGTGGATGGTTGGCTTGATTTAGGAGGGTCTTGTAATGGCTTGATATGTGCAGTCTTTGAGCATCAACGGATCTTCTTGTGGAATCCAACAATTAGAGAAGCCATAGAATTGGCAGAGCTCCGTCCTTTTGATCCAAGGGATATGTTTTCCTACGGTCTTGGCTATAATTTCTCAACTGATGATTACAAAGTAGTAAGAGTTGCTTGCCCTTCCACCGCTGCTGCTTCTAATGAAGCTGAAGTTGAAGTCCTAGAATTGAAAATTAACATCTGGCGAAGGATTCAGGGTCTCCAATCAGGCATAGAGATAGAAGGAAATGGGATTTTTCTCCATGGAGCATTGCATTGGTTAGCAGCAAAAAAAACTGGTCTGAAGAAAATCTATGTAATTGTTGCATTTCACATGGCAGAAGAGAAATTCTATGAACTGGTACCGATACCAGATAACAAAGAAGAGAGGAAACGTTATTCACTGGTTTTGGGGATTTCAGGAGATTGCTTATGCCTGTTCTGTGGATGTGGCTATGAAACTGTTCTGGAGGCATGGCTGTTGAAGGAACATGGCGTCAACTCTCCATGGACTAGATTGTTCAGTGTTCATAGAGAAACCTTGCTTGGCCATGAGTATGGGGAGATTGTGCTATGCTATACAAAAACTGGTAAAGTTGTAATAGATTACAATGGGCAGGAATTAGTCTGGTATGATCCGAATGCAAAAACATCAAAAACTTTTACTCCACGCAATGATGGGGATTGGTTTCACTCAGTTGTCTATATTGAAAGCCTGGTTTCACCACATTGTTGTTGTGCTACCAATAGACTCAATGATACAGATATTTAACCGAGAGAGGCAAGCCAATTAGGAGGTGAGGCAAGTTACATTTTGTGCTGCTGCTTTACTCGAGGCTGTGTACTTAACAGCCACTTGAACCTTATTGTAAAAATAAAGCGATCTTTATTTTCTGTGTAAAGGCTTCAACTGGGTTGGTGGATGTTATTTAGTCATTGTCATATGAAGTTGAAGATTTCTGTATATCAGATTGCAATAGGTGTACAGAGTCAAATAAGAATCTGTAATCAGACTGATTGGAGGAACCAAATGGATGCTCAACGAAAACAAATGTGCTTATGCAATCTGCGAAATAGACTTGATTGCTTGGAGAGCTGCGTTGATTGCAGACTTCTTGGCCAAAAAGTCAAAACATATTTAGCTTCAGAGATTGAAAATTAGCAAGTAATGGCAAACAAACACATATTCGTTACCTTCTACCTTAACAGAATAGAGGAGAAAGCCTCAATGAGTTCGTATCAATAATTAAATGCGCTTAATGCAACAATGCAGCGAAGAAGCTCCTTCTTCAAATCAAAGACAGTTCAGTTGCCACATTATTGATAGTTCTCGTGGCAATGTGTATGCCATAAGTATGAGCTGCATGACCAAAATCCCTGCAAAGTATATGATACCTCCATAGCTTTAACCCATGCCAAGGATTCTAAAGCTGTCCATAGCAATTTAATTGAAAACAAATTTGTGAAGCTTTCATGTAACTTGGCAGCAGGAAAATGATTGGAAGAAGCTTGTGAGTATGAAGAAACATTTATAGAAGGGGAAAAACAGTGACATCTAACACAGTGCCTATGAATAAATATATTTGGTACGTAATGCACAACAGAAAGCATTTTTGTAGTAAGTAATTAATGAATTAGTATAATCATAAAAGGCATATATTATTTTTTTAATACTATTTCAGAATTTATGTCCATTATTTCGAATTCAAATTTTTTAAGAACAAATTTTATTAAAAAAAAGGAAATAACAACAATAAAGAAATAGTCATTAATCAAAAGAAAACTATTTTCTTGAATTGGATTGTTAAATGGAACTGTAATCAAAAGTGAAGACTCAAAATTCTTTCAAATTTGTCATCTAATTTATTCATTATTTAAAAAATTGAAAATGAGTCGTTTTCATGTTACTTTAACTTATTATCTAAATCTTTGATCTTTTTTATACCAAAAAAACTAATACCTCAAGAAAAATAGGGCTTAAATTAACTCTGTGCTTCAATAACTTTGTAGAAGAAAAAAACGTATGGCATACACGTAAATACATTTTATAAGTTTAAATTTAATAATTAACCAAAAAAGGGCAATTAATTACCTGAATAGGAATTGATAGGCTTATTGGGTCGAAAGACCTGGTTTTTCTTTCATGGCTGGGTCCATTAAAACCAAAATGGAGCTTTTCCATTGACATTTTTGTACAAAAACACAACTTCACCAATTCCCTATTTCGCAATTTTTTAAGAATCATAAACTAATGAAGAAAAACACTAAAACCATATTGCTGGGAAAACAAAAGAAAATGTTGTCAAAAGGGGTTTTAAATTAATTACAATTATTTTCCCCTCTTTTTTTCAGGTAAGCAATTTCCTTAGACCCAGTTATATTTTCAAAGTTAAAAAGTTCTTTTTTCTTTTTTGTAGATTGATTTTATCTCCGGCTTTTACAGTGACCCTTAACTCGAAAACTGGAGCAATTGCAGCTAATTTTTGTTAACCCTACCTTGGAAAAGGCAGAGTGAATTAGCTATGTTTTTTCTGGGTTTTATTTGCAGATTTCTTTTCAGGTAACTGACTTTTCGTCTCCCTTTCTTTTAAGCATTTTTTTTTTCTATTAAATTGTAGTTGGTCTTTTTTATTTATTTCTTTTGCAATGGCTTTGGTAGACTCTCACTGTGAAGAAAGATTCTATTTTTAGCTAATTATATATATATATATATATATATATATATATATATATATATATATATGTTTGTGTTTTTGAGGCTTTATTATATGTTGGGTCTGTTCTATTTTACTTATGTTTCATTTATTTTTATGATTTGAATTAAACTCCTTGTGAAAGGAATACTGAGCAATTATTTGACTAGGATGCTACTAGTATTTTTTCTCACTGTTACTATACATAATTGTCAATTTTTATTCAGTTGCTAGCTGTTAAATTTGCTGCAAAAGAATAATTATTTCAGTTTTTTATCTCTTGTTATTACAAGGAAGAAGGGTAAGGGTGAAAAAGGGAAAGAAAAAAGAAATGAAGTAGTTAGGTGGAAAATCTTAGCTTTTATGAAGTGCTAACTTGTAATCATAATTTGTTTAATTATACATTTTGCATTTTCCACCAATCTAATAGAGCAACTTTTCGGGTTTGCATGTCATTGATTTCAAATATGTGATCTAGGTAAGGTTCATGTTTTCGTTTTCCAAAACAAATTAATATATAGGAGGTTCTTTGCAACTTGAGACTTGAATGTTTACATGGAAAGGTGGTTGTATTGTGCTCTTTCTTTGCTATATCCATATTCTGCAAAGATCTTTTTGCTCTTCTTGTTCACTTACATGGTCATTGTTTTTTGTAAGTTTGCTTATCATAGAGTTTGATCTCCTGCACCATATCCACAAGCATAATTTACACAATGCTCAAGCTGTTGAATTTTATTTTATTTTATTTTTTGAAACATCAAGCTGTTGAATTTAAGCTCAACTTTCAACTGTTAAAGTTCTGATTTCTTCTTTAAGCCTTATTGTAAGCCCCCCTCCTTTTCCCGGGGTCTTTTAGATGGAGGGGGGTGGGGGGGTTTGAGGGGAGGCTAAAAATAACATGCATATTAGTGTATATTTATGGATGTATGCGTACGGTATACATAAACATAGGTTTAAAAAATTTGCTACATAGTTTCAATAAAAAAATCTTGTAATTGCAAAGTAAAACGTGAATTTCAAGAACTGTGCATTCTTAAATTATTTCTAAATAAATTCAATAAAATAAGACTGTATAACTTAATGACCAGAAGCAGGAAAAAACTTAAAAAAGGAATTACAGAGAACATAAAATTACATTCAAAGCTAAAGCACTAGTGAACCGTATGAAGTTCTTAGTTGTTTAAACTTATTTAGATTCCGTTTGATTGGGGCTTTTGCTTTTTGCTTACTGAGGCAAAAAGTGGTTTTGATATAAGAGCAATAAAATTTGAGGAATTATATGCAATAATTTAGATGATATACTGCATGATTCTACTTCTATATAGACTAATTATGTTATAATTAGTGATACATTAATTATTTTTTCTAATTTAAATCAATTATGATATTGTTTTGACCTTTTGTTTTTCCTTCATGGTAATTCTTCAAAAAGCAAATGGCAGGCATATACCAGATCGAGCTGTATAGTTTCTTTTATGCTCTTCGTTGTTTCTTTTAAGCAAGTGGAAAACATATTGAAACTTTAATCTTTTAGTTTTGGAGTCAAAGGTCAGTGTCCATGGAGTATTGCATTTACAAGTGTTCATTACAAAAAAAATTGATCGTATGCTGATTAAAATTTATAAATTACCATCAATAGAAGATTTTAAACTACAAGATTGTTTTCCACTTTGTATAGGCTTTTATGTGGAATGGCAACGATATTCTCACCCATGCAGGGGTTAAAATTTATTACAATGAGAAGAACGTGTGCTAATAAATATATTTACTGAAATTGCTGCCCCCCGCCTGGGGGGGGGGGGGGGGGGAGGGGGGGAGCTTCCTGTAGGACTCTGCGAAGTCCCCTTGAGGGAAAGTGGATAATATATTACAGTGCAATTAGATTATTCAATAGGCTTGACCTGGCGATTCGTGTCAAAAATTCGTTTTCGTGTCATGTAAAACCGTGTTCGTATCGTGTTCGTGTCGTGTATTCGTGTCAAAAATTCGTGTCGACACGGAAAACTCAAAATGTTATTTTTAGCTTTTACCACATTCATATATTAATTTTACTTAATTTTAATCCCGTGTCATCTCGTGTCACCTCGTGTCATTTATTCGTGTCGTGTTTGTGTCGTGTCTAAGATTGCCAGGTCCGCTTGACTAGCTCCATTATTTTCCCATTTTTGATGACTACTTCTAAGTGGAGTTGTTGATATTTAATTGAAAAATATAACCAATGTTATTCTGACTGGGAAAATTTTCCACTCAATCTATTTGTTCTAGATCTGATGACCCTTTCAAGTTCAATCCAATGTCCAAAATCCCAGATTCTTGGTATAGTGTACAATGCAAGTTTCTGGGTAACTCATACAATCTGGGTTTGCCTATTTAAGTTAAAGGTAATCTAAAGAGGAAAGGCAATAACGAGAATCAATCTGAAGCGAAGCCATGGTAACACTCCCTCAGCTCCCTGAAGACATTATTGCTAATATACTGTCCAGGCTACCGGTCAAATATCTAATACAACTCAAGTGTGTCTCTAAGCCATGGTTGTCTTTGATCTCTGATCCTCGGTTTGCCAAACTACAACTTGCACAGTCAATGAAGAACAGCAATTTTAGCTCCCACAGAGTACTTCTCCTTACTGAACCTCTTGAATCAGCTGCCTGTGAAGCTTCTGGTGATGATCTTGACGATGAAAGCAAAGTAGTATTCGAGCTTGAGTATCCAGCAGCAATGAAGAAGACCCCTGAATCTGAGGAATTGGTGGATGCATGGCTTACTTTAGGAGGGTCTTGTAATGGCTTGATATGTGTGGTCTTTGAGCACGAAAACAAAGACCGTGATCGCATCTTCTTGTGGAATCCAACAATTAGAGAAGCCATGGAATTGGCAAAACTCCGTCCTTTTGATCCAGAGGGTACATTCTCCTACAGTCTTGGCTATAATTTCTCAACTGATGATTACAAAGTAGTTAGAGTTGCTCGCCCTTCCATCACTGCTGCTTCTTATGAAGCTGAAGTTGAAGTCCTAGAATTGAAAATTAACATCTGGAAAAGGATTCAGGGTCTCCAATCAGGCATAGAGATAGAAGGAGAAGGGATTTTTCTCCATGGAGCATTGCATTGGTTAGCTGCAAAAGAAACTGGTCTGAAGAAAATCTATGTAATTGTTGCATTTCACATGGCAGAAGAGAAATTCTATGAACTGGTACCGATACCAGATAACATAGAAGAGATCAAACGTTATTCAATGGTTTTGGGGATTTCAGGAGATTGCTTATGCCTGTTCCGTGGATGTGGCCATGAAACTGTTCTGGAGGCATGGCTGTTGAAGGAATATGGCGTCAACTCTCCATGGACTAGATTGTTCAGTGTTCACAGAGAAACCTTGCATGGCCATGAGTACTGGGGGAATGCGCTATGCTATACAAAAACTGGTAAAGTTGTAATAGATTACGAAGGGCGGGAATTAGTCTGGTATGATCCGCAGGAAAAAACATCAAAAACTTTTACTCCACGCAATGACTGGGATTTGTTTCACTCAGTTGTCTATATTGAAAGCCTGGTTTCACCACATTGTTGTTGTGCTACCAATAGACTCAATGATACAGATATTTAACCAAGAGAGGCAAGCCAAGAAGGAGGTGAGGCAAGTTACATTTTGTGCTGCTGTTTGTATTCTTGAGGCTGGGTACTCAACAGCCATTTGAACCTTTTTGTAATAATAAAGCTATCTTTATTTTCTGTGTAAAGTCCTTAACTGGATTGGTGGATGTTATCTAGTCATTTTGCTATTAAGTTGAAGATTTTTTTTTCCAATCCGTATATCATATTGCAAAACATGCGGAGAGTCAAATAAGAATCTGTACTCAGACTGATTGGAGGAACCAAATAGAAAAGACTCAAAGAAAACAAATGTGCTTCTGCAATCTGCAAAGTAGACTGGATTGCTGGAAGAACTGGGCTGATTGTAGTGTTCTTGGCCAAAAAGAAAACTTATTTAGGTTATGTATTGTGAAACAACCTCCAGAGATTGAAAACTAGCAAGTAATGATAAACAGACACATGTTCAACACCTGCTACCTTAACATATCTATAATTAACGGAGCTTAATGCAACAATGCAGCAAAGACAGATCATTGGCCACAACATTGACAGTACTGGTGCTATGTGTATGCCATAAGCATGAGGAGAGCTGCTAAATACACCCTTTTTTTTCCTTCTCACACCCATTTTCCCCCTCAATGAACAGTAATTTATAGTATACAATAGGGTGTGGGAAGAAAAAAAATGGGTGTGTTTAGCAGCTCTCAAGCATGAGCTGCGTGACCAAAAGTCCCTGCAAAGTATATGATAAACACCATAGCTTTCACCCATGCCAAGGCAAGGATTCTAAAGTACATGGCATAAGGATTCCAAAAAAAAAATTAGGGCTTAAAAAAACTGCGTGTTTCAAAAATTGTATCGAAAAAAAATACACACGGCATTAGGCCGCTTAATTACCTGAATAGGAATTGATAGGCTTATTGGGTCGAAAGACCAGGTTTTTCTTTCATGGGCTGGGTCTATTAAAACCAAAATGGGGCTTTTCCATTGACTTTTTTGTACTAAAACACAATTTCACCGATTCCCTCTTTGGCAATTTTTTAGAATCGTAAACAGAAGATGAGGAAAAATTACTGGGAAAACAAAATAAATGGGTTTTCTATTCACACCTTAAATTTAACTAGATATATCCTAAAAATTTTTTATTCTTTTGTTGCCCTTATTACACATCTTAAATCTCTCTGTCATCAACACCCTATTGCTTCCGGCTAGCTTGGCAGAGAATTTTCGATGAGCAAACTGCCTGGGCAGCCAAAAAAAGGGAAAAAAAAAGCTCTCGAAAATGATTTTCGGGAGCTTGCTGATTGCAGCAGCATACAACTGCTGCCTGGAAAAAAAATGTTGGTGAGAAAAAGATTTAGGGTGTGCAATAAAAGTAATAAAAGAATAAAAAATATTTTAGATCGTGTCTAATCAAATTTAGAGTGTGAATAGACAAACCCAAAATAAAATGTTGCCAAAAGGGGTTTTAATTAATTACAATTATTTTCCTTTTTTTTTTTTTTTCAGGTAAGCAATTTCCTTAGACCCGTTGTATTTTCAATGTTAAAATGTTCTTTTTTATATGTAAATTGATATCTCCGGTTCTTACAGTAACCCTTAACTCGAAAACGTGAGCAACTGCAGCTAATTTTTGGTAACCCTACATTGGCAAAGGCAGAGTGAATTAACTACGTTTTTCTGGGTTTTATTTGCAGTTTTCTTTTCAGGTAACTGCCTTTTCGTTTCCCTTTCTTTTTAGCTTTTTTTTGGTATTAAATTGTATTTGATATATATATTTGTGTTTTTAAGGCTTTATTATATGTTGGGTCAGTTCTATTTTACTTAAGTTTCATTTATTTCTATGGTTTGAATTAAACTACTTTGTGAAAAGGAATACTGAGAAATTATTTGACTAGGATGCTACTGGTATTTTCTCTCACTGTTACTATACGTAATTGTCAATTTTCATTCAGTTGCTAGCTTTTAAATTTGCTGCAAAAGAATAATTATTTCAGTTTTTTATCTCTTGTTATTACAAGGAAGAAGGGAAAGGGTGAAAAAGGGAAAGAAAGAAGGAATGAATTAGTAAGGGGGAAAGTCTTTGCTTTTATGAAGTGCTAACTTGTAATCATAATTTGTTTAATTGTACACTTTGCATTTTCCACCAAGCAATAATTTAGATGATATACTGCATGATTCTACTTCTATATAGACTAATTATGTTATAACTAGTGATGTATTAATTATTTTTTCTAATTTAAATCAATTATGATTTTGTCTTGACCTTTTGCTTTTAATTCATACTAATTCTTCATAAAGCAAATGGCAGAAGCACATACCAGATCGAGCAGTATAATTTCTTTCACACTCTTGATTGTTTCTTTTAAGCAAGTGGAAACCATATTGAAACTTTAACCTTTTAACGTGTCCATTACAAAATTTTGTTATAAATTACCATCAATAGAAGATTATAAAGAGTACAAGATTGTTTTCCACTTTGTATAGGCTTTTATGGGGAACGGCATAAAATTTATTAAAGTGAGAAAAACCTAAGCTAATAAATATATTAACTGAAATTCCCACCCCCCAGGGTAAGGACCTCTGCGAAGCCCCCTTGAGGGAAAGTTGTTTCTATTCTGGTAGATGTCTCTGTTTTCTTTCATCCCAATTCCCAAATGATAAATCTAAGATCATGAAATTCTTAAGGCTTTCCCTTTCTTCAGGTACTAAGAGGAGCAGCAACATTGGGAATATAAGAAAGCTTTCACTTCTTCTGCACAAAATGACAATGAAACCGTCAAATAACATTTGGATTCGACGTCAGCAGTGTCCATGTGGAGATTGGAAGTGTTATGTTAGGTATGAAGGAGATGATCAGACATCAGTAAGCTCTCAGCTAATAAAGAATGAATCAGCTTCAACATCCTTGTCATCAGAAGCTGTGTTTATGCCATATGTTGGACAAATATTCAAAAGTGATGATGATGCTTTTGAGTATTATAGCAATTTCGCACGGAAGAATGGATTTTCAATAAGAAAAGCACGCTCCAAGGAGAGCCAGAATTTAGGCATCTCCCGGCGAGATTTTGTCTGTTATCGATCTGGATTTAACCAACCAAGAAAAAAGGCCAATGTGGAGCATCCAAGAGACCGGAAATCAGTGTGATGTGGATGTGATGCAAAATTGTATTTGACTAAAGAAATTGATGATGGTGTTACTCAATGGTATGTTTCACAATTTAGTAATGTCCATAACCACGGATTGTTAGAAGATGACCAAGTACGTTTGCTTCCTGCATATCGGAAAATACAGGAAGCTGATCAGGAAAGAATTCTTTTATTATCCAAAGCTGGGTTTCCTGTCAACCGCATTGTGAAGGTGTTGGAACTAGAAAAAGGAGTCCAGCCTGGACAGTTGCCCTTTATCGAGAAGGATGTTAGGAATTTTGTACGGACTTGTAAAAAGACTGTTCAAGAAAATGATGCTTTGCTTACTGAGAAAAGAGAAAATGATACATTGGAACTTCTTGAGACCTGCAAGGCTATGGCAGAGAGGGATGCAAATTTTGTTTGTGATTATACTACAGATGAAAATAGTAAGGTTGAAAATATTTCATGGTCATATGCAGATTCTGTTCGCACATATACAGTATTTGGTGATGTGGTTACTTTTGACACCACATATCGTTCCATCACCTATGGGTTGCTTCTTGGAGTATGGTTTGGTATAGATAATCATGGAAAGCCAATTTTCTTTGGATGTGTATTACTGCAAGATGAAAGTTCTAATTCTTTCGCTTGGGCTTACAGGTTTGTGGACATAATTATTTGTGATCACTCTGCAATTTTCTTATTTTTTATTTATTATTTTCTTCTTTTGAACAGACTTTTCTTCGTTTTATGAGCGGTGGATATCCACAAACAATTCTAACAGATGTAGATTCAAGCCTAAGAGATGCTATTGCGAGGGAATTACCAAATACACAAGACGATTTACATAATTTGATTTATATGAGATGAATTACATGAATAAGTGATTTATATGCATTGACTTACATGAAAGGAATTACAAGAAAATATTTATATGAATTGAATTACATAAAATGCTTTGCATGATTTGAATTATATGAAATGTTTTACATGAATTGAATTGCACGAAATGATTTATATGAATTAAGTTGTATGGCAGGATTTGTATGAATTTATTTACATGAAATGATTTAAAAGAAATGATTTATATGAAGTGATTTTATATGAGATTGATATCTCCCTGATGATTGTGCATACGAGATAGTAATGAATAGGCTGGGAGACATCCCAGACCTTCTCTTTACATGATAAGACTGTGGGAGTTACGGTCAAACCTCACAGGTTTACGTAATGAGCACCTGATCAGTGCGAACTGTGAGTGATTGACAGTGGCCATTGTTACAAGGTCCCTATGGGGATACGAGGCCCCTTCGAAGACATGAGATTGTGCATGTATCTCTGGGAGATTCTTTTCTATCGATATGTGATAATTGACAAGTGATTGATTTACAAAATGATTTGGCTTACGAGAATGATACATGATTTGATTTTAAGTGAGAAAAGAAAAGTGATACGAGTTTTACAGTTTATGTTTTCTCAATACAAGTGCATTCATTTTATTTTAATGATTTTACGAGGAATGTTTTATAGTACTAAATTGAAATACGAAATGCATTTATCGTATTTTAATGATTTTTAAAAGAATTGCTATACTACGTTAAACACGAAATTCTCATAATTTTGATAAAGTTCTGTAGTATTTTATTAAAAGATAATATTGTTACATTAAATAAGTTTATTTTGTTTAACTACTTATAGTGTAACTTTTATATATGTTTCTTACTGAGCTTTTCCCAAAGCTCACCCCCTTTCTCATCCTCTTAGATAGCTCATCAGTATACGAGAAATCCGCTGCGAAGAAATCGTTAGAAGTTTAAAGTACTCAGTGACCAGGTACATGTTAAATGTTTATTTATATTCAGACATGTATTTGCACAGCAGATGTATTTATGAAAAAGAGCGTAAATATGTATTTGAATTTAGTGAAATGTAACTTATGTGAAGTTTATTGTGAACGGAATCGTAGTTATTATATTATAGTTTGTATTTAATTTATTATTAATTGAATTAATGGTATACCGAATTGGTTGAAATGAAAAGATGATTGTACTTATATCGATACCGAATGCAAACTTATTGTTACTGATTAATTGAGAGAAAAAGATAGTATCGAAGAGGAAAAATTTAGTTATGAATTTTCTAATTCCGGACATTACAAAATCAAATCATTTCAAATTAAAATTATTAGTGGAGAGAAAACGAGAGAGATATATTTACAAAATTATTTTTTATTTTTTTAATTTTATTTTATTATCTTAACTAGGTAATGGTATAATGGTAATCTAATATATTTTCATTTTCTTTCCTTTCATTTTTCAACTCTACCAAGTAATGTGTAACAGTCCAGTAACACAGTAATACATATATTTTTACACAATTTTGACGGTTGGGCTGTGTGTGATACTTTACTTTTATTTTTTTACACTCAAACAATTTCATATAAAATTATAATATGAATTACATCCCCTATCTTAATTCACAAGAAAGTAGTACTGTAGATAAGTCTAAATACGAAAAATAAATGATCGTACATTTCGTGATTAATTCGAGCTGTCGTAGTGTCTTTAAATGCACAGTCGAGATCCTCATATGTTAGATTCTCAATCCTCGAAAATCTGAAATGTTAAAATTAAGGGGTGAGCAAACAACGGCTCAGTAAGAAAGTTATATGCAACTCTTGATATTCAGCTATTTATATGCTGAAAAACTTTTTTACTTTCTTTAAATTTTCCTAGAAGTGTTCTAGGTTCACATGTAGGAAGGATACTACAGTCAGTTAGGGATCCAGATGGAGTAAGGCAAGTATTTTGAAATACCTGTCTTGTCCCGGAACCTAGAAGCAACTGTAGAGAGTACTTTATAAATTGTTCTATTTTAACACAATTTCCTTCTCTTTTCTCATAATTATAAAAATGGTATAAACCATTTTGTTATATCCCTTCTGTACAGTTTAAAACACGTGACAGTATAGTAGTAAAACCATAGTTTACTTCTCTTCTCTTCAGTACAGTTAAAAACACATGACAGTACAGTGGTTTGTAAATATCCAAATCATTGGATAAACAATTCTATAATTATTTGTATCTTAGAAATAATTTTCATGTTATTCTTTTTGAATAAACATTAATTTCTCTTTAGTTCAGTAACTATATCTTACAGTTCAGTAAAACAGTAATATTCAGTTTAGTACTATTCTGTAAAACAGTATCTTGATACAGTTCAATCAGTAAACAGTAAACAGTAGCTACCAATTCAGTAAACAGTATACGATAGCTTTTAGTTCGGTAAACAGTAAATGGTAGCTTTCAGTTCAATAAAACAGAAATCAGTGGCTACCATTTTAGTAAACAGTCAACAGTAACAGTACAGTTCAGTAAAACAGTGTTTTGGTACGGTTTTGCTCAGTAAGCAGTACAGTAGTTCAGTACAGTAAACAGGATTTAGTAAATCCTTTCAGTAAACAGTAATCAGTGAGACTAGGCATCACCTTACAATTAAATCATGCTATCTTCGTCCACTAAGGGACACAGTAATGGTACTGAGATCTATGGTCATGATCTATAATATGTCTTCGGTGTACATTTGCTAGGTGACAATCGGGGACGCTGATGACTAGCTGGTCAATCAGCTACGTGACAGTAACAGTAATAGTACGATGCATGAAACTCGGGGCCTAAGTTTCAAAACAGTATAAAACCGTATCATAGACTTTATGGATTTTAAACACAGTAATTTGAAATATTTCACATTTATCCATAAGGCTCACATGTATATATCATCACCTTTATGAAATTTATAAAATAAATAACACCTTTCAAATTATTTCATAAAGGCATAAATCACATTTTCCATACGGTGAAAACAGTTTATAAAATAATCACACTGTAAAATAAATCTCATGACTGTTTCTTTTTCACCGTAAAACATATACGCACGTTTTTCCGTGCTTTCTTTCCAAAACATGACTTTCAAAATTATCGAAATTCAATTCAAATATTTTCATAATTTATGGAAAAATAAAATATTTATTTTCCAAATTCAATAATCCTGTCACCATGTTTTCCTCTATAAACACATGTAGAGACCTTCTAGTCTCAAAATACTACTTTTCATCTTTAATTAACCTTTATGAGATTTCTATAAATAATTATTTTCATAATTAAAACCATAAAGGTTATTTATGAAATCAAGTTAATATTTAAAGAAATATTAATAAAATAGTCACTTCGTGTCTTTTCATTTTCCATTTCCTATCATGTGTAGTTCACCTATCGGGAGAATTTTCAGTGATCACATTATCACTAATCTCGAAAACATGAATATTTTAAAAATAGAATTCAATATATTCATGTTTTATGAAAAATAATCAATTTCTCGATTTTCATGGTTGGAAATCATTCTCGTGAAATAAAATCATTTATTACGATTTTTCATAATTTTCTAAGATTTTTCGGCAGCATAACGATTGCCTATTGACTAGCCTCCCTGCACAGAAAAGACAGTTTATAATTCACAGCCGATAAATCTCCACAATTTTCCAACCAACTAATTTCCACAATATTTCATAAAATAATGCATATTTAAAACATGCATGCTGAATATCCTTATAGGCTACACATACTTCCCTTACCTTTTCCGAGTCGACGATTTCCTCTCAAAGGTCGCACCCGTAATCCATCTCTTCTGATTTCCATCATCTCGATTCTTGTAAAATTCTGCAATTCCAATTTCAATATTTTAGAATTTTACATAATTATTCAGTAAAAATAATAATAAATTCTACTAAATTTTTTTTCCTACCGTATTATTTTTCTTCTCTTCCTTCTTCCTTTTTCTTTTTCTTCTTCCTTTTTCCTTTTTCTTTTTCTTTTTCTTTTTCTTTTCTTTCTTCTTTTTCTTTTTCTTTTCTTTTTCTTTTCTTCTTTCCTGGTCTGAACCGGTTCAGACTGGTTCAGACCGGTTCAGACCCTCCTCAGCCAGTTCACCTTTGCTTGGCCAGTTCGGCCACCGGCGGCCTCCTTTCCCGACGGTTCAGCCACTCCACAGCTAGCCGAGGTGGAGGCAAAGCTGGATCTGGCCTCCGTTCTTCCCCATAGTCGGCGACAGCGACGGCGTCGGATCTGGAAATGGGTTTCGATCCTCTTTTCCCTCTCTTTTCTCTTCCTCCCTTCACCGCTGGTCACCCCCTTTACCTTGGTTTACCTTGCCGGCGTTGAAGGTGGCGGTGGCGGTGCCCGAATCGGCCGGCACCGCCCCTTTCCTTTTTTTCTTTCCTCTCTTTTTCTTTTCGGTTTCTGCTTCCGATTTCTCCTCTTTTCGCCTCGTGCCGTCGCCGGTCGCTTCTCCTCTTCCTTCTCCTCTCGCCGGCGACGCCATTCTCTCCCCCCTCATCTTCGACAATGGTCGGCTCCCTTCTCTATTTTGTAACAGAGAATGGAAACGGGGTCTCGATCCTGTTTCTGTTTCTGTTTCTGTTTTTGTTTCTTCTCTCTCTCTCTCTCTCTCTCTCTCTTTTTAATATAAATATTATATATATAATTATATTGATATAATTATATATTTACCACATTAAATATATATAGATATATATATATATATCACCTTAATTTAAATATTACATATATATATTTCATATATATATATGTATATATATATATATATATATATATATATACACATAAATGTATAAAAATCCACATATGTATTTATTTAATATAAAATAGTATATATCCTTTTATAATATATACCATATTTTATATATATACATATGTAATTATATAAAAACATATAAAAATATATTTATATAATCTACTTATATAAATATATAAATATGTAAATACCAACATTTTTATTCCTTTAATTTGGATTTCTTCATATCCAAAACAAATATACCCATTTTCATTTCTTATTTAATTTGGACTTCCATTTATCCAAATTAAATTTCGAATAATTTATATTAAATCTTAAAAATTCCCGGTTATCACATAATGGAAGAAAAGAAAATTATATTTTTCTTTCACATTTTTCTTCTTTTCTACCAAATACATCTAAGAAAAAAAATTAATGTTGGTGATCATCTAATAACTGAATTATTTGAGTTTGATTGAATGATTATTTAGTTTAATTAATTTACTTTAAAGTCGAATTTAAGTTAAAATTATCTAAATAATAAATCGAATCAAATTTAAATATCTTAACACTCTATTCAAATTACTCACAAACTTAATCGAAATTTTTTATAATACATATTTTTATATTTTATTATTAATTTATTTTTATAATATATAATTAAAAAATAATAAATTAAATTTATCAAATCGAATCTAAACTATTCGAATATTTCATTGAAAGAATTGTAGCTTCAAAAATTAAATTTCCTTCAATTCCGTTAATGTTGAGCCTATAGTTTTTGGGTTGAGCCACTGAGCCACGTGCAAACCGGATATTGAATGGTATCAGGTCGATTGGAATACATGCCACCCAAATTCTAAATAAAAAGTCCAAATAAAAAAATTAAAAACAAATAGGAAAACGAATAGCTTCAAATTCCATCGTTGGTATCTAGTCGTAGTAAACTTGAATTGGGTATGCTTTCCTTCATCTACTCTTTTCGCCGGCGTTCATTGTACGTTAAGTAATTTCTCTTGATCATTTTGTTTATTGTAAGTTTATTTAACTTTGAGTTCACTTTCTTTTTCTTTTAATTTGAATTTAATTAATCTACAATTGATATTAAAACATTTCAAAAACATAATGTTTATGCATGGTTGTAGTTTTCAAGTGAATCGTTTCACGAATTACGAATTCGGTAATTGGATAATGAAAATTTGTTGTAGAGCTAAGTTTACTGAGCCATTTTCTTCTCTTAGAAACTGGGATTTTGAATATTTGGAGCAAAGTTAAGCACATGGCAATTCTTTAGTTGAAATTTAGGCTTGAAAATTTTAAGTTCAAGCGAAGCTTATTGATTTTTCAATTTTCGCTCAAACTCGGAGTCAGAATTAAGCTCCCTTGCTCGTAAGAAATCTAAACGAATTTGGGACTCGAAGTCTTCTTTGGTTCCTTTACCGATGAAATTAGTGTAAAGTTATATTTTGTACTTAAAATAAGACTAAATAGTTGCAATGAATTTATGGGTAGTGAAATCATATGACAATTTATAAGTACTCTTTTTTTTTTTTGAGATAAATTATTAGCTTGAAGCTAGCTTTGTTTTTATGCGTTTAATATATATATTTTTTTTGTGTAAAAAGAACATTCATAAAAGAAAATGTCCTCTAAGGAGGGATACAACGAAAAGTTTCTGGGAAAGATAATTCCCATATAATCAGCCAAAAGAAAGGGACAAAGTTCCCTAGGTGGTTCTTCAAAAATTAAAAGAGTAGAGTTAGATTCAACTTCCAACTTTGCCGTGCGATCCACGCAACTATTTGCTTCTCAAAAGACATGCTCCACTTTAATGACTTCCAGCTTCTGAAGCAACGCTCTGCAATCATCAACAATATCACTATAAGTATGGTGAATTGAGATTCCATGAAGAACATACTTGATAATTATTTGTGAATCAGCTTCAATAAGCAATTTCGTGAAGCCCCAATTAATAGCAATACGTAAACCATCACGAAGAGCCCACAATTCAGCACAAATGCTAGTAGTATTCCCCAATCTTCTATGGTAACCCACAATCCAGTTGCCATTGCAATTTCTAAAAACTCCTCCAATAGCAGCTAAACCTAGATTACTCCTAGCTGAGCTGTCAATGTTAAGTTTGATAAAGCCTTCAAGAGGACACTCCCATTTGATATGAGTTTGGGAGATCCTTTGTTTTTGAACTTTGAAACCTTTAATGACCTATAATTCTTTCGTTGCATTTTGGACTTTAGTAAGCCAACAAATATTGGATTCAAAAAGGGATTTGAAGATAAGATTGTTTTTCCTAATCCAAATCAGCCAAACAGCTAGAGGAAAAACAATATTCCAAGGGATTCTTGAAATATTAGAGGGAATGGCATAGTTTAAATTTGACAAAAGCCACACTTCAAGCTCCTGATTGAAGGAATTTTTAGCTTCATCTGGAATTTCCAACATCTTGCAAAGCTTTTTCACTTTATCGCAATCTCTTAAGCAGTGAATGATAGATTCATCTTTATCATTGCACCTCTGACATAAAGGTGACATCGGAATCCCTCTACCATCTAGGATATGTCGTGTTCCGATTCCTCGATGAATGCAAGCCTAAAGGAAGTGTTGAATTTTAGGTAGAGTGTGGGACTTCCAAATAGCCTTCCATTTCTTATCCATAGATCCAGACGAATTAATAGCACATTTATAAGCCGAGGCAAGTAAATTATCTGTATATACAATATAAGATTAAGTTTTCAGAGTTTAATAGTAGGATATCTAAATTCAGTTCCTTGTGATCTTGATAAATTAAAAATGTGCTATTAATTATATATTGATTAAGTGTAGATATCATGTGCTATTAATTGAGCAACGCGAGGCAGAGAGAGAATGCGCGAGCCAGAGAAAGGAGAATGTTCGACTGGAGATTGAGAAAGAATGGGAAAGGAAATTGGAAGAAAGAGTAAAGGGGAGGGAAGAAAGAGAAAAGGCTAGAGAGAAGTTGAAAGGCAGAGAATTTGTGAGTGGGAAGCTATGGAGAAGGAAAGTGAAGAGAAAGCTAGAAGAAGAAAAGAAGAGGAGTTGATACAGGAGAGGGAATGGGAGGAGAGGATGAATAGTAGGAGGTTAGAATGGAAGGAGAGGATGGACGAAATGTTAAATCAGCACAGAGCAGAAATGGGCCAGATGCAGACCCGCATTCTTCACGAGCAACAAAATCTTACTGGCCAGTTGCTTGGGATTTTTTCTCAATGGACCAGTCATCCGACTGGGCTTTCAGACCATACTGGTGCCAGCAACCATTATCTTTCACAAATGATGCAAAACTTGCACCATGTGAACAGTATGGTTCATGGAGATGGGAGGGTTGACGGAGATAATCAAGATGATCAATTTATTGTTGATGGATGATATCTGTGATGTCAACTCCTTGGACAGGCAAATAACTGGCGGTGGTGCAAGAATGTTTGCTGCAATGAGATGTCTACGGGTCAGGAATTGTTAATTGCATATTGTCAAGTACTTACGGCTAGATTTGCTTGCATACCACAAGATTTAGTTCAAACTTAGTTAATAAGGGATATAAGATTCTCTGTTTTGGCTCTTTATTCGGCTCATCCTCTTGTAACCATATATGTTAAATATAAATAAAATCCTATTCTAAATCGGTATTGTTTTGTTCTCTTGCTTGTACTCCTTTATTTTTTTTTTCCTAGCTTTCTTTTATTAGTTTTGGTATCTGGAACCAAATAGAATGAAAGAATTTATGCAGCTCACCACATCTATTTTCAATTAAAGGTCCATTTACTGGGATGAATTATATTTTGGCCTTGTTATTGTAGCTAAAAGGGGATTGAAAATGCAGTAATGACTGAAGCATGGAAAGCCAGTTATACACAAATCAGAAATAAAGTAAATACATTTTGAATTTAGCTACTTTATCTATTTCTTCCATGGTAAGCAGTGTGGGGATTTACTAAATCAGCCTCAGATTTACTTTCTGAATTTCTGAAATTCATTGTCTTGACATAAGTTTATAGACTCATCACTGGCAAATTGAAATTGAGCCAATAACAATCAGATGTTACTGCATTCTGGGAGCATAAAGTTATCTCAGTACTGATTTCAGTTGCTTTCTATTTGAAATCATAGAAGAAAATGGAATGGTGTTGGTGTTCTTGGTTTAGTTTTGAAATTGAACGGGCATGTATTGATAGTTTAAGTAAATATATTTCCTAGGAAGAGCTCGGAAATGAAAGAAATCGTACCACACCATAATCTGAGAATGAAAGACAACTGTCAGTCTGCTTTCTCTTTC
Organism: Heritiera littoralis; assembly: GCA_031772115.1. Classification (NCBI taxonomy): domain Eukaryota; kingdom Viridiplantae; phylum Streptophyta; class Magnoliopsida; order Malvales; family Malvaceae; genus Heritiera; species Heritiera littoralis. The sequence continues at coordinate 1,325,966 of JAPDPK010000058.1, forward strand.
TCTTATACTTTTTTCAACCATTTGAACATCACTAAACCTTATATTTATAGGGAAAAAAATTTAATTTTATCGTCCTTTAGGAAATTTGGAATCCATGCCCTACGTTAAGTCAGTGTATGTGGAAATATTCCAGCACACGTGGGTTTGTCTTTAATTTTCTGGTTTTCTGCTTATGATTATAGATAATGCATATGACTCTGAGCAGGGGAAAATGGATTATTTGATAAACAATATTGTTCAGAATTTAATGTCCATATAGTGGTATTTAGAGATTTAGGCATTTTCATTCTGCTGATTTTATTTGATTGACATATTTGATTGGAGTATCTATGCTCAGGCATTAGGGTGTCCTAGGTAAGCTCTATTGAATTGTAGAAGGAAAAATAAAGAATATTCACGTGCATTCCCAAATGACTATATTTACATAAAACATAAGCATGGATAGCTTGAGTTTCATGAGAAGTATATGCATGAATGTATATATATGTGTTTTGGAGTCAAATAAAGGTAGGGAGAAAAAATAGTCGTGTCGATTGAATGAGAGTGTTTTGCCCCAATTTCATGTAGAATGTTTTGTATTTTAAATTTACTTACAATTGAGAACGACCAAAATATGCCTTATTCCTTTTGACTACCAAAGAAAAAAAGGATGTGGTTGACTCAACTCTAAAATGCTGGAATATGTAAAACTACACAGAACTGTTTCTCCTAGTTCACATTTCATTTGCTTTCTTAATGATTTATCATTTGCCCTAGCATTGCTCTCAAATGAGGGCAGTAAATTTGTTGTTCATGCACTGTGCATATATGCTCCTTGGAATAGTTTGTAGCAGTTGAACGAAAAATGTCAGTGGATTGATTTTGTATGAAAACCTAAGACACCTATTATCGGATATTTTGATATTTCTAAAAAGACTTTTATCATTTTTACTTTTTATTTAAATTATTTTTTTGGTATTTAATCTTTATCTGAAAACTAGTTTTTTGCTTTATCTTAAACATTGATAAATTTTATAATATTCTCTCAGATTTAGTCCAAATCTTGTCATGATTTTCTTTAGATTATATGCTAGTTTTATTATGATTTCTTCCATATTTTCTGCAACCATTTTTTATTATAAATATAGAGCTGCAGAACACAACTTTTTTACTCCAAGCAACTTTCTTTGCTTCTTCACTCTTTTTTCTATTCCTGATAGGTTAAAATATTATTCTTTCTTTCTTGTTGTACATGTTCCTTGAGCAATCCTAGAAGAGCTTATTGAATTCAGGGGAATTATACCTGTTGGTAAAATAATTCTTAAGGATAGTGTGATTGCAGAATCCTTAAAGACAATGTGATTGCAGCACACCTCAAGTTGTCTTACTTGCTGTTTGTTCCTTCTGACTACAACAATCTTAAGGATTATCTTCCAAAAAATATCGGCAAAAATCCCAAATCTGAAATACTTTAGTTTTTCATAGTTGCTTGTTTATTCTAAAATTTAAAAAAAAAATGATGAGTTTTAGTATAAGCCGAAGCTCGACAAGTTGCAGGAGAGTTCGAAGTATTGAACGTGTTTCTTACCATAATGGATTGTACTCTAGGGACTGCTGCAATTAACGTGGTAAAAAGTATAAGTAAGCATTTATGTACAAATTGATGCTATGTTCATATTGTGTAATTGATAGTGAAGAAATTATACATAGAGAATCTGTTAGTATCATGTTGTCAGTATAGATTTGTTAGAATGATAAATTATGTAATATGATAGCTTTTGAGACGATTTTGGATTAGTATGGAAATATGAATTGTTGCTTAGTGTATGAGATGCTTGTGGTTCGACCATGAATCACTATGAATGGAAATAAGAGGGGATAATTATAATTACATTGTTATAATGTTGGATTTTAGGTTAGAAATCACTTTAGGCAGACTCTATAGGACTAGTTAGGCGTGCATTATATGTCAATATCATTATGCATTTCGTGAATACAACTTTGCATCGAAATTCGCTTGTGTTTTCTAATATTGTTTTACGAAAGTATAAAATCCAATCTATATGTGATATGAAAGCGAATACTTTGACAGCTTCGCTAAAGTGTTTTTGGTATTATGTGACAACTGTTCAGAGCATGTTTTATGCACTCTAATGCTTTCAAACTACATGTGTTTGTAAGCTGTAAGCTTTGACTATATAAACTTTGTTTTAAAATTGTATGTGCATGGATTTTGATGCTTGAGACATATAACACTGTTATGTGCCTATGTGATACTGTGTTATACCTATGTGACATTATGATGTGCCTGTATGACACTGTGATGTGCTTGTGTGGCATTGTGTTATATCTGTGTGGCATTTAGGTGCCTATATATGTATATACGTCATGAAGTCTGCTTGTGTGACAATATTATCGATGTATACGTATATAGGTCTGTGAGTTGTCCAACAACTAGTCGAGACACGTATTTTAGCTATTAGATGATCACCGGTGCTGGGATGATTAATGATCATGAGATATTTAAGAGGTACCATGAACTATGGTTTTTTATATAGTGGAATTTTTGGTGTATTGGAAGGATACAGTGATGCTAACTAGATTTCAAATTTAGATGCGAAAAATCCACTAGTGATTATATTTTTACTCTTGGTGGAGTTGTTGTTGCATAAAAATAAGCCAAACAGGCTATTATAGCTAAATCCACCATGGAATTAGAATTTGTAGCTTTGGAATTGGTTGGTTGAGGCTGAGTAGTTAAGAAATCTCTTAGCTAATATTCTGTTGGGTTTAAAATCAGCATCTTTTGTGTCTTTGTATTGTGATTGCCATGTGGCAATAGCCATTATAAAAAACAAAACTCTCAATGTTAAAAATAGACACATTTATTTGAGACATTATGTGATTAAGCAGTTGAATATTAATCGATTATGTGAAGTCAGAAGTAAATTTGGCCAATCCTTTAACTAAACCTTTGGAGAGAAAGTTTTGAAACATCAAGGGGAATGAGACCTGAGCTAATTTGAGAATAATAGTGATAGTAACTCAATCTTTGTGATAGGAGATCCCATGAATAAGGTTCAATGGATAATAACAAGTCATTGTTATTCTTGCTAGCACTAATAAATTTGTCCATTCCTATGATGTGTGTTGTAGACACCTTATTTTGTCTGGAGTCTTAATTTATAAAAATAATTAATTGGATTGGGTGACATTGTATTTTAATTTAACCATTTAGAATTAGGCTAGAATTAAATTAGAATTTTTAGATTTAGAATTAACATTAATTAGGAAATTAAAATTAAAATAGGATTTAGGAATAATAAAAAAAAAAGAGATAAGAAAAGAAAATAAAATTAATTTTAGGATAGGATAATTAGAATTTTAGGATGATTCTTTAGATTAATATTAAATTTGATAGAATTAGATTAGGATTAATATAGGAATTAAGTAGATAAAATATTAAAAATAGGAGATAATTACTAAAATAGGTTTAATTGTATTAGGACTCTAACAAGTTTGTGGCTATAAAAAAAGATTAAATCTCATGATTTGTGAGGGGGGAGCCACCATCGTTTTACAAGCACAAAAAACCAATCAATTTCTTCACCACTCTCAGGCATCCTCATAGCCATTGTTATCCCGACGGCACAATCACTCCGGCGCTGCTTCAACCCAAACCTTTGCTTCTGCCAATCTACACTGCATCAAAGCCGTTTCTGCCTTGCCTTTGTGCCTCGCGCAACTCTACTGCTGTCCAATTTCTACACCACCAAAGCTTCCTTGCTCGCATCGCCTCACTTTGGCTGCGTGAATCATCATCGCCTCTGTAGCATACCGAAGCGGTCACTTGCCGCAATATAGCTTGTACTGCTGTCACAAGGCATGCACCTTGCCGCAACACTGCTCGTCTCCAGCAAATTGCTCCTCGCTCCTGTCCACTGCTGCAGACATGCTTCACCTTGCTACACCATCATCACTACTAACGTGAAAGAAGGAAGTTGTCAGAAGAAAGACAAGAAAGAAACGTGAAAAGGAAAGTAGAGAGGAAAGGTAAGTAAGTCATTAAATATCTTTTGTGCAAAGTAAACCACGTGAAATGTTTTCAATGCTTTAATTACTATTGTACTTATCATTCAAAGTATCTTATTAATTAAATTATATATATAGTTTATTTGATTAGATATCTGTGTAAGATAATAATTTAGGAAAGCTAATGGAAGTTAGAATATAATTGATTTTTGAAAAAGATTCGACTTGGGTAATTCAGTGTAAAGAACTAATGCGAATGATGTAATTTTGATGTTGATATTTATGTATTTTGTTGATGTGTTATTTATATGTTTGTTTATTTCGGAATTAAGATTAAATATGAATATGAAAATAGGACTTCTTTAAGTTTTAAATAATTATTTAAATAAAACTATAAATAATAAAAAAAAATTAATAGTAAAAAGTTAGGATAATAATAAAATGATAAAAAAAAACATTGATTAATTATCAAAAAAATAATAATAAATGTAAAGTATACCGATGATGACATTTTGAGAAAGTCAATTGAGACATCTTAAAAATGTCTAGATGAGGAAATTCTTTCTTAAGTTGAGTCAAATTGATGGAATACTTTTGAAAGAATTTTTAATAAATTATAATTCATGTTTATTTTTAATAAATAAAATAAAAATAAATTAGATATAAAGAAATTACGTAAATGAATAAATAAATAAGATAAAATAAAGTATACAAAGAATAGATAAAATTATAAGAAATAAAATAAATAAAGAAGTAAATATGAGTTATGCCAATGATGAAATTTCAAGAAAGTCAATTGAGACTCCTTGGAAATTTCTAGGTGAAGAGGTTCCTTTTGAGCTGAGCCAAATTGATAGGACACTTAAGAGGGAATTTTCAATAAAACATAATTCATGTTTATCTCTTAAAAATAAGATGAATAAGAATATAAAAATAATTAAAATAAATTAAAAAATCTAAGAAATTTATAAAATGAATATAGAGTCAAAATTAGAGATAAGATTAAAAAAAAAGGAACCTTATAAAATATTAAAATTTATCCGACGATAGAATTCAAGAAAATCAATTGAGACTCCTTGAACATCTTGAGGTGAGGGAGATTTTTAAGATTGGAGCCAAATTGATGGAAAAATCTTAGAAATATTCCTAATATATAAGCATAACGAAATTAATATAAACACAAGGCAAATTGTAAAGATAACCTAAAACTAGTTGGTACCATTTTAGGATGGGCGTTGTAGGGTTGCTAATCCTTCCTTACACGTAACCGTACTCCCGAACCCTAGTATCTTTGATCGTAGACCAAGCCTTATCCTTAGTTTGAATAGGTGACCAATCACACCTAGGTAGAATGGTTGGTGGCGACTCCCGTAATTTTAGTATCTAGCTATTAGGTTTTCCAAAACTTAATATGTTATGACATGTGTAAGTGCTAAATTGCATGAATTTGAGAGGATGAGCTAAAGTTCTTAATGTTTTTCATATCCTTTATGGGTGTTGTATATTATTGTAGTATACACTTGATGAAAACACTTATGTGAGTGCAGAGTGGGGCCGCTTATATGAAATTGTGGCGTAATTTCTAGAGCTCTCATGAAATAACCAAGCGCACACGGCCTATTAGAGTAAAACGGCATCGAACAGTAAAGAATTGTGAAAGTATAGTGCAATTAATAAGACCTGTATTTTACAATAATAAGTTATTGGTTCAAGAAGTTAAAACCTTCACCAATTACTTTGTAAAATAAGTTTTATTATTTTAGATCTGGTTCAAGTTCAAAATATACTAAATACGAAACATTATATTTATAACTGACCTAGCAAAATATTTTTCTTTCAAAAGGGTTTTTGAAATAGATGGGAGATTGTTGGATATTTTAATATTTCTAAAAGGACTTTTATTGTTTTTACTTTCTATTTAAAATTTTTTTGGGTATTTAATCCTTATATAAAAACCAGTTTTTTACTTTATCTTAAACATTGATAAATTTTATAATATTCTCTTAGATTTAGTCAAAATCTTGTCTTGATTTTCTCTAGATTATATACTGATTTTATTACAATTTTATTAAGATTTCCTCCAGATTTTTTGTACTCATTTTTTACTATAAAAAAAGGTTGCAGAACACAACTTCTTTACTCTAAGCAACTTTTTTTGCTTCTTCATTCTTTTTTCTTTTTCGGCTGGGTTAAAATATTATTATTTCCTTCTTGTTGTTCATGTTCCCTAGGCAATTATACCTATTAGTGAAATAATCTTTAAAAACAATTTGATTGCAGCATGCCTTAAGTTGTTTTACTTCCTATTTGTTTGTTCTGACTGCAACACCTATATAACGCATTTCCCTTAGTTCTTTAGGCTTACTCCAATTGCGGTTGCCATCTTGCTTATCGAAGTTTCTACTTTTTATGCAAATTTATGTTGATTTGGATCCGAGTACATTCAGCTATCTGTGCTAGTATTGTGTAGAATCTGCTGGCCTCTCTTTTCTCTGTTTCATCGAATTGTATCCTGAACTAGAGTTGATTTGTGATCATAGTAATGGCTGTAGAGAACATATCTCCATCTATTGGCCTTAATACTAACAGAGTATATAGTATAAAAAAATGTAATTTTCTTTGTTTTTCTTTGTATTTTCTTTCTTTATCCAATTGATAGCTTATCAGTTGTAAGTTAGTTAGTTAGTTAAACTTCATGCAGTAGCCGTTGGTAGTTAGTTAACTAACTTACAAGCGAGAATCTTCGTCAGCTTCTATATAAACTGGTTTTGTATTCTTCCACATATCAATGAGAATCAATCAACAAATTCATCATGGTATCAGAGCCGCAATAATTTCTTGCTTCTTCTTCCAAAATCTTCTGATTTTCTTGCTGATTTTCTCACTTACCAAACAAATTCTGTTTCACTATGTTTCTTCTACACATACTTCTTTTCTTTTTTTTCTTGACAATGAGGCCTGAAGAATCTGCCTCCAGTCCTTGCTTCATTCATCCGAATGAAAACCCAACACTGATTCTTGTTTCTTCATTGTTGAATGGATCTAACTACCACACATGGTCTTGAGCAATGCGTATGGCCCTGATGTCGAAGAACAAACTCCAGTTTATTGATGGCTCGATTGCAATTCCTTCAAAAGATGATCCCCTTCATTCAACTTGGGAAAGGTGCAACACCATGGTTCTGTCTTGGATCTTGCATTCTCTGTCACCTTCAATTGCACAGAGTGTTATTTGGTTGGACAAAGCAGTGGACGTGTGGAAAGACTTGAAGGATAGGTTCTCTCAAGGAGACTACTTCAGAATACCTGAATTACAAGAAGAGATTTATTCCTTTCGTCAAGATTCATTGTCTGTTATAGACTATTTTACCAAATTGAAGGTTCTATGGGATGAAATGATGAACCTGAGATCCATTCCAAATTGCAGATGTGATCCTTCTTGCAACTGTAGAGCACTGGAAGTTGCAAGAAAATATCAAGAGAACGATTACGTTATCAGGTTCCTCAAAAGTCTTAATGATCATTTCTCCGCTTTAAGATCTCAGATTATGCTGATGGAGCCTTTGCCAAACATTAATAAAGTGTTTGCCTTAGTGATTCAACAAGAAAGGCAATTCGATTCTTCTGTTTATGTTCCTCAAAAGGTAGATTCCACTACATTTGCTAGGAAACTTGTCTCCAATTCCAATGTTGGAAATTTTTCAAGAAAGTTTAGTGCAAACAACAAGAAGGTGGTCTGTACTTACTGTGGCTATGTTGGCCATTCGATGGAGAAGTGTTACAAGAAGCATGGATATCCACCAGGCTTCAAATCATGATCCAAGGGAGGTTCTGTATCTGGATCTGTGAATCATGTTAATGCAAACTTGGATCATCATGAGAATTTTAAGTCTGACTCAGAAACTCAGAAGATTTATTCTGACCCTGCTTCTTTTTCAATGAATTTCACTAAAGATAAGTATGCAAGCTTGCTTGAACTGCTTTATTCATCTGACATGGCATCTTCCTCAACTCACCATGCTAATGCAGTGACTGATATAAGTTATTCGAATTCTCTCAAACCAAGTATCTTTGTTTCTTCTTGTACTAATAGTCAATATCCATTTTCTTCAAAATTTATTTTTGACACTGGGCTACTGACCATATTGTTTCCTCACTTCAGTTTTTCAGCCATTACAAACTAGTTTCAAATTCCATTGTGAAATTGCCCAATGAACAATATGTGTCTGTTACACATATTAGTGATGTTCATTTATCTCCTCAATTAATCCTTAAAGATGCCTTGTTTGTTCCCAGTTTTAGTTTCAATCTAATATCCGTGAGCAAGTTAACAGAAACACTTAATTGTTTTTTGATCTTTAAATTTGATGTCTGTGTTGTACAGGATATAAAGGCTTGGAGGATGATTGGGTTAGCTAGACAAGTCAAAGGTCTATATCAACTTGACAAACTTGATTCTGTTGATTGTTCACAATGTAAAATTGTATCTCTTTCAAATTTTGTTTCTAAGAGTCAAATATGGCATTATAGGTTAGGACATATTTCTCATGCTCGAATGAAACTTTTGAATAACATAGATTATGAAATCTGTACAGAACAATATACTGTAAGTTCATCATACAAACCTAACATGCTTCTACACAATATGAAACATGTTAAAACAATCAAAAGCGGAAGTGACAGGATCTAACCTCTAGCCATTGCACTCTGTAACTTGCTATTTTACGATTCCTTTGTTGAACAATCTGCACTGGTCAATCACGAGCCTTCCAAGCACTCAAATGCTCACTAGATGGTGTACAACATAGCAGGTGATGCTTGGGGATCGGATTCTTGCTCTCTATTTTGTGAACTTGGAGCCTCAAAACTTCTGACCAAATTCTTGTTCACGTTCAAACCATCACAGAACTGTCTACTCAATATGGTCAGTGAATCGGTTGAAATTAATGTGAAATAATGGACCATAATTTTGGCATTAATCATCACAGGATATATATGGTAATGATTGTATTTTGTCAACTCAATAATCCAATCTTGTCCTGTGATTAAGGGATATGCCAACATTCTCCCACTTGGTCCAAGTATTTCACTCAACAAATTACATGAATCATGGCAATAGTGCCTCTAGTGACGAGTATTATCTTCCATGTATTACTATGTAAAATGTATTTAATCAACCCATTCTTACTTAATGAATAAACCCTATGTTTATTCTCAGTCCAAATAATAATGATATTTCTCAAATAAAAACTAAAGTGTACACAAATCAAAATGAGAAACATCAAATTATTCATAAGAGTTTCCATTACAATCACAATGTGGGACCAAGTCCCATCCTCTCTACATGATCCTTAAACTTAAACGGTGGCATGCCCTTAGTCAAAGGATCAGCTAAGATCAATTCAGTGCTAACATGTTCAATTACCACTCTTTTATCTCTAACACGTTCTCTAATGGCTAAGTACTTAATGTCGATGTGCTTACTTCGACTTCCACTCTTATTGTTCTTAGCCATGAATACCGCAGCTGAATTGTCACAATATATCCTCAATGGCTTAGATATGGAGTCAACAACTCTAAGTCCACCAATGAAACTATTAAGCCATACACCATATGAGGTAGCCTCAAAACAGGAAACAAACTTGGCCTCCATAGTAGAAGTGGCAATCAGTGTCTGCTTAGCACTCTTCCAAGAAACAGCTCCGCTGGCAAGCATAAAGATATAACCGGATGTTGATTTCTGGGTATCAACACAGCCAGTAAAGTCTAAGTCTGAGTAGCCAATCACCTCCAACTCATCGGTCCGTCTATACATAAGCATGTAATGGTGCCCTGTAGATATCTAGGCACCTTCTTCGCAGCTCTCCAATGTTCCATCCCCGGGTCACTTTGGTATCTACCCAACATTCACACAGCAAAAGCAATATCAGGCCTGGTACAGACCTGTGCATACATAATGCTTCCAACAGCTGAGGCATATGGAATGTTCTTCATCTGTTCCCGCTTAAGATCATTTTTCGGGCACTGGTTCAAATTGAACCTGTCACCCTTCACAATGGGAGCTAGGCTTGGTGAACAATCTTTCATTCTGAATCTTTCCAAGACTTTATTGATATAGGCTTCTTGTGACAGACCTAATATACCTCTATGCCTATCTTTATGGATCTTAATACCAATGACATAAGATGCATCGCCCATATCCTTCATATCAAAGTTCTTAGAAAGAAGTTGTTTCACCTCACGTAGCATCCCCTTATTATTGGTTGCAAGCAGAATATCATCCACATATAGCACAAGGAAACAAATCTTGCTCCCACTGACCTTCTGGTATATACACTGATCCATGATGTTCTCAACAAAACCAAATGATGAGATGACTTTATGGAATTTTAGATACCATTGGCGGGAAGCTTGTTTCAACCCATATATGGATTTCTTGAGATTACAGACCAAATGCTCACCATTACTAGAGGAAAAACCTTCAGGTTGTTTCATGTAAACCTCTTCCTCTAGATCACATTTGAGAAATGCCGTTTTCACATCCATTTGTTGCAACTCTAAGTCAAAATGTGCAACAAGCACCATTATGATGCGGAGAGAATCTTTCTTAGATACAGGAGAGAAGGTCTCCTTGTAATCGATTCCCTCCTTTTGAGTGAATCCTTTGGCTACGAGTCTTGCCTTATAACGCTCAATGTTGCCTAATAAGTCAGTCTTGGTCTTAAAGACCCATTTACAGCCTATAGCCCTGGCCCCATTAGGCAACTCGACAAGATCCCATACTCCACTAGATGCCATTGAATCTATCTCATCTTTCATAGCATCGAACCAAAGTTTTAATTCTTTGCTGTTCATGGCTTGTGAAAACGTCTCTGGATCATTAATGGGCCCAACATTGAAATCATATTCTCGTAGATACACAATATAATCACTAGGAATAGCTAATTTCCTTTCCCTAGTAGACCTTCTTAATGTTGGTTCAACATTCTCTGAAGGATCATGTTGTTCAACTAGTTGCTCACTCAATTCTAGTGTATCCAGAGGAGCCTCGTCTACTGGTAAGTTATCAACTACTTGTGGATCTTCAATGATTGGTTGTTCAATGTCCAGCTGCACTGGAGGGACATTGTTCATGATAACCAATCCTTGACTCGAGTTAGAGGGTTGATCTCTCACAAAAACTAGTTCTTGATATTGATCGCTCCCACTAACTAAGTCATTTTCAAGAAACTTGACGTTCCTTGATTCCACAATTCTAGTGCTGTGAGATGGACAATAAAATCTGTAGCCTTTGGACCATTCGGCATATCCAATGAAATACCCACTTATGGTCCTAGGATCCAGTTTCGTTTCCTATGGGTTGTAAACTCTTATCTCAAAAGGGCATCCCCAAACATGCATATGACGCAAACTCGGTTTTCAACCCTTGAATAATTTGAAAGGCGTCTTTGGAACAGCCTTAGTTGGAACCCGGTTTAATATATATGCTGCCGTTTTAAGAGCTTTAATCCACAAGGACTTAGGCAACTTCGAGTTACTAAGCATACTACGCACCATTTCCATCAAAGTTCGGTTCCTTCTTTCTGCAATACCATTCTGATCCGATGAACCAAGCATGGTATATTGGGCAACGATCCCATTTTCTTGAAGGATCTTCGCAAATGGTCTTTTCCATCTTCAGTGTATCTACCGTAATATTCCCCACCTCTATCAGTTCTTACCATCTTTATGGGTTTTCCACATTGTTTCTCTACTTCAGCCTTAAAGATTTTAAAGGCGTCTAATGCTTCATTCTTGTTATGAAGCATGTAGAGATATATAAACCTCGAGTAATCATTAATAAAGGTGATGAAGTACTTCTACCATATGCATCAATGTCTGGACAGCATATGTCAGAATGTATGATTTCTAATATGGTTGAACTCCTATTGGCACCTTTCTTAGACTTGTTTGTTTGCTTACCCTTAATGTAATCCACATAAATGTTGAAATCAATAAAGTCTAGAACACTAAGTATTTCATCATTTACTAATCTCTTAATTCTATTTATGGAGATATGACCTAATCTCCGGTGCCATAATATGGAGAAATCTTCATTCATAACACATATTTTAGTGCTAGTTTGAACATGCAAGGTGTTATGGGCAGTGTCATTTTGCAAATCAATAAAGAAAAGACCATCACGTAGGTACCATTCCCAACAACATCAGACTTAAAATATATCAATACTGATTTATTTGAAATTGAAAGGAATATCCATAAGGTACCAGCCTAGAAACAGAGATTAAATTTCTCGAGAAACTAGAAATATAAAAGGTTTTTTCCAATTGCAAAACAAAACCACTCCTAAGAACTAAAGTGCACGTTCCAACGCCTTCAACACGCAAACGCATCTTGTTTCCTGAATAGATGCTCTCCTTATTTCCTACTGGCTTCCTTAGGTTTGTTATATCCTGTAAGGAAGTTGAAATGTGAATTCTAGATCTAGAATCAATCCACCATGTGTTATGATTAACCTCAACCATATTTGATTCAAAACAAACATATGAGAGTGAATTACCTTTCTTAACGAGCCACTGCTAAAGCTTGGCACAATCCTTCTTCATGTGTCCCTTCTTTTTACAGAAGAAACACTTGGAGAATGTCAGCTTGGGCAGGGATTTTCCCTTTTCCCTTGTTCTTGGCTCGATCCTTGCTCTTTTCTTGGCTTGCAAAAAATGCACTTTCACCCGATTCCATAAGCAGTCTTCCCTCCTCTTGAACACACATGGTCATCAATTCATTGATGGTCCATTTATCCTTATGTGTGTTATAGGATATCTTGAATGGTCCGTACTGCTTTGGTAGAGTGTTCAATATATAGTGCACAAGGAAAGATTCAGACATTTCCACCTCTAGCTTCTTGAGTTGGGCCGCTATATCTCTCATGGCCATTATGTGCTCGCACACTCCTTTGACACTGGTGAGCCTCATTGATGAGAACTTCATTATCAGGGTGCTGGCCAACGCTTTGTCTGAAGTGACAAACTGATCATCTATGGCCTTCAGTAAGGTCCTAACGTTGGTATGCTGTTCGACAGAACCGTGTATCCCAACAGATATCTTTGTCTTAATATGCATAACACTAAGGCGATTGGATCGCTCCCAGCGTTCATGTAAAGCTACTTGAGCAGGAGTGCTGGTCTCAGTCAATACGGGCTCGTCTTTCCTTATAGCATAATCTATATCCATGCACCCTAATTGGAGGAGAACTCTCTCCTTCCAAACCTTGTAGTTCTCTCCATCTAGTTCGAGAACTTTTAGGTTGATACTAGCCTGAGGAAACAATGCGTATAGAAAAACACATGCTTATGTATCAAGAATTTTTTAGGCAAACTTAATTATGTCTACCAATGTAAACATATTTTATTAATCAGTTATGAATCTCAGACATAAAACTTGCTTGTGGGCTAAAGTTCTAATTCTAATAGATTCATATCATTATGATAAAACTATCAAATTATATCATTTCCTAATCCCTGTGAGTAAATTAAGAAACTAATTTGATATTTTATCCTAATTAGTTATAAAATTATGATAAAGATTCCTATGGGATAAAATTTACCATAACCTTGTAACTAATCAAAATTTATGTTTAATACCATTACGTGATTCTGACAAATATAATTTTATTTAATTAAGGTTGCTGTGGCTAAGCCCTAATCAAACAAATTATGGATCACTTAGACATATTATCAAATTTTAAGTTTATTCATATTTTAAAATTGCAATCAACACAAGGCAATTTAATTCCTAATAATATGAATAAACTCTATTACATGTGCTTAAATCAATCACAGTATGTAAACAACAAAATTATACATAATCATAATAAGCACACAATTAATGAAAATTTTTAAATATTAAAATTAGGATTTATATATGATGCACTGACAGTGTATAGTTTCTATACATTGTCAATGCACCAGAAGTTGACATCTTATCAATAGGCCCTTATATGCAAATATAAATAATTTTTTTTAATTTGCCCATAAGGGCCTATTAATAAGGTGTCAACCTCTGATGCATTGACAGTGTATAGAAACTATACACTGTCAGTGCATCACATACAAACTCTTAAAATTATGTCAAAATGCCCTTCCATTTTTTTTTTGAAAATTCCAGGCACTCTGTATGGTGAACGGCGATCTAGTCTTAAGGCAAATGAACATGCTTGCCATTTCGCCTTAACCGAACGACGAATGGCCTGTCCACCATTTCGCCTTAACAAATGGAGAGCTGAGTATCCGTCATTCCGCTTTTAGCTGATATGGCGAACTGTGTGCCAGCCATTCGTCTTAGTTTAATGGCGAGCTAAGTGCTCGTTATGATTGCCCATTCCTTTACGGTGAACAGTGCTCGCCAGATCCTTTATGGTGAACTGTGCCTGCCCTTTTAATCGCAAACGGTGATTAAGGAAAAGCATGTCCGCCTTAACTTAATGGTGAACTGAGTGCTCGCCATTTTCGGCTCTTGACAGAATGGCGAACGGCGAGCCCATTTTCGCCCTATCTGAATGGTGTACTGAGTACCGGCCGATTCACCCTAGCCGAATGGCAAGCATGTCCCATTCGCCATTAGCTGAATGGTGAACGGCGAGCCCATTTTTCACCTAACTGAAATGGCGAATTGGGTACTCTCCATTCGCCCTTAGTTGAATGGCGAAGAGACACAAGCTTTCCCTTTATGGCGAACAGTGTCCTCCTTTCCTTTATGGCGAATAGTAATTTGAGAGAAGCAAAACTTAATGGCGAACGTACCCCCGCCTTTCCTTTATGGCGAATGTACCCTCGCCTTTCCTTTATGGCGAACGATGATCAAGGAAAGTAGACTTGATGGCGAACGCGCCCGCCTTTTCACTTATAGCGAACGACGATCGACATCGTTTGCTGCTTCCTTCTTCGCGGAAAACACCATCTTCTTCGCCCGAATGCCTAGTTTTCAACCCAATTTGCCACTCGTTTGAAAAACAACCTTCCCTGCTTCGATTTGAGTGGTTCTTGATCCCAAATCAATCAGGAGGAAACGAAAACAGTTTACTTGAAAATGGTTTTAGCTGAAAATGTCTTAAAACATAATTCTAAATTTTCCAGGAATCCATTATAACCAAAACTTACAAAACAAAGGTAGACAATTTTGGCAGCTTAACAAGATACAAAGTATATATCTTAATGCAAGACAGAGGTTAATATGGCTCTGATGCCAAATGTAAGTTCATCATACAAATCTAACATGCTTTTACACAATATGAAACATGTTAAAACAATCAAAAGCGGAAGCGATAGGATCTAACCTCCAGCCATTGCACTCTGTAACTTGCTGTTTCACGATTCCTTTGTTGAACAATCTGCACTGGTCAATCACGAGCCTTCCAAGCACTCGAATGCTCACTAGATGGTGTATAATAGAGCAGGTGATGCTTGGGGATCGAATTCTTGCTCTCTGTTTCATGAACTTGGAGCCTCAAAACTTTTGACCAAATTCTTTTTCACGTTCCAACCATCACAGAACTGTCTACTCAATATGGTTAGTGAATTGATTGAAATTAATGTGAAATAATGGACCATAATTTTGGCATTAATCATCACAAGATATATATGGTAATGATCGGATTTTGTCAACTCAATAATCTGATCTTGTCCTGTGATTAAAGGATATGCCAACATATACCCCTTGTGATGTATGCCATTTTGCTAAACAAGGAAGAATTCCTTTTCCCATAAGTACTTTTGTTTCTTTCAAATGCTTTGATCTTATTCATGCTGCCATTTGGGGACCATATCTTGTTACATCACTATATGGACATCACTATTTTTTAACAATAGTTGATGATCATAGCAGAAACACCTGGTTATATCTCATGAGATTTAAGTCAGAAGCTAGGTTTCTATTGCAAAATTTTTGTCTCCTTGTTGAAACACAATTTGTCTCTAAAGTCAAAGCAATTCGAACAGATAATGCCCAAGAATTTAACATGGATTCATTTTACTCCTCCAAAGGTATAATCCACCAAACATCCTGTGTGCAAACCCCTTAACAAAACAGTATTGTTGAGAGAAAACACCAACACATTCTAAGTGTAGCCCGAGCCTTAAAATTTTAAGTTAGCCTACCAGACAAGTTCTGGGCAGATTGTGTGAGTCATGCTGTTCATATCATAAACAGAATACCTACACCAGTTCTGGATAGTAAACACCTTTTGAAATTTTGCGTAACAAAGTGCCTGATCTGTCTAATGTCAGAGTGTTTGGTTGTCTCTGCTATGCATCAACATTGGCACATCCTAGAGGCAAATTTGATCTTAGAGCTGTAAAATGCATCTTCATAGGCTTACCTTTTGGAACCAAAGGCTACAAAGTTTATAACATGACTACACATCAAGTTTTCATCTTTAGAGATGTTCATTTCTATGAAAACATCTTTCCATTTTCCCATATTGAAAATTTTGATGTTACTTCAAATATATTTTATAATGATATTTCTCTTCTTATTTTTACCAATCAACAACACTTAGATCCTGTTCCTTCTCATTTTACCAGAATGACTACTACATCTGATTCTTCTAGTTCTTCATCAGAACAAATTTGTAATACCCAAAATCTAACACATCCTAATTCTCCAACTTTAGCAAATAATGAACAATCAACAAATCTAAGAAGGTCAAGCAGAATTAGACATACTCCAA
Organism: Heritiera littoralis; assembly: GCA_031772115.1. NCBI lineage: Eukaryota > Viridiplantae > Streptophyta > Magnoliopsida > Malvales > Malvaceae > Heritiera > Heritiera littoralis. The sequence goes on from JAPDPK010000058.1 coordinate 1,342,701, forward strand.
CTTATTTGCAGGAATATCACTGCAATCTAGCCAAATTCCATCATACTCAGCCTTTATATCCTCGTACAGTAACTTCAGGTACTTCTTATCCTTTGTTTTCTATTATTAACTGTTCAAAATGTAATTCCCTTCATCGAGCCTTTGCTATAAATATTTCCACTACCATTGAGCCTCATACTTATAGTTCTCATACTTATAGTCAAGCTATTAAGCATGAGTGTTGGAGGAAGGCCATGAAGGCTGAATTAGAAGCTCTGCAAGCAAACAACACCTGGCAGATCACTGATTTACTACCATCAAAGAGAGTAGTTGGTTGTAAATGGGTCTACAAAATCAAATACAAAGCAAATGGTCAAATTGAAAGGTTTAAGGCTAGGTTAGTAGCCAAAGGCTACACACAACAGGTTGGAGTTGATTACCTAGACACCTTTTCCCCAACAGCAAAAATGACCACCATTAGGACCCTATTGGCTGTGTCAGCCATCAAGCAATGGCATCTACACCAGTTGGATATAAATAACGCATTCCTTCATGGTGATCTTCATGGGGAAGTGTACATGGAGCCTCCACCAGGCCTTCAAGGTGCTAAACTAGGACAGGTTTGCAAGCTGCTCAAGTCTCTTTATGGCCTGAAGCAAGCTAGCAGACAATGGTATTCTAAGCTTGCTTCAGCCTTATTGAACAAGGGCTTTCACCAAGCAAATTTAGATAACTCCATGTTCATCAAAAATTCTGGTTCTTCTTTCATTATGTTACTGGTCTATGTAGATGATGTGATATTAGCAACCAATGATGAGAACTCCATTCAATACATCAAGTCATACCTTGATACAACCTTCAAAATCAAAGATCTAGGCATTCTTAAATACTTTCTTAGTTTTGAAGTTGCTAGGTCTTCCAAAGGAATCAATTTATGCCAAAGAAAGTATGCCTTAGAGATCTTACAAGATGCTGATCTCCTAGGCTGTAAACCAGCTTCCACTCCAATGGTCACCTCTGTCAAACTATCTTAGTCTTCTGGTATTGCACTTGCAGATCCACTTCCGTATAGAAGATTAATTAGCAGGCTTTTCTACCTCACCACAACAAGACCTGATATTTCCTTTGCTGTTCAGCAGCTTTCTCAGTTTCTAGATCATCCTACTGACATTATTTGGTTGCTGCTCATAGAGTATTGAGGTATCTAAAGGGTAATCCAGGCCAAGGCTTATTCTTCTCTGCCTCATCTACCTTACAGCTTAAGGCTTTTTATGACTCAGACTGGGCTTCATGTCCAGATAATAGAAAATTAGTTATAGGGTTCTGTGTGTTCCTTGGTGATTCTCTCATTTCGTGGAAATCTAAGAAGCAACAAACAATCTCTGGATCTTCATTTGAGGCAGAGTATAGGGCTATTGCTTCCCTAACTTGTGAACTACAATGGCTAATCTATTTGCTTGCTGATCTTCAGGTTCCTCACCACTCTCTAGTACTACTCTTTTGTGACAACAAATCTGCAATTGCCATTACTGAAAATCCAGTCTTCCATGAGCGTACCAAACACATCGAGATTGATTGTCATCTCATACATGAGAAGCTTCAAGCTGGAGTGATTCGGCTTTTACATGTATCTTCTTCTTCATAGTTGGTAGATGTATTTACCAAGGCCCACTCTGCTTCAAGATCTCATTTCTCCGTCAATCAGCTTGGAATCCACAGCCTCTACACTCCAGCTTGAGGGGGGCTAACAGAGTGTATAGTATAAAGAAATGTAATTTTCTTTGTTTTTCTTTGTATTTTCATTCCTTATCCAGTTGATAGCTTATTGGTTGTAAATTAGTTAGTTAGTTAAACTTCATGCAGTAGCCATTGGTAGTTAGTTAGTTAACTAACTTACAGACAAGAAGCTTCATTAGCTTCAATATAAACTGGTCTTTTATTCTTCCACATCTCAATGAGAATCAATCAGCAAATTCATCAAATACACTGCTTTAGCTGTTGGATTATGCCCTTAGAACCATTCATTAGATGATTGACTTTGGCATTTTTATGTATCATGACATTTTTATTTATAGTTCATTATTATATTTGTCTTATAACTGCGTAATATAATCTTATATGATAATGTCCTTAGAATAGTAATAACACACTATTCTTAAAATATCCCTAGTCAAGTATTATTGTGAACAAGGATAACAATAATACGATAAGACTAGTATGTGGTTGACTGATGACCATTGTCATGGATATAGGATATCAAGTCATCACATAGGTACATGTTAGAGAACTATGTACTGGATCGACCCTCCATGAGAACGCTACATGGATTGTTATATGAGTGTCATAAGCGATTCTCATAGTGATGATGGTGTATGTGATCCTTTGACTTGAGATCATCAGAGATCCCAACACAGAGAATTGCATACTTTAATGCTGATAGATGTCATTCGTAACAGGATGAACTATAAAGGTAGTAATTGGGTATGCCTTGATCTATGTAGAGGGATGTTGAGTGATCAAGATAGGATTTATCCCTCTTATATAACAAGAGTGATGTCTTGGGCCCTTTGATAGAGTGAGACTAAAATGCATGGCCGTGCTCAAATAAGTCAATATGAGATATTGATTTTATTTGTTTAATTAGTCTACTCAGGAATCAAGAAACGCTGATTAGACTATACAAGTGTGACACATTCCATGACTTGTGTCTAATCAAGACATCAAAGGATAAAAGGATTAGACTACACAGTAACATCTATCACGAGTAAGGTTATGTCGAGTCATTGACATTCTCGTTACATGGGTAGCAATGATGTGTTGCTAGATACCGCTCATTGCCTGTGACAATTTTGTCATTGCCATTGTTTTGAGAACCTATTGGGTCGCACACTTAGAACGGATCAATGAGGAGCTTAATTAATCCTATTCTAAATTGGATTAAGGATATAACTAATCCTATTCTGAATTGGATTAGGGATATAACTAATCCTATTCTAAGTAGGATTAGAGTTCTGTTTGACAGTAAATTTTAGGGTAAAATTTACTGCCTATAAAAGGATGTTTTCTGAAACATAGCCGTACAACAATTAAAAAATAGAAAAGTATTCTTTTAATCGAAGCTAGCAGTTCGGTTAAAAGAATCAAAACGCTCCTTAAGGCATCTGATCGTGAGACGTTCAAGAGTCGTGAGATCCGTTCGTGTGGATACCATAGAGGCAGGAACGAAAAGTTGCTGCTTGTGATTCGACCAACGAAAGAAAAATCAGAGAAAAACGTTAGGTAAAATCTCGAAACCCTAATCAGGCAACCCTCCGAATCGATCCTGGTGGAGGCCGAATGTTTTATTTCCGCTGCGTGTTTGTTTCGGTCTCCTTCACTGGTATCCGAGCCAGGTTCGGAGTCCCTGATTTTTTTGATAAAAGCATGATCTCTGGTTACTTTCTGTTTATGATTACATGCAATCGTTTTAATGAGATTAATACGGATTAGAATGTATATGATATATTCAGAGGCTAGAAATCGAATTGTTGAAAATATATATATGATGTATATCAATTTCGATTCAACTTATATGTGAGATATAATCTGTGATGCGAATTAATAATGGCGTTTCTGTTTTGCATAAACGTTATGTATAATCTGTGATGCGAATTATTAATGGCGGTTTCTGTTCTGCATAAACGTTATGGAAGAAACAGAATAATGTCGAAAGTGTATAAAGATTGAAACACTTTTAGATAAGAGTTCTAATGCGACTAAAATTATAGTCAGTATGAGATACTGGCTGGAACATCCTGATAAGATTAGGACACTTCCGGATAAGGGGCGTTGGCAATGTCAATACTGTTGACCTTTTTTTTTTCGGGGGCGCCGCCCCTGGGAACCCCGCAGTCAGGGTTATAATTCGTTTCAAATGTGCCTCATTAATAAAACTAAAAATTAAAAATTGCATTACACTTGTTTGTATAACACGGTGGTTGTTGTTTGAGCATGGTGCATAGTTATAGCCCTAGCCCAATATGATTGTATTTTCGTGGTTGTAAATTTTAATAAATACGACCTGCGTGTCGTGCCTTGTTCTTGAAATTCTTGTTGTACATTCTTTTCTCATCTTACTCCCCTCGAATGTAACTCGAGGTTTCTCTTAAACTATGTAATTGGAGCTGACAACCATGCAAAGGATGACCAAAGAGGCACTTGGAGAAGATGCTATTACCCTTAGGTTAACCCTTAGGGTTTCTCATTGGCTTGGGAAATCCATTTAGTTTGGGCTATAACTATGTCACGTTTATTTTATTGCTTAATTGCATGAGATGCATGGTTTATTTTGTACGTTTATGATATGAAAATCATATGATAATTTAAAAAAAAAGTAAAATTGGTGAGATCTTATTCAATAAACTAAGAAAATCCCTCAAATTAAATTAAGTCAATAATAGATGCCTACCAATGAATAGCACTCGTCAAGACTAGAATCGATTTTGTTATGTTTGCCAAAGCAAAATATCATATGTATCTTAGTAAGACGCGATGGGATAATAGTGATATCCAAAGGCTATAAATTGGGTTGACTTAACTAAATTTCATCAATAGGATTGGGAATTTAGAGGCATAAAGTTGGGCTTCCATTCATGAGATGAATTAGAACAAGTGTTGTTCACCCAACTATCCAAGAGTTACATGAGATGTAATTGGTAAGTGTTGCCTACCTAAATAGCCAAATCTTGGGCGATTAGCCAAAGCTAACTCTAGATAAGGTGAAATATGGATCTTGGCCCACTAGAGAAATTATGTGATAATTTTTCCGAATTAATAGTGAGGGTTGTTGATTCGATAAAAATAGTGGGAGCATCATTTAATAAATATTTAATTAAATGAATGCATTCATGATACTTATATTTTGCATATTTTTGTTGTAGATTACCATGGCATCAAACACAAATAACACACTTTCACTGCGATCTGTCCTTGAGAAGGACAAGTTGAATGGGACAAACTTCCTGGATTGGTACAGGAACCTGAGGATTGTCCTCAAGCATGAAAAGAAGTTGTATGTCCTTGAAATTCCCTTACCTGAGGAACCACCCTCTAATGCTCCAAGGGCAGAAAGAGATGCTTATAAGAAGCATCAAGATGATGCATTGGATGTTAGTTGCCTTATGCTTGCCTCCATGAATCCTGAGCTTCAAAAGCAACATGAGGAAATGGATGCGTTCGATATGATCGAGCATCTCAAGCAACTCTATGAAGAGGAAGCTAGGCAAGAAAGGTACAATGTCTCTAAGGCATTGTTTCAGTGTAGGATGGCAGAGGGGACTCCCGTTGGTACTCATGTGCTCAAGATGATTGGGTACATTGAAAACCTTGAAAGATTGGAATTTCCTTTGGGCCAAGAGTTGGCCACTGATGTGATTCTGCAATCGTTGCCAGACAGCTACAGTCAGTTTGTTGTTAATTACAACATGAATGAAATTGACAAGACTCTGCCACAATTACTTAGCATGTTGAAAACAGCTGAATCCAACATGAAAAAGGCCAAGCCCAAAGATGTCTTAATAGTTAAGAAAGCTAAGGGCAAGGCTAATGCAAAGGGCAAGAAAAAAGGTAATAAAGCCAATGGCAAGTTCAAGCCCAATGATACTACACTGAAGCCTAAAGGTGGGGTTGCCAAAGAAGGGAAATGCTTCCATTGCGGTGAGACCGGACATTGGAAGAGGAACTGCAACAAATACCTGGAAGAGCTAAAGAAGAAGAAAGGAAGTGAAACTACCACTTCAGGTATTTATGTTATAGAAGTTAATCTATCTACTTCTTCATCATGGGTATTAGATACTGGATGTGGTTCTCACATTTGTGTAAATGTGCAGGAACTCAAAAGGAGTAGATCGTTGACTAAGGGCGAGGTCGACCTACGAGTGGGAAATGGAGCAAGGGTTGCTGCATTAGCTGTAGGAACTTATATTTTGACATTGCCCACAGGGCTTGTTTTAGAATTAGATGATTGTTATTATGTGCCTTCCATCACTAAAAACATTATTTCTATTTCTTGTTTGGACAAGAAGGGTTTTTCATTTATAATAAAGGACAACTGTTGCTCCATTTATTTAAATGATATCTTTTATGGTAGTGCACAACTAATTAATGGTCTTTACATTCTAAATCTTGATATGCCTATTTATAACATAAATGCTAAAAGGATTAAATCTAATGATCAAAATCCAACATATCTCTGGCATTGTCGCTTGGGACACATAAATGAGAATCGCATTTCCAAACTCCATAAAGATGGACTTTTGGACTCATTTGATTTTGAATCTTATGAGACATGTGAATCTTGTTTGATGGGTAAGATGACTAAAGCCCCTTTCAAAGGACATAGTGAAAGGGCAAGTGATTTATTGGGCTTAGTACATACAGATGTATGTGGACCTTTAAACACACAGGCCAGAGGTGGGTTTATGTACTTTATTACATTTACTGATGATTTCAGTAGATATGGCTATGTGTATCTTATGAGACACAAGTCAGAATCTTTTGAAAAGTTCAAAGAATTCAAGAATGAAGTACAAAACCAACTTGGCAAGAGCATTAAGGCACTTCGATCAGATCGAGGTGGTGAATACTTAAGCCAAGAATTGCTTGACTATCTTAAAGAGTGTGGGATTGTCTCACAACTCACTCCTCCAGGTACACCACAATGGAATGGTGTATCTGAAAGGAGAAATCGAACTTTATTAGATATGGTTCGATCAATGATGAGTCATACAGATCTTCCAGAATCCTTTTGGGGACATGCATTAGAAACAGCTGCTTTTACACTGAACCGTGTTCCATCTAAATCGGTTCCAAAGACACCATATAAGATATGGACTGGTAAACGTCCCAGTATGTCTTTTATGAAGATTTGGGGTTGTGAGGCTTATGTAAGACGTCAAGTCTCTAACAAACTTGCACCTAAATCTGATAAGTGCTATTTTGTGGGATATCCTAAACTAACTAAAGGATATTATTTTTACAATCCCACTGAGCGCAAAGTGTTTGTAGCTCGAACAGGTGTCTTTCTAGAAAGAGAATTCATTTCTAGAAGAACTAATGGGAGAAAAGTAGAACTTGAAGAAATTCAAGAGCTACAAGATAGCGCACCCGATGTTGAGATGGAGCCTGAGCAAGCACCACAAGTTGTTGTGGAACCAGAACCACAAGATGTTGTGGAGCAACCGCCTGCTCAAGAGACACAAGCCTTGCGTAGATCAGTTAGAACACATCGTGAGCCACAGAAATATGGATTTCTAATGACTCAGAACGGTGATGTTTTGCTCATGGACCAAGATGAGCCTACTACCTATCAAGAGGCTATTACAGGGCCAGACTCTGAGAAATGGCTTGAAGCCATGAGATCTGAGATGGAATCCATGTATGCCAACCAAGTTTGGACCTTGGTTGACTTACCCGAAAGGGTAAAACCTATAGGGTGTAAATGGGTTTTTAAGAAGAAAACCGACATGGAAGGAAATGTTCATACCTATAAAGGGCGATTGGTTGCTAAAGGTTTTAAACAAATTCATGGTATTGACTATGATGAAACTTTTTCACCAGTCGCGATGATCAAATCCATTAGGATCTTGCTTGCGATAGCTGCATACCATGATTATGAAATCTGGCAAATGGACGTCAAGACTGCTTTTCTTAATGGAAAGCTACTCGAGGATGTGTACATGACACAACCTGAGGGTTTTGTTGATCCAAAAAATGCTGGAAAGGTTTGTAAGCTACAACGTTCTATTTATGGACTAAAGCAAGCTTCTCGAAGTTGGAATCTTCGTTTTGATGATGCAATCAAAGAGTTTGGTTTCATCAAGAACGAAGATGAACCTTGTGTCTACAAGAAGGTCAGTGGGAGCACTATTGTCTTCCTAGTGTTGTATGTAGATGACATACTACTCATTGGGAATGACATCCCTACCCTTCAGTCTGTAAAAACTTGGTTAGGGAATTGCTTTTCAATGAAGGACTTGGGCGAAGCTACCTATGTACTGGGTATAAGGATCTATAGAGATAGATCAAGGAAATTAATTGGCCTAAGTCAAAGTGCATACATAGATAAAGTGCTAAAGAGGTTTAGCATGCAGGATTCCAAGAAAGGATTCTTGCCTATGACACATGGCATTACTCTCTCAAAAGAACAGTGTCCTACAACACAAGAAGAGAGAGAACGTATGAGTAAAGTTCCATATGCATCTGCTATTGGATCCATTATGTATGCCATGTTATGCACACGTCCCGATGTCTCGTATGCCTTGAGTATGACGAGTAGATATCAAGTTGATCCTGGTGAACGTCACTGGATCACTGTCAAGAATATTCTTAAGTACTTGAGAAAGACTAAGGATACATTCTTGATATATGGAGGTGAGGAAGAGCTCATTGTAACAGGTTACACTGATGCTAGCTTCCAAACTGATAAAGATGACTATAGATCGCAGTCTGGTTATGTGTTTTGCCTTAATGGTGGTGCTGTGAGCTGGAAGAGTTCAAAGCAGGCGACAGTGGCCGATTCTACAACAGAGGCTGAGTATATAGCTGCCTCTGAAGCTGCTAAGGAGGCTGTTTGGATCAGGAAGTTCATAACTGAGCTTGAAGTTGTTCCTAGCATTGTAGATCCGATTGAGCTCTATTGTGACAACAATGGAGCCATCGCACAAGCTAAGGAACCTAGATCTCACCAACGATCCAAACATATACTACGGCGCTTCCATCTCATTCGAGATATCATCGAGAGAGGAGATGTGAGGATATGCAAAGTACCAACTGACGATAACATCGCCGACCCACTGACGAAGCCTTTGACGCAGCAGACATGATCGTCACACTAGGTCACTAGGTATTAGATACATGAGTGAATGGTCTTAGTGCAAGTGGGAGATTGTTGGATTATGCCCTTAGAACCATTCATTAGATGATTGACTTTGGCATTTTTATGTATCATGACATTTTTATTTATAGTTCATTATTATATTTGTCTTATAACTGCGTAATATAATCTTATATGATAATGTCCTTAGAATAGTAATAACACACTATTCTTAAAATATCCCTAGTCAAGTATTATTGTGAACAAGGATAACAATAATACGATAAGACTAGTATGTGGTTGACTGATGACCATTGTCATGGATATAGGATATCAAGTCATCACATAGGTACATGTTAGAGAACTATGTACTGGATCGACCCTCCATGAGAACGCTACATGGATTGTTATATGAGTGTCATAAGCGATTCTCATAGTGATGATGGTGTATGTGATCCTTTGACTTGAGATCATCAGAGATCCCAACACAGAGAATTGCATACTTTAATGCTGCTAGATGTCATTCGTAACAGGATGGACTATAAAAGTAGTAATTGGGTATGCCTTGATCTATGTAGAGGGATGTTGAGTGATCAAGATAGGATTTATCCCTCTTATATAACAAGAGTGATGTCTTGGGCCCTTTGATAGAGTGAGACTAAAATGCATGGCCGTGCTCAAATAAGTCAATATGAGATATTGATTTTATTTGTTTAATTAGTCTACTCAGGAATCAAAAAACGCTGATTAGACTATACAAGTGTGACACATTCCATGACTTATGTCTAATCAAGACATCAAAGGATAAAAGGATTAGACTACACAGTAACATCTATCACGAGTAAGGTTATGTCGAGTCATTGACATTCTCGTTACATGGGTAGCAATGATGTGTTGCTAGATACCGCTCATTGCCTGTGACAATTTTGTCATTGCCATTGTTTTGAGAACCTATTGGGTCGCACACTTAGAACGGATCAATGAGGAGCTTAATTAATCCTATTCTAAATTGGATTAAGGATATAACTAATCCTATTCTGAATTGGATTAGGGATATAACTAATCCTATTCTAAGTAGGATTAGAGTTCTGTTTGACAGTAAATTTTAGGGTAAAATTTACTGCCTATAAAAGGATGTTTTCTGAAACATAGCCGTACAACAATTAGAAAACAGAAAAGTATTCTTTTAATCGAAGCTAGCAGTTCGGTTAAAAGAATCAAAACGCTCCTTAAGGCATCTGATCGTGAGACGTTCAAGAGTCGTGAGATCCGTTCGTGTGGATACCATAGAGGCAGGAACGAAAAGTTGCTGCTTGTGATTCGACCAACGAAAGAAAAATCAGAGAAAAACGTTAGGTAAAATCTCGAAACCCTAATCAGGCAACCCTCCGAATCGATCCTGGTGGAGGTCGAATGTTTTATTTCCGCTGCGTGTTTGTTTCGGTCTCCTTCATTAGCTGCAATCTTACAAACTCGGAATCTGACATTAGGTTGCACCAAAATTTGCCTACGCACTTGAACCGGCAAAGAGACTTAACAGGCAGTCTTGATGGATTATCCCCTATAATAACTAAAGGAATTTCTTGATGAGGACTCATTCGTGGCCTCTTACAACCTCTCTCCCTAATCCTATCCGTTACTTTTCTCTTTTTCTGTATTCATCTTTCCTGTCATTCCAATCACAAGCCCGTATGTACATATGTACATACATACGTATACTTACTACATGATTGCTTCAAATTGCCATTACTACTATGTTTGCAGGAACACCCGACGATTAAAGCTCCATCTTGAAGGTTCTGAATTTGAATTCTTGTATGATGGTAGGGATATATGGTATTTTCTTGTCAATTACTTTCAAGAAGATAATAAAACTAATCTAAATTGTAAAAGAGTTGACTATACCTATGGCTTCCCCTGTACGAATCTCTTTTCCCTCCCACCTCTGGATTTGTAGGTAAGAAATTGAATGTGGATGACATATTACGGTGCAATTAGATTATTCAATAGCATTGACTAGCTCAATTATTTTCCCATTTTTTATGACTACTTCAAAGTGGAGTTGTTGATATCTGATTGAAAAATATAACCAATATTATTCTGACTGGGAAAATTTTCCACTCAATCTATTGGTTCTAGAGCTGATGACCCTTTCAATTTTCAATCCAATGCCCAAAATCCCAGATTATTGGTATGGTGTACATTGCAAGTTTCTGGGTAACTAATACAATCTGGGTTTGCCTATTTAAAAGTAATCTAAAGAGGAAAGCCAATAACAAGAATCAATCTGAAGGGAAGCCATGGAAACACTCCCTCAGCTCCCTGAAGATATTTTAGCCAATATACTGTCCAGGCTACCAGTCAAATATCTGATACAACTCAAGAGTGTATCTAAGCCATGGCTGTCTTTGATCTCTGATCCTGGGTTTGCCAATCTACAACTTGCACAGTCAATGAAGAACAGCAATTTTAGCTCCCACAGAGTACTTCTCCTTACTGAACCTCTTGAATCAGCTACCTGTGAAGCTTCTGGCGATGATCTTGATGATGAAAGCAAACTAGTATTCGAGCTTGAGTATCCGGCAGCAATGAAGAAGACCCCTGAATCTGATGAATTGGTGGATGGTTGGCTTGATGTAGGAGGGTCTTGTAATGGCTTGATATGTGCAGTCTTTGAGCATGAACGCATCTTCTTGTGGAATCCAACAATTAGAGAAGCCATGGAATTGGCAAAGCTCCGTCCTTTTGATCCAAAAGGTACGTTTTCCTACGGTCTTGGCTATAATTTCTCAACCGATGATTACAAAGTAGTTAGAGTTGCTCGCCCTTCCATCGCTGTTGCTTCTAATGAAGCTGAAGTTGAAGTCCTAGAATTGAAAATTAACATCTGGCGAAGGATTCAGGGTCTCCAATCAGGCATAGACATAGAAGGACAAGGGATTTTTCTCCATGGAGCATTGCATTGGCTAGCAGCAAAAGAAACTGGTCTGAAGAAAATCTATGTAATTATTGCATTTCACATGGCAGAAGAGAAATTCTATGAACTGGTACCGATACCAGATAACATCGAAGAGAGCAAACATTATTCACTGGTTTTGGGGATTTTAGGAGATTGCTTATGCCTGTTCTGTGGATGCGGCTATGAAACTGTTCTGGAGGCATGGCTGTTGAAGGAATATGGCGTCAACTCTCCATGGACTAGACTGTTCAGTGTTCATAGAGAAACCTTGCATGGACATAAATACTGGGAGAACGCGCTATGCTATACAAAAACTGGTAAAGTTGTAATAGATTACGATGGGCGGGAATTAGTCTGGTATGATCCGCAGGAAAAAACATCAAAAACTTTTACTCCACGCAATGACTGGGATTGGTTTCACTCAGTTGTCTATATTGAAAGCCTGGTTTCACCACATTGTTGTTGTGCTACCAATAGACTTAATGATACAGATATTTAACCAAGAGAGGCAAGCCAATTAGGAGGTGAGGCAAGTTACATTTTGTGCTGCTGCTGCTTTACTTGAGACTGCGTACTCAACAGCCATTTGAACCTTATTGTAAAAATAAAGCTATCTTTATTTTCTGTGTAAAGCCCTTAACTGGGTTGGTGGATGTTATTTAGTCATTGTGCTATGACGTTGAAGATTTTTTTTCATTCAATCTGTTTATCAGATTGCAATAGGCGTACAGAGTCAAATAAGAATCTGTATTCAGACTGTTTGGAGGAACCAAATGGAAAAAAATACAAAAGCTCAACGAAAACAAAATAGACTTGATTGCTTGAAGAGCTGCGTTGATGCAGTATTCTTGGCCAAACAGTCAAAACTTATTTAGCTTTAGAGATTGAAAATTAGCAAGTAATGGTAAACAAACACATATTCATTACCTTCTACCTTAACAGAATAAAGGAGAAAGCCTCAATGAGTGTATCACTAATTAAATGAGCTTAATGCAACAGTGCAGCGAAGAAGCTCCTCCTTCAAATCGAAGACAGTTCAGTTGCCACATTATTGATAGTACTGGTGCCAATGTGTATGCCATAAGCATGAGCTGCATGACCAAATGTCCCTCCAAAGTATATGATAACTCCATAGCTTTCACCCATGCCAAGGATTCTAAAGCTGTCCCTGGCAATTTGATTGAAAACAAATCTGTGAAGCTTTCATGTAACTTGGCAGCAGGAGAATGATTGGGAGAAGCTTGTGAGTATGGAGAAACATATATAGAGGGGGAAAAACAGTGAGATCTAACACAGTACCTATGAATAAATATTTTTGGTACGTAATGCACAACAGAAAGCATTTTTGTAGTAAGTAATTAACGAATTTAAGTGTAATCATAAAAGGCATATATTGTTTTTTGATACTATTTCAGAATTTCTGTCCATTATTTCGAATTCAAATTTTTTAAGAACAAATATTGTTAAAAAAAAGGAAATAACAACAATAAAGAAATAGTCATTAATCAAAAGAAAACTATTTTCGTGAATTGGATTGTTAAATGGAATTGTAATCAAGAGTGAGGACTCAAAATTCTTTGGAATTTGTCATTTAATTTATTCATTATTTGAAAAATAGAAAATGAGTCGTTTTCATGTTACTTTAACTTATTATCTAAATCTTTGATCTTTGAATGATGATATACCAAAAAAACTAATACCTCAAGAAAAATAGGGCTTAAATTAACTCTGTGCTTCAATAACTTTGTAGAAAAAAAAAAAAACTTATGGCATACACGTAAATACATTTTATAAGTTTAAATTTAATAATTAACCAAAAAAGGCCAAATTACTGGAAAACAAAATAAAATGTTGTCAAAAGGGGTTTTAAATTAATTACAATTATTTTCCCCTCTTTTTTTCAAGTGTTAAAGTTCTGATTTCTTTTTTAAGCCTTATTGTAACCCCCCCTCCTTTTCCCAGGGTCTTTTAGATGGAGGGGGTTGGGGGGGTTTGAGGGGAGGCTAAAAATAACACACATATTAGTGTATATTTATGGATGTATGTGTACAGTATACATAAACATAGGTTTAAAAAATTTGCTATATAGCTTCAATTAAAAAAATCTTGTAATTGCAAAATAAAACGTGAATTTCCAGAACTTTGCGTTCATAAATTATTTCTAAATAAATTCAATAAAATAAGACTGTATAACTTAATGACCAGAAACAGGAAAAAACTTAAAAAAGGAATTACAGAGAACATAAAATTACATTCAAAGTTAAAGCACTAGTGAACCGTATGAAGTTCTTAGTTGTTTAAACTTATTTAGATTCCGTTTGATTGGGGTTTTTGCCTTTTGCTTCCTGAGGCAAAAAGTGGTTTTGATATAAGAGCAATAAAATTTGAGGAGTTATACACAAAATATGCAATAATTTAGATGATATATTGCATGAGTCTACTTCTATATAGACTAATTATGTTATAATTAGAGATACATTAATTATTTTTTCTAATTTAAATCAATTATGATATTGTTTTGACCTTTTGTTTTTCCGTCATGGTATTTCTTCAAAAAGCAAATGGCAGGCATATACCAGATCGAGCTGTATAGTTTCTTTTATTCTCTTTGTTGTTTCTTTTAAGCAAGTGGAAAACATATTGAAACTTTAATCTTCTAGTTTTGGAGTCAAAGGTCAGTGTGCACGAAGTACTGCATTTACAAATGTTCATTACAAAAAAAAAAAATGATCGTATGCTGATTAAAATTTTTGTTGCAAATTACCATCAACAGAAGATTTTAAACTACAAGATTGTTTTCCACTTTGTATAGGCTTTTATGTGGAACGGCAATGATATTCTCACCCATGCAGGGGTAAAATTTATTACAGTGAGAAAGCCTGTGCTAATAAATATATTTACTGAAATTACCGCCCTGGGTGGGGGGGGAGAGGTTCCTGTAGGACTCTGTGAAGCGCCCTTGAGGGAAAGTGGATGATATATTACGGTGCAATTAGATTATTCAATAGGCTTGACTAGCTCCATTATTTTCCCATTTTTGATGACTACTTCAAAGTGGAGTTGTTGATATTTAATTGAAAAATATAACCAATGTTATTCTGACTGGTAAAATTTTCCACTCAATCTATTGGTTCTAGAGCTGATGACCCTTTCAAGTTTCAATCCAATGTCCAAAATCCCAGATTGTTGGTATAGTGTACAATGCAAGTTTCTTTAAAGGTAATCTAAAGAGGAAAGGCAATAACAAGAATCAATCTGAAGCAAAGCCATGGAAACACTCCCTCAGCTCCCTGAAGACATTATTGCCAGTATACTGTCCAGGCTACCAGTCAAATATCTAATACAACTCAAGTGTGTATCTAAGCCATGGTTGTCTCTGATCCTCGGTTTGCCAAACTAC
Source organism: Heritiera littoralis (assembly GCA_031772115.1). Lineage (NCBI taxonomy): Eukaryota > Viridiplantae > Streptophyta > Magnoliopsida > Malvales > Malvaceae > Heritiera > Heritiera littoralis. The sequence goes on from JAPDPK010000058.1 coordinate 1,357,890, forward strand.
AACTTGCACAGTCAATGAAGAACAGCAATTTTAGCTCCCACAAAGTACTTCTCCTTACTGAACCTCTTGAATCAGCTGCCTGTGAAGCTTCTGGTGATGATCTTGATGATGAAAGCAAATTAGTATTCGAGCTTGGGTATCCGGCAGCAATGAAGAAGACTCCTGAATCTGATGAATTGGTGGATGGTTGGCTCGATTTAGGAGGGTCTTGTAATGGCTTGATATGTGCAGTCTTTGAGCATGAACGCATCTTCTTGTGGAATCCAACAATTAGAGAAGCCATGGAATTGGCAAAGCTCCGTCCTTTTGATCCAAGGGGTACGTTTTCCTACGGTCTTGGGTTTAATTTCTTAACTGATGATTACAAAGTAGTTAGAGTTGCTCGCCCTTCCACTGCTGCTGCTTCTAATGAACCTGAAGTTGAAGTCCTAGAATTGAAAATTAACATCTGGCGAAGGATTCAGGGTCTCCAATCAGGCATAGAGATAGAAGGAAATGGGATTTTTCTCCATGGAGCATTGCATTGGTTAGCAGCAAAAAAAACTGGTCTGAAGAAAATCTATGTAATTGTTGCATTTCACATGGCAGAAGAGAAATTCTATGAACTGGTACCGATACCAGATAACATCGAAGAGAGGAAATATTATTCACTGGTTTTGGGGATTTCAGGAGATTGCTTATGCCTGTTCTGTGGATGCGGCTATGAAACTGTTCTGGAGGCATGGCTGTTGAAGGAATATGGCGTCAACTCTCCATGGACTAGATTGTTCGGTGTTCATAGCGAAACCTTGCATGGCCATGAGTACTGGGACATTGCGCTATGCTATACAAAAACTGGTAAAGTTGTAATAGATTACGATGGGCGGGAATTAGTCTGGTATGATCCGAAGGCAAAAACATCAAAAACTTTTACTCCACGCAATGACGGGGATTGGTTTCACTCAGTTGTCTATATTGAAAGCCTGGTTTCACCACATTGTTGTTGTGCTACCAATAGACTCAATGATACAGATATTTAACCAAGAGAGGCAAGCCAATTAGGAGGTGAGGCAAGTTACATTTTGTGCTGCTGCTTTACTCGAGACTCTGTACTCAACAGCCATTTGAACCTTATTGTAAAAATAAAGCGATCTTTATTTTCTGTGTAAAGGCCTCCACTGGGTTGGTGGATGTTATTTAGTCATTGTGCTATGAAGTTGAAGTTCTTTTTTTAATGCAATCTGTATTTTAGATTGCAATAGGTGTACAGAGTCAAATAAGAATCTGTACTCAGACTGATTGAAGGAACCAAATGGGAAAAAGACAAAAGCTCATCGAAAACAAATGTGCTTATGCAATCTGCGAAATAGACTTGATTGTTTGAAGAGCTGCGTTGATTGCAGACTTCTTGGCCAAAAGGTCAAAACTTATCTGGCTTCAGAGATTGAAAATTAGCAAGTAATGGCAAACAAACACACATTCGTTACCTTCTACCTCAATGGAATAAGGGAGAAAGCCTCAATGAGTTCGTATCAATAATTAATTGCGCTTAATGCAACAGTGCAGCGAAGAAGCTCCTCCTTCAAATCAAAGACAGTTCAGTTGCCACATTATTGATAGTTCTCGTGCCAATGTGTATTCCATAAGTATCAGCTGCATGACCAAAGGTCCATGCAAAGTATCTGATAAACTCCGTAGCTTTCACCCATGCCAAGGATTCTAAAGCTGTCCGTGGCAATTTAATTGAAAACAAATTTGTGACGCTTTCATGTAACTTGGCAGCAGGAAAATGATTGGGAGAAGCTTGTGAGTATGGAGAAACATTATAGAAGGGGAAAACAGTGAGATCTAAAACAGTACCTATGAATAAATATTTTTGGTACGTAATGCACAACAGAAAGCATAAGTATAATCATAAAAGGCATATATTCTTTTTTAATACTATTTCAGAATTTATGTCCATTATTTCGAATTCAATTTTTTTAAGAACAAATTTTATTAACAAAAAGGAAATAACAACAATAAAGAAATAGTCATTAATCAAAAGAAAACTATTTTCTTAAATTGGATTGTTAAATGGAACTCTAATCAAGAGCGAAGACTCAACATTCTTTTGAACCTGTCATCTAATTTATTCATTATTTGAAAAATTAAAAATGAGTCGTCTTCATATTACTGTAACTTATTATCTAAATCTATGATATTTTATATACTAGAAAAAACTAATACCTCAAAAAAAAAAAATAAGGCTTTAAATTAACTTTGTGTTTTCTTTCATGGGCTGGGTCCATTAAAACCAAATTGGACTTTCCATTGACAATTTTGTACTAAAACAAAATTTCACCGATTCCCTATTTGGCAATTTTTTAAGAATCATAAACAGATGAATAAAAACACTCAAACCAAGCTACTGGGAAACCAAAACAAAATGTTATCAAAAGGGGTTTTTAATTAGGGATTTTAATTAATCACAATTATTTTCCCCTCTTTTTTTCAGGTAAGCAATTTCCTTGGACCCGGTTATATTTTCAATGTTAAAAAGTTCCCCTTTTTTTTTGTAAATTGATTTTATCTCCGGTTTTTACAGTGACCCTTAACTCGCAAACTGGAGCAATTGCAGCTAATTTTTGGCAACCCTACATTGGCAGAGGCAGAGTAAATTAGCTATGTTTTTTCTGGGTTTTATTTGCAGTTTTCTTTTCAGGTAACTGACTTTTCGTCTCCCTGTCTTTTTAGCATTTTTTTTTTTGGTATTATATTGTATTCGGTTTATTTTTTTTTATTTCTTTTCCAATGGCTTTGGTAGACTCTCACTGTGTAGAAAGATGTATTTCATATTTGTGTTTTTAAGGCTTTATTATGTGTTGGGTCAGTTCTATTTTAGTTACGTTTCATTTATTTTTATGATTTGAATTAAACTGCTTTGTGAAAAGGAATACTGAGCAATTATTTGACTAGGATGCTACTAGTATTTTCTCTCACTGTTACTATACATAATTGTCAATTTTATTCAGTTGCTAGCTGTTAAATTTGCTGCAAAAGAATAATTATTTTAGTTTTTTATCTCTTGTTATTACAAGGAAGAAGGGGAAGGGTGAAAAAGGGATAGAAAAAAGAAATGAAATAGTTAGGTGGAAAATCTTAGCTTTTATGAAGTGCTAACTTGTAATCATAATTTGTTTAATTGAACATTTTGCATTTTCCACCAATCTAATGGAGCAACTTTTCAGGTTTGCTTGTCATTGTTTTCAAGTATGTGATCTAGGTAAGGTTCGTGTTTTCGTTTTCCAAAACAAATTATTGTATAGGAGGTTCTTTGCAACTTGAGACTTGAATGTTTACATGGAAAGGTGGTTGTAATCTGCTCTTTCTTTGCTATATCCAAATTCTGCAAAGATCTTTTCCCTGTTCTTGTTCACTTAGAGGGTCATCGTTTTTTGTCTGTTTGCCTATCGTGGAGTTTGATCCCCTGCACCATATCCACAAGCATAATTTACACAATGCTCAAGCTGTTGAATTTTATGTTCAACTTTCAACTGTTAAAGTTCTGATTTCTTCTTTAAGCCTTATTGTAACCCCCCTCCTTTTCCCAGGGTCTTGAGAGGAGGTTAAAAATAACACATATATTAGTGTATATTTATGGATGTATGTGTACAGTATACATAAACATAGGTTTAAAAAATATGCTACATATTTTCAATAAAAAAAATCATGTAATTGCAAAATAAAACGTGAATTCCAAGAACTGTGCGTTCTTAAGTTATTTCTAAATAAATTCAATAAAATTAGACTCTATAGCTTAATGACCAGAAACAGGAAAAAATTTAAAAAGGGAATTACAGAGAACATAAAATTACATTCAAAGTTAACACACAAGTGAACCGTATGAAGTTCTTAGTTGTTTTACTTATTTTAGATTCCGTTTGATTGGGTTTTAGCTTTTTGCTTCCTGAGGCAAAAAGTGGTTTTGATATAAGAGCAATAAAATTTGAGGAGTTATACACAAAATATGCAATAATTTAGATGATATATTGCATGAGTCTACTTCTATATAGACTAATTATGTTATAATTAGTGATACATTAATTATTTTTTCTAATTTAAATCAATTATGATATTGTTTTGACCTTTTGCTTTTCCTTCATGGTAATTCTTCAAAAAGCAAATGGCAGGCACATACCAGATCGAGCTGTATAGTTTCTTTTATTCTCTTCATTGTTTCTTTTAAGCAAGTGGAAAACATATTGAAACTTTAATCTTTTAGTTTTGGAGTCAAAAGTCAGTGTGCATGAAGTACTGCATTTACAAGTGTTCATTAAAAAAAAAAATGATCGTATGCTTATTAAAATTTTTGTTACAAATTACCATCAATAGAAGATTTTAAACTACAAGATTGTTTTCCACTTTGAATAGGCTTTTATGTGGAACAGCAGCGATATTCTCACCTATGCAGGGGTTAAAATTTATTACAGTGAGAAAACCTGTGTTAATAAATATATTTACTGAAATTGCCACCTGGGGGGGGGGGGGTGGGTGTTCCTGTAGGACTCTGCGAAGCCCCGTTGAGGGAAAGTTGTTTCTATTCTGGCTCTGTTTTCTTTCATCCCAATTCCCAAATAATAAATCTAAGATAATGAAATTCAGATGGCTTTCCCTTTCTTCAGGTACTAAGAAGAGCAGCAACATTGGGAATATAAGAAAGCTTTCACTTCTTTCTGCACAAAATGACAATGAAACCGTCAAATAACATTTGGATTCGACGTCAGCAGTGTCCATGTGGAGATTGGAAGTGTTATGTTAGGTATGAAGGAGATGATCAGACATCAGTAAGCACTCAGCTAATAAAGAATGAGTCAGCTTCAACATCCTCGTCATCAGAAGCTGTGTTTATGCCATATGTTGGACAAATATTCAAAAATGATGATGATGCTTTTGAGTACTATAGCAATTTTGCACGGAGGAATGGATTTTCAATAAGAAAAGCTCGCTCCACAGAGAGCCAGAATTTAGGCATCTACCGGCGAGATTTTGTCTGTTATCGATCTGGATTTAATCAACCAGAAAAAAGGCCAATGTGGAGCATCCAAGAGACCGGAAATCAGTGCGATGTGGGTGTGATGCAAAATTGTATTTGACCAAAGAAATTGTTGATGGTGTTACTCAATGGTATGTTTCACAATTTAGTAACGTCCATAACCACGAATTGTTAGAAGATGATCAAGTACGTTTACTTCCTGCATATCGGAAAATACAGGAAGCTGATCAGGAAAGAATTCTTTTACTCTCCAAAGCTGGATTTCCTGTCAATCGCATTGTGAAGGTGTTGGAATTAGAAAAAGGAGTCCAGCCCGGACAGTTACCCTTTATCGAGAAGGATGTTAGGAATTTTGTACGGACTTGTAAAAAGACTGTTCAAGAAAATGATGCTTTGCTTACTGAGAAAAGAGAAAATGATACATTGGAACTTCTTGAGGCCTGCAAGGCTATGGCAGAGAGGGATGCAAATTTTGTTTATGATTATACTACAGATGAAAATAATAAGGTTGAAAATATTTCATGGTCATATGCAGATTCTGTTCGCGCATATACAGTATTTGGTGATGTGGTTACTTTTGACACCACATATCGTTCCATCACCTATGGGTTGCTTCTTGGAGTATGGTTTGGTATGGATAATCATGGAAAGCCAGTTTTCTTTGGATGTGTATTACTGCAGGACGAAAATTCTAGTTCTTTCGCTTGGGCTTTACAGGTTTGTGGACATAGTTATTTGTGATCAATCTGCAATTTTCTTATTATTTATTTATGAATTTCTTCTCTTGAACAGACTTTTCTTCGTTTTATGAGAGGTAGATATCCACAAACAATTCTAACAGATATAGATTCAAGCCTAAGAGATGCTATTGCGAGGGAATTACCAAATACAAAACATGTTATATGTTCATGGCATGTTCTTTCCAAATTATCGAGTTGGTTTTCTTCGCCTCTTGGATCACAGTATGAAGAGTTCAAAGCTGAGTTCGATATATTGTGTCACTTAGAGGGCATAGAGGAGTTTGAACATCGGTGGAATCTTTTGGTTGCTCGTTTTGGACTTGCCTCTGATAAGCACATAGCTCTATTATTTTCATTTAGAACATCCTGGCCACTTTCTTACATCAGAGGTTACTTTCTTGCTCGTTCAATGACAGCTGAATTTTCTCAGTCTTTGGATGTGTTTTTGAAAAGAATCTTGAGTGGACAGACATGTTTACAATTATTCTTTGAACAGGTTTGTTGGCTAGGAATGTAAGAAAACTTTCTGTGTTTATTAAAGCTCTTATCTTTGAACCACGTTTTAAACATTTGCTTTGGGCAGGTTGGTGTTGCTGCTGATTTAAGAAATCAAAGCAGGGAACGAGTGCAATACATGCAAATCAAGACATGCTTACCTATTGAAGAAAATGCACGGAATATTCTTACACCGTACGCATTCAATGCATTACAACATGAAATTGTGCTGTCCATGCAATATGCGGCAACAGAAATGGCAAATGGATCATATCTTGTGCGACACTATAAGAAAATGGATGGTGAATATCTTGTGATTTGGATGCCACAAGATGAGGAAATTCGTTGTTCATGTAAGGAATTTGAACATTCCGGAATATTATGCAGGCATTGTCTTCGAGTACTTGCAGTGAAGAACTATTTTGAAATCCCAGAAAAATATCTTCTGTTCCGGTGGCGATTGGAGAGTTATTTGGTTCCTGTGGAGGATCAAAATGACCAATGTAGCACTGATGAGTGTGCTCAAGCCTTTCATTCCCTAGCTGCAACGCTGTTGACAGAGTCAATGTTTACAAAGGAACGATTTAATTATGTTCATAGGGAACTTACCAGACTCCTTGATCATGTTAGGGATATGCCAATATATGCTTTGAATATGGTAGCTAACAACATCAGTGAATCTTAAGTTTGGTGATACAAATCCTGACTAATAGATTCACTTGAAGGCAGCCTATCTTAAAGATTTCCGTATATTTGGAGGATGAAATGCAGAGGTGGTGACGGCATTTGATAGATAAGTAATTACTGATGTTAATAATATTGGATGTTAAACACTGTCAAACAACATAGAGGTGGAAATATACCGACATTTTATTCTCTTCACATTCTATTCCGGGTTTCAGGTTTGGTATCATTTGTTTTCTTCAGTCTACTGTATTCTTTTTCAGAAAGATATCACAGATAGATTTATCAGCATCTGATGTAAATTTTCAACTTGATGCATATAAACCTTTCTTTTGATAGGATTGAAATTTTACCATGATGTGAAGGTTGTTCTAGTCAGATTTTGTTGATTTTATAATGCTTCCGAAATCCTGATGCTAGTGATTTCTTGCCCAAAATAATTCATTCTTCATCTTTGTCTATTTCTTGTGGGTCTGTTTCCAGGAATGAAAGCGTAGACCTTATTGGCTGCTAAATATTCATTCAATCTAACTGCATTTTTATAAAGCAATGGCATTAGTAAGTGAAATTGCATTTCATATTGGCTCTGACTTGGTTTTGTATATGTTGAATTATTTAGCTTAGATAATGCAGTCAGTTGGCAAAGCTGTGATTGGTTTGACTGTTAGATATATGTATCAATTATATTGCCTTGATTCTCATGGCAAGTTGAGGTGAGATGAGAATACTTGGTCTTACCAAACCAAAAAAATAATGGCAAAGAATAAGTGCTTTGACTGACCTATTTTTTGCTTCAGTCTTGGTTCCCAAAAGAATATTATCCAGCAGTGTTTAGTGGTTTGTAGAAATTGTGAAGGCGGCTGTGATAGTGAATGAAGAAACAATGCCATCTGCTTTAGCTGGACCTGAAGGATAATGTCATTGGTCCATTTTGCCGTATTTCAATTTCATTGCACGAAAAAAAGAATCTAAAGAACACAAGTTTTTTTCTCTATCGTCTCAGTTGGTTCAAGGACCTTGAGAAAAAACACAATTTTTAAATCCTCAAGCTTTTTCATCCTCATATTATTTTCAAATAATTGGAAATTTATACTTATCTATAATAACCTAGTCAACAAGTTAATTGATTATGGCATACTGCCATCAATATCTATGCTTTCTCAGTTTACTTTCATAAGTCTAAATCTTATAGATAACATTCCATGAACTGGTCATTTGTGGTTCTGGTTAGAGATAGTCTAAGTGAGAAGCATGAAAGAAAAATTAATTTCTAATAGTTTAAGTTGATTAATGATTACATTCTTGGGATTTTTATTTTTGTGTAACTACAAATATTCTCATTCGTTTTACTATATGAGATTAATTATGTTCAGATTAAAAGTGAGATTTAATTATCTTAGGAGTTAGGATATTTAGGATTATGTGAGAAAACTATGTAATCTCATTTGCTTCTTTTTATGTTTATTTTTATTTTTAAAACTATAAGCATGCAACTAAGAGGGTATTTGATTTTATGTATAAAATTTCTATTTTCCTTTTGTATTCTTTTAATTTTGTTGGGGTCCTTTTTTTTTTTAGTTTGTATATGATGCACTGATAGTGTATAGTTTCAATGCATCATATGTTGACACCTCATCAATTAATAAATTAAAAAATGTGCCCTTAAAAGTAAATATAAATAAATTTTTTTAATTTGCTCATAAGGGCTTATTGTGAGGTATCAATCTTTAGTGCATTGACAGTGTATAGAAACTATGCACTGTCAGTGTATCATATATATATATATATATATATATATATATATATATATATATTGTCTATTAGACTTGAGTAGGTATTTGTATACTTGTCTATTCTTTAATCTCATTGCGTTTTATTTGGTTTACAAAACTTTGTATAGAAAAAAAAAGGAATTACTAAATTTCCAAAAGAACTGAAAAATCACAAATTTTATAGGATTATTATCCTATCCATTGTCAGTGAAGTTTTTTAACTCCACAAGCGGGGTTAGGATGATGACATGTGTCCTTTAACAATATTAAGAAAATAAAAAATAAATAAAATAGGACATATGTTATCATCCTAATTCTGTTTGTGGAGTTAAAAAACTCCACTGACAGTGTATAGGATAATTTTCCAATTTTATAAGGCATTCATCTTCATCATTCAACTAGCTTAGAATAAGAAATTTGGAATTCCAAATTTAGTTATGCTTTCTATTCGTGATGTTGTGTCACATTGTCTTAGAAGTCAAGAATTTCATAAATTCTCAGCAAAATTTCCACACCTTGTGTCAAATCCCCAAGTTCTTCTTCATGGCATTCTTTTCAAATAGTGGGAATTTACTTTTATATATTTATATTTATATATATATATATATATATATATTTGTTCATGGGAATTTACTTATATATAATACCTTAGTCAACAAGTTAATTAATTACTTCCATCAACATCTGTGCTCTTTTCGTGTGCTTTCTTGAGTCTAAATCTTATAAATAACATTTCCTGGAATGATTGTTTGTGGTCTTTGTTTAAAACAGTCCAAATGACACTCATGAAAGTAATTAATTGTTAATTATTTTATTAGAAAATTAATATTTAATTATTTAATGTGATTAATTAATACATTCTTAGGATTTAATTATCTTAAGATATCTCTTCATATATATGTATGTATGTATGTATGTATGTATGTATGTATGTATGTATGTATGTATGTATGTATGTATGTATCTTAAGATATTTAGGATTTTGTGAGAAAACTATGTAATCTCATTGTTTTGTTTTTGGTTAAAAGGTTTGTTCATTTTTAAGACTATATTCTAATGCATACAAATAAGATGGTATTTGATTTTATGCACAAAATTTCTATTGTTCTTTTCTGTTCTTTTAATTCTGTTGGGGTCCATATATATATATAATATATATATATATTTATCTTTTTCTGTCTATTAGACTTGACTAGACATGTATATATTAGTCTATTACATATTTAATCTCATTGCGTTTCATTTGGTTGATGAAACTTTGAAAAGAAAAAGAAAAGAATTGGAATTACAAGCAGTTATCCGAAAGAATTGAAAAGTCCAATTTTGTAAGGCATTCATCCTCATCATTCCAATTAGTTTGATGTAAGAAGTCTGGAATTCCAAATTTATAGATTTGCTTTTTCTTTGTGAAGTTTGTATTAAAAGTCAAGAATTTCATAAGTTCTCATAAAAATTTCCACACCCTGTGCCAACTTTTTTATGTCTTTCTCCTTCCTAGAGTCCACCAATCCGTCTCAACCGCCTAAGAAACTTGCAAAGTTTTTTTTTTTTCCTTTTAATTAATTTAGATTTTTTTGTTCATTGATAAAGTTAATTAATTTAGATTTTGGTTGAAGTTGAGAACTAGTATACATATATATTAATGGATTGAATGAAAAATATTAATTTAGTTTCTTTGATCAAGTGTGTGTTTTGTCTAATTTTAAGTTGATTTATGACATTAGTTTTTATATTCATTTTCGTTTCAATATAATTGGTTGAACAATGTTTCAACGGATTAGTATAATTTTTTATTTATACTTGTAATTTCATAAAAAAAATCTAAACATGGATTGGAGATTGTCTTTTCTCTTTGAGTCAGTGGTGAATTCAATTAGATTATATATTTCAATTTTAATTACGTCAACCCCTTATCTTTTTTACAATTATTATTAAAAAATTTTACGTCAAATCCAAAAATCATAGATTTACAAAGATATAGATATTTTATCTCTTTCCACTATGGTTTAATTTTTCATATATAAGTTAAGTTGAATTTTACTTTGTTATTTTTTTTCCCTAAAGGCAAAAGATGTCTTCGGATATACAAAAGTAAATAAAATTTTGATAAGTAATAGTTAAAGATTGATAATGTACCTAAAAATTTGCCACATTTTACGTTTCGTCTAATATTTTATTAGCGTTGAACATATATATTATCTTGATAAAAATTTTAAGAACTAAAATTTTCTTTAGAATTACATGAAGGCTGCAGCAGAAGTTAAAATGATAATCCAACAATATTTTAACATACATCAAGAAGAAGAAGAAGAAAGCAGTAAATAAACCAAATTGACAACTAACAAATTAATAGGAAACACATACTTGTGAGGCTTTATAGCCGAATTTAAATATATAAAGACTTTACTATTGTCTTTAAGTTTTTATTTAATTTACTGTTATCGATATAAAAACATTAAATAAAAATTTACTCTCAAAATTATATAAGTTCAATTTTTCGATAATTGATAAAGCCTCTAAATCTTTTTGATAGGATTCCATGAAATGATCGTCTGCGGCTAAACGGTCCAAATGAGGCACATGAAAACAATTAACTGTTAATTATTTTTATTAGAAAATTAATTTTTAATAATTTAAGATGACTATTTATTATATTCTTGGTATTTAATTATCTTTGAATATTTAGGAATTTATGAGAAAACTATGTAATCTCATTGTTTTATTTTTTTTTTTAAATTAAAAGGTAGTTCAGTTTTAAGACTACATAGGGCATTTGATTTTATGTATAAAATTTCTATTTTTAAAAAAAAATTGTTGGGGTATTTTGGTTTATTAGACTTGACTAGAAATGCATATACTTGTCTATTCTTTAATCTCATTGCGTTTGATTTGGTTTACGAAACTTAAAAAGAAAAACAAATTACTAGTAATTTTCCAAAAACATTGAAAACTCGCCAAATGATTTATACTTGAGCATTATCTAAGATCATTACTATTACAAGTCTATGCTCAGAAGATATACTGCTTGCGGAAAGAAGCTTACGGGGAAGAAAGAGAGAACCATAGCAAAGGCAGAGGAAAAGACAGACTGGTATTCCGATTCTGCGGGCCAAGGCGGCAGAAACAAACTGGAAAGAGGGGTACTTCAGATATAAAGGTCCAAAGCGACGTGGCCATTTTAAAATCACAAAGAAATCTACAGGATTAAAATTTTGATTTGTGAAGTAACAATCCCGCAAAAGACTGAAATGTTTGCACCGTGCGAAGACTAAGCATAAAGAAAAAGACTAAGATACCATACCAATACAATCTCCTGCTATCATTTTCTCTTTTAGTCAAAAAATCATAATTTCAAATTGGAAAAATTCAGCAAAATGTACAAATCGAATGGCATATAGTGTAATTAGGTTGTATCCCGTGCGATGCACGGATTTTAATAATAAAATTTTCATTTGATTTTAGAATATAATTATAGCATATCATATATATATACACACACATATCTCAATGCATGTAATAAATTTATTATTACAAAAACATAAGTGAAAGATATATATATATATATATATATACATACACGAATATTGTTTATATAACAATCTAATTATATTAAATGTATTAGATAATTGTTTTAAATGGAAAATATTTTTAAAAAATAGGTAAAATATTCTTTTTAAAAATGAATTTAACTATCTAAAAAACATTTAATAGATACCAAGACAGAGTGAAAAAAAAAAGGATAGGATACAAAATAAATTTAAATAGATACCAAGAGAGAGAGAAAAGGAAAAAAAGGGTAAGATACAACAATCATACAAAATAAAAGATGAGATTGAATAATATGATGGATATGAAGCAAATAAGATATTGGTCATGGATCAATTTATATGGGATGTTAAAAGATTTTTTTTTTTACATGTCAAGTTAATTATATAATTTTGAATAACATCTAAATAGAAAAATTTGTTATATTTAGATAATCCATTTCAAATTTTTATTTTGAAATTGTAGCTTGAAGGTGAGAAAAAATTTGTAGAGAAAACTAATATTTTGTATTGATAAACACTTGAGGGTGAAAGAAAATAATGGAAGAAAATTGATTTTTAGGTATTGCTAAACAATTGGGCGTAAAAAATGGATAATTAAATTTGAATAAGAATAAAATTGTAATGACGGTTTAGGACAATGGCAGTTTTGTGGAGTGGATTGATGTTATAGTGCAATAAAAAACTGTAAATAAAAAGAGATAAAAAGAGCAAGAAAGTTCTAGATTTAAAAAAAAATTTAAATTATTTCATTTTTTTGGATTGTTTGACACGTGTTAATTAACGTTTTTTGAAATATAATATTATATATGATGTGAGGTGGCATAGTCTATAAATAGGGTGTATGGAAATCTGAAACTCCACAATCATCTTTCCTACTTTTTTGTAGAGAGAAAACATGAATACTCTTGGTATCCTAATTTCACTCTTTTGGCCTACCTTCTTTCTCTTGTCATGCTTCATACCTGCTATGATCTCTTTTTCTCCATCTGAGGCTACCATCCATAGCCAACGCCTTGATGACCAGAGATCTGCTCTGGTTCGGCTTCAACAAGGTCTTTACGTTTCTCATAATTTTGCTTTCTCTTCCAAAGCTGATCTTTGGGATCTCAAAACAGATTACTGCTCCTGGAAGGGAGTCAAGTGTGATGCTTTTGGTCACATCATTGGCCTTGATCTTAACTACAAAAACCTTTCAGGAAGCTTTCACTCCATTTTCAATCTCCATCATCTCCGACGCCTTAATCTTGCTGGAAATAATTTCAATACTACTCTGTTTTCGTCTCAGTTTGACAAACTTCCAAATTTGACTCATCTCAACCTTTCGGACTCATGTTTCCATGGTCAAATCCCAATGGCAATCTCATACTTAATAAGGTTAGTGTCTCTTGATCTATCTAATCAACTTTATTGCCTTTGGAGAAATGATCAGAGTTTTTATTCATACGGTGATTCTTATCCCACTCTAAAACTAGAGGAACCAAATTTAAAGACATTGATCAAGAATTTGAGCTCTCTCAAAGAGCTCTATTTGGATAGGGTGAAGATTTTAACACAAAGTGCTAAATGGTGTGAAATCATATCTTCATCACTTCCAAATTTACGAGTGTTAAGCGTCTCATATTGTGGTTTGACAGGTCCACTTTGTTCTTCCTTCTCCACACTCCATTTTCTTTCCGAACTTACCCTTGATGGGAATCCAATCTCTTATTTGCCTCCCAATTTCTTGGAAATTTCCCGTCGTTTGGTTTCTCTAAGTCTAATGAATTGCAATTTGAGTGGGCATTTTCCAACAGAAATTTTCTTATTTCCAAAAATGCAAAGCATTGACATTTGGGAAATTACCATCTTGTGGGTCAGTTACCAGAATTTCCAATTAACAACAATTTAAAGGTCTTATCACTATCCTGGACAAATTTTAGTGGAAAATTACCAAAATCAATTGGTAATCTTAGGTCCTTGGAAGAATTAGTTCTCCATCAGTGCAGTTTTTCTGGATCTATTCCGTCATCAATTGCAAATCTTACTAATCTTGTGGAAGTGTATTTATCATATAATTATTTTAGTGGTTTAATCCCTCCATTTCATAGTTCGTTGATTGAATGGCTTTATATTGACTACAACAACTTTGATTCCATGAAGCTTGACATGTTCTTTCAACTCAAGAACTTAAGGGGTCTCGACTTAAGCAATTTGAGCGTTTCAACTGAAAGCAATAACAAGAGCTTTACTTTTCCCCAATTGGAGTATCTAGCCTTAAGCTCTTGCAACCTTACTGGATTTCCAGAATTCATCAAAACACAAAACAAGTTGATTTTCCTATATCTTTCTAACAACCAAATCCATGGTTTTGTTCCTAATTGGTTGTGGAAGCCCACTCTTCTAGAGTTAGACCTTTCTTCTAATGCCATTGATTTCCCAAAACAATTTTCTTTTGGTGATGCAAACTCCTCCTTTTCAATGCTGAGCTTTCCAAGTGGAAGCAATAACGAAAGCTTTACTTTTCCCCAATTGGAGTCTCTACACCTACGTTCTTGCAACCTTACTGGATTTCCAGAATTCATCAAAACACAAAACAAGTTGAGTACCCTATATCTTTCAAACAACCAAATCCATGGTTTTGTGCCTAATTGGTTGTGGAAGCCTACTCTTCTAGAGTTAGACCTTTCATTCAATGCCATTGATTTCCCAAAACAATTTTCATTTGGTGATGCAAACTCCTCCTTTCCAATGTTGCAGTGGTTGATTTTAAGATCCTGTAATATAAGTGCGTTTCCAGAGTTTTTAAAGAGTCAAGAGAATTTAGAATATCTTGACCTTTCGAACAACAAAATAAGTGGTGCAGTACCAAACTGGTTCTGGAAGAAAAGTTTGCGGTATCTATATCTTTCTAACAATTATCTCTCATCTTTGGACCAATTTTTCTCCAATCAATCTCTACCGTCTTCACAAGGCTCTTTACAAAGACCTATTTGCAGTATGAGTCAACTTGAATATTTCAATGCATCTTATAACAATTTGAGTGGCTCAATTCCAAATTGCTTAGGCAATATCAGTACTCTCTCTTTGTTGGACCTACAAAGAAATAACTTTGGTGGAATCTTACCAAATTTTGTAAAAGCAGCCCAACTCTGGACACTCAGAGTTAGTGAGAATAGATTGAAAGGGAAATTGTCAAGATCATTAGCGAAATGCACTCAGCTAGAAATTTTGGATGTGGGAAACAACATGATAAATGATACATTCCCTTTTTGGTTGGAGAAATTGCCTAAACTGATGGTTTTGATATTGCGAGATAATAGATTTTATGGTCAAATTAAACATTTGAAACATAAAAATGGTTTCCTGGCTTTGGATGTACTTGACATTGCTTCTAATGAATTTTATGGTGAACTTTCCATTGATTTCCTTCAAGCTGGTCAATTAAGGTCACTCAAAATCGGTGGGAATAAATTGGAAGGGAAGTTACCAAGATCATTAGCTAATTGCACAAAAATTGAGGTTTTAGACCTTGGAAACAATATGGTTCATGACACATTTCCTGCTTGGTTGGAGAAGTTGCCTTCCTTGATGGTTCTCATTCTACGATCAAATAGATTTTATGGTACACTTAAGAATTTCAGGACTGAATATGGTTTTCCAAAGCTACGGATATTGGACATTGCTTCCAACAACTTTTCAGGTGACTTTTCCATCGAATTTTTGCAATGTTTGAGGGCAATGAGATTGGTGACTGATGGCAAGAAAGCTAATCTAGATTATATTGGAGAGCGGTACTATCAAGACTCTGTGACAATTGTTAATAAAGGGGTTATGCTTTTTTACAAGAAAATCTTAACCATTTTTACTTGTCTTGACCTTTCCAACAACAATTTTCATGGGAGAATACCAGAAGAAATTCAAATTCTCACATCACTTCGAGTTCTAAACTTATCCCAAAATAACTTCTCTGGCCAAATTCCCTTAGCACTTGAGAAACTTAAAGACCTTGAATCTTTGGACCTTTCACAAAACAATCTTTCTGGGAAGATTCCTCCACAACTTACAAGTCTAACTTTCCTTGCAGCACTAAACTTGTCTTACAACCAGCTTGAAGGGAGCATACCACAAAGCAACCAATTCATTACATTTTCAAATGATTCTTACAAAGGGAACAAAAGATTGTGTGGGCCGCCTTTGTCAAGGAAATGTGATGAAGTTGGTATTCCAGTGCCACCTCCAAGGGAAGATGTAGATTCATGGGTAGATGGTATATCTATTTGGAAAATTGCATTGATTGGTTATGGCAGTGGATTGGTCATTGGGTTATGCATTGGATATACAGTGCTAAATGAGTTAGGAAACAAATGGATTGATAATTTCAAAAGGAACAAGCAAAGGAACTCGAGAAGCATCAGAATTCATGTTTCAATGTAACAGGTAAACGTTTACTTCAGAAACCCGAAAATTTTTTTAAATTGAAAAGATAGTTTCTGAAAATTAAGATATTCTTTAAATTTCCTAGCCTTAATTTTTTTTTCTCTATTGAAAAGGTAAACTATCATATAATTTTTGTTCTTGTAGCAGTGTTATTCATTATTCAATAAGTGTTATAATTTTGTATTACAATGTTGCACTGCAGGAGGATTCTTGATGTATCAATGCTTCAAAAAGACCAAACAGAATGAGATTATTTGAGTCTAAGTGATGGAGATGGAGTGAGATATGATTGTAAAACCTTCTCAAGATTTCTTGTCTAATAATCAATCTTTGAAGCCAAGCCATTTCGTATGAAAAATCCAAGTATGCATCTCTATTTCCCATACTAGGTTTTTTCAAAACCTTTTGTGGCTAAAAATAATTTCCTTTATCAGTTTCTTCCTTTTAATACAATCGCATCCTTTATTTCTCTACTACACTCACATATAGACAAAAATGTTTTGTTGTAAGCTCTAGTGTTATGCAGTTGCTATCTTCAGTTGATGTCAATGTAGAATAGAACTATCTTCAATTGATGTCAATGTAGAATAGAACTCGACTAAGAAAAAATAATGGTAGTACAGAGCAACTTATAGCATTCTTAAGTAAGGATATGAATAGAACAAATTTATTTCGTGATGGCGTAAATTCGAAATAATAACATTATTAAATTGTTATGTGATCTTAATTAATTCATTAATTTTAGGTTTTATAAAGACAATAAAAGCTTCTTATGAAATGAGCATCTTTTTTCTTCACCTATATTTTATTATGCCACAATCAAGTTTATGCATGAAAAACTTGATTATTTCTATTGAAATGGAGTAACTTCATCCTTGTAGTTTTCAAGCCATGGTTTAGGGAAGATACTAGGGCTTGCCCTCTCGACTGCAATTTGTTACCTATTCCACTCAACTTTGTAAAGGCTTATTCCACTTATCTGTTGCTCATAAGTTATGAAATTGCTGCTTCAGCTGCATCTTATGTGTAATCACAGGTAAATGACCTTTTCCTCATCAGTTTCAAGTCATTGCATGAGATTGTTTAAAATCACCCAAAAGTATGACAAAAATTTGTAACAGGTATCTAAAATAAAAAATGGCTTCTCAGTGTAGAGCATCAACAGATATAGACTGCATTGAACAAAGAAATGAAAGGGGCAGCAAAGGGCCCTTTGTTGATAATTTATTGATATGATCTATATGAAACATTGCTTTGATATAGCAGCAAATGCATAATTCTTAAATCATTGTATAGAATAGAAATAACTTTCCCTCTTCTTCCCACATTTAATTGTATCTTTGTTGCAGGGACTGAACTCCCTACCATCTGGTAGCCAATCCCATTCTTTGATCTAACTACATTTAAGGTAAAGATCAATCTGGAGTACTCTAAGAATATTCTAAAGCACATGCTTAGGTTGACTAGATATGCAAAAACCAATTCAAGGATCTCTTACTGAGATTCAATTTGCCTTTCCCAAGCTGTAGTAATTAATATGCATTAATAATCAAGATAATATGTTTTGGTACTATATATGCATGTATTCAAAAGTCAAAATCACATGGCAGATAATAATGTTCTCAAAAACTTCAACCACTATGCCAAGTGAACTTACAACACATACTTTTTGATGATTAGAAGCTGATGTCATTTAGAATGTATGCTGGTTTTGTAGGCAATACTGGAAGATCTTGTTCATACTGGAATTTATCTTGAAGCTGCACAGAGTATCGTATATGACAGTTTCATTGAAGAAATTATAGATATTTGGAGACATGTGATGGTGTGCTACGCTTCAATTCAGTCGCCATTTGAGGTAGTTTGATCTCTAGTAGTGAACTTGATGCTAATAATGCTGTAAACCAATATGGTTATTTCAGTGACTTCTTTTGTTAATGCAGCAACTTTTTAGCCCTTCCTGTAAGTGAGAACTCATCACCTTAACGGCTTCAAAACTGCAGCTCCCTCGAGGGAATGATGTCTATCCTTTGGAGAGCACTAAATTCAGATTCCATGAATTATCTTTGATCCACGGCCTATGGCTCTGAAGGTACCTTCCTAAAAGATGAAGACTTTACCAGAAAGTTGAAAACAATTGTTTGAGTTTTAAAGAAACATCAAAAAGTTAATTTTCCAAAGAGAGTGATTTAGACCATTACACAGAAAACTTAACAATTTCTATTTTTTCAATCATTTGTCTAATTCTGATTTCCACTCTTAGACCATTACACAGAAAACAATTTCTATTTTTTCAATCCTTGTGTTTGGAGCAAAATTCAAGCTAAATCCATTAGTTTCACAAATAGTCGTTCAGCCCCAAATATTAACTCTGTTAACAGAAACACCGCAATTACATACTTCCCCAAACCCAAACATGAAGATCATATTCACACGCACATCTCTTCATCTACAACTCCACAGCACTGACCGTCATTGGAAACTTTCTTCTAACACTTAAAGGCTCCTCCACCTTCTTCTTAGAAACCTCATTCTTCACATCCTTACCTGAAATTTCCTCTTCCCCAAAAATCACTAAACCTTATACTCCTCCTTATCACCAAGTTTCTTATATTTTCCCTTAATTTTGATTTTCTCATTTGATTCTATAGCTTCAAGAAAAGCTTTATCAAATCACTGGTTAGGAAAATACTTCTTTTCCAATTGATAAACCATTTTATAATGCTTATTTTTTTAGTAAGAGTAGGAGCCAAAGTCTAGGCTATTTCTAGGAGACTGATTTGAAGTTGTCTGTGTTAGTATTTGTGGGAGATATGTCTTTATGCTTGTTGTCTGAATTAGTTCAGCTTTGCTCCAGCAATGTATGAAGTTGATCATTTAGTTTCTGGTCTTGGTTATGGGTAGGAATAATGTTTAACACAGACATGTTTTAGATCTTCTATGTTCAAAATGATTGTCATCCTTAATCAAATGATCTTTTTGAACATATTTATCTGTTGTTTCTGGCAAAGGTTAATAGATGCTTGTTTATGATGGAATCCTTCCCTGGATTTGATTTATATGTGATATTCTGTTGATCATTTTGATTTTTTTTCAATTTCAAACTCTTTTTTATCTATTCTTTTGTAAAAATATGAGGTCTTTCTTGCTTTCTCATTTTAAATTCTTTTATATTCAAGGGCATAATGATTTCTAAAACTTACTATTACAGATTTTTTAATGCAACAGTTGGCTCACTTTGTTGATCAAAATGATAATTTTTGAAATCGAATGTTGAAGTATTTGAATGAATTTTATCTTTTTTTTAATTAAATTTTTATCTCTTAAAAAATTCATTTTATAATTAATTAATTAAAAAATTATATTTGATAAGTCAATGTACTGCTCCAGCTTTCCCCAAAATTTTTTGGAAGAGTACTGCTCAAGCTGCCCCAGGCCACCTACATTGTTCTGCCCATGGGCTGTGGTATCTAACGAGAGATTGGCTTCCCTTCCGCTTCAGCTCGCCATACGCTCCTTTAGTCATAGGCGTGTCCAATCTTATGCTTGGTAGGGTTTCGTACGAGGGTCCTGCGTGCTATGCCATTGCCCGACCAAAACAGTAAAGCCATTTTGACTCTTTTCTCTTATTTTATAAAAATAGAAATGGGTTTTTGATAGGAATTTTCGGCGTTACGTTGAAGTATTGATCATATATATGATTTTTTTTTTCAAAATTGAATGAATGAAATTGAATGTTTTAAAAGGGTTTTTAACTCATTGAGAATCTACAGTTATTTTCCTATTTATACAGTTTATTGGGATATGAAGGACCGGAAGTTGTTAATCCAAAAAGCGGGACTGAAGATGCCGATGAGGAGGCAAAGAGAGGAAGATGGAAAATGGAGGTAATGTTTTTAATTTTTTGCATGTTCGCTGGCTGCTGCAAAAATGACTGAAAGGAAAGGGGAGGGGGTAAGTTTTTGCTGTTAATGAGATTCCTGATGATATCGCTGCCTTATTTCTTATTAGAGCCCTTTTCAGTAACTCACTAAGCTTGAATAAAGCAGTTACTTTTGTGATTTCTGCTTCAGGTAAAAAAACTTCTGCTTTTTGTCAAAAAGAGAGACATGATGCTTTCATGCATGGTGAAAAGATTAAAATCTCAGAGTCACAATGAAGGGATAGTGAGCAAGTCTCTCCAAAGGGGTTAGTTAGCTTACCTGTAGATATGATAGCAAGCACTTTAACCGAGTTTAAATTATGATCATTGAACTGTGTTGTTGTGTTGAATACTTTATTTGAGTTAAAGTTGAATTTTTTCCCAATGTTCTATTATTATTATGATTATTTGAGGAACTAATAGGTATTTTTAATGGGAAATTTTGCTAATAATCATTATGATATGTTTCAAATAAGTTGGTCAAAATATGGTGTAATGTATTTATGTGTGATGTGTGTGTGTGTGTGTGTTCAATGTAAGAAGCTTGGGTTCTGACCAAGAAATATGGCAGAATTTTTTTTTTTGGTGGTTGAAGGCTGAAAATGAGTATTTTGTTTTGACATTTTTAGTCAAAATTTGAACCAAAATTGAATGTCTGACTGTAATTTTTTGCAATTCAGTTGCCTGCACTTCTAGGATCTTGGTTTAGAACAGTTTTAAAATTTCTTATTGCCTTTTCTAGATTCTGAAAATTCCCAATTCCATCTTGTTGCATCTGATCAAAATTTAGACCTTCAAGATCTTGAAGCTGAGCTTTGGAAATGTGTTGTCGAATTATTTTGTAACACTATATATGCTGAATCTTAATTTGTGATTGTTCTTTGTTTTCCTCTGAAGAATTTAAATGCCTATATTGGTCTTATAGTTGCACTATTTCCTTATCATCTGCATGTGCCTGAGATTTGATTAGTTCTTTATTTAAAGTTTAGTGTCGTAATATAATTTCATAGCTCTGACATGCTTTCATGGTTACTAATATTCCCTAATATATACTAAAATACTGTTTAAACCTTTCATTTGCTGCAATATGGAAAGAAGTGATGATTATTATACAAGAATTGCAATCATATTAACTATTAAATGCTTAGGCACCTTTCCAGTTAAATTATGTTTTGAAAGATCTGTCCTCTGCATTCCTTCATGAAAAGTTTTCTAACAGAGATCATTTATTTGTAGCTCATATTTCATTATAAGTCAGTACATAAGAATCATAACAGAGTTTGAAGGACAAAGTATTGTTTCCTATATAGAAATCTTTGAAAGTAGTCTCACAATTAACATTACCTACTCAATGTGTCCACTGATTATTGTTATATGTGCCTATCAAATTTTTTGTCTTTTAAGCAATGGTTGGTTTTCTTATGTTGTCCTCTCATCTTCCACTCATAGTTAGATGATTAGGGATTGCAAAAGGTATTTTGTTATATTTTGTTTCTAATTTTAAGAATTTCTTTTTCAAGTTTATGATATTCCATGCTTTTTGTATTTTAGGAATTGGAAGGTCTGTATTTGGGAACTTCTTCACAGTTTCACACATTTGGGTTTACAGCTGTGAGTATGCTCACAAACAAGCCGACAAGGAACAAAAGCAAAGGCCTGTTAAATGCGATCTTAGGAAACAGCAAAATTTCCCCAAACATAGTCTCAAGCTCCCAAGTACTATAGATCAGAATGTTAACATTCAATTGCGGAGAACATGCTATTATTGGCATATCTTTCTTTCATGAGATCTAATATATATGCCATTTTCCATAGACTGAAAAGTAGCATAGACTTTGGAAATGTCGTCAACAATGCCTTGAAGGTGTTGAGGAATTGTTTTTAACTTTTTATGTCCTCCCTTTAGAGACTTTCTTTTTGAGTTATCTTAACTTTGAAGCTTACATTGTACACCACAAATGATGTAGGATTTTGGACATTGATTGAAAAGGTCGTCAGTTCCTGAGCTAAAAAAAATGCTGAGAGGAGAAATTTCCCTTGTAAAATTACATTGGCTACTATAATTTTTAATTCAAGGATGAGCAGCTCCGCTTAGTCATTGCAAGCGGGAGACTAATTGAACTAATCATAAAAATAATTGAATAATACAATTTTACCGTAAAGAATCATCCACTTTCAAATTATTAGTATATTATAAACAGTCGTTTGGTGGAAAATGGAAATGTGCAATTTTACCGTAAAGAATCATCCACTCTTTTCCAATATAATAATTAATATCTTCTAATCAAGTGATGAACAAGAAAACACGATTTACTTTTCCATGTTGTCCTTCACAAGACCATGAAATTTCTGTGCAATTTCTAATACATGTGATTTGGCAAAGTTTTCTGTTTCTTAGGTAGCTGTCGCATATTTAACCACAATAACATAATAAGAAATAGGAGAAGGAACTTGCCTCGTCACCTCACAATTGACTTCACTCTTTGAAAGCTTCTTCAATGAACAAACTATGCATCATAACAATTTGGTGAAATCAGGGTTTCAATATAGATAACTGGTTGAAACCAATCCCAATTACTACATGGAGTATAACTTCTTGAAGTCTTTTCTTTTGGATCATACCAAACTAAGCTCCGCGCATCATAATCTATTAAAACTTTACCAGTTTTTGTATAACATAATGGATTTTCCCAGAATTCATGTGTAGGAATAAGGTTCCTCTGGACATTGAACAATCTAGTCCATGATGACTTGCTGCCGTCTTTCATCAGCCATGCCTCTAGACAACTTTCACCACATCCATGAAATAGGCATAGGCAATCTCCTGAAATCCCCAAAACAGTTGAATCATCAATCTCCTTGATCAGATCTGGTAGCTGCAGCAGCTGGAATTTCTCTTCTGCCAGGGAAAATGATACAATAACATCAATTATTTCGAGACCATTTCCTACTTTTCCGCCCAGCCAATGCAGGGCTCCATGGAGAAAAATCCCCGGTCCTTCTATTTCTACGCCAGATTCAAGGCCTTCAATCCTTCGCCAAATGTTAGTCTTCAATGTCAGTATTTCAACCACAGTTTCATTAGAAGAATTAGAAGTTCTAGAAGGGCGAGCAACTCTAACAACTTTGTAATCATCGGTTGAGAAGTCATAGCCAACGCCATATGAAAACGTACCCTTTCGATCAAAATCACAAAGTTTTGACAATTCTTTGGTTTCCCTAATAGTTGGATTCCATAAGAGAACGCGTTCATACTCAAAGATTAAGCATACCAATCCATCGCAAGACCCTCCTAACTCTACCCAACCATCCATCAATTCATCAGAGTCAGAAGTCTTCTTAATTGCAGCCGGATACCCAAGTTTCAAAACAAATTTACCGTTATCATCCCCCTCATCATGATCAGGAGAAGCTTCGCAGGCCGCGGACTCAAGATGCTCAGAAACGAGAAGAATTCTCTGGCTACTAAACTTGCTGTTCCTCTGTGAATGGTTGAGCTGTAGTTTAGCGAAATGAGGATCGGATATTAAAGACCGCCATGGCTTGCTTACACACTTGAATCGTAGCAGAGACTTGACTGGCAGCCTGGACAGTATATTGACAATGATGTCTTGCGGGAGTTGAGGTAGGGTTTCCATGGCTTCTTCAGATTAATTTGGTACTCTTAAATGTCTACAAACCATATTGGCTTTGCCCTGAAGATTAATTGTACACCGTCAATATATATTTGTGATTTTGGGTTTTGGTAAAATGTGTTAATTGAGAGGAGAAATTCCTTAGGCCCAAAGAACATGGGCTGCTATTTTTAATTCGATATATATTGAATAACAAAACATTGAAATTCTATTTTGGGCCGAAAATGTGTACTTTTAAAGAAAGAAACATTGGTTTATCTAATTGAACCATGGTTGAGCAGGAATCGGGCATATTGTCCATTTTTTTATAACTTAAAGATTAGTTTCAATATCACCATGGCAATAAAAATTAGTTACGGTATCTTACAAAATAAATGCAGACAAGAAAACATTCAATTTGCTTACTCCAAAATCTATTTGAATCATTCTCATAGCTCTATCAATGAAGTGGTGATAAAGCAAGTAGTGGGCATGAGTGGCTTCCCTCTGGAAAATCAACTTTTATGATGTTTGCTTGAAACCCTATCAATTGTTTTCAACTCTGGTAAGGTCTTCATCCTTTGGGAAGGTACCTTCAGAGACATAGGCTGTAAGATCAGAGACAATTAAAGCCAAAGGAATCTGAATTTGGTGTTGTCTAAAGCATAGAAACCATTCCTTGGAGGAAGCAGGGGATTTGGAGCTATGGAAGTGATGATTTTGCACTTGGTGGAAGAGTTCAAAGTTTCTGCACTAACAAAAGAAGTTACTAAATAACCATCCTGGTTTATAGCATTATCAGCATCAACTTATTAGCATATCAATTTCTACAGTAACTTATTTCATTTTGCATTCTACAATAACTTATTTATTATACATTTATGGACCGCCTTGATGCTTAACTTCATCTCTTCCTAACTATAACCATTAAACCATGCTTCATGTGAAGAATGGTGCTAAGCTTTGGAGTTACTATATGGTTTTCTACCACTTTGACATGGTAATTTTGGATGATGGCTAATGCAGTGGCCTTCATTACATTAAAAGCAATCTCCTTCCCGACACACACCCTAGGCCCTGTGTTGAATATGAAGAACTTATGAGGTGGCTCATGTTTGATCCCTCCATCCGATATGATCCATCTCTCTGGGTTGAATTCATGGCAATCCTCTCCCCAGAGAGATTTCATCCTTCCCATTGCATATGATGAGATTATAACCATTGTTTTCTTATTAGTCTGATGGCCACAAGGAAGGGTGTCCTCGTGAAGAGGAGTTCTTCCCATGAAAGGAACTGGCGGGAACAGTCTTAGGGTTTCACAAAATGTTGCATGGAGATAAACCATTCTACTCAACGCTTCAGCATCAAGTGTTGGCACTTGGCAGTTTCCTTGTTGGGTTTTCTTGCGAAAACTTTTCCATTTGTTCTTTGATTTTTGTTTCAACCGCTAGATGATTTGACAGAAGCCAGAAGAACCAAGTAAGGACTGTACTGGTAGTGTCATGAGTGGCAAACATGATACCTAAGACGTTGTCTCAGATTACTTTGTAAGAGATTGACAGAGGTTCAACGAGCTTGTGTCCAAGCATCTGAAGCTTTAATGCATTGAAATTCATGTCCTCCTCTGCTACTCTATGGCTTAAGTCTCTTTGCTTTAGTGATATGTATTCGGAGAACGAGCGATCTAGAGTTATCCAAGCTTCCTTTAGTTTCTTCTCCTTCCCAATCCCAAGCCATTTTTGTAATCTCCAAACACTTTCTGGAAGAAGATGCCGAGCAAATATAGCTTCAAACGCATCAGATATGGCCTCTGAGAATAGACTATCATGGGAATCGACAGCAAAAGAACTAGGATCATAGCCTGTAGCCATTCTGCATGCAATGTAAAATACGTACCGGCTCAGCAGATGTTGCAAATCAACTAGAATCTCTTGTCTGGAGACACTTTCAAGACTTGGGATCAACTCTTTCTGCATGCTGCCATGAAAAATACTTGGCAGAAGTTGCTGGAATCTCTGATGACTTAGAACCCTCGAATGAAAACCCTGTGATTCTTCCATTCCTCGAAGTCGGCATTGAAAAGCGTTCTCCAAAAATATCAAACCGTTTTCACCACTCCATTCCTTTCGGATAAGCCATGAAATTTGCGCTCATGATGTGATGCACGTTGGCAGGATTGCTGGTGAGCAAAATATCCATATTGGCAAACCAAGGGCCTTTAAGTAGAAATGTGCCCCCCTTGCTTTCAAGAACCTCGGTACTCTTGTCAAGAAGCCTGTGCAGGTTGCTAACAACTGCTAGCAACATCCCAATTACAAGCCAATTCCATGGAAGAATGCTGTTTTTGCTGGAATAAACAAGAACAACAATAAGCAAAACGGATGGTAAGATCAGAGATTGAATATAAGATAATATTGACAGCATGATTGTGA
Source organism: Heritiera littoralis (assembly GCA_031772115.1). Lineage (NCBI taxonomy): Eukaryota > Viridiplantae > Streptophyta > Magnoliopsida > Malvales > Malvaceae > Heritiera > Heritiera littoralis. The sequence continues at coordinate 1,384,527 of JAPDPK010000058.1, forward strand.
ATATGGCTGTCTCAACTCAATACTCAATCTCTTGAGGCTGCGGACACAAACTCACACAAATATATATATATATATATATGAATTAATACAATTAATAGCGGTGCCTGCCACCCGGTGAAGCCACGTTTTCGCTTTCAAAAATGGTGCATTTCTCGACATCTGGTGAAGTCACGTTTCCCCATTTAAAGTTGATGCCTTTCTCGGCACTTGGTGAAGCCACGTTTACCCCCTTCAAAAATTGTTGCATTTCTGGTAAACACTTTGCTTTGTTTTTCTTTGACTTGCTTTGTCTTTGCACCACGTCACTACTTTCTCTTCATCTTTCTACGTCAATGCTCTCTTTGGCCGCGTTCATGTATTCGCATACCGCTTTATTGGCCGAGTTCATGCCTTCGCAAGCTGCCACGTAGCCGGCTTTGCTGCATGGTTTCTGGCCTTTGCATGCTTTCATGGTTTTACCCTTCTCTTTTGTTTTTGGTGCCGTCGGTTTGTGACGGAAAATAGTTTTTTGTTTTGTCTTACATTGTAATTTTATTAGGCATTTCGGTGAAGCTACGTTTGCTGCGACCCGCTGATTATATTTTCACTGCCTTTTCTGCCTGTGGTTTTTGATGCGCTTTGCCCCTGACTATCATGTTTTCCTTTGGTTTATCGATGAACAAAAAGATAAATTCGGTAAGGGATGTCCATTCTTTGCAGGTTTTACTGTTCTTTGCATTTTCTTCTGTCAGCCTGCTTCCACACTTCCGCTTCCCGCATTTTCCTCTCCTCTTGGTGCCACGTTGCAAGCTCTGTCTTCAGTTTCTGATTTTTTACTGTTTTGTTTCGCTTCCGAATGCTTTTTTTTGGTCCCGTAGAAAATGATTCACTCCAAAATGTACTTTTGTTACCGTCATTCTTCTCCTCTTCATTCCTAATTGTGACTGAAATGTACTTTACTCCCTTCCCGATGTCAGTCTCCTTGCTCCAAAAATATGTCCTTCACAAGACCATGAATTTTCTGTTCAATTTCTAATAAATGTCATTTGGCAAAGTTTTTTGTTTCCTAGTTAGCTCTTGCATAGTTAACCACAATAATATAATAGAAAATAGGAAGGAGCTTGCCTCATTACCTTACAATTTACTTTACTCTTTGAAAGCTTCTTCAATGAGCAAACTATGCATCATGACAATTTGGTGAAATCAGGATTCAATATAGATAGATAACTGGTTGAAACCAACCCCAATTACTACATGGGCTCAAGGAGTATAAGTTCTTGAGGTATTTTCTTTTGGGTCATACCAGACGTAGCTCTACGGATCATAACTTATTTTTCGTAATATTTATTTGTAGGAACAAGGTTCCTTTGGACATTGAGAAATCTAGGCCATGCCTCGAAACAAGCTTCACCGCATCCATGAAATAGCCGTAAGCAGTCTCCTGAAATCCCCAAATTTGCTAATATATTCACAAGTGTGAATATTTATGTGTAAATTTACCATTATTCGTTTAGAATTATTGTTTCTACGAAGTAAGAATAGCCTCCTTTAGCTTATTTCAATTTTTTTTGGCCAGTGTGTAAATATTAAAGATTGTATCTTATACAAATTAAAGGAAATAGTACCAAAATAGACACAAATGATTTCAACAAAAAACTACAACAATTAATCATCAAAATATGAGTCTAAAAACTTCTAAGGACAGAAAAGCCTTCGATTTAAAAGAAAAAAACTGTAGAAATTACGATGGTTCTTTTTGGTCAGTTTTAAATATAAAAACTATCATAAAGAATTTATATAGTTTTTTTTTTTGGTAATAAGGAATTTATATAGTTGGGGACAGCCATCTTGACCCACAGGTCAATGGTCATTAACGTCTCCATCCCCTTGGCATAATTTCTTCTTAGTTGTTTCAAGGACTTCGAAAATTGAATGCTTTTCTTTTCAAATCCTAATTTCCGTTTTCATCATATAATTTTCAAAGAACGGGAAATTAATCATTTATAATAACTTAGTCAACAAGTTATAATCACTACCATCAACATCTATGCTTTTTCTTTCTCAAGTCTAAATCTTATAGAGATTCCATGAAATGATCAGTTGTAGTTGTAGCTAAAGACAGTTTAGATGAGACATATGAAATTGTTAATTATTTTTATTAGAAAATTAATTTCGAATTATTTATTACATTAATTACATTCTTAGGATTTGATTATCTTAGGATAATTAGTGTTTTATAAGAAAACTATGCAATCTCATTGTTATTTTTCTTTGGTTCAGTTTTAAGGCTATTTACGTACAAATAAGAGGATACTTGATTTTATGTATAAAATTTCTTTTGTTCTTCTAATTTTGTTGGGTACACATTTTTAAATATTTTTGTCTATTGAACTTGACTAGACGTACATATACTTCTATTCTTTGCGTTTCGTTTGGTTTATGAAACTTTGAAAAAAAAATGATATCACAACTAGTTTTCTTAAAGAATTGAAAAGTCGCCATTTCTTCATCTTTCCAATGAGCTTGAAGTGAGAAGTTTGGAATTCCAAATTTCGATATGCTTTTTCTTCATGATGTTGTCTCAAATAAAGTCAAGAATTTCATAATTTCTCATCAAAATTTCCACACACTCTGTGCAAACTTTTTTTTATGTATTACTCATTCATTATGTCCATCAATCTGTCTCAAGCTACCTAAGAAACTTGCAAAGTTTTTTTTCCCTTTTAATTAATTTAGAAATACTCTTTGGGTTGAAATTGAGAACTTGTATGCATATTAATGGATTGAATGAAAAATATTAAGTTTCTTGGATCAGGTGTGTGTTTTGTTTAATTTTAAGTTGATTTATCACATTAATTTATGTCAGCATTTTTGTTTAATATAATTGTTTGAACAAAGTTTCAATTCAAAGGATTAATATAATTGTTATTTCTTGAATAGGGTTTGAGTCTTGGAGTCTTTACTGTTAAGAGGATTTTATCGTTTACTACTCACAGTCTGAATAAAATTAATCTAATACCATAAAATGGATGAAGATACTTGTACTTAAACAAAAAAAAATTGTTATTTATATTTGTAATTTTAGAAAAATAAAAAATCTAAACTTTGATGGGAGATTGTTTTTTTTTTTTCTGATCAGTGGTGTATTCAATTGGATTATATAATTCAATTTTAATTATGTAATGACACTCACTTTTTTAGAATATATTATTAAAAAATATGTCAAACCAAAATTCTTAGATTTACAAATATATAGATAATTATCTCTTTAATTCATTAAAAGAAGTTAATTGCACTGACAATAAGATATTAACTCATAACTATAATTAATTTTTCATAAAAATTTTTTTGTTAAGTTGGATTTTTAGGTTTTTATTTTTTCTAGCAAAAGGCAAATGATGTGTTTGGACATACAACTGAAGCTTCTCATAATCCGTATCCATCGAGCACGCTGCTTTGGGTAGTGCATCCACACAAAAATTTGCTTCTCGCAAGCACATGTTGAATGCTGCACTTCCATGGCTTCTCTATCAAATCTCTGATATCACTAATGAGACAACCAGCAGAATTGATCAACTTAATTACCACCCTTGCATCAAGTTCACAGATGACTTTAGGTGTAAAATTGCTAATATATTCACAAGTGTGAAAATTTGTTTAAAATTTACCATTATTTGTTTAGAATTATTGTTTCTAAGAAGTAAGAACAGCCTCCTTTAGCATATTTCAAAATTTTTTGGCTAGTGTATAAATATTAAAGATTCTATCTTATTCAAATTAAAGGAAATAGTACCAAAAAAGACACCAATGATTTCTACAAAAAATCTACATGAATTAATCATCAAAATATGAGTGTCTAAAAACTTAGAAAAACAGACAAGCCTTCGATTAAAAAAAAAGGGTAGAGCTAAGTCTCTTTTCGGTCAATTTTAAATATTAAAACTATTATAAAGAATTTATACAGTTGGGGACAGCCATCTTGACCCCCAGGTTTTGGTTGCTAAAAGAATATTATGCAGCAGTGTTTTGTGGTTTGTAGAAATTGTGAAGGCAGTTGTAATAGTGAATGATAAAGTCATTGGTCCATTATGCCATAATTTAATTTTGACGAAAAATAATCAAAAGAACATAAGTTTTTTTTCTCTGTCGTCTCATTTGGTTCAAGGACTTAGAGAAAAAAAAAGGCAATTTTCAAATCCTCAAGTCTTTCTTCCTCACATTCTTTTCAAATAGTTGGAAATTTACTTGTATGTAATAACTTGGTCAACAAGTTAATTAATTACTACGATCAACATCTATGCTTTTTTCAGTTTATTTTCTTAAGTCTAAATCTTATAGATAAGATTCGCTAAAATGATCATTTGTGGTCGTGGATAAAAACACTTCAAACGAGACACATGAAAGAAATTAAATTAATTATTATTTTTATTAGAAAATAAATTCTAATTAATTTAATATGATTAATTAATACATTCTTAGGATTTAATTATCTTAAGATATCTATTAAAAAAATATCTTAAGATATTTAGGATTTTGTAAGAAAATTAGGTAATCTCTCTTTTTTTTTTCCTTTTTTTTGGTCAAAAGATTTGTTCAGTTTTAAGACTATATACACACAAATAAGATGGTATTTGGTTTTATGCACAATATTTCTATTGTTCTTTTTTGTTCCTTTAATTCTGTTGGGGTCCATATATATAACTATTTACTTATAAATTTTTGCCTATTAGACTTGACTAGACATGTATATACTAGTCTATTATATATCTTTTTTTTTTTTGAATAAACTAGTCTATCATATATTTAATCTCATTGCGTTTCATTTGGTTAATGAAACATAAAAGAAAAAAAAATAGAATTGGAATTACAAAGTTATCCTAAAGAATTGAAAAGTCCAATTTTGTAAGGCATTCATCCTCATCAGTCCAATTAGTTCGATGTAAGAAGTTTAAATTCCAAATTTATAGATATGCTTTTTCTTTGTGAAGTTTGTCTTAAAAACTAGTTTAGATAGACAGTTCGATTAGTTCCTGTAAGATTAAAAGGAGTAAAATTACTATTAAATATATTGCTTTTTAATAAAATAATAAAAAAATATAAAATGAAAGACAAAATGTTAATTTATGCTTCAAACTAAGCCTAATAGTCAAGAATTTCATAAATTCTCATCAAAATTTCCACACACTGCGCCAACCTTTTTACGTCTTACTCCTTCCTTATGTCCATCAATCCGTCTCAACTACCTAAGAAACTTGTAAAGGATTTTTTTAAATTAATTTAGAAATACTATTTGGGTTGAAGTTGAGAACTTGTACACATATTAATGGACTGATTGAAAAAAAATATTAATTTAGTTTCTTTGATTAAGTGTGTCTAATTTTTAGTTGATTTATGACATTAATTTATATTTTCGTTTTTGTTTTAAATAATTGGTTGACAATGTTTCAACGGATTAATATAATTTTTTTATTTATACATGTAATTTCATAAAAAAAGAATCTAAACATGAATTGCAGATTGTCTTTTCTCTTCTGGTCAGTGGTCTATTCAATTCGATTATATATTTCAATTATAATTATGTACGTTGACACCTAATTTTGTCTCAATTTTTTATTATTATATATATATGTTTTTGTATTTTTTATTTGGTTTGTTTTTGTTTATATTATTTTTATTATTATCTGATATTATTATTATATTATTACTATTATTATTATTATTGTTTTTATTTTTATTTTATTTTTATTTTTATTTTGTTTTTGTCTGTCACCTATTTGCCGCCAGTCTCCAAGACTATCCATCAAACCCATTATCACATTAAATGCTTCAGATTTTTCCAGATTTACCGGGCAGACCCGTTGTCTCAGCCGCCGGCGATCCAGTCCTTCCCCCTAGGTCTCGGCTGCCACCCAGATTCATCTTCCCAAGCAAACCATCCCATCTCTGACTAATACCTTGATAACTGGAAGACAATGACAAAAACCTAAGGATCAACCCTGAGACCTCAGACAAAAGATGGGTTTCCTAAATCTGTTAAAAGGAGCCGGACAGAAGGATTTCAGGAGGTTTTTGTTTATCTGGCTTGGAGACTTTTCAGAACCGAGAAATACTAAACCTACCCACAGAAACCCTAAGCCGCCACCACCAAAACCGACCACCCCAAACACCATTCATCACCATATACCTTCACCAAACCCGCCAAACATCACCACCATCATCATCGAGACCAAACACCATCACAGAAACCCAAAAAAAAGGGGACCCGAGACCTTAAGATTTCAGATCTGGAAACCCTAGATCTAAAATCTAGATCTTAAACTTGCAAGAAAAGCAAAGAAGACAAACAACCACAACCAAATCCAACCAGATAAAAACAAACACAAAAAAAAACAAACAGAGGAAGGAGGCTTTCAGAGAGGGCTAGATCCGTAGGGTTAGGGTTATTTTTGGGTGTAACGGAGGCCAGATCCGGTAAGAGGAAGGTTAGACGAGTGTTTTTAGGTTTACGGGAAGGTTTCCGGTGACCGGCGCATGGCGACGCACGGCGACCGGCACGGCGGAAATCATCTGCCAAGGCTGAGGGGGTTGAGAGGATTTTTTTTTTGGGTTCGGAATTTTTTTTTGGGAAAGCCGGCTAAAATGAGGGATAAAAAAAAAGAGGGCTTTATAGGAAGCAAAATGGTGCGTTTTGGAGACGACCCGCGTGCTGACCCGCGCGTCGACCTGACCCGAATCCGAGATCCGGGCGACCCGGTTCCACATTATCCTCGCAACCCGCATGCCACGCTGACCCGGTTCCCGACCCGGTTCCTGACCCGCACGCGACCCGCTCCGTTGGCAGGCTTGGGCCCTGCTGTTTGGGCTCGATTTTGGGCCCGTTTAGAAGGTTTTTTGGGCTTTCAAGTCCAACCCATTTGGTATATATTTTATTTATTTATTTATTTAGTGTTTATTTAATTATTTATTCTGTTAAATATTTTGTGTATTTTAATATATTTGCATAACACAAAAATAAATATTTATTTATAAAATTCTTAAAGATTTAATGACCTTAAGTTTAATTTTGGAATTAATCTTAATAATAAATATATAGTTTTAAGATATACATATAAATAAATAAATAAAATATATATAGTTTAAATGTATATATATAAATATATATAAAGTACATAAAATAAATAAAAAATATAAGTACATAAAATAGGAATATAAAATACACATAAACACATAATTTTTATATAATAAATATTTTATTAAACAGTTTACTATAAAAGAATATTTTAGGAAGCTAATGAATAAAAATAAATAAATAAAGAATAAAATAAAATAAAGTAAGCATAGAATTATTCCGATGATGAGATATCGTAGAAGTCACAGGTAGTGATTCTTCGAATATCTCTAGGTGAGAGGAATTTATCAAATGTTGCCAAAAGTATTGGGATATTCGATTTAATTTCTTAATATTCAAATTCGTGGTTATTTTAAAAATATATAATAATATATTTTGTAATAAGGGATATTTAGAAAAATACTAATTAAATGAAAATTAATAAACACAAAAGAGGTAATGGAGATAGGTGGGAGAAATTAATAAAAAAGGGGATTTTAGAGATATATGAATACAAAATAATTAAACCAATAAAAATTAATAATAATAAAGTTTCAAAAGGGATTAAATTAACCAAATAAATGGTAATAGGATTTTAATAAAAGATGACAACAGAAGGGATTAAATTAATAAATCTAAAGTCACAAGTAGTGATGCAAACTTTTTTTTATGTATTACTCTTTCATTATGTCCATCAATCTGTCTCAAGCTACCGAAGAAACTTGCAAAGTTTTTTTTCCCTTTTAATTAATTTAGAAATACTCTTTGGGTTGAAATTGAGAACTTGTATGCATATTAATGGATTGAATGAAAAATATTAAGTTTCTTGGATCAGGTGTGTGTTTTGTTTAATTTTAAGTTGATTTATCACATTAATTTATGTCATCATTTTTGTTTAATATAATTGTTTGAACAATGTTTCAATTCAAAGGATTAATATAATTGTTATTTCTTGAATAGGGTTTGAGTCCTGGAGTCTTTACTGTTAAGAGGATTTTATCGTTTACTACCCATAGCCTAAATAAAATTAATCTCATATCATAAAACGGATGAAGATATTAGTACTTAAACAAAAAAAATTGTTATTTATATTTATAATTTTAGAAAAATAAAAAATCTAAACTTCGATGGGAGTTTGTTTTTTTTTTTTCTGATCAGTGGTGTATTCAATTGGATTATATAATTCAATTTTAATTATATAATGACACTCATTTTTTTAGAATATATTATTAAAAAATATGTCAAACCAAAATTCTTAGTTTTACAAATATATAGATAATTATCTCTTTAATTCATTAAAAGAAGTTAATTGCACTGACAATAAGATATTAACTCATAACTATAATTAATTTTTCATAAAATTTTTTTAGTTAAGTTGGATTTTTTCGTTGTTATTTTTTCTAAGCAAAAGGCAAATGATGTATTTGGACATACAACTGAAGCTTCTCATAATCCGTATCCATCGAGCACGCTGCTTTGGGTAGTGCATCCACACAAAAATTTGCTTCTCGCAAGCACGTGTTGAATGCTGCACTTCCATGGCTTCTCTATCAAATTTCTGATATCACTAATGAGACAACCAGCAGAATTAATCAACTTAATTACCACCCTTGCATCAAGTTCACAGATGACTTTAGGTGTAAAATTTCTAATATATTCACAAGTGTGAAATTTTGTGTAAAATTTACCATTATTTATTTAGAATTATTGTTTCTAAGAAGTAAGAACAGCCTCCTTTAGCATATTTCAAAATTTTAGGTTTTATAAAAACAATAAAGCTTCTTATGAAATGAACATCTTTTTTCTTCATCTATATTTTGTTATGCCACAATCAAGTTTATGCATGAAAAGCTTGATTATATCTATTGAAATGGAGTAACTTCATCCTTGTAGTTTTCAAGCCATGGTTTGGGAAGATACTAGGGCTTGCCCTATCGGCTGCAGTTTGTTATTAATTCCACTCAACTCTGTAAAGGCTTATTCCACTTATCTGTTGCTCATGAGTTCTGAAATTGCTGCTTCTGCTGCATCTTATGTGCAATCATAGGTAAATGACCTTTTCCCCATCAGTTTCAAGTCATTGCATGAGATTGTTTAAAATCACCCAAATGTATGACAAAAATTTGTAGCAGGTATCTAAAATCAATAATGGCTTCTCAGTGTAGAGCATCAACAAGTATAGACTGCATTGAGCAAAGAAATGAAAGGGGCAGCAAAGGGCCTTTTGCTGATAATTTATTGATATGATCTATACAAAGTTGCTTTGATATAGCAGCAAATGCATAATTCTTAAATCATTGTATAGAATAGCAAATGCAACGTATGAAGTTGATTATTTAGTTTCTAGTCTTGGTTATGGGTAGGAATAATGTTTAACACAGATACGTTGTTTTAAATCTTCTATGTTCAAAATGATTGTCAATCTTAATCAAATGACCATTCTGAACATATTTATCTGTTGTTTCTGGCAAAGGTAAATAGATGCTTGTTTGTGATGGAATCCTTCCCTGGATTTGATTTATATGTGATATTTTTTAATGATCACTTTATTGATCAAAATGATAACTTTTGAAACTGAATGTCGAAGGGTTTTGAATGAATTTTATCTTTTTTTTAATATATCTCTTTAAAAATTTCATTTAAGAATTAATTAATTAAAAAATTATATTTGATGCGTCAATGTACTGCTCCAACTTTCCCCCAAATTTTTAGGAAGCGTACTGCTTAGGTTGCTCTATGCCACCGCAGGCCACCTACGTTGCTTGCCCGTGGGCCGTGGTATCTGACGGGACATTGGCCTCCCTCCCGCTACGGCTCGCTGTACGTTCCTTTAGCTATAGGCGTGCTGTGCCATCGCCCAACCAGTACAGTACGGCCATTTTGATCCTTTTCTCTTATTTTATAAAAATAGAAATGGGTTTTTGATAGGAATTGTCGGTGTTACGTTGAAGAATAGATCAGATATGTGATTTTTTTTCCAAGTTGAATGAATGAAATTGAATGTTTTAAAAGGGTTTTTAACTCATTGAGAATCTACAGTTATTTTCCTATTTATACAGTTTATTGGGATATGAAGGACTGGAAGTTGTTAATCCAAAAAGAGGGACTGAAGATGCCGATGAGGAGGCAAAGAGAGGAAGATGGAAACAGGAGGTAATGTTTAATTTTCTGCATGTTCGCTGGCTGCTGCAAAAATGACCGAAAGGAAAGGGGAGGGGGGTTAAGTTTTTGCTGTTAATGAGACTCCTGATGATATTGCTGCCTTATTTCTTATTATAGCCTTTTACAGTAACTCACTAAGCTTGAATAAAGCAGTTACTTTTGTGATTTCTGCTTCAGATAAAAAAACTTCTGCTTTCTATCAAAAAGAGAGACATGATACTTTCATGCATGATGAAAAGATTAAAATCTCAGAGTCACAATGAAGGGATAGTAAGCAAGTCTCTGCAAAGGGGTTAGTTAGCTTACCTGTAGATATGATAGCAGGCACTTTAACTGAGTTTAAATTATGATCATTGAACTATGTTGTTGTGTTGAATACTTCATTTGAGCTAGTATTCCCTAATATATACTAAAATACTGTTTAAACTTTTCATTTGCTGCACTATGGAAAGAAGTGATGATTATTATACAAGAATTGCAATCATATTAACTCTTAAATGCTTAGGCACCTTTCCAGTTAAATTGTGTTTTGAAAGATCTGTCCTCTGCATTCATTCATGAAAAGTTTTCTAACAGAGATCATTTAGTTGTAGCTTATATTTCATTATAAGTCAGTACTTAAGAATCATAACAGAGTTTGAATGACAAAGTATTGTTTCCTAAATAGAAATCTTTGAAAGTAGTCTCACAATTAGATTACCTACTCAATGTGTTCACTGATTATTGTTATATGTGCCTATCAAATTTTTTGTCTTATAAGCGATGGTTGGTTTTCTTATATTGTCCTCTCGTCTTCCACTTATAGTTAGATGATTAGGGATTGCAAAAGGTATTCTGTTATATTTTGTTTCTAATATTAAGAATTTCTTTTTCAAGTTTATGATATTCCATGCTTTTGTATTTTAGGAATTGGAAGGTCAGTATTTGGGAACGTCTTCACAGTTTTACACATTTGGGTTTATAGCTGCTGATTATGCTCGCAAACAAGCCGATAAGGAACAAAAGCAAAGGCTTGTCAAATGCAATCTTGGGAAACTGCAAAATTTCCCCAAAGGTAGTCTCAAGCTCCCAAGGACTATAGATCGGAATGTTAACATTCAACTGCAGAGAATGTGCTCTTATTGGCATATCTTTCTTTCATGAGATCTAATATATATGCCATTTTTCATATATTGAAAAGTAGCATAGACTTTGGAAATAGTATTGGGGGAAGTGGTTTCTTACTTGGAGGGGAAACGGTATCTACAACAATAAAAAGAAAAAAAAACTGCAGCAATGCACAGGCCAACAATTAAATGTCTATATATTTTGTAACAACTTAAGACAGAGTCCATTGAAAATAAACAACACAAGGCCCAGCTCCCTTCCTTAAATCCAGGTCCTAGAATAATAATGGTAAAATATAAAAAAGAAATTAAAAATCTGCTAGCTAACATAACCAAGTCAAGATATGTTTTGCTTTTTTGTTTTTTTCCAACATCATCATGGTATGAAGGACTCATTGAGAATCTACAGTTATTTTCCTGTTTATACAGTTTATTGGGATATGAAGGACTGGAAGTTGTTAATCCAAAACGTGGGACTGAAGATGCCGATGAGGAGGCAAAGAGAGGAAGATGGAAACAGGAGGTCATGTTTAATTTTTCGCATGTTCGCTGGTTGCTGCAAATATAACTGAAAGGGGAGGGGGTAAGTTTTTGCTGTTAATGAGACTCTTGATGATATTGCTGCCTTATTTCTTATTATAGCCTTTTACGGTAACTCACTAAACTTGAATAAAGTAGTTACTTTTGTGATTTCTGCTTCAGATAAAAAAACTTCTGCTTTCTGTCAAAAAGAGAGACATGGTACTTTCATGCATGATGAAAAGATTAAAATCTCAGAGTCACAATGAAGGGATAGTGAGCAAGTCTCTCCAAAGGGGTTAGTTAGCTTACCTGTAGATATGATAGCAATTAGCAAGCACTTTAACCGAGTTTAAATTATGATCATTGAACTCTGTTGTTGTGTTGAATACTTTATTTGAGTTAAAGTTGAATTTTTTTTCCCAATGTTCTATTCATCATCATAATCATTATTATTATTATTTGAGGAACTGATAGGTATTTCCAAGGAAAATTTTGCTAATAATCATTATGATATGTTTCTAGATAAGTTGGTCAAAATATGGTGTAATTATTTATGCGTGATGTGTGTGTCTATATATATATATATATATATATATATATATATATATATATATATATATATATATATATATATATATATATATGTTCAATGTAAGAAGCTTGGGTCTAACCAAGAAATATGGCAGATTTTTTTTTTTTTGGTGGCTGAAGGTTGAAAATGACTATTTTGCTTTGACATTTTTCTAGTCAAAATTTGGAATTTTGAACTAAATTGCAATTCTGTTGCCTGCACTTCTAGGATCTTGGTTTAGAACTGTTTTAAAATTTCTTGATGCCTTTTCCAGAATCTGAAAATTCCCAATTCCATCTGATCAAAGTTTAGACCTTCAAGATCTTGAAGTTTAGTATTGCAAATGTGTTGTCCAATTATTTTGTAACACTATACATGCTGAATCTTAATTTGTGATTGTTCTTTGTTTTCCTCTGAAGAATTTATATGCCTATATTGGTCTTATGATTGCATGTCCGGAGTTGCACAATTTCCTTATCATCTGCATGTGCCTGAGATTTGATTAGTTCTTTCTTTAAAGTTTAGTGTCTTAATATAATTTCATAGCTCTGACATGTTTTCATGGTTACTAATATTCCCTAATATATACTAAAATACTGTTTAAACCTTTCATTTGCTGCAATATGGAAAGAAGTGATGATTATTATACAAAAATTGCAATTATATCAATTATATAAAAGTTGTAGATCTACGCAGCTACACCTCAGCCACGTATTTTTGTATCATTTTGACATTGTTTATCCTACGTTGGATACCTGTTCTTTGTCCTTTTTTGGGTATAACTATAATTTCAACAGAATATTTTGCTCTCACCTAAAATTGGGCGCTTGTGGCTGCAGCCTTCTTTCTGAATCTTCCACTTTCAGATTCACTTTCCCTTTCACTCTTCTTGCTATCGTTGCTTTGTTTTTCAAAACCCTTTGTTCATTCCGCCGGATTTCATGTCTGTCTCCTGTGAGTTATAACTCTGTCAAATTTATAATGCCATTTGTACTCTTTTTCTTGCCAACAATGCATGCTCTTGTGACTACTTCCGTTTTGTTTCTTTGTTTGAGATTCGGTTTGGGTTTTACTTTGGTCTTTGCTGTGGCTTCCAATGGTGGAACAAACTGGTGTTTCAGGTGCCGAAAATCCAAGCTTAAGAGGCCAAAAGAGGAGATAGGAAGAGAGATAAACGTTTCTTTTCTGTATCCACTTTTTCGGTAAAGTATTTTATGAAGGAGGAAGCATGGTGTTGGACCAATAAATAGCAAGAGGAGTGGGAGACTCTTCTCTAGTAGTCCAACGCCAACTTCATCACCAGCTTAAACAGTGTCATTCAGTAGCTGGAAGCCAATCTAGAACTCGATCCCTCCCATAAAGCTGGCTTCATTAGGGACCGGATCAACCTCCTCCTCTGCTCTCCCCAATCCCAGATGTCACGAAAGCTAAAGACTTTTCCAAAAATGTCGCCATCTTTGCCACCTCAAAAGTGCCTAGAGAAAGGTTTGCCCCTTTTTTCTCCTATTTTTTTGCTGGAATTTATCGGTTTAGCCCTTTTTTCTTTTTGGCTCTTGGAGAGGGTTGTGTATGATATAAAGCTGAATCTTGGATTTGAAAATTTTTTTATTTAAATTGTTTATTTATGCATCTGTAAAAATATTTGGTTGTGGTTTATTAAAGAAGTTACCCACATAAATTTTGTTGTTTGTCCCTTTTTTTTGCTTTCAAATTTCTTGATTTAAAAATCTTTAGTTTATTTTTAAGAAATTAGTTTATACATTTTGGATAACTATTTTTTTTATTTTTTTATTTTTCATTCTTGAATTGAAACATGAAAAAAGATGAAATTCAATTATTGGATTTTCTATTCTGTTATGCTAAGTTTTACGATGAATATTTAGGGCATGGAGTAAAGTCCATTTTAGTTAATTTGAACTGCTTTGGTTTTGGAGATTGGGTTGGCTACATCTAAAAAGCATCATATATAAACTCTGAATTTAATTGATTAAAGTTGTCATTGGAAGAAAGATCATAATACCCATTTAAAACTGTAAATCTACAAAGTTTGTGAACATAAACTAATACTTACTATAAACACATGAAGAAGATCAACTGTTATGACTATCTGAGTGAACTGAAACCATACGCAGGTATGAAGATGCCACTAGATCTGCTATTTTTTTTCTTTTGAAGTGTATATTTTATTTATTTATTTTTGTTTCAGAGAGAAAAAAGAAATGGAGAGAATAGGAAATGTTCAAACCTGTCTCAAACTATATTTTTCTTATTTTAGGTTTTCAGTGCTGGTGTTGCATACCTCTGCTATATATTCAGTAAGGCTCAAAGTCTCAAATTTATAATTTTTCTATGTATAGCTAATTATCAATTTTTTTATCTTTGAAAATTTATTTATCTAACTTTTATTTGATATAAATTGATTTAAAAATATATTTGTTTGTATGCAGAAGCCAAAGTACCGGTAACTATATTTTATCAGTTTGGGGTGATACTTTTTTAAATAATTATTATACTTGCTTTTTCTTATCCCAATTATGCATAATACTTTCTGGAGAAGTTTAAATTCAATTTTTGAGGATTTTATGGTTGAAGTAATTCAAACAGGAAGCCTACTACCTATTTGTTTAGATTTCTATGGATGTTTTTGTCATTTCGTATTAAATTATTCTTTTTAATGCAAATGTGTTTCACATGCCTCAATTTTTGAGCTTATGTCTTTTTTTCCTGCTCTTTCTCTTACCCACTCTCTTTCTCTTATTGTTGATGATATCAATCAAGTATTTTTGGTTGTTACTGTGATTATCATGTTTGTATGTCATTATAATGTTGAAAAGTGTAAAATTTCTTTTCCCTAAATGTTCTCTTTTGTTGTTCATAATTTGCTAAAGCAAAGAATAAACAAGGAGGTGAGAAAGAAAGTATAATTAATTGTGCTTCAAATTAATTACATATTGCTAGGTTACTTTTAATTACCAAGTGAGTTTTTTTAGGTTATAGAACTACTGTGCCATTTTTTATGTGCATTTTTTTATATGCATTTTAGATTATAGAACTATTGTGTCATTTTTTTATGTGCATTTTTTAGATTATAGAACTATTGAACCATTTTTTATGTACATTTTGTTGATTTGATTTTTTTTTTTTGCTTTCAAAATCATTGTTTGTGGTGAAGGTGAGTTCAAATTTAAGAGATTACAATGAGATTTACCATTGCATATGAGATGTTCGGGGTAATGTCTTATTTTTTTTTGCATTTTCTTTGGTAGATGTTGGACTCAGATGTATGTTTGTACTTATGAAAAAGATGATTTCTATCATTTTGCACACATGTGCACATGGAATTTGCGCGACAATGATAACTGATGATTTTTTATTTTTGAAATTAAACCAAATCTTTAGCTTAGGTTCATTGCAAGTGTTAAGTACTAAACCAGTCCAAGAGTCAAACATGTGGACAATTGGATTACTTTGTTATTTGTAAAGACATGGGTTTTATGAACTTCACTTTGCATCTAGACAACTCTGAAAATTTTTATTCTTTTCTCTTTTGAAACTTTTAATTTCACATATTTGACATTTTTTTTATTGGTGTACTGCAATAGCCTGTGGAATTCTGGTGATGATGAATATCATTCTTTTTTCTTTAATTAGTTACTTGTCTTTCTTTGTTCTTTATGTGATGATGAATATCTTTCTTTTTTCTTTAACTAGTTACTTATTTTTCTTTGTTCTTTATATTTCAGCATGTACTGAATGAATCCAAAAGAAATGTCTGCCGAAACACCCTGCAAACCTCACTCTTTCTCTGCCAAACAACAACTTTTTGTGGACAGTTTGCTACGTATATAGCTATCACAAAAAGGTACTATCAAGGTGCTATCAAGTGGATGGAAATAATTTGTGATTGATGATCATATTCAAATCGGAGATCCGTGTTCATTCCTCATGCTTAAACCATTGGTATTTGAAATCACGATTTACTGACCGGTGCAGGCCTGAAATCTAAATCAATTGTTCTATTTAAATGAATTCAAATTTTTGCCATTTTATCTTTTTCATGTATGTCTTATGTATTTTCCTTTTTTTTTTAAATCCTTTCAAACACTTTTACTAGTTATAATTTTGCATTTTCATCTTCTTTTTGCATCGTCATTCATCCTATCTTACCCTTTTCCTCCCTACCCTGCGACAACGTGCAGGTCTCATGCTAGTTAACTATTAAATGCTTAGGCACCTTTCCAGTTAAATTATGTTTTGAAAGATCTGTCCTCTGCATTCATTCATGAAAAGTTTTCTAACAGAGGTCACTTATTTGTAGCTCATATTTCATTATAAGTCAGTACATAAGAATCATAACTGAGTTTGAACGACAAAGTATTGTTTCCTATATAGAAATCTTTGAAAGTAATCTCACAATTACATTACCTACTCGATGTGTTCACTGATTATTGTTATATGTGCCTATCAAATTTTTTGTCTTTTAAGCAATGGTTGGTTTTCTTATATTGTCCTCTCATCTTCCACATATAGTTAGATGATTAGGGATTGCAAAAGGTATTCTTTTATATTTTGTTTCTAGTTTTAAGAATTTCTTTTTCAAGTTTATGATATTCCATGCTTTCGTATTTTAGGAATTACAATCATGATATGAAAACATGAAACTTCAAAGCCTGTAAAAGTCAAAATCATCAAGACCATCACCAGAAGCTTCACAGATTGCTGATTCAAGAGGAACAGTAATTGAAGGATTCCTTTGCCGCTAAAGTGGCTGTTCTTCTTTGATTGTGCATATTGTAGTTGTGCGAGTGAGTGTCAGAGATCAAAAACTATCATTGCTTGCATACACACTTAAGTTGTGTAAGATATTTGACTGGTAGACTGGACAGTATGTTGTCAACAATGCCTTGAGAGTGTTGAGGGTTTTTAACTTTTTATGGCCTCCCTTCAGAGACTTTCTTTTTGAGTTATCTTTACTTTGAAGCTTACATTGTACACTAGAAATGATGTAGGATTTTGGACATTGATTGAAAGGGTCGTCAGATCCTGAGCTAAAAAATACTGAAAGGAGAAATTTCCCTCGTAAAATTACATTGGCTACCATAAATTTTAATTCAAGGATGAGCAGCTCCACTTAGTCATTGCAAGTGGAAGACTAATTGAACTAGTCATAAAAACAATTGAATAGTATAATTTTACGGTAAAGAATCATCCACTTTCAAATTATTAGTATATTTTAAACAGTCGTTTGGTGGAAAATGAAAATGTGTAGTGGAAGCCATGTATAGACTATAGAGTTCTCTCTTTTCTAATATAATAATTAATATCTTCTAACCAAGAAATGAACAAGAAAACACGATTTACTTTTCCATGTCCTCCACAAGACCATGAATTTTTTGTGCAATTTCTAATACATGTGATTTGGCAAAGTTTTTTGTTTCCTAGGTAGCTGTCGCATATTTAACCACAATAACATAATAAGAAATAGGAGAAGGAACTTGCCTCGTCACCTCACAATTTACTTGACTCTTTGAAAGCTTCTTCAATGAACAAACTATGCATCATGACAATTTGGTGAAATCAGGATTTCAATATAGATAACTGGTTGAAACCAACCCCAATTACTACACGGGCTCACAGAGTATAAGTTCTTGAGGTATTTTCTTTTGGATCATACGAGACTAAGCTCTACGCATCATAATCTATTTTTCGCAATATTTATTTGTAGGAACAAGGTTCCTTTGAACATTGAGAAATCTAGGCCATGCCTCGAAACAAGCTTCACCGCATCCATGAAATAGCCGTAGGCAGTCTCCTGAAATCCTCAAAATTGCTAATATATTCACAAGTGTGAATATTTATGTGTAAAATTTACCATTATTAATTCGTTTAGAATTATTGTTTCTACGAAGTAAGAATAGCCTCCTTTAGCTTATTTCAATTTTTTTTGGCCAGTGTGTAAATATTAAAGATTGTATCTTATACAAATTAAAGGAAATAGTACCAAAATAGACACAAATGATTTCAACAAAAAATCTACAACAATTAATCATGAAAATATGAGTCTAAAAACTTCTAAGGACAGAAAAGCCTTCGATTTAAAAGAAAAAAACTGTAGAAATTACTATGGTTCTTTTTGGTCAGTTTTAAATATAAAAACTATTATAAAGAATTTATATAGTTGGGGACAGCCATCTTGACCCACAGGTCAATGGTCATTAACGTCTCCATCCCTTTGGCATAATTTCTTCTTAGTTGTTTCAATGACTTCGAAAATTGAAGGCTTTTCTTTTCAAACCCTAATTTCCGTTTTCATCATATAATTTTCAAAGAACGGGAAATTAATCATTTATAATAACTTAGTCAACAAGTTATAATCACTACCATCAACATCTATGCTTTTTCTTTCTCAAGTCTAAATCTTATAGAGATTCCATGAAATGATCAGTTGTAGTTGTAGCTAAAGACAGTTTAGATGAGACACATGAAATTGTTAATTATTTTTATTAGAAAATTAATTTCGAATTATTTATTACATTAATTACATTCTTAGGATTTGATTATCTTAGGATAATTAGTGTTTTATAAGAAAACTATGCAATCTCATTGTTTTTTTTTTTTCAGTTTTAAGGCTATGTACGTACAAATAAGAGGATACTTGATTTTATGTATAAAATTTCTTTTGTTCTTCTAATTTTGTTGGGTACACATTTTTAAATATTTTTGTCTATTGAACTTGACTAGACGTACATATACTTCTATTCTTTGCGTTTCGTTTGGTTTATGAAACTTTGAAAAAAAATGAAATTACAACTAGTTTTCTTAAAGAATTGAAAAGTCGCCATTTCTTCATCTTTCCGATTAGCTTGAAGTGAGAAGTTTGGAATTCCAAATTTCGGTATGCTTTTTCTTCATGATGTTGTCTCAAATAAAGTCAAGAATTTCATAATTTCTCATCAAAATTTCCTCACTCTGTGCTTTTTTTATGTATTACTCATTCATTATGTCCATCAATCTGTCTCAAGCTACCTAAGAAACTTGCAAAGTTTTTTTTTTCCTTTTAATTAATTTAGAAATACTCTTTGGGTTGAAATTGAGAACTTGTATGCATATTAATGGATTGAATGAAAAATATTAAGTTTCTTGGATCAAGTGTGTGTTTTGTTTAATTTTAAGTTGATATATGACATTAATTTATGTCATCATTTTTGTTTAATATAATTGTTTGAACAATGTTTCAATTCAAAGGATTAATATAATTGTTATTTCTTGAACAGAGTTCGAGTCTTGGAGTCTTTATTGTTAGGAGGGTTTTATCATTTACCACTCACGGCCTGAATAAGATTAATCTCAAACCGTAAAACAGACGTAGATACTTGTACTTAAACAAAAAAAATATATAATTGTTATTTATAGGCTTAATAGCCAAATGTGTCCTCAACGTTTGCTACAAAATGAATTTAAGTCCTCAACTATAGAAATCAGTCCTCAATATTACAAAATAATTGAATTAAGGACATTTTCATTAAATCCTTTAGTTTCTGTTACCCGTACCAGTAATAAAACTTAACGGAAATGTCCTTAATTCAATTATTTTGTAACATTGAGGATTGATTTTCATGCATTTAAACGTTAAGAACTTAATTCCATTTTGTGGCAAACATTAAGGACACATTTGGCTATTAAGCCTTATTTATATTTGTAATTTTAGAAAAATAAAAAAATAAAAAAAATTTAAACTTGGATGGGAGATTGTTTTTTCTTTTCCAATCAGTGGTGTATTCAATTGGGTTATATGTTTCAATTTTAATTATGTAATGACATTCACTTTTTTAGAATATATTATTAAAAAATAGGTCAAATCCAAAATTCATAGATTTACAAATATATAGATAATTATCTCTTGGATTATTATCCTATCCACTGTCAGTGGAGTTTTTTAACTCCACAAGCGGGGTTAGAATGATGACATGTGTCCTTTAAAAATATTAAAAAAAAAAAAATAAATAAAATGAGACACATGTCATCATCCTAACCTCACTTGTAAAGTTAAAAAACTCTATTAACAGTGTATAGGATAATTTTCCTTATCTCTTTTATTCATTAAAAGAAGTTAATTGCACTGACAATAAGGTATTAACTCGTAACTATAAATATTCATTAGAAATTCTCGTTGTCGTCTCATTTGGTTCAAGGACCTTGAAAAAAAGAAGACTATAAGCATATAACTAAGAGGGTATTTGATTTTATGTATGAAATTTCTATTTTCCCTTTTTATTCTTTTAATTTTGTTGGGTTCCCATTTTTTATATATATTTTTGTCTGTTAGACTTGACTCGACATCTATATACCTGTCTTGTTTTTAATCTCATTGCGTTTTATTTGGTTTATAAAACTTTGAAAAGAAAAATAAAATAAAATTCGAATTACAAGTAGTTTTCCAAAAAATTCGAAAGTCACCAATTTTATAAGGCATTCATTTTTTTCTTTCCGATTAGTTTGAAGTAAGAAGTTTGGAATTCCAAATTTACATATGCCTTTTCTTCATGATGTTGTCTCAATTTGTGTTAATAGTCAAAAATTTCATAATTTCTCATCAAAATTTCCACAACCTGTGCCAACTTTTTTATTTCTTACTCCTTCCCAAAGACCATCAATCCGTCTCAACCACCTAAGAAACTTGCAAACTTTTTTTTTTAAATTGATTTAGAAACACTCTTTGGGTTGAAGTTGAGAACTTGTTTACATATTAATGGATTGCATGAAAAATATTAATTTAGTTTCTTTTGGATTAAATGTGTATTTTGTCTAATTTTAAGTTGATTTATCGACATTAATTTTTATACATTTTTGATTTAAATATAATTGGTTGAACAATGTTTCAGTGGATTAATATAATTTTTATTTATACTTGTAATTTCATTAAAAAAAACATCTAAACTTACATTTTCAAGAAGCCATGAGATCTCAGCTGAATTTTAGCACAGCTTTTCATCCGCAAACTGATGGTAGTTCGAGCATACTATTCAGACGCTCGAGGATATGTTGAGAGCTTGTGCTTTGGATTTTAAAGGCTCATGGGACGACCATCTGCCATTGGCTGAGTTTGCATATAATAATAGCTATCATGCAAGCATCGGGATGACACCATATGAGGCTTTAGATGGTAGAAGGTGTCGATCTCCGATTGGGTGGGAAGAAGTGGGTGAGCGTAGGTTATTGACTCCAGATTTAGTCGAGCAAGCCTCTGAGGATGTTAAGATGATTTGTCAAAGACTTAAGACAGCTCAAAGTAGACAAAAGAGTTATGCGGATGCTCGACGGAGACCACTTGAGTTTTGGTTGGAGACTATGTGTTTTTGAAAGTTTCTCCATCCAAAGGGATCATGAGATTTGGCCGACGAGGTAAGCTGAGTCCTCGCTACATTGGACCATTTAAGATCCTAGATCGTGTAGGAGATGTGGCCTATAGGTTGGCACTACCTCCAGAGTTATCGGGAGTACTTAATGTCTTTCATGTGTCGATGTTTCGGAAGTATAATTCGGATCCGTCTCATGTCATTGAATATGAACCCTTAGAGATTCGGGAAGACATGAATTATGTGGAGAAACCGATTCAGATTGTGGATAGAAAAGATAAGGTGCTAAGATCGAAGATGATTTCATTGGTTAAAGTTCTCTGACAATACCATACGATGGAAGAAGCTACATGAGAGCTAGAGAGCTTGATGAAAGAGAAGTACCCGGAATTATTTGAGACTTAGCCCTATTTGAATTTGGAGGATCAAATTCTCTAAGGTGGGGAGAATGTGAAATCCCCAATTTCCTGTAATTTTCCCCTACTTGTATAGTTTTCAAACTTGGATTAATTGGATAAATGTAAATTTTTGATATATGAACGGTGTATGGAACATATGTGGAATTAAAGCAATTGAGGGTCAAAGGTCAAAAGGTCAAGGAGACTTAGTGGCTGAGATGATCATGAATTAAAGAGGCATTAAATGCCATGGCATGACTCATCATCATCTCTACCAGCCAAGGTCGGCAGCACCATTTTCTTCTCCCTCTCGTTCCACTCCATTTCCCTCTAAGTTTCCATTTCATTCACCTTGACAAGCCACCATCTCACGTAACCAAATCGTTAAGCTTCATTAACGAAAAACGATCCTTATCGATAGCCTAAACCATGCCTTTAATATGAAAGGCTGAATCAAAGTGATTAAGGAGATCTAAAATCTTGAATTTTGGTGATTTGTAAAGGTAGGAGAGTTAGATGGTTTTAGTTGATTTTATTGATGGCTTGGAGTTGTATAGAGTTGGTAGAGTATATTTATTAAGGTTTGATTTTTATGGAATATGCAGCTTTGAAGAAGTGAAAAAGGACAAGTGTTGGTGCAACCAAGCTTGTGGATTAATTGCAATCGAGGTAAGGAATTTATGTAACGGACGTAGGGTGACTATGTCCGCATGTTTTTATACGTTTTAAATGTCTTGGGATGAAGTACAAGTTGGTTTTAGTGCAGGAAAAGTGACATTTCGGGTCCTATTCCTAGTACCAATTAGGCTAGGAGCAGCCGACTGCCTAAAGACAACCAAAGCGTAGATTTCTAAAAACAGAGACAAACCGGTCGACTGCTATGTAAGCCAGTCGACTGCCATTTTCCCACAATGTATTCTGTTTCAAACTAGTCGACTGCTATATGGGACAGTCGACTGGTTTTATCAAAAAAGCATTCTGTTTCCAAATCAGCCGACTGCCCAGGGGCCAGTCGACTGCTATGCTTTCAAAAGCATTCTGTTTCGAAAATGGCCGACCGCCCAGGGGGCCAGTCGACTACCTTTTCTCGAGAAACATTCGTTTTCAAAACCGGTCGACTGCCTTATGCATATTTCGAAAGATGAAATATTTGGATTTCAAAAAGGAAAAAGAAATTCAATAAAGCCAAATGTGGTATAGCAGCCGACTGCCCTAAAGACCAGTCGACTGCCTATTTGAAAAGGAGGTTTTGAGAACCTATTTTGAGAAAGGATATTTATATTGCTAAAGGTTATATAAATAATGTTTTGGAGACTATGAACACCTTTAATGTTCATGCACATTATTTGTATTTTAAAGAAGGTATTCGTGTTTGTTCTTGGCTGAGGAGCCCTAGTCCGGCCCTCAAACCCACAGTAAGGCACCTGACTAGTGAGCATTATGGGCTATAGACAATGGCCATACGTCTCTTGCTTGTTTCGGCTTTAGGGAGGATCCCTGGCCCATACGTGGGTACGCCACTTAATTGATATCTCTCAGGATTATCCCTTACGGGATATAGTTGTGGTATCCTTATGAGATTTCTCTCAGGATTATCCCTTACAGGATATAGTTGTGGTATCCTTATGAGATCTCTTATGGATTATTCCTTACGGGATGTATTTGCGGTATCCATTACGAGAATTTCTTGGTGCATGAATCTAATTGGAAGAGATTGTCTCCCACTTATTTGAAAGAATATGAAGTTACTTGTATTTGAAAGTATTTGATTTATTTGATTTTACGAGTAATTGATATTTGAAGAAATTATTGATATACACTTTATAATGGTTTTTACATGACATTATAGAGCCAAGCAGGAAAATTGCATATAGTGATATAGTACGCTCTTTTATATAAGTTTCTTACTGAGCGTAAACTCACTCCTTTACAAACATTTTTCATACAGATTACTTGAAGTAAATCTCGCTCCAGATAAAGGAGCACCTTGTGAGGTTCTTTTGATATACCTTCGAGACACGCTTCCTACTTAGTCCTTGAAGGTATACTTAGTTGGCCGTGTACTACGGCTATTGTACAGTACGATATCACATTTGTGTATATGTGGGGAAAATAGGTTATGTAAATATTTGAGATTTTGATGTATGTGACACATGTTTATATATGAAAATTATATTCATGTGAAAGTGGATATTTTACTTTGGTAATAATGCCTAAAGCATTAAAGAAAAAGGAAGATTGACATTAATAAACTAGTCTATTAATTGGTTATTTGAAGAAAAAGTTAGTTGTTATTTGGTTAATGACGAGGATGTCACAGAACTTGACTAGACATAC
Organism: Heritiera littoralis; assembly: GCA_031772115.1. Taxonomy (NCBI): domain Eukaryota; kingdom Viridiplantae; phylum Streptophyta; class Magnoliopsida; order Malvales; family Malvaceae; genus Heritiera; species Heritiera littoralis. The sequence continues at coordinate 1,409,066 of JAPDPK010000058.1, forward strand.
CTGGGAAAAAAATTGGAGTTAGAGGTAGTTTTTCGAAAGAATTGAAAAGTTGCCAATTTTATAAGACATTGATCTTCATCTTTCCATTTGGCTTGAAGGAAGAAGTTTGGGATTCTAGCTTTCGATATGCTTTGTCTTCGTGATGTTGTCTCAAATTGGGTTAAAAGTCAAAGAATTTAAAAATTTATCATCAAAATTTCCACACCCTGTGCTAAGTTTTTTATGTCTCACTCCTTCCTTATGTCCATCGATCTGTATAAACCACCAAAGAAACTTGCAAAGTTTTCCCCTTTTTTTTTCTTTTAATTATTTTAGAAATTCTCTTTGTCGTCTCATTTGGTTCAAGGACCTTGAAAAAAAAAAAGACTATAAGCATATAACTAAGAGGTTATTTGATTTTATGTATAAAATTTCTATTTTCCCTTTTTATTCTTTTAATTTTGTTGGGTTCCCATTTTTTATATATATTTTTGTCTGTTAGACTTGACTCGACATCTATATACCTGTCTTTTTTTTAATCTCATTGCGTTTTTTTTGGTTTATGAAACTTTGAAAAGAAAAATAAAATAAAATTCGAATTACAAGTAGTTTTCCAAAAAATTCAAAAGTCACCAATTTTATAAGGCATTCATTTTTTTCTTTCCGATTAGTTTGAAGTAAGAAGTTTGGAATTCCAAATTTGCATATGCCTTTTCTTCATGATGTTGTCTCAATTTGTGTTAATAGTCAAACATTTCATAATTTCTCATCAAAATTTCCACAACCTGTGCCAACTTTTTTATGTCTTACTCCTTCCCAAAGACCATCAATCCGTCTCAACCACCTAAGAAACTTGCAAAGTTTTTTTTTTTAAATTGATTTAGAAATACTCTTTGGGTTGAAGTTGAGAACTTGTTTACATATTAATGGATTGCATGAAAAATATTTAGTTTCTTTTGGATTAAATGTGTATTTTGTCTAATTTTAAGTTGATTTATCGACATTAATTTATATACATTTTTGTTTTAATATAATTGGTTGAACAATGTTTCAGTGGATTAATATAATTTTTATTTATACTTGTAATTTCATTAAAGCCAAGGCAAGCACTGGAAAATGACATGCCTGGCGAAAAATACAAGGGCAGTCACAGAGAACAATGGCCAAGGCGTGGACAAAAAGACAAAGTCGGTCACAAAAAGCCTGAAACAAATGAGTCAACAAACCAGGCAAAACACAAACCGCAAGCAAACAAACAACACCCAGTCAATTGACTAAACAGGCGATGAATCCAAAACAGAGGTCGTTCAGGGAAAGGAGCAAACAGCAAATGGTCATCAAAAACCTGCAGAGACAAGAGAAACAACCAACCGCGCCAGAAACCAAAGACAATTAAAACACCTTGTATAAGTCATCAGTTCTGAAAACACCCTGTTTAGCAAGAGTGTCAGCCTCTTCATTGATTTCCCTAGGGTTGTGGGAGATGCTCCAGCTCAGATTCAATTGGATTATATATTTCAGTTTTAATTATGTAAACACCCTATCGTTTTTTTACAAAATATTATTAAAAAAGTTATGTCAAATCCAAAAATTATAGACTTACAAATATATAGATATATTATTATCTCTTTAATTCATAAAAGAAGTTAATTACAATGACGATAAGATATTAACTCATACCTATGATTTGACTAGTAGCCTGGAGAGTATATTGTCAACAATGTTTTGATGGAGTTGAGGGGCTGTTTTCAACTTTTTATGGCCTTCCTTTTAGAAATTCTCTTTGGGTCCCGAGTTAAATAGTTAAAACACACTTATCTTTACTTTGAAGGTTACATTGTACACTACCAATGATGTAGGATTCTGGACATTGATTGAAAGGGTCATCAATTCCTCAACTAAAAAAGATACTGCAAGGAGAAATTTCCCTTGTAAAGTTACATTGTCTACTATAATTTTTAATTCAAAGATGAGCTGCTCCACTTTGAAGTGGTCTTTGCAAGTGGGACACTTAGGAAAATGTAAATGCAAAGAGTCCACTCTTTTCCAATTTAATATCTTGTAAAGTAATGAGCAAGAAAACACAATTTACTTGTCCGTATTGTCCTTCACAAGACCATGAATTTTCTATTCAGTTTCTAATGCTTGTCACTTGGCAAAGTTTTTTGTTTCCTAGGTAGCTGTCGCATATTTAACCACAATAACATAATAAGAAATAGGAGAAGAAACTTGCCTCGTGGATCACCTGACAATTGACTTGACTCTTTGAAAGCTTACATTGTGCGCTATTGAATAATATCATTCTACCGTAAAGAATCATCCACTTTGAAATTACTAGAATACCTTAAACAGAGTAGTTGGGTGGAAAATGGAAATGTGTTTAGTGGAAGCCATGTAAGTGTCCACTCTTTTCCAATTTTATATCTTCAAATTGAGTAATAAGCAAGAAAGCAAAATTTACTTGTCTATGTTGTCCTTCACAAAACCCTGAATTTTTTTGTTAAATTTCTAATACATGTCAATCTAGCTATAACCCGATCAACCCAAGCATCATATGTCATTTAACAAAGTCTTTTGTTTCCACAGTAACATAATAAGAAATGGTAGATTTGCACCCAAAAAAAAAAAAGAAATAGTAGATGGAACTTGCCTCTTCACCTCACAATTGACTTGACTCTTTGAAAGCATCTTCAATGAACAAACTATGCATCATAACAAATTGGTGAAATCAGGGTTTCAATGTAGATAATTGGTTGAAACCAACCCCAATTACTACATGGAGTATAAGTTCTTGAGGTCTTTTCTTTTGGTTCATACCAAATTAAGCTCCGCGCATCCTAATCTATTTTTCCCAGTATTTCTGCGTAGGAACAAGGTTCCTCTGCACACTGAGCATTCTAGGCCATGCCTCGAAACAAGCTTTACCGCATCCATGAAATAGGCATTGGCAATTTCATGAAATCCCAAAATTGCTAATATATTCACAAGTGTGAAAATTTATATGTAAAATTTACCATTATTTGCTTAGAATTATTGTTTCTAAGAAGTAAGAACAGCTTCCTTTAGCATATTTCAATTTTTTTTGACTAGTGTACAAATATTAAAGATTCTATCTTATAAAAATTAAAGGAAATAGTACCAAAATAGACACAAATGATTTCCACAAAAAAATCAACAACAATTAATCATCAAAATATGTGTTTCTAAAAACTTAGAAGGACAGAAAAGCTTCGAATTAAAAAAAAAAGAAAAAAAAACTGTAGAAATTACTAAGGCGCTTTTTGAACAATTTTAAATATAAAAACTATTATAAAGAATTTATACATTTGGGGACAGCCGTTTTGACCCCCCAGGTCAATGGCCATTAACATCTCCATCCCTTAAGCATAATTTCTGTCTTATTTGTTTCAATAACCTTTGATAATTAAAGGCTTTTCTATTCAAATCCTAATTTCTGTTTTATTTGTTTCAATAACCTTAAACAAAATAATTGTCTGTTCTTTAATCTTATTACGTTTGATTGGTTTACCAGACTCTGACAAGAAAAACACAAGTTTAGAATTGAAATTACAAGCAATTTTCCAAAGACATTGAAAAGACACCAAATTTACTAGACATTTATTTTCATCATTCCAATTAGGTTGAAGTAAAAAGTTTGAAATTACAAATTTACATATTATTTTTATATAAGTTCAATTTTTCTAGAACTGATAAGCTCCTGCTTCCAAATAAATCGGAAGAGTGGGGCAGGACATTTAAACTGTGAATTTTCTTGGTGGCCCCGAAGGGTTTTAATTATATCATGGGTTTTTTATGACTTGACTTGAGCATTATCTAAGATTATTACTATTATTTGTGAAGTAACAATCCCGCAAAAGACTGAAATGTTTGCACCATGCGAAGACTAAGCATAAAGAAAAAGACTAAGACACCATACCACTATAGTCTCCTGCTATCATTTTCTCTTTTAGTCCAAAGAATCAAAATTTCAAATTAGAAAAATACAGAAAAATGTACAAATCGGATGGCATATAGTGTAATGTGAGGTGCTATAGTCTATAAATAGGGTGTATGGAAATCTGAAACTCCACAATCATCTTTCCTTCTTTTTTGTAGAGAGAAAACATGAATACTCTTGGCATCCTAATTTCACTGTTTTTGCCTACCTTCTTTCTCTTGTCATGCTTCATACCTGTTGTCATCTCTTTTTCTCCATCTGAGGCTACCATCCATAGCCAACGCCTTGATGACCAGAGATCTGCTCTGGTTCGGCTTCAACAAGGTCTTTACGTCTCTCATAATTCTGCTTTCTCTTCCAAAGCAGATCTTTGGGATCTCAAAACAGATTACTGCTCCTGGAAGGGAGTCAAGTGTGATGCTTTTGGTCATGTCATTGGCCTTGATCTTAACTACAAAAACCTTTCAGGAAGCTTTCATTCCATTTTCAATCTCCATCATCTTCGACGCCTTAATCTTGCTGGAAATAATTTCAATACTACTCTGTTTTCGTCTCGGTTTGACAGATTTCCAAATTTGACTCATCTCAACCTTTCAGGCTCATGTTTCCATGGTCAAATTCCAATGGCAATTTCATACTTAACAAGGTTAGTGTCTCTTGATCTATCTTATCAAGGTGATTGTATGTGGAGAAATGATCAGGATGTTGATTCATATGGTGATTCTTATCCCACTCTAAAACTAGAGGAACCAAATTTAAAGACATTGATCAAGAATTTGAGCTCTCTCAAAGAGCTCTGTTTGGATAGTGTAAATATTTCAACTAAAAGTACTAAATGGTGTGAAATCATAAGTTCATCACTTCCAAATTTACGTGTGTTAAGCATGTCAGATTGTGGTTTGACAGGTCCACTTTGTTCTTCCTTCTCCACACTCCATTTTCTTTCCAAACTTAACCTTGATGGAAATCCAATCTCCTATTTGCCTCCCAATTTCATAGAAATTTCCTCCCATCTGGTTTCTCTGAGTCTAGTGTATTGCAATTTGAGTGGGCATTTTCCAACAGAAATTTTCTTACTGTCGAAAATGCAAAGCATTGACATTTCAGAAAATTACCATCTTTCCAGTTAAATGCTTAGGCACCTTTCCAGTTAAATTATGTTTTGAAAGATCTGTCCTCTGCATTCCTTCATGAAAAGTTTTCTAACAGAGATCATTTATTTGTAGCTCATATTTCATTATAAGTCAGTACATAAGAATCATAACAGAGTTTGAAGGACAAAGTATTGTTTCCTATATAGAAATCTTTGAAAGTAGTCTCACAATTAACATTACCTACTCAATGTGTCCACTGATTATTGTTATATGTGCCTATCAAATTTTTTGTCTTTTAAGCAATGGTTGGTTTTCTTATGTTGTCCTCTCATCTTCCACTCATAGTTAGATGATTAGGGATTGCAAAAGGTATTTTGTTATATTTTGTTTCTAATTTTAAGAATTTCTTTTTCAAGTTTATGATATTCCATGCTTTTTGTATTTTAGGAATTGGAAGGTCTGTATTTGGGAACTTCTTCACAGTTTCACACATTTGGGTTTACAGCTGTGAGTATGCTCACAAACAAGCCGACAAGGAACAAAAGCAAAGGCCTGTTAAATGCGATCTTAGGAAACAGCAAAATTTCCCCAAACATAGTCTCAAGCTCCCAAGTACTATAGATCAGAATGTTAACATTCAATTGCGGAGAACATGCTATTATTGGCATATCTTTCTTTCATGAGATCTAATATATATGCCATTTTCCATAGACTGAAAAGTAGCATAGACTTTGGAAATGTCGTCAACAATGCCTTGAAGGTGTTGAGGAATTGTTTTTAACTTTTTATGTCCTCCCTTTAGAGACTTTCTTTTTGAGTTATCTTAACTTTGAAGCTTACATTGTACACCACAAATGATGTAGGATTTTGGACATTGATTGAAAAGGTCGTCAGTTCCTGAGCTAAAAAAAATGCTGAGAGGAGAAATTTCCCTTGTAAAATTACATTGGCTACTATAATTTTTAATTCAAGGATGAGCAGCTCCGCTTAGTCATTGCAAGCGGGAGACTAATTGAACTAATCATAAAAATAATTGAATAATACAATTTTACCGTAAAGAATCATCCACTTTCAAATTATTAGTATATTATAAACAGTCGTTTGGTGGAAAATGGAAATGTGCAATTTTACCGTAAAGAATCATCCACTCTTTTCCAATATAATAATTAATATCTTCTAATCAAGTGATGAACAAGAAAACACGATTTACTTTTCCATGTTGTCCTTCACAAGACCATGAAATTTCTGTGCAATTTCTAATACATGTGATTTGGCAAAGTTTTCTGTTTCTTAGGTAGCTGTCGCATATTTAACCACAATAACATAATAAGAAATAGGAGAAGGAACTTGCCTCGTCACCTCACAATTGACTTCACTCTTTGAAAGCTTCTTCAATGAACAAACTATGCATCATAACAATTTGGTGAAATCAGGGTTTCAATATAGATAACTGGTTGAAACCAATCCCAATTACTACATGGAGTATAACTTCTTGAAGTCTTTTCTTTTGGATCATACCAAACTAAGCTCCGCGCATCATAATCTATTAAAACTTTACCAGTTTTTGTATAACATAATGGATTTTCCCAGAATTCATGTGTAGGAATAAGGTTCCTCTGGACATTGAACAATCTAGTCCATGATGACTTGCTGCCGTCTTTCATCAGCCATGCCTCTAGACAACTTTCACCACATCCATGAAATAGGCATAGGCAATCTCCTGAAATCCCCAAAACAGTTGAATCATCAATCTCCTTGATCAGATCTGGTAGCTGCAGCAGCTGGAATTTCTCTTCTGCCAGGGAAAATGATACAATAACATCAATTATTTCGAGACCATTTCCTACTTTTCCGCCCAGCCAATGCAGGGCTCCATGGAGAAAAATCCCCGGTCCTTCTATTTCTACGCCAGATTCAAGGCCTTCAATCCTTCGCCAAATGTTAGTCTTCAATGTCAGTATTTCAACCACAGTTTCATTAGAAGAATTAGAAGTTCTAGAAGGGCGAGCAACTCTAACAACTTTGTAATCATCGGTTGAGAAGTCATAGCCAACGCCATATGAAAACGTACCCTTTCGATCAAAATCACAAAGTTTTGACAATTCTTTGGTTTCCCTAATAGTTGGATTCCATAAGAGAACGCGTTCATACTCAAAGATTAAGCATACCAATCCATCGCAAGACCCTCCTAACTCTACCCAACCATCCATCAATTCATCAGAGTCAGAAGTCTTCTTAATTGCCGCCGGATACCCAAGTTTCAAAACAAATTTACTGTTATCATCCCCCTCATCATGATCAGGAGAAGCTTCGCAGGCCGCGGACTCAAGATGCTCAGAAACGAGAAGAATTCTCTGGCTACTAAACTTGCTGTTCCTCTGTGAATGGTTGAGCTGTAGTTTAGCGAAATGAGGATCGGATATTAAAGACCGCCATGGCTTGCTTACACACTTGAATCGTAGCAGAGACTTGACTGGCAGCCTGGACAGTATATTGACAATGATGTCTTGCGGGAGTTGAGGTAGGGTTTCCATGGCTTCTTCAGATTAATTTGGTACTCTTAAATGTCTACAAACCATATTGGCTTTGCCCTGAAGATTAATTGTACACCGTCAATATATATTTGTGATTTTGGGTTTTGGTAAAATGTGTTAATTGAGAGGAGAAATTCCTTAGGCCCAAAGAACATGGGCTGCTATTTTTAATTCGATATATATTGAATAACAAAACATTGAAATTCTATTTTGGGCCGAAAATGTGTACTTTTAAAGAAAGAAACATTGGTTTATCTAATTGAACCATGGTTGAGCAGGAATCGGGCATATTGTCCATTTTTTTATAACTTAAAGATTAGTTTCAATATCACCATGGCAATAAAAATTAGTTACGGTATCTTACAAAATAAATGCAGACAAGAAAACATTCAATTTGCTTACTCCAAAATCTATTTGAATCATTCTCATAGCTCTATCAATGAAGTGATGATAAAGCAAGTAGTGGGCATGAGTGGCTTCCCTCTGGAAAATCAACTTTTATGATGTTTGCTTGAAACCCTATCAATTGTTTTCAACTCTGGTAAGGTCTTCATCCTTTGGGAAGGTACCTTCAGAGACATAGGCTGTAAGATCAGAGACAATTAAAGCCAAAGGAATCTGAATTTGGTGTTGTCTAAAGCATAGAAACCATTCCTTGGAGGAAGCAGGGGATTTGGAGCTATGGAAGTGATGATTTTGCACTTGGTGGAAGAGTTCAAAGTTTCTGCACTAACAAAAGAAGTTACTAAATAACCATCCTGGTTTATAGCATTATCAGCATCAACTTATTAGCATATCAATTTCTAACTTATTTCATTTTGCATTCTACAATAACTTATTTATTATACATTTATGGACAGCCCTGATGCTTAACTTCATCTCTTCCTAACTATAACCATTAAACCATGCTTCATGTGAAGAATGGTGCTAAGCTTTGGAGTTACTATATGGTTTTCTACCACTTTGACATGGTAATTTTGGATGATGGCTAATGCAGTGGCCTTCATTACATTAAAAGCAATCTCCTTCCCGACACACACCCTAGGCCCTGTGTTGAATATGAAGAACTTATGAGGTGGCTCATGTTTGATCTCTCCATCTGATGTGATCCATCTCTCTGGCTTGAATTCATGGCAATCCTCTCCCCAGAGAGATTTCATTCTTCCCATTGCATATGATGAGATTATAACCATTGTTTTCCTATTGGTCTGATGGCCAAAAGGAAGGGTGTCCTCGTGAAGAGGAGTTCTTCCCATGAAAGGAACTCGGGGGAACAGTCTTAGGGTTTCACAAAATGTTGCATGGAGATAAACCATTCTACTCAACGCTTCAGCATCAAGTGTTGGCACTTGGCAGTTTCCTTGTTGGGTTTTCTTGCGAAAACTTTTCCATTTGTTCTTTGATTTTTGTTTCAACCGCTAGATGATTTGACAGAAGCCAGAAGAACCAAGTAAGGACTGTACTGGTAGTGTCATGAGTGGCAAACATGATACCTAAGACGTTGTCTCAGATTACTTTGTAAGAGATTGACAGAGGTTCAACGAGCTTGTGTCCAAGCATCTGAAGCTTTAATGCATTGAAATTCATGTCCTCCTCTGCTACTCTATGGCTTAAGTCTCTTTGCTTTAGTGATATGTATTCGGAGAACGAGCGATCTAGAGTTATCCAAGCTTCCTTTAGTTTCTTCTCCTTCCCAATCCCAAGCCATTTTTGTAATCTCCAAACACTTTCTTGGAAGAAGATGCCGAGCAAATATAGCTTCAAACGCATCAGATATGGCCTCTGAGAGTAGACTATCATGGGAATCGACAGCAAAAGAACTAGGATCATAGCCTGTAGCCATTCTGCATGCAATGTAAAATATGTGCCGGCTCAGCAGATGTTGCAAATCAACTAGAATCTCTTGTCTGGAGACACTTTCAAGACTTGGGATCAACTCTTTCTGCATGCTGCCATGAAAAATACTTGGCAGAAGTTGCTGGAATCTCTGATGACTTAGAAGCCTCGAATGAAAACCCTGTGATTCTTCCATTCCTCGAAGTCGGCATTGAAAAGCGTTCTCCAAAAATATCAAACCGTTTTCACCACTCCATTCCTTTCGGATAAGCCATGAAATTTGCGCTCATGATTTGATGCACGTTGGCAGGATTGCTGGTGAGCAAAATATCCATATTGGCAAGCCAAGGGCCTTTAAGTAGAAATGTGCCCCCCTTGCTTTCAAGAACCTCGGTACTCTTGTCAAGAAGCCTGTGCAGGTTGCTAACAACCGCTGGCAACATCCCAATTACAGGCCAATTCCATGGAAGAATGCTGTTTTTGCTGGAATAAACAAGAACAACAATAAGCAAAACGGATGGTAAGATCAGAGATTGAATATAAGATAATATTGACAGCATGATTGTGAATATGGCTGTCTCAACTCAATACTCAATCTCTTGAGGCTGCGGACACAAACTCACACAAATATATATATATATATATATGAATTAATACAATTAATAGCGGTGCCTGCCACCCGGTGAAGCCACGTTTTCGCTTTCAAAAATGGTGCATTTCTCGACATCTGGTGAAGTCACGTTTCCCCATTTAAAGTTGATGCCTTTCTCGGCACTTGGTGAAGCCACGTTTACCCCCTTCAAAAATTGTTGCATTTCTGGTAAACACTTTGCTTTGTTTTTCTTTGACTTGCTTTGTCTTTGCACCACGTCACTACTTTCTCTTCATCTTTCTACGTCAATGCTCTCTTTGGCCGCGTTCATGTATTCGCATACCGCTTTATTGGCCGAGTTCATGCCTTCGCAAGCTGCCACGTAGCCGGCTTTGCTGCATGGTTTCTGGCCTTTGCATGCTTTCATGGTTTTACCCTTCTCTTTTGTTTTTGGTGCCGTCGGTTTGTGACGGAAAATAGTTTTTTGTTTTGTCTTACATTGTAATTTTATTAGGCATTTCGGTGAAGCTACGTTTGCTGCGACCCGCTGATTATATTTTCACTGCCTTTTCTGCCTGTGGTTTTTGATGCGCTTTGCCCCTGACTATCATGTTTTCCTTTGGTTTATCGATGAACAAAAAGATAAATTCGGTAAGGGATGTCCATTCTTTGCAGGTTTTACTGTTCTTTGCATTTTCTTCTGTCAGCCTGCTTCCACACTTCCGCTTCCCGCATTTTCCTCTCCTCTTGGTGCCACGTTGCAAGCTCTGTCTTCAGTTTCTGATTTTTTACTGTTTTGTTTCGCTTCCGAATGCTTTTTTTTGGTCCCGTAGAAAATGATTCACTCCAAAATGTACTTTTGTTACCGTCATTCTTCTCCTCTTCATTCCTAATTGTGACTGAAATGTACTTTACTCCCTTCCCGATGTCAGTCTCCTTGCTCCAAAAATATGTCCTTCACAAGACCATGAATTTTCTGTTCAATTTCTAATAAATGTCATTTGGCAAAGTTTTTTGTTTCCTAGTTAGCTCTTGCATAGTTAACCACAATAATATAATAGAAAATAGGAAGGAGCTTGCCTCATTACCTTACAATTTACTTTACTCTTTGAAAGCTTCTTCAATGAGCAAACTATGCATCATGACAATTTGGTGAAATCAGGATTCAATATAGATAGATAACTGGTTGAAACCAACCCCAATTACTACATGGGCTCAAGGAGTATAAGTTCTTGAGGTATTTTCTTTTGGGTCATACCAGACGTAGCTCTACGGATCATAACTTATTTTTCGTAATATTTATTTGTAGGAACAAGGTTCCTTTGGACATTGAGAAATCTAGGCCATGCCTCGAAACAAGCTTCACCGCATCCATGAAATAGCCGTAAGCAGTCTCCTGAAATCCCCAAATTTGCTAATATATTCACAAGTGTGAATATTTATGTGTAAATTTACCATTATTCGTTTAGAATTATTGTTTCTACGAAGTAAGAATAGCCTCCTTTAGCTTATTTCAATTTTTTTTGGCCAGTGTGTAAATATTAAAGATTGTATCTTATACAAATTAAAGGAAATAGTACCAAAATAGACACAAATGATTTCAACAAAAAACTACAACAATTAATCATCAAAATATGAGTCTAAAAACTTCTAAGGACAGAAAAGCCTTCGATTTAAAAGAAAAAAACTGTAGAAATTACGATGGTTCTTTTTGGTCAGTTTTAAATATAAAAACTATCATAAAGAATTTATATAGTTTTTTTTTTTGGTAATAAGGAATTTATATAGTTGGGGACAGCCATCTTGACCCACAGGTCAATGGTCATTAACGTCTCCATCCCCTTGGCATAATTTCTTCTTAGTTGTTTCAAGGACTTCGAAAATTGAATGCTTTTCTTTTCAAATCCTAATTTCCGTTTTCATCATATAATTTTCAAAGAACGGGAAATTAATCATTTATAATAACTTAGTCAACAAGTTATAATCACTACCATCAACATCTATGCTTTTTCTTTCTCAAGTCTAAATCTTATAGAGATTCCATGAAATGATCAGTTGTAGTTGTAGCTAAAGACAGTTTAGATGAGACATATGAAATTGTTAATTATTTTTATTAGAAAATTAATTTCGAATTATTTATTACATTAATTACATTCTTAGGATTTGATTATCTTAGGATAATTAGTGTTTTATAAGAAAACTATGCAATCTCATTGTTATTTTTCTTTGGTTCAGTTTTAAGGCTATTTACGTACAAATAAGAGGATACTTGATTTTATGTATAAAATTTCTTTTGTTCTTCTAATTTTGTTGGGTACACATTTTTAAATATTTTTGTCTATTGAACTTGACTAGACGTACATATACTTCTATTCTTTGCGTTTCGTTTGGTTTATGAAACTTTGAAAAAAAAATGATATCACAACTAGTTTTCTTAAAGAATTGAAAAGTCGCCATTTCTTCATCTTTCCAATGAGCTTGAAGTGAGAAGTTTGGAATTCCAAATTTCGATATGCTTTTTCTTCATGATGTTGTCTCAAATAAAGTCAAGAATTTCATAATTTCTCATCAAAATTTCCACACACTCTGTGCAAACTTTTTTTTATGTATTACTCATTCATTATGTCCATCAATCTGTCTCAAGCTACCTAAGAAACTTGCAAAGTTTTTTTTCCCTTTTAATTAATTTAGAAATACTCTTTGGGTTGAAATTGAGAACTTGTATGCATATTAATGGATTGAATGAAAAATATTAAGTTTCTTGGATCAGGTGTGTGTTTTGTTTAATTTTAAGTTGATTTATCACATTAATTTATGTCAGCATTTTTGTTTAATATAATTGTTTGAACAAAGTTTCAATTCAAAGGATTAATATAATTGTTATTTCTTGAATAGGGTTTGAGTCTTGGAGTCTTTACTGTTAAGAGGATTTTATCGTTTACTACTCACAGTCTGAATAAAATTAATCTAATACCATAAAATGGATGAAGATACTTGTACTTAAACAAAAAAAAATTGTTATTTATATTTGTAATTTTAGAAAAATAAAAAATCTAAACTTTGATGGGAGATTGTTTTTTTTTTTTCTGATCAGTGGTGTATTCAATTGGATTATATAATTCAATTTTAATTATGTAATGACACTCACTTTTTTAGAATATATTATTAAAAAATATGTCAAACCAAAATTCTTAGATTTACAAATATATAGATAATTATCTCTTTAATTCATTAAAAGAAGTTAATTGCACTGACAATAAGATATTAACTCATAACTATAATTAATTTTTCATAAAAATTTTTTTGTTAAGTTGGATTTTTAGGTTTTTATTTTTTCTAGCAAAAGGCAAATGATGTGTTTGGACATACAACTGAAGCTTCTCATAATCCGTATCCATCGAGCACGCTGCTTTGGGTAGTGCATCCACACAAAAATTTGCTTCTCGCAAGCACATGTTGAATGCTGCACTTCCATGGCTTCTCTATCAAATCTCTGATATCACTAATGAGACAACCAGCAGAATTGATCAACTTAATTACCACCCTTGCATCAAGTTCACAGATGACTTTAGGTGTAAAATTGCTAATATATTCACAAGTGTGAAAATTTGTTTAAAATTTACCATTATTTGTTTAGAATTATTGTTTCTAAGAAGTAAGAACAGCCTCCTTTAGCATATTTCAAAATTTTTTGGCTAGTGTATAAATATTAAAGATTCTATCTTATTCAAATTAAAGGAAATAGTACCAAAAAAGACACCAATGATTTCTACAAAAAATCTACATGAATTAATCATCAAAATATGAGTGTCTAAAAACTTAGAAAAACAGACAAGCCTTCGATTAAAAAAAAAGGGTAGAGCTAAGTCTCTTTTCGGTCAATTTTAAATATTAAAACTATTATAAAGAATTTATACAGTTGGGGACAGCCATCTTGACCCCCAGGTTTTGGTTGCTAAAAGAATATTATGCAGCAGTGTTTTGTGGTTTGTAGAAATTGTGAAGGCAGTTGTAATAGTGAATGATAAAGTCATTGGTCCATTATGCCATAATTTAATTTTGACGAAAAATAATCAAAAGAACATAAGTTTTTTTTCTCTGTCGTCTCATTTGGTTCAAGGACTTAGAGAAAAAAAAAGGCAATTTTCAAATCCTCAAGTCTTTCTTCCTCACATTCTTTTCAAATAGTTGGAAATTTACTTGTATGTAATAACTTGGTCAACAAGTTAATTAATTACTACGATCAACATCTATGCTTTTTTCAGTTTATTTTCTTAAGTCTAAATCTTATAGATAAGATTCGCTAAAATGATCATTTGTGGTCGTGGATAAAAACACTTCAAACGAGACACATGAAAGAAATTAAATTAATTATTATTTTTATTAGAAAATAAATTCTAATTAATTTAATATGATTAATTAATACATTCTTAGGATTTAATTATCTTAAGATATCTATTAAAAAAATATCTTAAGATATTTAGGATTTTGTAAGAAAATTAGGTAATCTCTCTTTTTTTTTTCCTTTTTTTTGGTCAAAAGATTTGTTCAGTTTTAAGACTATATACACACAAATAAGATGGTATTTGGTTTTATGCACAATATTTCTATTGTTCTTTTTTGTTCCTTTAATTCTGTTGGGGTCCATATATATAACTATTTACTTATAAATTTTTGCCTATTAGACTTGACTAGACATGTATATACTAGTCTATTATATATCTTTTTTTTTTTTGAATAAACTAGTCTATCATATATTTAATCTCATTGCGTTTCATTTGGTTAATGAAACATAAAAGAAAAAAAAATAGAATTGGAATTACAAAGTTATCCTAAAGAATTGAAAAGTCCAATTTTGTAAGGCATTCATCCTCATCAGTCCAATTAGTTCGATGTAAGAAGTTTAAATTCCAAATTTATAGATATGCTTTTTCTTTGTGAAGTTTGTCTTAAAAACTAGTTTAGATAGACAGTTCGATTAGTTCCTGTAAGATTAAAAGGAGTAAAATTACTATTAAATATATTGCTTTTTAATAAAATAATAAAAAAATATAAAATGAAAGACAAAATGTTAATTTATGCTTCAAACTAAGCCTAATAGTCAAGAATTTCATAAATTCTCATCAAAATTTCCACACACTGCGCCAACCTTTTTACGTCTTACTCCTTCCTTATGTCCATCAATCCGTCTCAACTACCTAAGAAACTTGTAAAGGATTTTTTTAAATTAATTTAGAAATACTATTTGGGTTGAAGTTGAGAACTTGTACACATATTAATGGACTGATTGAAAAAAAATATTAATTTAGTTTCTTTGATTAAGTGTGTCTAATTTTTAGTTGATTTATGACATTAATTTATATTTTCGTTTTTGTTTTAAATAATTGGTTGACAATGTTTCAACGGATTAATATAATTTTTTTATTTATACATGTAATTTCATAAAAAAAGAATCTAAACATGAATTGCAGATTGTCTTTTCTCTTCTGGTCAGTGGTCTATTCAATTCGATTATATATTTCAATTATAATTATGTACGTTGACACCTAATTTTGTCTCAATTTTTTATTATTATATATATATGTTTTTGTATTTTTTATTTGGTTTGTTTTTGTTTATATTATTTTTATTATTATCTGATATTATTATTATATTATTACTATTATTATTATTATTGTTTTTATTTTTATTTTATTTTTATTTTTATTTTGTTTTTGTCTGTCACCTATTTGCCGCCAGTCTCCAAGACTATCCATCAAACCCATTATCACATTAAATGCTTCAGATTTTTCCAGATTTACCGGGCAGACCCGTTGTCTCAGCCGCCGGCGATCCAGTCCTTCCCCCTAGGTCTCGGCTGCCACCCAGATTCATCTTCCCAAGCAAACCATCCCATCTCTGACTAATACCTTGATAACTGGAAGACAATGACAAAAACCTAAGGATCAACCCTGAGACCTCAGACAAAAGATGGGTTTCCTAAATCTGTTAAAAGGAGCCGGACAGAAGGATTTCAGGAGGTTTTTGTTTATCTGGCTTGGAGACTTTTCAGAACCGAGAAATACTAAACCTACCCACAGAAACCCTAAGCCGCCACCACCAAAACCGACCACCCCAAACACCATTCATCACCATATACCTTCACCAAACCCGCCAAACATCACCACCATCATCATCGAGACCAAACACCATCACAGAAACCCAAAAAAAAGGGGACCCGAGACCTTAAGATTTCAGATCTGGAAACCCTAGATCTAAAATCTAGATCTTAAACTTGCAAGAAAAGCAAAGAAGACAAACAACCACAACCAAATCCAACCAGATAAAAACAAACACAAAAAAAAACAAACAGAGGAAGGAGGCTTTCAGAGAGGGCTAGATCCGTAGGGTTAGGGTTATTTTTGGGTGTAACGGAGGCCAGATCCGGTAAGAGGAAGGTTAGACGAGTGTTTTTAGGTTTACGGGAAGGTTTCCGGTGACCGGCGCATGGCGACGCACGGCGACCGGCACGGCGGAAATCATCTGCCAAGGCTGAGGGGGTTGAGAGGATTTTTTTTTTGGGTTCGGAATTTTTTTTTGGGAAAGCCGGCTAAAATGAGGGATAAAAAAAAAGAGGGCTTTATAGGAAGCAAAATGGTGCGTTTTGGAGACGACCCGCGTGCTGACCCGCGCGTCGACCTGACCCGAATCCGAGATCCGGGCGACCCGGTTCCACATTATCCTCGCAACCCGCATGCCACGCTGACCCGGTTCCCGACCCGGTTCCTGACCCGCACGCGACCCGCTCCGTTGGCAGGCTTGGGCCCTGCTGTTTGGGCTCGATTTTGGGCCCGTTTAGAAGGTTTTTTGGGCTTTCAAGTCCAACCCATTTGGTATATATTTTATTTATTTATTTATTTAGTGTTTATTTAATTATTTATTCTGTTAAATATTTTGTGTATTTTAATATATTTGCATAACACAAAAATAAATATTTATTTATAAAATTCTTAAAGATTTAATGACCTTAAGTTTAATTTTGGAATTAATCTTAATAATAAATATATAGTTTTAAGATATACATATAAATAAATAAATAAAATATATATAGTTTAAATGTATATATATAAATATATATAAAGTACATAAAATAAATAAAAAATATAAGTACATAAAATAGGAATATAAAATACACATAAACACATAATTTTTATATAATAAATATTTTATTAAACAGTTTACTATAAAAGAATATTTTAGGAAGCTAATGAATAAAAATAAATAAATAAAGAATAAAATAAAATAAAGTAAGCATAGAATTATTCCGATGATGAGATATCGTAGAAGTCACAGGTAGTGATTCTTCGAATATCTCTAGGTGAGAGGAATTTATCAAATGTTGCCAAAAGTATTGGGATATTCGATTTAATTTCTTAATATTCAAATTCGTGGTTATTTTAAAAATATATAATAATATATTTTGTAATAAGGGATATTTAGAAAAATACTAATTAAATGAAAATTAATAAACACAAAAGAGGTAATGGAGATAGGTGGGAGAAATTAATAAAAAAGGGGATTTTAGAGATATATGAATACAAAATAATTAAACCAATAAAAATTAATAATAATAAAGTTTCAAAAGGGATTAAATTAACCAAATAAATGGTAATAGGATTTTAATAAAAGATGACAACAGAAGGGATTAAATTAATAAATCTAAAGTC
This sequence comes from Heritiera littoralis, assembly GCA_031772115.1. NCBI lineage: Eukaryota > Viridiplantae > Streptophyta > Magnoliopsida > Malvales > Malvaceae > Heritiera > Heritiera littoralis. The sequence continues at coordinate 1,426,765 of JAPDPK010000058.1, forward strand.
ACAAGTAGTGATGCAAACTTTTTTTTATGTATTACTCTTTCATTATGTCCATCAATCTGTCTCAAGCTACCGAAGAAACTTGCAAAGTTTTTTTTCCCTTTTAATTAATTTAGAAATACTCTTTGGGTTGAAATTGAGAACTTGTATGCATATTAATGGATTGAATGAAAAATATTAAGTTTCTTGGATCAGGTGTGTGTTTTGTTTAATTTTAAGTTGATTTATCACATTAATTTATGTCATCATTTTTGTTTAATATAATTGTTTGAACAATGTTTCAATTCAAAGGATTAATATAATTGTTATTTCTTGAATAGGGTTTGAGTCCTGGAGTCTTTACTGTTAAGAGGATTTTATCGTTTACTACCCATAGCCTAAATAAAATTAATCTCATATCATAAAACGGATGAAGATATTAGTACTTAAACAAAAAAAATTGTTATTTATATTTATAATTTTAGAAAAATAAAAAATCTAAACTTCGATGGGAGTTTGTTTTTTTTTTTTCTGATCAGTGGTGTATTCAATTGGATTATATAATTCAATTTTAATTATATAATGACACTCATTTTTTTAGAATATATTATTAAAAAATATGTCAAACCAAAATTCTTAGTTTTACAAATATATAGATAATTATCTCTTTAATTCATTAAAAGAAGTTAATTGCACTGACAATAAGATATTAACTCATAACTATAATTAATTTTTCATAAAATTTTTTTAGTTAAGTTGGATTTTTTCGTTGTTATTTTTTCTAAGCAAAAGGCAAATGATGTATTTGGACATACAACTGAAGCTTCTCATAATCCGTATCCATCGAGCACGCTGCTTTGGGTAGTGCATCCACACAAAAATTTGCTTCTCGCAAGCACGTGTTGAATGCTGCACTTCCATGGCTTCTCTATCAAATTTCTGATATCACTAATGAGACAACCAGCAGAATTAATCAACTTAATTACCACCCTTGCATCAAGTTCACAGATGACTTTAGGTGTAAAATTTCTAATATATTCACAAGTGTGAAATTTTGTGTAAAATTTACCATTATTTATTTAGAATTATTGTTTCTAAGAAGTAAGAACAGCCTCCTTTAGCATATTTCAAAATTTTAGGTTTTATAAAAACAATAAAGCTTCTTATGAAATGAACATCTTTTTTCTTCATCTATATTTTGTTATGCCACAATCAAGTTTATGCATGAAAAGCTTGATTATATCTATTGAAATGGAGTAACTTCATCCTTGTAGTTTTCAAGCCATGGTTTGGGAAGATACTAGGGCTTGCCCTATCGGCTGCAGTTTGTTATTAATTCCACTCAACTCTGTAAAGGCTTATTCCACTTATCTGTTGCTCATGAGTTCTGAAATTGCTGCTTCTGCTGCATCTTATGTGCAATCATAGGTAAATGACCTTTTCCCCATCAGTTTCAAGTCATTGCATGAGATTGTTTAAAATCACCCAAATGTATGACAAAAATTTGTAGCAGGTATCTAAAATCAATAATGGCTTCTCAGTGTAGAGCATCAACAAGTATAGACTGCATTGAGCAAAGAAATGAAAGGGGCAGCAAAGGGCCTTTTGCTGATAATTTATTGATATGATCTATACAAAGTTGCTTTGATATAGCAGCAAATGCATAATTCTTAAATCATTGTATAGAATAGCAAATGCAACGTATGAAGTTGATTATTTAGTTTCTAGTCTTGGTTATGGGTAGGAATAATGTTTAACACAGATACGTTGTTTTAAATCTTCTATGTTCAAAATGATTGTCAATCTTAATCAAATGACCATTCTGAACATATTTATCTGTTGTTTCTGGCAAAGGTAAATAGATGCTTGTTTGTGATGGAATCCTTCCCTGGATTTGATTTATATGTGATATTTTTTAATGATCACTTTATTGATCAAAATGATAACTTTTGAAACTGAATGTCGAAGGGTTTTGAATGAATTTTATCTTTTTTTTAATATATCTCTTTAAAAATTTCATTTAAGAATTAATTAATTAAAAAATTATATTTGATGCGTCAATGTACTGCTCCAACTTTCCCCCAAATTTTTAGGAAGCGTACTGCTTAGGTTGCTCTATGCCACCGCAGGCCACCTACGTTGCTTGCCCGTGGGCCGTGGTATCTGACGGGACATTGGCCTCCCTCCCGCTACGGCTCGCTGTACGTTCCTTTAGCTATAGGCGTGCTGTGCCATCGCCCAACCAGTACAGTACGGCCATTTTGATCCTTTTCTCTTATTTTATAAAAATAGAAATGGGTTTTTGATAGGAATTGTCGGTGTTACGTTGAAGAATAGATCAGATATGTGATTTTTTTTCCAAGTTGAATGAATGAAATTGAATGTTTTAAAAGGGTTTTTAACTCATTGAGAATCTACAGTTATTTTCCTATTTATACAGTTTATTGGGATATGAAGGACTGGAAGTTGTTAATCCAAAAAGAGGGACTGAAGATGCCGATGAGGAGGCAAAGAGAGGAAGATGGAAACAGGAGGTAATGTTTAATTTTCTGCATGTTCGCTGGCTGCTGCAAAAATGACCGAAAGGAAAGGGGAGGGGGGTTAAGTTTTTGCTGTTAATGAGACTCCTGATGATATTGCTGCCTTATTTCTTATTATAGCCTTTTACAGTAACTCACTAAGCTTGAATAAAGCAGTTACTTTTGTGATTTCTGCTTCAGATAAAAAAACTTCTGCTTTCTATCAAAAAGAGAGACATGATACTTTCATGCATGATGAAAAGATTAAAATCTCAGAGTCACAATGAAGGGATAGTAAGCAAGTCTCTGCAAAGGGGTTAGTTAGCTTACCTGTAGATATGATAGCAGGCACTTTAACTGAGTTTAAATTATGATCATTGAACTATGTTGTTGTGTTGAATACTTCATTTGAGCTAGTATTCCCTAATATATACTAAAATACTGTTTAAACTTTTCATTTGCTGCACTATGGAAAGAAGTGATGATTATTATACAAGAATTGCAATCATATTAACTCTTAAATGCTTAGGCACCTTTCCAGTTAAATTGTGTTTTGAAAGATCTGTCCTCTGCATTCATTCATGAAAAGTTTTCTAACAGAGATCATTTAGTTGTAGCTTATATTTCATTATAAGTCAGTACTTAAGAATCATAACAGAGTTTGAATGACAAAGTATTGTTTCCTAAATAGAAATCTTTGAAAGTAGTCTCACAATTAGATTACCTACTCAATGTGTTCACTGATTATTGTTATATGTGCCTATCAAATTTTTTGTCTTATAAGCGATGGTTGGTTTTCTTATATTGTCCTCTCGTCTTCCACTTATAGTTAGATGATTAGGGATTGCAAAAGGTATTCTGTTATATTTTGTTTCTAATATTAAGAATTTCTTTTTCAAGTTTATGATATTCCATGCTTTTGTATTTTAGGAATTGGAAGGTCAGTATTTGGGAACGTCTTCACAGTTTTACACATTTGGGTTTATAGCTGCTGATTATGCTCGCAAACAAGCCGATAAGGAACAAAAGCAAAGGCTTGTCAAATGCAATCTTGGGAAACTGCAAAATTTCCCCAAAGGTAGTCTCAAGCTCCCAAGGACTATAGATCGGAATGTTAACATTCAACTGCAGAGAATGTGCTCTTATTGGCATATCTTTCTTTCATGAGATCTAATATATATGCCATTTTTCATATATTGAAAAGTAGCATAGACTTTGGAAATAGTATTGGGGGAAGTGGTTTCTTACTTGGAGGGGAAACGGTATCTACAACAATAAAAAGAAAAAAAAACTGCAGCAATGCACAGGCCAACAATTAAATGTCTATATATTTTGTAACAACTTAAGACAGAGTCCATTGAAAATAAACAACACAAGGCCCAGCTCCCTTCCTTAAATCCAGGTCCTAGAATAATAATGGTAAAATATAAAAAAGAAATTAAAAATCTGCTAGCTAACATAACCAAGTCAAGATATGTTTTGCTTTTTTGTTTTTTTCCAACATCATCATGGTATGAAGGACTCATTGAGAATCTACAGTTATTTTCCTGTTTATACAGTTTATTGGGATATGAAGGACTGGAAGTTGTTAATCCAAAACGTGGGACTGAAGATGCCGATGAGGAGGCAAAGAGAGGAAGATGGAAACAGGAGGTCATGTTTAATTTTTCGCATGTTCGCTGGTTGCTGCAAATATAACTGAAAGGGGAGGGGGTAAGTTTTTGCTGTTAATGAGACTCTTGATGATATTGCTGCCTTATTTCTTATTATAGCCTTTTACGGTAACTCACTAAACTTGAATAAAGTAGTTACTTTTGTGATTTCTGCTTCAGATAAAAAAACTTCTGCTTTCTGTCAAAAAGAGAGACATGGTACTTTCATGCATGATGAAAAGATTAAAATCTCAGAGTCACAATGAAGGGATAGTGAGCAAGTCTCTCCAAAGGGGTTAGTTAGCTTACCTGTAGATATGATAGCAATTAGCAAGCACTTTAACCGAGTTTAAATTATGATCATTGAACTCTGTTGTTGTGTTGAATACTTTATTTGAGTTAAAGTTGAATTTTTTTTCCCAATGTTCTATTCATCATCATAATCATTATTATTATTATTTGAGGAACTGATAGGTATTTCCAAGGAAAATTTTGCTAATAATCATTATGATATGTTTCTAGATAAGTTGGTCAAAATATGGTGTAATTATTTATGCGTGATGTGTGTGTCTATATATATATATATATATATATATATATATATATATATATATATATATATATATATATATATATATGTTCAATGTAAGAAGCTTGGGTCTAACCAAGAAATATGGCAGATTTTTTTTTTTTTGGTGGCTGAAGGTTGAAAATGACTATTTTGCTTTGACATTTTTCTAGTCAAAATTTGGAATTTTGAACTAAATTGCAATTCTGTTGCCTGCACTTCTAGGATCTTGGTTTAGAACTGTTTTAAAATTTCTTGATGCCTTTTCCAGAATCTGAAAATTCCCAATTCCATCTGATCAAAGTTTAGACCTTCAAGATCTTGAAGTTTAGTATTGCAAATGTGTTGTCCAATTATTTTGTAACACTATACATGCTGAATCTTAATTTGTGATTGTTCTTTGTTTTCCTCTGAAGAATTTATATGCCTATATTGGTCTTATGATTGCATGTCCGGAGTTGCACAATTTCCTTATCATCTGCATGTGCCTGAGATTTGATTAGTTCTTTCTTTAAAGTTTAGTGTCTTAATATAATTTCATAGCTCTGACATGTTTTCATGGTTACTAATATTCCCTAATATATACTAAAATACTGTTTAAACCTTTCATTTGCTGCAATATGGAAAGAAGTGATGATTATTATACAAAAATTGCAATTATATCAATTATATAAAAGTTGTAGATCTACGCAGCTACACCTCAGCCACGTATTTTTGTATCATTTTGACATTGTTTATCCTACGTTGGATACCTGTTCTTTGTCCTTTTTTGGGTATAACTATAATTTCAACAGAATATTTTGCTCTCACCTAAAATTGGGCGCTTGTGGCTGCAGCCTTCTTTCTGAATCTTCCACTTTCAGATTCACTTTCCCTTTCACTCTTCTTGCTATCGTTGCTTTGTTTTTCAAAACCCTTTGTTCATTCCGCCGGATTTCATGTCTGTCTCCTGTGAGTTATAACTCTGTCAAATTTATAATGCCATTTGTACTCTTTTTCTTGCCAACAATGCATGCTCTTGTGACTACTTCCGTTTTGTTTCTTTGTTTGAGATTCGGTTTGGGTTTTACTTTGGTCTTTGCTGTGGCTTCCAATGGTGGAACAAACTGGTGTTTCAGGTGCCGAAAATCCAAGCTTAAGAGGCCAAAAGAGGAGATAGGAAGAGAGATAAACGTTTCTTTTCTGTATCCACTTTTTCGGTAAAGTATTTTATGAAGGAGGAAGCATGGTGTTGGACCAATAAATAGCAAGAGGAGTGGGAGACTCTTCTCTAGTAGTCCAACGCCAACTTCATCACCAGCTTAAACAGTGTCATTCAGTAGCTGGAAGCCAATCTAGAACTCGATCCCTCCCATAAAGCTGGCTTCATTAGGGACCGGATCAACCTCCTCCTCTGCTCTCCCCAATCCCAGATGTCACGAAAGCTAAAGACTTTTCCAAAAATGTCGCCATCTTTGCCACCTCAAAAGTGCCTAGAGAAAGGTTTGCCCCTTTTTTCTCCTATTTTTTTGCTGGAATTTATCGGTTTAGCCCTTTTTTCTTTTTGGCTCTTGGAGAGGGTTGTGTATGATATAAAGCTGAATCTTGGATTTGAAAATTTTTTTATTTAAATTGTTTATTTATGCATCTGTAAAAATATTTGGTTGTGGTTTATTAAAGAAGTTACCCACATAAATTTTGTTGTTTGTCCCTTTTTTTTGCTTTCAAATTTCTTGATTTAAAAATCTTTAGTTTATTTTTAAGAAATTAGTTTATACATTTTGGATAACTATTTTTTTTATTTTTTTATTTTTCATTCTTGAATTGAAACATGAAAAAAGATGAAATTCAATTATTGGATTTTCTATTCTGTTATGCTAAGTTTTACGATGAATATTTAGGGCATGGAGTAAAGTCCATTTTAGTTAATTTGAACTGCTTTGGTTTTGGAGATTGGGTTGGCTACATCTAAAAAGCATCATATATAAACTCTGAATTTAATTGATTAAAGTTGTCATTGGAAGAAAGATCATAATACCCATTTAAAACTGTAAATCTACAAAGTTTGTGAACATAAACTAATACTTACTATAAACACATGAAGAAGATCAACTGTTATGACTATCTGAGTGAACTGAAACCATACGCAGGTATGAAGATGCCACTAGATCTGCTATTTTTTTTCTTTTGAAGTGTATATTTTATTTATTTATTTTTGTTTCAGAGAGAAAAAAGAAATGGAGAGAATAGGAAATGTTCAAACCTGTCTCAAACTATATTTTTCTTATTTTAGGTTTTCAGTGCTGGTGTTGCATACCTCTGCTATATATTCAGTAAGGCTCAAAGTCTCAAATTTATAATTTTTCTATGTATAGCTAATTATCAATTTTTTTATCTTTGAAAATTTATTTATCTAACTTTTATTTGATATAAATTGATTTAAAAATATATTTGTTTGTATGCAGAAGCCAAAGTACCGGTAACTATATTTTATCAGTTTGGGGTGATACTTTTTTAAATAATTATTATACTTGCTTTTTCTTATCCCAATTATGCATAATACTTTCTGGAGAAGTTTAAATTCAATTTTTGAGGATTTTATGGTTGAAGTAATTCAAACAGGAAGCCTACTACCTATTTGTTTAGATTTCTATGGATGTTTTTGTCATTTCGTATTAAATTATTCTTTTTAATGCAAATGTGTTTCACATGCCTCAATTTTTGAGCTTATGTCTTTTTTTCCTGCTCTTTCTCTTACCCACTCTCTTTCTCTTATTGTTGATGATATCAATCAAGTATTTTTGGTTGTTACTGTGATTATCATGTTTGTATGTCATTATAATGTTGAAAAGTGTAAAATTTCTTTTCCCTAAATGTTCTCTTTTGTTGTTCATAATTTGCTAAAGCAAAGAATAAACAAGGAGGTGAGAAAGAAAGTATAATTAATTGTGCTTCAAATTAATTACATATTGCTAGGTTACTTTTAATTACCAAGTGAGTTTTTTTAGGTTATAGAACTACTGTGCCATTTTTTATGTGCATTTTTTTATATGCATTTTAGATTATAGAACTATTGTGTCATTTTTTTATGTGCATTTTTTAGATTATAGAACTATTGAACCATTTTTTATGTACATTTTGTTGATTTGATTTTTTTTTTTTGCTTTCAAAATCATTGTTTGTGGTGAAGGTGAGTTCAAATTTAAGAGATTACAATGAGATTTACCATTGCATATGAGATGTTCGGGGTAATGTCTTATTTTTTTTTGCATTTTCTTTGGTAGATGTTGGACTCAGATGTATGTTTGTACTTATGAAAAAGATGATTTCTATCATTTTGCACACATGTGCACATGGAATTTGCGCGACAATGATAACTGATGATTTTTTATTTTTGAAATTAAACCAAATCTTTAGCTTAGGTTCATTGCAAGTGTTAAGTACTAAACCAGTCCAAGAGTCAAACATGTGGACAATTGGATTACTTTGTTATTTGTAAAGACATGGGTTTTATGAACTTCACTTTGCATCTAGACAACTCTGAAAATTTTTATTCTTTTCTCTTTTGAAACTTTTAATTTCACATATTTGACATTTTTTTTATTGGTGTACTGCAATAGCCTGTGGAATTCTGGTGATGATGAATATCATTCTTTTTTCTTTAATTAGTTACTTGTCTTTCTTTGTTCTTTATGTGATGATGAATATCTTTCTTTTTTCTTTAACTAGTTACTTATTTTTCTTTGTTCTTTATATTTCAGCATGTACTGAATGAATCCAAAAGAAATGTCTGCCGAAACACCCTGCAAACCTCACTCTTTCTCTGCCAAACAACAACTTTTTGTGGACAGTTTGCTACGTATATAGCTATCACAAAAAGGTACTATCAAGGTGCTATCAAGTGGATGGAAATAATTTGTGATTGATGATCATATTCAAATCGGAGATCCGTGTTCATTCCTCATGCTTAAACCATTGGTATTTGAAATCACGATTTACTGACCGGTGCAGGCCTGAAATCTAAATCAATTGTTCTATTTAAATGAATTCAAATTTTTGCCATTTTATCTTTTTCATGTATGTCTTATGTATTTTCCTTTTTTTTTTAAATCCTTTCAAACACTTTTACTAGTTATAATTTTGCATTTTCATCTTCTTTTTGCATCGTCATTCATCCTATCTTACCCTTTTCCTCCCTACCCTGCGACAACGTGCAGGTCTCATGCTAGTTAACTATTAAATGCTTAGGCACCTTTCCAGTTAAATTATGTTTTGAAAGATCTGTCCTCTGCATTCATTCATGAAAAGTTTTCTAACAGAGGTCACTTATTTGTAGCTCATATTTCATTATAAGTCAGTACATAAGAATCATAACTGAGTTTGAACGACAAAGTATTGTTTCCTATATAGAAATCTTTGAAAGTAATCTCACAATTACATTACCTACTCGATGTGTTCACTGATTATTGTTATATGTGCCTATCAAATTTTTTGTCTTTTAAGCAATGGTTGGTTTTCTTATATTGTCCTCTCATCTTCCACATATAGTTAGATGATTAGGGATTGCAAAAGGTATTCTTTTATATTTTGTTTCTAGTTTTAAGAATTTCTTTTTCAAGTTTATGATATTCCATGCTTTCGTATTTTAGGAATTACAATCATGATATGAAAACATGAAACTTCAAAGCCTGTAAAAGTCAAAATCATCAAGACCATCACCAGAAGCTTCACAGATTGCTGATTCAAGAGGAACAGTAATTGAAGGATTCCTTTGCCGCTAAAGTGGCTGTTCTTCTTTGATTGTGCATATTGTAGTTGTGCGAGTGAGTGTCAGAGATCAAAAACTATCATTGCTTGCATACACACTTAAGTTGTGTAAGATATTTGACTGGTAGACTGGACAGTATGTTGTCAACAATGCCTTGAGAGTGTTGAGGGTTTTTAACTTTTTATGGCCTCCCTTCAGAGACTTTCTTTTTGAGTTATCTTTACTTTGAAGCTTACATTGTACACTAGAAATGATGTAGGATTTTGGACATTGATTGAAAGGGTCGTCAGATCCTGAGCTAAAAAATACTGAAAGGAGAAATTTCCCTCGTAAAATTACATTGGCTACCATAAATTTTAATTCAAGGATGAGCAGCTCCACTTAGTCATTGCAAGTGGAAGACTAATTGAACTAGTCATAAAAACAATTGAATAGTATAATTTTACGGTAAAGAATCATCCACTTTCAAATTATTAGTATATTTTAAACAGTCGTTTGGTGGAAAATGAAAATGTGTAGTGGAAGCCATGTATAGACTATAGAGTTCTCTCTTTTCTAATATAATAATTAATATCTTCTAACCAAGAAATGAACAAGAAAACACGATTTACTTTTCCATGTCCTCCACAAGACCATGAATTTTTTGTGCAATTTCTAATACATGTGATTTGGCAAAGTTTTTTGTTTCCTAGGTAGCTGTCGCATATTTAACCACAATAACATAATAAGAAATAGGAGAAGGAACTTGCCTCGTCACCTCACAATTTACTTGACTCTTTGAAAGCTTCTTCAATGAACAAACTATGCATCATGACAATTTGGTGAAATCAGGATTTCAATATAGATAACTGGTTGAAACCAACCCCAATTACTACACGGGCTCACAGAGTATAAGTTCTTGAGGTATTTTCTTTTGGATCATACGAGACTAAGCTCTACGCATCATAATCTATTTTTCGCAATATTTATTTGTAGGAACAAGGTTCCTTTGAACATTGAGAAATCTAGGCCATGCCTCGAAACAAGCTTCACCGCATCCATGAAATAGCCGTAGGCAGTCTCCTGAAATCCTCAAAATTGCTAATATATTCACAAGTGTGAATATTTATGTGTAAAATTTACCATTATTAATTCGTTTAGAATTATTGTTTCTACGAAGTAAGAATAGCCTCCTTTAGCTTATTTCAATTTTTTTTGGCCAGTGTGTAAATATTAAAGATTGTATCTTATACAAATTAAAGGAAATAGTACCAAAATAGACACAAATGATTTCAACAAAAAATCTACAACAATTAATCATGAAAATATGAGTCTAAAAACTTCTAAGGACAGAAAAGCCTTCGATTTAAAAGAAAAAAACTGTAGAAATTACTATGGTTCTTTTTGGTCAGTTTTAAATATAAAAACTATTATAAAGAATTTATATAGTTGGGGACAGCCATCTTGACCCACAGGTCAATGGTCATTAACGTCTCCATCCCTTTGGCATAATTTCTTCTTAGTTGTTTCAATGACTTCGAAAATTGAAGGCTTTTCTTTTCAAACCCTAATTTCCGTTTTCATCATATAATTTTCAAAGAACGGGAAATTAATCATTTATAATAACTTAGTCAACAAGTTATAATCACTACCATCAACATCTATGCTTTTTCTTTCTCAAGTCTAAATCTTATAGAGATTCCATGAAATGATCAGTTGTAGTTGTAGCTAAAGACAGTTTAGATGAGACACATGAAATTGTTAATTATTTTTATTAGAAAATTAATTTCGAATTATTTATTACATTAATTACATTCTTAGGATTTGATTATCTTAGGATAATTAGTGTTTTATAAGAAAACTATGCAATCTCATTGTTTTTTTTTTTTCAGTTTTAAGGCTATGTACGTACAAATAAGAGGATACTTGATTTTATGTATAAAATTTCTTTTGTTCTTCTAATTTTGTTGGGTACACATTTTTAAATATTTTTGTCTATTGAACTTGACTAGACGTACATATACTTCTATTCTTTGCGTTTCGTTTGGTTTATGAAACTTTGAAAAAAAATGAAATTACAACTAGTTTTCTTAAAGAATTGAAAAGTCGCCATTTCTTCATCTTTCCGATTAGCTTGAAGTGAGAAGTTTGGAATTCCAAATTTCGGTATGCTTTTTCTTCATGATGTTGTCTCAAATAAAGTCAAGAATTTCATAATTTCTCATCAAAATTTCCTCACTCTGTGCTTTTTTTATGTATTACTCATTCATTATGTCCATCAATCTGTCTCAAGCTACCTAAGAAACTTGCAAAGTTTTTTTTTTCCTTTTAATTAATTTAGAAATACTCTTTGGGTTGAAATTGAGAACTTGTATGCATATTAATGGATTGAATGAAAAATATTAAGTTTCTTGGATCAAGTGTGTGTTTTGTTTAATTTTAAGTTGATATATGACATTAATTTATGTCATCATTTTTGTTTAATATAATTGTTTGAACAATGTTTCAATTCAAAGGATTAATATAATTGTTATTTCTTGAACAGAGTTCGAGTCTTGGAGTCTTTATTGTTAGGAGGGTTTTATCATTTACCACTCACGGCCTGAATAAGATTAATCTCAAACCGTAAAACAGACGTAGATACTTGTACTTAAACAAAAAAAATATATAATTGTTATTTATAGGCTTAATAGCCAAATGTGTCCTCAACGTTTGCTACAAAATGAATTTAAGTCCTCAACTATAGAAATCAGTCCTCAATATTACAAAATAATTGAATTAAGGACATTTTCATTAAATCCTTTAGTTTCTGTTACCCGTACCAGTAATAAAACTTAACGGAAATGTCCTTAATTCAATTATTTTGTAACATTGAGGATTGATTTTCATGCATTTAAACGTTAAGAACTTAATTCCATTTTGTGGCAAACATTAAGGACACATTTGGCTATTAAGCCTTATTTATATTTGTAATTTTAGAAAAAATAAAAAAAATTTAAACTTGGATGGGAGATTGTTTTTTCTTTTCCAATCAGTGGTGTATTCAATTGGGTTATATGTTTCAATTTTAATTATGTAATGACATTCACTTTTTTAGAATATATTATTAAAAAATAGGTCAAATCCAAAATTCATAGATTTACAAATATATAGATAATTATCTCTTGGATTATTATCCTATCCACTGTCAGTGGAGTTTTTTAACTCCACAAGCGGGGTTAGAATGATGACATGTGTCCTTTAAAAATATTAAAAAAATAAAAAATAAATAAAATGAGACACATGTCATCATCCTAACCTCACTTGTAAAGTTAAAAAACTCTATTAACAGTGTATAGGATAATTTTCCTTATCTCTTTTATTCATTAAAAGAAGTTAATTGCACTGACAATAAGGTATTAACTCGTAACTATAAATATTCATTAGAAATTCTCGTTGTCGTCTCATTTGGTTCAAGGACCTTGAAAAAAAGAAGACTATAAGCATATAACTAAGAGGGTATTTGATTTTATGTATGAAATTTCTATTTTCCCTTTTTATTCTTTTAATTTTGTTGGGTTCCCATTTTTTATATATATTTTTGTCTGTTAGACTTGACTCGACATCTATATACCTGTCTTGTTTTTAATCTCATTGCGTTTTATTTGGTTTATAAAACTTTGAAAAGAAAAATAAAATAAAATTCGAATTACAAGTAGTTTTCCAAAAAATTCGAAAGTCACCAATTTTATAAGGCATTCATTTTTTTCTTTCCGATTAGTTTGAAGTAAGAAGTTTGGAATTCCAAATTTACATATGCCTTTTCTTCATGATGTTGTCTCAATTTGTGTTAATAGTCAAAAATTTCATAATTTCTCATCAAAATTTCCACAACCTGTGCCAACTTTTTTATTTCTTACTCCTTCCCAAAGACCATCAATCCGTCTCAACCACCTAAGAAACTTGCAAACTTTTTTTTTTAAATTGATTTAGAAACACTCTTTGGGTTGAAGTTGAGAACTTGTTTACATATTAATGGATTGCATGAAAAATATTAATTTAGTTTCTTTTGGATTAAATGTGTATTTTGTCTAATTTTAAGTTGATTTATCGACATTAATTTTTATACATTTTTGATTTAAATATAATTGGTTGAACAATGTTTCAGTGGATTAATATAATTTTTATTTATACTTGTAATTTCATTAAAAAAAACATCTAAACTTACATTTTCAAGAAGCCATGAGATCTCAGCTGAATTTTAGCACAGCTTTTCATCCGCAAACTGATGGTAGTTCGAGCATACTATTCAGACGCTCGAGGATATGTTGAGAGCTTGTGCTTTGGATTTTAAAGGCTCATGGGACGACCATCTGCCATTGGCTGAGTTTGCATATAATAATAGCTATCATGCAAGCATCGGGATGACACCATATGAGGCTTTAGATGGTAGAAGGTGTCGATCTCCGATTGGGTGGGAAGAAGTGGGTGAGCGTAGGTTATTGACTCCAGATTTAGTCGAGCAAGCCTCTGAGGATGTTAAGATGATTTGTCAAAGACTTAAGACAGCTCAAAGTAGACAAAAGAGTTATGCGGATGCTCGACGGAGACCACTTGAGTTTTGGTTGGAGACTATGTGTTTTTGAAAGTTTCTCCATCCAAAGGGATCATGAGATTTGGCCGACGAGGTAAGCTGAGTCCTCGCTACATTGGACCATTTAAGATCCTAGATCGTGTAGGAGATGTGGCCTATAGGTTGGCACTACCTCCAGAGTTATCGGGAGTACTTAATGTCTTTCATGTGTCGATGTTTCGGAAGTATAATTCGGATCCGTCTCATGTCATTGAATATGAACCCTTAGAGATTCGGGAAGACATGAATTATGTGGAGAAACCGATTCAGATTGTGGATAGAAAAGATAAGGTGCTAAGATCGAAGATGATTTCATTGGTTAAAGTTCTCTGACAATACCATACGATGGAAGAAGCTACATGAGAGCTAGAGAGCTTGATGAAAGAGAAGTACCCGGAATTATTTGAGACTTAGCCCTATTTGAATTTGGAGGATCAAATTCTCTAAGGTGGGGAGAATGTGAAATCCCCAATTTCCTGTAATTTTCCCCTACTTGTATAGTTTTCAAACTTGGATTAATTGGATAAATGTAAATTTTTGATATATGAACGGTGTATGGAACATATGTGGAATTAAAGCAATTGAGGGTCAAAGGTCAAAAGGTCAAGGAGACTTAGTGGCTGAGATGATCATGAATTAAAGAGGCATTAAATGCCATGGCATGACTCATCATCATCTCTACCAGCCAAGGTCGGCAGCACCATTTTCTTCTCCCTCTCGTTCCACTCCATTTCCCTCTAAGTTTCCATTTCATTCACCTTGACAAGCCACCATCTCACGTAACCAAATCGTTAAGCTTCATTAACGAAAAACGATCCTTATCGATAGCCTAAACCATGCCTTTAATATGAAAGGCTGAATCAAAGTGATTAAGGAGATCTAAAATCTTGAATTTTGGTGATTTGTAAAGGTAGGAGAGTTAGATGGTTTTAGTTGATTTTATTGATGGCTTGGAGTTGTATAGAGTTGGTAGAGTATATTTATTAAGGTTTGATTTTTATGGAATATGCAGCTTTGAAGAAGTGAAAAAGGACAAGTGTTGGTGCAACCAAGCTTGTGGATTAATTGCAATCGAGGTAAGGAATTTATGTAACGGACGTAGGGTGACTATGTCCGCATGTTTTTATACGTTTTAAATGTCTTGGGATGAAGTACAAGTTGGTTTTAGTGCAGGAAAAGTGACATTTCGGGTCCTATTCCTAGTACCAATTAGGCTAGGAGCAGCCGACTGCCTAAAGACAACCAAAGCGTAGATTTCTAAAAACAGAGACAAACCGGTCGACTGCTATGTAAGCCAGTCGACTGCCATTTTCCCACAATGTATTCTGTTTCAAACTAGTCGACTGCTATATGGGACAGTCGACTGGTTTTATCAAAAAAGCATTCTGTTTCCAAATCAGCCGACTGCCCAGGGGCCAGTCGACTGCTATGCTTTCAAAAGCATTCTGTTTCGAAAATGGCCGACCGCCCAGGGGGCCAGTCGACTACCTTTTCTCGAGAAACATTCGTTTTCAAAACCGGTCGACTGCCTTATGCATATTTCGAAAGATGAAATATTTGGATTTCAAAAAGGAAAAAGAAATTCAATAAAGCCAAATGTGGTATAGCAGCCGACTGCCCTAAAGACCAGTCGACTGCCTATTTGAAAAGGAGGTTTTGAGAACCTATTTTGAGAAAGGATATTTATATTGCTAAAGGTTATATAAATAATGTTTTGGAGACTATGAACACCTTTAATGTTCATGCACATTATTTGTATTTTAAAGAAGGTATTCGTGTTTGTTCTTGGCTGAGGAGCCCTAGTCCGGCCCTCAAACCCACAGTAAGGCACCTGACTAGTGAGCATTATGGGCTATAGACAATGGCCATACGTCTCTTGCTTGTTTCGGCTTTAGGGAGGATCCCTGGCCCATACGTGGGTACGCCACTTAATTGATATCTCTCAGGATTATCCCTTACGGGATATAGTTGTGGTATCCTTATGAGATTTCTCTCAGGATTATCCCTTACAGGATATAGTTGTGGTATCCTTATGAGATCTCTTATGGATTATTCCTTACGGGATGTATTTGCGGTATCCATTACGAGAATTTCTTGGTGCATGAATCTAATTGGAAGAGATTGTCTCCCACTTATTTGAAAGAATATGAAGTTACTTGTATTTGAAAGTATTTGATTTATTTGATTTTACGAGTAATTGATATTTGAAGAAATTATTGATATACACTTTATAATGGTTTTTACATGACATTATAGAGCCAAGCAGGAAAATTGCATATAGTGATATAGTACGCTCTTTTATATAAGTTTCTTACTGAGCGTAAACTCACTCCTTTACAAACATTTTTCATACAGATTACTTGAAGTAAATCTCGCTCCAGATAAAGGAGCACCTTGTGAGGTTCTTTTGATATACCTTCGAGACACGCTTCCTACTTAGTCCTTGAAGGTATACTTAGTTGGCCGTGTACTACGGCTATTGTACAGTACGATATCACATTTGTGTATATGTGGGGAAAATAGGTTATGTAAATATTTGAGATTTTGATGTATGTGACACATGTTTATATATGAAAATTATATTCATGTGAAAGTGGATATTTTACTTTGGTAATAATGCCTAAAGCATTAAAGAAAAAGGAAGATTGACATTAATAAACTAGTCTATTAATTGGTTATTTGAAGAAAAAGTTAGTTGTTATTTGGTTAATGACGAGGATGTCACAGAACTTGACTAGACATACCTGGGAAAAAAATTGGAGTTAGAGGTAGTTTTTCGAAAGAATTGAAAAGTTGCCAATTTTATAAGACATTGATCTTCATCTTTCCATTTGGCTTGAAGGAAGAAGTTTGGGATTCTAGCTTTCGATATGCTTTGTCTTCGTGATGTTGTCTCAAATTGGGTTAAAAGTCAAAGAATTTAAAAATTTATCATCAAAATTTCCACACCCTGTGCTAAGTTTTTTATGTCTCACTCCTTCCTTATGTCCATCGATCTGTATAAACCACCAAAGAAACTTGCAAAGTTTTCCCCTTTTTTTTTCTTTTAATTATTTTAGAAATTCTCTTTGTCGTCTCATTTGGTTCAAGGACCTTGAAAAAAAAAAAGACTATAAGCATATAACTAAGAGGTTATTTGATTTTATGTATAAAATTTCTATTTTCCCTTTTTATTCTTTTAATTTTGTTGGGTTCCCATTTTTTATATATATTTTTGTCTGTTAGACTTGACTCGACATCTATATACCTGTCTTTTTTTTAATCTCATTGCGTTTTTTTTGGTTTATGAAACTTTGAAAAGAAAAATAAAATAAAATTCGAATTACAAGTAGTTTTCCAAAAAATTCAAAAGTCACCAATTTTATAAGGCATTCATTTTTTTCTTTCCGATTAGTTTGAAGTAAGAAGTTTGGAATTCCAAATTTGCATATGCCTTTTCTTCATGATGTTGTCTCAATTTGTGTTAATAGTCAAACATTTCATAATTTCTCATCAAAATTTCCACAACCTGTGCCAACTTTTTTATGTCTTACTCCTTCCCAAAGACCATCAATCCGTCTCAACCACCTAAGAAACTTGCAAAGTTTTTTTTTTTAAATTGATTTAGAAATACTCTTTGGGTTGAAGTTGAGAACTTGTTTACATATTAATGGATTGCATGAAAAATATTTAGTTTCTTTTGGATTAAATGTGTATTTTGTCTAATTTTAAGTTGATTTATCGACATTAATTTATATACATTTTTGTTTTAATATAATTGGTTGAACAATGTTTCAGTGGATTAATATAATTTTTATTTATACTTGTAATTTCATTAAAGCCAAGGCAAGCACTGGAAAATGACATGCCTGGCGAAAAATACAAGGGCAGTCACAGAGAACAATGGCCAAGGCGTGGACAAAAAGACAAAGTCGGTCACAAAAAGCCTGAAACAAATGAGTCAACAAACCAGGCAAAACACAAACCGCAAGCAAACAAACAACACCCAGTCAATTGACTAAACAGGCGATGAATCCAAAACAGAGGTCGTTCAGGGAAAGGAGCAAACAGCAAATGGTCATCAAAAACCTGCAGAGACAAGAGAAACAACCAACCGCGCCAGAAACCAAAGACAATTAAAACACCTTGTATAAGTCATCAGTTCTGAAAACACCCTGTTTAGCAAGAGTGTCAGCCTCTTCATTGATTTCCCTAGGGTTGTGGGAGATGCTCCAGCTCAGATTCAATTGGATTATATATTTCAGTTTTAATTATGTAAACACCCTATCGTTTTTTTACAAAATATTATTAAAAAAGTTATGTCAAATCCAAAAATTATAGACTTACAAATATATAGATATATTATTATCTCTTTAATTCATAAAAGAAGTTAATTACAATGACGATAAGATATTAACTCATACCTATGATTTGACTAGTAGCCTGGAGAGTATATTGTCAACAATGTTTTGATGGAGTTGAGGGGCTGTTTTCAACTTTTTATGGCCTTCCTTTTAGAAATTCTCTTTGGGTCCCGAGTTAAATAGTTAAAACACACTTATCTTTACTTTGAAGGTTACATTGTACACTACCAATGATGTAGGATTCTGGACATTGATTGAAAGGGTCATCAATTCCTCAACTAAAAAAGATACTGCAAGGAGAAATTTCCCTTGTAAAGTTACATTGTCTACTATAATTTTTAATTCAAAGATGAGCTGCTCCACTTTGAAGTGGTCTTTGCAAGTGGGACACTTAGGAAAATGTAAATGCAAAGAGTCCACTCTTTTCCAATTTAATATCTTGTAAAGTAATGAGCAAGAAAACACAATTTACTTGTCCGTATTGTCCTTCACAAGACCATGAATTTTCTATTCAGTTTCTAATGCTTGTCACTTGGCAAAGTTTTTTGTTTCCTAGGTAGCTGTCGCATATTTAACCACAATAACATAATAAGAAATAGGAGAAGAAACTTGCCTCGTGGATCACCTGACAATTGACTTGACTCTTTGAAAGCTTACATTGTGCGCTATTGAATAATATCATTCTACCGTAAAGAATCATCCACTTTGAAATTACTAGAATACCTTAAACAGAGTAGTTGGGTGGAAAATGGAAATGTGTTTAGTGGAAGCCATGTAAGTGTCCACTCTTTTCCAATTTTATATCTTCAAATTGAGTAATAAGCAAGAAAGCAAAATTTACTTGTCTATGTTGTCCTTCACAAAACCCTGAATTTTTTTGTTAAATTTCTAATACATGTCAATCTAGCTATAACCCGATCAACCCAAGCATCATATGTCATTTAACAAAGTCTTTTGTTTCCACAGTAACATAATAAGAAATGGTAGATTTGCACCCAAAAAAAAAAAGAAATAGTAGATGGAACTTGCCTCTTCACCTCACAATTGACTTGACTCTTTGAAAGCATCTTCAATGAACAAACTATGCATCATAACAAATTGGTGAAATCAGGGTTTCAATGTAGATAATTGGTTGAAACCAACCCCAATTACTACATGGAGTATAAGTTCTTGAGGTCTTTTCTTTTGGTTCATACCAAATTAAGCTCCGCGCATCCTAATCTATTTTTCCCAGTATTTCTGCGTAGGAACAAGGTTCCTCTGCACACTGAGCATTCTAGGCCATGCCTCGAAACAAGCTTTACCGCATCCATGAAATAGGCATTGGCAATTTCATGAAATCCCAAAATTGCTAATATATTCACAAGTGTGAAAATTTATATGTAAAATTTACCATTATTTGCTTAGAATTATTGTTTCTAAGAAGTAAGAACAGCTTCCTTTAGCATATTTCAATTTTTTTTGACTAGTGTACAAATATTAAAGATTCTATCTTATAAAAATTAAAGGAAATAGTACCAAAATAGACACAAATGATTTCCACAAAAAAATCAACAACAATTAATCATCAAAATATGTGTTTCTAAAAACTTAGAAGGACAGAAAAGCTTCGAATTAAAAAAAAAAGAAAAAAAAACTGTAGAAATTACTAAGGCGCTTTTTGAACAATTTTAAATATAAAAACTATTATAAAGAATTTATACATTTGGGGACAGCCGTTTTGACCCCCCAGGTCAATGGCCATTAACATCTCCATCCCTTAAGCATAATTTCTGTCTTATTTGTTTCAATAACCTTTGATAATTAAAGGCTTTTCTATTCAAATCCTAATTTCTGTTTTATTTGTTTCAATAACCTTAAACAAAATAATTGTCTGTTCTTTAATCTTATTACGTTTGATTGGTTTACCAGACTCTGACAAGAAAAACACAAGTTTAGAATTGAAATTACAAGCAATTTTCCAAAGACATTGAAAAGACACCAAATTTACTAGACATTTATTTTCATCATTCCAATTAGGTTGAAGTAAAAAGTTTGAAATTACAAATTTACATATTATTTTTATATAAGTTCAATTTTTCTAGAACTGATAAGCTCCTGCTTCCAAATAAATCGGAAGAGTGGGGCAGGACATTTAAACTGTGAATTTTCTTGGTGGCCCCGAAGGGTTTTAATTATATCATGGGTTTTTTATGACTTGACTTGAGCATTATCTAAGATTATTACTATTATTTGTGAAGTAACAATCCCGCAAAAGACTGAAATGTTTGCACCATGCGAAGACTAAGCATAAAGAAAAAGACTAAGACACCATACCACTATAGTCTCCTGCTATCATTTTCTCTTTTAGTCCAAAGAATCAAAATTTCAAATTAGAAAAATACAGAAAAATGTACAAATCGGATGGCATATAGTGTAATGTGAGGTGCTATAGTCTATAAATAGGGTGTATGGAAATCTGAAACTCCACAATCATCTTTCCTTCTTTTTTGTAGAGAGAAAACATGAATACTCTTGGCATCCTAATTTCACTGTTTTTGCCTACCTTCTTTCTCTTGTCATGCTTCATACCTGTTGTCATCTCTTTTTCTCCATCTGAGGCTACCATCCATAGCCAACGCCTTGATGACCAGAGATCTGCTCTGGTTCGGCTTCAACAAGGTCTTTACGTCTCTCATAATTCTGCTTTCTCTTCCAAAGCAGATCTTTGGGATCTCAAAACAGATTACTGCTCCTGGAAGGGAGTCAAGTGTGATGCTTTTGGTCATGTCATTGGCCTTGATCTTAACTACAAAAACCTTTCAGGAAGCTTTCATTCCATTTTCAATCTCCATCATCTTCGACGCCTTAATCTTGCTGGAAATAATTTCAATACTACTCTGTTTTCGTCTCGGTTTGACAGATTTCCAAATTTGACTCATCTCAACCTTTCAGGCTCATGTTTCCATGGTCAAATTCCAATGGCAATTTCATACTTAACAAGGTTAGTGTCTCTTGATCTATCTTATCAAGGTGATTGTATGTGGAGAAATGATCAGGATGTTGATTCATATGGTGATTCTTATCCCACTCTAAAACTAGAGGAACCAAATTTAAAGACATTGATCAAGAATTTGAGCTCTCTCAAAGAGCTCTGTTTGGATAGTGTAAATATTTCAACTAAAAGTACTAAATGGTGTGAAATCATAAGTTCATCACTTCCAAATTTACGTGTGTTAAGCATGTCAGATTGTGGTTTGACAGGTCCACTTTGTTCTTCCTTCTCCACACTCCATTTTCTTTCCAAACTTAACCTTGATGGAAATCCAATCTCCTATTTGCCTCCCAATTTCATAGAAATTTCCTCCCATCTGGTTTCTCTGAGTCTAGTGTATTGCAATTTGAGTGGGCATTTTCCAACAGAAATTTTCTTACTGTCGAAAATGCAAAGCATTGACATTTCAGAAAATTACCATCTTTCCAGTTAAATGCTTAGGCACCTTTCCAGTTAAATTATGTTTTGAAAGATCTGTCCTCTGCATTCCTTCATGAAAAGTTTTCTAACAGAGATCATTTATTTGTAGCTCATATTTCATTATAAGTCAGTACATAAGAATCATAACAGAGTTTGAAGGACAAAGTATTGTTTCCTATATAGAAATCTTTGAAAGTAGTCTCACAATTAACATTACCTACTCAATGTGTCCACTGATTATTGTTATATGTGCCTATCAAATTTTTTGTCTTTTAAGCAATGGTTGGTTTTCTTATGTTGTCCTCTCATCTTCCACTCATAGTTAGATGATTAGGGATTGCAAAAGGTATTTTGTTATATTTTGTTTCTAATTTTAAGAATTTCTTTTTCAAGTTTATGATATTCCATGCTTTTTGTATTTTAGGAATTGGAAGGTCTGTATTTGGGAACTTCTTCACAGTTTCACACATTTGGGTTTACAGCTGTGAGTATGCTCACAAACAAGCCGACAAGGAACAAAAGCAAAGGCCTGTTAAATGCGATCTTAGGAAACAGCAAAATTTCCCCAAACATAGTCTCAAGCTCCCAAGTACTATAGATCAGAATGTTAACATTCAATTGCGGAGAACATGCTATTATTGGCATATCTTTCTTTCATGAGATCTAATATATATGCCATTTTCCATAGACTGAAAAGTAGCATAGACTTTGGAAATGTCGTCAACAATGCCTTGAAGGTGTTGAGGAATTGTTTTTAACTTTTTATGTCCTCCCTTTAGAGACTTTCTTTTTGAGTTATCTTAACTTTGAAGCTTACATTGTACACCACAAATGATGTAGGATTTTGGACATTGATTGAAAAGGTCGTCAGTTCCTGAGCTAAAAAAAATGCTGAGAGGAGAAATTTCCCTTGTAAAATTACATTGGCTACTATAATTTTTAATTCAAGGATGAGCAGCTCCGCTTAGTCATTGCAAGCGGGAGACTAATTGAACTAATCATAAAAATAATTGAATAATACAATTTTACCGTAAAGAATCATCCACTTTCAAATTATTAGTATATTATAAACAGTCGTTTGGTGGAAAATGGAAATGTGCAATTTTACCGTAAAGAATCATCCACTCTTTTCCAATATAATAATTAATATCTTCTAATCAAGTGATGAACAAGAAAACACGATTTACTTTTCCATGTTGTCCTTCACAAGACCATGAAATTTCTGTGCAATTTCTAATACATGTGATTTGGCAAAGTTTTCTGTTTCTTAGGTAGCTGTCGCATATTTAACCACAATAACATAATAAGAAATAGGAGAAGGAACTTGCCTCGTCACCTCACAATTGACTTCACTCTTTGAAAGCTTCTTCAATGAACAAACTATGCATCATAACAATTTGGTGAAATCAGGGTTTCAATATAGATAACTGGTTGAAACCAATCCCAATTACTACATGGAGTATAACTTCTTGAAGTCTTTTCTTTTGGATCATACCAAACTAAGCTCCGCGCATCATAATCTATTAAAACTTTACCAGTTTTTGTATAACATAATGGATTTTCCCAGAATTCATGTGTAGGAATAAGGTTCCTCTGGACATTGAACAATCTAGTCCATGATGACTTGCTGCCGTCTTTCATCAGCCATGCCTCTAGACAACTTTCACCACATCCATGAAATAGGCATAGGCAATCTCCTGAAATCCCCAAAACAGTTGAATCATCAATCTCCTTGATCAGATCTGGTAGCTGCAGCAGCTGGAATTTCTCTTCTGCCAGGGAAAATGATACAATAACATCAATTATTTCGAGACCATTTCCTACTTTTCCGCCCAGCCAATGCAGGGCTCCATGGAGAAAAATCCCCGGTCCTTCTATTTCTACGCCAGATTCAAGGCCTTCAATCCTTCGCCAAATGTTAGTCTTCAATGTCAGTATTTCAACCACAGTTTCATTAGAAGAATTAGAAGTTCTAGAAGGGCGAGCAACTCTAACAACTTTGTAATCATCGGTTGAGAAGTCATAGCCAACGCCATATGAAAACGTACCCTTTCGATCAAAATCACAAAGTTTTGACAATTCTTTGGTTTCCCTAATAGTTGGATTCCATAAGAGAACGCGTTCATACTCAAAGATTAAGCATACCAATCCATCGCAAGACCCTCCTAACTCTACCCAACCATCCATCAATTCATCAGAGTCAGAAGTCTTCTTAATTGCAGCCGGATACCCAAGTTTCAAAACAAATTTACCGTTATCATCCCCCTCATCATGATCAGGAGAAGCTTCGCAGGCCGCGGACTCAAGATGCTCAGAAACGAGAAGAATTCTCTGGCTACTAAACTTGCTGTTCCTCTGTGAATGGTTGAGCTGTAGTTTAGCGAAATGAGGATCGGATATTAAAGACCGCCATGGCTTGCTTACACACTTGAATCGTAGCAGAGACTTGACTGGCAGCCTGGACAGTATATTGACAATGATGTCTTGCGGGAGTTGAGGTAGGGTTTCCATGGCTTCTTCAGATTAATTTGGTACTCTTAAATGTCTACAAACCATATTGGCTTTGCCCTGAAGATTAATTGTACACCGTCAATATATATTTGTGATTTTGGGTTTTGGTAAAATGTGTTAATTGAGAGGAGAAATTCCTTAGGCCCAAAGAACATGGGCTGCTATTTTTAATTCGATATATATTGAATAACAAAACATTGAAATTCTATTTTGGGCCGAAAATGTGTACTTTTAAAGAAAGAAACATTGGTTTATCTAATTGAACCATGGTTGAGCAGGAATCGGGCATATTGTCCATTTTTTTATAACTTAAAGATTAGTTTCAATATCACCATGGCAATAAAAATTAGTTACGGTATCTTACAAAATAAATGCAGACAAGAAAACATTCAATTTGCTTACTCCAAAATCTATTTGA
Source organism: Heritiera littoralis (assembly GCA_031772115.1). Classification (NCBI taxonomy): domain Eukaryota; kingdom Viridiplantae; phylum Streptophyta; class Magnoliopsida; order Malvales; family Malvaceae; genus Heritiera; species Heritiera littoralis. The sequence goes on from JAPDPK010000058.1 coordinate 1,451,544, forward strand.
ATCATTCTCATAGCTCTATCAATGAAGTGATGATAAAGCAAGTAGTGGGCATGAGTGGCTTCCCTCTGGAAAATCAACTTTTATGATGTTTGCTTGAAACCCTATCAATTGTTTTCAACTCTGGTAAGGTCTTCATCCTTTGGGAAGGTACCTTCAGAGACATAGGCTGTAAGATCAGAGACAATTAAAGCCAAAGGAATCTGAATTTGGTGTTGTCTAAAGCATAGAAACCATTCCTTGGAGGAAGCAGGGGATTTGGAGCTATGGAAGTGATGATTTTGCACTTGGTGGAAGAGTTCAAAGTTTCTGCACTAACAAAAGAAGTTACTAAATAACCATCCTGGTTTATAGCATTATCAGCATCAACTTATTAGCATATCAATTTCTAACTTATTTCATTTTGCATTCTACAATAACTTATTTATTATACATTTATGGACAGCCCTGATGCTTAACTTCATCTCTTCCTAACTGTAACCATTAAACCATGCTTCATGTGAAGAATGGTGCTAAGCTCTGGAGTTACTATATGGTTTTCCACCACTTTGACATGGTAATTTTGGATGATGGCTAATGCAGTGGCCTTCATTACATTAAAAGCAATCTCCTTCCCGACACACACCCTAGGCCCTGTGTTGAATATGAAGAACTTATGAGGTGGCTCATGTTTGATCTCTCCATCTGATGTGATCCATCTCTCTGGCTTGAATTCATGGCAATCCTCTCCCCAGAGAGATTTCATTCTTCCCATTGCATATGATGAGATTATAACCATTGTTTTCCTATTGGTCTGATGGCCAAAAGGAAGGGTGTCCTCGTGAAGAGGAGTTCTTCCCATGAAAGGAACTCGGGGGAACAGTCTTAGGGTTTCACAAAATGTTGCATGGAGATAAACCATTCTACTCAACGCTTCAGCATCAAGTGTTGGCACTTGGCAGTTTCCTTGTTGGGTTTTCTTGCGAAAACTTTTCCATTTGTTCTTTGATTTTTGTTTCAACCGCTAGATGATTTGACAGAAGCCAGAAGAACCAAGTAAGGACTGTACTGGTAGTGTCATGAGTGGCAAACATGATACCTAAGACGTTGTCTCAGATTACTTTGTAAGAGATTGACAGAGGTTCAACGAGCTTGTGTCCAAGCATCTGAAGCTTTAATGCATTGAAATTCATGTCCTCCTCTGCTACTCTATGGCTTAAGTCTCTTTGCTTTAGTGATATGTATTCGGAGAACGAGCGATCTAGAGTTATCCAAGCTTCCTTTAGTTTCTTCTCCTTCCCAATCCCAAGCCATTTTTGTAATCTCCAAACACTTTCTTGGAAGAAGATGCCGAGCAAATATAGCTTCAAACGCATCAGATATGGCCTCTGAGAGTAGACTATCATGGGAATCGACAGCAAAAGAACTAGGATCATAGCCTCTAGCCATTCTGCATGCAATGTAAAATACGTACCGGCTCAGCAGATGTTGCAAATCAACTAGAATCTCTTGTCTGGAGACACTTTCAAGACTTGGGATCAACTCTTTCTGCATGCTGCCATGAAAAATACTTGGCAGAAGTTGCTGGAATCTCTGATGACTTAGAAGCCTCGAATGAAAACCCTGTGATTCTTCCATTCCTCGAAGTCGGCATTGAAAAGCGTTCTCCAAAAATATCAAACCGTTTTCACCACTCCATTCCTTTCGGATAAGCCATGAAATTTGCGCTCATGATTTGATGCACGTTGGCAGGATTGCTGGTGAGCAAAATATCCATATTGGCAAGCCAAGGGCCTTTAAGTAGAAATGTGCCCCCCTTGCTTTCAAGAACCTCGGTACTCTTGTCAAGAAGCCTGTGCAGGTTGCTAACAACCGCTGGCAACATCCCAATTACAGGCCAATTCCATGGAAGAATGCTGTTTTTGCTGGAATAAACAAGAACAACAATAAGCAAAACGGATGGTAAGATCAGAGATTGAATATAAGATAATATTGACAGCATGATTGTGAATATGGCTGTCTCAACTCAATACTCAATCTCTTGAGGCTGCGGACACAAACTCACACAAATATATATATATATATATATGAATTAATACAATTAATAGCGGTGCCTGCCACCCGGTGAAGCCACGTTTTCGCTTTCAAAAATGGTGCATTTCTCGACATCTGGTGAAGTCACGTTTCCCCATTTAAAGTTGATGCCTTTCTCGGCACTTGGTGAAGCCACGTTTACCCCCTTCAAAAATTGTTGCATTTCTGGTAAACACTTTGCTTTGTTTTTCTTTGACTTGCTTTGTCTTTGCACCACGTCACTACTTTCTCTTCATCTTTCTACGTCAATGCTCTCTTTGGCCGCGTTCATGTATTCGCATACCGCTTTATTGGCCGAGTTCATGCCTTCGCAAGCTGCCACGTAGCCGGCTTTGCTGCATGGTTTCTGGCCTTTGCATGCTTTCATGGTTTTACCCTTCTCTTTTGTTTTTGGTGCCGTCGGTTTGTGACGGAAAATAGTTTTTTGTTTTGTCTTACATTGTAATTTTATTAGGCATTTCGGTGAAGCTACGTTTGCTGCGACCCGCTGATTATATTTTCACTGCCTTTTCTGCCTGTGGTTTTTGATGCGCTTTGCCCCTGACTATCATGTTTTCCTTTGGTTTATCGATGAACAAAAAGATAAATTCGGTAAGGGATGTCCATTCTTTGCAGGTTTTACTGTTCTTTGCATTTTCTTCTGTCAGCCTGCTTCCACACTTCCGCTTCCCGCATTTTCCTCTCCTCTTGGTGCCACGTTGCAAGCTCTGTCTTCAGTTTCTGATTTTTTACTGTTTTGTTTCGCTTCCGAATGCTTTTTTTTGGTCCCGTAGAAAATGATTCACTCCAAAATGTACTTTTGTTACCGTCATTCTTCTCCTCTTCATTCCTAATTGTGACTGAAATGTACTTTACTCCCTTCCCGATGTCAGTCTCCTTGCTCCAAAAATATGTCCTTCACAAGACCATGAATTTTCTGTTCAATTTCTAATAAATGTCATTTGGCAAAGTTTTTTGTTTCCTAGTTAGCTCTTGCATAGTTAACCACAATAATATAATAGAAAATAGGAAGGAGCTTGCCTCATTACCTTACAATTTACTTTACTCTTTGAAAGCTTCTTCAATGAGCAAACTATGCATCATGACAATTTGGTGAAATCAGGATTCAATATAGATAGATAACTGGTTGAAACCAACCCCAATTACTACATGGGCTCAAGGAGTATAAGTTCTTGAGGTATTTTCTTTTGGGTCATACCAGACGTAGCTCTACGGATCATAACTTATTTTTCGTAATATTTATTTGTAGGAACAAGGTTCCTTTGGACATTGAGAAATCTAGGCCATGCCTCGAAACAAGCTTCACCGCATCCATGAAATAGCCGTAAGCAGTCTCCTGAAATCCCCAAATTTGCTAATATATTCACAAGTGTGAATATTTATGTGTAAATTTACCATTATTCGTTTAGAATTATTGTTTCTACGAAGTAAGAATAGCCTCCTTTAGCTTATTTCAATTTTTTTTGGCCAGTGTGTAAATATTAAAGATTGTATCTTATACAAATTAAAGGAAATAGTACCAAAATAGACACAAATGATTTCAACAAAAAACTACAACAATTAATCATCAAAATATGAGTCTAAAAACTTCTAAGGACAGAAAAGCCTTCGATTTAAAAGAAAAAAACTGTAGAAATTACGATGGTTCTTTTTGGTCAGTTTTAAATATAAAAACTATCATAAAGAATTTATATAGTTTTTTTTTTTGGTAATAAGGAATTTATATAGTTGGGGACAGCCATCTTGACCCACAGGTCAATGGTCATTAACGTCTCCATCCCCTTGGCATAATTTCTTCTTAGTTGTTTCAAGGACTTCGAAAATTGAATGCTTTTCTTTTCAAATCCTAATTTCCGTTTTCATCATATAATTTTCAAAGAACGGGAAATTAATCATTTATAATAACTTAGTCAACAAGTTATAATCACTACCATCAACATCTATGCTTTTTCTTTCTCAAGTCTAAATCTTATAGAGATTCCATGAAATGATCAGTTGTAGTTGTAGCTAAAGACAGTTTAGATGAGACATATGAAATTGTTAATTATTTTTATTAGAAAATTAATTTCGAATTATTTATTACATTAATTACATTCTTAGGATTTGATTATCTTAGGATAATTAGTGTTTTATAAGAAAACTATGCAATCTCATTGTTATTTTTCTTTGGTTCAGTTTTAAGGCTATTTACGTACAAATAAGAGGATACTTGATTTTATGTATAAAATTTCTTTTGTTCTTCTAATTTTGTTGGGTACACATTTTTAAATATTTTTGTCTATTGAACTTGACTAGACGTACATATACTTCTATTCTTTGCGTTTCGTTTGGTTTATGAAACTTTGAAAAAAAAATGATATCACAACTAGTTTTCTTAAAGAATTGAAAAGTCGCCATTTCTTCATCTTTCCAATGAGCTTGAAGTGAGAAGTTTGGAATTCCAAATTTCGATATGCTTTTTCTTCATGATGTTGTCTCAAATAAAGTCAAGAATTTCATAATTTCTCATCAAAATTTCCACACACTCTGTGCAAACTTTTTTTTATGTATTACTCATTCATTATGTCCATCAATCTGTCTCAAGCTACCTAAGAAACTTGCAAAGTTTTTTTTCCCTTTTAATTAATTTAGAAATACTCTTTGGGTTGAAATTGAGAACTTGTATGCATATTAATGGATTGAATGAAAAATATTAAGTTTCTTGGATCAGGTGTGTGTTTTGTTTAATTTTAAGTTGATTTATCACATTAATTTATGTCAGCATTTTTGTTTAATATAATTGTTTGAACAAAGTTTCAATTCAAAGGATTAATATAATTGTTATTTCTTGAATAGGGTTTGAGTCTTGGAGTCTTTACTGTTAAGAGGATTTTATCGTTTACTACTCACAGTCTGAATAAAATTAATCTAATACCATAAAATGGATGAAGATACTTGTACTTAAACAAAAAAAAATTGTTATTTATATTTGTAATTTTAGAAAAATAAAAAATCTAAACTTTGATGGGAGATTGTTTTTTTTTTTTCTGATCAGTGGTGTATTCAATTGGATTTATAATTCAATTTTAATTATGTAATGACACTCACTTTTTTAGAATATATTATTAAAAAATATGTCAAACCAAAATTCTTAGATTTACAAATATATAGATAATTATCTCTTTAATTCATTAAAAGAAGTTAATTGCACTGACAATAAGATATTAACTCATAACTATAATTAATTTTTCATAAAAATTTTTTTGTTAAGTTGGATTTTTAGGTTTTTATTTTTTCTAGCAAAAGGCAAATGATGTGTTTGGACATACAACTGAAGCTTCTCATAATCCGTATCCATCGAGCACGCTGCTTTGGGTAGTGCATCCACACAAAAATTTGCTTCTCGCAAGCACATGTTGAATGCTGCACTTCCATGGCTTCTCTATCAAATCTCTGATATCACTAATGAGACAACCAGCAGAATTGATCAACTTAATTACCACCCTTGCATCAAGTTCACAGATGACTTTAGGTGTAAAATTGCTAATATATTCACAAGTGTGAAAATTTGTTTAAAATTTACCATTATTTGTTTAGAATTATTGTTTCTAAGAAGTAAGAACAGCCTCCTTTAGCATATTTCAAAATTTTTTGGCTAGTGTATAAATATTAAAGATTCTATCTTATTCAAATTAAAGGAAATAGTACCAAAAAAGACACCAATGATTTCTACAAAAAATCTACATGAATTAATCATCAAAATATGAGTGTCTAAAAACTTAGAAAAACAGACAAGCCTTCGATTAAAAAAAAAGGGTAGAGCTAAGTCTCTTTTCGGTCAATTTTAAATATTAAAACTATTATAAAGAATTTATACAGTTGGGGACAGCCATCTTGACCCCCAGGTTTTGGTTGCTAAAAGAATATTATGCAGCAGTGTTTTGTGGTTTGTAGAAATTGTGAAGGCAGTTGTAATAGTGAATGATAAAGTCATTGGTCCATTATGCCATAATTTAATTTTGACGAAAAATAATCAAAAGAACATAAGTTTTTTTTCTCTGTCGTCTCATTTGGTTCAAGGACTTAGAGAAAAAAAAAGGCAATTTTCAAATCCTCAAGTCTTTCTTCCTCACATTCTTTTCAAATAGTTGGAAATTTACTTGTATGTAATAACTTGGTCAACAAGTTAATTAATTACTACGATCAACATCTATGCTTTTTTCAGTTTATTTTCTTAAGTCTAAATCTTATATAGATAAGATTCGCTAAAATGATCATTTGTGGTCGTGGATAAAAACACTTCAAACGAGACACATGAAAGAAATTAAATTAATTATTATTTTTATTAGAAAATAAATTCTAATTAATTTAATATGATTAATTAATACATTCTTAGGATTTAATTATCTTAAGATATCTATTAAAAAAATATCTTAAGATATTTAGGATTTTGTAAGAAAATTAGGTAATCTCTCTTTTTTTTTTCCTTTTTTTGGTCAAAAGATTTGTTCAGTTTTAAGACTATATACACACAAATAAGATGGTATTTGGTTTTATGCACAATATTTCTATTGTTCTTTTTTGTTCCTTTAATTCTGTTGGGGTCCATATATATAACTATTTACTTATAAATTTTTGCCTATTAGACTTGACTAGACATGTATATACTAGTCTATTATATATCTTTTTTTTTTTTGAATAAACTAGTCTATCATATATTTAATCTCATTGCGTTTCATTTGGTTAATGAAACATAAAAGAAAAAAAAATAGAATTGGAATTACAAAGTTATCCTAAAGAATTGAAAAGTCCAATTTTGTAAGGCATTCATCCTCATCAGTCCAATTAGTTCGATGTAAGAAGTTTAAATTCCAAATTTATAGATATGCTTTTTCTTTGTGAAGTTTGTCTTAAAAACTAGTTTAGATAGACAGTTCGATTAGTTCCTGTAAGATTAAAAGGAGTAAAATTACTATTAAATATATTGCTTTTTAATAAAATAATAAAAAAATATAAAATGAAAGACAAAATGTTAATTTATGCTTCAAACTAAGCCTAATAGTCAAGAATTTCATAAATTCTCATCAAAATTTCCACACACTGCGCCAACCTTTTTACGTCTTACTCCTTCCTTATGTCCATCAATCCGTCTCAACTACCTAAGAAACTTGTAAAGGATTTTTTTAAATTAATTTAGAAATACTATTTGGGTTGAAGTTGAGAACTTGTACACATATTAATGGACTGATTGAAAAAAAATATTAATTTAGTTTCTTTGATTAAGTGTGTCTAATTTTTAGTTGATTTATGACATTAATTTATATTTTCGTTTTTGTTTTAAATAATTGGTTGACAATGTTTCAACGGATTAATATAATTTTTTTATTTATACATGTAATTTCATAAAAAAAGAATCTAAACATGAATTGCAGATTGTCTTTTCTCTTCTGGTCAGTGGTCTATTCAATTCGATTATATATTTCAATTATAATTATGTACGTTGACACCTAATTTTGTCTCAATTTTTTATTATTATATATATATGTTTTTGTATTTTTTATTTGGTTTGTTTTTGTTTATATTATTTTTATTATTATCTGATATTATTATTATATTATTACTATTATTATTATTATTGTTTTTATTTTTATTTTATTTTTATTTTTATTTTGTTTTTGTCTGTCACCTATTTGCCGCCAGTCTCCAAGACTATCCATCAAACCCATTATCACATTAAATGCTTCAGATTTTTCCAGATTTACCGGGCAGACCCGTTGTCTCAGCCGCCGGCGATCCAGTCCTTCCCCCTAGGTCTCGGCTGCCACCCAGATTCATCTTCCCAAGCAAACCATCCCATCTCTGACTAATACCTTGATAACTGGAAGACAATGACAAAAACCTAAGGATCAACCCTGAGACCTCAGACAAAATGGGTTTCCTAAATCTGTTAAAAGGAGCCGGACAGAAGGATTTCAGGAGGTTTTTGTTTATCTGGCTTGGAGACTTTTCAGAACCGAGAAATACTAAACCTACCCACAGAAACCCTAAGCCGCCACCACCAAAACCGACCACCCCAAACACCATTCATCACCATATACCTTCACCAAACCCGCCAAACATCACCACCATCATCATCGAGACCAAACACCATCACAGAAACCCAAAAAAAAAGGGGACCCGAGACCTTAAGATTTCAGATCTGGAAACCCTAGATCTAAAATCTAGATCTTAAACTTGCAAGAAAAGCAAAGAAGACAAACAACCACAACCAAATCCAACCAGATAAAAACAAACACAAAAAAAAACAAACAGAGGAAGGAGGCTTTCAGAGAGGGCTAGATCCGTAGGGTTAGGGTTATTTTTGGGTGTAACGGAGGCCAGATCCGGTAAGAGGAAGGTTAGACGAGTGTTTTTAGGTTTACGGGAAGGTTTCCGGTGACCGGCGCATGGCGACGCACGGCGACCGGCACGGCGGAAATCATCTGCCAAGGCTGAGGGGGTTGAGAGGATTTTTTTTTGGGTTCGGAATTTTTTTTTGGGAAAGCCGGCTAAAATGAGGGATAAAAAAAAAGAGGGCTTTATAGGAAGCAAAATGGTGCGTTTTGGAGACGACCCGCGTGCTGACCCGCGCGTCGACCTGACCCGAATCCGAGATCCGGGCGACCCGGTTCCACATTATCCTCGCAACCCGCATGCCACGCTGACCCGGTTCCCGACCCGGTTCCTGACCCGCACGCGACCCGCTCCGTTGGCAGGCTTGGGCCCTGCTGTTTGGGCTCGATTTTGGGCCCGTTTAGAAGGTTTTTTGGGCTTTCAAGTCCAACCCATTTGGTATATATTTTATTTATTTATTTATTTAGTGTTTATTTAATTATTTATTCTGTTAAATATTTTGTGTATTTTAATATATTTGCATAACACAAAAATAAATATTTATTTATAAAATTCTTAAAGATTTAATGACCTTAAGTTTAATTTTGGAATTAATCTTAATAATAAATATATAGTTTTAAGATATACATATAAATAAATAAATAAAATATATATAGTTTAAATGTATATATATAAATATATAAAGTACATAAAATAAATAAAAAATATAAGTACATAAAATAGGAATATAAAATACACATAAACACATAATTTTTATATAATAAATATTTTATTAAACAGTTTACTATAAAAGAATATTTTAGGAAGCTAATGAATAAAAATAAATAAATAAAGAATAAAATAAAATAAAGTAAGCATAGAATTATTCCGATGATGAGATATCGTAGAAGTCACAGGTAGTGATTCTTCGAATATCTCTAGGTGAGAGGAATTTATCAAATGTTGCCAAAAGTATTGGGATATTCGATTTAATTTCTTAATATTCAAATTCGTGGTTATTTTAAAAATATATAATAATATATTTTGTAATAAGGGATATTTAGAAAAATACTAATTAAATGAAAATTAATAAACACAAAAGAGGTAATGGAGATAGGTGGGAGAAATTAATAAAAAAGGGGATTTTAGAGATATATGAATACAAAATAATTAAACCAATAAAAATTAATAATAATAAAGTTTCAAAAGGGATTAAATTAACCAAATAAATGGTAATAGGATTTTAATAAAAGATGACAACAGAAGGGATTAAATTAATAAATCTAAAGTCACAAGTAGTGATGCAAACTTTTTTTTATGTATTACTCTTTCATTATGTCCATCAATCTGTCTCAAGCTACCGAAGAAACTTGCAAAGTTTTTTTTCCCTTTTAATTAATTTAGAAATACTCTTTGGGTTGAAATTGAGAACTTGTATGCATATTAATGGATTGAATGAAAAATATTAAGTTTCTTGGATCAGGTGTGTGTTTTGTTTAATTTTAAGTTGATTTATCACATTAATTTATGTCATCATTTTTGTTTAATATAATTGTTTGAACAATGTTTCAATTCAAAGGATTAATATAATTGTTATTTCTTGAATAGGGTTTGAGTCCTGGAGTCTTTACTGTTAAGAGGATTTTATCGTTTACTACCCATAGCCTAAATAAAATTAATCTCATATCATAAAACGGATGAAGATATTAGTACTTAAACAAAAAAAATTGTTATTTATATTTATAATTTTAGAAAAATAAAAAATCTAAACTTCGATGGGAGTTTGTTTTTTTTTTTTTCTGATCAGTGGTGTATTCAATTGGATTATATAATTCAATTTTAATTATATAATGACACTCATTTTTTTAGAATATATTATTAAAAAATATGTCAAACCAAAATTCTTAGTTTTACAAATATATAGATAATTATCTCTTTAATTCATTAAAAGAAGTTAATTGCACTGACAATAAGATATTAACTCATAACTATAATTAATTTTTCATAAAATTTTTTTAGTTAAGTTGGATTTTTTCGTTGTTATTTTTTCTAAGCAAAAGGCAAATGATGTATTTGGACATACAACTGAAGCTTCTCATAATCCGTATCCATCGAGCACGCTGCTTTGGGTAGTGCATCCACACAAAAATTTGCTTCTCGCAAGCACGTGTTGAATGCTGCACTTCCATGGCTTCTCTATCAAATTTCTGATATCACTAATGAGACAACCAGCAGAATTAATCAACTTAATTACCACCCTTGCATCAAGTTCACAGATGACTTTAGGTGTAAAATTTCTAATATATTCACAAGTGTGAAATTTTGTGTAAAATTTACCATTATTTATTTAGAATTATTGTTTCTAAGAAGTAAGAACAGCCTCCTTTAGCATATTTCAAAATTTTAGGTTTTATAAAAACAATAAAGCTTCTTATGAAATGAACATCTTTTTTCTTCATCTATATTTTGTTATGCCACAATCAAGTTTATGCATGAAAAGCTTGATTATATCTATTGAAATGGAGTAACTTCATCCTTGTAGTTTTCAAGCCATGGTTTGGGAAGATACTAGGGCTTGCCCTATCGGCTGCAGTTTGTTATTAATTCCACTCAACTCTGTAAAGGCTTATTCCACTTATCTGTTGCTCATGAGTTCTGAAATTGCTGCTTCTGCTGCATCTTATGTGCAATCATAGGTAAATGACCTTTTCCCCATCAGTTTCAAGTCATTGCATGAGATTGTTTAAAATCACCCAAATGTATGACAAAAATTTGTAGCAGGTATCTAAAATCAATAATGGCTTCTCAGTGTAGAGCATCAACAAGTATAGACTGCATTGAGCAAAGAAATGAAAGGGGCAGCAAAGGGCCTTTTGCTGATAATTTATTGATATGATCTATACAAAGTTGCTTTGATATAGCAGCAAATGCATAATTCTTAAATCATTGTATAGAATAGCAAATGCAACGTATGAAGTTGATTATTTAGTTTCTAGTCTTGGTTATGGGTAGGAATAATGTTTAACACAGATACGTTGTTTTAAATCTTCTATGTTCAAAATGATTGTCAATCTTAATCAAATGACCATTCTGAACATATTTATCTGTTGTTTCTGGCAAAGGTAAATAGATGCTTGTTTGTGATGGAATCCTTCCCTGGATTTGATTTATATGTGATATTTTTTAATGATCACTTTATTGATCAAAATGATAACTTTTGAAACTGAATGTCGAAGGGTTTTGAATGAATTTTATCTTTTTTTTAATATATCTCTTTAAAAATTTCATTTAAGAATTAATTAATTAAAAAATTATATTTGATGCGTCAATGTACTGCTCCAACTTTCCCCCAAATTTTTAGGAAGCGTACTGCTTAGGTTGCTCTATGCCACCGCAGGCCACCTACGTTGCTTGCCCGTGGGCCGTGGTATCTGACGGGACATTGGCCTCCCTCCCGCTACGGCTCGCTGTACGTTCCTTTAGCTATAGGCGTGCTGTGCCATCGCCCAACCAGTACAGTACGGCCATTTTGATCCTTTTCTCTTATTTTATAAAAATAGAAATGGGTTTTTGATAGGAATTGTCGGTGTTACGTTGAAGAATAGATCAGATATGTGATTTTTTTTCCAAGTTGAATGAATGAAATTGAATGTTTTAAAAGGGTTTTTAACTCATTGAGAATCTACAGTTATTTTCCTATTTATACAGTTTATTGGGATATGAAGGACTGGAAGTTGTTAATCCAAAAAGAGGGACTGAAGATGCCGATGAGGAGGCAAAGAGAGGAAGATGGAAACAGGAGGTAATGTTTAATTTTCTGCATGTTCGCTGGCTGCTGCAAAAATGACCGAAAGGAAAGGGGAGGGGGGTTAAGTTTTTGCTGTTAATGAGACTCCTGATGATATTGCTGCCTTATTTCTTATTATAGCCTTTTACAGTAACTCACTAAGCTTGAATAAAGCAGTTACTTTTGTGATTTCTGCTTCAGATAAAAAAACTTCTGCTTTCTATCAAAAAGAGAGACATGATACTTTCATGCATGATGAAAAGATTAAAATCTCAGAGTCACAATGAAGGGATAGTAAGCAAGTCTCTGCAAAGGGGTTAGTTAGCTTACCTGTAGATATGATAGCAGGCACTTTAACTGAGTTTAAATTATGATCATTGAACTATGTTGTTGTGTTGAATACTTCATTTGAGCTAGTATTCCCTAATATATACTAAAATACTGTTTAAACTTTTCATTTGCTGCACTATGGAAAGAAGTGATGATTATTATACAAGAATTGCAATCATATTAACTCTTAAATGCTTAGGCACCTTTCCAGTTAAATTGTGTTTTGAAAGATCTGTCCTCTGCATTCATTCATGAAAAGTTTTCTAACAGAGATCATTTAGTTGTAGCTTATATTTCATTATAAGTCAGTACTTAAGAATCATAACAGAGTTTGAATGACAAAGTATTGTTTCCTAAATAGAAATCTTTGAAAGTAGTCTCACAATTAGATTACCTACTCAATGTGTTCACTGATTATTGTTATATGTGCCTATCAAATTTTTTGTCTTATAAGCGATGGTTGGTTTTCTTATATTGTCCTCTCGTCTTCCACTTATAGTTAGATGATTAGGGATTGCAAAAGGTATTCTGTTATATTTTGTTTCTAATATTAAGAATTTCTTTTTCAAGTTTATGATATTCCATGCTTTTGTATTTTAGGAATTGGAAGGTCAGTATTTGGGAACGTCTTCACAGTTTTACACATTTGGGTTTATAGCTGCTGATTATGCTCGCAAACAAGCCGATAAGGAACAAAAGCAAAGGCTTGTCAAATGCAATCTTGGGAAACTGCAAAATTTCCCCAAAGGTAGTCTCAAGCTCCAAGGACTATAGATCGGAATGTTAACATTCAACTGCAGAGAATGTGCTCTTATTGGCATATCTTTCTTTCATGAGATCTAATATATATGCCATTTTTCATATATTGAAAAGTAGCATAGACTTTGGAAATAGTATTGGGGGAAGTGGTTTCTTACTTGGAGGGGAAACGGTATCTACAACAATAAAAAGAAAAAAAAACTGCAGCAATGCACAGGCCAACAATTAAATGTCTATATATTTTGTAACAACTTAAGACAGAGTCCATTGAAAATAAACAACACAAGGCCCAGCTCCCTTCCTTAAATCCAGGTCCTAGAATAATAATGGTAAAATATAAAAAAGAAATTAAAAATCTGCTAGCTAACATAACCAAGTCAAGATATGTTTTGCTTTTTTGTTTTTTTCCAACATCATCATGGTATGAAGGACTCATTGAGAATCTACAGTTATTTTCCTGTTTATACAGTTTATTGGGATATGAAGGACTGGAAGTTGTTAATCCAAAACGTGGGACTGAAGATGCCGATGAGGAGGCAAAGAGAGGAAGATGGAAACAGGAGGTCATGTTTAATTTTTCGCATGTTCGCTGGTTGCTGCAAATATAACTGAAAGGGGAGGGGTAAGTTTTTGCTGTTAATGAGACTCTTGATGATATTGCTGCCTTATTTCTTATTATAGCCTTTTACGGTAACTCACTAAACTTGAATAAAGTAGTTACTTTTGTGATTTCTGCTTCAGATAAAAAAACTTCTGCTTTCTGTCAAAAAGAGAGACATGGTACTTTCATGCATGATGAAAAGATTAAAATCTCAGAGTCACAATGAAGGGATAGTGAGCAAGTCTCTCCAAAGGGGTTAGTTAGCTTACCTGTAGATATGATAGCAATTAGCAAGCACTTTAACCGAGTTTAAATTATGATCATTGAACTCTGTTGTTGTGTTGAATACTTTATTTGAGTTAAAGTTGAATTTTTTTTCCCAATGTTCTATTCATCATCATAATCATTATTATTATTATTTGAGGAACTGATAGGTATTTCCAAGGAAAATTTTGCTAATAATCATTATGATATGTTTCTAGATAAGTTGGTCAAAATATGGTGTAATTATTTATGCGTGATGTGTGTGTCTATATATATATATATATATATATATATATATATATATATATATATATATATATATATATATATATATATGTTCAATGTAAGAAGCTTGGGTCTAACCAAGAAATATGGCAGATTTTTTTTTTTTTGGTGGCTGAAGGTTGAAAATGACTATTTTGCTTTGACATTTTTCTAGTCAAAATTTGGAATTTTGAAAAAATTGCAATTCTGTTGCCTGCACTTCTAGGATCTTGGTTTAGAACTGTTTTAAAATTTCTTGATGCCTTTTCCAGAATCTGAAAATTCCCAATTCCATCTGATCAAAGTTTAGACCTTCAAGATCTTGAAGTTTAGTATTGCAAATGTGTTGTCCAATTATTTTGTAACACTATACATGCTGAATCTTAATTTGTGATTGTTCTTTGTTTTCCTCTGAAGAATTTATATGCCTATATTGGTCTTATGATTGCATGTCCGGAGTTGCACAATTTCCTTATCATCTGCATGTGCCTGAGATTTGATTAGTTCTTTCTTTAAAGTTTAGTGTCTTAATATAATTTCATAGCTCTGACATGTTTTCATGGTTACTAATATTCCCTAATATATACTAAAATACTGTTTAAACCTTTCATTTGCTGCAATATGGAAAGAAGTGATGATTATTATACAAAAATTGCAATTATATCAATTATATAAAAGTTGTAGATCTACGCAGCTACACCTCAGCCACGTATTTTTGTATCATTTTGACATTGTTTATCCTACGTTGGATACCTGTTCTTTGTCCTTTTTTGGGTATAACTATAATTTCAACAGAATATTTTGCTCTCACCTAAAATTGGGCGCTTGTGGCTGCAGCCTTCTTTCTGAATCTTCCACTTTCAGATTCACTTTCCCTTTCACTCTTCTTGCTATCGTTGCTTTGTTTTTCAAAACCCTTTGTTCATTCCGCCGGATTTCATGTCTGTCTCCTGTGAGTTATAACTCTGTCAAATTTATAATGCCATTTGTACTCTTTTTCTTGCCAACAATGCATGCTCTTGTGACTACTTCCGTTTTGTTTCTTTGTTTGAGATTCGGTTTGGGTTTTACTTTGGTCTTTGCTGTGGCTTCCAATGGTGGAACAAACTGGTGTTTCAGGTGCCGAAAATCCAAGCTTAAGAGGCCAAAAGAGGAGATAGGAAGAGAGATAAACGTTTCTTTTCTGTATCCACTTTTTCGGTAAAGTATTTTATGAAGGAGGAAGCATGGTGTTGGACCAATAAATAGCAAGAGGAGTGGGAGACTCTTCTCTAGTAGTCCAACGCCAACTTCATCACCAGCTTAAACAGTGTCATTCAGTAGCTGGAAGCCAATCTAGAACTCGATCCCTCCCATAAAGCTGGCTTCATTAGGGACCGGATCAACCTCCTCCTCTGCTCTCCCCAATCCCAGATGTCACGAAAGCTAAAGACTTTTCCAAAAATGTCGCCATCTTTGCCACCTCAAAAGTGCCTAGAGAAAGGTTTGCCCCTTTTTTCTCCTATTTTTTTGCTGGAATTTATCGGTTTAGCCCTTTTTTCTTTTTGGCTCTTGGAGAGGGTTGTGTATGATATAAAGCTGAATCTTGGATTTGAAAATTTTTTTATTTAAATTGTTTATTTATGCATCTGTAAAAATATTTGGTTGTGGTTTATTAAAGAAGTTACCCACATAAATTTTGTTGTTTGTCCCTTTTTTTTGCTTTCAAATTTCTTGATTTAAAAATCTTTAGTTTATTTTTAAGAAATTAGTTTATACATTTTGGATAACTATTTTTTTTATTTTTTTATTTTTCATTCTTGAATTGAAACATGAAAAAAGATGAAATTCAATTATTGGATTTTCTATTCTGTTATGCTAAGTTTTACGATGAATATTTAGGGCATGGAGTAAAGTCCATTTTAGTTAATTTGAACTGCTTTGGTTTTGGAGATTGGGTTGGCTACATCTAAAAAGCATCATATATAAACTCTGAATTTAATTGATTAAAGTTGTCATTGGAAGAAAGATCATAATACCCATTTAAAACTGTAAATCTACAAAGTTTGTGAACATAAACTAATACTTACTATAAACACATGAAGAAGATCAACTGTTATGACTATCTGAGTGAACTGAAACCATACGCAGGTATGAAGATGCCACTAGATCTGCTATTTTTTTTCTTTTGAAGTGTATATTTTATTTATTTATTTTTGTTTCAGAGAGAAAAAAGAAATGGAGAGAATAGGAAATGTTCAAACCTGTCTCAAACTATATTTTTCTTATTTTAGGTTTTCAGTGCTGGTGTTGCATACCTCTGCTATATATTCAGTAAGGCTCAAAGTCTCAAATTTATAATTTTTCTATGTATAGCTAATTATCAATTTTTTTATCTTTGAAAATTTATTTATCTAACTTTTATTTGATATAAATTGATTTAAAAATATATTTGTTTGTATGCAGAAGCCAAAGTACCGGTAACTATATTTTATCAGTTTGGGGTGATACTTTTTTAAATAATTATTATACTTGCTTTTTCTTATCCCAATTATGCATAATACTTTCTGGAGAAGTTTAAATTCAATTTTTGAGGATTTTATGGTTGAAGTAATTCAAACAGGAAGCCTACTACCTATTTGTTTAGATTTCTATGGATGTTTTTGTCATTTCGTATTAAATTATTCTTTTTAATGCAAATGTGTTTCACATGCCTCAATTTTTGAGCTTATGTCTTTTTTTCCTGCTCTTTCTCTTACCCACTCTCTTTCTCTTATTGTTGATGATATCAATCAAGTATTTTTGGTTGTTACTGTGATTATCATGTTTGTATGTCATTATAATGTTGAAAAGTGTAAAATTTCTTTTCCCTAAATGTTCTCTTTTGTTGTTCATAATTTGCTAAAGCAAAGAATAAACAAGGAGGTGAGAAAGAAAGTATAATTAATTGTGCTTCAAATTAATTACATATTGCTAGGTTACTTTTAATTACCAAGTGAGTTTTTTTAGGTTATAGAACTACTGTGCCATTTTTTATGTGCATTTTTTTATATGCATTTTAGATTATAGAACTATTGTGTCATTTTTTTATGTGCATTTTTTAGATTATAGAACTATTGAACCATTTTTTATGTACATTTTGTTGATTTGATTTTTTTTTTTTGCTTTCAAAATCATTGTTTGTGGTGAAGGTGAGTTCAAATTTAAGAGATTACAATGAGATTTACCATTGCATATGAGATGTTCGGGGTAATGTCTTATTTTTTTTTGCATTTTCTTTGGTAGATGTTGGACTCAGATGTATGTTTGTACTTATGAAAAAGATGATTTCTATCATTTTGCACACATGTGCACATGGAATTTGCGCGACAATGATAACTGATGATTTTTTATTTTTGAAATTAAACCAAATCTTTAGCTTAGGTTCATTGCAAGTGTTAAGTACTAAACCAGTCCAAGAGTCAAACATGTGGACAATTGGATTACTTTGTTATTTGTAAAGACATGGGTTTTATGAACTTCACTTTGCATCTAGACAACTCTGAAAATTTTTATTCTTTTCTCTTTTGAAACTTTTAATTTCACATATTTGACATTTTTTTTATTGGTGTACTGCAATAGCCTGTGGAATTCTGGTGATGATGAATATCATTCTTTTTTCTTTAATTAGTTACTTGTCTTTCTTTGTTCTTTATGTGATGATGAATATCTTTCTTTTTTCTTTAACTAGTTACTTATTTTTCTTTGTTCTTTATATTTCAGCATGTACTGAATGAATCCAAAAGAAATGTCTGCCGAAACACCCTGCAAACCTCACTCTTTCTCTGCCAAACAACAACTTTTTGTGGACAGTTTGCTACGTATATAGCTATCACAAAAAGGTACTATCAAGGTGCTATCAAGTGGATGGAAATAATTTGTGATTGATGATCATATTCAAATCGGAGATCCGTGTTCATTCCTCATGCTTAAACCATTGGTATTTGAAATCACGATTTACTGACCGGTGCAGGCCTGAAATCTAAATCAATTGTTCTATTTAAATGAATTCAAATTTTTGCCATTTTATCTTTTTCATGTATGTCTTATGTATTTTCCTTTTTTTTTTAAATCCTTTCAAACACTTTTACTAGTTATAATTTTGCATTTTCATCTTCTTTTTGCATCGTCATTCATCCTATCTTACCCTTTTCCTCCCTACCCTGCGACAACGTGCAGGTCTCATGCTAGTTAACTATTAAATGCTTAGGCACCTTTCCAGTTAAATTATGTTTTGAAAGATCTGTCCTCTGCATTCATTCATGAAAAGTTTTCTAACAGAGGTCACTTATTTGTAGCTCATATTTCATTATAAGTCAGTACATAAGAATCATAACTGAGTTTGAACGACAAAGTATTGTTTCCTATATAGAAATCTTTGAAAGTAATCTCACAATTACATTACCTACTCGATGTGTTCACTGATTATTGTTATATGTGCCTATCAAATTTTTTGTCTTTTAAGCAATGGTTGGTTTTCTTATATTGTCCTCTCATCTTCCACATATAGTTAGATGATTAGGGATTGCAAAAGGTATTCTTTTATATTTTGTTTCTAGTTTTAAGAATTTCTTTTTCAAGTTTATGATATTCCATGCTTTCGTATTTTAGGAATTACAATCATGATATGAAAACATGAAACTTCAAAGCCTGTAAAAGTCAAAATCATCAAGACCATCACCAGAAGCTTCACAGATTGCTGATTCAAGAGGAACAGTAATTGAAGGATTCCTTTGCCGCTAAAGTGGCTGTTCTTCTTTGATTGTGCATATTGTAGTTGTGCGAGTGAGTGTCAGAGATCAAAAACTATCATTGCTTGCATACACACTTAAGTTGTGTAAGATATTTGACTGGTAGACTGGACAGTATGTTGTCAACAATGCCTTGAGAGTGTTGAGGGTTTTTAACTTTTTATGGCCTCCCTTCAGAGACTTTCTTTTTGAGTTATCTTTACTTTGAAGCTTACATTGTACACTAGAAATGATGTAGGATTTTGGACATTGATTGAAAGGGTCGTCAGATCCTGAGCTAAAAAATACTGAAAGGAGAAATTTCCCTCGTAAAATTACATTGGCTACCATAAATTTTAATTCAAGGATGAGCAGCTCCACTTAGTCATTGCAAGTGGAAGACTAATTGAACTAGTCATAAAAACAATTGAATAGTATAATTTTACGGTAAAGAATCATCCACTTTCAAATTATTAGTATATTTTAAACAGTCGTTTGGTGGAAAATGAAAATGTGTAGTGGAAGCCATGTATAGACTATAGAGTTCTCTCTTTTCTAATATAATAATTAATATCTTCTAACCAAGAAATGAACAAGAAAACACGATTTACTTTTCCATGTCCTCCACAAGACCATGAATTTTTTGTGCAATTTCTAATACATGTGATTTGGCAAAGTTTTTTGTTTCCTAGGTAGCTGTCGCATATTTAACCACAATAACATAATAAGAAATAGGAGAAGGAACTTGCCTCGTCACCTCACAATTTACTTGACTCTTTGAAAGCTTCTTCAATGAACAAACTATGCATCATGACAATTTGGTGAAATCAGGATTTCAATATAGATAACTGGTTGAAACCAACCCCAATTACTACACGGGCTCACAGAGTATAAGTTCTTGAGGTATTTTCTTTTGGATCATACGAGACTAAGCTCTACGCATCATAATCTATTTTTCGCAATATTTATTTGTAGGAACAAGGTTCCTTTGAACATTGAGAAATCTAGGCCATGCCTCGAAACAAGCTTCACCGCATCCATGAAATAGCCGTAGGCAGTCTCCTGAAATCCTCAAAATTGCTAATATATTCACAAGTGTGAATATTTATGTGTAAAATTTACCATTATTAATTCGTTTAGAATTATTGTTTCTACGAAGTAAGAATAGCCTCCTTTAGCTTATTTCAATTTTTTTTGGCCAGTGTGTAAATATTAAAGATTGTATCTTATACAAATTAAA
The DNA here is from genome assembly GCA_031772115.1 of Heritiera littoralis. Taxonomy (NCBI): domain Eukaryota; kingdom Viridiplantae; phylum Streptophyta; class Magnoliopsida; order Malvales; family Malvaceae; genus Heritiera; species Heritiera littoralis. The sequence continues at coordinate 1,471,958 of JAPDPK010000058.1, forward strand.
GGAAATAGTACCAAAATAGACACAAATGATTTCAACAAAAAATCTACAACAATTAATCATGAAAATATGAGTCTAAAAACTTCTAAGGACAGAAAAGCCTTCGATTTAAAAGAAAAAAACTGTAGAAATTACTATGGTTCTTTTTGGTCAGTTTTAAATATAAAAACTATTATAAAGAATTTATATAGTTGGGGACAGCCATCTTGACCCACAGGTCAATGGTCATTAACGTCTCCATCCCTTTGGCATAATTTCTTCTTAGTTGTTTCAATGACTTCGAAAATTGAAGGCTTTTCTTTTCAAACCCTAATTTCCGTTTTCATCATATAATTTTCAAAGAACGGGAAATTAATCATTTATAATAACTTAGTCAACAAGTTATAATCACTACCATCAACATCTATGCTTTTTCTTTCTCAAGTCTAAATCTTATAGAGATTCCATGAAATGATCAGTTGTAGTTGTAGCTAAAGACAGTTTAGATGAGACACATGAAATTGTTAATTATTTTTATTAGAAAATTAATTTCGAATTATTTATTACATTAATTACATTCTTAGGATTTGATTATCTTAGGATAATTAGTGTTTTATAAGAAAACTATGCAATCTCATTGTTTTTTTTTTTTCAGTTTTAAGGCTATGTACGTACAAATAAGAGGATACTTGATTTTATGTATAAAATTTCTTTTGTTCTTCTAATTTTGTTGGGTACACATTTTTAAATATTTTTGTCTATTGAACTTGACTAGACGTACATATACTTCTATTCTTTGCGTTTCGTTTGGTTTATGAAACTTTGAAAAAAAATGAAATTACAACTAGTTTTCTTAAAGAATTGAAAAGTCGCCATTTCTTCATCTTTCCGATTAGCTTGAAGTGAGAAGTTTGGAATTCCAAATTTCGGTATGCTTTTTCTTCATGATGTTGTCTCAAATAAAGTCAAGAATTTCATAATTTCTCATCAAAATTTCCTCACTCTGTGCTTTTTTTATGTATTACTCATTCATTATGTCCATCAATCTGTCTCAAGCTACCTAAGAAACTTGCAAAGTTTTTTTTTTCCTTTTAATTAATTTAGAAATACTCTTTGGGTTGAAATTGAGAACTTGTATGCATATTAATGGATTGAATGAAAAATATTAAGTTTCTTGGATCAAGTGTGTGTTTTGTTTAATTTTAAGTTGATATATGACATTAATTTATGTCATCATTTTTGTTTAATATAATTGTTTGAACAATGTTTCAATTCAAAGGATTAATATAATTGTTATTTCTTGAACAGAGTTCGAGTCTTGGAGTCTTTATTGTTAGGAGGGTTTTATCATTTACCACTCACGGCCTGAATAAGATTAATCTCAAACCGTAAAACAGACGTAGATACTTGTACTTAAACAAAAAAAATATATAATTGTTATTTATAGGCTTAATAGCCAAATGTGTCCTCAACGTTTGCTACAAAATGAATTTAAGTCCTCAACTATAGAAATCAGTCCTCAATATTACAAAATAATTGAATTAAGGACATTTTCATTAAATCCTTTAGTTTCTGTTACCCGTACCAGTAATAAAACTTAACGGAAATGTCCTTAATTCAATTATTTTGTAACATTGAGGATTGATTTTCATGCATTTAAACGTTAAGAACTTAATTCCATTTTGTGGCAAACATTAAGGACACATTTGGCTATTAAGCCTTATTTATATTTGTAATTTTAGAAAAATAAAAAAATAAAAAAAATTTAAACTTGGATGGGAGATTGTTTTTTCTTTTCCAATCAGTGGTGTATTCAATTGGGTTATATGTTTCAATTTTAATTATGTAATGACATTCACTTTTTTAGAATATATTATTAAAAAATAGGTCAAATCCAAAATTCATAGATTTACAAATATATAGATAATTATCTCTTGGATTATTATCCTATCCACTGTCAGTGGAGTTTTTTAACTCCACAAGCGGGGTTAGAATGATGACATGTGTCCTTTAAAAATATTAAAAAAATAAAAAATAAATAAAATGAGACACATGTCATCATCCTAACCTCACTTGTAAAGTTAAAAAACTCTATTAACAGTGTATAGGATAATTTTCCTTATCTCTTTTATTCATTAAAAGAAGTTAATTGCACTGACAATAAGGTATTAACTCGTAACTATAAATATTCATTAGAAATTCTCGTTGTCGTCTCATTTGGTTCAAGGACCTTGAAAAAAAGAAGACTATAAGCATATAACTAAGAGGGTATTTGATTTTATGTATGAAATTTCTATTTTCCCTTTTTATTCTTTTAATTTTGTTGGGTTCCCATTTTTTATATATATTTTTGTCTGTTAGACTTGACTCGACATCTATATACCTGTCTTGTTTTTAATCTCATTGCGTTTTATTTGGTTTATAAAACTTTGAAAAGAAAAATAAAATAAAATTCGAATTACAAGTAGTTTTCCAAAAAATTCGAAAGTCACCAATTTTATAAGGCATTCATTTTTTTCTTTCCGATTAGTTTGAAGTAAGAAGTTTGGAATTCCAAATTTACATATGCCTTTTCTTCATGATGTTGTCTCAATTTGTGTTAATAGTCAAAAATTTCATAATTTCTCATCAAAATTTCCACAACCTGTGCCAACTTTTTTATTTCTTACTCCTTCCCAAAGACCATCAATCCGTCTCAACCACCTAAGAAACTTGCAAACTTTTTTTTTTAAATTGATTTAGAAACACTCTTTGGGTTGAAGTTGAGAACTTGTTTACATATTAATGGATTGCATGAAAAATATTAATTTAGTTTCTTTTGGATTAAATGTGTATTTTGTCTAATTTTAAGTTGATTTATCGACATTAATTTTTATACATTTTTGATTTAAATATAATTGGTTGAACAATGTTTCAGTGGATTAATATAATTTTTATTTATACTTGTAATTTCATTAAAAAAAACATCTAAACTTACATTTTCAAGAAGCCATGAGATCTCAGCTGAATTTTAGCACAGCTTTTCATCCGCAAACTGATGGTAGTTCGAGCATACTATTCAGACGCTCGAGGATATGTTGAGAGCTTGTGCTTTGGATTTTAAAGGCTCATGGGACGACCATCTGCCATTGGCTGAGTTTGCATATAATAATAGCTATCATGCAAGCATCGGGATGACACCATATGAGGCTTTAGATGGTAGAAGGTGTCGATCTCCGATTGGGTGGGAAGAAGTGGGTGAGCGTAGGTTATTGACTCCAGATTTAGTCGAGCAAGCCTCTGAGGATGTTAAGATGATTTGTCAAAGACTTAAGACAGCTCAAAGTAGACAAAAGAGTTATGCGGATGCTCGACGGAGACCACTTGAGTTTTGGTTGGAGACTATGTGTTTTTGAAAGTTTCTCCATCCAAAGGGATCATGAGATTTGGCCGACGAGGTAAGCTGAGTCCTCGCTACATTGGACCATTTAAGATCCTAGATCGTGTAGGAGATGTGGCCTATAGGTTGGCACTACCTCCAGAGTTATCGGGAGTACTTAATGTCTTTCATGTGTCGATGTTTCGGAAGTATAATTCGGATCCGTCTCATGTCATTGAATATGAACCCTTAGAGATTCGGGAAGACATGAATTATGTGGAGAAACCGATTCAGATTGTGGATAGAAAAGATAAGGTGCTAAGATCGAAGATGATTTCATTGGTTAAAGTTCTCTGACAATACCATACGATGGAAGAAGCTACATGAGAGCTAGAGAGCTTGATGAAAGAGAAGTACCCGGAATTATTTGAGACTTAGCCCTATTTGAATTTGGAGGATCAAATTCTCTAAGGTGGGGAGAATGTGAAATCCCCAATTTCCTGTAATTTTCCCCTACTTGTATAGTTTTCAAACTTGGATTAATTGGATAAATGTAAATTTTTGATATATGAACGGTGTATGGAACATATGTGGAATTAAAGCAATTGAGGGTCAAAGGTCAAAAGGTCAAGGAGACTTAGTGGCTGAGATGATCATGAATTAAAGAGGCATTAAATGCCATGGCATGACTCATCATCATCTCTACCAGCCAAGGTCGGCAGCACCATTTTCTTCTCCCTCTCGTTCCACTCCATTTCCCTCTAAGTTTCCATTTCATTCACCTTGACAAGCCACCATCTCACGTAACCAAATCGTTAAGCTTCATTAACGAAAAACGATCCTTATCGATAGCCTAAACCATGCCTTTAATATGAAAGGCTGAATCAAAGTGATTAAGGAGATCTAAAATCTTGAATTTTGGTGATTTGTAAAGGTAGGAGAGTTAGATGGTTTTAGTTGATTTTATTGATGGCTTGGAGTTGTATAGAGTTGGTAGAGTATATTTATTAAGGTTTGATTTTTATGGAATATGCAGCTTTGAAGAAGTGAAAAAGGACAAGTGTTGGTGCAACCAAGCTTGTGGATTAATTGCAATCGAGGTAAGGAATTTATGTAACGGACGTAGGGTGACTATGTCCGCATGTTTTTATACGTTTTAAATGTCTTGGGATGAAGTACAAGTTGGTTTTAGTGCAGGAAAAGTGACATTTCGGGTCCTATTCCTAGTACCAATTAGGCTAGGAGCAGCCGACTGCCTAAAGACAACCAAAGCGTAGATTTCTAAAAACAGAGACAAACCGGTCGACTGCTATGTAAGCCAGTCGACTGCCATTTTCCCACAATGTATTCTGTTTCAAACTAGTCGACTGCTATATGGGACAGTCGACTGGTTTTATCAAAAAAGCATTCTGTTTCCAAATCAGCCGACTGCCCAGGGGCCAGTCGACTGCTATGCTTTCAAAAGCATTCTGTTTCGAAAATGGCCGACCGCCCAGGGGGCCAGTCGACTACCTTTTCTCGAGAAACATTCGTTTTCAAAACCGGTCGACTGCCTTATGCATATTTCGAAAGATGAAATATTTGGATTTCAAAAAGGAAAAAGAAATTCAATAAAGCCAAATGTGGTATAGCAGCCGACTGCCCTAAAGACCAGTCGACTGCCTATTTGAAAAGGAGGTTTTGAGAACCTATTTTGAGAAAGGATATTTATATTGCTAAAGGTTATATAAATAATGTTTTGGAGACTATGAACACCTTTAATGTTCATGCACATTATTTGTATTTTAAAGAAGGTATTCGTGTTTGTTCTTGGCTGAGGAGCCCTAGTCCGGCCCTCAAACCCACAGTAAGGCACCTGACTAGTGAGCATTATGGGCTATAGACAATGGCCATACGTCTCTTGCTTGTTTCGGCTTTAGGGAGGATCCCTGGCCCATACGTGGGTACGCCACTTAATTGATATCTCTCAGGATTATCCCTTACGGGATATAGTTGTGGTATCCTTATGAGATTTCTCTCAGGATTATCCCTTACAGGATATAGTTGTGGTATCCTTATGAGATCTCTTATGGATTATTCCTTACGGGATGTATTTGCGGTATCCATTACGAGAATTTCTTGGTGCATGAATCTAATTGGAAGAGATTGTCTCCCACTTATTTGAAAGAATATGAAGTTACTTGTATTTGAAAGTATTTGATTTATTTGATTTTACGAGTAATTGATATTTGAAGAAATTATTGATATACACTTTATAATGGTTTTTACATGACATTATAGAGCCAAGCAGGAAAATTGCATATAGTGATATAGTACGCTCTTTTATATAAGTTTCTTACTGAGCGTAAACTCACTCCTTTACAAACATTTTTCATACAGATTACTTGAAGTAAATCTCGCTCCAGATAAAGGAGCACCTTGTGAGGTTCTTTTGATATACCTTCGAGACACGCTTCCTACTTAGTCCTTGAAGGTATACTTAGTTGGCCGTGTACTACGGCTATTGTACAGTACGATATCACATTTGTGTATATGTGGGGAAAATAGGTTATGTAAATATTTGAGATTTTGATGTATGTGACACATGTTTATATATGAAAATTATATTCATGTGAAAGTGGATATTTTACTTTGGTAATAATGCCTAAAGCATTAAAGAAAAAGGAAGATTGACATTAATAAACTAGTCTATTAATTGGTTATTTGAAGAAAAAGTTAGTTGTTATTTGGTTAATGACGAGGATGTCACAGAACTTGACTAGACATACCTGGGAAAAAAATTGGAGTTAGAGGTAGTTTTTCGAAAGAATTGAAAAGTTGCCAATTTTATAAGACATTGATCTTCATCTTTCCATTTGGCTTGAAGGAAGAAGTTTGGGATTCTAGCTTTCGATATGCTTTGTCTTCGTGATGTTGTCTCAAATTGGGTTAAAAGTCAAAGAATTTAAAAATTTATCATCAAAATTTCCACACCCTGTGCTAAGTTTTTTATGTCTCACTCCTTCCTTATGTCCATCGATCTGTATAAACCACCAAAGAAACTTGCAAAGTTTTCCCCTTTTTTTTTCTTTTAATTATTTTAGAAATTCTCTTTGTCGTCTCATTTGGTTCAAGGACCTTGAAAAAAAAAAAGACTATAAGCATATAACTAAGAGGTTATTTGATTTTATGTATAAAATTTCTATTTTCCCTTTTTATTCTTTTAATTTTGTTGGGTTCCCATTTTTTATATATATTTTTGTCTGTTAGACTTGACTCGACATCTATATACCTGTCTTTTTTTTAATCTCATTGCGTTTTTTTTGGTTTATGAAACTTTGAAAAGAAAAATAAAATAAAATTCGAATTACAAGTAGTTTTCCAAAAAATTCAAAAGTCACCAATTTTATAAGGCATTCATTTTTTTCTTTCCGATTAGTTTGAAGTAAGAAGTTTGGAATTCCAAATTTGCATATGCCTTTTCTTCATGATGTTGTCTCAATTTGTGTTAATAGTCAAACATTTCATAATTTCTCATCAAAATTTCCACAACCTGTGCCAACTTTTTTATGTCTTACTCCTTCCCAAAGACCATCAATCCGTCTCAACCACCTAAGAAACTTGCAAAGTTTTTTTTTTTAAATTGATTTAGAAATACTCTTTGGGTTGAAGTTGAGAACTTGTTTACATATTAATGGATTGCATGAAAAATATTTAGTTTCTTTTGGATTAAATGTGTATTTTGTCTAATTTTAAGTTGATTTATCGACATTAATTTATATACATTTTTGTTTTAATATAATTGGTTGAACAATGTTTCAGTGGATTAATATAATTTTTATTTATACTTGTAATTTCATTAAAGCCAAGGCAAGCACTGGAAAATGACATGCCTGGCGAAAAATACAAGGGCAGTCACAGAGAACAATGGCCAAGGCGTGGACAAAAAGACAAAGTCGGTCACAAAAAGCCTGAAACAAATGAGTCAACAAACCAGGCAAAACACAAACCGCAAGCAAACAAACAACACCCAGTCAATTGACTAAACAGGCGATGAATCCAAAACAGAGGTCGTTCAGGGAAAGGAGCAAACAGCAAATGGTCATCAAAAACCTGCAGAGACAAGAGAAACAACCAACCGCGCCAGAAACCAAAGACAATTAAAACACCTTGTATAAGTCATCAGTTCTGAAAACACCCTGTTTAGCAAGAGTGTCAGCCTCTTCATTGATTTCCCTAGGGTTGTGGGAGATGCTCCAGCTCAGATTCAATTGGATTATATATTTCAGTTTTAATTATGTAAACACCCTATCGTTTTTTTACAAAATATTATTAAAAAAGTTATGTCAAATCCAAAAATTATAGACTTACAAATATATAGATATATTATTATCTCTTTAATTCATAAAAGAAGTTAATTACAATGACGATAAGATATTAACTCATACCTATGATTTGACTAGTAGCCTGGAGAGTATATTGTCAACAATGTTTTGATGGAGTTGAGGGGCTGTTTTCAACTTTTTATGGCCTTCCTTTTAGAAATTCTCTTTGGGTCCCGAGTTAAATAGTTAAAACACACTTATCTTTACTTTGAAGGTTACATTGTACACTACCAATGATGTAGGATTCTGGACATTGATTGAAAGGGTCATCAATTCCTCAACTAAAAAAGATACTGCAAGGAGAAATTTCCCTTGTAAAGTTACATTGTCTACTATAATTTTTAATTCAAAGATGAGCTGCTCCACTTTGAAGTGGTCTTTGCAAGTGGGACACTTAGGAAAATGTAAATGCAAAGAGTCCACTCTTTTCCAATTTAATATCTTGTAAAGTAATGAGCAAGAAAACACAATTTACTTGTCCGTATTGTCCTTCACAAGACCATGAATTTTCTATTCAGTTTCTAATGCTTGTCACTTGGCAAAGTTTTTTGTTTCCTAGGTAGCTGTCGCATATTTAACCACAATAACATAATAAGAAATAGGAGAAGAAACTTGCCTCGTGGATCACCTGACAATTGACTTGACTCTTTGAAAGCTTACATTGTGCGCTATTGAATAATATCATTCTACCGTAAAGAATCATCCACTTTGAAATTACTAGAATACCTTAAACAGAGTAGTTGGGTGGAAAATGGAAATGTGTTTAGTGGAAGCCATGTAAGTGTCCACTCTTTTCCAATTTTATATCTTCAAATTGAGTAATAAGCAAGAAAGCAAAATTTACTTGTCTATGTTGTCCTTCACAAAACCCTGAATTTTTTTGTTAAATTTCTAATACATGTCAATCTAGCTATAACCCGATCAACCCAAGCATCATATGTCATTTAACAAAGTCTTTTGTTTCCACAGTAACATAATAAGAAATGGTAGATTTGCACCCAAAAAAAAAAAAGAAATAGTAGATGGAACTTGCCTCTTCACCTCACAATTGACTTGACTCTTTGAAAGCATCTTCAATGAACAAACTATGCATCATAACAAATTGGTGAAATCAGGGTTTCAATGTAGATAATTGGTTGAAACCAACCCCAATTACTACATGGAGTATAAGTTCTTGAGGTCTTTTCTTTTGGTTCATACCAAATTAAGCTCCGCGCATCCTAATCTATTTTTCCCAGTATTTCTGCGTAGGAACAAGGTTCCTCTGCACACTGAGCATTCTAGGCCATGCCTCGAAACAAGCTTTACCGCATCCATGAAATAGGCATTGGCAATTTCATGAAATCCCAAAATTGCTAATATATTCACAAGTGTGAAAATTTATATGTAAAATTTACCATTATTTGCTTAGAATTATTGTTTCTAAGAAGTAAGAACAGCTTCCTTTAGCATATTTCAATTTTTTTTGACTAGTGTACAAATATTAAAGATTCTATCTTATAAAAATTAAAGGAAATAGTACCAAAATAGACACAAATGATTTCCACAAAAAAATCAACAACAATTAATCATCAAAATATGTGTTTCTAAAAACTTAGAAGGACAGAAAAGCTTCGAATTAAAAAAAAAAGAAAAAAAAACTGTAGAAATTACTAAGGCGCTTTTTGAACAATTTTAAATATAAAAACTATTATAAAGAATTTATACATTTGGGGACAGCCGTTTTGACCCCCCAGGTCAATGGCCATTAACATCTCCATCCCTTAAGCATAATTTCTGTCTTATTTGTTTCAATAACCTTTGATAATTAAAGGCTTTTCTATTCAAATCCTAATTTCTGTTTTATTTGTTTCAATAACCTTAAACAAAATAATTGTCTGTTCTTTAATCTTATTACGTTTGATTGGTTTACCAGACTCTGACAAGAAAAACACAAGTTTAGAATTGAAATTACAAGCAATTTTCCAAAGACATTGAAAAGACACCAAATTTACTAGACATTTATTTTCATCATTCCAATTAGGTTGAAGTAAAAAGTTTGAAATTACAAATTTACATATTATTTTTATATAAGTTCAATTTTTCTAGAACTGATAAGCTCCTGCTTCCAAATAAATCGGAAGAGTGGGGCAGGACATTTAAACTGTGAATTTTCTTGGTGGCCCCGAAGGGTTTTAATTATATCATGGGTTTTTTATGACTTGACTTGAGCATTATCTAAGATTATTACTATTATTTGTGAAGTAACAATCCCGCAAAAGACTGAAATGTTTGCACCATGCGAAGACTAAGCATAAAGAAAAAGACTAAGACACCATACCACTATAGTCTCCTGCTATCATTTTCTCTTTTAGTCCAAAGAATCAAAATTTCAAATTAGAAAAATACAGAAAAATGTACAAATCGGATGGCATATAGTGTAATGTGAGGTGCTATAGTCTATAAATAGGGTGTATGGAAATCTGAAACTCCACAATCATCTTTCCTTCTTTTTTGTAGAGAGAAAACATGAATACTCTTGGCATCCTAATTTCACTGTTTTTGCCTACCTTCTTTCTCTTGTCATGCTTCATACCTGTTGTCATCTCTTTTTCTCCATCTGAGGCTACCATCCATAGCCAACGCCTTGATGACCAGAGATCTGCTCTGGTTCGGCTTCAACAAGGTCTTTACGTCTCTCATAATTCTGCTTTCTCTTCCAAAGCAGATCTTTGGGATCTCAAAACAGATTACTGCTCCTGGAAGGGAGTCAAGTGTGATGCTTTTGGTCATGTCATTGGCCTTGATCTTAACTACAAAAACCTTTCAGGAAGCTTTCATTCCATTTTCAATCTCCATCATCTTCGACGCCTTAATCTTGCTGGAAATAATTTCAATACTACTCTGTTTTCGTCTCGGTTTGACAGATTTCCAAATTTGACTCATCTCAACCTTTCAGGCTCATGTTTCCATGGTCAAATTCCAATGGCAATTTCATACTTAACAAGGTTAGTGTCTCTTGATCTATCTTATCAAGGTGATTGTATGTGGAGAAATGATCAGGATGTTGATTCATATGGTGATTCTTATCCCACTCTAAAACTAGAGGAACCAAATTTAAAGACATTGATCAAGAATTTGAGCTCTCTCAAAGAGCTCTGTTTGGATAGTGTAAATATTTCAACTAAAAGTACTAAATGGTGTGAAATCATAAGTTCATCACTTCCAAATTTACGTGTGTTAAGCATGTCAGATTGTGGTTTGACAGGTCCACTTTGTTCTTCCTTCTCCACACTCCATTTTCTTTCCAAACTTAACCTTGATGGAAATCCAATCTCCTATTTGCCTCCCAATTTCATAGAAATTTCCTCCCATCTGGTTTCTCTGAGTCTAGTGTATTGCAATTTGAGTGGGCATTTTCCAACAGAAATTTTCTTACTGTCGAAAATGCAAAGCATTGACATTTCAGAAAATTACCATCTTGTGGGTCAGTTGCCAGAATTTCCAATTAACAACAATTTACAAGTCTTATCACTATCCTTGACAAATTTCACAAGAAAATTACCAAAATCAATTGGTAATCTTAAGTCCTTGACAAAATTAGTTCTCTTTGATTGCAGTTTCTTTGGATCCATTCCATCATCAATTGTAAATCTTACTAATCTTGTGGGAGTGGCTTTATCATATAATCATTTCAGTGGTTTAATCCCTCCATTTTATAGTTTGTCGATTGAAGGGCTTTACTTTGACTACAACAACTTTGATTCCGTGAAGCTTGACATGTTCTTTCAACTCAAGAACTTAAGGGATCTTGACTTATCCAATTTCAGCGTTTCAACTGAAAGCAACAACAAGAGCTTTACTTTTCCCCAATTGGAGTCTCTATACCTAAGTTCTTGCAACCTTACTGGATTTCCAGAATTCATCAAAACACAAAACAGGTTGAGTACTCTATATCTTTCTGACAACCAAATCCATGGTTTTGTGCCTAATTGGCTGTGGAGGCCCACTCTTCTATATTTAGACCTTTCATTCAATGCCATTGATTTCCCAAAACAATTTTCATTTGGTGATGCAAACTCCTCCTTTTCAATGCTGAGCTTTCCAATTGGAAGCAATAATGAAAGCTTTACTTTTCCCCAATTGGAGTATCTACACCTAAGTTCTTGCAACCTTACTGGATTTCCAGAATTCATTAAAACACAAAACAAGTTGAGTACCTTATATCTTTCTAACAACCAAATCCATGGTTTTGTGCCTAATTGGTTGTGGAAGCCCACTCTTCTAGAGTTAGACCTTTCTTTCAATGCCATTGATTTCCCAAAACAATTTTCATTTGGTGAAGCAAACTCTTCCTTTCCAATGTTGCAAAGGTTGATTTTAAGTTCTTGTAATATAAGAGCGTTTCCAGAGTTTCTAAAGAGTCAAGAGAATTTAGGATCTCTTGACCTTTCGAATAACAAAATAAGTGGTGTAGTACCAAACTGGTTGTGGAAGAAAAGTTTGTATGAACTGGATCTTTCCAACAATAATCTCTCATCTTTGGACCAATTTTTCTCCAATCAATCTCTACCTTCTTCACAAGGCTCTTTTCCAAGAACTATTTGCAATTTTAGTCAACTTGAGTATTTCAATGCATCTTATAACAATTTGAGTGGCTCAATTCCAAATTGCTTAGGCAATATTAGTACTCTCTCTTCATTGGACCTACAAAGAAATAACTTCAACGGAATCTTACCAAATTTTGCAAAAGCAGCCCAACTCTGGACACTCAGAGTTAGTGAGAATAGACTGGAAGGGAAGTTGCCAAGATCATTAGCAAAATGCACTCAGTTAGAAATTTTGGATGTGGGAAACAACATGATAAATGATACATTCCCTTTTTGGTTGGAGAAATTGCCTGGATTGATGGTTTTGATACTACAAGATAATAGATTTTATGGTCAAATTAAACATTTGAAATACACAAATGGTTTCTTGGCTTTGGATGTACTAGACATTGCTTCTAACGAATTTTCTGGTGAACTTTCCATTGATTTCCTTCAAGCTGGTCAATTAAGGTCACTCAAAATCGGTGGGAATAAATTGGAAGGGAAGTTACCAAGATCATTAGCCAATTGCACAAAACTTGAGGTTTTAGACCTTGGAAACAATATGGTTCATGATACATTTCCGGTTTGGTTGGAGAAGTTGCCTTCCTTGAAGGTTCTCATTCTACGAGCAAATAGATTTTATGGTATAATTAAGAATTTCGAGACTGAATATGGTTTTGCAAAGCTACGGATATTGGACATTGCTTCCAACAACTTTTCAGGTGACTTGTCCACTGAATTTTTGCAATGTTTGAGGGCAATGAGATTGGTGTCTGATGGCAACAAAGCTAAGCTAGATTATATTGGAGAGGAGTACTATCAAGACTCTGTGACAATTGTTAATAGAGGGATTATGCTTTTTTACAAAAAAATCTTGACCATTTTCACTTGTCTTGACCTTTCCAACAACAGTTTTCATGGGAGAATACCAGAAGAAATTCAAATTCTCATATCACTGCGAGTGCTAAACTTATCCCAAAATAGCTTTTTTGGCCAAATTCCATTAGCATTTGAGAAACTTAAAGACCTTGAGTCTTTGGACCTTTCACAAAACAATCTTTCTGGGAAGATTCCTCCACAACTTACAAGTCTAACTTTCCTCGCAGCACTAAACTTGTCTTACAACCAGCTTGAAGGGAGCATACCACAAAGCAACCAATTCATTACGTTTTCAAATGATTCTTACAAAGGGAACCCAAGATTATGTGGGCCGCCTTTGTCGTGGAAATGCAATGAAGTTGGTGTTTCAGTGCCACCTCGAAGGGAAGATGTAGATTCATGGGTTGATGGTATATCTATTTGGAAAATTGCGTTGATCGGTTATGGTGGTGGATTGGTCATTGGGTTATGCATTGGATGTACAGTGCTGAATGAGTTAGGAAACAAATGGATTGACAATTTCAAAAGGAACAGGAAAAGGAACTAGGGAAGCATCAGAATTCATGTTTCAAAGTAACAGGTAAACATTTACTTTAGAAACTTGAGAATCTTTTTAAATTGAAAAGATAGTGCCTGAAAATTATGATATTCTTTAAATTTCCTAACCTCACTCTCTATTGACAAAGTGAACTATCATATAATTTTTTTCTTGTAGCTATGATATTCATTATCAATAAGAGTATTAATTTCGTGTTACAATGTTGCACTACAGGAGGATACGTGCAATATCAATGCACCGCAAAGACTAAGGCAGAATGAGATTATTTGAGTCTAAATGATACGGATGGAGTGAGATATGATTGTAAAACCTTCTCTAGAATTCTGGTCTAGTTATCAATCTTTGAAGCCAAGCCATTTTCCCTTCTTGTCAGATATGGCTTATTTCATATAAAAAAATCTAGGTATGCATCTGTATTTTCCCAAACCTTTTATAGCTAAAAATAAATCCTTTTTTTTTTCCAGTTTCTTCATTTTAACACAATCGCATCCTTTGTGTCTCTACTTCTACACTCACACATAGACAAAGAAAATGGTTTGTTGTAAACTCTAGTTTTATGCAGTTGCTATCTTTAGTTGATGTCAATATAGAATAGAACTTGACTAAGAAAAAATGATGGCAGTACGGAGCAACTTTTAACATCCTAAAGTAAAGGGTATGTGATGACCTAAATTTGAAAGAATAACATTATTAAATTGTTATATGATCTTGATTAATTCATTAATTTTAGGTTTTATGAAAACGACAAAAGCTTCTTATGAAATGAGCATATTTTTTCTTCACCTAATTTTATTATGCCACAATCGAGTTTACGCATGAAAAATGTGATTGTTTCTAGCGAAAAGCAGTAACTTCATCCTTGTAGTTTTTAGGCCAATGGTTTGGGAAGATACTAGGGCTTGCCCTGTCGGTTGCAGTTTGTTACCTATTCCACTCAACTTTGTAAATGCTTATTCCACTTATCTGTTGCTCATGAGTTATGATCGATATGAAGCATTGCTTTGAGATAGCAACAAATGTATTAATCATTGTATAGAATCAAAATAACTGTTCTTTTTCTTCCTTCATCTCACTGTATTTTTGTTGCAGGGACCGACCGCCCTGGCATCTGGTAGCCAATCCTATTCTTGGATTAAACTACATTTAAGGTAAGGATCAGTTTGATGTACAGTATGAATATTCTAAATTAAACATGGGCTGCATGCATTAGGTTGACTTGATATGAAAGTAATTCAAGAATCTCTTTTTGAGATTCAATTTTGCTTTTCCCAAGCTGTAGTAATTAAAATGCATGAATAACCAAGATAACATGTTTTAGTACTATATATGCATGTATTCAAAAATCAAAATCATATGACAGATAACAATGTTTTCAAAAACTTCAACCACTATGCCAAGTGAACTTACAACACAAACTTTTAGGCGATTGGAAGCTCATGTTATTTGAATGTATGCTGTTCTTGTAGGCAGTACTGGAAGTGCTTGATTCATTGAAGACATTATAGATAATTTGAGATATATGATGGTGTGCTACGCTTCAATTCACTGGCCATTTGAGGTGGTCTGATATTTGGTAGTGAATTTGATGCTAATAATGCTATAAACCAGGATGGTTATCTTAGTAACTTCATTTTAATACAATCACATCTTTTGTTTCTCTACTTATACACTCATACATAGACAAAGAAAAATGTTTTGTTGTTAGCTCTAGTGCTATGCAGTTGCTATCTTCAGGTGAAGTCAATGTAGAATAGATCTTGACTAAGAAAAAATAATGGTAGTAAAGAGCAACTTTTAACATCCTAAAGTAAAGGGTATAAATGGATCAAATTTATTTTGTGATTGCCTAAATGTGAAAGAATAACACTCTTAAATTGTTATGTGATCTTGATTAATTCATTATTTTAGGTTTTAATTGGGAAAATGAGCATGTTTCCTCAAGATCATCTTTTCCTTGAGCTATATTTTATTTTGCCTTGATTGAGTTTATGCATGAAAAACTTGATTGTTTTTCTAGCTGAATGGAGTAATTTTATCCTTATAGTTTTCAGGCCACTGGTTTGAGAAGATACTAGGGCGTGCCTGCAGCTTGCAGTTTGTTACCTATTCCACTCGTTTGTTACTCATGAGTTATGAAATTGCTGCTTCAGCTGCATCTTATGTGCAATCACAGGTAAATGATCTTTTCCTTATTAGTTTCAAGTCATTGCATGAGATTGTTTAAAATCATCCAAAAGTATGAAAAAAATTTGTAGCAGGTATCTAAAATCAATAATGACTTCTCAGTATAGAGCATCAACAAACACAGACTGCGTTGAATAAAGAAATGCAAGAGGCAGCAAAGGGCCCTTTGTTGTTTGTGATGGTGCACTTACATAAACTCACTTGTTTATCATTCAAGTAAATCCTTATGATAATTTATTGATATGATCTATACGAAGCATTGCTTTGATATAGCGGCAAATGCATAATTCTTAAATCATTGTATAGAATAGAAATAACTTTCCCCTTTCTTCCCACATTTAACTGTATCTTTGTTGCAGGTACTGAACTCCCTAGCATCTGGTAGCCAATCCCATTCTTTGATCAAACTACATTTAAGGTAAAGATCAATCTGGAGTACTCTAGAAATATTCTAAATTAAACATGAGCACATGCTTAGGTTGACTAGATATGCAAAAAGCAATTCATGGATCTCTTTCTGAGATTCAATTTGCCTTTCCCAAGCTGTAGTAATTAATATGCAAGAATAATCAAGATAATATGTTTTGGTATTATATATGCACGTATTCAAAAATCAAATTCACATGGCAGATAACAATGTTCTCAGAAACTTCAACCACTATGCCAAGTGAACTTACAACACAAACTTTTAGGTGACTGGAAGCTAATGTCATTTAGAATGCATGCTGGTTTCGTAGGCAATACTGGAAGATCTTGTTGATACTGGAATTGATCTTGAAGTTGCAAAGAGTATCGTATATGACAGTTTCATTGAAGAAATTATAGATATTTGGAGACATATGATGGTGTGCTACGCTTCAATTCAGTGGCCATTTGGGGTAGTCTGATCTCTAGTGGTGAACTTGATGCTAATAATGCTGCAAATCAATATGGTTATTTCAGTGACTTCTTTTGTTAATGCAGCAACTTTTTAGCCCTTCCAGTAAGTGAGAACTCATCACCTTAACGGTTCCAAAACCGCAGCTCCCTCGAGGGAATGATGTCTATCCTTTGGAGAGCACTAAATTCAGATTCCATGAATTATCTTTGATCTACAGCCTATGGGCATGGCTCTGAAGGTACCTTCCTAAAAGATGAAGACTTTACCAGAAAGTTGAAAACAATTGATTGAGTTTCGAAGAAACATCAAAAAGTTAATTTTCCGCAGAGAAGCTAGTTATATCCACTGCTTGGTTCATCATCTCTTCCTCACTGAGTGAGTTATGAGAGTGATTTAGTTGGATTTCCGAGTCAACAAATAGAATGTTAATAAATGTAAAGAAGAAGTAGTGATAATTAAGAAATTGAAATGAGTTTTTCCCCTTTTTTTTTTCACGTTCCTTTTTCCTTTTCTTCGATCATTTGTCGAATTCTGATTTGAAGTTGTCTGTGTTGGTATTTGTGGGAGATATGTCTCTATGCTTGTTGTCTGAATTAGTTTAGCTTTGCTTCAGCAATGTATGAATAATGTTTAACACAGATACGTTGTTTTAGATCTTCTATGTTCAAAATGATTGTCATCCTTAATCAAATGATCTTTCTGAACATATTTATCTGTTGTTTCTGGCAAAGGTAAATAGATGCTTGCTTGTGATGGAATCCTTCCCTGGATTTTATTTATATGTGATTTTCGCTTGATCATTTTGATTGTTTTTTTCAATTTCAAACTCTTTTTTGTTTATTCTTTTGTAAAAATATGAGGTCGTTCTTTTTTTCTCATTTTAAGTTTTTGAAATTCTTTTATATTCAACGGCATAATGATTTCTAAAACTTGCCGTTATAGATTTTTAATGCAACGGTTGGATCACTCTGTTGATCAAAATGATAACTTTTGAAATCGAATGTAGAAGGATTTGAATGAATTTTATTTTTTTTATTTATCTCTTTAAAAAATTCATTTAATAATTAATTAATTAAAAAATTATATTTGATGCGTCAATGTACTGCTCCAACTTTCCCCAAAATTTTTTGGAAGCGTACTGCTTAGGTTGCTCTATGCCACTCCAAGCCACCTACGTTGCTCTGCCCGTGGGCCGTGGTATCTGACGGGACATTGGCTTCCCTCCAGCTTTAGCTTGCTGTACGCTCCTTTAGCCATAGTTGTGCTGTGCCATCGCGCGCCCGACCAAAACAGTACAACCATTTTGACCCTTTTCTTTTATTTTATAAAAATAGAAATGGGTTTTTGATAGGAATTTTCGGTGTTACGTTGAAGAATTGATCAGAAATATGATTTTTTTTCAAAGTTGAATGAATGAAATTGAATGTTTTAAAAGGGTTTTTAACTCATTGAGAATCTACAGTTATTTTCCTATTTGTACAGTTTATTGGGATATGAAGGACTGGAAGTTGTTAATCCAAAAAACGGGACTGAAGATGCCGATGACGAGGCAAAGAGAGGAAGATGAAAATAGGAGGTAATGTTTAATTTTTCGCATGTTCATTGGCTGCTGCAAAAATGACTGAAAGGAAAGGGGCGGGGGGTTAAGTTTTTGCTGTTAATGAGACTCTTGATGATATTGCTGTTAATGAGACTCTTGATGATATAGCCCTTTACAGTAACTCACTAAGCTTGAATAAAGCAGTTACTTTTGTGATTTCTGCTTAAGAAAAAAAAACTTCTGCTTTCTGTCAAAAAGAGAGACATGATACTTTCATGCATGATAAAAAGATTAAAATCTCAGAGTCACAATGAAGGGATAGTGACCAACTCTCTCCAAAGGGGTTAGTTAGCTTACCTGTAGATATGATAGCAAGCACTTTAACTGAGTTTAAATTATGATCATTGGACTATGTTGTTGGGTTGAATACTTTGTTTGAGTTAATATTCCCTAATATATACTAAAATACTGTTTAAACTTTTCATTTGGTGCACTATGGAAAGAAGTGACGATTATTATACAAGAATTGCAACCATATGAACTCTTAAATGCTTAGGCACCTTTCCAGTTAAATTATGTTTTGAAAGATCTGTTCTCTGCATTCATTCATGAAAAGTTTTCTGACAGAGATCATTTAGTTGTAGCTCATATTTCATTATAGGTCAGTATACAAGAATCATAACAGAGTTTGAAAGACAAAGTATTGTTTCCTATATAGAAATCTTTGAAAGTAGTCTCACAATTAGATTACCTACTCAATGTGTTCACTGATTATTGTTATATGTGCCTTTTAAATTTTTTGTCTTTTAAGCAATGGTTGGTTTTCTTATATTGTCCTCTCATCTTCCACTTATAGTTAGATGATTAGAGATCGCAAAAGGTATTCTTTTATATTTTGTTTCCAATTTTAAGAATTTCTTTTTCAAGTTTATGATATTCCATGCTTTTGTATCTTAGGAATTGGAAGGTTAGTATTTTAGGAATTGCAGTCATGGTATGAAAACATGAAACTTCAAAGCCTGTAAAGGTTAAAATCATCAAGACCATCACCAAAAGCTTCACAGATTGCTGATTCAAGAGGAACAGTAATTAGAAGGATTCTTTTTGCTGCTAAAGTGGCTGTTCTTCTTTGATTGTGCATATTGTAGTTGGGCAACTCAGTGTCAGAGATCAAAAACCATCATTGCTTGCATACACAATTAAGTTGTGTGAGATATTTGACTAGTAGCCTGGACAGTATATTGTCAACAATGCCTTGAAAGTGTTGAGGGGTTGTTTTTAACTTTTTATGGCCTCACTTTGGAGACTTTCTTTTTGAGTTATCCTTACTTTGAAGCTTACAGTGTACACTACAAATGATGTAGGATTTTGGACATTGATTGAAAAGGTCGTCAATTCCTGAGCTAAAAAATATTGAGAGGAGAAATTCCCCTTGTAAAATTACATTGGCTACTATAATTTTTAATTCAAGGATGAGCAACTCCACTTAGTCATTGCAAGTGGCAAACTAATTGAACTAGTCATAAAAACAATTGAATAATATAATTTTACTGTAAAGAATCATATTAGTATATTTTAAACAGTCATTTGGTGGAAAATGGAAATGTGTAGTGAAAGCCATGTATAGACTATAGAGTCCACTCTTTTCCAATATAATAATTAATATCTTCTAATCAAGTAATGAACAAGAAAACACGATTTACTCTTCCATGTTGTCCTTCACAAGACCATGAATTTTCTGTGCAATTTCTAATACATGAGATTTGGCAAAGTTTTCTATTTCCTAGGTAGCTGTCGCATATTTAACGACAATAACATAATAAGAAATAGGAGAAGGAACTTGCCTCGTCACCTCACAATTGACTTGACTCTTTGAAAGCTTCTTCAATGATTACAAAGGAACGTTTAAATTTTGTTCATAGGGAACTTACCAGACTCCTTGATCACGTTACGGATATACCAGTATATAATGAGTTTGCTTTGAATATGGCAGCTAACAACATCAGTGAATCTTAAGTTTGGTGATACAAATCCTGACTAATAGATTCACTTGAAGGCAGCCTATCTTAAAGATTTCCGTATATTTCGAGGATGAAATACAGCGGTGGTGAAGGCATGTGATAGATAATTAATTGCTAATGTTAATGATATTGGACATTAAACACTGTCAAACAACATAGAGGTGGAAATATACTGACTTTTTTCCTTCACATCCAATTCCAGGTTTCAGGTTTGGTATCATTTGCTTTCTTCAGTCTACTATATATTTTTTTCTGAAAGATATCAAAGAAAGCTTTATCAGCATCTGATGTAAAGTTTCAACTTGATGCAGATAAACCTCCTTTCTTAGGGTTGAAATTTTTACCATGATGTGAAGGTTGTTCTAGTAGTCAGATTTTGTTTTGTTATGATGCTTCAAAAATCCTGAAGCTAGTGATTTCTTGCCCAAAATAATTCATTCTTGGTCTATGTTTATTTCATCTGGGTTTGTTTCCAGAACTGAAAGCATGGACCTTGCTGGCTACAGACTGTTCATTCAATTCAACTGCATTTTTATGAAGCAATGCCATTAGTAAGTGAAACTGCATTTCATATTGGCTCTGACTTGGTTTTATATATGTTGAATCATATAGTATATAAAATGCAATCAGTTGCCAAAGCTGTGTTTGGTTTCTGAAAATTATGATATTCTTTAAATTTCCTAACCTCATTTTTTTCTCTATTGACAAATTGAATTATCATATAATTTTTGTTCTTGTAGCAGTGATATTCATTATCAATAATAGTTATAATTTCGTGTCAAAATGTTGCACTACAGGATGATGCATGCAGTATCAATGCTCCGAAAAGACTAAAACAGAATGAGATTATTTGAGTCTAAATGATGGAGATGGAGTGAGATACGATTGTAAAACCTTCTCAAGATATTTGGTCTAGTTATCAATCTTTGAAGCCAAGCCATTTTTCCCTTCTTTTCTGATATGGCTTATTTCACATAAAAAATCTAGGTATGCATTTGTATTTCCCATTATAGGTTTTTCCCAAACCTTTTTATAGCTAAAAATAAATTCCTTTTTTCGTTTCTTCATTTTAATACAATGGCATCTTTTGTTTCTCTACTTCTACACTCATACATAGACAAAGAAAATGGTTTGTTGTAAACTCTAGTGTTATGCAGTTGCTATCTTCAATTGATGTCAATGTAGAATAGAACTTGACTAAGAAAAAATGATGGTAGTACAGAGCAACTTTTAACATCCTAAAGGATATGAATAGATCAAATTTGTTTTGTGATGGCCTAAATTTGAAAGAATAACATTATTAAGTTGTTATGTGATCTTAATTAATTTATTAATTTTCGGTTTTATGAAAACAATAAAAGCTTCTTATGAAATGAGCATCTTTTTCTTCACTTATTTTTTATTATGCCATAATCGAGTTTATGCATGAAAAACTTGATTGTTTCTAGCGAAATGAAGTAACTTCATCCTTGTAGTTTTTAGGCCAATGGTTTGGGAAGATACTAGGGCTTGCCCTATAGGCTGCAGTTTGTTACCTATTCCACTAATCTTTGTAAAGGCTTATTCCACTTATCTGTTGCTCATGAGTTATGAAATTGTTACTTTAGCTTCATCTTATGAGCTATCATAGGTAAATGACCTTTTCCCCACTAGTTTCAAGTCATTGTTGCATGAGAGAACATACTCTGCTTTGTCTAAAATCACCCAAAAGCATAAAAAATTTGTTGCAGGTATCTAAAATTAATGCTGGCTTTTCAGCATAGAGCATCAACAAACACAGATTGGATTGAACAGAGGAACGCATATGGTGACAAATGTCTTTCTGTTGTTAGTGATGGCTTAAATAAACTGACTTCTTTACCATTCAAGTAAATCCTTTCGATAATTTATTAATATGATCTATATGAAGCATTGCTTTGATATAGCAACAAATGCATAATTCTTTAATCATTGCTTTGATACAGCAACAAATATCTTTGCTACAGGGACCGACCACCCTAGCATCTAGTAGCCAATATCAAACTACATTTAAGGATCATTCTGGTGTGCTCAATGAATATTCCGAATTAAACATGAGCCACATGCATTAGGTTGACTCGATATGTAAAAAGCAATTCAAGAATCTCCTTCTGAGATTCAATTTTGCCTTTACTAAACTATAGTAATTAATATGCTTGAATGATCAAGATAACATGCTTTGGTACTATATATGCATGAATTCAAAATCGTACGACAGAAAACAATGTTTTCAAAAACTTAAACCACTATGCCGAGTAACTTACAACCCAAACTTTAGATGATTGGAAGCTACTGTTATTTTGAATGTACGTTGTTCTTGTAGGAACTGGAAGTGCTTGATTTAGGGATGTAAACGGGTCGGGTACCCGTTAGATTTGAGATACCCGAACCCGATTAATTTTAATAATACCCTAATCCGATTAACTACCCGATTATTTTTATTTATGCTACCCGAACCCTAACTCTATAAAATATAAATATCCGTTTAACTACCCGAACCCGTTTAACTACCCGTTTATTAAGTCAAAGTTTGATTTTTAAATTTAAAATTAAAATTAATTTTAGAATAACTTAATTAAAACATTATATTAATAAATTTAATTTAACTCATAAAAATAAATCAAAGTTAAAAATCATAATTATAATATATAATGATTTAATTTAATTAAATAAAATATTAATAATAAATAATTTATATATAAAAAATATAAGTATTGTATTAATTAATTATTATTTATATATTCGGGTTCGGGTAGCGGGTACTCTAAGGTAACTACCTGAACCCTACCCTAACCTGTGACGGGTAGTAATTTTACTATCCGAATTCTACCCAAACCCGATTATACACTATCCTAATCCTACTTAAATGGGTCGGGTAGCACCGGGTACCCGTTTATAGGGTACCAATTGCCATCCTTAGCTTGATTCATTGAAGAAATTATAGATATTTTGAGACAAAAGATTGCATGCTATGCTTCAATTCACTGGCCATTTGAAGTAGTCTGATCTCTATTGTAAACTTGATGCTAATAATAATGCTATAAACTAGGATGATTATTTCAGTAACTTCTTTTTGTTAATGCAGAAACTTTTGAACCCTTCCACCCAGTGAGAAATCATCACCTCCACGGCACCAAAACCTCTGCTCCCTCGAGGGAATGATTTCTATGCTTTGGAGAACACCAAATTCAAATGACTTGAATTGTCATTGATCTACAGTGGCCTATGACTCTGAACGTATCTTCCTAAGAGATGAAGACTTTACCAGAAAGTTGAAAACAATTGTTTGAATTCTAAAGAAAAGTCAAAAAGTTAATTTTCTAGAGAGAATACAATTATGGCCACTGATTGGTTCATCATCTCCTCAATCCCCACTGACAAAACTATGAGAGTGATTCAATTGGATTTCAGAGTCAACAAATTGAATGTTAATAAATGTAAAGAAGCAACAGTAATAATTAAGCAATTGAATGTTAAAAACTGAATGTCTGGACATTTCTAGGAGACTGATTTGAAGTTGTCTGGGTTAGTAATCGTGAGAGATATCTCTATGCTTGTTTTCTGAATTACTTGCTTCACCGATGTATGACTGACTGCACAGTTGATTATTTAGTTTCTGATGCTAATTATGGGCAGTAATAATGTTAAACATAGACATCTTTCTGTGATGGAACTTCACTTTATGACTAACCAAACAACCTTCTCCTTCTTTTGCTCTCAAATAAAACTCATCTCACCGAGATTACTGTTCTCGAATATCTCTTAAGAATAAAAATGAGAAAAACTAATTGTACATGAATATGCACTAAAAATGGCTTTATAACATGACAAGAACTAATTGGTTGGAGGAATTCGCCTTCTTTATGAAGGTTCTCGAATGTTGAATAAGCAAATAGCTAAACGACTTTAAGTAACCTAAGTACTTTAAAATGGATATATAATTACAAATAAACTACTGTAATAAAAAATTAATGCTAAAATATTAAAAAAAACTAAACTTGAACTGTTCCATTTACTGTTTTTTGGCAGTAAATGAGATCAGCAAAGGTGATGAGCCCATGTGGGAGGGTGGGGGCTTAGTTTTTTTCTTTCGGGTGGGGGCTTAGTTAAAACCATAGTAGACTTAGCTCAAAGTTTTGTGAACTGTACATTCTGTCATTTTTCTAGGAATGCAAATAGGCTGGCACATGAGGTGGCAAAAGTAGTCTTTGTAGAGGGTCAGAACATCAAGGAGTGCAAACAAATACAGAAGATGGATCAAAGCATTAACTGTGTATATCCAAAAGCCAAGGATAAAGGCACTATTTGAATAGATGTTGAGATTGAATCCAGTAAGATTAAAAACTAAGATGATTGTGAGATTAGTTACAACAATGATGAGATTAAAATCAACCGTGAAATTATGTGTTTGGATATAAACTCAACAATAATGATGAGATAAAATGTAGGATAAGAGAAAATTAAAATCAAGGACATTAAATTAAAATTTGGGTATAGTAAATTTTATAGTATATGTTTTATATTTTTGAAATTAATAAATAGTTAAAATTTATTATTATTATTTTATGTCAAATAATATTTTTTAATAAATTAAAATAATTTTATATTAAATAATATTTTTATTATTAAATATTAAAATTACTAAAATTATCCAAATTAATCTAATTTATCTGAATTTATCTAAATTTATCCTTATTTAAGCCTGCCAAGGATAAAGGTTCTAAAGAAGAAGAATAAGATGATAATCTAAATTTATCATTATTTACCTAATTTATCTACCATATCAAATAAGATAAATACGAAACCAAATAATAACGTAAATATTATAACCAGGTCAAATACTTAGGTTTCACAATTCTTATCCCAATTAAAAATTTATAACCCAACAAGTTCATTATGCCCAATAAACTAAATAAATTCGAAATGCCTAGTACAAAATATGGTATCTACAATCATTAGTTAAAATAATAAATGATACTTAGTTAATTATTGATGGAATTTTTCAAGTTGAATCAATGAGATCATAGTTTGATATAAATAAATAAAATAGAATTATTATTGACAAAGTGACGAGATTATTTTCTAAAAAGTGTTTTTTTTTTAAATAATGTATTTCTATCAATGGATAATTTTTACTCAAATCACAATTATCTTTGGATTAGAATTGCATAGTTTGATGTAACTTGGTAATTAAATTTGCTTGATAGTCAAGTTTCCTTAATCCAAGAGGAATTAGGTTTCGTGGATGCCTATAAATATGCACTCATTATTAAAAGGGTTATGCATGTTGCAATAAAGCATTATTAGTTCTATAGAGTTGGACTTGTGAGTCTGACTGATTGTGCCTATGAAACATGAATCCAAAAAGAAGAAAACTAGTAACAAGAAGGCAATCAAATTCTGAAGTTTTACAAGATAAGAAGAGGCAGCAGTCAAATACAAATAAAGAATTTCCTAATGATATTGTTGTGGAGATTCTTTCGAGACTTCCTGTCAAGTCACTTTGCAGGTTTAAGTGCATATGCAAATTCTGGTGCACCCTAATGTCGGACTCCCACTTCACGAAGCAGCAGCTAAACCAGTCTATTAAAGCCAACAAGCTGACATATGTTCTGTACGACAACTGCGACTTTCCTCGTAGATTAGAGTTAGACTACGAATCGTTAATTAGTGGACATGAAGCAAAGCCAACAGCGGATGACTCTTTCTTTGGTTTGAAAGTCAGGGGTCGGAATAAAGATCGAAGGATGGAGGTATGGGGTTGTTGTAATGGCTTGTTGTGCATTTTTGGGAATCCGAAATATCTGGTCTTGGGCAATCTATCCACCAGAGAAATCAAAACCATTTTTTGCTGATATCGAGCTCAGTTAGGAGGAGGGTTTGGCTATGATGCCTTCCACGATGATTATAAGGTGGTCAAAATCAATTATCGAACGAAAACCCGTACTGTCTATCTTTATTCCTTGAGAAAAGACTCTTGGAGTTGTCATGGGAATTTTCCTCACGCGAGTGCTAGACTCCAAGGTTTTCGAAGTCTACACTTGAATGGGGCTATCCATTGGCTTGCTTGTACTTCAATACAAAAACATGCTTGCATCACTGCTTATGATCTTACGAAGGAAGAATTTTTCGACATCCCTACACCAAATCCAATTGATAGTCATGATATATTTCGGTACGAATTGTATACAGAGAGAGGATGTCTTTGGATGGTGCCATATAATATGAAATATTTTCCACCAATATATGAAATTTGGGTAATGGAAATATATGGTGTAAAAGAATCCTGGAAAAGAATCAGTTTAACCTTCAGTTACGATCTTAGGTTGACACCACTGAATTACCCGATGAGTGAAGAAGCTTTGATTCTAATGGATGGACGTTTATTTCTTTATAATCATAGAAACGGATGTCGAAAGGAGGTAAGTATGGGGCAAATTCCTACAGGTTATGTTGGTTATAAGTTGAATAGCGCATTTTCTTATGTGGAGAGCCTAGTTTCACTTGGTAGCACTTCCGGAATGTCAAAACATTCCAGAAAACTGAGAAGACAGAATCAAGCAAAAGACCTGAAAATCCAAAATCTTTGGATTTAGAATGCAAAAAATATTTTAGCAATCGCGAGCTTACATGGTTTAGAATCAGGAGGTGGCAAACGAGGGATTCATTGAATTCAAAGAAATTTGAATCCGCATAGGCCAAATAATTTTAGATTTGAATCATTTCAGGTTATTAGAATTTTAATTACTTTGGATTCAAATTGTTGAATTTTGAAGTAAAACAAAGTTAATTTTGAATTATTCATATTAATCTTTCAAGTCATTAAAATTCAAATAATATCGGATTTGAATGGAATGAATTTAAATTATTGAGTTTTTTTTTTTCATGATGTAGCAATTGCACATGCTAGCTATTCCCTTGTTTTTTGTTCTTTTTTCATTTTTAAATGTTGAATATTCTATATATATATATATATATATCCGTTTCCCCAATGAGGTGAAAAGTGAGATCTTTGTTTTCTTCAAGAACATTTCCAAGATAACTCAGCCTGGTAGTTCACCATGGGTCTTATCCCCTGCTTTTGCTCTACTCTTCCCTTGCAATGACATGATGTCAATGGCTCCCCGCTTTTTATCTTGCTATGTTCATCATGAAGATTTACTCTTCCACGATTCCTATAGCATTAATAAAATACTCTGCTTATCGAAAGAAAATATCAAGTCCATTTCTTTATTTAGTTGTATTTACAAAGTTTTTTACCCAATAATTTCCTTCCTCCATTAATTTTGTGGCATAAATATTAATTTGTTAAAATCTCAGTTGTTTTTCCTTTAAACTAATTAATTGTTTCATCCACTGCTGACTAGAGATGGGAGTGTTCTGAATCAACAGAGTATGCTATTACTTCTTGCTTTTCTGTTAGTATTAAATATTGAACATAGATCAACCTCGTAGTCCTAAAGTCTTCCAATTAACTTTATAGCCTTTCAATCTCCCTATAAAGTAATTTTCTCAATTATTAATAATTAGTATATCATTTGATTGGAATTTGATTTCTATGTACTTGTGAAATCCCCAATTTCCATGTAATTCCTCCATGCATGTAAAGTATTTCAATTCAATATGATTAAATGAATATGAAGTTTAATGTATGAATGATGTATGAATGATGAATGGAATATAGAAGAAATAATAAAGTTGAATGCCAATAAGTCAAATAAATTATGTTGATATCAGGAAAATAATTGGAGTAGGAAAGAAAATAAAATCAGAAATTTAATTTGGATATGTGGCTGTTGAAGAAAGGAAAGGAGGAATTAATAGTTAAATGAGTAAAAAAAAAAGGGGTCAAGGAGTAAAGCATGGCTGAGATTGATGAGGGGATAAGAAGCAATTAATGCATCTTGCATGACTCATCACCATCATCATCCCCATCAGCTATCACCTACGCCAGCCTCCCTTCCAGCCCTCTCCCTCTCGTTCCATTCAAGTTTCCATAGTTTTCCACTCCAAGCTCCTTGCTAAACCACCTCACTCTTCCATCGATCCATTAAGTTCGTAGAACGAAAAATAACCCTTGTCAATAGACCAAGAGATATCTAAAGTTTGGTGGATTGATTCTAAGTATTGGAGGAGATCTCAACATTTGAGATTTTGGTTTCTAGTGAAGGTAAGAGAAGAAGATGGTTCTTACAACTTTGTTTATGATTTGGAGTTGTTTTGAGTTAGTATGATATATGTATGACGATGGTTTAAAGATTTAAATTGATATGATGATTTTAGGTTGAGGAAGTGAAAAGCTAGGGTTACGCGCCAAGTGATTTCCTGTTTCCGAAGGAATCAAGGTAAGAAATTTATGTAACGGACGTAAGGCGGCTATGTCTGCATGTTTTATAATGTTTGTTTGTGGTTTGGAAAGACATACCAGCTGATTTCATGCAGGAAAAATGACATTTTCGGACTTGTCTCCTAGTGCCAATTAGGCTAGGGGCAGCCGACTGCCTTAAAGAGAAGTCGACTGCCTAGAGACAACCAAAACGCCGTTATTCAAAAATCGACTCAAACCAGTCGACTACTATGTAAGCCAGTCGACTGCTATTTACCCAGAAGCATTCTGTTTCAAACCAGTCGACTGCTATATGGGACAGTCGACTGCTATTTGCCAAAATGCATTCTGTTTCAAAACCAGCCGACTGCCCTATGAGACCAGTCGACTGCTAATTTTCCAGAAGCATTCTGTTTCAAAAACAGTCGACTGCTATATGGACCAGTCGACTGCTATATGGACCAGTCGACTGCCCCCATGTATTTTCCAAAATGAAAATAATTTTGAGAAATGAAGTCATGAGGCAGCAGTCGACCGCCCTGTGAGGCCAGTCGACTGCCATGTATGAAAAAGAACTTTCAAAGTTTATTTGATTTAAACACAAAGTGTTTTCTGAAAAAGTATATTATAAATGTTTTGAGACTATGGACTGCGTAATGATCATGTGTTTCTGATGGCTGAGTGACTCTGATCAAGTCCTCAGTAATATGTATGTTGAGCGAGGAACCCTAGTCAGGTCCTCAATCCCACATGTGACACCCGACTAGTATTCACTGTGGATTTCTAAAGGCAGGAGAGAATCCCTGACCTATACAGAGTGTACTACTGTACCAATGCATGATTAGAGTCATATAAATGGGTATGAACGGTTTATATGACGATACAATCGCTTAAATAATTGTACATAGTCTCCATCCTATTTCAAAGGATAAATGATTTATGTTTTCAAGTAAAGAAGTATGATGTATGTTTTAAAGTATGTTATGAAGTATGATGTTTTAAAGAAAGAAGTACAATGTATGTTTCAAGAATATGATGCACGTTTTACATGTATGCTGTTTTAAGAAGCATACAAAGTATGTTTGCCATGTCATTGAAAATAAATATGCATGATTGCAAACAATGCATGAAAGATGTTTATGATGCATGCTTTATAATGCTTTACATGACATTGTAGAGCCAAGTAGGAAAAATGCATATAGAGGCATAGTACGCTCTTTTACATATTTTTCTTACTGAGCGTAAACTCACCCTTTTACGACCATTTTTCCTACAGATTACCTGAAGTGAGCCTCGCTCCGATTAGAGGAGCTTGTTTTGGAAAGATTGCAGTGTACCTTCTCGATACGCTTCCCAATTATCATAGAAGGTATACTTATATGTTCATATATATATATAGTAAATTGTAATTCAGCTACGGTATAGTACAAGTAGTAATTATGTATATAGGATGTCTGGGGATGTAAGATAAGATGATGTATGAGATCCTGTGGAAATGGAATGGTATTTATATATATCATTTTTATGTTTATGGAAATTGAATAAAAT
Source organism: Heritiera littoralis (assembly GCA_031772115.1). NCBI lineage: Eukaryota > Viridiplantae > Streptophyta > Magnoliopsida > Malvales > Malvaceae > Heritiera > Heritiera littoralis. Next base: position 1,502,182 of record JAPDPK010000058.1, read on the forward strand.
TTTATGAGCTATCAGATAATTAGCTTAAGAATAAAGGAAGAATGACACTAGATGAACTAAATCTAAATAAAGAAGGAAAAAGATAAGTGATAAGATGAAGTGACGGGGACGTCATAGTACTGAAAAAATTCGGAATCAAATTGGATAAGATCTCAACAAGCGAGCATCTTTGATGATGTTAGGGGTTTTTTGTTACTTTTGAAGGGTGGCGATTAATTGAGGATTAAATCAAAGGGGATATAGAAAAGATAATGGGTATCAAATCGGTGGTTGGATTATGGTTGCAAAGGATTTAGTTTTCATGTTGTTAAATATTTATCTTGTTACGTTCATTAATAAAATACTCGGCTTATCAAAAAACATAACAAGTCTATTTCTTTATTGAGTTGTATGTCCAGAGTTTTCTACCCAATAATTTCCCATAAAAAAAAAATCTTGAGTGGACAGACATGTTTACAATTATTCTTTGAGCAGGTTTGTTGGTTAGGAATGGAAGAAAACTTTCCCTGTTTGTTAATGCTCTTATGTTCGAACCACATTTTAAACATTTGCTTTGCGCAGGTTGGTGTTGCTGCTGATTTAAGAAACCAAAGCAGGGAACGAGTGCAATACATGCATATCAAGACATGCTTACATATTGAAGAAAATGCACGGAGTATTCTTACACCTTATGCATTCAATGCATTACAACATGAAATCGTGCTGTCCATGCAATATGCGACAACAGAAATGGCAAATGGATCATACCTTGTGTGACACTATAAGAAAATGGATGGTGAATATCTTGTGATTTGGATACCACAAGATGAGCAAATTCATTGTTCATGTAAGGAATTTGAACATTCCGGAATATTATGCAGGCATTGTCTTCGAGTACTTGCAGTGAAGAACTATTTTGAAATCCCAGAAAAGTATGTTCTGTTCCGGTGGCGATTGGAGAGTTCCTTGGTTCCTGTGGAGGATCAAAATGACCAATGCAGCACTGATGAGTGTGTTTAAGCCTTTCATTCCCTAGCTGCAACACTGTTGACAGAGTCAATGTCTACAAGGGAACGTTTTAGTTATGTTCATAGGGAACTTACCGGACTCCTTGATCATGTTAGGGATATGCCAGTATATAATGAGTTTGCTTTGAATATGGTAGCTAACAACATCAGTGAATCTTAAGTTCGGTGATACAAATCCTGACTAATAGATTCACTTGAAGGTAGCCTATCTTAAAGATTTCCGTATATTTGGAGGATGAAATACAGAGGTGAAGGCATTTGATAGATAAGTAATTACTGATGTTATATTGGAAATTAAACACTGTCAAACAACATAGAGGTGGAAATATACTGACGTTTTTTTCAATTCACATCCTATTCCAGGTTTCAGGTTCGGCATCATTTGTTTTCTTCAGTCTACTATATATTTTTTTCAGAAAGATATCATAGAAACATTTATCAGCATGTGATGTAAATTTTCAACTTGACGCAGATAAACCTTTCTTTTGGGAGGGTTGAAATTTAACCATGATGTGAAGGTTGTACTAGTCAGATTTTGTTGATGTTATAATGCTTCAGAAATCCTGATGCTAGTGATTTCTTGCTCAAAATAAGTCATTCTTCATCTTTGTCTATTTCATCTGGGTCTGTTTGTAGGAATGAAAGCATAGACCTTATTCGCTGCAAAATGTTCATTCAATTTAACTGCATTTTTATGAGGCAATGCCATTTATGCCATTAGTAGGTGAAACTGCATTTCATATTGGCTCTGACTTGGTTTTATATAATGTTGAATCGTATAGTTTATAAAATGCAATCAGTTGGCAAAGCTGTGATTGGTTTGACTGTTAGATCTACCTATCAATTCTCTTGCCTTGATTCTCACGGTAAGTTGAGGTGAGACGAGAATACTTGGTCTTACCAAACCAAAATAAGAGATAATGGCAAAGAATAAGCGCTTTGACTGACTGATTTTTTGTTTTAGTTTTGGTTCCTAAAAGAATATTATGCGACAGTGTCTAGTGGTTTGTAGAAATTGTGAAGGCAGCTGTGATAGTGAATGAAGGCATAATACCATCTGCTTTAGCTGGACTGAAGGATAACGTCATTGGTCCATTATATCATAGTTCAATTTCATTTTGACGAAAAACATATCTAAAGAACACGAAGTTTTTTTCTCTGTCGTCTCATTTGGTTCAAGGACCTTGGAAAAAAAATGGCAAATTTCAAGTTCTCAAGTGTATTTTTTCTCTTCCTCAGATTCTTTTCAAATAATTGGAAATTTTTAATTATCTCTATAACAACTTAGTCAACAAGTTAATTAATTACTACCATCAATATCTATGCTTTTTCAGTGTGCTTTTTTAATTCAACCTTATACATAACATTCCATGAACTGATCATTTATGGTTCTGGTTAGACAATCCAAATGAGGCATATGAAAATAATTAATTGTTAATTATTTTTATTAGAAAATTAATTTCTAATTATATAACATGATATTTAGGAGTTATTATATTTAGGATTTTGTGAGAAAACTTTGTAATCTCATTGGCTTTTTTTTTTCTTTTTTAAAGACTATATACATACAAATACGAGGGGATTTGATTAATGTATAAAATTTCTATTTTCCTTTTTTGTTCTTTTAATTTTGTTGGGGTCCAGATTTTTTATATAATTTTGTTTATTAGACTTGAGTAGACATGTATATAATTGTCTATTCTTTAATCTCTTTGCGTTTCAATCGGTTTAGAAAACTTTGAAAAAAAAAAAAAGGACTTGGAATGACGACTAGTTATGCTAATTGAAAAGTCCAATTTTATAAGGCATTCCTCTTCATCATTTTTTTTGGCTTGATGCAAGAAGTTTGGAATTCCAAATTAAAAGTAAAGAATTTCATAAATTCTCATCAAAATTTCCACACACTGTGCCAACTTTTTTACGTCTTACTCCTCCCTAAAGTCCATCAATCCGTCTCAACCAGCTAAGAAACTTGCAAAGTTTTGTGTTTTTTTTTCTTTTAATTAAGAATTATTATTTAATACACTATCAGTGTAGTTTTTAGACTTCACAAGTGAGATTAAGATAATGAATGACACATACTCTGCTTTATTTATTATTTTTTTTAATATTCCAAATAAGATATTTATCATCTTTTCAACAATACTTGTGAAGTCTAAAAATTTTACTAATAGTGTATTGTATAATAATTCTTGATCAAGTTGAGAATTTGTATACATATTAATGGATTGAGTGAAAAATATTTAGTTACTTTGATCAAGTGTGTGTTTTGTCTAATTTTAAGTCGATTTATGACGGTTATATATTCATTTTTGTATTAATATAATTGGTTGAACTATGCTTCTAATGGATTAATATAAGTTTTATTTATACTTGTAATTTCATTTTTATAAAATCTAAATTTAGATTGAAGATTGTCTTCTCTGTTTCCATCAGTTGTTTAATCATTTGGATTATATATTTCGCAAACACCTTATCCTTTTTATAATATATATTTTAAAAATTTTATGTAAAACTTGTTGTAGCTAGAAGAAGAAAACAGTTAGGTTAAACAACCTGAGGTGTATTGCAATTACACTGTCCTTATGGATTATTTTATCAACAGGTGTAATCCTCTAAGATTCAACAATCTTTTGAAAGAAAAGAAAATATTTTACTGGGTTAATTATGAGTATAATGCTTCGTATCTGGTGTCTTTTGGACTTGAACCAAACTTAAAATAATAAAACTTATTTTATTGATTCATTGGTGAAAGTTTTAGCTTCTTGAACTAGTGACTCATTATTGAAAAATAGAGGTCTTATTAATCACACTATGCATTCACAATTCTTTGCTGTTCAATGCCGTTTTGCGCTGATAGGCCATGCGTGTGATCGGTAATTTCATGAGTGCTCTAAAAATTATACCACAATTTCATAAGAGCGATCCCACTCCGCACTCACATAGGTGTTTTCATCTAGTGTATATTGCAATGATATACACCACTCATAAAGGATATGAAAAACATTATTCATGGGATCTCAATTCACAAAAGTTAGGTTACCATCATTAATATCGAATTGGCTTAAGTCTTATTCCCCTTGATATTTTAGATGTTAACTTTCTCCCTAGAGGTTTAGGCAGAGAATAGGCCAAATTCACTTCTGACTTCACATAATCAATTGGTATAATTCTATCATTCAGCAGCTGCTTAATCACATCATGTCTCAAATGAATGTGTCTATTTTTACCATTGAAAGTTTTTTTTTTCCTATATTGTCACGACCCGCGACTTTCACTTTTTATTCAAATACCAACTTTTTCTTCACATAAGGTTTGGTTAGGCTATTTGTCAAAGTCAACCTTCTCTCTTCTTATGCTTTCTTTTTAGTCGCTTAACATAGCGATATCAATTTCAAATGAAAAGTATTTTTTATATATACATATAAGTAAAATACATAGGATCTCACATAACTTACATAACTTATATCCCCAAATGGTCTAATATACATTACTGTAGCACTAGACTGTACAATAGCTGAGGTACATAATAAATGAGTATACCTTCAAGGAATATTGGGAAGCATATCTCGAACGAATACTATAATATCCAAATATAAGCTTTTCTATCGAGAGCGAGAATCACCTCAAGTAATCTGGATGAAAAAATGTTGTAAAGGAGTGAGTTTATACTCAATAAGAAACATATGTAAAAGAGAGTACTATGCCACTCTATGCAGGTTTCCTGCTTAGCTCTATAATGTCATGTAAAATCCTTATAAAACATATATCATATACTTTCTTCAAATACCATATACATTCTTCAAATATCATTTACACATAAAATCAAATAATATCAAATACTTTCAAATAATATCAAATCACTTAAAATCAAATAATATCAAGTGAATTCAAATACTTTCAATTATTCAAATATATCAAATACTTTCACGTATATCTGTGACATCCCAGTCACTACACATTTACTTATAACTTTTTCTTTTTTCATATAACTTGATTAGACTTCCGTCAATGTCCTTCATTCTTCTTCTTCTTAAACTTGATATTTAATAGTTCATCATAAAGAATTTGGTTTCAAATAAAACATAATAATGATATATATACATAGCATTCCTTACAACAGGATCTTATACATCTTACATACCCTAAATCCCCAGACATCTTATAAACATTTTTGTAAGCTTGTACTGTACAATAGCTGAAATACATATCACCTAAATATACCTTCGATAGTTATTGGGAAGTGTATCTCGAAGGTATACTATAGGGTCTCAAAAGCAAGCTCCTCTACTCGGAGCAGGATTCACTTCAGATAATCTGTATGAAAAATGTTTGTAAAGGAGTGAGTTTACGCTCAGTAAGAAACATATGTAAAAGAGCGTATTATGCCTCCATATGCAATTTTCCTGCTTGGCTTTATAATTTCATGTAAAATCATTATAAAGCATAATTCATATACTTCTTTCAAAACATTATATGCAAGCCTACATCCTATACTTTCTTCGAAATATCATATATGAGTAAAATCAAGTAATTGTAAATGCTTTTGATTTCTTTATCTCTCTGAAATCATATATTCAGATACTTTCTTGTAATTCACATACTTCATATGCTTTCAAATAGCAGAGAGACTATTTGCATTTTAACGAAATTATGCACTAATAAACAGATGGCGTACCCCCGTAGGGGCCAAGAATCCTCCCCTAGCCAATTATATAACAGAGACAAATGGCCAAGTGTCGGTGGGCCACGATGAACACTAGTCAGGTGACATCTGTGGCACTGAGGGCTGGACTAGAGCTCCTCAGCTATGTACATATACAGAAGTGCCTAATCATTAAGTACTTCATATTCTCAAAACATTTGTCATATAACTTTTGTAATGATAATCATCTTTTTCTGAAATAAGTTTCAAAACTTCTTTTCAAAAGGGGCAGTCGACTGACTTCATAAGACAGTCGACTGCTATTGCATATCTTTATTTATCGAAATTATTTCCTTTTATAAATTCTGATATTTTGGAATTCTGAAAACACATGGGGCAATCGACTAGTCCATATAGCAGTCGACTGATTTTGAAACAGAATACTTTTCCATAAAAAGGCAGTCGATTGGTCATATAGCAGTCGACTGTTTTCGCAAACAGAATGCTTATGAAAACATGACAGTCGACTAATCATATAGGCAGTCGGCTGATTTCTCAAACAGAATGCTTTTCACTTAAATAGCAGTCGACTGGTTTGAAATAGAATGCTTTCTGGAAAATAGCAGTTGACTAGTTTGTCTTGGTTTTCGAAAATCTATGCTTTGGTTGTCTCTAGTCAGTCGGCTGCTACTTAAGGCAGTCGGTTGCTCCTAGCATTTTGGTAACTAGGAGTGGAACCCGAAATTTAAACTTCCTGCATAAAAACCAACTTATACTTCTCTCCAAAACTATTAAAAACGTGCAGACATAGTCACCCTACGTCTGTTACATAAATTCCTTATCTCGATTGCCAATAATCCTCAAGCTTGGTTGCATCAACCCTAGCCTTTCACTTCTTCAAAGTTGTAACATCATCATAGTGCAACCTTTAAGAAACCATCATAAACATGTTATACCAACTCAACATAGCTCTAAACCATGGATAAAATCAGCTAAAACCATTTAAATCCCTTACCTTTGCTATTCACAAAAATAACAATAATTTAGATCTCCTTAAAGACTTTGTTTCAGCCTTTCATATTACAGACATAACTAGAGCTAGTGATGAGGATCGTTTTTTGTTAAGTAAGCTTAACGATTCGCTGATAGAAGCTAGGTGTTTGTCAAGGTAAATGGAAATGGACACTTATAGAAATTTGGAAGGAAACGAGAGGGAGGCTGAGTGTTGCTGCCGACTTTGGTGGAGAAGATGGTGACTAGGCTTCATTTCATTTAATGCTTCCCCATCTCTTTATCATGTCAGCCATTAATACCTTGACCATTTAATATTCGACCATTAATTCCTCTTCCATTCACTTATATGCCACATATATCATTTAGTTACATTAAAATTTCTGACATTTATTCTTTTCTCATACTCTAATTATTCTAACAATATCAATTTAATTCCTTGACTATTTGACTTTCAATTTTCCTATTTCTTCCATATATTTCATACATCATGTATACTTCATAATTCACATATTTATTTAATTATTTCGGCTTACAATACTTTGCAAATATGAGAATTTACATGAAATTGGGGACTTCACATTCTCCCTACCTTTAGAAATTTGGTCCTTCAAATTTGAATCAGGTTAGGTCTCAAATAACTCCGGGTACTTCTCTTTCATCAAGCTCTCTAGCTCCCATGTAGTTTCTTCCATAGTGTGGTATTGCCAGAGAACTTTAACTAAAGAAATCATCTTAGATCTCAATACTTTCTCTTTTCTATCCAAAATCCGAATTGGCTTTTCCACATAGCTCATGTCTTCCCGAATCTCCAAGGGTTCATATTCTATGACATGAGACGGATCCGAATTATACTTCCGAAACATAGACACAGGAAATACATTATGCACTCCCGATAGCTCCGGAGGTAGTGCCAATCTGTAGGCCACATCTCCAATTCGATTTAAGACTTCAAATGGACCAATGTAGCGAGGATTAAGCTTACCTCTTCGGCCAAATCTCATAATCCCTTTGGATGGAGAAACTTTCAAAAATACTGAATCTCCAACCAAAAACTCAAATGGCCTTCGCCGAGCATCCGCATAACTCTTTTGTCGACTCTGAGCTGTCTTGAGTCTTTGACAAATCATCCAAACATCCTCAGAGGCTTGCTCGACTAAATCTGGAGCTAATAACTTGTGCTTGCCTACTTCTTCCCACCCAATCGAAGATCGACACCTTCTACCATATAAAGCTTCATATGGTGCCATCCCGATACTTGAGTGATAGCTATTATTATAAGCAAACTCAACCAATGGCGAATGGTCATCCCATGAGCCTTTAAAGTCCATGGCACAAGCTCTCAACATATCCTCGAGCGTCTGAATAGTGTGCTCAGACTGACCATCAGTTTGCGGATGAAAAGCTGTGCTAAAATTCAACTAAGATCCCATGGCTTCTTGAAAATGCTTCCAAAAATGAGAAGTAAACCTAGAATCTCTATCAGATGTTATGCTCACTGGAACTCCATGTAGTCTAACAACTTCTTTCACATAGAGATCTGCCAAGGCACTAAGTGTATCCGTAGACTTCATAGGTAGGAAGTGAGCTGACTTAGTTGACTGATCCACAATTACCCAAATACCGTCATGATTCTTCTTGGTCCGTGGTAGTCCCATCACAAAATCCATCGTAATGTGTACCCACTTCCACATAGGTATAGGTAGAGGATGTAACAATCCAGCTGGTCTTTAGTGCTCTACCTTAACCTGTTGGCACGTGAGACATTTCGCCACAAACTCTGCTATGTCTCTTTTCATTCCAGTCTACCAATACACCTTGCGAAGATTATGATATATCTTCGTATTTCCCGGATGTAACGTGTATCTAGTGGCATGTGCTTTAGTTAAAATCAGCTTCTTCAACTCCTTATCATTAGGAACACATATACGGCTATTAAATCTCAAAATTCCATCGCTACCAATACTAAATTCTAAAAGTATACCTGATTGAATCTGATTCATAGCGTCCATACACTGGTCATCTTCCCTCTGAGCAATCCGAATTCTATCCATCAATTCCGGTTCAATCATCAAACTAGCTATCATCCCAAATTGCTCATAAGGTGTAACATTTAAATTGAAGCTTGTAAACTGCTCAATCAACTTATACTCTCTTATCATCATGTAAGCTACTATCCCTACATGCTTCCGGCTCAGAGCATCTGCCACCACATTGGCTTTCCCTAGGTGGTACAAAATCTCGCAATCATAATCCTTTAGGAGCTCGAGCCATCTTCTTTGCCTCATATTCAACTCTCTTTGAGAGAACAAGTACTTCAGACTTTTATGATCCATAAAAATTTGAAATTTCTCACCATATAAGTAATGCCTCCATATCTTTAGAGCAAATACCACTGCAGCTAGCTGCAAGTCATGAGTTAGGTAGTTCTTCTCATAGTCCTTTAATTATCGAGAGCCATATGCTACTACCTTACCATGCTACATTAACACACATCCTAAACCTTGTCCTGAGGCATCACTATACACCGAAAATCCACCAGAACCACTAGGAATGGTGAGAATAGGTGCAGTCATCAACCTGCGCTTCAACTTTTGGAAACTACGTTCACAAGCATCATTCCATTCAAACTTCACCTCTTTGCGTGTTAAGTGCATCAAGGGAGCAGCTAACTTCGAGAAACCCTCTACAAATCTTCTATAGTAGCCAGCTAGACCCAAGAAACTCATAATCTCCGTCACTGTTTTCGGTCTCTCCCATTGCACTACTGCTTCGATCTTCGATGGATCGACTGAAACTCCATCTTTACTAATTATATTACCCAAAAAGGAGATGTGATCTAGCCAAAAATCACACTTAGCTTGGCATACGATCCTCGATCTCTGAGGGTTTGCAGAACTATCCTCAAATGCTGCTCATGCTTTTTCTAGGATCTCGAATACACCAATATGTCATCGATAATGATATTGACAAACTAGTCCAAATATGGCTTGAACACATTGTTCATCAAGTTCATAAAAGCTGCGAGTGCATTAGTTAATCCAAACGGCATCACTAGAAATTCATAGTGACCATACCGTGTCCTGAATGCAGTCTTAGGGATATCTCCACTCTGGATCTTCAATTGATGATACCCCGACCTCAAGTCTATCTTAAAAAAGACTTGTGCACCCTTAAGCTGATCAAAGAGATTGTCTATCCTGGGAAAAGGATACTTATTCTTAATCGTCACCTTATTCAGCCATTGGTAGTCGATGCACAGTCTCATACTGCCATCTTTCTTTCCGACAAACAGCACAGAAGCACCCTAAGGGGATACGCTAGGTCGTATGAACCCTTATCTAGTAACACCTGGAGCTGTTTCTTCAATTCCTCTAATTCTACCAAAACCATCCGATAGGGAAGTCTCGAAATGGGCTCAGTCACGGGTATCAAATTGATCGTAAACTCGATTTTCCTATCCGGAGGAAGTCCTGGAAGATCGTCTGGAAACACTTCGAGAAAATCTTTGACCACCGAAATCTTATGAAGTTCAGGACATTTTTGATCTACGTCCACCACATGAGCTATAAATCCTTCATATAGCAATACATACTTCTATCAATTTAGTCTCAATTAAACCGAACAAGCAAATATGCTTTTGCATTAACCCTTAGCAAAATTTATACAACATAGCTAACAGGAGAAGAAAGATCACACTCTTAGCATGACAATCTAACATCACATGATTCTTAGCTAACCAATCCATACCCAAAATAACATCAAGTCTATACATATTCAGTAGGATTAGGTCAGCTATCGATTCTCTTTCTCCTACCCGTAGCTTACAACTACGATACATTATGTCTGTCATTTGGGATTCTTTAAATGGAGTACTTATCTGCAATAATTGTCCTAAAGAGTCAGCCTCATTAGGTATTCTCACAGCAATCATAAGAGACACAAATGAATACGTAGAGCCTGGATCAAATAATGCAGTAACATTTATATCAAAAAGGTAAATCTTACCTTTAATCACCTATACGAAGCATCGACAGACTCCTCATTGATGGCAAATACTCGTCCTTGAGTCATAGCTTTCTTTCCTTTCTCTGCAGCAATGGCCTTAGGTTGTGGTTGAGGGGTCTTCTCTGATTCTTCGGACACCCTCTGATTCCTCTTGGGACAATCTCTAATCATATGTCCCTGCTCGCCACACCTAAAACAAGCACCACTCGCTAACCAGCATGGCTGTGATCTATGAAATTTTTTGCATTGCTCACACCTGCATCGTACTCTTTGGAGAGCTAGCGGTACTGCTTGCCGAATATTGGGATCTCTCATCACTTATCTTGATCCCGATAGCTCTAAGAGTCCCTGTACCATAATCATCATAACTCCCAATTCAATGTATTTCTATATAACTAAGAAATTAAAACAAAGATTATTTCTTATAATTTATTTGCTTACCTACAGAAACTCCTTTATAACGTCTACTTCTTCTATATGGATATCTATCACTAGAGGCTTTCTCATCTTACTTCCACTTTATCGGTTCTTTGCCTTTACCCTTGGCTCGAAAATCAGCATGGTGAAGCTTATAGTCCTGCTCACACAATTGAGCCTTACGGACTGCCTCTCCATACGTGGTGATATCCATAGGATACAACTTGGATCTAATGGGGACTTCAATCCCTCTATAAACAGATAGATCTTATGTCCTTCACTCCTGAGGACCTTTGGGTCAAATCTGCTCAAGGAAATGAATTTTGACTCGTATTGATTTACGGACACTGTCCCTTGAGTCAAGCTTAGAAACTCAATCTTCAACCTCGTCTGATCAGTGCGTGGGATGTACTGTTCATTAAAGGCTTCTAAGACTCTATCCCACGTAACTTCAACATATCGAGTCTCCAATATAGTCCGAGTGACCTGCCATGAATATTCGGCATCGTCTACTAATAGATAAGCAGCCAAGCCCACCTTCTCCCTTTCGGAGCATGTCATATATTCAAAAGATTTAGTGACCACCTTCACCCAGTTCTCCGCGGCTAATAAATCTCTATCCCCCTTAAACTTAGGTGGATCCAGATTCTTAAATTCTTTAATCAGGTTACACTGTAATAAGCTTTAGGATCCCGCCTCTCAGTAGCTGGGACTGGTGGGGGTAATTCCGTCTGTGCTGGTGGGGGCTATACAGTAGGTGTAGTTGCTGGTGCACTAGTGGCCACGTTCGGAAAATTCGACATAAACTGCGTAAACATAGTGGCTATATTCTCCATATGCTTTTCCATTTTGGCTAGCCTAGTGTTCGGGCTATGTGGTGGAGATGGAGGAGGAGACTGTGTTGGCGGCTGCTCTGCACGACCCCGTTCTCGTCTTCTTCTAGTACCCCTTCTACCTGAGCTCATTCGTCGATAAATCGCAAAATCGAGCTATTTAGGATAACTATAATCAGTTATATTATGCATATGTATTCAAACAAGCACAGTACATTGGGGATATACTCTATTTCTAGCCTATTGACACCAACAAACATCAGTCTAATCTGCTCTGATACCAATCTGTGACATCCTTGTTACTACACATTTACCTATAACTTTTTCCTTTTTCATATAACTTGATTAGACTCGTCCGTCAATGTCCTTCATTCTTCTTCTTCTTAAACTTGATATTTAATAGTTCATCATAAAGAATTTGGTTTTCAAATAAAATATAATAATGGTATATATATATATCATTCCTTACCACAGGATCTTATATATCTTACATACCCTAAATCCCTAGACATCTTATAAACATTTTTGTAAGCTTGTACTGTACAATAGCTGAAATACATGTCACCTAAATATACCTTCGATAGTTATTGGGAAGCGTATCTTGAAAGTATACTATAAGGTCTAAAAAGCAAGCTCTTCTACTCGGAGTAGAATTCACTTCAGATAATCTGTATGAAAAATGTTTGTAAAGGAGTGAGTTTACGCTCAGTAAGAAACATATGTAAAAGAGCGTACTATGCCTCTATATGCAATTTTCCTGCTTGGCTCTATAATTTCATGTAAAATCATTATAAAGCATAATTCATATACCTCTTTCAAAACATTATATGTAAGCATACATCCTATACTTTCTTCGAAATATCATATACGAGTAAAATCAAGTAATTGTAAATGCTTTTGATTTCTTTATTTCTCTGAAATCATATATTCAAATACTTTCTTGTAATTCACATACTTCATATACTTTCAAATAGCAGAGAGACTATTTGCATTTTAACGGAATTATGCACTGATAAACAGATGGCGTACCCTCGAAGGGGCCAAGAATCCTCCCCTAGCCAATTATATAACAGAGACAAATAGCCAAGTGTCGGTGGGCCACGATGAACACTAGTCAGGTGACATCTGTGGTACTGAGGGCTGGACTAGAACTCCTCAGCCATGTACATATATAGAAGTGTATAATCATTAAGTACTTCATAGTTTCAAAACATTTGTCATATAACTTTTTGCAATTACAATCATCTTTTTCTAAAATAAGTATCAAAACTTCTTTTCAAAGGGGGCAGTCGACTGGCTTCACAAGGCAGTTGGCTGCTATTGCATATATTCATTTATCAAAATTATTTCCATTTATAAATTTCGATATTTTGGAATTCTGAAAACACATGGGGCAGTCGACTGGTCTATATAGCAGTCAACTGGTTTTGAAACAGAATACTTTTTGATAAAAAGGCAGTCAACTAGTCATATAGTAGTCGACTGTTTTCACAAACAGAATGCTTCTGAAAACAGGGCAGTCGACTGATCATATAGGCAGTCAGCTGGTTTCTCAAATAAAATGCTTTTCACGTAAATAGCAGTCGACTGGTCCATATAGCAGTCAACTGGTTTGAAACAGAATGCTTTCTGAAAAATAGCAGTCGACTGTCTTATATAGCAATCGACTGGTTTGTCTTGATTTTCGAAAATCTACGCTTTGGTTGTCTCTAGGCAGTCGGCTACTACTTAAGGCAGTCGGCTGCTCCTAACACTAAGAGTGGAACCCGAAATTTAAACTTCCTGCAAAACTCTTAAAAACGTGCAGACATAGTCACCCTGCGTCCGTTACATAAATTCCTTACCTCGATTGCCAATAATCCTCAAGCTTGGTTGCTTCAACCTTAGCCTTTCCCTTCTTCAAAGCTATAACATCATCATGGTGCAACCTTTAAGAAACCATCATAAACATGTTGTACCAACTCAACATAGCTCTAAACCATAGACAAAATCAGCTAAAACCATTTAAATCCCTTACCTTTGCTATTCACCAAAATAACAATAATTTAGATCTCCTTAAAGACTTTGTTTCAGCCTTTCATATTACAGACATAACTAGAGCTAGTGATGAGGATCGTTTTTCGTTAAGTAAGCTTAACGATTCGTTGATAGAAGCTAGGTGTTTGTCAAGGTAAATGGAAATGGACACTTATGGAAATTTGGAAAGAAACAAGAGAGAGGCTGAGTGTTGCTGCCGACTTTGGTGGAGAAGATGGTGACTAGGCTTCATTTCATTTAATGCTTCCCCATCACTTTATCATGTCAGCCATTAATACCTTGACCATTTAATATTTGACCATTAATTCCTCTTCCATTCACTTATATGCCACATATATCATTTAATTACATTAAAATTTCTGACATTTATTCTTTTCTCATACTCTAATTATTCTCACAATATCAATTTAATTCCTTACTATTTGACTTTCAATTTCCCTATTTCTTCCATATAATTCATACATCATGTATACTTCATAATTCTCATATTTATTTAATTATTTCGGCTTACAATACTTTACAAATATGAGAATTTACATGAAATTGGGGATTTCACAATATCGTTTCACGTGAAATCACATATACAAATAACTTCAAATAGATGGGAGACGATTAACTTCTAATGGAATCATGCATCAAATAAATCTCTTGAGGGATGCGAAATAAATCCCGTAAGGGATATCAAATAATTGCGTAACCACGTATGGGCCAAGGATCCTCCCCTAAGCCAAATACACATAAGAGACGTATGGCCATAGTCGATAGACCATAGTGAACACTAGTCAGGTGACAGTTGTGGCACTGAGGACCGGACTAAGGTTCCTCAGCCAAGTACAAATACACATAATATGCATGATCACCAAAGGAGTCCATAGTCTGCAAAACATTTGTCATATAACTTTTTGGTAATACAGATGTACTCATATAAAATAGGCTTTAGAAACCTTAATTTCAAATAGGGCAGTTGGCTGGTCTGTAGGGCAGTCGGCTACTATGACATATATTGATTTTATTAATTTCTTTTCTTTTTAAAATCCAAATTTTCGAAATTCTAAAACCAATAGGGCAGTAGGCTGGTTCGCAAACAGAATGCTTCTGGAAACAGGGCAGTCGACTGGCTCCTTAGCAGTCGACTGGTGCGTAAACAGATCCTTTCTGGAAAATAGCAGTCGATTGGTATATATGACAGTCGACTAGTTTGAGTCGATTTCAGAAAAATCACATCTTGTTTGTCTCTAGGCAGTCGGCTACCCCTAGCCAAATTGTAACTAGGAGTAAAACCAAGATTTAAAACCCATGCACTTAAAATCAACTTTATTTATGACCAAATCATGCAACCAAAACAGACATAGCCACCCTACGTCCGTTACACATATTCCTTAATTCAATTAACACCAATAGCCCAATAGCTTGGTTGCACCAACACTTTTCCTTTCAACTCTTCAAAGCTGCAAACATCATAATTTTTTCAACTTTTAAGAAACCTCTAGAAATATGCTATACCAACTCAACATAACTCCAAACCATGGACAGAATTGAATGAATCAATTTCTTCTCTTATCTTTGTTAGTCACCAAAAATGACAGCAATAAGATCTCCTCAAATCCTTTGATTCAGCCTTTCAACTTACATATATAGCTTTTGCTAGTGACAGAGAGCGATTTTCGTTAAGTAAGCTTAACGATTCGATGACAGGATATGGATGTTTGTCAAGGTAAGTATGGAGGAAACTTGGAGAATTTGGAAGGAAGAGCAACGATGGCTGCCGACTCTTGATGGTGAAGATGATGACAACGCATTTTCTCATTTAATGCATCTTTATATCTTATCATCTCAGCCATTGACTTTTTGACTTAAGACCATTTGACCATTCAATTGCTATTATTCCATCCATGTCCCATATATCATTCATATATCAAAATTTCACATTTATTTAATTATTCCAAGATGGAATACTATACAAATATGAGAAAATTACATAAATTTGGGAATTTCACATATATGGTTGAAAAGCAAGTTCTATAGGACAGTTGTTAGACCAACATTGTTATATGGTAGTAAATGTTGGGTGACTGAAAGATTGCATACACAAAAGATGAGTTTAGCAGAAATGCGAATGTTGTGGTGGATATGTGGATATACAAGAAAGGATAGAATGAGAAATGATGATATTTATAAGATGGTTTGAGTGGTATCTATCGAAAATAAGATGTGTGAAAGTCGTTTACATTGGTTTGGACACGTACGATGTAGACCTGTAGATGCTCCATTTTGGAGAATAGAGGCTATGAATGTTGAAAGAAGGGTTAAGACTAGAGAAAGACCCAAAAAAAACTTGGAAAGAAGTAATTTGGAAAGATATGGAGGTATTAGAGTTGGTTGAACACATGACCTTGGATAAGAATGTGTCGAGGAGGAGAATACGTATGGACGATCTAATGTGAATTCAGATATTGGTTCATATAGCCTACCTCAATCTCTTAAGATAAAGGCTCTGATGATGATGGCTATTGCCACTTAGCAATCACAAGGCATAAACATAGAAGATGTTGGTTTTAAACCCAACGGAATATTAGCTAAGAGGTTTGTCAACCACTTAGCCTCATTGTGAAATCTCCAAATTTCTGTAATTTTCCCATAATTGTATAGTATTCCAACTTGGAATAATTAAATAAATATGAAATTTTGATATGTAAATGATATATGGGACATGGATGGAATAATAGCAATTGAATGGTCAAATAAGCAATAGTCAAAGATAAAGTGTAAGAAGGGATAGATATGAATTTAATGCAATTATGCATTGTCATCATCTTCACCATAAAGGGCTGACAGCCATTGTGCTCTTCCTCTCGTTTTCTCTCAAGTCTCCAATTTTCCTTCTTACTTACCTTGACAAACATCCATCTCATGTCATCGAATCGTTAAGCTCACTTAACGAAAATCGTTCCTTGTCACTAGCTTAAGCTATACCTATAATTTGGAAGGCTGAATCAAAGGCTTTGAGGAGATCTTGTTGCTGTCATTTTTGGTGACTAACAAAGGTAAGAGAAGAAATTGATTCACTCAATTTTGTCTATGGTTTGGAGTTGTGTAAAGTTGGTTTAGCATATTTGTAGATGTTTCTTAAAGGTTTGAACTATTATGATGTTTACAGCTTTGAAGAAGTGAAAGGAAAAGTGTTGATTTGCAACCAAGCTATTGGGCTATTAGTGTTAATTGAGGTAAGGAATATGTGTAACGGACGTAGGGTGGCTATGTCTGTTTTGGTTGCATGCTTTGGTTATAAATAAGGCTATTTTAAGTGCATGAAGTTTTAATTCTCGGTTTTACTCCTAATTACAATTTGGCTAGGGGTATAGCAGTCGACTGCCTACAGACAGCCGTTACGTACTTGTTTCCAAAATATACTTAAACCAGTCGACTGCCTTATATAGCAGTCGACTGCTATTTTCCAGAAAGGTTTTGTTTGCGCACCAGACTACTGCTAAGGAGCCAGTCGACTGCTTTTCCTCAAAAAGCATTCTGTTTGTGAAACCAGTCAACCGCTAAAGAGCCAGTTGACTGCATTTTCTTAGAAAACATTCTGTTTGCCAACCAATCGACTACCCTATTTGTTTTTGAAATATAAAATATTTGAATTTTAAAAAGAAAAGAAATTTAATAAAGCGATATATGATATAGCAGCCGACTACCCCATTTGAAAATGGTGTTTTAAATGCCTATTTGATATAAGTGTATTTGAATTATAAATGAAATATATAACAAATGTTTTGGAGACTGTGGACTCCTTTGGTGACCATGCATATTATGTGTATTGGTACTTGGCTGAGGAACCTTACTCCAGTCCTCAGTGCCACAGCTGTCACCTAACTAGTATTCACTGCAGTCTATCGACTATGGCCATACGTCTCTTATGTGTATTTGGTTTTGGGGAGAATCCCTGGCCCATACGTGTGTACGCAATTATTTGATATCCCTTACGGGATTTATTTGGTGCATGATTCTATTGGAAGTTAATCGTCTCCCATCTATTTGAAGTTATTTGTATATGTGATTCCACGTGATTTGAGATACGTGAAAGTATTTGATATATTTGAATATTTGTATATGTGATTTCAAGTGATTTGATATTATTTGAAAGTATTTGACTTATTTGATTATATGTGTATATGTTATTTGAAGAACTTATATGGTATTTGAAGAAAGTATATGGTATATGCTTTATAAGGATTTTACATGACATTATAGAGCCAAGCAGGAAACCTGCATATAGTGGCATAGTACGTTCTTTTACATATGTTTCTTACTGAGCGTAAACTCACTCCTTTACAACATTTTTTCATCCAGATTACTTGAGGTGATTCCCGCTCTCGATGGAAGAGCTTACATTTGGATCGTAAAGTATTCCTTCAAGGCACGCTTCCTAATATTCCTTGAAAGTATAATTATTTGTTATGTATATCAGACGTTGCTACAGTACATTGATGTATATTAGATTATTAGGGATGTAGGTTATGTAAGTGATGTAAGTTATGTAAGTTATATGAGATCCTGTGTATTTGACTTATATGTATATATGAAAAATACTTTTCATTTAAAAATTGATATCATGTCATAAGTGATAAAGTATAAAGTTTAAGAAGAAGAAAGGATGACATTGACAAACAGCCTAACCAAAACCTTATGTGAAGAAAAAGTTAATTGATATTTGTATACAAAGTGGAAGTCGTGGGTCACGAGTCCAAATGGTGTAATGAGTGTAAGGGTACCAGGGTTCGAGCCTCAGAAAACGCACCCGAGGAAATATATCCTGAGTTCTTCAAGCCCCTTGGGATAAAACAGTGAAGTGGGCGACTGCCAAAGCGAACAATACGTTAGTAAGTGTGGGCAATCGCCAACCTCACAATTAAGGCAACCCTAGGAGAGTGCGCTAGGGGATGCTTGCCGACGACAGATAAATGGGCGAGGCCTTGACGAACATTAAAGTCGACGAGGGGCCTACCTCTTGATTCCTACGGGAGCAAAGTGCCACTCGAGTCCTTACAAAAAAATGCACATTTTTTTTATGTAAGAGCCTCACCCGTCTCACCAGGTCGTTAGCAAGCATCCCTTAGGCGTCCCACACGACCCAAGTTTACCCTTACATCGTCAAGGCCTCACCCGTTCCAATAGACCGTCGGTGAGCATCCCCTTGGCGCATCGCGCCCCAGGTTTGCCTTGACACGTGAAGTATGCAGTCGCCCACATTCACCCATGTATTGTCTGCTTTGGCGATCGCCCACCTCACGGCTTTATCCCAAGGCTCCTGAAGAACTCAGGATTAATGCCTCGAGTGTGTTTTCTGAGGTTCGAACGTTGGTACCCTTAAGTACCTGTGCCTTACACTCATGTTACACTTAGAGGACAATGTCAGTTGACCAATACGAGTTAAAGTTCATTACTTTGAGCAGGTTTGATTCAGAGGTGCTAAGGAGTGAGGAGCACAAGATTTATAGATTTATGGAGGGATTGAGACCTCTTATTTGATCTAAGTTGTATCTTTTGGATATAACCACTTACGATGAGGCAGTCCGTAAGGCTCAACTATGTGAGCAGGACTATGAGTTTCATCAGGCTGATTTTCGAGCCAAGAGTAAAGGCAAGGAAACGATGAAGCGGAAGTCAAATGAGAGAGCCTCTAGTGATAGATATCCAGTTAGGAGAAGTAAACCGTATGAAAGAGCTTCAACAGGTAAGAAAATAAATTATAAGAGAATGATTTTATCTTAAATTAATGAGTTGAGGAAATGTATTGAATTGTGGAGTTTTATAATGGTTATGGTATAGGGACCCCTAGATCTACCGGGATTAAGATAAATGAGGAGAAATCCCGATATTCAGCTGGTAGTACCGCTAGCCCCCCGAGGAGTATGATACAAAGATGCAAGCATTGCGAAAAGTTTCATGGGTCACAGACTTGCCGTATGGTAATCCGGCCTTGTTTTTGGTGTGGTGAACAGGGACATCGGATTAAAGATTGTCCCAAGAGGAATCAGAGGGTGCCTGAGGAATCAGATAAGACCACTCCACTTCAGCGTAAGGCCACGGCGGCATAGAAGGGAAAGAAAGCTATGACTTACGGACGAGTATTTATAATCGATAAGGAGTCTGTCAATGCTTCGTCAGATGTGATTAAGGTAAGATTTACCTTTTTGATATAAATGTCACTGCATTGTTTGATCCATGCTCTACGTATTCATTTGTATCTGTAATGATTGCTATGAAATTTCCTGTTGAACCTGAACCCGTAGGACATTTATTGCAAATAAATACTCCTTTTAGAGAATCTTAAATGACAGATATGGTGTATCGTAAGTGTAAGCTACGGGTAGGAAAGAGAGAATCGGTAGCTGACTTAATCCTACTAAATATGTATGGATTTGATGTTATATTAGGAATGGATTGGTTGGGTAGAAATCATGTGATATTAGATTGCCATGCTAAAAATGTGATCTTCTCTTCTCCCGTTAGCTATATTGTAAATTTTGCAAGTAATTAATGCAAAATATATTTGTTATATGACTTATTTGTAAATGAAATTAATAGAAAATATATTTGTTATGTGAAGGATTTATAGCATATGTGGTGCATGTAGAAAGAAAACGTCCCGAACTTCATGAAATTTTGGTAGTCAGGAATTTTTCGAATGTGTTTCAAGACGATCTTCCAGGACTTCCTCCAGATAGGAAAATTGAGTTTACTATCGATTTGGTGCCGGGGACGGAGCCCATTTCGAGATCACCCTATTGGATGGCACTAGTGGAATTGGAGGAACTTAAGAAGCAGCTTCAGGAGTTACTGGACAAGGGGTTCATACGACCAAGCATATCCCCATGGGGTGCTCTTGTGTTATTTGTCCAAAAGAAGGATGGAAGCTTAAGGCTTTGCATTGACTACCAATGGTTGAAAAAGGTGACAATCAAGAATAAGTACCCTCTTCCCAGAATTGATGATCTTTTGATCAGCTTTGGGGTGCACGAGTCTTTTCCAAGATAGACTAAAGATCCGGATATCACCAATTGAAGATTCATAGTGAAGATGTCCCTAAGACGGCATTTAGGACACATTATGGTCATTATGAATTCCTAGTGATGCCATTTGGTCTAACCAATGCACCTGTGGCATTTATGAACTTGATGAACGATGTGTTCAAACCCTACTTGGACTAGTTTGTCATTGTCTTTATCGATGATATATTGGTATATTCGAGATCATGGGAAGAGCATGAGCAGCACTTGCGGATAGTTCTGCAAAACCTCAAAGATCGTGGATTGTATGCCAAGCTAAGTAAGTGTGATTTTTGGCTAGATCAAATCTCCTATAATAGATAAAGATGGGGTTTGGGTCGATCCATCGAAGATTGAAGCTGTTGTACAGTGGGAGAGACCGAAAACATTTACGGAGATTAGGAGTTTCTTGGGTCTAGCTGGTTATTATCGAAGATTTGTAAAGGGTTTTTCGAGGTTAGCTGCTCCCTTGACGTGCTTAACGCACAAAGATGTGAAGTTTGAATGGAATGATGCCTGTGAGCGTAGTTTCCAAGAGTTGAAGCGCAGGCTGACAACTGCACCTATCCTCACCATTCCTAATGGGTTTGGAGGTTTTTCTGTAATAGTGATGCCTCCGCACAAGGTCTGGGTTGTGTGTTAATGCAGCATGGTAAGGTAGTTGCATATGGTTCTTGCTAATTAAAGGACCATGAGAAAAACTACCCGATTCATGATTTGGAGTTAGCCGCAGTGGTATTTGCCCTAAAAATTTGGCGGCATTACTTGTATGGGTAGAGATTTCAAGTTTTTATGAACCATAAAATCTTGAAGTACTTGTTCTCTCAAAGAGAGTTGAATATGAGACAGAGAAGATGGCTAGAGCTTCTAAAGGATTATGATTGTGAGATCCTATACCACCCGGGAAAGGCCAATGTGGTGGCGGATGCTCTGAGCTGTAAAAATGTGGGAATTGAGTCTTACATGATGGTAAGAGTATATGAGTTGCTTGAGTAGTTTGCCAGATTCAAGCAGGTATGCCATCAGAATTTGATATGGGTAGTGATGAAATTTTGAGGTTTAATAACCGTATATGTGTTCCTAATGATAAAGAGTTGAGAAAGTTGATTTTGACTGAAGCACATTCCACTAAGTACACATTGTATCCGAGAAATACTAAGATGTACCAGAATCTACGCAAGGTGTATTGGTGCACTGGCATGAAAAGAGACATAGCAGAGTTTGTGGCGAAGTGTCTCACATGTCAGCAGGTTAAGGTAGAGCACCAAAGACCAGCCGGTTTGTTACAGCCTTTGCCTATACCTATGTGGAAATGGGAACACATTACGATAGATTTTGTTATGGGATTACCCCGAACCAGAAGAAGTCATGATGGTATTTGGGTGATTGTGGACCGATTAACTAAGTCTGCACACTTCTTGCCTATGAAGGCTACAAACTCACTTAGTGCTTTGGCAGATTTATATGTTAAAGAGATTGTCTGATTGCATGGAGTTTCAGTGAGCATTACATCCGACAAAGATTCCAGGTTCACTTCTCATTTATGGGAACATTTCCAAGAAGCCATGGGATCTCGGTTGAGCTTTAGCATGGCTTTTCATCCGCAGACTGATGGTTAGTCCAAGTGCACCATTTAAACACTCGAGGATATGTTAAGAGCCTGTGCTATGGATTTTAAAAGGCTCATGGGACGATCTTCTGCCATTGGCTGAGTTTGCTTATAACAACAGTTATCACTCAAGTATTGGAATGGCGCCATATGAAGCTTTATATGGAAAAAGGTGTCGATCCCCTAATTGAATGGGAAGAAGTAGGCGAGCGTATGTTATTAACTCCAGATTTAGTTGAACAGGCCTCTGAGGATGTGAAGCTGATTTGTCAAAGACTTAAGACAGCTCAGAGTCGACAAAAGAGTTATGCAGATGCTCGATGAAGACCACTTGAGTTTTTGGTTAGAGACTCGGTGTTTTTGAAAGTTTCTCCATCCAAAGGAATCATGAGATTTAGTAGAAGAGGTAAACTAAGTCCTCATTGCATTGGGCCATTTGAAATTTTAGACCATGTGGGAGATGTTGCATACCGATTAGCGCTATCGGGAGTACACAATGTTTTTCATGTGTCCATGCTTCGGAAGTATAATCTGGATCCATCTCATATCATAGAATATGAACCTTTAGAGATTCGAGAAGACATGAGTTATGTGGAAAAGCTGGTTCAAATTTTGGACAGGAAAGAGAAAATGTTACGGTCTAAGACAATTCCATTAGTCAAGGTTCTTTGGCAATACCATACTAGAGAAAAAGCCACATGGGAGCTAGAGAGCTTGATGAAGGAAAGATATCCGAAACTATTTGAGTGATAACCCGATTTAAATTTGGAGGACCAAATTCTTTAAGGTGGGGAGAATGTGAAATCTCCAAATTTCCTATAATTTCCCATATTTGTATAGTATTCTAAGCTAGAAGAATTAAATAAATATGAAATTTTGATATATGAATTATATATAGGACATCGATGGAATTAGAGCAATAGAATAGTTAATAGTCAAAAGGTCAATGGCTGAGATAAGATGTTAAATGGGATAGAGATGAATTAAATGCATTTGTCATCTTCTCCATCAACAAGAGTCGGCAACCATTTCAGCTATTCCTCTCGTTTTCTCTAAGTTTTCCATCATACTTACCTTGACAAACACCCATTTCCTCTTAACGAATCGTTAAACTTGTTTAACAAAAATTACTCCTCATCATTAGGTCAATCTATATATGTAATTTGAAAGGTTGAATTAAAGGATTTGAGGAGATCTTGTTGCTGTCATTTTTTGTGACTAACAAAGGTAGGAGAAGAAATTGATTCATTCAATCTGTCCATGGTTTGGAGTTGTGTTGAGTTGGTATAGCATATTTTTAGAGGTTTCTTAAAGGTTTAAATCATTATGATATTTGCAACTTTGAAGAGTTGAAAGGAAAAGTGTTGGTGCAACCAAGCTATTGGGCTATTGGTGTTAATTGAGGTAAGGAATATGTGTAATGGACATAGGGTGGCTATGTCTATTTTTTGGTTGCATGATTTAGTTATAAATAAAGTTGATTTTAAGTGCAGGGGGTTTTAAATCTCAGTTTTACTCCTAGTTACAATTTGGCTAGGGGCCACTGACTGCCTTAAGTAGCGGCCGACTACCTAGAGACAGCCATTACGTACTTGTTTTCGAAATCGACTCAAACTAGTCGACTGCCCTATATAGTAGCCGACTGCTATTTTCCAGAAAGGTTCTATTTGCGCACCAGCCGACTGCTCAGGAGCCAGTCGACTACTTTTCCTCAAATAGCATTCTGTTTGCAAAACCAGTCGACTGCCCTTTCGACCAGTCGACTACCATCTTTGTTTTCAAAATATGAAATATTTGGATTTTAAAAAGAAAAGAAATTCAATAAATCGATAAATGTCATAGCAGCCGACTGCCCTATAGACCAGTCGACTGCTCCCATTTGAAAAAGGTGTTTTAAATGCCTATTTGATATGAGTATATTTGTACTATCAAAAAGGTATATGATAAATGTTTTGGAGATTGTGGACTCCTTTGGTGATCATGCATATTATGTGTATATGTATTTGACTGAGAGACCCTAGTCCAGTCCTCAGTATCACAGATGTCACCTGACTAGTGCACACTGTGGATTATCGACATTGGCTATATGTCTCTTATGTGTATTTGGCTTAGGGGAGGATCCCTAGCCCATACGTGGGTACGCAATTATTTGATATCCCTTACGGGATTTATTTGGCATCCTTCACGAGATTTATTTGGTGCATGATTCTATTGGAAGTTAATCCTCTCTCATCTATTTGAAGTTATTTGTATATGTGATTTCACGTGAAATGATATACATGAAAGTATTTGATATTTTTGAATAATTGAAAGTATTTGAATTCACTTGATATTATTTGATTTCAAGTGATTTGATATTATTTGATTTTATGTGTAAATAATATTTGAAGAATGTATATGGTAATTGAAGAAAGTATATGGTATATACTTTATAAAGATTTTACATGACATTATAGAGTCAAGCAGGAAACCTGCATATAGCGGCATAGTACGCTTTTTTACATAGGTTTATTACTAAGCGTAAACTCACTCTTTTAAAACATTTTTTCATCCAGATTACTTGAGGTGATTCCCGCTCTCGATAGAAGAGCTTGTATTTGGATATTATAGTATTCCTTCGAGATACGCTTCCCAATATTCCTTATAGGTATACTCATTTGTTATGTACTTCAGCTATTGTACAGTACATAGTACATTGATGTATATTAGATTATTTGGGGATATAGGTTATGTAAGTTATGTGAGATCCTATATATTTGAATTATAAGTATATATATGAAAAATACTTTTAATTTGAAAATTGATATCATGTCACAAGTGATGAAGGATAAAGTATAAGAAGAAGAAATGATGACATTGACAAACAGCCTAACCAAAACCTTATGTAAGGAAAAAGTTAGTTGGTATTTGAATAAAATTGGAAGTCGTGGGTCGTGATAGGCTGTGGTTGAAAACAGTTCAAATAAGACACATGAAAATAGTTAATTGTTAATATTTTTATGAGAAAATTAATTTCTGACTATTTGTGACATCTTCGTCACTATCCAAATAACAACTAACTTTTTTCTTTTCACATAACATTAAATAGACTAGTTTATCAATGTCAACCTTACTTCTTCTTATGCTTTAGGCATTATTATCAAAAGGTGATATCAAATTCTCATGAATATAATTTTTATATATACACATGAGTTAGCTATACCAGGATCTCAAATACTTACGTAACCTATTTCCCCAAATATATATAAGGGTAATATCGTATTGTACAATAGCTAAAGTACACGACCAACCGATTATACCTTCAAAGAATAAGTAGGAAGCGTGTCTCGAATGTATATCAAAAGAACCTCAAAAGGTGCTCCTCTATCCGGAGCGGAATTACTTCAAGTAATCTGTATGAAAAATGTTTGTAAAGGAGTGAGTTTACGCTCAGTAAGAAACATATGTAAAAGAGCGTACTATGTCACTATATGCAGTTTTCCTGCTTGGCTCTATAATGTCACGTAAAACCATTATAAAGCATATACATATATCCTTCCCGCAACTATCAAATACAAGTAAAATCATCTCTTTCAAATACTTTCACAGATCTCAAATCACGTGAAATCAAATATGTAAGTACAAATAATTTCAAATACTTTCACATGCTTTCAAATAAATGGGAGACAATTTATATCCAATAGAATCATGCACCAAGTAATTCTCATAATGAATACAACAAATATATCCCGTAAGGGATAATCCATGAGAGATCTCATAAGGATACCACAAATATATCCCGTAAGGGATAATCCTGAGAAATATCAAATAAGTGGCGTACCCACGTATGGGCCAGGGTTCCGCCCCAAAGCCGAACAAGTAAGAGACGTATGGCCATTATCTATAGCCCACAGTGCTCACTAGTCAGGTGCCTTACTATGGGTCTGAGGACCGGACTAGGGCTCTTCAGCCAAGATCAAGTACAAATACAAATACAAATACAAATAATGTGCATGCTCTTTAAAGAGATTCATAGTCTCCAAAACATATTTCATATATCTTTGAAAAATACAATTATCCTTTCTTGAAATAGGTTTTCAAAACCTCTTTTTCAAATGGGCAGTCGACTGGTCATATAGGGCAGTCGGCTGCTACCACATAATTTGCTTTATTGAATTTCTTTTTCCTTTTGAAATTCAAATATTTCATTTTTTGAAAAACACATAGGGCAGTCGACTGGTCCCAAATAGCAGTCGACTAGTTTTGAAACAGAATGTTTCCTGAGAAAAGGCAGTCGACTGGCCCCCTAGGCAGTCGGCCATTTTCGAAACAGAATGCTTTTGAAAGCATAGCAGTCGACTGGCCCCCTAGGCAGTCGGCTGGTTTTGAAACAGAATGCTTTGTAAATAAAAGCAGTCGACTGTTCCATATAGCAGTCGACTGGTTTGCCTCGATTTTCAAAAATCTACGCTTTAGTTGTCTTTAGGCAGTCGGCTGCTACTTAAGGCAGTCGGCTGCTCCTAGCCTAATTGGTACCAGGAGTAGGACCCGAAATGTAACTTTTCCTGCACATAAACTAGCATTTGTTTCTTCCCAAAGACATTTCAAATATATTAAAACATGCGAACATAGCCACCCTACGTCCGTTACATAAATTCCTTACCTTAATAGCCAATATTCCACAAGCTTGGTAGCAAATCAACTCCTTTCCTTTCACTCCTTCAAGCTGTAAACATCATATAGTACGAAACCTTTAAGAAATCTATATAGTCGTGCTATACCAATTCTATACAACTCCCAACTATCAATAGAATTGAATTAATCAATTTCTTCTTTTACCTTTGCTAGTGACCAAAATGATAGCAATTCAGATCTACTAAAATACTTGGATTCAATCCACCAAACTTTGGATGTAGCTTAAGCTAGTGATGAGGGACGTTTTTCGTTACTAACGTTTAATGGTTTGGTGATTGAACATGGGAGTTTGTCAAGGTGAATAAAATGGAGACTTAGAGGAAATTGGAGAGGAAACGAGAGGGATAAGGAAGAAGGCGGCCGATTCTTGATGGTGAAGAAAGATGATGACTCATGCAAATGGCATTTAATGCCCATTTAATGCATATTCATCCCATTTATCTCAGCCATTGACCTTTTGACCATCTTGACCATTTGACACTCAATTCCTTTAATTCCACATATGTCCCATATATGTTTTATATATCATAAATTCACATATTCATTTACTTCATTTAAGCTTAATTGCTTTACAAATATAGAAAATTACAGGAAATTGGAGATTTCACATTCGCCCACCTTTAGAAATTTAGTCCTCCAAATTCAAATCAGATTATGTCTCAAACAATTCTGGATACTTCTCTTTCATCAAGCTCCCTTGCTCCCATGTAACTTCTTCCATCGTATGGTACTGCCAGAGAACTTTGACTAATGGAATCGTCTTAGACCTCAACACATTATCTTTTCTTCTCAAGATCCGAATCGGCTTTTCTATATAGCTCATGTCTTCCCGAATCTCCAAGGGTTCATATTCTACGACATGAGATGGATTCGGATTATACTTTCGAAGCATCGACACATGAAAGACATTGTATTCTCCCGATAGCTCCGGAAGTAGTGCCAACCTATAGGCCACATCTCAACACAATCTAGGATCTCAAATGGCCCTATGTAGTGAGGACTAAGCTTACCTCATCGGCCAAATCTCATGATCCCTTTGGATGGAGAAACTTTCAAAAACACATAGTCTCCAGCCAAAAACTCAAGAGGTCTCCGTCAAGCATCCTCATAGCTCTTTTATCGACTCTGAGCTGTCTTAAGTCTTTGACAAATCAGTTTAACATCCTCAAAGGCATGCTCGACTAAATCTGGAGCCAACAACTTATGCTCGCCCACTTCTTCCCACCCAATCGGCGATCGACATCTTCTACCATATAAAGCTTCATATGGTACCATCCCGATACTTGCATGGTTGCTATTATTATAAGCAAACTCAGCCAATGGCAGATGGTCGTCCCATGAGCATTTAAAGTCCAAAGCACAAGCTCTTAACATATCTTTGAGCGTCTGAATAGTACGCTCGGACTAACCATCAGTCTGTGGATGAAAAGCTGTGCTAAAATTCAACTGAGATCCCATGGCCTCTTGAAAATGCTCCCAAAAGTGAGAGGTAAACCTGGAATCTCTATCAGAGGTAATGCTCACTAGAACACCGTGTAGTCTGACTACTTCTCTCACATATAAATCTGCCAAAGCACTAAGTGTATCCGTAGATTTCATAGGTAGGAAGTGAGCTGACTTGGTTAACCGATCCACAATTACCCAAATACCATCATGATTCTTCCTGGTCCTGGGCAACCCCATAACAAAATCCATCGTGATGTGCTCTCATTTCCACATAGGTATAGGTAGAGGATGTAGCAATCCTGCTCGTC
The DNA here is from genome assembly GCA_031772115.1 of Heritiera littoralis. Lineage (NCBI taxonomy): Eukaryota > Viridiplantae > Streptophyta > Magnoliopsida > Malvales > Malvaceae > Heritiera > Heritiera littoralis. The sequence goes on from JAPDPK010000058.1 coordinate 1,531,226, forward strand.
TTTGGTGTTCTACCTTAACCTGCTGGCACGTTAAACACTTTGCTCCCAACTCAGCTATGTCTCTCTTCATGCCAATCCACCAATACACTTTGCGAAGATTATGATACATCTTTGTATTTCCCGGATGTAACGTGTATCTAGTGGCATGTGCTTATGTCAAAATCAACTTCCTCAACTCATTATCCTTAGGAACACATATACAGTTATTAAATCTCAAAATTCCATCACTACCAATGTTGAATTTTGAGATTATACCTGATTGGATTCCATCCATAGCCTCAATACACTGATCATCTTCCCTCTGAGCAAGCCGAATTTTATTTATCAATTCTGGCTCAATCACCGAACTGGCTATCATCCCATTTTGCTCAAAAGGTATAACACTTAAGCTGAGGCCTGCAAACTATTCTAACAGCTCATATTCTCTTACCATCATGTAAGATACCATTCCCATATGCTTCCGGCTCAAAGCATCAGCCACCACATTGGCTTTCCCTGGGTGGTATAAGATCTCGCAATCATAATCCTTCAGAAGCTCGAGCCATCTCCTTTGCCTCATATTCAATTCTCTTTGAGAGAACAAGTATTTCAGACTTTTATGATCTGTAAAAATCTAAAATTTCTCACCATACAAGTAATGCCTCCAAATCTTTAGAGCAAATACTACTACAGCTAACTCCAAGTCATGAGTTGGGTAGTTCTTCTCATGGTCCTTTAATTGTCGAGAACCATATGCAACTACTTTACCATGCTGCATTAGCACACATCCCAAACCTTGCCCTGAGGCATCACTATACACTGAAAATCCTCCAAAACCACTAGGAATGGTGAGAATACGTGCAGTCGTTAGCCTACGTTTCAACTCTTGAAAGCTACTCTCGTAGGCATCATTCCATTCAAACTTCACCTCTTTGGGCGTCAAGCGCGTTAATGGAGCAGCTAACCTCGAGAAACCCTATACAAATCTTCGATAGTAGCCAGCTAGACCCAAGAAACTCTTAATCTCCGTCACTGTCTTCGGTCTCTCCCATTGAACCAACGCTTCAATCTTCGATGGATCGACCGAAACTCCATCTTTACTAATTATATGACCCAAAAAAGAGATATGATCTAGCCAGAAATCACACTTACTTAGCTTGGCATACAATCCTCAATCTTTGAGGGTTTGCAAAACTATCCTTAAGTGCTACTCATGCTCTTCTTGAGACCCCAAATACACCAATATGTCATCGATAAATACAATGACAAACTGGTCTAAGTACGACTTGAACACATCATTCATCAAGTTCATAAAAGTCGCGGGTGCATCGGTTAAACCAAACGGCATCACTAGAAATTCGTAATGACCATACCGTGTCTTGAATACAGTCTTAGAGATATCTTCACTTCGGATCTTCAATTGATGATATTCTGACCTCAAGTCTATCTTGGAAAAGACTTGTGCACCCTTAAGCTGATCAAACAGATCACCGATCCTAGGAAGAGGATACTTGTTCTTGATTGTCACTTTATTCAACCATCGGTAGTCGATGCACAGCCTCATGCTGCCATCTTTCTTTCGGACAAATAGCACAGGAGCACCTTAAGGGGATACGCTAGGTCGTATGAATCCCTTATTTAGTAACTCCTGCAACTGTCTCTTAAGTTCTTCCAACTCCACTAATGCTATCTGATAGGGTGATCTTGAAATGGGCTCAGTCCCCGGCACCAAATCGATATTGAACTTTACTTCTCTATCCGGAGGAAGTCCTGAAAGATCATCCGGAAACACCTCGAAAAATTCCTTAACTATCGAAATTTCATTAAGTTCTGGACGTTTTTTATCTACGTTCACCACATACGCTATAAACCCTTCACATAATAATTATATTCTATCAATTTAATCTAAATTAAATCAAACAAACACATAAGCTTTTGCATTAAACATCTGCAAAATTTACAACATAGCTAACGAGAGAAGAGAAGATCACACTCTTAGCATGACAATCTAGCATCACATGATTCTTAGCTAACCAGTCCATTCCTAAAATAACATCAAATCTATACATATTCAGTAGGATTAGGTCAGCTATGATTCTCTTTCTCCTACCCGTAACTTACAACTACGATACATTATGTCTGTCATTTGAGATTCCCTAAAGGGAGTACTTATTTGCAATGATTGTCCTAAATGCTCAAGCTTAACAAATAATCTAATAGAAACCGTAGGAGAAATAAAAGAGGGCGTAGAGCCTGGATCAAATAAAGCAAGGACACATGTATCATTAAGCTAAATCTTACCATGAATCATCTTAGATGAAGCATCAGCGGACTCTTTATCAATAGCAAACACCCAACCCTGAGTCACAGTTGCCTTTCCCTTCTCTACCTTGTGGCTTTATGCTGAGGCTGGGTGGTCTTATGTTGTGGATGAGGGGTCTTCTCTGATTCTTCGGACACCCTCTGATTTATCTTGGGACAATCCTTAATCTGATGTCGCTGTTCACCACACCAATAACAAGCCTCGCTTGCAAGCCGATAAGGCTGTGACCCATGGAATTTCTCGCAATGGTCACACATTGGCATTGTAATCCTTGGTGAGCTAGTGGTACTACCAACTGGATGTCAGGATCTCTCATCACTTATCTTGATCTCAGTGGGTCTAGGAGTTCCTGTACCATGATCATCATAACTCCTAATTTAGCATAATTCCATATAACCATTTAATCACATTAGACAATTATTCTCTCATAATGGATTTGCTTAACTATCGAAGCTCTGTCATAAGGCCTACTTCTCCTAGATGGATATCTATCACTCAAGGCTCTCTCATCTGACTTCTGTTTCATCGGTTCTTTACCTTTGTTCCTAGCACGAAAGTCGGCTTGATAAAACTCATAGTCTTGCTCGCACAATTGAGCCTTACGGATTGCCTCTCCATATGTAGTGATATCCATAGGATATAACTTAGATCTGATGGAAGGTCTCGATCCCTCCATAAACCAGTAAGTCTTATGCTCTTTTCTCCTTAACACTTCCGGATCAAACATGCTCAGTGTAATGAACTTTGACTCGTATTGTCTAATCGTCATATTCCCCTGAGTCAAGTTCAAGAATTCAACCTATAATCTCTTATGAGCAGTACGTGGGACGTATTGTTCGTTGAAGGCTTCCATAAATATATCCCACGTTACCTCGGAATGCCTAGCCTCTAATACTGTCTAAGTGGCTTGCCACTAAGGTTCTACCTCATCTACTAACAAATAGGTAGCCAATTCCACCTTTTCTTTCTCAGTACAAGTCATGTACCCGAATGACTTTGTGACCGCTTTCATCCAATTCTCCTCGGCCAACAGATCACTGTCCCCTTTAAACTTAGGTGGATCCAGCTTCTTAAATTCCTTAATCAAGGTCACGCTACAATAAGCTGTAGGATCCCGTCTCTCAGGAGCTGGGATTTGTGGGGGTTGCACTGTAGGAATTGGAGGTGCGATAGGTGGAGCTGCGGGTACACTCGTGGCCACGTTCGGGAAGTTAGACATAAACTGCGTGAACATCGTGGCCATGTTCTACATATGTTTCTCCATCTTCGCTAGCCTAGTGTTCAGGCTATGTGGTGGAGATGGAGGAGAAGATTATGGTAGGGGCGGTTCATTACGACCCCGTCCTCGTCCTCGTTCTCATCTAATACCCCTTCTTCGAGTACTCATTCTGTTAATATCACCATCATATAACACAATTTAGTATAACTTTAAATAGTTATACTACACATAATTATGTAGACCAGTACAGTACATTGGGGATACACTCTAATTCTAGCTTATTGACATTGACAAACTTCCGTCAAATCAGCTCTGATACCAATCTATGACATCTTCGTCACTATCCAAATAACAACTAACTTTTTTCTTTTCACATAACATTAAATAGACTAGTTTATCAATGTCAACCTTACTTCTTCTTATGCTTTAGGCATTATTATCAAAAGGTGATATCAAATTCTCATGAATATAATTTTTATATATACGCATGAGTCAACTATACCAGGATCTCAAATACTTACGTAACCTATTTCCCCAAATATACACAAGGGTAATATTGTACTGTACAATAGCCGAAGTACATGGCCAACTGATTATACCTTCAAAGAATAAGTATGAAGCGTGTCTCGAATGTATATCAAAAGAACCTCAAAAGGTGCTCGTCTATCCAAAGCGGAATTACTTCAAGTAATCTGTATGAAAAATGTTTATAAAGGAGTGAGTTTACGCTAAGTAAGAAACATATGTAAAAGAGCGTACTATGTCACTATATGCAGTTTTTCTGCTTGGCTTTATAATGTCATGTAAAACCATTATAAAGCATATGCATATATCCTTCTCGCAAATATCAAATACAAGTAAAATCATCTCTTTCAAATACTTTCACGGATCTCAAATCACGTGAAATCAAATATGCAAGTACAAATAATTTCAAACACTTTCACATGCTTTCAAATAGATGGGAGACAATTTATATCCAATAGAATCATGCACCAAGTAATTCTCATAATGGATACAACAAATATATCCCGTAAGGGATAATCCATGAGAGATCTTATAAGGATACCACAAATATATCCCGTAAGGGATAATCTTGAGAGATATCAAATAAGTGGTGTACCCATGTATGGGCCAGGGATCCTCCCCAAAGCCGAACAAGTAAGAGATGTATGGCCATTATCTATAGCCCACAGTGCTCACTAGTCAGATGCCTTACTGTGGGTCTGAGGACCGGATTAGGGCTCCTCAGCTAAGATCAAGTACAAATACAAATACAAATAATGTGCATGCTCTTAAAAAGATTCATAGTCTCCAAAACATATTTCATATACCTTTGACAAATACAATTATCTTTTCTTGAAATAGGTTTTCAAAACCTCTTTTTCAAATGGGCAGTCGATTGGTCATATAGGGCAGTTGGCTGCTATCATATAATTTGCTTTATTGAATTTCTTTTCCCTTTTGAAATTCAAATATTTCATTTTTTGAAAAACACATAAGGCAGTCGACTGGTTTTGAAACAGAATGTTTCCTGAGAAAAGGCAATCGGCCGTTTTCGAAACAGAATGCTTTGAAAGCATAATAGTCGACTGGCCCCCTGGGCAGTCGACTAGTTTTGAAACAGAATGCTTTTTCAATAAAAGTAGTCGACTGTTCCATATAGCAGTAGACTGGTTTGAAACAAAATACATTCTGAGAAAATGGTAGTCGACTGGCTTACATAGAAGTCGACTACTTGCCTCAGTTTTTAGAAATCTACTCTTTGGTTGTCTCTAGGCAGTCAACTGCTACTTAAGGCAGTTGGCTGCTACTTAAGGCGGTTGGCTGCTCCTAGCCTAATTTGTACTAGGAGTAGGACTCGAAATGTAACTTTTCCTGCATATAAACCAACATTTGTTTCTTCCCAAAGACATTTCAAATATATTAAAACATGCGAACATAGCCACCCTACGTCTGTTACATAAATTCCTTGCCTCAATAGCCAATATTCCACAAGCTTGGTAGCAAATCAACTCCTTTCCTTTCACTCCTTCAAGCTGTAAACATCATATAGTTCGAAACCTTTAAGAAGTCTATATAATCGTGCTATACCAATTCTATACAACTCTCAACCATCAATAGAATTGAATGAATCAATTTCTTCTCTTACCTTTGCTAGTGACCAAAATGACAGCAATTCTGATATGCTTAAATACTTGGATTCAATCCACCAAACTTCGGATATAGCTTAAGCTAGTGATAAGGGACGTTTTTCGTTACTAATGTTTAATGGTTCGGTGATTGAACATGGGAGTTTGTCAAGGTGAATAAAATGGAGACTTAGAGGAAATTGGAGAGGAAACGAGAGGGATAGGGAAGAGGGCTGCCGATTCTTGATGGTGAAGAAAGATGATGACTCATGCAAATGGCATTTAATGCCCATTTAATGCATATTCATCCCATTCATCTCAGCCATTGACCTTTTGACCATCTTGACCATTTGACCCTCAATTCCTTTAATTCCACATATGTCCCATATATGTTTTATATATCAGAAATTCACATATTCATTTACTTCATTTAAGCTGAATTTTTTTTTACAAATATGGGAAATTACAGGAAATTGGGGATTTCACACTATTAAAGATGATTAAATATTACATTATTGGGATTTAATTATCTTGCAATTAAATGGTAAGATAAATGGAATTTTTATTAGTTTGTTGGATTGTTAAATGAATTAATTAAATTTGGAGTCAGGGGAGCTACTATCATAAGACTTATTGGTGGAATGATCTAGGGGGCTGCATTTTTTCTTATTTTAGTTTGCTAAAAATAGAAAATATATGCTTAGTACTGCTATTTTGTAATTTACTAGTTAGCAACTCCTGCTACAAACTAATTAATTTTTTTTAAATGTGTGTATAACACATAAAATTAATATTATTTATATATAAAATATATAATGCACTGAAGAAATCAAATCAAAATAAAATTAACATTTTTAATTAAAAAATTTGATAAAACTTAGAAAATAAGATAAATAAATATGAAATTATTAAATATATCAATAATCAGGATTTAGCCTAAGGACCAGATTTAAGCCTTTCATTCCTTAGCTGCAAGTGGCTGTAACTCTGTTGACAGAGTCACTGTTTGCGAAGGAACGTTTTAATTATGTTCATAGGGAACTTACCAGACTTCTTGATCATGTTAGGGATATGCCCGTATATAATGAGTTTGCTTTGAATATGGCAGCTAACAACATCAGTGAATCTTAAGTTTAATGATACAAATCCTGACTAATAGATTCGCTTCAAGCCAGCTTATCTTAAAGATTTTCGGATATTTGGAGGATGAAATACAGAGTTGGTGAAGGAATTCGATAGATAAGTAATGTAATTACGGCTGTTAATAATATTGGACATTAAACACTGTCAAACAACATTGAGGTGGAAATATACTGACTTTTTTTTTCCCTTCACATCAAATTCCAGGTTTCAGGTTTAGTATCATCTTTTTTCTTCAGTCTACTATATATTTTTCAGAAAGATATCATAGAAAGATTTATCAGCATCTGATGTAAACCTTTCTTTTGCGAGGGTTGAAATTTTACCATGATGTGAGGGTTGTTCTAGTCAGATTTTGTTGATTTATGATGCTTCAAAATTCCTGATACTAGTGATTTCTTGCCCAAAATAATTCATTATTTATCTGTCTATTTCATCTGGGTCTGTTTCCAGGAATGAAAGCATAGACCTTATCGGCTGCAAAATGTTCATTCAATTTAACTGCATTTTTATGAAGCAATGGCATTAGTAAGTGAAATTGCATTTCATATTGGCGCTGACTTGGTTTAGTTTATGTTGTGAATCATATAGCTTAGAAAATGCAATCAGTTGGTAAAGCTGTGATTGGTTTGACTGTTAGATATATGTATCAATTCTCTTGCTTTGATTCTCATGGCAAGTTGAGGTGAGAGTACTTGGTCTTACCAGACAAAAGAAAGAAAGAAAGAATGGCAAAGAATAAGTGCTTTGACGGATTGATTTTTTGTTTTAGTTTTGGTTTCTAGAATAAAATTATGCTGCAGTGTTTAGTGGTTTGTAGAAATTGTGAAGGCACAATACGATCTGCTCTAGCTGGACCTGTAGGATCATTGGTCCATTATGCCATAATTTAATTTTGACGAAAAAAAATCAAAAGAACATTAGTTTTTTTTCTCTGTCGTCTCAGTTGGTTCAAGGACTTAGAAAAAAAAAAGGCAATTTTCAAATCCTCAAGTTTTTCTTCCTCACATTCTTTTCAAATGGTTGGAAATTTACTTGTATATAATAGATAACTTAGTCAACAAGTTAATTGATTACCACCATCAACATCTGTGCTCTTTTTCAGTGCGCTTTCTTAAGTCTAAATCTTATAGATATGATGATCATTTGTGATCGCGGTTAAAAACAGTCCAAAATGAGACACATGAAAGTAATTAATTATTATTTTAGCTAAAATATTAAAAAAACTCTTGAACTTTATCCGTTTATTTAAATAAACCTTTATATTTTTGTTGCATTCTGATAAGCCCTTAAACTTTAATTTATATTCAAATAAGCACTTATTTCAAATAAAAAGACTACAAATGAGTAAAAATCGATTCAAATCGATTTAATCGATTAAAATACAGTTAATTTGATTCAATTAAATCAATTTTGAGTTTAAGTCCATTTTTTGTTTATTAGATTAAGTTGGGATCTAAAATTACGAATCAAACTAACTAAATTAATTGATATTTTTTAAATATATTATATATGATATAAATATTTAAATATTATATAATATATTATATATAATCGATTTCTTTATGCAAGAAGTTAGGATCTAAAACCCATTCGAAAAATCAATCGATTGCTCATCTTATAAAAAATTAATTTATGTTAAAAGTTTGTTTAATTATAAAGTAAAGGTTAAGGGCTTATTTGAAAACTTAAATTAAATTTTAAAAGCTTACTTGAATATAAATTGAAGTTTAGGGGTTTATCTAAATGCAATAAAATCATAAGGGTTTATTTAAATAAGATGATAAAGTTCAAGGGCTTTTTTTTAATATTTTAGCATATTATTTTTATTAGAAAATAAATTTCTAATTATTTAATCTGATTAATTAATGCATTCTTAGGCTTTAATTATCTTAAGATATCTCTTTAAAAAAAATATCTTAAGATATTTAGGATTTTGTGAGAAAATTATGTAATCTCATTGGTTTTTCTTTTCCTTTTTTTTTTGGTTAAAAGATTTGTTCAGTTTTAAGACTATATTCTAATACATACAAATAAGATGGCATTTGATTTTATGCACAAAATTTCTATTATTCTTTTAATTCTGTTGGGGTCTATCTATATATATATATATATTATATATATATATATATATATATATATATATATATATAAAACTATTCATTTATATATTTTTGCCTACTAGACTTGACTAGACTTGTATAGTCTATTATATATTTAATCTCATTGCGTTTCATTTGGTTGATGAAACTTTGAAAAGAAAAAAAAAAGAGCTGGAATTACAAGTAGTTATCCGAAAGAATTGAAAAGTCCAATTTTGTAAGGCATTCATCCTCATCATGCCAATTAGTTTTATTTTTTTGGCCAACCATCATTCCAATTAATTTGATGTAAGAAGTTTGGAATTCCAAATTTATAGATATGCATTTTCTTCGTGAAGTTTGTATTAAAAGTGAAGATTTTCATAAATTCTCATCAAAATTTCCACACATTGTGCCAACTTTTTTATGTCTTACTCCATCCTTATGTCCATCAATCCGTCTCTAACACCTAAGAAACTTGTAAAGTTTTTTTTTTAATTAATTTGGAAATACTATTTGGGTTGAAGTTGAGAACTTGTACACATATTAATGGATTGAATGAAAAAAATATTAATTTAGTTTCTTTGATGAAGTTTGTATAATTTTAAGATGATTTATGACACTAATTTATATATTCATTTTTGTTAACAACGTTTCAACGGATTAATATTTTTTTTTATTTATACTTGTAATTTCATAAAAAAAATCTAAACTTGGATTGCCGATTGTCTTTTCTCTTCCGCTCAGTGGTGTATTCAATTAGATTATATATGTGAAATCCCCCATTTCATGTAAAGTCCTCACGCTTGTAAAGAATTCCAACTGAAATGATTAAGTAAATATGAGAATTTTGATGTATGAATGATATATGGAACCTATGTGGAATAAATGGAATTGATAGTCCAATTGCTAAGAAATAAATTTTGATGTTATGAGAATAATTAGAGTATGAAAAGAATTAAATGTTAGATTTTTATGGTAATTAAAAGGACATGTGGCTGATATAATAAAAGGGAAGAAGAGTAATTAAAGGTCAAATGTCAATGGTCAAGGGCTGAGATGATTTTGGGATTAACATGCAATTAATGAAATTGCATGAGTAATCATCTTCTCTCTCCAACCAAGTCGGCAGCCCCCTTTCCATCCTCCCTCTCGTTCCCTCCATTTTCCCTAAGTTTCCAATTCCACTCACCTTGACAAACACCTCTGTACAGTCCTCAAATTGTTAAGCTCACTTGACGAAAATTGATCCTTATCACTAGCTTAAGCTATATCCGAAGTTTGGTGGATTGAATCCAAGTATTTAAAGGGATCAAAATTGTTGTTGATTTGGTCATTGACAAAGGTAAGAAGAGAAATTGATTTAGTCAATTTCAGTAATGGTATGGAGTTGTATGATGTTAGTATAGTCTACCTATGGTGTTAAAGTGAAAGAAAGCTAAAGGTTTGAATCATGATGTTTACAGCTGTGAAGAAGTAAAGGAAAGGAATTGGTGCCATCAAGCGATTACGTGTTTCGGTGTAATCGAGGTAAGGAATTTATGTAACGGACGTAGGGTGGCTATGTTCGCATTTTTGATATATTTTAAATATCTTGGGAAGAAGTAAAAGTTGATTTGAAATGCAGGAAAGGTAAATTTCGAGTTTTACTCCTAGTTACCAAAATGCTAGGAGCAGCCGACTGCCTAAAGACAACCAAAGCGTAGTTTTCCCGAAAACCGACTCAAACCAGTCGACTGCTATACAAGCCAGTCGATTGCTATTTTTCAGTATGCATTCTGTTTCAAACCAGCCGACTGCTTTATGTGACAATCAACTGCTTTTACTTAAAAAGCATTCTGTTTCAAAACAAGCTGACTGCCTATAAGACCAGTTGACTGCCTTGTTTTCGGAAGCATTCTGTTTCAAAAATAGTCGACTGCCTTTTTATTGAAAAGCATTCTGTTTCAAAACCAGTCGACTACTATTTTGGACCAGTCGACTACCCCATGTGTTTTCAAAAAATTAAATTATTGAAATTTTAAAAGAAAATAATTTCGATAAATAAAAATATGAGGCAACAGTCGACTGCCCTGTTTGAAAAGAGGTTTCAAAACCTATTTTCAGAAAGTATAAATGTCGTTGCAAAAGCTATATGACAAATGTTTTGAGACTATGAAGTACTTAATGATTATGCACTTCTGTATATGTTCATGGTTGAGGAGCTCTAGTCCAGCCCTCAGTGCCACAGATGACACCTGACTAGTGTTCATCGTGGCTACCGACGTTTGGCCAAATTGTCTCTGAAATATGATTGGCTAGGGAAGGATTCCTGGCACCTATGGGAGTACGCCACATGTTATTCAGTGCATAATTCTGTTAAATTGCAATTAGTCTCTCTGTTAGTTGAAAGCTATATGATATATGTTTTAAGGAAAGTATATGATGCATGTTTTGAAGAAAGTATAAGATGTATGTTTGCATATGCTATTTGAAAGAAGTATATGATTTACTTGATTTATAAGCATATGCTATTATGAAGAACCTTTCTATGTTTGATGAAAGTATACGAATATGCTTTATAATGATTTTATATAACATTATAGAGCCAAGTAGGAAAACTGCATATAGAGGCATAGTACGCTCTTTTACATATATTTCTCACTGAGCGTAAACTCACCCTTTTATGAATATTTTTCCTACAGATTATCTGAAGTGAACCCCGCTCCAAATGGAGGAGCTTGCTTTTGAGATATCAAGTGTACCTTGAGATACGCATCCTGATAATAGTTGAAGGTATGCTTATGTAATTATGTAAGTCAGACAGTACTACAGTAAATTGATGTATATAAGATTTTGGGGATTTAGGTTATGTAAGATGTGTAAGATCCTGTGGTAAGGAATGATATATATATATATGTGAAATCCCCAATTTTCATGTAAATTCCTCCATAATTGTAAAGTATTTCAGCTTAATGAAGTAAATAAATATGAGAATTATGATGTATAAATGATATATGGAACATGAGAAGAAATAAGGAAATTGAAGGTCAAATAGTCAAGGAATTAAATTGATATTGTAAGAATATTGCAGTATGAAAAGAATTAATATAAAAAATTTAGTGTAATTAAAGACAAGTGTTAGATGGAAGAAAGGAGACCAATTAAGTGAATGGTCAAAGAGTTAAAAAGTCAAGAGAATTATGGCTGATATGAAAAGAGAAGAAGGGAAATTAAATTGGTCAAATGGTCTTGAGTCAAAAAGGTAAGGGCTGAGATGATTAGGGGATAAAACATGCATTAAATAGGAAATTGCATAGTCATCATCTCTTCCCTCTCCAAGTTGGTAGCAGCCTCCTAGCTTTCCCTCTCGTTGCCTCTCGTTCCTTCCAAAATTCTCCAAGCTTTCCTCCATAGCTACCTTGACAAACCACCATCTCCTATCATCCAACCGTTAAGCCTATTTAACGAAAAACGATCCTTGTCACTAGCTCAAGGTAAGCCTTTAATATAAAAGGCTGAATCAAAGTATTTAAGGAGATCAGAAATTATGTTATTTGGTGATTTATAAAGGTAAGAGATGGAAGTGGTTTTAGTTGATTTTATTCATGGTTTGGAGTTGAGTTGAGTTGGTAGAGTATAGATATAAAGGTTTCTTAAAGGTTTGATTTGTTATGAATTATGCAGCGTTGAAGAAGTGAAGTGAAAGGCTAAGGTTGATACAACCAAGCTCGAAGATTATTGGCAATCGAGGTAAGGAATTTATGTAACGGACGTAGGGTGGCTATGTCCACATGTTTTAATGTGTTTTTAAGTGATTTGGGGAGAAGTACAAGTTGGCTTTTATCCAGGAAGTTTACATTTCGGGTTTTACTCCTAGTACCAATTAGGCTAGAAGCAGTCGACTGCCTTAAGTAGCAGCCGACTGCCTAGAGACAACCAAAGCATAGATTTTCAAAAACTGAGATAAACCAGTCAACTGTTATTTTCCCAATATGCATTCTGTTTCAAACCAGTTGACTGCTATATGAGACAGTCGACTACTTTTACTTAAAAAGCATTCTGTTTCAAAACCAGCCGACTACTTATAAGACCAGTCGACTGCCCTGGTTTCAGAAGTATTTTGTTTGCGAAAACAGTCGACTGCTATATGACCAGTCGACTACTGATTCTCGAAAAGCATTCTGTTTGAAAACCAACCGACTACTATATGGACCAGTCGACTGCCCCAATGTGTTTTCAGAAAATAAAATATCGGAATTTTAAAAGAAAATAATTTCGATAAATGAAAATATGAGGCAGCAGCCGATTGCCCTATAAGGTCAGTCGACTGCCATGTTTTAAAAGAGGTTTTAAAAACCTATTTCAAGAAAGTATGATTGTCATGGCAAAAAGCTATATGACAAATGTTTTGAGGTTATGCACTTCTGTACTTATAGTAGGGGCTCTAATCAAGTCCCGGTATGATTTATGTTTGGCTGAGGAACCATAAGTCAGGCCTCAGTCGCTACAGAATGACACCTAACTAGTGTTAGCTGTAGCCACCGATAATTGGTCAAATTTGTCTATATTACATGTTCGGCTATGGGAGGATTCCTGGCCCTATGGGTACACCACTTGATGACTCAGTGCATAATTTCGCTAAAATGCAATTAGTTTTTATACTATTTGAAAGCTATATGTATATGCGATTTCAAAAGAATAAAGAAATCGAAAGTACTTGATTTACTTGTATAAGACGTTTGAAAGAAGTACGATGTATGATTTCAAGAAAGTATATGAAGTATGTTTGCATATGCTATTTGAAAAGAAGTATATGTTTTACTTGAATTATAAGCATATGCTATTATGAAGAACTTTTATATTTGATGAAAGTATACGAATATGCTTTATAATAATTTTACATGACATTATAAAGCTAAGCAGGAAAACTGCATATAGAGGCATAGTACGCTTTTTTACATACTTTTCTTACTGAGCGTAAACTCACCCTTTTACGAACATTTTTCATACAGACCACTTGAGATGATCCCTCGCTCTCGATAGAAGAGCGTACTAGTGGATCTTGAAAGTTACCTTCGAGATACGCTTCCCAGTCAGTATTGAAGGCATACTGATGTAATTATGTAAAGTGAATTGTAATTCAGCTATTGTACAGTACAAGCTAACAATAATGTTTATAAGATGTCGGGGATTTAGGTTAAGTAAGATGTGTAAGATCCTGTGGTAAGGAATGATATATATATATATATATCATTATTCTGTGTATCTGAATTTTAAAATATCCATATTGAGCTATTAAATATTAAGCTTAAAGAGAAGAAGAAAGAATGACATTGATGAGCAAGTCTAGTCAAGTTTATGTGAAAAGGAAAAAGTTATAGGTAAATGTGTAATGACCGAGATGTCATAATATATCATTATTCTGTTTTAATTGAAATTAAAATATCCATATTGAGCTATTAAATATTAAGCTTAAAAGGAAGAAGAAGGAATGACATTGATGGACGAGTCTAATCAAGTCGTATAAGATAAGGAAAAAGTTAGATGGTAAAATGTAGTGAATGAGATGTCATAAATTGGTATCAGAGCAGTTTAGACTGATGTTGTCAGTGTCAAGAAGCTAGAAATAGAGTATATCCCCAATGTACTGTACATGTATGAATACATATGAATAGTATAAATGTTTATAGTTATACTAAATAGCTCAATTTTGTGACTTTATCGACAGAATGAGCTCACGTAGAAGGGGTACTAGTAGAGGACAAGGAAGGGGTCGTACGGAACCTCCCCAGTACAATCTCCTACTCCATCTCCATCGCACAGCCCGAATACTAGGCTAGCTAAAATGGAGAAACATATGGAGAATATGGCCGCGATGTTTACGCAGTTTATGTCGAACTTTCTGAACGTGGCCACAAGTGTACCATCAATTACTCCTACAATACAGTCCCCACCAGCATAGACAGAGTTACCCCACCAGTCCCAACTACTGAAAGACGGGATCCTAAGGCTTATTGTAGTGTGACCTTGATTAAAGAATTTAAGAAGTTGGATCCGCCTAAGTTTAAGGGGGATAGAGATCTATTGGCCATAGAGAACTGAGTAAAGGCGGTCACTAAATCTTTTGAGTACATGACATGCTCCGAAAGGGAGAAGGTGGGCTTGGCTACTTATCTGTTGGTAGACGATGCCGAGTATTGGTGGCAGGCCACTTGGACCATTTTGGAGGTTGGATATGCTGAGGTTACATGGGATAGGTTCTTAGAAGCCTTTAATAAGCAGTACATCCCACGCACTGATCAGACTAGGTTGAAAATAGAGTTCCTGAACTTGACTCAGGGGATGATGACAGTTAATCAGTATGAGTCAAAGTTCATTTCTTTGAGCAGATTTGACCCAGAGGTCCTTCGGAGTGAAGGATAAAATTTATCGATTTATAGAGGGATTGAAGTGCCCTATCCGATCCAAGTTATACCCTATGGATATTACCACTTATGGAGAGGCAGTCCATAAGGCTCAGTTGTGTGAGCAGGACTATGAGCTTCATCACGCTGATTTCCGAACCAAAGGTAAAGGCAAAGAACTGATGAAGCGGAAGTCAGATGAGAAAGCCTCTAGTGATAGATATCCCTCTAGGAGAAGTAGACGTTATGAAGAAGTCTCGATAGGTAAGTAAACAAATTAAAAGAAATTAATCTTTGTTTTAATTTAATGGTTATATGGAATTATACTAAATTTGGAGTTATGATACTTATGATATAGGGACTCCTAGAGCTACCGGGATCAAGATAAGTGATGAGAGATCCCGATACCCGGCAGGTAGTACCGCTAGCTCACCGAAGAGTACGATGCAAAGATGTGAGCAATGCGAGAAGTTTCATGGATCACAGCCATGCAAGTTAGTGAGTGGTGCTTGTTTTAGGTGTGGAGAGCGGGGACACATGATTAGAGATTATCCCAAGAGGAATCAAAGGGTGTCTGAAGAATTAGAGAAGACCCCTTAACCACAGCCTAAGGCCACAGCGGCAGAGAAAGGAAAGAAAGTTATGACCCAAGGACGAGTATTTGCCATCGATGAAGAGTCTGCCGATGCCTCGTCCAAAGTGATTAAAGGTAAGATTTATCTGTTTGATATGAGTGTGACAGCATTGTTTGATCCCGGCTCTACCCATTCATTTGTTTCACCTATGATTGCTATGAAAATACTTGTTGAGCTTGAGCCTTTAGGACAATTGTTGCAAATAAATACTCCATTTAGAGAATCTCAAATGACGGATATAGTGTATCGAAATTGTAAGCTATGAGTAGGAGAAAGAGAATCAATAGCTGACCTAATCTTACTAAATATGTATGGATTTGATGTTATTTTGGGTATGGATTGGTTAGCTAAGAATCATGTAATACTAGATTGCTATGCTAAGGATGTGATCTTCTCTTCTCCCGTTAGCTATGTTGTAAATTTTGCTTGTACTTAATGCTAAAGTATGTTTGTTACTTGATTTGATTTCAAATGAAAGTAATGGGAAGTATGTATGGTCATGTGAAGGATTTATAGCTTATGTGGAGGATGTAGAAAAGACACATCCCGAGCTTCAGGAAATCCCCATAATTAGGGATTTTTCGGATGTGTTTCCGGACGATCTTCCAGGACTTCCTCCAGATAGGGAAGTAGAGTTTACGATCTATTTGGTGACAGGAACTGAGCCCATTTCGAGATCACCCTATCAGATGGCATTAGTGGAATTGGAAGAACTTAAGAAGTAGCTTCAGGAGTTACCAGACAAAGGGTTCATACCAGTGTATCTCCTTGGGGTGCTCCTGTATTGTTTGTCCGAAAGAAGGATGGCAGCATGAGGCTATGTATAGATTACCGATGGCTGAATAAAGTGACGATTAAGAATAAGTATCCTCTTCCCAGGATTGACAATCTTTTTATCAGCTTAAGGTGCACAAGTCTTTTTCAAGATAAACTTGAGATCGAGATATCATCAATTGAAGATCCGGAGTGAAGATATCCCTAAGACGGCATTTAGGATGAGGTATGGTCACTATGAATTCCTAGTGATGCTGTTTGGTTTAACCAATGCACCCGCAGCATTTATGAACTTGATGAATGATGTGTTCAAACAGTATTTAGATCAGTTTGTCATTGTCTTTATCGATGACATATTGGTGTATTCGAGGTCTCGAGAAGAGCATGAGCAGCAATTTAAAAATAGTTTTGCAAACCTTCAGAGATTAAGGATTATATGCCAAGCTAAGTAAGTGTGATTTCTGGCTAAATCAAATCTCCTTTTTGGGTCATATAATTAATAAAGATGGAGTTTCGATCGATCCATCGAAGATTAAAGCGGTGGTTCAATGGGATCGAAAATGGTGATGGAGATTACGAGTTTCTTGGGTCTAGCTAGCTACTATTGAAGATTTGTGGAGGGTTTCTCGAGGTTAGCTGCTCCCTTGACGCGCTTAATGCGCAAAGAAGTGAAGTATGAATGGAATGATGCCTGTGAGCGCAGTTTCCAAGAGTTGAAGCGCAGGCTGACGACTGCACCTATTCTCACCATTCCTTGTGGCTCTGGTGGATTTTCGATGTATAATGATGCCTCAGGACAAGGTTTAAGATGTGTACTAATTCAGCATGGTAAGGTAGTAGCGTATGGTTCTTGTCAATTAAAGGACCATGAGAAGAATTACCCCACTCATGACTTGGAGTTAGCTGCAGTAGTATGCTCTGAAGATTTGGAGGCATTACTTATATGGTGAGAAATTTCAGATTTTTATGGATCATAAAAGTTTGAAGTACTTGTTTTCTCAAAGAGAATTGAACATGAGGCAAAGGAGATGGCTCGAGCTTTTGAAGGACTATGAGTGTGAGATCTTGTACCACCTGAGAAAGGCCAATGTGGTGGCGGATGCTTTAAGCCGAAAACATGTAGGTATAGTGGCTTATATGATGGTAAAAGACTATGAGTTGATTGAGCAGTTTGCAAGCCTCAACCTCAATGTTATGCCTTTGAGCAATTTGGAATGATGGCTAGTTTGATGATAACGCCATAATTGATTGATAGAATTCGGATTGCTCAAAGGGAAGATGACCAGTGTATGGAGGCTATGAATGGAATTCAGTCAGGTATGTCCTCAGAATTTGATATTGGTAGTGATGGAATTTTGAGGTTTAGGAATAGTATATGTGTTCCTAATGATAAAGAGTTGAGGAAGCTAATTTTGATAGAAGCACATGCCACTAGATACACATTGCATCTGGGAAATACGAAGATGTATCACAATCTTCGCAAGGTGTATTGGTGGAGTGGCATGAAAAGAGACATAGCAGAATTTGTGGCTAAGCGTCTCACATGCCAACAGGTTAAGGTAGAGCACCAAAGACCAACAGGTTTGTTACATCCTTTACCTATACCTATGTGGAAGTGGGAGCTCATTACGATGGATTTTGTTACGGGATTGCTCAGGACCAAAAGGAATCACGATGGTATTTGGGTAATCGTGGATAGATTGACTAAGTCCTCACACTTCGTACCTATGAAGTCTACGGATACACTTAGTGCTTTGGCAGATTTGTATGTGAGAGAAGTTGTCAGACTACATGGAGTTCTAGTGAGCATTACATCAGATAGAGATTCCAGGTTTACTTCTCATTTTTAGGAACATTTTCAAGAGGCTATGGGATCTCAGTTGAATTTTAGCATAGCTTTTCATCCGCAGACTGACGGTCAGTCCAAGCGCACCATTCAGACGCTCGAGGATATGTTAAGGGCTTGTGCTTTGGATTTTAAAGGCTCCTGGGATAACCATCTGCCATTAGTTGAGTTTGCTTACAATAATAGCTATCATGCAAGTATTGGGATGGCACCATATGAAGCTTTATATGGTAGAAAGTGTCGATCTCTGATTGGGTGGGAAGAAGTGGGCAAGCGTAAGTTATTAGCTCCAGATTTGGTCGAGCAAAACTTTGAGGATGTTAAGTTGATTTGTCAAAGACTCAAGACAGCTGAGAGTCGATAAAAAAGTTATGCAGATGCTTGACGGAGACCACTTGAGTTTTTGGTTAGAGATTTTGTGTTTTTGAAAGTTTCTCCATCTAAAGGGATTATGAGATTTGGCCAAAGAGATAAACTTAGTCCTCGCTATATAGGACCATTTGAAGTCTTAGATTGAATTGGAGATGTGGCCTACAGATTGGCATTACCTCCGAAACTATCGGGAGTGCATAATGTTTTTCATGTATATATGTTTCAGAAGTACAATCCGGACCCATCTCATGTCAAGAATATGAACCCTTGGAGATTCGGGAAGACATGAGTTATGTGGAGAAACCGGTTCAGATTTTGGATAAAAAAGAGAAAGTTTTGAGGTCTAAGACAATTCCATTAGTTAAAGTTCTCTGGCAATACCATACTATGGAAGAAGCTACATGGGAGTTAGAGAGCTTGATGAAAGAGAAGTATCCGGAGTTATTTGAAACCTAAGCCGATTCAAATTTGGAGGACCAAATTTCCCAAGGTAGGGAGAATGTGAAATCTCCAATTTCATGTAAAATCCTCACGTTTGTAAAGAATTCCAACTGAAATGATTAAGTAAATATGAGAATTTTGATGTATGAATGATAAATGGAACCTATGTGGAATAAATGGAATTGATAGTCCAATTGCTAAGGAATAAATTTTGATGTTATGAGAATAATTAGAGTATGAAAAGAATTAAATGTCAGATTTTTATGGTAATTAAAAGGACATGTGGCTGAGGTCAAGGGCTAAGATGATTATGGGATTAACATGCAATTAATGAAATTGCATGAGTCATCATCTTCTCCCTCCAACCAAGTCGGCAACCCCCTTTCCAGCCTCCCTCTCGTTCCCTCCATTTTCCCTAAGTTTCCAATTCCATTCACCTTGACAAACACCTCTATTCAGCCCTCAAATCATTAAGCTCACTTGACAAAAATCGATCCTTATCACTAGCTTAAGCTATATCCGAAGTTTGGTGGATTGGATCCAAGTATTTAAAGAGATCAGAATTGTTGTTGATTTGGTCATTGACAAAGGTAAGAAGAGAAATTGATTTAGTCAATTTCAGTTATGGTATGGAGTTGTATGATGTTAGTATAGTCTACTTATGGTGTTAAAGTGAAAGAAAGCTAAAGGTTTGAATTATGATGTTTACAGCTGTGAAGAAGTAAAGGAAAGGAATTGGTGCCACCAAGCGATTACGTGTTTCGGTGTAATCGAGTTAAGGAATTTATGTAACGGACGTAGGGTGGCTATGTCCACATGTTTTGATATGTTTAAAATGTCTTGGGAAGAAGCAAAAGTTGATTTGAAATGCAAGAAAGGTAAATTTGGGTTTTTACTCCTAGTTACCAAAATGCTAGGAGCAACCAACTACCTAGAGACAATCAAAGCAAGTTTTCTCGAAAACCGACTCAAACCAGTCGACTGCTATACAAGCCAGTCGACTGCTATTTTCCAGTATGCATTTTGTTTCAAACCAGTCGACTGCTCTATGGGACAGTCGACTGTTTTTACTTAAAAAGCATTTGTTTCAAAACCAGCCGACTGCCTATAAGACCAGTCGACTGCCCTGTTTTTGGAAGCATTCTGTTTCAAAAACAGTCGATTGCTATATGACCAGTCGACTGCCTTTTTATCAAAAGGCATTTTGTTTCAAAACCAGTCGACTGCTATTTTGGACCAGTCGAATACCCCATGTTTTTTCAGAAAATTAAATTATCAGAATTTTAAAAGAAAATAATTTCGATAAATGAAAATATAAGGTAGCAGCTAACTGCCCTACGAGGCCAGTCGACTACCCTGTTTGAAAAGAGGTTTCAAGGCCTATTTTCAAAAAGTATCAATGTTACTGCAAAAGCTATATGACAAATGTTTTGAGACTATGAAGTGCTTAATGATTATGCACTTCTGTATATGTTCATGGCTGAGGAGCTCTAGTCTAGCCCTCAGTGCCACAGATGACACCTGACTAGTGTTCATCGTGGCCACCGACGTTTGGCCAAATTGTTTCTGAAATATGATTGGCTAGGGGAGGATTCCCGGCTCCTACTGGAGTACGCCACATGTTATTCAATGCATAATTATGTTAAATTGCAATTAGTCTCTCTATTATTTGAAAGCTATATGATGTATGTTTTAAAGAAAGAATATGATGCATATTTTGAAGAAAGTATAAGATGTATGTTTGCATATGCTATTTGAAAGAAGTATATGATTTACTTGATTTATAAGCATATGCTATTATGAAGAACTTTTATATGTTTGATGAAAGTATACGAATATACTTTATAATGATTTTATATAACATTATAGAGCTAAGCAGGAAAATTGCATACAGAGACATAGTACGCTCTTTTACATATATTTCTTACTGAGCGTAAACTCGCCCTTTTATGAATATTTTTCCTACAGATTATCTGAAGTGAATCCTGCTCCAAATAAAGGAGCTTGCTTTTGAGATATCAAGTGTACCTTCGAGATACGCTTCCTGATAATAGTTGAAGGTATGCTTATGTAATTATGTAAGTCAGACAGTATTATAGTACATTGATGTATATAAGATTTTGGGGATTTAGGTTATGTAAGATGTGTAAGATCCTGTGGTAAGGAATGATATGTATATATATATATATATATTCATTATTCTATTTTAATTGAAATTAAAATATTCATATTGAGCTATTAAATATTAAGCTTAAAAGGAAGAAGAAGGAATGACATTGACGGACGAGTCTAATCAAATCGTATAAGATAAGGAAAAAGTTAGATAGTAAAATGTAGTGACTGGGATGTCACAATATATCTCAATTATAATTATGTAAACATCTTATCCTTTTTACAATATATTAGTAAAAATTTTTATGTCAAATCCAAGAATCATAGATTTAAAAATATATAGATATATTAACTTTTTAAATCATAAAAAAAATTAGCTACAATGACAATAAGATATTAACTCATATGTTTGATTTAATTTTTCTACATGAGTTAAGTTGGATTTTTACTTTGTTATTTCTTTTTTTTTTTCAAGCAAAATGCAAAAGATAGATTTTTTTTTGAAAGATGGATTTGGGTATACGAAAGTAAATAAAATTTTTGATAAATAAAAGTTAAAAGTTTAGTAATGTACCGAAAAATATGCCACATTTTACGTTTTCATCTAATAGTTTGTTAGCGTAGAATTCTCCATTATATTATCTTGAATAAAAAATTTAAAAACTACTTTTTTCTTAAGAATTGCATGCAGGCTGCAGCAGAAGTTACAATGATAATCCAGCAATATTTTAACATACATCAAGAAGAGGAAGAAAGCAGTAAATAAACCAAATTGCAACTAACAAATTAATAGGAAACACATATTTGGCGAGGCTTTATAGCCGAATTTAAATATAGAGATTTTTTAAGAATTATTTTCATAGTTAATTACATATTACTTTGTTACAAAAAAAGAAAAGAAATTTTCTTATTTGACCTTCTCTTTAAGTTTTTGTTTAATTCAGTAATATAGATATAAAAAAAATTAAACAACAATATACTTTCAAAGTTATATAAGTTCAAGTGTTCTATAATTGATAAACCCCTGCTACCAGTATCCTTTCTTAAGTTTAAATCTTATAGATAAGATTCCATAAAATTATCATTTGAGGCTGTGGCTAAACGGTCCAAATATGACTGATGAAAATTAA
This sequence comes from Heritiera littoralis, assembly GCA_031772115.1. Classification (NCBI taxonomy): domain Eukaryota; kingdom Viridiplantae; phylum Streptophyta; class Magnoliopsida; order Malvales; family Malvaceae; genus Heritiera; species Heritiera littoralis. The sequence goes on from JAPDPK010000058.1 coordinate 1,553,793, forward strand.
TAATTAATTGTTAATATTATTTTTATTAGAAAATTAATTTCTAATTATTTAAGATGACTAATTATTATATTCTTAGTATTTAATTATCTTGTAATATATAGGATTTTATGAGAGAACTACGTAATCTCATTGGTTATTATTATTATTATTATTAAAAGGTTAGTTCTATTTTAAGACTACATACATTCAAATAAAAGGGGTATTTGATTTTATGTGTAAAATTTCTATTGTTATTTTAATTTTGCTGGGATATTTTTTTGTCTTAGACTTGACTAAACATGCATATACTTGTCTGTTCTTTAATCTCATTGTGTTTGATTTATTTTACCAGACTCTGACAAGAAAAACACAAGTTTAGAATTGAAATTACAAGCAATTTTTCAAAAACATTGAAAAGTCGCCAATTTTATTAGACATTCATTTTCATCATTCCAATTAGGTTGAAGGAAAAAGCTTGGAATTACAAATTTACATATTATTTTTTTTATAAAAATATCATTTTCTAATTTATATAAGTTCAATTTTTCTAGAACTGATAAGCTTCTGCTTCCAAACAAACTGGAAGGGTGGGGCAGTACATTTAAATTGTGAATTTTCTTGGTGGCCCCGAAGGGTTTTAATTATATCATGGGTTTTTGATGACTTAGACTTGAGCATTGACTAAGATTATTACTATTATTTTGCGAAGTAAGCATCCCGCAAAAGACTGAAATCTTTGCACCATGCGAAGACTAAGCGCAAAGAAAAAGACTAAGATACCAATACAATCTCCTGCTCTCATTTTCTCTTTTAGTCCAAAAAATAAAAATTTCAAATTAGAAAAATTCAGCAAAATGTACAAATCGAATGGCATATAGTGTAATGTGAGGTGGTATAGTCTATAAATAGGGTGTATGGAAATCTGAAACTCCACAATCATCTTTCCTTCTTTTTTGTAGAGAGAAAACATGAAAACTCTTGGTGTCCTAACTTCACTCTTTTTGCCTACCTTCTTTCTCTTGTCATGCTTCATACTTGCTCTGATCTCTTTTTCTCCATCTGAGGCTACCATCCATAGCCAACGCCTTGATGACCAGAGATCTGCTCTGGTTCGGCTTCAACAAGGTCTTTACGTTTTTCATAATTTTACTTTCGCTTCCAAAGCTGATCTTTGGGATCTCAAAACAGATTACTGCTCCTGGAAGGGAGTCATGTGTGATGCCTTTGGTCACGTCATTGGCCTTGATCTTAACTACAAAAATCTTTCAGGAAGCTTTCACTCCATTTTCAATCTCCATCATCTCCGACACCTTAATCTTGCTGGAAATAATTTCAACACTACTCTGTTTTCATCTCGGTTTGACAGACTTCCAGATTTGACTCATCTCAACCTCTCAGGCTCATGTTTCCATGGTCAAATTCCAATGGCAATCTCAAACTTGTCAAGGTTAGTGTCTCTTGATCTATCTTATCAAGATTATTGCCAATGGAGAAATTATCAGAGTGTTGATTCATATGGTGGTGATTCTAATCCCACTCTAAAACTAGAGGAACCAAATTTAAAGACATTGATCAAGAATTTGAGCTCTCTCAAAGAACTCTATTTGGATAGTGTAAACATTTCAACTCAAAATACTAAATGGTGTGAAATCATATCGTCATCACTTCCAAATTTACGTGTGTTAAGCATGTCAGATTGTGGTTTGACAGGTCCACTTTGTTCTTCCTTCTCCGCACTCCATTTTCTTTTCAAACTTAACCTTGATTGGAATTCAATCTCTTATTTTCCTCCCAATTTCTTGCAAACTTCCCATCGTTTGGTTTCTCTGAGTCTAGTGGATTGCAACTTGAGTGGGCATTTTCAACAGAAATTTTCTTATTTCGAAAATGCAAAGCATTGACATTTCAAAAATTACCATCTTATGGGTCAGTTGCCGGAATTTCCAATTAACAACAATTTAAAGGTCTTATCACTATCCTTGACAAATTTTACTGGAAAATTACCAAAATCAACTGGTAATCTTAGGTCCTTGACAGAATTAGATCTCGATGATTGCGGTTTCTCTGGATCCATTCCATCATCAATTGTAAATCTTACTAATCTTGTGCAACTGCATCTATCAAATAATGATTTCAGTGGTTTACTCCCTTTATTTCCTAGTTCGTGGATTGAACAGCTTTCTCTTGAGTACAACAACTTTGATTCTGTGAAGCTTGATGTGTTCTTTCAACTTAAGAACTTAAGAAGTCTCTACCTATCCAATTTGAACATTTCAATGGAAAGCAATAACGAAAGCTTTACTTTTCCCAAATTGGAGTATCTATCCATAACAAATTGCAACCTTACTGGATTTCCAGAATTCATCAAAACACAAAACAAGTTGGCTTCCCTCGATCTTTCTATCAATCAAATCCATGGTTTTGTGCCTAATTGGTTGTGGAAGCCCACTCTTCTAGAGTTAGACCTTTCCTTCAATGCCATTGATTTCCCAAAACATTTTTCCTTTGCTAATACAAACTCCTCATTTTCAATGCTGAGCTTTCCAACTAAAAGCAATAACAAAAGCTTTACTTTTCCCCAGTTGGAGTATCTAAAGCTCAGATCATGCAACCTTACTGGATTTCCAGAATTCATCAAAACACAAAACAAGTTGAGTACCCTAGATCTTTTTAACAACCAAATCCATGGTTTTGTCCCTAATTGGTTGTGGAAGCCCACTCTTCTAGTGTTAGACCTTTCCTTCAATGCCATTGATTTCCCACAACATTTTTCCATTGGTAATGCAAACTCCTCATTCTCAATGCTGCCTTTCCAATTGAAAGCAATAACAAAAGCTTTACTTTTCCCCAATTGGAGTATCTAGCCTTAAGCTCTTGCAACCTTACTGGATTTCCAGAATTCATCAAAACACAAAACAAGTTGCATACCCTAGATCTTTCTAACAACCAAATCCATGGTTTTGTGCCTAATTGGTTGTGGAGCCCACTCTTCAATTTAGACCTTTCTTTCAATGCCATTGATTTCCAAAAAAATTTTCATTTGGTGATGCAAACTCCTCCTTTTCAATGCTGAGCTTTCCAATTGGAAGCAATAACAAAAGCTTTACTTTTCCCCAATTGGAGTCTCTATACCTAGTTCTTGCAACCTTACTGGATTTCCAGAATTCATCAAAACACAAAACAAGTTGGATACCCTATATCTTTCTAACAACCAAATCCGTGGTTTTGTGCCTAATTGGTTGTGGAAGCCCGCTCTTCTAGATTTAGACCTTTCTTTCAATGCCATTGATTTCCCAAAACAATTTTCTTTTGGTAATTCAAACTCCTCCTTTCCAATGTTGCAGGAGTTGTATTTAAGATCCTGCAATATAAGTGTATTTCCAGAGTTTTTAAAGAGTCAAGAGAATTTAGAATGTCTTGACCTTTCGAATAACAAAATAAGTGGTGCAGTACCAAACTGGTTGTGGAAGAAAAGTTTGTATGAACTGGATCTTTCCAACAATGATCTCTCATCTTTGGACCAATTTTTCTCCAATCAATCTCTACCTTCTTCACAAGGCTCTTTTCCAACATCTATTTGCAATTTGACTCAACTTGGGCTTTTCAATGCATCTTATAACAATTTGAGTGGCTCAATTCCAAATTGCTTAGGCAATATTAGTCCTCTCTATTTGTTGGATTTACAAGGAAATAACTTCAGTGGAATCTTACCAAATTTTGCAAAAGCAACCCAACTCTGGACCCTCAAAGTTAGTGAGAACAGATTGGAAGGGAAGTTGCCAAGATCATTAGCCCATGCACTCAGCTAGAAATTTTGGATGTCGGAAACAACATGATATATGATACATTCCCTTTCTGGTTGGGAAAATTGCCTGAATTGACGGTTTTGATACTACGAGAAAATAGATTTTATGGTCAAATTAAACATTTGAAACATAAAAATGATTTCCCAGCTTTGGATGTACTTGACATTGCTTCTAATGAATTTTCTGGTGAACTTTCCATTGATTTCCTTCAAGCTGGTCAATTAAGGTCACTCAAAATCGGTGGGAATAAATTGAGAGGGAAGTTACCAAGATCATTAGCCAATTGCACAAAACTTGAGGTTTTAGACCTTGGAAACAATATGGTTCATGATATATTTCCAGTTTGGTTGGAGAAGTTGCCTTCCTTGAAGGTTCTCATTCTACGGGCAAATAAATTTTATGGTAAAATTAAGAAGTTCGAGACTGAATATGGTTTTCCAAAGCTACGGATATTGGACATTGCTTCCAACAACTTTTCAGGTGACTTGTCCATCGAATTTTTACAATGCTTGAGGGCAATGAGAATGGTAACTGATGGCAACAAAGCTAAGCTAGATTATATTGGAGAGCGGTATTATCAAGACTCTGTGACAATTGTTAATAGAGGGGTTATGCTTTTTTACAAGAAAATCTTAACCATTTTTACTTGTCTTGACCTTTCCAATAACAGTTTTCATGGCAGAATACCAGAAGAAATTCAAATTCTGACATCACTTCGAGTTCTAAACTTATCCCAAAATAACTTCTCTGGCCAAATTCCATTAGCACTTGAAAAACTTAAAGACCTTGAGTCTTTGGACCTTTCACAAAACAATCTTTCTGGGAAGATTCCTCCACAACTTACAAGTCTAACTTTCCTTGCAGCACTAAACTTGTCTTACAACCAGCTTGAAGAAGCATACCACAAAGCAACCAATTCATTACATTTTCAGTGATTCTTACAAAGGGAACAAAAGATTGTGTGGGCCGCCTTTGTCAAGGAAATGTGATGAAGTTGGTATTCCGGTGCGCCTCCAAGGGAAGATGTAGATTCATGGGTAGATGGTATATCTATTTGGAAAATTGCATTGGTTGGTTATGGCAGTGGTTTGGTCATTGGGTTATGCATTGGATATACAGTGCTGAATGAGTTAGGAAACAAATGGATTGATAATTTCAAAAGGAACAAGAAAAGGAACTCGAGAAGCATCAGAATTCATGTTTCAAAGTAGCAGGTAAACGTTTACTTCAGAAACTTGAAAATCCTTTTAAATTGAAAGGATAGTTTCTGAAAATTATCTTTAAGTTTCCTAGCCTCAATTTTTTTTCTCATTGACAAAGTAAACTATCATATAATTTTTGTTCTTGTAGCAGTGATATTCATTTGTTATAATTTTGCATTACAATGTTGCACTGCAGGAGGATACATGATGGATCAATGCTTCAAAAAGACTAACAGAATGAGATTATTTGAGTCTAAGGGATGGAGATGGAGTGAGATATGATTGTAAAACCTTCTCAAGATTTCTTGTCTAGTAATCAATCTTTGAAGCCAAGCCATTTCGTATAAAAAATCCAAGTATGCATCTCGATTTCCCATGATAGGTTTTTCCAAAACCTTTTGTAGCTAAAAATAATTTCCTTAATCAGTTTCTTCCTTTTAATACAATCGCATCCTTTATTTCTCTACTACACTCACATATAGACAAAGAAATGTTTGTTGTAAGCTCTAGTGTTATGCAGTTGCTATCTTCAGTTGATGTCAATGTAGAATAGAACTTGACTAAGAAAAAATAATGGTAGTATAGAGCAATTTATAACATCCTAAAGTAAGGGGTATGAATAGAACAAATTTATTTTGTGATGGCGTAAATTTGAAACAATATCATTATTAAATTGTTTTGTGATCTTAATTAATTCAATAATTTTAGGTTTTATAAAAACAATAAAAGCCTCTTATGAAATGAGCATCTTTTTTCTTCACCTATATTTTATTATGCCACAATCAAGTTTATGCATGAAAAACGTGATTATTTATATTGAAATGGAGTAACTTCATCCTTGTAGTTTCCAAGCCATGGTTTGGGAAGATACTAGGGCTTGCCTTATCGGCTGCAGTTTGTTACCTATTCCACTCAACTTTGTAAAGGCTTATTCCACTTATCTGTTGCTCATGAGTTATGAAATTGCTGCTTCAGTTGCATCTTATGTGCAATCACAGGTAAATGACCTTTTCCCCATCAGTTTCAAGTCATTGCATGAGATTGTTTAAAATCACCCAAAAATATGACAAAAATTTTAGCAGGTATCTAAAATCAATAATGGCTTCTCAGTATAGAGCATCAACAAATATAGACTGCATTGAACAAAGAAATGAAAGGGCAGCAAAGGGCCCTTTGTTGATAATTTATTGATATGATCTAATATGAAACATTGCTTTGATATAGCAGAAATGCATAATTCTTAAATCATTGTTTTGAGCAAAATTCAAGCAAATCCATCAGTTTCACAAATAAACGTTCTGCCCAAGTATTGACTCTGTTAACAGAAACACCGCAATTACATAATTACCCAAACCCAAACATGAAGATCATATTCACACGCACATCTATTCATCTGCAACTCCACAGCACTGACCTTCATTGGAAACTTTCTTCTAACGCTTAAAAGCTCCTCCACATTCTTCTTAGAAACCTCATTCTTCACATCCTTACCTGAAATTTCCTCTTCCTCAAAAATCACTAACCCTTATCCTCCTCCTCATCACCAGGTTTCTTATATTTTCCCTTAAATTTGATTTTCTCATTTGATTCTATAGCTTCAAGAAAAGCTTTATCAAAACACTGGTTAGGAAAATACTTCTTTTCCAACTGATAAATCATTTTATTATGCTTATCTTTTTAGTAAGAGCAGGAGCCAAAGTCTAGACTATTTCTAGGAGACTGATTTGAAGTTGTCTACGTTAGTATTTGTGGGAGATATGTCTCTGTGCTTGTTGTTTGAATTAGTTTAGCTTTGCTTCAGCAGTGTATGAAGTTGATTATTTAGTTTTTAGTCTTAGTTATGGGTAGGAATAATGTTTACCACAGACATGTTTTAGATCTTCTACATTCAAAATGATTGTCATCCATAATCAAATGATCTTCTAGCAATGTTAAATAGATGCTTGTTTGTGATGGAATCCTTCCCTGGATTTGATTTATATGTGATATTCAGTTCATCATTTTGATTGTTTTTTTCAATTTCGAACTCTTTTTTTATTTTTTCTTTTGTAAAAATATGAGGTCTTTCTTTCTTTCTCATTTTAAGTTTTTGAAATTCTTTTATATTCAAGGGCATAATGATTTTTAAAACTTATCGTTATAGATTTTTTAATGCAACGGTTGGATCACGTTGTTGATCAAAATGATAACTTTTGAAACCGAATGTAGAAGGATTTGAATGAATTTTGTCTTCTTTTTTTTTAATTTATCTCTTTAAAAAATTCCTTTAATAATTTATTAATTAATTAAAAAATTATATTTGATGCGTCAATGTGCTTAGGTTGCTCCAACTTTCCCCAAAATTTGTTGGAAGCGTGCTGCTTAGGTTGCTCTATGGCACCCTAGGCCACCTACATTGCTTTGCCCGTGGGCCGTGGTATCTGACGTTGGCTTTTCTCGCGCTTCAGCGTGCTGTATGCTCCTTTAGCCATAGTTGTGCTGTGCCATCGCCCGCCCGACCAAAACAGTACAACCATTTTGACCCTTTTCTTTTATTTTATAAAAATAGAAATGGGTTTTTAATGGGAATTTTCGGTGTTACGTTGAAGAATTGATCAGATATATGATTTTTTTCAAAGTTGAATGAATGAAATTGAATGTTTTAAAATTGTTTTTAACTCATTGAGAAGCTACAGTTATTTTCCTATTTATACAGTTTATTGGGATATGAAGACTGGAAGTTGTTAATCCAAAAAGCGGGACTGAAGATGCCGATGAGGAGGCAAAGAGAGGAAGATGGAAACAGGAGGTAATGTTTAATTTTCCGCATGTTCGCTGGCTGCTGCGAAAATGACTGAAAGGAAAGGGGAGGGGGTAAGTTTTTGCTGTTAATGAGATTGATGATGATATTGTTGCCTTATTTCTTATTATAGCCCTTTACAGTAACTCACTAAGCCTGAATAAAGCAGTTACTTCTGTGATTTCTGCTTCAGATAAAAAAACTTCTGCTTTCTGTCAAAAAGAGAGACATGATACTTTCATGCATGGTGAAAAGGATGAAATCTCAGTGTCACAATGAAGGGATAGTGAGCAAATCTCTCCAGAGGGGTTAGTTAGCTTATCTATAGATATGATAGCAAGCACTTGAACTGGTTTAAATTATGATCATTGAACTATGTTGTTGTGTTGAATGCTTTATTTGAGCTAAAGTTGAATTTTTTTTCCAATGTTCCATTCATCATCATCATTTATTATTTGAGGAACTAATAGGTATTTCCAATGGAAAATTTGCTAATAATCATTATGATATGTTTCAAGATAAGTTGGTCAAAACATGGTGTAATGTATTTATGCATGATGTGTGTCTATATGTGTGTGTGTGTGTGTGTGTGTTGTTCAATGTAAGAAGCTTGGGTTCTGACCAAGAAATATGGTAGAATATTCTTTGTGGTTGAAGGTTGAAAATGGGTATTTTGTTTTGACATTTCTCTTAGTCAAAATTTTGGATTTTTGAACCAAAATTGAATGTCTGACTGTAATTTTTTGCAATTCAGTTGCCTGCACTTCTAGGATCTTGGTTTAAAACTGTTTTAAAATTTCTTGATGCTTTTTCCAGATTCTGAAAATTCCCAATTCCATCTTGTTGCATCTGATAAAAAATTTAGACCTTCAAGATCTTGAAGTTTAGCTTTGGAAATGTGTTGTCTAATTATTTTGCAACACTATATGCTGGATCTTAATTTGTGATTGTTCTTTGTTTTCCTCTGAAGAATATATATGCCTATATTGGTCTTATATTTGCATGTCCGGAGTTGCACCATTTCCTTATCATCTGCATGTGCCTGAGATTTGATTAGTTCTTTATTTAAAGTTTAGTGTCTTAATATAATTTCATAGCTCTGACATGTTTTCTTGGTTACTAATATTCCCTAATATATACTAAAATACTGTTTAAACCTTTCATTTGCTGCAATATGGGAAGAAGTGATGATTATTATACGAGAATTGCAATCATATTAACTAGTCAATGCTTAGGCACCTTTCCAGTTAAATTATGTTTTGAAAGATCTGTCCTGTACATTCATTCATGAAAAGTTTTCTACCAGAGATCATTTAGTTGTAGCTCATATTTCATTATAAGTCAGTACATAAGAATCATAACAGAGTTTGAACGACAAAGTATTGTTTCCTATATAGAAATCTTAGAAAGTAGTCTCACAATTAGATTACCTACTCAATGTGTTCACTGATTATTGTTATATTTGCCTATCAAATTTTTTGTCTTTTAAGCAATGGTTGGTTTTCTTATATTGTCCTCTCATCTTCCACTTATAGTTAGATGATTAGGGATTGCAAAAGGTATTCTGTTATATTTTGTTTCTAATTTTAAGAATTTCTTTTTCAAGTTTATGATATTCCATGCTTTTGTATTTAGGAATTGGAAGGTCAGTATTTGGGAACCTCTTCACAGTTTCACACATTTGGATTTACAGCTATTGCGTCTGCTCGCAAACAAGCATAAGGGACAAAGCAAAAGTCTGTAAAGGTCAAAATCATCAGTAAACTTTAAAGCCTGTAAAGGTCAAAATCATCAAGACCATCACCAGAAGCTTCACAGATTGCTGATTCAAGAGGAACAGTGATTAGAAGGATTCTTTTGCTGCTAAAGTGGCTGTTCTTCTTTATTTATGCATATTGTAGTTGTGCAACTGAGTGTCAGAGATCAAAAACCATCATTGCTTGCAAACACACTTAAGTTGTGTAAGATATTTGACTGGTAGCCTGGACAGTATATTGTCAACAATGCCTTGAAGTTGTTGGTTGGGGGGCTGTTTTTAAATTTTCATGGCCTCCCTTTGGAGACTTTCTTTTTGAGTTATATTTACTTTGAAGCTTACATTGTACACTACAAATGATGTGGGATTTTGGACATTGATTGAAACTGTCGTCAGTTCCTAAGCTAAAAAACACTGAGAGGAGAATTTTCCCTTGTAAAATTACATTGGCTACCATAATTTTTAATTCAAGGATGAGTAGCTCCACTTAGTCATTGCAAGTGAGAGACTAATTGAACTAGTCATAAAAACAACTAGGGAACACCCGCGCGATGCGCGGGTTGATTAATACGAGTTTATGTAAGTAAAATTCAAAGTTTTGATACAGTAAGAAAAAGATTTTATATATTTTGAAGAATATAAACATTTGTTATTGTTGAATTTAAAGATTTTATATAGCAAATAAAAAGATTTTACATATGTCGGTAGATTCCTGATTTTGATCTCAAAATATTAACATTTATTTTCCCTGCAGTCACTAATAAAAATTGACATCTATCTCCTTGCTTCACATCATTATCAATGACAAAGTTTTTCCAACTCCAGTCAAGTAGCCATTCTGTTATGCTCTAACATATTTAACTTGCCAGGCAACAAAGGATTTATCATGGATGGTGAAAGCAAGTTCTGTTGATTGTGGTGGCATGCATTTATTGTTGAAATCTGTTGGTATATCCTGGAAGAAAAGAAAAGATAGGTTAAATGAATTTAAAGATGAATAGAAACGAGTAAGGTTAAGTAGTTACCACAATATATGGATAGTGAATATTTTGAGTCATCATTTTCAATCCAAAAAGAGGTGGGTTATTTTCTGGTAGGCACTCAACAGTATCATCCAAGATAAGAAAATAGTCTGGTTCTTCTTCATCTTCATCAGATTCGTCCGATGATGAACTGGGAATTACTCCTGATTGAAGTATTTTGCGAAATTTTTCTGGCATTGCTATAGAAAGTAAAAGGGTAATGTAGGATAAAAAATAAGAAAAATTTCAAATCAAAAAGGAAAAAATTTTTCATTAAGAGCAGAGTTGTGTTGTTTGGAGAAATTTATTTACCTCTTCTTGATTTGATGAGTTCAATGGTGAGAGGATTGCATGCTTGATCATATAGAGAAACGCTGAATTTTAGATCTCCATTGTATCTGAAAAGAAGTAGGTCTCCTATTCTGATAGCACTGGTTTTGACAAATTTTTCCCACCCGTGAGTGAAGCAGAGAGTGTCTTTTTTGTGTTCAAGTTGAACCAGAAAAGTTTTGGGCATGTATGTTTTTATAATGCAGTTGGTTGGTGTTTGGATGTTGGCAAAGTAAAGCCGAACAAAAGGGTGGGGTAGTACCTGAAGAAACAGAGAATTATAAGACGTGATATGATTAAAGATATACTAACCGCATATTTTTCTGTGTGAATGTCAAATTAGTTTGAATTGTGATAGTCATGTTGATTTTTTCTTTTTTTTGGGAGAGCATTCTATGTATGAAATAGTGGAGAGTATTGAAAAGTATAACAAGTGGAGACTTGTTTGGTTACCAGAATTTCTCGGTGTTCATCATCTTCAAACTGGGCTTCAAAGTATTGAGACAGATGGCTTGGTGAGTAGTGTGCCATGTAGTTGCAAGCTGAGATGGCCTTTGTTGTTTGAAAGATGTAGTCAAGGTGCTAGTATGAATTATATATATACTGATGAAATCAGAAGAGAAGGAAGGGACGGCAAATTGTAAATCGAGGAGTTGTAATTTTCAGTGCAAATGGAATGCATGGTAAGTGAAAAGGCATGATTCAGATAGACATAATGGTTATGATGAAAAACGAAGGGTCACGTCTGTTTTAATGATTATAATTAAATATTTGTTTAGTGTGATAAATTGTATGAGAAGATTAAAATGCGTTAGAGGAGAAGACTAATTGAATATGATACAGTATGTAATTAAAGTGGTAAAGTAATTGTTCAGTTGCAAATAAGCAAAGAGTCTGATAACTGAAATAAGTTAAAACTGACAGCAGTTAGACAAACGAAAAGATGGAAATGGAAATTGGGAGTTTAACATAAAATAAATTACATAAATTCAAACAGCCCTTTTCTGCAAGGATAGATTGAAACTTGAAAGACTGTTGGTTCTATCATTGCAAATTCACATTGGTCTCCAATCCTTATGTTGTTATCAGTAACAAACTTTTTCCATCCTGCTGAGAAAACTTTGTTTTTCTTCGAGTGAATATATTGGACAGTCCATGTTTGTGTGTTTTCTGGAATGCATAAGGTCAGCTTAACGTTTTGTTTGGGCAAACAAGTTTGATGAAATTCTCGAGGAATATGCTGTAAGGAAAATGAAAGCTTTTGTTTAATAAAATGTGAACATATAGATATGTGCAGAGAGATCAGGTAGAGAAAAGATTACCAGAACGCATGATGTTTCAACATTTGTTCTTGTCATTGTGCATGCAAAGGTAAGAGGGTTTGAATCTGGGTGGCAAATTGGTTTGTCTCCAAAGTCTATATAGTAGTGTGTTGATTCAGCATCATCATCAGATTCATTTGTTTGCTCTTCATCTGACATGTTACCGGCTAATAATGGGTATGCCAACAAAAGTAAATTGTTTATGGAAAAAGATTGACATAAAATTCTAATGCCAGTCTGTATCAAAACAAATTTAGCAATTAATAGTACCTTTTCTTGCCTCAATTCGTTCTAGGGTTAGCAAGGATGTTGCTTTGTGGTAGATAAAGGCATTGAAGTTATCTTGGTCGTTCAAGCGAATTGCAATTAAGTCTCCATATTGTAATGCGTGAGCTTCAACAAAGCTTGACCACCCGTTTGCTAAGCAGAGCCCTTCATTTGTTCGGATGAGTTTGATCGTGAATGTGTTTGGAAGTGGTCCCTTGAAAGTATAGTTGAGTGGTGTTTGTATGTTGTGGAAATGTTCGTTTGCAAACCAGTGAGGTAATGTCTGGTATATCAACAAGAATGTAGTTAGCAGAAAATTGTTTACTTTTTTTTAGGAATATATAGTGATGGATACGAAGGGAATGGGTGTCAAATACAAGAAGGGAAAGTAAAAAATATAAGAATGTAAATAGTAGTAAAAAAATGATATATGGATAAATATTAAAGAAGATTCTGCCAAAACACAGAGATTGCAATTTTTATTTGGTATGGACTGAGAAGAATTGAGAAAACAGAGAAGTTTCGAGGAGAAGCAATTAGGATAAGTAGTGTTGAATATGTATGAACCAAGTTAGTTCATTAAAAGAATTATAAATTCAAATGAAGGCAGATATCTGGGAAAAAAAAAGAAATCAATCATGCAAAAAAAGTTTTTGATATATATAAAAATATTTGAGATTTTTATGAATATATGGTATGTAGTTTAAAAATATGATACAAGAGAGGAATAGAAAGTCAAATTGTTTTTTTGCTTACCACAGAAATTTTCTGGTCTTCGGTTTCTAAATAAATGCAGAAGAATCGGGGCGGCTGAAGTAGATGGTTGTTTGCCATGTCTGAGGAAGAAAGTGTTTGGAGGTTAAGTGTAGATAACTTTTGTTGATAAGAGAATAGTAATGTAAAGGCAGGGAAGGTAACGGCAGGAAGAGTGTAGAAAAAGTGAAGTAATTACAAAGCTGTGTTTTTTTTTTCTTGGTTTGTGTGGTTGTCAGCTATGATGAGGTAGGTAGCAGAGCAATGAAATACCGATGGTTTGTTGATTTTTTAATATGGCAAGGCAAAGGTGATTTGACAATAGAATTAGTAGGAATAGTAAATATAGATATGATTTGATAGATAAGTTAATAAAATCGAGATTAAAATTAAATAAATGCAATTTTTTTTTCGTATTTTGAAACTATTTTTTATAAATGTTTAGTGTTAAAAAATAAAAGATAACAATTTGTTATTTTTCGAAATGAATTTTTTTTAAAAAAAATTATTGATATTAAAATTTATTTATTAATTTATTAATGCAACTTGTATTTTTTGTTCAACAGAGCAGCGCAAAAAATTTTTTCTTAGTAAAAGTGATTGCAAATAGAATTGAATTTTTTTTATTGGTTCTAAGAAAGAAAGAGTATTAATTATTGGTTAATTGAATATTTTTTAATTAATATTGTCAAGAAATCTTGGTTTATTTATTGTAATATTGTTGGAGAAAAACAAGCCATGTATCAAAGCAATGAAGTAACTCCAAAAAAAGTAATGATATTGGTCTCTGGTTTTATTTAAATATGTTTTAATATGAGTGAAATTAAATGTGTTAGTTGAAGTCTTAGTATAACAAGAGAAAAATTTCTAGTACATTTTGTTAGTTTGTTTAATAATAGTATTGCTCTAAAGATTTAAGTGATTGCTTAGATACTATTGATTCATTATCATAAGTCATAAGGACAGAAGAGTTTGATTTGAGGAAAAAAAAACAGGAGTTTGATATCTTTGCAGATAAGTGCGAGAATAAGTACATATCTAAGAAGAGCATCGCAAAAAGCAAAAAGGGAAGTGTGCAAAAGAAACCGAAATACAGATGATCTAGTTCCAGGTTGAGGTTTCTTTGTTTGATGTTTGCTTGTGAGATTGCGCAGATGAAAATGAAGGAAGAAATTTCGGGTCAGGTGGTAGGTAGACAAGATCTCGTTCATCATCATCATTGTCACTGATCCAGCCATAATATGGTTTTCGTTTTTTATCTGTGTTGGAATAATAGAGTGATTGAAAAGATTAGTAAAGCAAATACAAGAAAGGAAATTGAATTAACAAAATAGTGATATGGGAACAAATGTAAGCTATTTAATTTATGAAACGAAAAGAACTAATAAAGAAAAACACCCATTCTGAATATACTATAAGCAAGTTGTTAGTATTACCTTTGGTAACTTGAATATGTGTGTCTACAATCTTTGAAAATTTGCAAGTGTCTCCAACCTTGATATCATTGTCAACAACAAACTTTTTCCATCCAGCTGAGAAAGACTTGTTTCTCTGAGTGCATATATAATGAACATTCCATGTGTCTGATCTGTTAAATATTGAGAACAACATATCTATGTTGGAGTTTGGAAGGCAGCTACGTGCAAACAGTCTGGGTACATGCTGTTAGTACATAGATAGTATAAGATATCTGTAAAAATCAGAAAATTGAAAAGCGAAAGACTTGCTCACCAGAACATAGCATGTTTCTGTATTTGCTGCTGTCATTGTTGCTCTGAAGAATGGTGGATCAGCGTCAATATTACATGTTTGTTTTGGATAGTTGTAGCTTTCAAATTGCTGTTCAAGTTCATCAAGGGAGATTTTTTGGGATGGTTCATCTGCAGACCAGAGTGGGATTAGAAATAATATACTAAAAAGAGTAGCAAGAATAAGTAACGTCTAGCATAAACGAATTTATTGCTTGTAAAAGATGGTTTTGATAAGTGAAAAACCTTTTCTATTTTGAATGATTTGTGCAGATAATAATAAGCCTTCTCTTGTATAGATGATAACATCAAAATGCATCTCTTCCTTTCTGTTAAAGATGAGAATCTCTCTGTGATTCAAGCAGTGTGCATCAAAGAAATTCTCCCAGCCATTAATCAAAGATAAGTATTTGTCCATAGATACGAATGTCATCTTAAATAGTCCAAGCAAGCTGCTGTTAAGTATAACCAGACATTGATAACAATGGGATTGCATGTATTGAATTCCAATTTTTTCTGATATGGTCTGAAAGATTAACAATGGAATTTATGAGTACTATGATGTATTAGTTTTTCTTTAGTGGATGAGTAATTGCAGTGTTGTTAATTCTTATATGCATTAATGAATAATATATCTAATAGTTAGAAGTAAGAGATGTGGAAAGATGTTATGATTTGAACATGTTGCAAATGAAGTGGATAGAATGTAAAGACCAAGTGAGCAATCAAAGATTGTTTGAATTATTATTTATTTGCTAAGTTTTGTATGTAGTGGAGTACATGGATGATCAGGTATATTCTTGCAAACAGATAAATTTGTGTTAAGTTGAAAAAGCATTACTTACCAAGTATTTGCCATGCATAAGGTCTTCAGTCATCGTGGCACAGAAACTGGGATCTGGCAGCAGTGGCAGAGTTTCCATAATGTTTTATATTTATCAATGTATGTCACACTTGCATAATTCTTTGGCACAGATGCTGTTGATTTTGTTTGTTATATTTGTTTCTATTGTTGATTGTATTGTTAAGAAAGACAACCAAGCATTAGAAGAGGTGTTCATTTGACAAAGCAAACAACAGAGTATGGTAGAATGATTAGGAATAGAAATTTCAAGGCAAAAATAGCAGTAGAAATTTGACATGTATGAATGAGTTTCAATGAATATGAGCACTTAACAAAACAAGGCTAAAAACAGTTCGAGGTTCTGAATATGATTTAAATCATGTTGTTAAAATATGCAGCATAATCAGCATAATACGTGAACATAAAATTAACACAAGCGTTGATAAATGGAAGAACATTTCGTTGAAAACTGAATCGAAAAATAGAAGAATATTACATTGAAAACTGTTTGGTTACTAATAATGTTTTTTATTTGGCAAAATTGTGGCAAAGTCGTTAGAAAGCGACAATCTGTTTGAAAACGACCAGAAAATAATAGTATCATGTATAGTTTACAAGGAAAGATAGTGAATTGAATAACGTAAATAAGAATAATAAAGCAAATTGCGGAAATTACACAACTTATTACCATGTAAAAAACACTCTTAGAAAGATTGGCGGACAATATGAAAAGGCAAGAGTAGGAAAACGAAAAACAAATAGATTGTTGACAGTAATATTAGATAAGTAAAAGAAATTGTCAAACGTATCTGAAGCCAAGATAATGTGGAAACAAAATTGTAAACCAGAATAGTGCACAAAAGACGAATCAAAGAACAAATGGAAAATCAACCAGGCCGAGGAAAAAAGGGCGAAATACTGTTAGACAAGCAATGATATTATTTGCTACTTACCAGAATGTGATAATTCATGTTAGATCGGTTGCAGAACTTGAAGAACGTTGGGTTTTACTGTGTTCGGCGGGGGGAGATGAGTGATTCTCTGTTATGGATTGTTTAGGAAATTAACTAAGGTGTGGTTGGTGTTAAAGATGTTGTTGGGAAGTGAGTAAATATTTTGTTTGTTTTGGACGAAATCTTGGCACAAGTTTTCATAGCTCTTGGAAATCGGGCAAGCATTTTATTGTATGGTCAAATCAGGAGTAATATGTGCAGAAGAATAAAGCAAGAAAGAAAGATAAGTTAAGGATAAATATATCAAATAAAAGGAAAATTGGTCGTAAAAATATCTTAATTGTTATATATGCTATATATAGTTTATGCATGTAATTTTTTTTTTCATGGAGAACGATAGGAAATGAAATTTTAATTTTAAAAATAATGTAGCTAGCAAGTGTAAAATTTTATTTGTTTGTGTTTTGTTGAAAAGATAAAAAATAATAGTTTTTCTAAAGAGTTATGTGAGCAATTTTTTTTATTTTAATAAAGATAAGAAGAAATAGATAAATCAATAACTTTTTTGAAATATTTTTTTAAACAATTGCTTTTTTTTTGCAATAATTAAAATATGAAAATATATATAATAAATTTTTTTAAAAAAAATGAATTAGATAGCTGGTAATTTTTTTCTCAAAATATTTATTTTTTGTGCATTTAGGCAGGCAAATAAAAGTTATAAATTTGAATCTTGAGTGTTAAATATTAAGAAAATATTGTACAAGAATGTAGAAAAAAAGCTGCAGAAGAGGCAAATTTAAAAAAAATGTTATTTTTGTTTCTTTCATAATTGGTTACACAAATTTTTTACTATTCTTATTTTTTTTCTTTTGTTGTCTGATGAAAAAAAGAAAGAATGCATGATATCAATTTTTCTGTAGCTATTTGATGGGAAAAGGTAGAATATGTGATATTAAGGGATGGATCAAACGTCGGACAAATGAAAAACAAGCAGATGGAAAACTAAAGAATAAAATGGGAGATCAAAAATTAAAAAATAGGAATTTTGCAGATTGAAAAATTTTTTTATTGATTGAAATTCGTTTATTAATTTGGAATTTCGTGCAATATAAATTTTTTTTATTTTTTCATTACAGATTGTTTTCATACATTATCTAATTAATTACAAGCATTTTAATTAGTTAAAGAATGAGGAATAAGTGATTATACTTCGATCTAAGCAAAAAAAAACAAAGATGGTAAAAACATATGTTTACAAAAGTACATTGCATATTCTAATAATAGGTTTTGTAATAATGTGCAAATACAAAAATAAGTAAAAAAAGTTGCTAGTGTGTTCAAGCATAGATAAAATTTTATATTTACAACAAAAGCAGCAAAAGTGAGCATGATGAGAAACCAAACAGGTGCAGATGAGCTCATGTTTAGCCTTCATCAAAGGCTCGTACAATGCAAAAGATAGCAGGTTTTTTTTTTAGCTACTAATTTAGATACACAAGACTTTCTAAATTGATGAACAGACTTCGTTCAATCTTTTTTTTTTCTGTTTGGCCCTGCAAAAGTGATGGTTAAGTATCAAATTGTGGTTAATATGGTATACAACTATCAAATATATGAAACAATATAGTCAAAAAAGTAAGCTAGATAACTGCGAAGGAGAAGAAAAAGGAAAAATTATTCTGAATTGTTATAACTAAATATGATGGAAGATTAAACAGATTAGGAAAACAAACGAAAGGAAGTTGCTTAGAAAGATTAGCTAGTGTGATGCTATCATATGCAGAAAGTGATTGTTGCAGGAAAATAATTTCTAGTACAAATGATACAATCATAGACAAACCTAGTGTGAAAAAAATTTAATAAAGGTTGTAAAGCTAAGTTGCTAAAAAAAAACTGTAAAACAAACGCCAATTTTTTTTCAACAAGGAATGTATGTAGTAGAGGATTAGTGATTCGACAACCAAAGTTTGAAAATCAAGAAAGAGTTCGAATATTACTTGGCTTTTAACTTCTTCAACAGAACATCATCGTCAAATATATCTTCTTCAACTGGTTGGTCTTGCTCAAATGTTTGTTTTTCTTTTTGTTTCCTGGATAGTAAATGTGTGAGACAGTGTTAGAATGAGTGGCTATGTTACAGAGAGGAAAGAAAAAACAAAAGGGAAAAACTTAGTTATTTAGTAAAAAACGAAAAATTTTGTATATACAGAGAGGTTATGCTTTTTTGAACATAATAATAGACATTTTTTTGTTCATCAAATAAAGATAAATTGTATGTTTCTATGTAAAGAAAATTATAACAAAGTTTGTGAATAATTTTTCTTTTGTGAAATTAGTTTAGTAACAGGAGGAGTAAAAATTGTGTTAAGCTAGAATATATGTGTTCTTCATGAATGAATGTGAAAGCAGGAAATAAACCTGAATCCCTGGTTTGACATTGAAAGCAGGCTGCGTTTTTTTTTATTTTGCCTGTTGGGCAACAGCAGCAACTTGCTTTTCTTTCTCTTGACTGCAAAAGGAATTTTAGAAAATAAACAAATGGGAATCTGAATCAGGAATAAATAAAATTTTTTTATGTTATAGTGGAAAAAAACCTGAAAAGTGATTTTTTTGCTTGAGTGGACTGTTCTGTTGGTTCTCGAATACTGCATGAATTTGAAAAATAAAGTGAAGTGTGATTCATTGTTGACAAACCAATATTGATGTTTGAGTGAAATAAGTGTGTGCAAGATATACAAAAACCTGATTCCCTTTTGCGAAGGAGGAGATACATCAGAAAAGAAATCAGCTGGAATGTCCAAAGGAGTTTCAATTGCTAACTGGCTTTGTTCAACAAGTGTAGTGGTGTGGATCGAAGTTTGAACACCATCAGCTTGCAATGTATCATAATTTATTACTTCTGTTTCTGTAGGTTTGGCTATTTCAACAGAAAAGGTTCTATTTACCACAAAAGTTGGTACACCAGTTTCAAATGACTGTCTTGCCAGATTAATTTTGAAAAATCTTTCTTGATTGATCAATGCTTTAACACTCTCAGGTAGTACTTGTTGGTCTAGTTCTTGTTCTTTGGCCAAGTCTTCAATTGGTTTCTGGACAAGAAGCTCAGCAGTTCTTCCAAATGCTATGAAATCTATTTCAGCAGTTTCATCTTGAACATTAATCAAGATTTTGTAACTGGTTACATTCAGAGAAAGTTGTTCAGATAAGGAAAAGTATTACATAATTTTTTTTAATGTTCTTGTTATTTTTTGAATGAAAACTGAGTAAAGTACAAAATAATTTACTTACGCTTGTTTTGGTATATGTTCACCATGAATAGGACAGCGCAATTTGTCATCAATCATTCTGACAGCTTTCGGGCAGTTGTTACAACTATCATAGAACCATCCGTCAGAACGATCAATATTTGTAATTTTTGCTTTGCAAGTGAAGAAAAGATCCTAGAAAAAAAAAGTAAAAAAAATATTTGTTCAAGACAGTAGTATCTAAATGGTTTAATAAGAAAGAAAAACTTGATTTTTTTGTTGTAACAGGAAAATCAAACAAACCTTTGACCGTGAAACATCTATTTTTAAAAGCTGTTGAATGTTCATTCTGTTTTCTTCTATATCATCTGCAGCTTCTCTTCTTGGTTGTCCTTGTTCATCCAGTTGTGTTACTGGAAGTGGTTCATCAGTATATCTAATAGTGATAAACAATGGGTAAGACGTATGAACCAAAACTATACTCATAGTTGGACATTTTGAAAGAAGCTTGCTAGCTATTTATAAAGGAACCTGTTTTTCAGAGATTTCGCTGCAGGTATGTCTAGATCGATATAAACCTTTGTTGCAGTTGAGCTTGACAAAGTGGGGGCACCTGTGAAAAAGAAGGTTTGACATGTGTATGAAAAGAACGACAAAAGCAGCTTTCTATCATTAACAGAAGAATTTTCTGCAAATATACCAAGGTATTTACGAACAGTCATGCCAGCCAAGATAACAACAACATTTGTTCCAGAAAATATATCAGCATAATCTGAAAAGAAACGAGCAGATGCTGCCCACAGTGTAACATCAACAGTTTCTCCACTGAAAGCAGGAAAAATGATAATAAATGTGTGTTAAAAGTGGAAAAATAGTGAGAGAAAAAAATAACTATAAAGAAGTCAAACAAAAAAGAACATTGAATGTACTCACAATTCATCTTGGATTCTAATATTTCTTCGATCAACAGGATCTGTACTGGTCTTTGTAAATCCTTTTGTTAGGTCCCCAAGAGCTACAAGTATTCCAAGTGTGTCTAGAAAAAAGAAAAAGGTGAAATAAAGAGAGACAAGATTTTCTTTCTTTCTTTGTGAAGCTGTGTATAATAGCTATCATTGAAGTCATAGAGATGGATGCTAGTTAGATTGAATACAAATTATGTGTACCTGTTAGTTGGTTGTTACTGGCAGACCGAGTATCCAGCATGTGGAATGGCATGAATTCAAAATAGTAAATAGGGATTTCATCAACTGGATCAGAAATCCTATTAAGCTTTGTGTAACGGGTAAAGTTGATGACAACTGTAGCAGAAGTTGCATTATATGAGCCTTTTCTTTTGCCAACAAACAGGTCTGTAATTTCGTAAACTGATCCTTCTGTGATCAAGGGTTTGAAAAGGTGTTCATCTTTTTTCTGAATCGAAGCTTGCATTCCATTTCCCTTGAGATTAAACCATATAAGAACAAAGAAATAATATTAAATGGAGAAATAAATATTTTTTTTATATTAACAGCAAAATAGCAAGTACCACACCTTGTCATCAACAACCAACATATCCATAGACAAAAATTTTCTTTCATTTCCTGGCAAAATGGTATCCCAAATTCTAAGCACACGCACTCGAACTTTGTCACAAGGTTGTAAAGGTTGTAGTTTAGATAAAGGTTGGTGATTCATTTTATTTGCTGCAAAACAAGGAAAAAACCAAAAAATTAATAAAAAAGAAAGAGCTGTGAAGGCTAACAAATAATTGGTTATGCAAGATTTTAGATGGTCTGTATGAATGCAGGGTGACAAATAAATGCTCAAAAGAAGAGTTAGTAAAATGGAAATTGAAGAAAGTATATGTACAAACATGAATTAAAACAGAGATGAAAAACATTATCTGTATATAACAGATAAAAAAAATACCTGTCAACCAACAGAGGAAAAGGGAAAAAAAAAAGAAAACAAAGCCTAAATGCCATCTATATTAGACACGAGCAGCTGCATTGGTAGAATATCAAGTAAAAATAGAACATAGTAGTAAGCAAATAGGATCAAGTAAAGAACAAGTATAAAACGAAAGAAAGAAACATAAGGAAAAAAGAAGATAAATAAGTTAAAGAATGAGGTGAATTGAAACAGATCACCTGCTTGTATGTCATCAAAAATTTCATGATATACAATATTTTTAGTCAATGAATGTGACTGACCATCTGAATTTGTAATCAAGATTTTTAAACCAGTTCGGCTTGTAACTCTTGAAATTTCTACATATAATTGACCATGAGTAAACACAGGTTTTGACAAATATAAGCCAACAGACTCAAGTGTTTGACCTTGGCTTTTATTTATAGTCATAACATATGATAGTCGTAGAGGGAATTGTTTTCTCTTCAAAACAAATGGCCATTTGATATCATTAACAACAAAGCATATTCTTGGAATGAAAACTCTATCACCAATGTGGCTACCAGTTATTATTTTTGCTTCAATAACATTTGCAGCTAATTGGGTCACTATAAGTCTAGTACCATTGCACAAACCTGATGTTTGGTTTAAGTTTCTAAGCAACATCACAACACATCCTAATTTTAGAGAAAGTTTATAGTTTGGGACATTTGTGAATTTTAATGAGTTTAAGAACTCTGGAGGATATAGTATTTCTTGCTCAAAAATGTCACCATCAACATTTGAAATGGAGTCAAAGCTTAAATAAAGCTTTGCATCGCCTCGAATCATTGAAAAAGCTTCAGAATTGATCAAATCAACAGTGTCATTGTATGGAGTTACAATGGCACGCTCCCTTAGATATACTGAATCGGCAAAGTGATCTTGCAAATTTGGATAAATTGCATTTATAATTGTCTGGACAGGAGGGCCAACATCTTCAAGCAACAAATCTGAAGGAATCTGAATCCAGCTTGCATCAGAATCAAAGTCTATGTTGGTTGGTATGATGTCACCATTTCCAACATTCAGAATCCATTTTGAAAACTATTCTGTATCTCTTTTTGATTGCAAATCAACAAAATGAGACCTCAGGCACATGTTAATATTGAGAGTATACACCTTGCAATGCTGCCATAGAGGTGACCTGCTAATTGATGCAGACACAATTTGGGATCTAGTTCCTCCAGTAATCATAGGTAAAATTTGTCTGAAATCACCCCCAAGCAAGATTGTCTTTCCTCCAAATGGTAGATTTGGCATTTGGTCAACACCAGATAACATGATGTCACAAAGAGTGCGTTCAAAAGCTTCAAAACAGTGCCTGTGAATCATTGGAGCCTCATCCCAAATTATAAGAGATGCCATAGTAATAAGCCGGCCAAGTTCTGTGTTTCGTTTTATTTGACAAGTAGAGATCTCATCAACTTTCAATGGAATCTTGAATCGTGAATGAGCAGTTCGACCTCCAGGTAATAACAACGAAGCAATACCAGACGATGCTACTGCAAGGACAATCTTTCTTCTTGATCGTAGAGCTGCCAGTATGGTCTTCCACAAGAAGGTTTTGCCTGTTCCGCCATGACCATAAACAAAGAACATTTTGCCTTCATCATCTGAAACAGATTTTAAGACAACATCATAAATTTTTTTTTGCTGTTCATTTAACATAGAAACTCCGATTTCATGTTCATGTTGAAGATCAACCAGATTATAGGCAAGCTCTTCTCTAATTTGTCTGTCTTGTATAATGTGCATACTTTGACTTGATGGAAAAGGAAGATTAAAATTTGACAAAGATGACCCATTTTTGTTGAAAAGTTCTTCAAGAAAAATCAGAATCTGGTTCTTCAATTGTTGTTCGGATAAGACTGCATTGTTTGTAGTAAACACATTATTGGATTGGTATACAATATCCTCACCAAGCAGCATCCAATGTTTGTTCCAAAAAGCCATAGGATTTTGAACCTCACAAAAAAGTATAAGAGTAACAAATAATTGTCTTAGCTCAGATGCTGTTGCACAAAATGAAGCTTGTTCGATAGCATGATTCCACTCCTGATCATCACCTAGTAAACCCAATTGACGACATGCAGATTGGTAGGTAGGGTAGACTACTCCATTAATTGTTTTCAAATCATCAAAGCTTGTTGCTCCTGTAACTATATTTAATAATAATCTCAAGAAATAAAGTTCACCTGCTGCAGGATGGACAAAATTTATTCGGCCTATTGCTCTGCCTTTTGTTCTAGGCTTCCAAGATTTTTCCTTTTGAGACCACACCCATTGACTTGGAAAATCAGTATAAGTTAAGCAGCGAGCATGAGGATAAACTTTGTTTGCTTGCATCCACTCAGTAAACATAGTTTTTTCTAACAATGGTTGCCTTAAAACAGTGGACAGGTTTGACTCTTCACTAAAAGTAATGTTGTGCTGGTTGGCTAAATGGATAGGAAGTCGTATCACTGCAAGATCTCTGTAGTGTACTTCAAAACCAAATATTCTCCAACAAGCTTCATGTGATGATATGTATCTACAGTCAAGAAAAGTTTTAATTTCATCAATCTCAAGTGAGGTAGATTCTTTGTTTGATGTGCTTGCACCAGAATTTTGTTCAATGACAGCTCTTGCTCTATCAGCACCTTGATATACTTGAATAGATACTTGATTGATTTTGTCTTTGCACAGATCTCAACGTTCAAGTGTGCTTGATGACGAACAAGTAAATCGACATTGTAAGGGACTACATATCTTGAGTCAAGGATTATACCATTCTTTTGGATCACCATGTTGTTATTTATAGGAGGCCTTCTTTTGTATGTAACAACTGAATTTTCACCTACAATAGTTTGAACTTCAAATCTTTTAGGGAAAAATTTAGAACATGTACCATTCTTCATACATGGACATCGAGGATTAGCAGCACCACATGGTCCATGCATCATAAAATTAGACACAGCTTCATATGCAACAGGATCATGTTCTTTGTCTGGAATCTCAGCACATATATATCTGTCAATATCTTCAGCTGTTGAAAGTTTGTCATCAGGGTGTAACCACAGAAGAATATGTGTATGAGGCAGACCTCGCTTTTGAAACTCAATTGTATATATAACTGCATAAAAAAAATAATACAAAAGGGAGAGTTAAAAACATTACGAGCAAGGAAAAAACACAAGAGATTCAAAAATAAAGAAGCAGGAAAAAACCTGCAGTAGTTTGACCAAAGTGTTTGCTTTTAATCAAGTCATCCATAAGACATTTGAGTCTTAACTTGAACAGCCTTGCTAATATATCAGGTCTATCTTCGATTTTTTGTCCTGGAATGATAGACAATGCTTGATCAATTTCTGGCCATTTTGGATTGCATGTAAAAGTGATAAATAAATCTGGTTGACCAAACTGCCTACAAATGGCCATTGCATCTTGATAATGTTGAAATAGAAATCGAGGGCTCGAGGTAAAACTTGATGGCAAGATTATTCGCTTGCCTATGGTACGAGCATCAATATCTCCTCTAGTCACAGCATCTTGAACACCTTCGAAAAATTCAGATCGTAACTATTTCTGATTGTCTCGAACCCATTGGAGTCTCATTCATTCTATACACAGGTAAGCATCAACCACAAATTGTTGGAATAGTCGACCTCCTCTCAAAAGGGTATGACCGATTCCTATTTGTTGCTGAATTAAATAGGCATAATACTCCATCATTGTCACTGTTTTCCGCTCCTTGGCAGCTCTATGGGTTGAGTTTCTATATTTAATAGCAAGATGATATCCATCATCGCCAAAAGGAAACAGGAGTGGATATTGCATGGACATAAACCATGGATGCAATTCGCTAATCCGTTTTAACCCATCAAATTTATGTTCAATTATAATGTCTCTGTTGTCTTGTGGCCCTTCCTCTTCTCCAACAACCAATCCAGCAATCTCAAAATTTGTTGGCAAATCATATTGCCTATCATGATGATCTCTTGTTCCTATCAGACGTAAGCGAACAGGAACAAAATCTGTGAAATCCCCAATTTTCTGTAATTTTCCCTTAATTGTACAGTTTTCCAACTTGGACTAATGGAATAAATGTGAAATTTTGATATACAAATGGTGTATGGGACATAGGAGGAATTAAGGCAAATGAATGGTCAAATAATCAAGAAATAAAATTCTGATGTTGCAGCCTTTATGGAAGTGTAAGGAAAGAAATAAAATCAGATATTGGCAATTAAATGAGTATGTGGCTGAGATAATAAAGAGAAGAAGAGGATTTAATAGGTCAAAGGGTCAAGAGGTCAAAGGGTTAATAGTATGGCTGAGATGAATGGGATTAGAATGCATTTAAGGCATTAAATGAAGCCTCATGACTCATCATCATCTCTTGCACCCCACGACACAGCCCATCTTCCTCTCCCTCTCGTTGCTTCCATTTTTCCTCTAAGTGTCCAAGCTTCTCACCTTGACAAACCACCATTTCAGGTCATCGATTCGTTAAGCTCCTCTAAAGAAAAACGATCCTTGTTAATAGCTTAACCTATGCCTTTAATATGAGAGAGTGAATCCAAGTGGTTAAGTAGATCTCAAAATCCAAAGATTTGGTAAATTGCAAAGGTAAGCAAGTTAGAAGGTTTTAGTTGATAATTTTGATGGTTTGGGATTTTATGAAGTTGATATAGAAGGTTGTTGAGCTTTAATTTGCTATGATGTTTACAGCTTGAAGAGTAAAGAAAAAAGGACAAGTGTTGGTGCAACTAACTTGCGGATTAATTGCTAATCGAGGTAAGGAATTTATGTAACGGACGTAGGGTGACTATGTCCGCATGTTTTCAAGTATTTTAACTGTTTTGGGAAAGAAACAACAGTTGCTTTAAGTGCAGGAAAAAATGACATTTTCGGACTTGTCTAATAGTACCAATTAGGCTAGGAGCAGCCGACTGCCTTAAGTAGCAGCCGACTGCCTAGAGACATCTAAAACGCCGTTTTTCGAAAACCGATTCAAACCAGTCGACTGCCAAGGGAGCCAGTCGACTGCTATTTTCCAGAAACCATTCTGTTTCAAACCAGTCGACTGCCAGGGGGAGCCAGTCGACTGCCATTTTTCCAGAAGCATTCTGTTTCAAAACCAGCCGACTGCCAAGGGGGCCAGTCGACTGCTATTTGTCCAGGAACATTCTGTTTCAAAACCAGCCGACTGCCATGGGAGCCAATCGACTGCCTTTTCTCGGGAAACATTCTGTTTCAAAACCAGTCGACTGCTATTTGGGACCAGTCGACTGCCCTATTTATATTTTGAAAAATATAATAATTGAATTTCAAAAAGGGAAAGAAATTCAATAAGGCAAAACATGAGGTAGCAGCCGACTGCCATATATGACCAGTCGACTGCCTATTTGAAAGAAAGGTTTTGAAAACCTGTTTTAAGAAAGGATATTCATACTTGTTTAAAACCTATATGAACAAGGTTTTGGAGACTATAAATCTCTCAAAAGAGCATGCACATTATTTGTTACTTGTATTTGACTGAGGAGCTCTAGTCCAGCCCTCAGACCCGCAGTACGGCACCTGACTAGTGAAACTGTGGGCTATAGACAATGGCCATGAGTCTCTTATTTGATTCGGCTTTGGGGAGGATCCCTGGCCCATACGTGGGTACGCCATTTATTTGATATCTCTCAGGATTATCCCTAACGGGATATATTTGCGGTATCCTTATGAGATTTATCTATTGGATTATCCCTTACGGGATATATTTGCTGTATCCATTATCTCTCTGGATTATCCTTTACAGGATATATTTGCTGTATCCATGATGAGAATTACTTGGTGCATGAATCTGTTGGATATAAATTGTCTCCCATCTATGTGAAAATATTTGTAATTGCCTACTTGATTTCACGTGATTTGAGATCCGTGGAAATATTTGAAAGCATGATTTACTTGTATTTGATATTTGCGAAATAAATATAAGCACTATGCTTTATAATGATTTTACATGACATTATAGAGCCAAGCAGGAAAACTGCATATAGTGATATAGTACGCTCTTTTACATAAGTTTCTTACTGAGCGTAAACTCACTCCTTTACAACTATTTTTCATACAGATTACTTGAAGTAATTCCGCTCCGGATAGAGAGCCTCTTTTGGGACTTTGAGATACCTTCGGGCACGCTTCCTACTTATCCCGTGAAGGTATACTTAGTCGGCCGTTACTTCGGCAAGTGTACAGTACGATACTACAGTTTTGTATATGTGGGGAAATTAGGTTGTCTGAATAATCGAGATCCTGATGTACATGACACATGTTTATAAATGAAAATTTTATGCATGTGAAATTAGATATTATACTCTGATAAAGATGCCTAAAGCATAACAGTAAAGTAGGTTGACATCGGATAAACTAGTCGATTTATTTGTTAATTGAAGTAAAAGTTAATTGTTATTTGGTTAGTGACGAGGACGTCACAGATTGGTATCAGAGCCGATTCGACTGAAGTTTATCGATGTCAATTAGTTAGAATTAGAGAAATTCCCCAATGTACTGTACTAGCTTATTTGATTTTGAGGAGTATAACGGCTTAAGGTTATACTAAATGATGTTAATTGTTCATGATCTTAACAGAATGAGTACTCGAAGAGGGGTACTAGACGAGGACGAGGACGGGGTCGTGATGAACCGCCCCCAACACAGTCTTCTCCTCCATCTCCACCGCATAGCCCGAATACGAGGCTAGCTAAAATGGAGAAACATATGGAAAACATGGCCGCCATGTTCACCCAGTTTATGGCTAAATTTCCGGACGTGGCCGCTAGTGCACCGACAGTTACCCCTACAGTACCTCCTACTCCGGTGGTACAACCCCCACCAATCCCAGTTAATGAGAGGCGAGATCCTACGGCTTACTGCAGTGTGGCATTAATAAAGGAGTTTAAGAAGCTGGATCCGCCAAAGTTCAAAGGGGACAGTGATCCAGTAGCCGCAGAAAACTGGATGAAAGCGGTTACTAAGTCATTCGGATACATGGCTTGTACGGAGAAAGAGAAGGTGGGATTAGCCGCCTATTTGCTAGTGGATGAGGCCGAGCCATGGTGGCAGGCTACTCAGACAGTATTAGAGGCTAAGCATACTGAAGTGACGTGGGATAGATTTGTGGAAGCTTTTAATGAACAATATGTCCCACGTACTGCTCAGAGGAGATTACAAGTAGAGTTCTTGAACTTGACTCAAGGAAGTATGACGGTTAGCCAGTATGAGTCGAAGTTCATTACACTGAGCAGGTTTGATCCTGAAGTACTGAGAAGAGAGGATCACAAGACTTACAGATTCATGGAGGGATTGAGACCTTCCATTAGGTCTAAGCTATACCCGTTGGACATCACTACCTATGGCGAGGCAGTCCGTAAGGCTCAACTATGTGAGCAGGACTATGAGTTTCATCAGGCAGACTTCCGAGCAAGGAATAAGGGTAAAGAACCTATGAAACGGAAGTCAGATGAGAAGGCCTCGAGGGATAGATATCCATCTAGGAGGAATAGGCCTTATGATAAAGCCTCGACAGGTAAGCAAGTCCATTATACGAAAATAAAGTGTCTTAATTGAATAATTACATGGAATTATGTTAAATAGGAGTTATGGTGATTATGATGTAGGAACTCCTAGATCCACCGGGATCAAAATAGGTGATGAAAGATTCCAACATCCGGTTGGTAGTACCGCTAGCTCACCGAGGAGTATAATGCCGAGGTGTGTGCAATGCGGGAAATTCCATGGAGCACAGCCTTGTCGGTTGGCGAGTGGGGCGTGTTATTGGTGTGGTGAACAGGGACATAGAATCAGAGATTGTCCCAAGATAAATCAGAGGGCACCTGAAGAGTCAGAAAAGACCCCTCAACCACAATCTAAGACCACACAACCCCAGCGTAAGGCCACAGCAGCAGCGAAAGGAAAGGCACCCGTGACTCAGGGACGGGTATTTGCTATTGACAAGGAGTCCGCTGATGCTTCATCGAAGATGATTCAGGGTAAGATTTACTTAAATGATACATATGTCCTTGCTTTATTTGATCCAGGCTCTACGCACTCTTTTATTTCCCCTATGGCTACTAGGAGATTAAATGTTGAGCCTGAGCAGTTAGGAAGATTGCTACAAATAATTACTCCATTTAGGGAATCTCAGATGACGGACATAGTGTATCGTAATTGTAAGCTACGGGTAGGAGAAAGAGAGTCAATAGCTGACCTAATCTTATTAAATATGTCTGGATTTGATGTTATATTAGGAATGGATTGGTTAGCTGAAAATCACGTGATGATAGATTGTCATGCTAAGAGTGTGATTTTCTCCTCTCCCGTTAGCTATGTTGTAAATTTTGCAAATATGTAATGCAAAAGCATAATTATTTGTTTGGTTTAATTGAGATGTAATTGATAGAACATATTTGTGATGTGAAGGGTTTGTAGCACACGTGGTAGACGTAGATCAGAAACGTCCCACACTTCATGAAATTCCAGTAGTTAAGGAATTTTCCGAGGTATTTCCGGATGATCTTCCAGGACTTCTTCCGGATAGGGAGGTGGAGTTCACTATCGATTTGGTGCCGGGGACGGAGCCCATTTCGAGATCTCCCTATCGGATGGCGTTGGTAGAATTGGAAGAACTGAAGAAGCAACTTCAGGAGTTACTAGACAAGGGATTCATACGACCCAGCGTATCCCCTTGGGGTGCTCCTGTGCTATTTGTTCGGAAGAAAGATGGTAGTTTGCGATTGTGCATTGACTACCGATGGTTGAATAAGGTGACCATCAAGAATAAGTATCCTCTTCCCAGGATAGACGACCTCTTGGATCAGCTCAAGGGTGCACAAGTCTTTTCCAAGATAGACTTGAGATCGGGATATCATCAGTTGAAGATCAGAGATGAAGATATCCCTAAGACTGCATTCAGAACACGGTATGGTCACTACGAGTTCTTGGTGATGCCGTTTGGACTGACAAATGCACCCGCAGCTTTCATGAACTTAATGAATGATGTGTTTAAGCAATACTTGGATCAGTTTGTCATTGTTTTCATCGATGACATCTTGGTGTACTCGAGGTCATGGGAAGAACATGAGCAGCATTTGAGGATTGTTTTGGAGAACCTCAAGATCGAGGACTGTATGCCAAGCTAAGTAAATGTGAGTTTTGGCTTGATAATATCTCCTTTTTAGGTCATGTGATCAGTAAAGATGGAGTTTCAGTTGATCCATCAAAGATTGAAGCGGTGGTCCAATGGGAAATACCGAAGACAGTAACGGAGATTAGGAGTTTCTTGGGTTTAGCTGGCTACTATAGAAGATTTGTAGAGGGTTTCTCGAAGCTAGCTGCTCCATTGACAAGATTGACGCGCAAAGAGGTGAAGTATGAATGGAATGAAGCTTGTGAGCAAAGTTTCCAAGAGTTGAAGCATAGGTTGACGACTGCACCTATCCTCACCATTCCTAGTGGTTCAGGTGGATTTGCAGTGTATAGTGATGCCTCAGGGCAAGGTTTGGGATGCATATTAATGCAGCATGATAAGGTAGTAGCCTATGGTTCCAGACAATTGAAGGACCATGAGAAGAACTACCCGACTCATGATTTGGAGTTAGCTGCAGTAGTGTTTGCCCTGAAGATATGGAGGCATTACTTGTATGGTGAGAGATTTCAGATTTTTACAGATCACAAAAGTCTGAAATATTTGTTCTCCCAGAAGGAGTTGAATATGAGGCAAAGAAGATGGCTAGAGCTTCTAAAGGACTATGATTGTGAGATCATGTACCACCCAGGGAAAGCTAATGTGGTAGCGGATGCTCTGAGCCGTAAACATGCAAGTATAGTGGCTTATATGATGATAAGAGAATATGAATTACTTGAACAATTTGCAAGCCTTAGTTTAAGTGTTACACCTCTTGAGCAATTTAGAATGATAGCTAGTTTAAGAGTTGAGCCAGAGTTGATGGATAGAATCCGGGTTGCTCAAAGAGAGGATACTCAGTGTATTGAGGCTATGGATGAGATTCAATCGGGTATGACCTCAGAATTTCATATGGGTAAGGATGAGATGTTGAGGTTTAATAACCGTATATGTGTTCCTAAGGATAATGAATTGAGGAAGTTGATCCTAACAGAAGCACATTCCACTAGGTACACATTACACCCGGGAAGCACGAAGATGTATCACAATCTTCGCAAGGTGTATTGGTGGACTGGCATGAAGAGAGACATAGCTGAGTTTGTAACAAAATGTCTCACATGTCAACAAGTTAAAGTAGAGCACCAGAGACCGGCAGGATTGTTACATCCTCTACCTATACCTATGTGGAAATGGGAACACATTACGATGGATTTCATTATGGGATTGCCCAAGACCAAAAGGAACCATGACGGTATTTGGGTGATCGTGGATCGGTTAACGAAGTCAGCTCACTTCCTACCTATGAAGTCTACTGATACACTTAGCGCTTTGGCAGATTTATACATGAGAGAAGTCGTCAGACTACATGGTGTTCCAGTGAGCATCACATCGGATAGAGATTCCAGGTTTACTTCTCACTTTTGGGAACATTTTCAGGAAGCCATGGGATCTCAGCTGAATTTTAGCACAGCTTTTCATCCGCAGACTGATGGGCAGTCCGAGCGCACCATTCAGACGCTCGAGGATATGTTGAGAGCATGTGCTTTGGATTTTAAAGGCTCATGGGACGATCATCTGCCATTGGCTGAGTTTGCTTATAATAATAGCTATCATGCAAGCATCGGGATGGCACCATACGAGGCCTTGTATGGAAGACGGTGTCGATCACCGATTGGGTGGGAAGAAGTGGGCGAGCGCAAGTTGTTGGCTCCAGATTTAGTCGAACAAGCTTCTGAGAATGTTAAACTGATTTGTCAAAGACTTAAGACAGCTCAGAATCGACAAAAGAGCTATGCAGATGTTCGACGGAGGCCACTTGAGTTTTTGGTTGGAGATTATGTGTTTTTGAAAGTCTCTCCATCCAAAGGGATTATGAGATTTGGCCGACGAGGTAAGTTAAGTCCTCGTTATATCGGACCATTTGAGATCCTAGATCGTGTTGGAGATGTGGCCTATAGGTTGGCACTACCTCCGGAGTTATCTGGAGTACATAATGTCTTTCATGTATCGATGCTTCGGAAGTATAATCCGGATCCATCTCATGTCATTGAATATGAACCCTTGGAGATTCGAGAAGACATGAGTTATGTGGAGAAACCGATTCGGATTTTGGATAGGAAAGATAAGGTGTTGAGGTCAAAGACGATTCTTTGGCAACACCATACGACAGAAGAAGCTACTTGGGAACTAGAAAACTTAATGAAAGAGAAATTCCCGGAGTTGTTTGAGACATAACCTTACTTGAATTTGGAGGACCAAATTCTCTAAGGTGGGGAGAATGTGAAATCCCCAATTTTCTGTAATTTTTCCTTAATTGTATAGTTTTCCAACTTGGACTAATGGAATAAATGTGAAATTTTGATATACAAATGGTGTATGGGACATAGGAGGAATTAAGGAAAATGAATGGTCAAATAATCAAGAAATAAAATTCTGATGTTGCAGCCTTTATGGAAGTGTAAGGAAAGAAATAAAATCAGATATTGGCAATTAAATGAGTATGTGGCTGAGATAATAAAGAGAAGAAGAGGATTTAATAGGTCAAAGGGTCAAGAGGTCAAAGGGTTAATAGTATGGCTGAGATGAATGGGATTAGAATGCATTTAAGGCATTAAATGAAGCCTCATGACTCATCATCATCTCTTGCACCCCACGACACAGCCCATCTTCCTCTCCCTCTCGTTGCTTCCATTTTTCCTCTAAGTGTCCAAGCTTCTCACCTTGACAAACCACCATTTCAGGTCATCGATTCGTTAAGCTCCTCTAAAGAAAAACGATCCTTGTTAATAGCTTAACCTATGCCTTTAATATGAGAGAGTGAATCCAAGTGGTTAAGTAGATCTCAAAATCCAAAGATTTGGTAAATTGCAAAGGTAAGCAAGTTAGAAGGTTTTAGTTGATAATTTTGATGGTTTGGGATTTTATGAAGTTGATATAGAAGGTTGTTGAGCTTTAATTTGCTATGATGTTTACAGCTTGAAGAGTAAAGAAAAAAGGACAAGTGTTGGTGCAACTAACTTGCGGAATTAATTGCTAATCGAGGTAAGGAATTTATGTAACGGACGTAGGGTGACTATGTCCGCATGTTTTCAAGTATTTTAACTGTTTTGGGAAAGAAACAACAGTTGCTTTAAGTGCAGGAAAAAATGACATTTTCGGACTTGTCTAATAGTACCAATTAGGCTAGGAGCAG
The DNA here is from genome assembly GCA_031772115.1 of Heritiera littoralis. Lineage (NCBI taxonomy): Eukaryota > Viridiplantae > Streptophyta > Magnoliopsida > Malvales > Malvaceae > Heritiera > Heritiera littoralis. The sequence goes on from JAPDPK010000058.1 coordinate 1,588,081, forward strand.
CCGACTGCCTTAAGTAGCAGCCGACTGCCTAGAGACATCTAAAACGCCGTTTTTCGAAAACCGATTCAAACCAGTCGACTGCCAAGGGAGCCAGTCGACTGCTATTTTCCAGAAACCATTCTGTTTCAAACCAGTCGACTGCCAGGGGGAGCCAGTCGACTGCCATTTTTCCAGAAGCATTCTGTTTCAAAACCAGCCGACTGCCAAGGGGGCCAGTCGACTGCTATTTGTCCAGGAACATTCTGTTTCAAAACCAGCCGACTGCCATGGGAGCCAATCGACTGCCTTTTCTCGGGAAACATTCTGTTTCAAAACCAGTCGACTGCTATTTGGGACCAGTCGACTGCCCTATTTATATTTTGAAAAATATAATAATTGAATTTCAAAAAGGGAAAGAAATTCAATAAGGCAAAACATGAGGTAGCAGCCGACTGCCATATATGACCAGTCGACTGCCTATTTGAAAGAAAGGTTTTGAAAACCTGTTTTAAGAAAGGATATTCATACTTGTTTAAAACCTATATGAACAAGGTTTTGGAGACTATAAATCTCTCAAAAGAGCATGCACATTATTTGTTACTTGTATTTGACTGAGGAGCTCTAGTCCAGCCCTCAGACCCGCAGTACGGCACCTGACTAGTGAAACTGTGGGCTATAGACAATGGCCATGAGTCTCTTATTTGATTCGGCTTTGGGGAGGATCCCTGGCCCATACGTGGGTACGCCATTTATTTGATATCTCTCAGGATTATCCCTAACGGATATATTTGCGGTATCCTTATGAGATTTATCTATTGGATTATCCCTTACGGGATATATTTGCTGTATCCATTATCTCTCTGGATTATCCTTTACAGGATATATTTGTGTATCCATGATGAGAATTACTTGGTGCATGAATCTGTTGGATATAAATTGTCTCCCATCTATGTGAAAATATTTGTAATTGCCTACTTGATTTCACGTGATTTGAGATCCGTGGAAATATTTGAAAGCATGATTTACTTGTATTTGATATTTGCGAAATAAATATAAGCACTATGCTTTATAATGATTTTACATGACATTATAGAGCCAAGCAGGAAAACTGCATATAGTGATATAGTACGCTCTTTTACATAAGTTTCTTACTGAGCGTAAACTCACTCCTTTACAACTATTTTTCATACAGATTACTTGAAGTAATTCCGCTCCGGATAGAGGAGCCTCTTTTGGGACTTTGAGATACCTTCGGGCACGCTTCCTACTTATCCCGTGAAGGTATACTTAGTCGGCCGTTACTTCGGCAAGTGTACAGTACGATACTACAGTTTTGTATATGTGGGGAAATTAGGTTGTCTGAATAATCGAGATCCTGATGTACATGACACATGTTTATAAATGAAAATTTTATGCATGTGAAATTAGATATTATACTCTGATAAAGATGCCTAAAGCATAACAGTAAAGTAGGTTGACATCGGATAAACTAGTCGATTTATTTGTTAATTGAAGTAAAAGTTAATTGTTATTTGGTTAGTGACGAGGACGTCACAAAATCATTCTCAAGAAATCGATCTCTAGCCATTCTAAATAGCTTAACAATAGCATTAACTTGATCAAACATTTTTATCAAGCCTTCAACGATTTGTTCATCAATTGTATTACCTGAATCAGAGTTTTGAAAAGGTCTGATTCGATTTGCAATTTCATTCTGAGTATCACATATATACAGTTGTGCAAATTTTGGACTTTTCCCAACTTCTGGCAGCAGCGATCCCATTCGATGATGTACTTGACCTCCAATTTTGAAGACATATGGTCCAGGTTGATTGTTGATGCAATTGTCAATTTTGCCACCAATTAATGTGAACTGGAACATTGAGTTATAAGTTCGTATATTATCTCTGAATTTCTTTGCCCTTTGTCCTCCTCTATAGTTCAATAAGCAATCAAGTAATGATGGTGTTATTCTTCTTGAAGACAAAGCTATAGTTCCTTCTTTACAACACAAAGAAAAAACTGGATTGTTTGTCTTGCGACATTTTTTTAATCTTTCTTCATACCACATTTTTGCACAACAATATGGGCATTCATAGTTCAATCCTCCCAAATTAAGTGGTTCAAAATACTTTCCTGCAAAAAAAAAAAGAAAGAAAAGACAAATTAATACATAACACAAACTTGTATATAAATAGATTACAAATAAATACTGATATTTACTAATAGCATTATTAACAAATGAAAGACCACATTGGCTTACGTTTGTGAGCTTGGGTTCGCATTTGATCAACTGCACGGGAAAAACAAGAGAACAAATGTTAAAAAAAAAGAGCAATAACTAAAAGAGAAGCTATTAAAAAAGCGAGGATAAAAAAACACGAATAGAAAGAAAAAGAAAATAGGACAGAACAAAAGCAAAGACAAGAATTTGTTATGAGTAACAAGAGAAAGCAAGTTTAATAAATTTGTCAGATCTAAACTTACAACATTAGCGACAAATTTTAAAAAAAGGTTGATGGTGGACATATATAAAGGAACTATTGACAATAAAGATCATTGCAAAGGAAAAAAAAAGGGATAAGAAGCAAAAGGAATGAAATAATAATAAGTGAAAGCATGCAAGGAAAAAAGAAAAGACAAATGTGTGAATTCATTGAGCGAAAAATTTAGGGGAAGGCAAGATAACAAATGTATGCAAAAGATATGTAAAGCAATAAAATGAAGCAAAAAGTAAAAGAAAGAAAAAAAAAAGCAAATCAGAAAATTACATGGCAATATTAGGGCGGCTGGAGAAACTGGGGACGGAGATAATATACAACTTTGTTGTGATGTTGGAAAGGAGCTGAACTGGCTGCCAGAACCAACATGATAGAAAGGAGACGTTCTAGAAGAGTGCAAGTGGATGTCTTCATGATGATTAGTTGGCAAAAGAGAAGAGACCAAAGAAACTGTTTCTAGATCACCATGCGAATTTGCTCTAGAATGTAAATGAACAAAAGACATAAAGTTTGCTGATGAAATCTGCACAAATGGAGCCTGACTGAAAGAACCAGTTTTGTCTTGCTCAGCAACAGATTGTTCATAGCAATGCAAATGAGATAAGTTGGTAGGTGGACAGCTGGCAAACAAATCAGTTCTTGTAGTGACATGACCTTCAAAACAATAGTAAGAACAAAAATATATATATTAAAAAAGCAAACAACGAGAAAAACCACAAAAACAAAGTCAAAACAAAAGTTAAACAATATGTTGTAAATGTAAAATAGAAATGTTAATTAATTAGAGAATTTCAATAATTAGTATCTACAGAAAGAATCAGTAAAAAAAGGTATATAATAATATTTGCTAGCTGATTATTAAGAAAAGCAGAAAAGGAAAAAGACACTGAAATGATACCAGATGAAATAGGTTTGCAAGGAGCTAATAAGTTTTGATCATGTAAACCAGACTTGGATGGTGTTGGACATTGATAATCCAGTTCATAAAGATCAGTTTCTATTGGTTGCTAATTAGCATCAATAGGAGCAGTATGAACAACACCTTTTGAATACATACCTTGTGTGGTTGGAGATTGAAAATTTGTTGCAATACTCTTCCTGTAAATAAAGAGGGGCAAAAAGGTAAGAAACAAACCAATAAGACTAATAAATGCAAAAAAAAAAGGCAGCAAATCCATTTTAAAAAAACTTTTGTTCATAAATATCTAAGCATAAAACCTTAAAAAAATTCAAAACCAACAAAATAAGCACAAAGCAAGTGAGTAAGATTGAAGGAAAAAGACAAGCAGAAGTGCAAATGTAGGTAACAGATAATTCATACCTTGTGCGTTGTGATCTAAGTGAGCAAGTATGCTTTGTCTGAATTGTTTTGTTGGACGAATTTTCAGAACCATGGAAAGCTAGAAATAGAGAAGTATGTCAAACCAAAGCAGAATGCCAAAAAGATAGGAAAAAATTTTGTCAATGATGGAAAAAAATAATATCAATAGAATTAGAAGCTACGCATGAGACAACAATAAACCAATAGTTATAAGACATTGTTTGTTTGTTGTTTACCTTGTTTACTCACTGGCCCAGAATCTGCAATGAATACAAATAAATTAACTATGATAATATACTGAACAAGAGGATAGAGAAAAAGTGTATTATATCAATAACAAAAAAAGAAAAACAGCAAAAGAAGGATTAGAAACTCACTACAAATGCTGATAGGGAATCCAAAGACTTGAGGTTTAGAGAATCCATCGTTTGAAACGAAAAAGTTTCCAGCGTTTGCAACTTTTTCCTTGATGATATTTGTTTGCTCGATAGATGAGCAAGCATTATTGGTAAGGCCGGTGCAGTTGAAATTTGTCAAATTGAAAATTCTAGAATTGTTAGATGTAGTTGGTTCATCTAAGAGAGTTGGTTGAATAAGCATTTGATTGGAATATTGCTCATCAACCAGCCTGCTTTGAGAACACGAATGTTTTGGTGTCTGATCGCTAACAAATTGATTGCGCTTTAATCTATTTGTTTTACTCATTTTTCTCTCAACCATAAGGAATAACTTGATTTTCACATGGAAGACAGAAAATACTGGAATACAAATGAGATAGGAGCAAAAAGATTTACAAACAAACACCTGGAAAACAAGGAACACAAAACAGGAAAAAAATGAAGAGCGAGAAAAAAAACCAGAACTGCTAGACAACAACTGTTATATATATAGCAAGCGAGCATAGAATAAGACAAATATGTGTGACAAAATAGTAAGTAATGTAACTGCAAGGACGGATATAATATTGAAGTATATATACCAAACAAAAATCTAAGAAAGGAAAAAAAAAAGAAAAAAGAGAAAGGCCAGAATAAAGAAGCAAAAAAAAAAAACAGGAGATGGAAGAATGTGAGGAATGTACCATGTAGAACTTAATTTGTCAAGGGTGATAGCCAAGAAAGCTGCAAATAAAAGAAGAGAAGTCAAATGAGAAAAGCAATAAAAAAGAACAAGATTAGTTTACAAGCTAGAAAAAGAAAGCGCAAAAACTAAGACATAGAGAGCAAAAATAACTCAAATAGCTATAAATGCAAAAACAAAAGCCAAACAAACAGACCAAAGATAATTAAAAAAAAGAAAAAGAATCACAACTATTTTAAAGAAATGGAACCAACTAAGCCAAAATAATTCTAACTGGGAAAAGAAAGCAAGCTATTAAATCAAAGCAAAAGCAAACCAAAACCACAGACAAATAAAAAGGGAAAAAAAAATAAGTTTTGCATCATAAAAGCCATTTCTAAGAGCAATTGTTAAATTTAGAACTTGTTATTTGCTTGCAGGGATTTGAGACGTAACATGTTAAGAAACAGAAAACCCAACAAACAAACATGTGAAAACAAATATAGGATAACAAGAAAACAAATTAGATAAAATGAATGGCATTATGTCAGAACATATAAGCATTAAAAAGAGGAAAAAAAGAAAAAAAGAGAAGAAGAAGTACAAGAAGGAGAAGTAGAATAAAAAGAAGAAAAAGTCTCAAACCTTGGTAGACAAGTATACATGACAACACAGAAACCATGATAGGTCAGGGAAAAAGTAAAAAAAAAAATATTTGTAAGAAACAAAATTGAACATATGAAAAGCGAAGAAGAAATTAAAAGTTCATATACCAAGAATTGAACCTAGCAACTATCAACTGTACTGGTGGGTACAGCAAAACATGACAGTGGAGCACAGTAAATATGGCGATAAGAAACAAAATGGATCATGTGAAAGCTAAAAGAAATAAAAGAGGGAAAAAAAGCTCATAAATAAGGACATAAAAAGAATCAAGTGATCTCATAAATAAAGTAAATTCAGCAGTCGCTTGCACATCTAGCAGGAACATGGGAAACAAACAGGAAACAAAAACAGACAAGAACAGGCTTTTACAAAAAAAAAATTTAGTTTCAAGTTTGTTTTTTCATTTCATTTTTTTTATGTTGGAAAAATTTTTTTTCTCTATGGGTTCCTTACATGTTTTTTTTTTGTGTCTTGTTTTAGTTTTCCTTAGTCACTCTTTGCATACTTTAATATATCTTTAACCTAAATCGGCAAAGTCAAGTTGAATAAAGATTTTCAAATATTTGTCAAACAGTGAATTTGTTTTTGTCATACCAACGAAACAACCTAGCTTGGGAAAAAAAAATCTAAATGTGTGAACTCTCTTAATACAAAAATCATGTGGCGTGAAGATAAACCATTTACTCAACACTTCAGCATCAAGTGTTAGTAGTTTCCTTGCCGCGTTTTCTGGCAAAAACTTTTCCATTTCTTCTCTGATTTTGGTTTCAACGGCTGGATGCTTTGACAGAAGCCAGAAGAACCAAGTAAGGACAGTACTCGTAGTGTCGTGAATAGCAAACATGATACCTAGGACGTTGTCTCTGATTACTGTGTAAGAGATTGACAGAGGTTCAACGAGCTTGTGTCCAAGCATGTCAAGCTCTAATGCATTGAAATCTATGTCCTCCTCCGCTACTCTATGGCTTAAGTCTCTTCGTTTTAGTGATATGTATTCAAAGAACAAGCGATCTAGAGTTATCCAAGCTTCCTTCAGTTTCTTCTCTTTCACAATCCCAAGCCATTTTTGTAATCTCCAAACACTCTCTGGAAGAAGATGCCGAGCAAATATAGCTTCAAACGCATCAGAAATGGCATCTGAGAATAGACTATTGATAATAATATATTTGTTATATTATTTTATTATTTATTACCACATTTATTGCTATATTTTTGTGTAAAATTAATTGTTAAATGTATCTTTTGAATTAATTTAGAGAAAGTGATTTGGAATTAATTTTTGAAAATTATGGCATAAAATCAAACAATAAATTTTGTGATTGGAATAAATTTTTGAAATAGATATTGTTTGATTTTCTAAAGTTGTAATTAAATTCTGAATTGTTTTAAAGACTTTTGGACCATAAGATTAAAATAAAATAAAGGGCTGAGATTTATTGCTTGATTAAAAAGAAACCTAGAAATTTTTAAGGAAAGAAAACAAATTATAAAGAGAGGGGAGGAGGCGGCAGCAACAGATAGAAAAGGAGAGACAGAAAAAAATCAAGAAACGGAGAGAGATTCAGAGAGGTATCGGTTTTAGCCTAGCGATTGGTCTTCTGTTGTTGTGTTATTTCTCTTGATTTTGCAGAGAAAATTTCTTGCAACCAAAATTTAAAGAGTCAAGACAGGGAGAATAGAGTAGAAAAGAGCTGCAACTATTTGACAGAAATTGAGATCACTGCAGCAGTACATTAGCCGAGCATTGAGAGAAGCAAAACCGAGAACTCTGTTTGCTAAAACGGAGCAAGAAGTTGGTGTTGCCGGAAAACCTTGGCAGAATCATGATCTGCCCAGCTTTGCTTCTCCGCCGACGTGCTGCTTTTCAGAAACCGAAGAGCAGAGCAAGAACCTGTGACTTGTTGTGCAGAGAATAACGCAGCAGAACACTTGAGTTGCTCTTAAAAACAAAGTAGTAAAGCCTGTGAGCAGTGCTTTGACCGAGAGTTGGCATGGTGCTAAGGAGTTGTTAGAGGGCTACTTTTCATGTGTGTTGCTGTCCATGTGCTTTCTGTCCACGTATCTCAGTTGCCAATTGCATTAAATTGAGACTTAAGCTTTAATGGGCAGCCATCCTTTGCTTATTTTTATTTTACATTATTAAATTACATTTTGAATTGGTTTACTATTTATTTGAAGCATGAATTCTCAAGTTAATTTGGTGTTGGGTGCTAAATTAAATATGAACTAATTTATTTACTAGGAATTTGATTGAGCCTACTTACATATTTTATGTCTTTATGATTAATTGATTAATTCTTAAATTCTAGTATCATTTATTGTGATTAATTCAATCTTTTAATTTGTGTTATTGATTGGCCACCTTTAATATAAATTAATTGATTGTTTGAGACATGATAAGGGTACACATCATATGCTAAGCCATGTATAGCTCTCTTGAATGATTGAATAAATATTTGATGCATACATCAAGCTAGAATATTTATTTGGTTCTTGTTAGATGTTCTTTTGTTTTTAATGGATTTTTAGTCATTAATTATGCTACATATCATAGATAATTTAATGATTAAAAATACTTGATTATAGCTACCATCAAACAGAGTAATCATATATTAGGAAGAATGAACCCCAGAATTGAATTGAGATTTTTAGGATTGAAGACATAAAATTGCAATGTATTGGTGAAATCAAATTCCTAGGCTTTTCTCTCTTGGTTAATTTCTTGATTTTATTAGGTTAATTAATTTCATTAGTTAATTTAGTAATTAATTAGATACTTAGGTAATTTCTTTGACTTTCATAATTTTTAGGGCATAGGTAGTTGAATTTTAATTGAATAAATTTAGCAAATCTCTGTGAGATCGACTCTTGTACTTGTACGCTATACTATCCTGATTCATGCACTTGCGAGAATATAACTTTTTGCTCATCAACTATCATGGGAATCGACAGCAAAAGAACTATGATCATAGCCTGTAGCCATTCTGCAAGCAATGTAAAATATGTGTCGGCTCAGTAGATGTTGCAAATCAACTGGAATCTCTTGTCCGGAGACTCGTTCAAGACTAGGGATCAACTCTTTCTGCATGCTGTCATGAAAAATACTTGGCAGAAGTTGCTGGAATATCTGATGACTTAGAAAGCCTCTAATGAAAACCCTGTGATTCTTCCATTCCTCGAAGTCGTCATTGAAAAGCGTTTCTCCTAAAATATCAAACAGTTTTCTCCACTCTATTCCTTTCGGATACGCTATGAAATTTGCGTCATGATGTGATGCACGTTGGCAGGATTGCTGGTGAGCAAAATATCCATATTGGCAAACCAGTGGCTTTTAAGTAGAAATGTGCCCCCCTTGCTTTCAAGAACCTCGGTACTCTTGTCAAGAAGCCTGTGCAGGTTGCTAACAACCGCTGGCAACATCCCAACTACAGGCCAATTCCATGGAAGAATGATGTTTTTGCTGGAATAAACAAGAACAACAATTAGCAGAACAAATGGTAAGATCAGGAATTGAATATAAGATAATATTGACAGCATGATTGTGATTATGGTTGTCTCAACTCAATACTCGATCTCTTGAGGCTACAGACACAAACATACATAAATAAATATATCTATCTATACTATTAAAATCCGTGGGATTTTAACCTTTTTATTGGGCCACGATTCCCACTTCATTTGTTGACAGCACATTGATGGGACAATGTGACCAGTGTTTTTTCCTCGCCCGCTTCTGCTTGCTTTCCGGTTCGCGCGTTATCTTTTCTCTTCTCGTCAGTGCGTCATGGTGCTTCTTAGGGCTGCTACACATTTTCCTTCTCAAGCCATTCATTAAAGAATCACATCCTGAAACTCAAAGATTTCTTCCATCCTCGCCAAGGCCTCCACAACCTACGCTGGCCGTCGTCGAAGGCACTGAGCAAGAGATCGTGATGTTGATTCGCGTTGCTAAAAGCTTAGCCCGATTCAAAACAGTTCGTGATATTCTTTCTTTTCTTTTCTTTTTTCCCAAAATCATCAAATCTTTCCATTTTTAGGGATTCAACTCTTCTGAACTTCCGTCATTTTTCATTTGTCTTTCCTCAAAGGATGAAGCTTGGGGTGTCAGGACGCTGAGACATGAGAGAGTAGCGAACTTGATTGGGTATTTTGGACAGCCTCGATTCTTCGGTCGGTATCATCTTCCCCTATTGCCTTTTTTTCCCTTCTTTTTTTTTTTCTCTTGCTGCTGCAGATCTTCTTTTCCTCAACGAGAATGGCTCCCTACTGTTTGCACCGTTAACTTCAGCCTTTAACATTTTTTTTAAAGGGCTCTCGTTTCAGCCCCTGTTTTACATCGACGGCTTCAGCCTCTTCAGCCTGTATCTCAGATAGTACCCAAACCAGCGTTGGTAGCTCCTATTTTGAGGCCAAAGATCAGCTGAGAATAAAAGTAAGCCTGCAGCACTAGCTACTGTCCTGCATAACCCGAGAGGAGGCCCCATTTTTTTCAATCAATTCCAGCCGAGATTTGGAGCTTTGGTTCAACAAGTAGGTTTAAAAACTTCCATTTAATGGTTAATTTTATAGAAGCACTTACATAACCCAGTTGGGATATCAGTAAGTGCATTGATCCAATTTACTTTGTTAAGAAACCTATCCCAAGCAGCAAGAAATGTAGCTTTTGTTCTCCTTTTGCAGGTATTACTTGATTTTGTACCAGTCTTCAACATTGTCTCTTTTCTCTCCCAAAAGAAGCAATCTGTACGACTAACTCATGAAGGAATTGAGGTTAATCCACACTCCATATTTCACTGATTCTTATAGTCCAGAATCATTTCTTTCTTCTAAAGTCCTGTTGCTTAGAGCAGGTTTGTAAGCCTTTTTACATCACAATGATGCAGGCATATAAAGAGTTCTATCCTAAAAAAGAGGACTATGTCAGAGTAGAGTGTATCCGGAACACAGATAAGTTTGTATTAGTTGAGATGACTTACATTTTTTTTCTCCTAATTATGTTATTGTCATATACTATGGTATTTCAATGCTTGCAGTAGGCTTTGGATTTCAAGCATGTGTTGTACTTGGCAATTGGCTTTTAATTGGTCTCTGCTCTCAATGTTAAAATGATTGTCCTTTTTGAGTTGTTTTGTTATAAGCAGGGGCAATTTAATCAAAGAGAGATAACTATGGAATGCATGTGTAGTGATTAGTTGATTTGCTGGTGATCTTAGCTTCTTAGCGTCAATATCATATTGGACCTATGTAATGAAGTTAACAAGCTCTGTTTAGAGAAAAACCCAATTGGTAATATATTTATGATTACCACCTATATCATAATCATCAGTTTTTTTATTTAAAAATTAAATCATAAATGTATATAAATTATAAATCTATGTACTTAAAATTGGTGAGAATGGTGGTTTTTGGTGAAGCGACAACTCTCACCTCGCCAATCAACGTGTTTTTGCCCTCTCCAGCTGCCATGTGGCCATTCATTTCTTTAATGCTTAGCTTTTTTGCATATTTTGATGATTTTGTCCATTTTTATTCTTGCTTCTGTTAGGTGTGTGATGGGAAATGATTTTTTGCTTGCCTGAGGTTGTAATTTAATAGGCATCCAGATTCATCATTGCTGGGTTGGCTATTTTTTTTCCTAATCAGTATTCATTAGATTTGGATTAGACATATTTCTCTATCACTTTGAGAGCGAAAAGGTGGAAGTGATTCAGTACCAAGGTCGCGGATCTTCTATCTTATGGGATTTTTATAAAGTAGTGCTCTCTATAAACGAGCTTGGCCCCAATCTGCCTTGTACCACAGTGGAAACAACACAACATGAATGCTTGTTGTGTGCTATATCCCGGAATTTTGTAACTATTGGTAGGTGATACTTGTCAGGCACCTTCTTTTGTTTAGCTAACTTGTGGAATTCAACTGTGATGTGTAGTTCGATTGTACCAGTATATTGCTCTCTTTTTTACTGTCATGGAATGTATACTGATTGAGTAGCAAAAAAAAGGAGTTACAAGGTTTATACTTTTATTTTTCCCCTTTTTCTAGATTCTTTCAATTCTTGCACTGTCTTTTTTTCTTTCAAATTAAATTTGGTTGAAATGGGTTTTCTCTTTTTAGGTTAATCTTCCTATTGTAGGGTTTTGTATTGGATTGAATAATTATTTGTTAATGTTGCAGATAGAAAAGCTATAGCATTGCTGAGGAAATTTTTGTTTGGGTATTCTCCATTATTTTAAAATATCTTTTTTTAAATGTGCAGTTTACTTATGTAAACTTCGCTGTTGAAGCTTTTTTTTAAGCTTATGTAATTCTTTTGCTCGATGCTTTTGTATAAATTGATTTCTCTTTTCTTTGCAGATATGTTGGTACTTTACTGATTCCTATAACTGCTTCGAATCAGTGGAAGAATTGATGTTATTGATGGATCCAATGTGACACCTTCAAAATTCAGGTTAGACAACCCAGCTTTAAGTGCATTAGGAGAGCTGATTTTTATTACTAATATTAATGTCTTAGCACTGTGGAGTTTTCTGAAGCTACTAGAATCAACAACCATTAAAGTTTGGCATTATTGTAGTTAACATCATTGAATTTCAATACCACATATATTCCCACGCAATAGAATCATCTACTGACTATTGTTTGTTGTTTAATCTATTGGCCATAGCAAAACCTCATGGATGAAGAAAAATACATTTTTAATACAATTTGATGGCTTATTCCACGAGAGCTGAAGCTTAATACTTTAGTTGTTTTTGCTATGGTAAAACAAAACCTCAACATTGGTATTCCCATTCTTACAGTATTTAAAGATGCATAACAATATTTAAAACAAGTTGTCTATTTTCCCTCTCAAAAGAATAAGCATGCTAAAACTTATAACTGCTCCGTACTTCCTCATATCTATACGATAAAGATCCATGGATTCAGTAGTGGATCTTGATAATTAATTTTGAGGGGCCAACTGATACCATATATTTTTTGTTTTCATAAGCAATCTCATTTATTATATACAAAGAATATATTAATTAATAATTACCAAGTTCATAAGATTATGAATTTAATAATGAATTTGTAAATAAAAATATAAGAAAATAAAATACATAAAATAAGTACTTTTATTTAAAATATTTAACAAGTTCTTTAAAGGAAGAAAATCTTGAAAAAAATAAATTTGAATTAAATGGCTCAATAATCTCTCAAACGACATTGAACAGGATTTAACAATTTGTTAAGAAAGCTAGATAAGTTAGAAAGTCAATTTGATTTCTTAAACATTTAAGTGATTATGATTTAATAATTGTGATAAGCTTATTACTTTTATGATTTTGTAAATAATGATTGATGGTTACAATAAATAGATAAATAATAATTTGATTACCCTCTTGAAGTTACAATGCATACAATTAAATTAAAAATTTTTTAAAAAAAATCAAATTTTAATGTGAGATGTTAATTTAAATTATATATATAAAGTAAGAGGATTCCAAGGGGGAGGCAAGGCCCGCTCAAGCTTCCATTACCATCTGCCATTGCATGGTTTCTTTGGATGCTCAAGCTATGCATGTCGCAAACCCAAGATTTTACTGTTTTTTTCTTTCGCCAATATTTGTGAAGATGTTATGAGCATCACATTTTGTTCTTACCATGGAGGAGAATCTATGTGTTTTTATTATAAAATGTGAGTATCTTGTTTTGCTTTTTTAAATGGTTATGTGGGGTTTTCTGATGTTTATTTTGAGGGTCTATTTTATTGCAGGGAAGAGTCTGTCGATCAATCCATGAAAGCATAGCAGGCAAGTTTATTATGGTTCACTTTTTTAAATTGGCCTATAGATAATTTTGATTTGTCTACTGATGATTTGTTTATGGAGACATATTCAGATTGCTTGTTTGATGTACATTTTTTTCTTTAATATTCGTCCATTTATCATGTTTGGGAAGATTTTTTAGCCTGATTGCTGTAATGTTTCATACTTATAGGTTTGATTAGGCTATATAATCTCGTTGCATTGTAATCCTGACTATTTAATTTCCATGTTATCATTTAAATCTTACAATATTTTTATTTAATCACGGATTTTTGTGAATCTGAATTGAAATTGGATTGGACTTGGTTTAAGATCATGCTTTGGAATGATTTAAGAACATATGTAGGAAATCTAATGTTCAAGTGTGTGTGTTTACTTGCATGTTATGATATCTATCCTTATAATTGTGCACTAGATCAAACTGGTCACGTATGGTAGTCTATATGGAAAGATTCATGCTCATTCTCTTTAAATGCTCACTTAATTTGGTTAAAAGTTTAGGTAATTCATTGAAGTTTGTAATTTTGCACCTTGGGTGCTTGAAATCACAGGGATTTAATTATATAATCAGGAAAAACAAACTGTTATGTTTGTTTATTTCATATTTGGTTACCATAGGGCTTTTCAAGAATAAAAAGCTTCTTCATTTTTAATATAAGTTTGATGTTTGTCTTTCACATGCATCTTGGGTTTTGAAATCAGGAGCAATTAGTCATCTCAAGTGTTGATATTGTCAGGAAAAAGCAAACTTTGTTCTCAGCTACCTCAAGGTAATAAGACTGTTAAGCCTTGATATCTTGACAAGTTATTGGTATAATTAAAAATATCTTTTCTGAGCGTGAAATCATTGTTTTGTTTGAAACTTGAATTCTAAACTTCTTAGATTTTTTTTTTGCCTTTTTCTTTTGAAATGGGGATTAATTGCAGGTAAAGAAAACGTTTTTTTAGTGCCTTTTTCTTTATTTGGATAGCTAAAGAGAATTGATTGTTTTGCTCCATTGGTTCATGTGATCGATGCTCGGATAGCATGTGAGGATCTTATCTTCATGATCCGTCTACGCTTATAATATTAAGGCAAAGATCATATTCATTGTCATGAATTTTCTGTTCATATGCTCAGCATAGCTTAAGACAAAATGTCTTTGTGCATTATTAAGGATATGTGAATCCATAATCATATAAAATAACTGAAACTATCAAAGCATGTTTGCCTCCTTGAATACTCATTTATGAAAATAAAGAATCGAGTCTCTTTTCTTTGTTCTATAAACATGCTTCTATATAGGCAATTGAAACTAATTTGAACCCTGACACCAAGAAATTGGTTACCTGTTGGGTTAACTTTTCTTTGCTTTTTTGATTATTTTAAATCTGCTAATTCAAAACAGTTTAGAGATCATTTTTATACTGTTTTCCTGCTGTTTTTTTTTTTAATTTTTGATCATTTGAATTTCTTCATGGATGCATCGTTTTGATCTTTTAATATATTCAATGTTCAAAGTTGTATTCGTTAGATGCAGATTTAGCATTTTTTTAAACATGTCAATTTTTTTCAATTGTGCTCCTGGATGATTCTTGAAAACCATTTTTTTGGATGATTCTTGAAATTCTTTTTTTTTTTTTAGATTCACTTGCTACGCCTACATCCCATCCAGGTTCTCTGAAATGAACATGCATAGAAACTCTGTTTTTCACTGCACTTCTTGATGTGTTAACATACATGAGGTTGTACTTGACACTTATTATGACCTTTTTGGCTGTTAAAGTAAGCTTAAACTTCTTATATTTGCTCTTTTGATAGATCTTTCAGCCCTTGAAGCTTTTGTGAGATAGGACAAGGTTTGCACCTCTTCAGTTTTGACTACCATTCGCTGAGAAATTCAGTGTAAACATGGTAGTGTATCTTTACAATTTAGTCTTTGTTTTGTCCGCAAATTTGGTTGTCTATGATTATCAGTTATGAGTTATCTTGTATCAATTCAAGCTTGATGACCACTTCCTACAATTCATCCCTCTCATTTACAACTTTTTATTTTCTTCTTTTAGTTGCAAAGAGTCAATTACTACATCATTCTATAAAAGGGTTCTTAGTTGCAAAAAATGGTACTTGAATTGACTAATAACTAAAGAGAAATTCTTTTCACAATATTTTTTTTCCTGCTCTTAACCTTTTTTTTGTGTTTTTAATGTTATGACAAAAATGCTCATACAAAAATTACATCGACATTAAATCTAATTTTTAAAATTTTCATGCTTTTTGTAAATGGATTTCCAGAAAGCTTTTATACTTCTCAGGAGTGGGACATCTGGGAACCTTATGTTTATTAGGACTACCGGGAAGCCTCTATGCTTTCCAAAAATGACACTTTCGAGAATTCCAAAATTACGAGAATTTTATTTGATTTGGACTTCAAAAGAATAACTAATTTTCAACTCTTGTGATGCATAAGAATATATTAATCAAATAATAAATTTATTGATAATATATATTTTGAAACTTTATAATATAAATTACTGTATTTATGAAAAAGATAATATATGTATATTTAACATTTTTATTTTTTATTTGTAATTTGTATATTACAATATAGTAATATAAAAAAATTATATATTTGATATAATTATTCAAATTTGGTAAAAGTCAAATTAAATTCATATTGTAATTTATTGAATATGTTGTTTATAAATGATGAGTACTGAGCTATTTTGTTCATTTTATGTCTTAAACAGATGTAGTTGGATTAAAATGAAAATGTTATTAATTCTCATTAATGGAGTGAGAATGATAAAAAAAAAGTGCAAATCTCTTTCGTTGCTTTCAGATTTTCAAGTATTTTCTTTGCAGGTACTTCTCTCAGAAGTGAAAACAAGATATCGTGGTTTTTATGCAGCTGTAGTTTCCACAAATACTAACTTTTGTTAGTCTATAATATCTCTTTCTTCCTTCTCATTTCACAGGTAATGGTTCTTCCTATCTTCTGCCCCGATTTTGATATTTATTAGAATTTTGAGATCTTGAAACCATTACCAATCTAATCCTCTCTGTTACTCTAGCGGTTTCTTTTAGAAGCAGAAAATCTCTGTAGCTAAACGGAACTTCAACTTTTTCTTTTGCTTTCTTCTCCTTCTTGACTGTTAATAGTTTTAGTGATAGTCTATCAAACAATAGCCGAAAAAGGAAAAATGAAAGTACCTTTTTTTTTTAGAAATTAATTATGCTTTAGATAATCAAACTTAAAAGACCAAGCTTTATCTTTGTAACCAAAGTTCTGTTCTTGGATTCTATTGTTACATTATACCTTCCGTTTTTTCTTCCAAGTTGTTAGCTTCGATTGTTTATTATGGACTTCTTTATCTTTTGTTCATAAGTTTTCACAACTGTAAAGGGAAGAAAATTAGCGTTTGCTTTCTAGATCGCTTCATTTTTCAATAGGAAAGATAAGTCCTTGAAATTTTTTTTTAATAATGTTCTATATATTTCTATTTGTTCGCCTTGATACGGCTCTCTTTTTGTTAATCTTAAAAGCCGTGGGATTCTAGCTTTGTGATTGGGCCACAATTCCAGTTTCATTGTTTGACAACACATTAATGGGACAATGTGAGCAGTGTCATTTTCTTCTTCCCATTTTGGCTTTGGTTCTCGGTTGGCGCAGTTGTTCTGCACGTTTTGCTTCTTCATGCACTCTTATTTAATGTATGTACCTGACTTTTGTAAGTCTTGAAAAACTAAAAAATCTTGAAAACAAATATGATGAAGAAATGTAGGAGAGATGCAAGTGCGGTAGAAGAGACAGGAAAAAATAAAAAATTCTGATAGAAGAGATGGAAGCGAGAAAGAAATGAGGAAAAAAGAGCAAAAAATTTTCGATAAAAAATTCTGATGGAAGAGATGGAAGTGAGAGAGAAATAAGGAAAAAAAGGCAAAAAATTTTCGACAAAGATGAAAAAGAGACGAACCGGTAGAAAGGAGAGAGAAACGATGAAAAAGAGAAGAGCAGAGAAGCGGTTCTTGCTGCCATTTTTCCAGCCATTGTTTGTAATCATGGTTTTGTGTCCTCTTTATACTTTTCTTTCAGCTTGGCATCTAGGAGAAAAATTTAGCTGGCCCTAGGTTTTGCTCTTCCTTCATTTGTGTCTCTTCCTTAGGATTTCTCTGTGTTCTTTATTGTGTTCTTTTGTGGCGGTTATTTTTTATGCCAAAAATATTCACCTGCCGTAACTAATAAAACCCAAACTTAATAATACCCTGCAAAACCTAGATTTAGAAATCGATATTTCTGTTGGATGCCATAAGAAGGCAGCTCCTTACCAGGCAATCTTTGCTACTGCCTCTTATCTCATCGCAACCATGGTCGCAACCATGGTAGTTTTCTCCTTTTTTTTTCCCATTTCTTTGTTTGGTTTGTTGACAAGAAAATGTCTTTAATGTGTTTGTTTATGTAGCTCACTTATATTAACAGTTTCAATTTCCTCACTGTTTAATGTTATATGTTTTAGTAACAAAATGTGTGAGTGTCTCGTCAAATATCCAGTCAATCCTTTACAATGTTTCGATTCTAGAAGTAGCATTTTGATTGTTACCTTATTTTTATACACTTTTGCTGATGCTGCTGTTGCATCTATGATTGACTCAGGACAAGAGTGACTTTTAACACACAAATTTAAAGTTTTGACAAGGCAAGCTTTGCTATCTATACTCGTTGAATAAGGTATTGCATCTTGCTGTTTTATTTTGTATGTTTAGTTTCCATCTCATTCACTCCTTCATCTTTTTGGCACTTTCAAGAAAAGATGAATTTTTGTAGGTTATGAATGTGCGAATCTTACTTCATCCAGTTTATTATGCAAATGAGAAAAAAGTTGCACTGGATCTAACTGCTTATTTATTTATACTCTTATTTGTTTATTAAGTTGCTTTGTTTTTGCAAATGCCATTAATTTTTCCCTCTGATACATGTAAATGTATGTAAATGGTGATCTAATGGAGGATGACACGTCAAGAGGGAGGAAAACTGGAAAGCAGTTGATTGAAAACCATGTTAAACAAACTCATTTTTATTGAGCCTTCTCTTCTTTCTCACTCTTTCCTTTCTGCACCTTTTTTTTTTGTCTCTTGGTTGGAGCTTCGATTTCCTCTTCCCCTTTGTTTTCAGCTTCCATCCTTTTCTATCCTTTTTTAGATTAATTTTTAAATTGCTAAATTACCCTTTATCCATTTGTTTCCCTTTCGAATAGCTGCCCTTTGTTGTACTTCCTACGGTTAATTTGTTTCAATTTCTATTCATGATTTGATCATCACAAATTTAGGTCTTAAGTTGTACAAAGTAATGACAAGGAGAGAGAGAGAGAAACAAATAAGATAATGAGAGGAAACAAAAAGGAAAGAAAAAATGAAGTGAAGAGAGAGAGAGAGAGAGAGAGAGAGAGAGAGAGAGAGAGAAAGGGATTACATTTTTTATTTAGAAAAAATGAAGTTGGGTTAGCAATAGATGAGAGGAGAAAAATTGAGAAAGAGAAATGATTGAATTGTTATTTCTTGGCTTTTTTTATTTTTAAATATTTTTTCATAGATTTTTTTTTATTTTGATTCGATTTTTTTGGAGGAAGAGAGCAAAGTGAACATGCAATTTTCTGGAACAATCATAAACAAATCAAGCCTGATTAAGTTTTAGCTGGTAATCATAAATGTTCTTACTCTTCTCATCATTCTTTCATGGACAAAACTTTTACTACTTTTAATCAATTTGTAAAATACCAGAAAAATTCTAACTTGTATTTTTAGAATAAATGTTCTGATTTTTTTTTTGGTTGGAATTAGATTCTTTTGTTTTTGAAGACAGAGCGATAGGAACATGTAGTTTTTGAAAGAATATTCAGCAAATCAGGCATTGCTTAAGTTTTTGGAGGTAATCTCATTTTTTTTATTTTTTTAAATTGATTGTATGGCTTTGTAGCTATAAGCTTTTGATTTCTTTTGTTAAAATAGAAGTTTAAATTTTTGTCTTTCAAGTTCTTTTTCTTGGCTATTTGAAAGTCAAGCTAATTTTGATGCACGTGTTTTATATAGTTTCATTAGGTGTTTTACTTAAATCTTAGTCATCAAGGAATTTTAGGTTTTGGTTTTACTCTTCTGCATTTATTTTTTTATTTGTTAATTATTTAAATAATTTTAATTCTTTTTTATTCGGCTCTTTTTTTTTGTTTGGATCCTTTTTATTATGATTTTTGTTTATTATAATTTGTTAAATGTTGTCATAGCTTTGTTTAAGTCATGCTTTACAAGTTTATGATACTTCCTTTTTGGTTTTGCTAATGGTAGTTTTGATGTTTTGATTTTTAATAGTTTTAGGAATAAAACTTCTTTGGAATTAATCATTGCATGTTTATTTTTTAATTTGATTTTTGGTTTCTATGCAGTTTCATGTTGTTTTTAAATTAGTTGAAGTTCTTTTTATTTGACACTGGTATTTTTTTTTTCTTTTGGATGCTAAATGCTTATTTTGTATTTTTTTTATCATCTTATAATTTTTCTTTTATGCTTAAAAGATTTTTCTTGTCAAAAAAAGTATGCCTGTTTGTTTTCAGTTTATTTTAATAAAATTGATGCAATTGTGAAAATTATTTCCTATTAGTTTCTATATGCATGTAATTATGTTATGGCTCTCATCCTCAAATTTGGTCCTAATACAGAACTTGGCTCATGCAATTCATCTTATCTATGTAATAAATTTTATTAAAAAATCTTTGAATCTTGAGCTGTTTACGTCAACATGCATTGCTTTTTCTCATTTGCAATAGGCGTTAACAAACCGTAGTTTCTAATTGTCGTGTGTGTGTGGTTTTGATTTACAAATGCATTGTTGGTTTCTTGCATCCATAACTGTTGTTCCAATCATTGTGTATGTAGGTTTTTGATTTGCAAATGCATTACAAGGAAGGGTTTGATGATAAATCATTTAACAGTCATAGAACTGGACTAACAGCAAAGCTGCTGGAGAAAGATCCATTCCTTTCATATGAAACCAAATAGTTTTGGAATCAAAATGTTGATTATAGGTACTATTTATATATGATTTTGCTTAGTTTAATCATAATTTTCCATTTGTGTAGTAGCGGTGATGAAAAGTGCTTCTTTGCCTCCTAATGTTTGCCAGCTATTGTATATTAACTGCACTCTTAACATTCTAAGTTCTCCCTTTCTTCATATCCAAAATTGAAATATTCCTTGTAGCTCAGTGATCTACATATCATTGATAACGCCTCACTTGATTTGCAAGATAATTATGTTGTTTGAACCAATATTTTTTGGATTCTTTATCTGTGTGTATATCGGTAAGCTCACATGCATGTCTAGAAGCTTTGGAGAATTTAAATTGAATAAAGCATGCTTATAATTTAGGGTTTTTTTTCTCGAGTCATTCTGATTAGGTGCTTTATATTTATGCATTCTTGTGGTGCTTGCAAGTTCTGTACACCAGTACAATTCATTGGATTCTCAACCTGTTTTGAAGTCATTATATTCTCCCCTTCTACCATCAAGCCCTTTGGAAGATTTGAGGCAATGGTAAAAATCTTCTTATTGATCCAGGCCAAACTATATTTTCAAGATTCAATGTGAAGGATATTATGCATGCATTTAAAGAACACATCACTAAACAATTTGTTTTCAATCTTCTATTTAGGTGCACAATTTTATTTTACTCTTGTTGGAGCTTTACTGGTTTGTAGCTATCTTGATAATAGTTGTTGCACATTCACTTTTCATGAAACCAAGACAAAAAGTATTATGAAATTATTAATCATTGCTATTGTTATACGAAATGCTGTGGATATGCTATGTTTCTGTTTAGTGACCGTGGAATTCTAGCCCTCCCAACAAGCTACGTTCCTTGCTTCTTGGCTTGACACATGTGCATTCTCTCTCTCTTTCTCTCTCTCTACACTATGCATTTGTCATTGCTTTTCCTGGCTTGTTGTTGAGCCATGTTCCTGCTTTCCCTCGTGAGCACGTCACTCCTTTTCCTTCTCTTATATGTTTAGCTTCCCTGGTTTTCTGGTGGGCTTGACAGCTTATTCCTTTTGTTTGGCCCTTTTTGTAATTTTCTCTGTTGCAAAAAGTACAGTTTTTGGTTTGGGACTCATCGGCCAAATGTCAAATATCTTTTTTTATCCTTATTTCTTTTTTTTCCCTCCTGTTAATTGTTGTGCTTTATCCTAATTCATCTTTTATTATTGTCTTATATTGTCATTTCCTAATTATATAGTCAATTGATTTGACTTGTGGTATTTCCCAAGGCGCTTCATTTATTTTTGGGTCTCATTTCCCCATCAATGGATGCAAGCTGTACTCTGTTTTTCTGGTTTGATGCTAACTTCCAGGCCAAATATATCCTATTATCACTTGCATTGCTGCCTTTTGTTTGTCCTCACCTATTTCTTTTGTTTTCCTACTTTTTTCTTTTGCTTTCTCTTCTTTTATCTCTTTTCCTGTCCGTTCATCCCAGGTAAGGATCTTACTTGCTTCTTTTGTTTGATTAACCTGCTTGGCTTCACTATCTCTGGTACTTCTACTTTGTTGGTTACTGTTGTTCTCAAATCTGTGCTCGCATAGTTTTGAGATTTATTTCTTCGTCTTCTCTTCTTTTATTTTCACTGTTATTTATTGATTTACTTAATTCTTTCATTCTTCATTGTTTATTGGTTGGGTTTTTTGCTTTTGTTCTCCCTGATTTGTTTGTTTGGTGTGCTTTTGCTTTGTGAGTTTCCATGTATATATGATGGATCATTTTTCTTGGGTTGTTTTGACACCTTCCTTTTTTTTTTCACGAGCTTCATAGAATTTTGTATCATTTAATTATTAAAGTTGATGATATTTATTTATTCTCATTTTTTAACTGTGGATCATTGTTATCCTAATGATTTTAAATGGTTGAGGTAGATTCATCAAATATCAACAAAGCTTCTTCTGGATCTAATCTAGCCAAAGCTTCAATCTTTGCCGGTCTCTCTATTCTCACGTTAATTTAAGGTTTTCTTTCCTCATTTCTTCACATTTTTTTATATCTATTTTTAGTTTTTGTGCTTACAGATATTCTGGTCATGAAGAGATGATAAAGTGTGAATCAACTTTAAGGTTTTTTATAATCATGATTTTTATTTTTTATATATGAAAAATTGGAAATTGTTAAGGAATTGGCTAAAAGTATTTTATTATTTGCTTTGATCCTTAGACATTGAAAGAAAAATAATTTCTTTTTTTATTTGCTTGTGCTGAAATTTAATTACTGACTTTTGAGTTTCATGAAGGCTTAGCATTCAAATTCTCATGCTATTTAATTGATGGTACAAGAGAAGATTTAAATTATGACATATTTTGCATGGCATTTTTGTGAATATATTATTCTCATGCTATTTAATTGATGGTGCAAGTGGATGTTAGTGGTTTAGTATCTCAATGGAAGGAATCACAAAAGAAAAATGTAGAATTAGAAGAAAATAACTAGATGTTATCCTTGAAAGTATTGTAATGATATTGTTTTAAGCTTTCATGTTGGGAATTCCAGCTAAAGGAAGCTATGGAAAACCTTCAAATTGTTTTAAGCTCTCATGTTAATTTTTTATTATTTTAATATTTGCCTTTTTCTTTTTTATTTCTTTTATATGACATTTATATTTTTAATAATTACTCTTAGTTTCAGCTGGGAATTTGATTTGATGCTTTTGTTTATTTTAAACTATTATGTCTAAGTTGTTTAATTTTTAACAATTTATGTTGTTTTATATTTTTTTATATTATTTAATAGCTATGCTTGTAAGCAAAGTTTTTATGTTATGTCTTTTTTATAATATGTGTTTGAGAAGTGATTTGGTGCACTGCTCTAACCACTTCTCTCTTTGTGCCATGCTAGCTATCCACCTGCCTATACATTTTTGTTTTTACTATTTATTGTTGATTTTAATTATTTGACAAAAATGGGACAGTTTTTATTCGAAGCCCACCCAAATCATTGTTTTGTGTACATACATGATTATTTACTAATTACTGAAGGTTCCTTTCCTTTCACGTAAGAGAGTTAGTAGTTGTAGTTGCTGACATTGGATGTCGTTATTAGACTCTAAAGCTACGTGATTTTATAGTGTGAAATATGATTTAGCAACCTCTATGTCTATATTATTTACTAATTGGTTCAAACTAAAAAAAGAAACAAAAAAAAACCAAAACAATTAGTTTGCTTTGATTTAAAAAGCTTTTTCATGCTCATTATTCAAGGCTTAATTGGTTGTGAAGTCAGGTTATTTAATTTTATGCTCATTATTCAAGGTTTAATTGATTGTAGAAATCTTAATTCAAAGCTATAATTTAAAAAGTGTGTTCCAAATTATTTTTGCAGGTACCATTGCTTAAAGAAAATGTTAATGTTGATGTTGATTTTAAATAAACTTTCACACGGTTACAATTTGTATATTGTTTTAATTTGTAGTATATAGGGAAATAAAAATGTTCATTTGGAATGTTACGTAAGCAACTCATGTATTGATATTCATCTGCATAAAGGTCATATGCATAAATTAGGTCCTTATTTGGCCAAGCCAAAAAAAAAAATCATTTGAGAAGGTGTGTTGCATGTATAGGGTCTTGCAAATTATGTACCTAGGTTTTTAATTATATTATTGCTATTATTGTTGTTAGCATTATAAAATTAATTGAATTATTTGTATTTATTTTCATGTTTTTTATTTTTTTTTTTATTCTTTCTTATATAGTCAATTATGCAACGATAGGCATTGATGACCTATTTGTGACAGGTTTAGATAATATTGAAAAAATCAGATAATTGATCTCTTACTCAAGTTTTATTTTTATGTTACTGAATTAATTTTTATTCTGAATCATTTAAGTTTTTATTGCTTTGGGGGAGTTAATTACATCTTATTTTTTTTCATTATGGATTTGTGGATTTTTTTTAGGTTTTTAAGCAGGAAAAGTAACTGATTTCAAGGCTTGGGTTAATCACATTGTTTATGGTCTCTGAATTTGGTTTTAAAACAAAGTGTTAGCTCTTTTATTATATGATTGCTTATACTTATGCTTTTTACTGTAGCTTTTGATAATTTTTGAGCAGGAACTATCTTTTCTTTTACAAAGTTAGCTTAGATTAATGGCTGCAGAGGAAAGGGGTAAAAAGTACCGGAGAAATGAAGACATAATGTTTGGAAAGCATGAGCATTAGCTATGAGGTCTACATTTATATGTAATCCAATTCTTTTAGCTAAGGAATGATATATATATATATATATATATATATATATATATTGTCGTAACGGTTTCACGCTTGACGATTTTGAAAAACATTTAAAAACAAAGGGAGTCGACACCAATCTTTTTTGTTAGGTGTGATTGGTCACCTAAAAATATTTATCTTTTTAACAAAATCTCAAAATTAATTAAGTTTTATTAAAAAGATAATTTGGGTCTGTGAAAACAAAGTTAGGTCAGGGAGTACGGTTACGCGTGGGGAAGGATTAGCACCCCCACGACGCCCGTTAAAAAACGGTACCATAGTAATCATGTGTTATCCTTTGATTTTAACAAAATGGTCTTAACTTAATATTTAAAAATAATTCCTATTTTATTGCGATCAATTTTATTCTTTTAATTTTGAAACATTTAAATTTTATTTTTTATTTGAAATAAATGAAAATCTTTTGTATTGAAAATTATTCTGAAGTACCCTAATACTCTAGTAGCATTTCGGATAATTTCCTCACCTAGAGATTTCTTAAGAATCACTACTTGTGAGTTTTATAGAATCTCATCATCGGAAGATTCACACTTGCTTCGAAAATTATTATGAATGCACATGATGCAAACAGATAAAAAATGATGCATATGAAATTTAAAAGAAATTTTATTTATTTTGATTTTATTAATGAAACTCTTGATATTGAAAAATTTAGCTAAACATCCCAATACTGTGGTAACATTTAGCTAATTCCTCTCACCTAGGGATCAGTAAAGAAATCACTACTTGTGAGTTTCATAACATCCCATCATCAGACGAATTTCATTTAATTAAATTTAATTTTTATTATTAATTTCCTTTTTGGATTTTCTTTTAAAAACTTATTTATTTTTATTTTTTAATAAAAATTTAAATTATTGAAAAATCATACTAAATATCCCAATATTCTGGTAACATTTAGTACGACTCTTCTCACCTAGGGATCAGTCAAAAAATCACTACTTGTGAGTTTCATGACATCCCATCATCGGACCTTTTGTTTACTTAAATTTAAGTTTTATTATTAATTTCTTTTTTTCTATTTTCTTTTTAAAAGCTTTTTTTTATTTTGATAAAAATTTAAATTATTGAAAAATCATACTAAATATCCCAATACTCTAATAACATTTAGTAGACTCTTCTCACCTAGGGATCAGTTAAGTAATCACTACTTGTGAGTTTCATAACATCCCATCATCGGACCTTTATTATTAATTTCCTTTTTTCTATTTTCTTTTAAAAAACTTATTTATTTTTATTTTTTAATAAAAATTTAAATTATTGAAAAATCATACTAAGTATCCCAATACTCTGGTAACATTTAGTACGACTCTTCTCACCTAGGGATCAGTTAAGAAATCACTACTTGTGGTTTCATAACATCCCATCATCGGACGATTTAATTAAATTTTAATTTTTATTATTAATTTCCTTTTTGAATTTTTTTAAAAAAACTTATTTATTTTAATTTTTTTAATTTTTAATTTTTTTGATACATTTTCTAATCAATAATAATAATTAATGAAAATACAAGTAAAAAAATTTTTTTATTTCTTATTTTGCAACATGCACTAATCATCATCATCATCATCATCATCATCATCAAAACCAAAAATTACTAAATTAAAAGAAATCAAAATTACTAAATTAAAAGAAATATACCTAAATTATTTTGGGCTTTAAAAAAAACCGAAATTAGTGCATGCAAGTGGCTCAGCCCGGTGGCCTAAGGCGCGCGAGCCCAGCAGGTAAGCAGATCTGGCCCAAGTAAGGTGGACCGGATCAAGCGCGGGTCGCGGGACGGGTCGGGTCGGCTGGCACGCGGGTCAGGCGTAGAGGGCTGGATCCGGGTCAGATGCGGTCGAGTCGGGTCGGCGGGTTAACACGCGGATCTTGCTCCGCTGGCGAGTCGGGCGCGTGGATCCCGAGTTGGATCCGGGTCCACGCGCGGGTCGGCCTCTCTCTATAAAATCTTCTCTTTTTTTTTTCTTTCACTTTTCCTTTTTTTACAAAAAAAATTTCAGAGCTTTCCAAAGCTCTACATGCCAGGCGATTCCCGGCCGCCGCCTCTGGTGGCCGGATACCTAAAAAGTAGCCCTTTTCCGGAGGCTCTCCACCTCCTTTCTTCGATTCCGGGCCTAGTTTCGCCTAAAAAGCCCTCTAACTTTACAGATCTGACCTTACCGAAACCTCCTCTCCGTTTTTTTTATTTATTTTGTTTTTTTTTTGTGGTTGATGGCTCGACTATTGTGGTTTGGTTGCTGGTTTTGTTTGTTGTTTTTGTGTTTTTGCAGGTGGGGGCTTAGATCTAGGTTTTTGAAGAGGTCTCGGGTTGAGGGATTTTGGTCCCAGTTTGGGTCGTTGAGGTTTGGGATCAGTGGCTGTTGATGGTGGGTTATGGGTGTTGGGATTTTCGGTGGTGGTCATGAAAATGGTGTTGGGTCTCGTTGGTTTTCTAGGTGATTTTCCAGTGGATTTTGGGGGTCCTTTTGGGTTGTCTCCCCTTTTAGATCTGAGGCTCCTCAGAAGCCTTTGTAGGGGGACTGGTGTATGGGGTTGATAGACAGCCTCGAGAGGGAGGCTATGGCAGGGGTGGCTGGTAGACTAGCTGGCCGGCGATGGGATGGCCTGGGAAGTAGGGGACCGGCGGGGACAGGGTGATGGACTAATTGGACAGAAAAACAAAGAAAATAAAAATAAAAAGATAAAAACTAAAAACTAATAATAATGATAATATAAAACTAATAATAATAACATAAATGATAATAATAATAATAAAACAAATAATAATAAAAAATGAAAACAAATACAAATATATGTAATAATAATAATAATAACAAAATGGGACAAAATTAGGTGTCAATAATATATATATATATATAAAAAGTCAAACTTCTTTTGCTACTTTGTGAGCATTCACACTGTGATGAACCACCATCCTTAGTTTCAGGTTTCTCAGGAGCTTGATGTGGAGTCAAGTTCCATCCAGAATTGGTAACCATGATGGTTGTATGCTAAAGCTTTGGTGCCCTATTCTTATGTGCATATTCATGTTGACTTTCATTCCACAAAAGCAGTTCAAATTGTTCTTCAAGTGCTTCTCTGGGACTCTGAATTTTAGGAATTGCTATATCTGTCTTACCCCCTGCTCTTTTTATCCTCTCTTTCAAGATCAGAATTTCTAAAATGCATCTTTCTTTGTTGGGGCTATCAAGCTCTGTATGTCTTATGTAGTTTCGATAATTAATTTCCACTTTTGCTTTGTTCATGATGTAGGTTGCTAGCTATAATGAACTCAATAATAGAAATGAAGAATGAAAATAATTTTATAAACGAACTTGCTAATGAAATTCCAAATAGTGCAAAATATGTAGCGAAGACTTTTTCTTTTCTACTTGCATTTTTTCCTTTTATTTTTCATCAATTTGCCCCTTTTTTTTTTTAACTGAACCTTTATTCATGTCTATTGAAGCACATTTTGCAATTTAAAATAGGATTTTTTTTGCTTACTTTTTGCTTATATAATCTGAAATTTGTTATAATTACATTTCTTTTGGATATTGAATCTTCAAAAAAGAAAAAAAATGCAGGGTCTACTAAGGGTTTTCACAATCTAATATGGGAGTGATTGACTTCCTTTTTTTCATGTTTGATTAGTGTTGCATAGTACTTTAATATTTGCAATATGTTTGTAATGAATGTGCAATTTTCTTTGCGATTAAAGCAAAAAGAGAAAGTCTAGTGAGAATTGTTGGGTGGTTGGATTCAACATGGATAAGTTATTTTATGTATTTTGTAAAATCGAAATTCATTCCCACAGGCATTATAGCTCATCTTCTCCGTTATCGGTTTATGTTTAAACAATGCTTTAGCATAATTGGGATAAAGGCTTTGATGATGATGATGATGAGTGCTTTATGACGATGCTTTCCTTTTTCACTTGCTACCTAAACCAGTTCTTACTCTGTTAAACTTGTCATCTCCCATTGCATAATATAATCTTGAAGAAGCCCTTGAAAACAAGTTTACGTTAAACAACCTACTTCTCTCATGATACCTTTGTTTATTCATATGTATTTTTGCTTTTGAAAGTTTATGAGTTAAGAAAATCCATTTTTTGGTGCAGTTTTTTATGGTTCTTAACTTTTACCCCTGATTTTTTTTTCATGTAAAACCTATGTGAAGCAAAATAAAGAAAAATTTCATCCTGTAAGTTTGCTTTTTTTTCTCTCTCTACTAAGTACTTTGTTTTTTATTCAAAATACTTTGTTTGTTATGCTTATGTGAATTTGTTTTATGGTTCTTTACCTTTTCATAGTTAAATTTCTATAATATGTATATGTATAATATCACGCTTTTTTGCTTCTAACATTAATCCTTTAGAATTATATATACTCAATTCAATGTTTGGTTTTAGATGTTTTAGAGTGTTATGCCAAGTTAAATCTTTTATTTTTCTTTTTTTTTTCTCGACAAGATAGAGTGTCATCATTGCTATAAAGTTATAACCTTCTCTAAAATAAGTTGAAACAAGCATGGCAGATACATTAAAGGCTTATTTTATTATAACTGAAACCAAGATTGGGGCTTTATGCTCTTTGTCAAGGTTAGGTTATTGTTCAATATGTTACTATGGAAAGCTGGCAGCAGAGCAAGGGTTGTGGTTTTTTCCATCTCCATATGAGTAAGTTTGTCAGAACATTGAGTGAAATTAAGAGATTCTTATTGTTTTTTACTAGCTAGCTCTTATCTTGATGCATTCTGTTGATATATGTTGAAGATCTAATTAAACTAACTTAACCAATAATTTTCTTTCCTTTTGTGTTCTAATTAAATGGTTAGAACAAAAATATGGGATTGATTTTGAATTCCACCCCTTTGGCAAAGAAGAAAATTTTGACTTATGTCTCCAAGCCATCATGAGACTTGTCACAAACATTAGCCAAAAGCGGAGAGAGAAGAGAGAAAGAATCCTCAGCTTTCAGCAATATGTACGAGTTATGAATTTGTTTACTCCAATTTTAGTATAGGGTGAGTTTAGCGGAAAAATAAAGTGGAAAACATTTATGTTCTCTTTAAAAATCGATGTTGATCAATAGCATTGGTTCTAATGTTAGAAAAAGACCAATAAGATTGCTGGATCTATCAATATAGAACTAGAGGCTCATGCATCTTCTTGATTCCTTAATAAAGACACTTGATTCGAATTCTTTCAAGATAATCAATTGATATGCTTAGGAAAATACTTAGAAGAGATATTTTGCATTTTGCATGTTTCAACTGATATTTAAGCTGATTGATAGGAGTTCGTTTAATCTAATGCGAATATTAAGGTGTTATAATAGCTAAAATGTGACTAAATTGAATGGTTTTTTTTACTTTGACATGGTTTTCTTGACTAGACTCTCAAGTTGTTCCAAAATTGTATCAAATTGGCCACTGGCTTTCGATTGTAGAACCTCAATTAGTGAATACTTATCATCAAACTTTTTCATAGAAAAATGACAATTGTGTATGCTCAGAATTTTCTTAACTGCTTACTCACTCAATTTTATCTTGCCACTGTTTTAGCTAAATGTCCTATTATATTACAATGCGAGATTGTGATGGAGGATATCAATGTTGATATTGCACAAGGAGGCAGTTCAAACAGAAAGACAGAGATAAAGGTTTGTGGTTTTTAAATTTAATGAAAACTTTAATTTGCTGTAAAAGTAAAAAGTCAAGATTGAGTAAAAATTTTAAAGAAAAAAAAAAGTTCCAGAATGTTCCAAATCTTTGTTTCTCGCTCTCTTTCAGATCTCTCCTCTTTTTGGCTACTATTTTTCTCATTATTTAGTTCATCTTTTGGTGGGGAAGATCACGGGTTCTTAATTTTTCAATTTTCAATTTTTCAAGCTTAGTACCCTTTTAAAACCCTTCAGTTCTTATAATGTTTATCATTAAAGACCAAGTTCTTGAGTTTTTCTAAAATTACATAAAATTGGCCACTGAAAGTCTCTAATTCCCCATATTCTCTCTCAATTACTTAGATTATGGGAAGTTGAGCATTTTTTTTATATGTTTAAGTACACTTTTCTCTCTCTGTGTGTGTACATGTGTGTTCTTTAAATTAAGAAAACTGTAAGTGATAGCATTGGAGTCTTGGTTGAATTTTAATGTCATTTTTTTTGTATTTAATTTTTTTCTATTTTTTTTTTTTGCTGCAGAAAATTAATCAGAATCTTTTCATATGTTATGTCCAAAATGTTTACTCATGGTTTCCTCCAATTTCTTTTATCAGTTGTATCCCATTGTGAGTTTGATGGAATTTTATACTGTGTACTTGTATTTCATTGTTGTTTGCATTATGATTTATGTTGATTTTCTATCTATACTATGTCTAACATAATTTACTTTTTAAGTGTTGGTTGCTTTCTACTAAATATACCTTGCTATCTTAATGAATTAGTTGTATTTTATTTCATGTAGGTCGATTCTACTTTGGAAGTTGCTGATTACATTTTTCATTGGGATGGATTCGGTTCATTGAGAGGCATACAAGGTTCTTGGTGACAAACAGAACAAGTCAAGAAAATGGCTGAGAAAAATTCATTAAGACCAATGCTATCAAAATTGAAGACCTACTACTCTTCAGATACAATGGAGACCTAAAATTTTGTGTTTCTCTATATGATTAAGCATGCAATCCTCTCACCATTGAACTTATCAAGTCAAGAAGAGATAAATAAATTTCAACAAAAAATAGAACCCTCTTCTAAATAAAATTTTTGTTTCATTCTGGTTTCAAGATTTCGTTATTTTTTTGTTTTATGATGCACTTTGACTTTCTACAGCAATGCCAGAAAAATTTCGCAAAAATGCTTCAATCAGGAATTAGTCACTTCATCATGTAACGAAGATGAAAAAGAACTAGATTATTTTGTTATTTTGGATGACACTGTTGAGTGCCTGCTAGAAAATGATCCACCTGTGTTTGCATGCAAGATGATGATTCAGAATGTTGAATATCCCTATATTTTGGTAACTACTTACCCTTAGTCATTTCTATTTCTCTCTGAATTCATCTAACTCAACTTGTCTCTTCCTCCAAACCAAAAGAATTCAATGATAAATGCATGCCTCACAATCAATAGAACTTGCTTTTGTCATCCATGATAAATTCTTTAATGCCTGGCAATTAAAATATGTTAGAACAAAATGGAATGGGTACTTCACTGGTGGTTGGAAGAATTTTGTCATTGATAATAATGTGAAATAACGAGACAGATGTCAGTTTGCATTGATCACTTCAGGAAAAATAAGTGTTAATATTTTGAAATCAAAATCTGGCATCTATCAACATATATAGAATCTTTTCTTTGCTATGTTAAAACTCTCAATTTTACTCATTTAATTAACCATGTACTCTTTATATAAACTTTTTTACTCCTTATGTAACCACTGGCAGCAATCTACCCGCGCAACGCGTGGGTGTTACCTACTATTAATTAATTAATACAATTAATAGCGGTGCTTGTCACCCCGTGAAGCTACGTTTCCCCTTCAAAAATGGTGCATATCTCGACATCTGGTGAAGTCACGTTTCCCCCTTTAAAGTTGATGCCTTTCTCAGCACTTGCTAAAGCCACGTTTACCCCCTTCAAAAATTGTTGCATTTCTGGTAAACACGTTGCTCTGTTTTTCTTTGACTTGCTTTGTCTTTGCACCACGTCGCTACTTTCTCTTCATCTTTCTACGTCGATGCTCTGTTTGGCCACGTTTGTGTATTCGCATACCACTTTTTAGGCCGAGTTCATGACTTCGCAAGCTACCACGTAGCCGGCTTTGCTGCATGGTTTCTGGCCTTTGCATGCTTTCACGATTTTACCCTCCCTTTTGTTTTTGGTGCTATCGGTTTGTGACGGAAAATAGATTTTCGTTTTGTCTTACATTGTAATTTTATTAGGCATTTAGGTGAAGCCACGCAGGGACCCACTTCCTGCTTTAAGCGCATTTTCCTCTCCTCTTGGTGCCATGTTGCAAGCTCTTTCTTCAGTTTCTGTGTTTTTACCGTGTTGTTTTGGTTCTGAACGCTTTTCTTGGTCCCGCAATTTGATGCTTCTGTCTGACTCTATTAAAAGTCTGCAAAAAAAAATAAATAAATACATAGAAAAATAAAAAAATAAACATAGAAAAGATAAAAACGTGATAGTAGAAGAGAGAGAGGAGATTGATAAAAAAAAAAGGGGAAAAATTAGGAAAAAAAAGTCTGAAATAGCAAAAAAAAGTTGAAAATGATTCACTCCAAAATGTTCTTTTATTGCTTTCATTCTTCTGCTCTTCTTTCCTAATTTTGAGTGAAATGTACTTTACTCCCTTCCATATGTCAGTCTTCCTTGCGCCAAAAATATCCAGCTGTCCCTTGGTTTTGTTCCTTCTCCTTTCTGTGACCATTCGTTTGGTTTTCTCTCTTTGCTTTTTTGGGTTTCTTGGTCGCAGATGTTGGCATATTTTTTGATCATAGGTTGACAAAATCTGGCTATTGTCATATATAACCTATGATAATCAATGCCAAATAAATGGTCCATTATTTCACTAATTCTCTGACCATAAAAAGATGTTCTGTAATGGTTTGAACGTGCTTTTTTTAAGTTGGTCAGTTTTTTGAGAGGCTCTGTGTTCAAAACAGAGAGCAAGAATCCGGTCCCCAAGCATCACTTGCTCTATCATACACCATCTAGTGAGCATTCAAGTGCTTAGAAGGCCTATGATCAACACAGAGAAGATTATCAAATTCGAGAATCGCTTCAACAGCAAAGTTACAGAGTGCAATGGCTGGAGGTTAGATCCTGTCGCTTTCGCATTTAATTGTTTTAACATGTTTCGTATTGTGTAGAAGCATGTTAGGCTTGTTTGATGAACTAACATTTGGCATCAGAGCATCACATAACCTCTGTCTTGCATGAACGAAAATATTTTGTAATTTTCGTTAATTCTGCCCAAATTGTCTATTTGTGTTTTTGCATGTTTCTGGTCATAACGTGGTCTAACCATTTAAGAATCAAAAAACTAAACAAAAGAAGCGTGAATGGCTCCTATATATTAAGCCGAAAAGCAAGAATTTTTGAAATTTTGGAATGACATTTTGATATGTTTTTAGCTAAAACAAATTTCATAAGACTTGTTTTCGTTTGTTTTTTATTGATTTGGGATCAAGAATCACCCAAATCGAAGCATAAAAGGCTGTCTTTAATCCGGGTCATAGGTTGGGTTAGAAACGGGTTGAAAACCAGAAAAATCGAGCGAAGAAGGAGCTAACCAGAAAAAGGGTATCGGGCACGTGAGATCCATGCGTCAAGTGTGGAAACAGGCGCGTGATATCCACGCGCCAGATGTGGAAACGGGCGTGTGATATCCATGCACCCGCTTGTTGCAAAGTGAGCAAACTGTTTTTTTTTTTAAAAAGGGCCGTGGGCCATCCGGTTTTTTGGGCCACTGTTTGGGCTTTATTTTGGATTAATTTATTTTGGGCCTTCTTATTAATTATTTGGGCTTGTGGATTAAATAAATAAAAGGCCATTTGGTTTATTTTAATTAGGCCTTAAGGATTTATTTAATTTAAGTAATTAAAATTATTTAATTTAGGCCAAATAATTATATTTTTGATAATTTTATATCAAATTTTCAGTTCTATAATTTTCATAATTTTATGAATAATTAAATCATTTTCACAAAATTAATATAATTATGAAAACTTCTCATTATTTGGACTTTATGGGGATTTTTCATAAATTTGAAATTTTTATAAATGCTGTAATTTTAAATTGAATAATTTTGTGAAAATTATCATAAAATTATGATTAAATTATGAATATTTGATTTGAATGTGTATAAGTGCTCATTTTGAATGTGTATAATTTTGTTATTTTTATACTAGAAGCACATGTAGCTAAGTTATTCATATTATTTGGAATTAAAATTGCTTTGTGTTAATTGCAATTTTTTAAAATATGAATAAACTTGGAATTTTACCAATATGTCTAAGTGATCTATAATTTATTTAATTAGGGCTTAGCCACAGCAGTCACATCCGGTGACCACATTTTTCACTTATTTCTATACAATTTATCTGGTTGGGCTGTCTGTGATACTTCACTTTTCCTATTCATTTAACTATTAAATATAAAATTCGTAATATCAATTACATCCCCTATTTTAATGCTCAAGAAAGTAGTACTGAAAGTAAGTCTAAATACAGAAAATAAATGATCATACCTCATATTATAAATCAAGCTGTCGCAGTGTCTCCAAATGCGTAGCTCAAAATCCTCAGATGTCAGATCTCTTAGTCCTCGAAAATCTGAAATGTTAATATTAAGGGGTGAGCAAACCACGGCTCAGTAAGAGAGTTATATGCAACACTTGATATTCAGCTACTTATATGCTGAAAATAAATTTTTTACTTTCTTTAAATCTTCCTAGCTGGCTCTAGGCTCACATGTAGGAAAGATACTACAGTCGGTTAGGGATCTGGATGGAGTAAGGCAGGTATTTTAGAATACTTGTCTTGTCCCGGAACCTAAAAGCAACTGTAGAGAGTACTATATTCCTTGTTCTCAAAACGATATAATTTTCGTTTTCACAGAGTAAACCACTTATTTCTTTTCACTTCTGTATAATTTAAAACACGTGACAGTTTAGTAATAAAACAGTGGTTTCCTTCAGTACAGTTAAAACACATGACAGTATAGTAGCAAAACTTGTAGTTTACTTTCTTTCTTATCAGTACAGTAACCGTATCTTACAATTAAGTAAAACATTAATATTCAATATAGTACCATTCGGTAAAACAGTATTTTGCAAATCAGTAAAACAATATCTTGATACGGTTCAGTCAATAAACAGTAAACAATAGCTACCAATTCAGTAAACAGTATACGGTAGCTTTCAGTTCAGTATCATGGAGACCAGGCAACACCCTAAATATATCATGCTATAATAATATCATCCCTAATAGGAGAAACACATGAGATCTATGGCCATAATCTATGGGGTCCTCAGTGTGCACTGATCAGGTGTCCACTGGGACGCTGATAATAGGATCAGTATCTATCAGCACTAACACGTGACACGTGAGCATGATATGGGGCCTAACAGTCTCAAAATAGTAAACACGTGATATAAACCCCATTTATGAAATCAATTTCACTGAATATAAGTTCAATCAATCCACAAATATTCATAAGGAAAATATTTTCATTTTATGAATAACAATTTATAAAATATTCGTACTGGGGTCATCATTCCTGAAAATGTTCTAAACATTATAGAACAGTATAAATCACATTTTCCATACGGTGAAAAGAGTTTATAAAATAATCACTGTAAAATATAAAAGGTCATAACTGTCCTTTTTCACCGTAAAACATAAATGCACGCTTTTCGTGCTTTCTATCAAAAACATGATTTTTAAAGTTATCGGATTCAAATCAATTAAGTTTATGATTTATGGAAAATTAAAATATTTATTTTCCAAATCAACACTCCCGTCCCGTGTTTTCTATGTAAACACATGCAGAGACCTTTTAGTCTCAAAACACTATTTTCCACCTTTAATTACCTTTATGGAATTTTCTATAAACACTTATTTTCACAATTGAACCCATAAAGGTTATTTATAAAATCAAGTGAATATTTGAAGAAATATTATTAAAATATTCACTTTGGTCCTTTTCATTTTTCACCTCGTTTCACGTGAAATATCACCTATCGGGATAAATTTAGGTGATTTCCTTTTTCACTAATTTCAAAAACATGAATAATTTAAAATTAAACATTAGTATATTCATGTTTTCTGAAAACTAATCGATTTTCTCGATTTTCGTGTTGGAAATCGTTTCTTGTGATGAAAAATCATTTATTAGGATTTTTGGTAATTTTTTCAATAATTTCGACAGTATAACGGCTGCCGATTGGCTAGCCTCCTGCAAGGAAAATACAATTTAAATCTCAATCGGTAAATCACCACAATTTTTCCAACCAATCATTATCAATAGCATTTATAAAATTAAATGCATAATTTAAAACATGTGTGCCAAATATCCTTACAGGTTGCACATGTCTCCCTTACTTGTCTCGGGTCGGTGACTGCCTCTCGAAGGTCGCACCCGTGTTCCCCTCGCCCGATTCCATCGGCTCGATTATCGAGGAAATTTTCTAGAAATTAAAATTCTAAAAATTAGAATTTTCCATAATTTATTCAAATTAATTATTCGGAATTAATTTCCAAAATCCTTACTGAGTGCCCGGGATTTTTCGGATTTTCGAATTCCCGGGAATTTTTCAAATTCCCGGAATTCCTTTTCTTTTCCTCTTTCTTCTTTTTCCTCTTTTCTTTCTTTTTCTCTTTTCTATTCTTTTCTTTTCTTTTTCTTTTTCTTTTTCTTTCCTTTTTCTTTTTTTTTCTTTTCTTTCTTTTCTGGTTCAGACCGGTTCCAGACCGATCAGCCTCCTCCATGGCCGGTTCTTCTCCGGCGACCGGTTCTTCTCCGGCGACCGGTTCTCTAGCGGTTCAGCCTTCCCTCAGCTGGCCGGCGTCAAGGCGAAGCTGCCGGTGGCCTCCGTTCGGCCTGGATCAGCGGCACGGCGGCGGATCTACTCGGTTTTTGCCTTGGTTTCTCTCCTCCTCCGTCGGCCTTCCTCCGCCGTCGTTGGCCTCATCAGTGGCTCTTTTCTCCTTCCCCTCACCTCCGCCAAGGTCAAGGTGGCTGTGGCGGTGCCAAGACCGGCCGGCACCGCCGTTTTCTTCTTCTCCTTCCTTCCCGGCTTCCGTCGGTTTCTCCTTCGATTTTTCCTTCCTTTTTTCTCCTTTCCCGCCGCCGGCCACCTCTTTCCTCCCTCTGGCCGGTGGCGTTTCTTCCTTCTTCCTTCTCCCTCGCCGACGGTGGCAGCTTCGCCGCCGTCAGCCCCTTTGGGAGGATCGGGTTCCTCTCGATCTTTCCTTTCTCTTCTTTTTTTTTTATCTGTTTTCTTTCCTCTTTTGTTTATTTCCCTATTTAGTATATGTAATATATATTATATATTATACTTGTATAATATATATATATATATATCACATAATATAATACATATATATATATATCCATACTATACTATATATGTTATACATATAATAGTATTTATTTATATATTATATTGCAATATATATATATATATATATATATATTTATATTATATATAAAGACATATATATATTATATTATAAAATATATATCTAATATATAAGTGTATTTACATACTTAAAATTAAATACCTTTACACACACACACACACACACACATATATATATATATATATATTTATATATATTAAAATACAATACATATTGTATTTACAATATATATATTTTCAAACTTTAATGTAAATCGATATTTACATTTATCAATTACATGTATATATATATCTGTACATACATAAGAGATTTTATTGAAATACATATGTATTATTTAAATTCGCCAAATAGTATATATATATATACACACATATATACCAATGTATATTATATATATATACCATAAAGTATTTTATTATATATGTATTTGTATAAAAATACATTTATATAATATATAATTATATAAACATATTTCCTATTTTCTTATTTAATTTGGATTTCCATTTATCCAAATTAAATTTTCCTCTCTTCTTTATTTTCATAATTCCAACCTTATTTTTTTTTTTTGATTTAATTTTCCTTCACTCGGATTTCCACCATCCGTTCCTTTCTCAATTCTCGAGATTTTTTTCACCAATATCCCATTCTCACAATTTTATTTATTTATTCCCACTAATTTATTTTCTCCACTATTCATTTCCAATATTTATAATTTCCAATAAGTGAAAAATTTACGGTTATCACAAAAGCAACCTTAATTAAGTAAAATTATGTTTGTAAAATCACATAATGATATTAGACATAAATTGTAATTAGTTATAAAGTTATAATAAATTTTATCCCACAGGAATTTTTATTACAATTTTGTAACTAATTAGGATAAAACATCAAATTAGTTTCTTAATTTACCCACAGGAATTAGGAAATGATATAATTTGATAGTTTTATCATTATGATATGAATCTATTAGAATTAGAACTTTCGCCCACAGGCAAGTTGTATGTCTGAGATTCATTAATAAAATATGTTTACATTGATAGACATAATTAAGTTTGTCTCAAAAATTCTAGATACATAAGTATGTTTATTTTCTATATGCAGTGTTTCCTCATGCTAGTATTAACCTAGAAGTTCCCGTGCTGGATGGAGAGAACTACAAGGTTTGGAAGGAGAGAGTTCTCCTCTAATTAGGGTGCATGGATATAGACTATGCTATAAGGAAAGACGAGCCCGTATTGACTGAGACCAGCACTCCTGCTCAAGTAGCTTTACATGAACGCTCGGAGCGGTCCAATTGCCTTAGTGTCATGTATATTAAGATAAAGATATCTGCTGGGATACGTGGTTCAGTCGAACAGCATACCAACGTTAGGACCTTACTGAAGGCCATAGATGATCAGTTTGTCACTTCAGACAAAGCGTTGGCCAGCACTCTAATAATGAAGTTCTCATCGATGAGGCTCACCAATGTCAAAGAAGTGCGCGAGCACATAATGACCATGAGAGATAGAGCGGCCCAACTTAAAAAGCTAGAGGTGGAGATGTCTGAGTCTTTTCTTGTGCATTATATATTGAACACTCTACCAAAGCAGTACGGACCATTCAAGATATCCTACAACACACATAAGGATAAGTGGACCAGCAATGAATTGATGACCATGTGTGTTCAAGAGGAGGGAAGACTGCTTATGGAATCGGGTGAAAGTGCATTTTTTGCAAGCCAAGGAAAGACCAAAGATCGAGACAAGAACAAGGGAAAAGGGAAAATCCCTACCCAAGCTGACATTAAGAAAGAGTCCAAGTGTTTCTTCTGTAAAAAGAAGGGACACATGAAGAAGGACTGTGCCAAGCTTCAGCAGTAGCTTGTTAAGAAAGGTAGTCCACTCTCATATGTTTGTTTTGAATCAAATATGGTTGAGGTTAATCATAACACATGGTGGATTGATTCTGGATCTACAATTCACATTTCGACTTCCTTACAGGGTATGACAAACCTAAGGAAGCCAGTGGGAAGTGAGGAGAGCCTCTATTCAGGAAACAAGATGCGCTCCCGTGTTGAAGGCGTTGGAACATGCACTTTAATTCTTAGGAGTGGTTTTGTTTTGCAATTAGAAAAGACCTTTTATATTCCTAGTTTCTCGAGAAATTTAATCTCTGTTTCTAGGCTGGTACCTTATGGATATTTCTTTTAATTTTCAAATAAATCAGTATTGATATATTTTAAGTCTGATATTGTTGGGAATGGTACTTTATGTGATGGTCTTTTCTCTATTGATTTGCAAAATGACACTGCTCATAACGCCTTGCATGTTCAAACTGGCACTAAAAGATGTGTTATGAATGAGGACTCCTCCACGTTATGGCACCGGAGATTAGGTCATATCTCCATAAATAGAATTAAGAGATTGGTAAATGACGGAATACTTAGTAATCTCGATTTTACTGATTTCGACACTTATGTGGATTGCATTAAGGGTAAGCAAACCAACAAGTCTAAGAAAGGTGCCAATAGGAGTTCAACCATATTAGAGATCATACATTCTGACATATGTTGTCCAAACATTGATGCATATGGTCAGAAATACTTCATCACCTTTATTGATGATTACTCGAGGTTTATGTATCTCTATATGCTTCATAACAAGAACGAAGCATTAGATGCCTTTAAAATCTTTAAGGCTGAAGTAGAGAAACAATGGGGAAAACCCATAAAAATAGTAAGAACTGATAAGGTGGGGAGTATTATGGTAGATACACTAAAGATGGACAAGCACCTGGACCATTTGCGAAGTTCCTTCAAGAAAATGGGATTGTTGCCCAATATACCATGCCTGGTTCACCGGATCAGAATGGTGATGCAGAAAGAAGGAGCCGAACTTTGATGGAAATGGTGCGTAGTATGCGTAGCAACTTGAAGTTGCCTAAGTCTTTGTGGATTGAAGCTCTTAAAACGGCAACGTATGTATTGAACCGGGTTCCACTAAGGCTGTTCCAAAGATGCCTTTTGAATTATTCAAAGGTTGGAAATCGAGTTTGCGTCATATGCGCGTTTGGGGATGCCCTTTTGAGATAAGAGTTTACAACCCACAGGAAAAGAAACTAGATCCTAGGACCATAAGTGGGTATTTCATCGGATATGCCGAACGGTCCAAAGGCTACAGATTCTATTGTCCATCTCATAGCACTAGATTTGTGGAATCAAGGAACTCCAAGTTTCTTGAAAATGACTTAGTTAGTGGGAGCGATCAATCTCAAGACCTAGTTTCTGTGAGAGATCAACCCTCTACCTCGAGTCAAGGTTTGGTTATCATGAACAATGTCCCTTCAGTACAACTGGACATTGAACAACCATTCATTGAAGATCCACAAGTAGCTGATTACTTACCAGTAGATGAGTCTCCTCTAGATACACCAGAATTGAGTGAGCAACCAATTAAACAACATGATCCTTCGGAGAATGTTGAACCAACATTAAGAAGGTCTACTAGGGAAAGGAAATAAGCTATTCCTAGTTATTACATTGTGTATCTACAAGAGTATGATTTCAATATTGGGCCCGTTAATGATCCAGAGACGTTTTCACAAGCCATGAATAGCAAAGAATCAAAACTTTGGTTCGATGCTATGAAGGATGAGATGGATTCAATGGCATCTAATGGAGTATGGGATCTTGTCGAGTTGCCTAATGGGGCTAGGGCTATAGGCTGTAAATGGGTCTTTAAGACCAAGACTGACTCATTAGGCAACATTGAGCGTTATAAGGCAAGACTCGTAGCCAAAGGATTCACTCAAAAGGAGGGAATCGATTACAAGGAGACCTTCTCTCCTGTATCTAAGAAAGATTCTCTCCGCATCATAATGGCGCTTGTTGCACATTTTGACTTAGAGTTGCAACAAATGGATGTGAAAACGGCATTTCTCAATGGTGATCTAGAGGAAGAGGTTTACATGAAACAACCTAAAGGTTTTTCCTCTAGTAATGGTGAGCATTTGGTCTGTAAGCTGAAGAAATCATATATGGGTTGAAACAAGCATCCCGCCAATGGTATCTAAAATTCCATGAAGTCATCTCTTCATTTGGTTTTGTTGAGAACATCATGGATCAATGTATATACCAGAAGGTCAGTGGGAGCAAGATTTGTTTCCTTGTGCTATATGATATTTTGCTTGCAACCAATGATAAGGGGATGCTACGTGAGGTGAAACAATTTCTTTCTGAGAACTTTGATATGAAGGATATGGGCGATGCATCTTATGTCATTGGCATTAAGATCCATAGAGACAGACATACAGGTATATTAGGTCTGTCACAAGAAGCCTATATTAATAAAGTCTTGGAAAGATTCAGAATGAAAGATTGTTCACCAAGCCCAGCTCCCATTGTGAAGGGTGATGGTTCAATTTGAACCAGTGCTCGAAAAATGATCTTGAGCGGGAATAGATGAAGAACATTCCATATGCCTCAGCTGTTGGAAGCATTATGTATGCACAGGTCTGTACCAAGCTTGATATTGCTTTTACTGTGGGAGTGTTAGGTAGATACCAAAGTGACCCGGGGATGGGCCACTAGAGAGCTGCGAAGAAGGTGCTTAGATATTTTCAAGGCACTAAAGATTACATGCTTATGTATAGATGGACTGATGAGTTGGAGGTGATTGGCTACTCAGACTCAGACTTTGCTGGCTGTGTTAATAACCGGAAATCAACATCCGATTACATCTTCATGCTTGTTGGCGGAGTTGTTTCATGGGAAAGTGCTAAGCAGACACTAACTGCCACTTCCACTATGGAGGCCGAGTTCGTTCCTGTTTTGAGGCTACCTCACATGGTGTATGGCTTAAGAGTTTCATTGGTAGGCTGAGAGTTGTTGGCTCCATATCTAAGCCATTGAGGATATATTGTGACAATTCAGCTGCGATATTCATGGCTAAGAACAATAAGAGTGGAAGTCGAAGTAAGCACATCGACATTAAGTACTTAGCCATTAGAGAACGTGTTAGAGATAAAAGAGTGGTCATTGAACACGTTAGCACTGAATTGATGTTAGCTGATCCTTTGACTAAGGGCATGCCACCGTTTAAATTTAAGGATCATGTAGAGAGAATGGGACTTGGTCCCACATTATGATTGTAATTGAAACTCTTATTAATAATATGATGTTTCTCATTTTGATTTGTATACACTAAAGTTTTATTTGAGAAATATCCTTGTTGCTTGGACCAAGAATAAACATAAGGTTTATTCATTAAGTAAAAATGGGTTGATTTAGAAACATTTTACATAGTAATACATGGAAGATAATATGCACCATTAGAGGAACTATCGCCATGATTCATGTAATTTGTTTCTTTTGTGAGTGAAATATATGGACCAAGTGAGAGAATGTTGGCATATTCCTTGATCATAGGTTGACAAAATCTGGCTATTGCCATATATAACCTATGATAAGCAATGCCAAATAAATGGTCCATTATTTCACTGATTCTCTGACCATAAAAGGATGTTCTGTGATGGTTTGAACGTGCTTTTTTTAAGTTGGTCAGTTTTTTGAGAGTCTCTGTGTTCAAAACAGAGAGCAAGAATCCGGTCCCCAAGCATCACTTGCTCTATCATACACCATCTAGTGAGCATTCGAGTGCTTGGAAGGCCTGTGATCGACACAGAGAAGATTATCAGATTCAGGAATCGCTTCAACAGCAAAGTTATAGAGTGCAATGGCTGGAGGTTAGATCCTGTCGCTTCCACATTTAATTATTTTAACATGTTTCATATTGTGTAGAAGCATGTTAGGCTTGTTTGATGAACTAACAGCATCTGGTTCCTTCGTCTCGCTTGGCTGGCTGTTTCGTCGATTCTGGTGTGGGCTCGACTTGTTGCATGTCACTCGTGGCTTGCTCGCTCAGCTTGCAGTCCCCGTTGTGTGCAAGGTGGTTTTTTTTTATCGTATATGCGCTCTACTTTCAGTTTTCCAAAAACAATCTTTGCTTCCATATATTGACTCAAATCCAGGTCCAGTACCTCGATTTTTTTGCTTCGATCTTCTCTCCGTGCTTCACGACGAGGTTAAGGTCCCTCTTTCTCCAGAGTTTTATTTCATGTTTTGCTTTGATCTGCTTTCCGTTGTTCACGACATCTCTGAGGGTTTTTTTTAGATCTAAACAACTTAATATAGTAATG
This sequence comes from Heritiera littoralis, assembly GCA_031772115.1. NCBI lineage: Eukaryota > Viridiplantae > Streptophyta > Magnoliopsida > Malvales > Malvaceae > Heritiera > Heritiera littoralis. The sequence goes on from JAPDPK010000058.1 coordinate 1,632,027, forward strand.
CATTTTAATATTTTTTATGATTATTTTTATGGATTTTACTCAAGTAATAGCAGAAGGAATAGAGAAAAGCCAAAAGAAAAAAGAAAAGAGAATGAAAGAAGGATTTGGTAAATTTTTAAATTTCTATTTTATTTTTTTCTATCTAAACAATTATATATATATATGGTTTTATAATTTGTTCTTTTTCATTTTCTCTACAGATATTTTTTCTATTTTTTCCCCTTTTTTCCTTTATCCATTTTTACCTTCCAACTCTTGAAAAAAAAAAGAATTGGGGAGAAATGAAATGCAAATTGATCAATGAGAGTGGCAGAGAGAGGAAGATAAGAGGGCCTAAATCTTCTGTGGATTTGATTTTCTATTATTATTTTGCTATTTTCTTTAAACAATTTTGCTTTGGATTCGCCTTTTTATATTAATTCATTTTAATATTTTTTTATTTTTTTATGGATTTCAATCAAGTAACGGCAAAAGAAAAGGGAAGGTACCAGGACAAAAAAGAGAATGAGAGGACGATTTTGTAATTTTTTAAATTTATATTATTTATTTTTTTCTTCGAATTTATTATTTTTATGGGATCTATCTTGGAATACGATTGCTTGATCTTGAAGAATGCTTTATTAAGCTTAATTGTTCTTATATTTAATGGATATGTTGTGCATTTATTGGTGTATTTGAAGTTATTTGATTTACTTATTATTCCTTCCTCTCTAATTATGTGTACCCAATGGTCTTATTTCTCCAATGTTTTGTTCCAAGAGTAATTTTAATCAGGTTGCAATGTCAATGATGCATCCTGATAATAACCCTCAAGTCATTGACATTGATAGCCCGACTTCCTCTGAACACGCCGTGGACAGCGACAGTGATGAAGAATATTCTTACTTGGTGTTTAAGAAACGGTTTCTTTAACTGAATTCAACCCGAACATCAAAACTTGTGTTTGGGTGAACACTTTGTTCCACACAGACTTTGGTTACTCGCAATGGAATTAACACAGCTTTCCCTTTGTTGCAGCATGTCCCGAGACAATTTCATCAAAGATGCATGCCTAAACAAGTAGTCTATATGACTTTCATTGTTCCAGATGATCCACAAAGCCGGCAAGTCCGGTATGTTTGAACAAAGCAAAACAAGCTGTTTTCTGAGGGATGGAGAAAATTTGTCAACAATAACAACATCAGAATAGGAAACAGATGTGAATTTGCCATGATTGAACAAAAAACCTTTCAAGTTACGATATGTAGATAAGGTGTTTTTCAATATGCGTGACTCTTGCTACTGCTCTATCTCATTGCTTTTCTACCTTTTGGGCATGTTACTGCAATCTTTTCGTTTATATAGCTTGCTATGTTTCACGAAACTTTTATCAGATTAACATGAACATAACCTCTCTATTTTTTGAATTATGGCTTTCTGATCAACTTAAACATATCAATGCTACCTTTTAGTCAAGAGCTTATTATGCTTAATGCAACTTCTATTAGATCTTGAACCCCCCCTCTTCCCCCCCCTCCCCCCCCCCCCCTTTTTTTTTGCTGTGTCCATTAAATCTGTTTAACCATATACTCTTTTCTGTCTTAAGTTGCTCATGTATAACCTTTTTGTTAAACAACCCGCATCATCGAACGGGCGTTACCTAGTATATATAATCGAGTACGCCAGACTAGCAATAGGATGTTTAATTTGCAGTATGCTGGAATATAACATAAGAGGATGTTTAATTTGAATCAGGCTGGGATATAAGAATTCAAGTCATCAATAACATTAATTATTTCTGGACCAATAACATTAATTATTTCTAGACCGTTACTTTCTTTTTGGTCCAACCAATGTAGTGCTCTATGGAGAAAAATCCCTGGTCTTTCTATTTCTATTAGACCTGATAATTCATGTCTCCGTGTCAAGACATGACATGATATGAGTCAAGACATGACACGAATTATTAAAACACGAACACGACACGAATAATAAAACTTGTATGAATGATAAATACGAATACAACACGTATTTTTTACATGTAACATATCACACGACATGATTGACATTGATAGTTAATTGTGTCACACGACACGACACGGTTGACACAACACGACACGATTAACACGAAATTGACATGACACGATTTAAATAAAATAACACGATACGAATAGACACACACGAATGACATGATTAAAAATCAAAACATAATAAAAATGATAAAAAAAATCATATTTATATTTATTCACATCTATATTAATTAAAATTCAAATATTAGTAACAAATATAATAAAATAATAATATCTTCAATCCATACAATCCATAATATATATTGAAAATTGCAAAAACATACAAACAAAACATAACTAGTTAACATTAAGTCAACAAACATAAATAATTCAACAAAACATTTAAACATTAAGTTATTAACAATGCAAGAAACAACAATTCAAGGAGTTAACACAACTCAATATGATTCAGTAGCTTGAAAAGAACTAGAATACTTCAATGATATTGAATCTTAATATTCAAGTTAATGACACCATCTATCATCTCATCAAAGTTCCCATCAATATAGTCACATAACCAATCTTTGCAACAAACAATTATCATAAGATATTAGTACACTAACAATTGCCTATAATGTAATAATTGATAAATTAATAAATTAATTATGTTATTAATAAGTATATTGTGTTAGTGTACTAATATATGATGATAATTATGTTATCAATAAACTAATTATGATAATTGATAGATCATTAAAAAGTATATTATGTTAGTATATTAATATCTAATTCATATTATAATAATTTGTATGTTAGTATTATCAATTATGTTAGAATTTATAAGTAGCATTATCAATTATGTTAGTATTTGTACGTTAGCTTACTGAATAATGTAATTCTGTAAAGTGTAAACTCTTAATTTCTTATTAATATCATGTAATATGATGTCTACAATCTCTTATTAGTATATTGCATGACTTATATTTTATACATTATAATAAAAAATATCATATATATTTATACATTATAGTATCATATATGTAATGTAAAAGATTGATAATTGTATCTTAAGTTCTTAACTTACAATAAATTTTTCTTAAATTCAATACTTTATTTTCTAAATTTTAAAATTTTATTATCTTAATCATAATTAACTAATTTAATTTTATAAAATTTAATTTATTTATTTATTTTTTTGCAATATTTATTAAAGTATTAGTTTGTTTTAAGATATAGATTTTCATAATAAATTATATCAATATAATACACTTGTTCATTTGGCAAGGCACTTAAGTATTTTTGCCTTTGGCCAAGGTTCAATTCTTACTAAAAGCATATATCGTGTTCGTATCATGTTACATGTGTCGTCTTTAGATTTGTCAGATCTAATTTCTATGCCAGATTCAAGGCCTTCAATCCTTCGCCAAATGTTACTCTTCAATGTTAGAATTTCAACCTTAGTTTCATTAGAAGAATTAGAAGTTTTAGAAGGGCGAGCAGCTCTAACAACTTTGTAATCGTCGGTCGAGAATTCATAGCCAACGCCATAAGAGAACGTACCCTTTCGATCAAAATCACTAAGTTTTGACAATTCCTTGGTTTCCCTAATAGTTGGATTCCATTAGAAAACACGTTCATACTCTAAGATTAAGCATACCAATCCATCGCAAGACCCTCCTAACTCTATCCGACCATCCATCAATTCATCAGAGTCAGGAGTATTCTTAATTGCCGCCAGATATCCAAGTTTCACAACAAATTTACTGTCATCATCCTGATCAGCTGAAGCTTCGCAGGCTGTGAACTCAAGATGCTCAGTAACGAGGAGAATTCTCTGGCTGCTATGCTTGCTGTTCCTCTGTGAATGGTTAAGCTGTAGTTTGGCGAAATGAGGATCGGATAATAAAGACTGTCATGGCTTGCTTACACGCTTGAATCGTAGCAGACTATTTCTAAATATACCCTAAATTTTGCTAAATACACCCCACCCAAACAAACCTGTTAACCAAAAGACAATTTTAACCCTTATCAACCCAGCCTTCCTCCCACCAGCTCTTCCTTCTGGAAACCCTTCTTCCTTCTTCATCCTGCCGGCTCCATCATCGAGGCTCCCCAGGTATTAAAACCATCATCTTTGTTTTACACAATAGGGAAAGGGCCTGCGCGATGCTCAGCCTCACGCTACACAAGATACATTTTCTCGTAACTAATTCAAGGTGTTCACTTCGTTCAAATTGTCTCCTATGATTTTACCTCATGACTAATTTCATATATAAATTTATTGAAAGAAAATTAATGCTAATGAAATAGCTGTGGATTCAAAAGGAAGATTGATTGATTTAACATGAACTATAAGAAAGGAAATATTTCTTGTTTACAAGTGACACTTAAGATTGCTATTTAAACCCGATAATTATTTTATTATAAAGTACCCGAATTCCACTAAATTAAGTCGGATAGTACCAAATACTCAATTAAATGGTAGCCATTTACATCCATATGTAGTGACACTATTGCAATTTGAGCTTATTATTATTATTCGAAGCTCACCTTATCTTTACTACATGCACTGAGACCAAGTAAAATATAAAGCAACAAATTAGTAGCTTGAAACATATATAAACCATTGGTGGATTGTGAGGCATCCGCTTATTTCATATCGATGGATGGCAGAAAACATGCAAAATGAATGAGACTAACAAGGGTAACGACAGATGCAAGAATCGTTGGGAGCATTGCTAGTGAAGCAAAATCCATGAGCACCTTGCCCATATTTCATCCTGCAACCATTAAAGCATTCGTTTATTTCGCAACCTCCTCCATGCCCGAGCACATCACAATTTCCAATTGCATTTGCCATCTTTAATTGATTGCCTGCAGTGTAATAAACACTTAGAATCTCAAACAAGTTTTCGATATACATTTCATAAAAAGAATAATGAACAAATCAAACATATACACGATAGAAAACTAAGATATATCATATTTCAAGGGAAAATCCAAAAATAAAGTTGGATTAAAACCACCCATGCCTAAATTTAAACATATTATCATGTAGAGAAGAATTTGTGTTGAAAAGATACAAATATATCGTTTAAATCTGCTGCGGTTCAGGAAAAAGAAAACAAATAGAAAATCAAGTTAAGGATTGCTTCATGTTTAAACCTAAGTAGGTTTTTCTATAAATATTTTTGTTTCAAACATAGATTTAAAATAAAATTGAACAAGTAATTATAGACTCCATTGCATAATTACCAGCAGTAATAAAAAGAACAAGAAGGAAGATGGCAGTAAATGAAAGGTTTTTCATGGCTTTTATTTACTAAGTGCAAGGAATATTAGAGAAAATGTGTGAGGAAAGAAGATGCATGGCATGTTTGAAGTGGGAGTATTTATAGGCAATATTTGAAAAAAATTTTCCTACTTTTAATTATATTCAAGCTGTTTCCACTTTCCATAAGGAGAGAAAATTAAGGAAAGAATTTCCTGAAAACTTTTAAAAGGAAATGTGAAATCTGCCCAAATCAATGCTCAGCTTATCTAACCATATATATCGATCATCACTGGTCAAACATTAATTTAAAACTTTTTGCCATATTTTAAGAAAAAACTTTTCGCATTTTCCTTGATGTTTTCCCCATTTTAAGAGGTTTTTTTTTTCTTACCATTCAGCCATTCATGGGTCAACTGTAGTAAATTATAAGCAGAACAACTCTGAATTTGTTCCAAGTCATAAGGAAATTTCTGTCTACTTTTTTTTCTTTCAATTTTCTTAATTTTTTTCATATCATTTGTTGATTCTTCTTTCATTTTTAGATGGAAAGAAATATATTTTTCATTAAATCCCGTGTCATCGAGGCTGTTCATGGCAAGTGAAAAAAGTTAAAAAGGAAAAGCAATTATGAAGCAAATATCCTTGTTAACTATATTGTTATAAAGGAAATGTTGTTGGTTTGCATTACCGAATAACAGGATATTTCCCACAGAAATTTACGGACGGATTTTTTCCATCGACAACTTTTATCGGTTACTTTTTTTTTTTTGGGTTATATTGGGACTTGGATGATAAAAAGGAAAGAAATAAAATAAAATAAATTAATTCGGTAGCTACCTTACAAAATAAGGAGGTTTTTTTTTTTGGTTACAAAATAAGGAGGTGTTAATTGGTAAGAGATTAAAAATATTTTTTTTTCTTTCCTTTTGCATTTCCATCATTCTTATCAAATAAGTGACTTTTTTTGTCAATGTTTATGGAATTTTGCTATATATTGAACAAGTTCTATTAGTTTATGGATTAATGTTATTGATTTATTTCATTTATATATAGGGTGTATTTGAAATAAAATTTTTTATTCTTATTTTTTATTTTTTAATAACAATAAATAAGCATAGTAGGGGTCTATATATTGTTATTATACCAAATAATTAAATAAATTATTCAAGTTTATTTAGATGGTTTAGGCATCTATACCAATCCGATCCGATTCCGAATATATCCAAACCTAAATTAACTCGAGTTCATGTTGATCTAAACCTAACATGATCCGAACCTGAATTCATCAAAATCCAAATTCATCCCAATTCAAATGAACCTAAACTCAACCTGAGCCAAACTCAAATTAACTCGAACCAAAATTGATTCAAAGTTAAATTAATCTAAACCTGAAAAGATTCAAACTTAAATTTAAGACTAACAGTAAATATTTAAATGTCAATTAATGATCAAAGTATTATATTATGGTAAAAATGTAATTTTTTTAATAATATGAGTGTTATATTTTTTTTAAATCTGATTAAACTTAAATGTTCACTTTTATATTGCATTCATTTGAACCTAATCAATAATAAAATTGTACAAGAGCTAACATCAAAATATTTAATAGATAATCTATCACAAAGTATAGAGGCTACATCATATACACATAATGCCTTCAATTATTCTATAAAAACTTCAAGAAAAATTAAAGTGATGTATAGTAGTATGTTATAGAATTTAATGGAGATTATTATATCACTTTAGATGCCTAGAATTAACAATGATTATAGATAATAGAAATAAAATGAAAAAGAAGTAATTAATTTATAAATATTAGTAAATATATTATAAAGAAAAATACCATACTAACTATTAAATATTTTAAATATTATAATCCCAACTTATTATAAGTTATGCAAGAAAAAGAATTTATTTTCAGAAGTTATGTGATTCCTAAAAATATAGATCCAATTCATTTTTATACAAGTCACAACACTAAGGGTGAAAAAAGCCTATACAAAAAACTCGTCACCCGCCCTAAATGCAAACCAAACCACTCTAACTTAACTCAAAAAGTCAACAATTTGAATTTGACCTGATACGAACTCGAATTAATTCAACCCAAATTAACTCAAAATCAAATTGACCATAATTTGACCTAATTTGAACCCAAAATGAACTAATTTCTTTGACCCAAACACAACCTGACCCAAACCCGAAATGATCTTATTTTTCCTTAACCCAAATTAAATGATTAGATCCAAAATAATCCAATCAAACCAAATTCGACTAGCATATTTACCACTTCTACTACTATCACATTTTTGGAGAATTCCCCATTTTTGGAGTTAAGGATCTGTAATAATCCAAAATATATGTCTATGTGATAATCAAGAATTCCCCATTTTTGGAGTTAAGGATATGTAAATTTAATTTCTGATGTTAATAGATAAAGTAAGGATAAATAAATAAATTTATTATGAGATCGAAATATTTGAAATTAGGGTACTTGATTTATTGATAAATGGGAGAAGTAATAATTACAAAATTTATTTTTGTATTAAAGAATCAAAAATTTAAGAAACAAAAATATGCATATATATAGATATATTTTATATATATGTACACATATATAAGTGTGTGTGTATATATATATATATATAGAAAATAAATATTATTTTGAATTAAAATATATATTAATAAATAATAAAATGGACAAATATATGTTTTAAGGATAATATATATAAAATATAGATAGTATATAAATGTGTTTTTAATATATATATATATATATATATATATATATATATATATATTAGCTATATTGTAAGTATAAATTTTAAGTATATAAATATATATATATATGTGTATATAAATATATACAATGTATGTTATGAAAATATATATATTGGTTAAATAATAATAATAATAATAATAATAATAATAATAATAATAATAATAATAATAATAATAATAAAATGTAAGAACCACTAGGAATGGTGAGAATAGGTGCAGTCGTTAGCCTACGCTTCAACTCTTGAAAGCTACTCTCGCAGGCATCATTCCATTCAAATTTCACTTCTTTGCGCGTCAAGCGCGTTAACGGAGCAGCTAACCTCGAGAAACCCTCCACAAATCTTCGGTAGTAACTAGCTAGATCCAAGAAACTCCTAATCTCCGTCACTATTTTCGGTCTCTCACATTGAACCACTGCTTCAATCTTCGATGGATCGACCGAAACTCTATCTTTACTGATTATGTGACCCAAAAAGGAGATATGATCTAGCCAAAAATCACACTTACTTAGCTTGGCATATAATCCTCGATCTCTAAGGGTTTCCAAAACTATCCTCAAATGCTGCTCATGCTCTTCCCGAGATCTTGAATACACCAATATGTCATCGATAAATACAATGACAAACTGGTCCAAGTACGACTTGAATACATCATTCATCAAATTCATAAAAGCCGCGGTTTATTGGTTAAACCGAACGGCATCACTAGAAATTCATAGTGGCCATACCGTGTCCTGAATGCAGTCTTAGGGATATCCTCACTCCGGATCTTCAATTGATGATATCCCGACCTCAAGTCTATCTTGGAAAAGACTTGTGCACCCTTAAGCTAATCAAACAGATCATCAATCTTGAGAAAAGGATACTTATTCTTGATTGTCACCTTATTCAACCATCGGTAATCGATGCACAGCCTCATGCTGCCATCTTTCTTCCGAACAAATAGCACAGGAGTACCCCAAGGGGATACGTTGGGTCGTATGAACCCCTTATCTAGTAATTCCTGAAGTTGCTTCTTTAATTCTTCCAATTCCACTAGAGCCATTCGATAGGGTGATCTCGAAATGGGCTCAGTTCCCGGCATCAAATCGATAGTGAACTCTATCTCCTTATCCGGAGGAAGTCCTGAAAGATCGTCCGGAAACACACCCGAAAAATCCCTGACTACCGAAATCTCATGAAGTTTAGGACGTTTCTGATCTATGTCCACCACATACGCTATAAACCCTTCACATAACAAGTATATTCTATTACTTCAACTTCAATTAAATCAATCAGCAAACATACTTTTGTATTAAGTATTTGCAAATTTTACAATATAGCTAACGGGAGAAGAGAAGATCACACTTTTTGCATGACAATCTAGCATCACATGATTCTTACCTAACCAATCCATTCTAAACTAACATCAAATCCATACATATTCAATAGGATTAGGTCAGCTATGATTCTCTCTCTCCTACCCATAGCTTACAACTACGATATACTATGTCCATCATTTGAGATTCTTTAAAGGAAGTACTTATTTGTAGCAATTGTCCTAAAGGCTTAGGCTCAACAAATAATCTCCTAGCAATTTCAGGTGACACAAAAGAACAAAAGAGTGCGTAGAGCCTGGATCAAATAATGCAAGAACATATGTATCATTAAGGTAAATCTTACCTCGAATCATCTTAGATGAAGCATCAGTAGACTCCTTATCTATGGCAAAAACCAGACCTTGAGTCATCTTTCCCTTTTCGGCAACTGTGGCCTTACGCTGGGGTTGGGTGGTCTTAAGCTGGGGTTGGGTGGTCTTAAGCTGTGGTTGAAGGGTCTTCTCTGATTCCTCGAGCACCCTCTGATTTATCTTGGGACAATCCTTTATCCTGTGTCCCTATTCACCACACCAATAACAAGCCCCACTCGCAAACTGACAAAGCTATGCTCCATGAAATTTCCCGCAATGCTCACATCTCTGCATTGTACCCCTCGGTGAGCTAGCGGTACTACCTACCAAATATCGGGATCTTTCATCACTTATCTTGATCCCGATGGGTCTAGAAGTCCCTGTACCATAATCATCATAACCCATAATTTCAGTATATTCCATATAACCACTTAATTAAGATTAAAGTCATTCTCTTCTAATTTAGTTTCTTACCCATCAAAGCTCTGTCATATGGTCTACTTTTCCTCGATGGATATCTGTCACTCGAGGCTCTCTCATCTGAATTCCATTTCATCGGTTCTTTACATCTACTCTTAGCTCAAAAGTCAGCCTGATGAAACTCATAGTCCTGCTCACATAGTTGAGCCTTACGGACTGCCTCTCCATATGTAATGATATCTATAGGATATAACTTAGACCTAATGGAAGGTCTCAATCCCTCCATAAACCTGTAGGTCTTATGCTCCTCTCTCCTTAATACTTCTGGATCAAACTTGCTCAGCGTAGTGAACTTAGACTCGTATTGACTAACCGTCATATTTCCCTGAGTCAAGTTCAAAAATTCTACTTGCAACCTTCTCTGAGCAATGCGTGGGACGTATTGTTCATTGAAGGCTTCTACAAATATATCCCACGTTACCTCGGAATGTCTAGCTTCTAACACTGTTTGAGTGGCCTGCCACCAGGGTTCTGCCTCATCCACTAACAAATAAGCAGCCAATCCCACCTTCTCTTTCTCAGTACACGTCATGTATCCGAATGATTTAGTAACCGCCTGCATCCAATTCTCTGTGGCCAATGGTTCACTGTCCCCCTTAAACTTAGGCGGATCCAGCTTCTTAAATTCTTTGATTAAGGTCACGCTACAATAAGCTCTGGGATCCCAACTCTCAGTAGTTAGGACTGGTAGGGGTTGTACCGTAGAAGTAGGAGGTACAGTAGGTGGAGCTGTTGGTACACTCGTGACCACGTTTGGGAAGTTCGACATAAATTGTGTGAACATCGCGGCCATATTCTCTATGTGCTTCTCCATTTTCGCTAGCCTAATGTTCGGGCTATGCGGTGGAGATGAAGGCGAAGACTGTGTTGGGGGCAGTTCCTCACAACCCCGTCCTCGTCCTCTATTAGTATCCCTTCTTCGAGTACTCATTCTGTTAATATCACCATCAGATAACACGATTTAGTATAACTTTAAACAGTTATACTACACATAATTATGTAGACAAGTATAGTATATTAGGGATATACTCTAATTCTAGCTTATTGACATCTACAAACTTCAGTCTAAACTGCTTTGATACCAATCTGTGACATTCTTGTCACTATCCAAATACCAACTAACTTTTTCTTTCACATAACTTTTACTTAGACTAGTTCGTCAACGTCATCCTTTCTTCTTATACTTTAGGCTTTATTACCTATAATATGATATTAACGTTCTCATGAAATATGATTTTCATGTGTACACATAAACCAAAAACACCAAGATCTCAAATACTTACATAACCTATTTCCCCAAATATACACTAATGTAATATTGTACTGTACAATAGCTGAAGTACAGGGCCAACTGATTATACCTTCAAAGAATAAGTGGGAAGTGTGTCTCGAAGGTATATCAAAAGATTCCAAATTATGCTCCTCTATCCGGAGCGGGAATTACTTCAAATAATCTGAAAAATAGTTGTAAAGGAGTGAGTTTACGCTCAGTAAGAAACATATGTAAAAGAGCGTACTATGTCACTATATGCAGTTTTTCTACTTGGCTCTATAATGTCATGTAAAACCATTATAAAGCATATACCATATCTATTTCCCGCAAATATCAAATACAAGTAAAATCATCTCTTTCAAATACTTTCACGAATCTCAAATCACGTGAAATCCCATGTGCAAATACAATTAATTTCAAATTAGATTCATGCACCAAGTAATCTTCATAATGGATACAGCAAATATATCCCGTATAGGATAATCCATAAGAGATCTCATGCGGATACCACAAATATATCCCGTAAGGGATAATCCTGAGAGAAATCAAATAAGTGGCGTACCCACGTATGGGCCAAGGACCCTCCCCAAAGCCGAATACAAATAAGAGACATATGGCCATTGACTATAGCCCACAGTGCTCACTAGTCAAGTGCCTTACTGTGGGTCTAAAGACGATACTAAGGCTCCTCAACTAGGCACAAATACAAATAATGTGCATGATCATTAAAGGTATTTATAGTCTCCAAAACATTATTCATATAACCTTTGGCAAATACAAATATACTTTCTTGAAATAGGTTTTCAAAACCTCCTTTTCAAATGGGCAGTCGACTGGTCTTTAGGGTAGTCGGCTGCTACACCATATTTTGCTTTATTGAATTTCTTTTCCTTTTTGAAATTCAAATATTTTATTTTTCGAAAAACACATAAGGCATCAGTCGACTAGTCCCATATAGCAGTCGACTAGTCCCATATAGCAGTCGGCTAGTTTGAAACAGAATGCTTCCGAAAACAAGGCAGTCGACTAGCCTCATAGGCAGTCGGCTAGTTTTGAAACAGAATGCTTTCTGGGAATTAGCAGTCTACTGGCTTATATAGCAGTCGAATGGTTTGTCTCGATTTTCGAAAATCTACGCTTTGGTTGTCTCTAGGCAGTCGGCTGCTACTTAAGACAGTCGGCTGCTCCTAGCATTTTGATAATTAGGAGTAAAATCTGAAATTTTCCATTTCCTGCACTTAAACAACTTGTACTTCATCCCAAGACATTTAAAACATATTGAAACATGCGGACATAGTCACCCTACGTCCGTTACATAAATTCCTTACCTCGATTAACTTCTGAATATGAGATTTGCTTGATTGCACTATTGAGTTCCTTTTCACTTCTTCAAAGCTGAAATATCATACAAATCAAACCTTTATAAACACACTCTACCAACTTTACACAACTCCAAACCATGGCCAAAATCAGCTAAAACTATTTAAATCTCTTACCTTTGCTAGTCACCAAAATTTCATAAATTTAGATCTCCTTAATCACTTCGATTCAGCCTTTCATATTAAAGGCATGAGTAGAGTAAGTGATGAGGATCGTTATTCATTACTAAAGTTTAATGGTTTGGTGATTGAACATAGGAGCTTGTCAAGGTGAGAATGGAAGAAAAACTTGTAAATTTGGAAAAGGAACAAGAGGAAGCTAAGTTGCTGCCGACTTTGGTTGATGAAGAAGATGACAAGGCTTACTTCATTTAATGCATGCTCATCCCAGAATCATCTCAGCCATTAATACTTTGACCATAAATTAATTGACCAATTTATTTCTCTTCTTCTCTTTATCATGTCAGCCATTAATCCTTTGACCATTTAATATTTGACTATCAATTCTATTTATTCCTTCCATGTCCCATATATCATTTACTCTTTCAAATTTCAAATTTATTTAATTCTTCTAAGTTGAAGTACTATTGTCACAGCCTGTGACTACATTTTTTTCGTTTTTCCACATATCTTATACGGTTGGACTGTCTGTGATACTTTACTTTTCATTTTCATTTAAACTATTTTATATTAAAATTATAATGTCGTTTACATCCCCTATTTTAATTCACAATAAAGTAGTACTGTAGATAAGTCTAAATACAGAAAAAAATTATTGTATCTCATATTTCAATCGACCTGTCACATTGTCCCCGATGCGCAACCGAGATGCTCGGATGTCAGATCTCTTAGTCATAAAAATCTGAAATGTTTAAAAGTAGAGGAGTGAGCAAACCACGGCTCAGTAAGTGAATTGTATGTAAAACTGATACTATAAAATCTATATGCTAAAAACATTTGCATCCTAATAGTTCACTAAATAGGATGGATACTATAGCCGGCTAGGAATACCGGATAAAGTATGCGAGGTATTTTAGAATACCGTACGTGTCTCGGCCCCTAGAAGTGACTATAGGGAGTAATCGTTTTCTTTTGATATTCAAATCCCAGTAAAACATTAAATATTCACGTGATAAAAGTAAATAAATAAGGAATTAATATTCCTTTCACAAATACTCATTTCCACACTTGTAAAAACACCATATAATATTTAGTTCAACACGTAATATATCAAAAGCTCAGTAGCTGTAAATAATTTAGTATCAGCAAAAGGTTCAGTGAAAAGTACAATCATCAGTACAGTATCATGGATACCAGGCAACACCCTAAATATATTATGCTATAATAATATCCCAAATAGGGAAAATAATAACACATGAGATCCATGGCCATAGTCTATGGGTCCACAGTATGCACTGATCAGGTGTCCACAGTATGCACTGATCAGGTGTCCACCGGGATACTGATAATAAGATCAGTATCTATCAGCACTAACACATGACACATGAGCATGATATGGGGCCTAACAATCTCAAAACAGTAAACACGTGAGATAAACACCATTTATGTAATCAATTTCACTGAATATATCTTCAAATCAATCCATAAATATTCATAAGGAAAATATTGTCATCTTATGAATAACAATTTATAAAATATTCATACTATAATAATCGTTCCAGAAAATGTTCTAAATATTTATAGAACAGTATAAATCACATGCTGATACTTTCACATAATTAAAATTTCCTTAACATGAATCTTTAAATATAGTTTTTTGATAACTATAAAATTATGTAATTTAATGAATTTCATGGAAATTTCCCAAAATTCCACTTATTTCCACTTTAGAAAAATAGTAGAAATATTTACTAAATATTTCTATAATTTTCGGCAAAATGACGGCTATTTCTAACCTAGCCTTCCTGCACAGAAATTATAGTTTATAATTCAATAGCAGCCACAATTTCACCAAATCTCACCACTTTCAAAGGCAATTTATATCCAAATTATTTTATAAAAATAGTGTGAACCCAACTATGCATTTACAGTATCCCTACGGTTCACACATGCATTCTTTACCTATTCTAGGTCGGCAACTTCCTCGCTATCGATCGCGTCCATTCTCCATCTCTTCCGATTCCATCATCTCGTTCGCCGAGAATAATTTCTGGAATTAAAATTCTAAAATTTAGAATTTTTTCATAATTTATTTAATTAAATAATCGAAAATAATTTTCGTAATTCTTACCGAATTTTCGGGATTTCTGTAATTTTTGAAATTTTCGAATTCTTGAAAATTTCCTTTTCTCTCTCCTTTTTTCTCTTTTCTTTTCTTTCTCTTTCTTTTCTTTCTTCCTTTTTCTTTTTCTTTTCTTTTCTTTTCCTTTTTCTTTTTTCCTTTTCTTTTCTGGCCAAACCGGTTCAGACCGGTTAGCCTCCCCTCATAGCCGGTTCTTCTCCGGCAGTTCGGCGGCTCCACAGCTGGTCGACTTCACGACGAACTTGCTAGTGGCCTCCGTTCAGCACAGATCGACGGTACAGTGGCGGATCTGGCGGCAGAAGGTTCGGCTTTTCTCTTCCTCTTTCCTCCTTCCTCGGCCGTCGTCGCCCTCACCGGTGGCTTCCTTCTTCTTCCCCTAACCTCCGCCAAGGTTGGGGTTGCGGTGGTGGTGCCTAGACCGGTCGGCACCTCCACTTTCCCATTTTCCTTTTCCTTCTCGGCTTCCGCCTATTTCTCTCCTTCTCCGTTTCTGTTTCTTTCCTTTTCCGTCGCCAATCGCCTTCTCTTCCAGTCCTCGGCTCGCCGGCGACATCGCTCCTCTCCTCTCTCCCTCACTTGGCCGGCCGACAGTGGTTAGCTTCATCGAAGAAGAAAATCGGGATCCTTCCCGATTTTTCCCTTCTGTTTTCTTTTTTTATTTTAATTTTTCCTCTATTATAATTATATATCTATTATACTTATAATATATTTTATACTTATAAACTATATATTATAAATATAATATTATTACTTTATATATATAGTATTGTACTATATATATTTTCTATAAAGATACATATATATATATGTTATGTATTAATACAATATATCTCTAATATATATATATATATATATGCATATTTATATACTTTAAATTAAATAACATTTATATATATCTTTATATAAATGTAGGAAATACAATATATATTGTATTTACAATATATATATATTCAAACTTTAATGTAAATTAATATTTACATTTCTTATATATGTATATATAAGATGTTATATTTGTATACATATGTATTATTTAAATTTATAAAATAGTATATATACATATATATACCAATGTATATTAATATATACTATATAGCCTTTAAATACATATGTATTTGTATAAAAATACATTTATATAATATATAATTATATAAATATATTTCATATTCCTTTATCATTTTCTCATTTAATTTGGATTTCAATTTATCCAAATTAAATTTCCTCTCTTCATTATTTTCCATAATTCCAACCTTATTTTTATTTCCAATTTAATTTTCCTTCACACGAATTTCCTAATTCGTCACTTCCTCAATTCACAAAATTTTCACTAATATTCCTATCTCATAATTATATTTATTTATTTTAACTTATCTATTCTCTTTAACATTAATTTCCAATATTAAATAGTGAAAATTTTACGGTTATCACAACTATACAATTAAGGGAAATTACAAGAAATTTGGGGGTTTCACAAGAGGAAAGGAAGAAAAGGGAGAGAAGGAAGGAAGAAGCGTCACTGCATGCTACCGCCACCGCCTACTACCGCTGCCAGCCAATTTGGGGAGGAAGTGAAGGGAATGGCCATGCCGCACCCTCAACTTCCTTTGAAGTGACTGAATCGGTGGTGATGAGGGTGGATAGTGGTTGAACCGGCCAGGGAGGGTTGAACCGGTTCAGCCAAATAAAAAAAATAGAAAAACAGAAAAGGAACAAAAAAATGGTAAGAAATTAATTATAATTCATTTCTTTATTAAATTGTGGAGTAATTTGTAAAATTTCAAGGATTGATATTGGTTTGAATTTGTAGAAATTATACAAAAACGATTGGAGCTTGAACAAATTTGGGAGAGATTAAATCGCCAGCATGGACGTTAGGTATGATGTTTATATACATTAGAATTAGTATTACTACATGGTATAGGTTAATTTATAACTATTTGATTTTATGGATATGAAATTATGTATAGATGGAACATGGTGAGAGACTTCTAAAGTAATAAAAAAAATATCTTAAAATATTGATGTTGAGATATTGATAAGACATTGTTGGAGCATTGATGAGTATTTGTAGAATGAATATAGAAATTGTGAACTATGTTTGACTATTAGGTTTGAATAGTCATGGAATACCTTGAGAATGATGTGGGGTATTGTGATATGTTCTTATAGAGTGGATTGAAGGCTCATGTGACTTCGATATATTGTGGTATGTTTTTATGTCAAATGGAAAAAAATTATGTGATAAAGGTAACATTAAGATCATGCGAATGTGACTTGGAATAGCTATTTTATTATGATAGTTGATATTATGCTTGGAACCACAATTTGGATTGAGATGAGATGAGACAATTGAGATAATAGGACTTAGGAAATAGCTTGCGTGGAGACTAAAATGCAATTATTGGTCATGAAAATATTGTTGGACTTTGATTAGATAATCTTGATGTTTATTGAAAAAAAATGAAATGAAAATGAAATGTTTGATTAAAATTACAATTATAGATACTTATAGAAAACAAATTAGTTTTACTGTTGTATTAGAAAATATTAATCTTTGAGGGTAGTGTATTTTTCTTAAAAGGAAGGAATACGGGCAATTACCTACGTTTAAAATCATTTTTTGCAACATTGCAGTTAGACAGATGAAATAAAAGAGTAGGCGAATAAGGATTGGTTCGATGCTGCCTATCATACTGTCTAAAGGAAGTGATATTGTAGAGGTAAGGAATATATATGAAAGAACTAGGATAATATCATGTCTGCATTTTAAATTACTTGATCAATTTAATGATAAAGAAATTAATGTTTAATGATTTTAGTAATGATCTAAATAATTAAATATTTTTATATTAAATAGGAAATATCAAGTTTTGAAATGTTTACAATTTTGGAGAAAGAAATGACGCTTTGATATGATTGAGATTTTAAAGATAAATTTCAAATTATTTATAGATTGATTGGATTGTGGTTTTAGGATGATTTGAGAATTAATTCTAATTTTGATTTGATTGAGATTTACGAATTGGATACTATGATGGTTAAAATCAATTGTCTTGAGAATATAAAACTGTGTTTTTTTATGCAAGAGGGTTTTTTATAAAATCATAAATAGGAAAAGTACAATTTGATTGTTTAGATACTTGGGAGGAAGTGAGAAAATAAGAGATAGAAAGTAGTAGAATATTTATCACAATTATAAATGGAATTTTAAACATAATTTGGAATTATTGTGCAATGCTAAGAATTTGAAAGATAAAGAGGCGTAAAGGATGCTACTAATTTTATACTGCATGGAAGTAGAGGTAAGGAACATATATAGGAGTTGCATAGGAAAATCTTTACTTGCATTTAGAAATTTTCGAATATCGAATCATAACCGTTTATTCACTTAATCGTCCCAAAAGAAAAATAGATATCTATCTTAAATTTCTACAGATCCAAATATTGCCTTATCTAAAATGATTTACATGAATTAAATTACATAAAAAGATTTACATAATGATTTACATGAAACAAATTGCATGAATTGATTTACATGGAATGAATTGCACAAATTTATTTATAAGAAATTAATTTCCTGAAATGTGTAGTTTGCATAAAATGTAATTTCGCATGATTTACCAATTATGTTCAGATATGTTATTGTGTAATTAAAGTTTTCACATTGAGTTTTAAATGAATTTTGTTATTATTCATTTTCAATAATAATTCTTTTATATGATTATGGACTGACATAAAGATAATTGCTATTGGAAATGATTTATACTATAAATTGTTATTCGAAATGATTTCTACTGTTAATTGCTATTTGAGACGATTTCTATTGCAAACTGCTATTTGAAATGATTTCTACTGTTAATTGCTATTTGAAATGATTTCTACTATTGAATGAAATGATTTATGAAAATGTTTTGAGACAATCGTTCTTAAATGATCATGCATACTGTTAGCGACTGCAAGACCTGGTCCAATCTGCAGGTTTACTGTTTACCAACTATGGGATTATTATGGTCACCCACAGTTTTCCGCAATGAGCGCTTGACCAGTGCGAACGGTGACTGACTAACGATGACCATTCGTTACCAATTGTCCATACCGGGATACTGATGCCAATCATCCCTTTGGGGATACCGATATTGATCGTGCATGATTCTATTAGACGTGACTGTCTCCACTGAACTATATTTGAATAATTTGATTATTGAATGATTTGAATACCAAATGATTTGATTACCGAATGATTTGAATACCGATTGATTTAAATAATGACTTATTGATTTGACAGAAAGAAATAAATGTTTAAATCGAATGATTTAAAGTGCTAGTTTTTAAATGAATTGCTTTATCCTATTAGATGAAAATATTGCTTATATTAGAATTTTGAAAATGTTACGCTACTATTTACTGAAATTGCATATTGAAATTATTTTATAGCATTGCCTAAGTAAATGGCTAATATACTAATTAATGATTTGAAATTGCATTGCATAAACTATAAAGGGTTTTATACAGATTATTGATTAAAATTGCATCGCATGAATTATTAAATGTTTTATACTGGTTTACGCTTTGAAATTGCATTGCATAAGTTATTAAATGTTTTATACTGATTAATGATTTCGTTATCAATTGCTTACTCCCTATAGTCACATCTAGGGACTAGAACACGACAGGTACTTCAAAGTACCTCCAATACTCTACTCGGTACCTAACCTACTATAGTATCCTTCCTATGCTGTCCCCTAGTGTACTGTTAGGAAATAAATGTTTTTATACATTTTACTATTTATATTAAATATGCCTTTTCATAACTAATAAAATAAATGATTTTTACTTAACTGTATATAGTACGCGCTTTTGTATATGTTTCTTACTGGGCTTTTCCCAAAGCTCACCTCCCTTACTCACCATCCCAAATAGCTCATCAGTATACGTGCTACCCACTGCGATAGGATAATTGAAGAAAATTACTAGAAGTTTAAAGGGCTCAGTGGCCAGGTATATGTAGAATTTTATAATTATATTAAAATTAATGTATGCACAGCAGTTATAAATAAATAATCGGGATGTAAATAATGTAGTGATTGGTTTAAGAATGTATATGGATTGCAGGGTACATTGAAATTGAATTGATAATGATAAAATTATAAATCTTATAATATGGTTTATATTCTAATTTCTTATTTAATTCTTATGCATTAAATAATTTAATGGGATAAAAATAGAAATGAAAAAAAAGTTATAGATCGTACTTGCACCAACACTGAACGCAAACTAACCGATACCGAACAATTGAATGAGAAAGATAGTATTGAAACAAAAAAAGTTAGTTCGAAATTTTCTAATTTCGGACGTTACAGTCTATATAATAGAGAAAGGTTATCTCTTGATTGTTACAAAACCTAATAAATAGATGAAAATATATATAAAAAAAAACACAAAATTAGAATTAGGAGAACCATATACAGGCTGTTGGTCATTGGCCACTGATTTACAAGCTTTGAGCTACATTTCTGTTTTAGGTTTTATATTGTTAGTAGATGCAACTCCTTTTCTTATGAAATTGCCTTCCTTGACTTATTAATGCTCTAGATGCTTTAAGAGCCTATATATGACCATACAGATAGGTATGAATCGAATTTCATCAAACCAATTTATTTTTATCGGGATAGACTAATTACAGAAAATTATTTGAGTCACCGAGGATAATATTTAAAGTTTAAATATTTGTCATAATTAATCGTTCTGAGCTAAAACATAAGATAAAAAAGAAAAGCAAGATACATTTTCTGGTAACTAATTCAAGGTGTTCATTTCATTCAAATTGTCTCCTACGATTTTACCTCATGAATAATTTGATATATAAATTTATTGAAAGAAAAATAATGCTAATGAAATAGCTATGGATTCAAAAGGAAGTTTGATTAATTTAACATGAACCATAAGGAAGGAAATATTTCTTGGTTACAAGTGAAACTTAAGATTGCTATCTAAACCCGTTAATTACCTTTTTATAGAGTATCCGATTTCCACCAATTTAGGTCAGATAGTACCAAATACTCGATTAAATGATACCCATTTATATTCTTAAATAGTGACACTATTGCAGTTTGAGCTTATTATTATTATTCAAACCTCACCTTATCTTTACTAAATGAATTGAGACCAAGTACAATATAAAGAAACAAATTAGTAGATTGAAACATATATAAGCCATTGGTGGCTTGTAAGACATTCGCTTATTTCATATCGATAGATGGCAGAAAACATGCAAAATGAATGAGGTTAACAAGGGTAACGACAGAGGCAAGAATCATTGGGAGCCTTGATAGTGAAGCAAAATCCATGAGCACCTTGCCCATATTTCATCCTGCAACCATTGAAGCATTCGTTTATTTCGCAACCTCCTCCATGCCCGAGCGCAACACAATATCCAATTGCATTTGCCATCTTTAATTGATTGCCTGCAGTGTTCAAATAAACACTTAGAATCTCAAACAAGTTTTCGATATACATTTCAAAAAAGAATAATGAACAAATCAAACGTATACACAATAGAAAACTAAGATATATCATATTTCAAGGGAAAATCCAAAATAAAATTGGATTAAAACCACCCATGCCTAAATTTAAACATGTTATCATGCAGAGAAGACTTTGTGTCGAAAAGATACAAATATATCGTTTAAATCTGCTTCGGTTCAAGAAAAAGAACATAAATAGAAAATCAAGTTAAGGATTGCTTCAAGTTTAAACCTAACTGGGTTTTTCTATAAATATTTTAGTTTCAAACATAGAATTAAAATAAAATTGAACAAGTAATCATAGACTTCATTATATAAAAAATATAAATAAAATTACCAGCAGCAATGAAAAGAACAAGAAGAAAAATGGCAGAAAATGAAAGGTTTTTCATGGCTTTTATTTACTAAGTGCTAGGAATATTAGAGAAAATGTGTTAGGAATGAGGATGCATGGCGTGCTTAAAGTGGGAGTATTTATAGGTAATATTTGAAAATTTTTTTCCTACTTTTAATTATATTCAAGCTGTTTCCACTTTCCACAAGGAGAGAAAATTAAGGAAAGAATTTCCTGAAGATTTTGAAAAGGAAATGTGAAATCTGCTCGTGTCAATGCTCAGCTTATCTAACCATATATATCGATCATCACTGGTCAAACATTAATTTAAAACTTTTTGCCTTATTTTAAGAAAAAACTTTTGGCATTTTCCTTGATGTTTTCCCCATTTTAAGAGGTTTTTTTTTCTTACCATTCAGCCATTCATGGTCAATTGTAGTAAATTATAAGCAGAACACCTCTGAATTTGTTCTAAAGTCTTAAGGAAATTTCTGTGTACTTTTTTTTCTTTCAATTTTCTTAATTTTTTTCACATCATTTGTTGATTCTTCTTTCATTTTTAGATGGGAAGAAATATATTTTTCATTAAATCCCATGTCATCGAGGCTGTTCATGGCAAGCGAAAAAAGTTAAAAAGGAAAAACAATTATGAAGCAAGTATCCTTGTTAACTATATTGTCATAAAGGAAATGTTCTTGGTTTGCATTACCAAAAAACAAGATATTTCCCACAAAAATTTACCGATGGATTTTTCCTATCGATAACTTTTATCGGTGACATTTTTTATTTTGTAATGCTGGGAATTGGATGATAAAAAAGGAAAGAAATGAAATAAAAAAATTAATTCAGTCGCTACCTTACAAAATATGGAGGTGTTAACTGGTAAGAGATTAAAAATGTTTCGCTTTCCTTTTATATTTCCGTCATTCTAATCAAATAGGTGACTTTTTTTTGTATATGTTTATAGAGTTTTTCTATATATTGAATATATATTGAGCAAGTTCTATTAGTTTATGGATTAATGTTATTGATTTATTTCCTGTACCAAAAAAAAGCTATTGATTTATTTCATTTATATATAGGGTGAATTGGAAATAAATTTTTTATTATTTTTTAATAACAATAAATAAGCATAGTATGGATCTATATATTGTTATTATACCAAATCTAATATATCTAATACATTACAAACTATGTAACAAATATGATAAGATGCTTACATAGACGCTTACATAGACAACCTCTTTGAATGACACGTAAGCATCAATAATTTTATATACATCTAAGTCAAAAGAAATAATAAGAATTAACTTCTTTACTTTTTCATTTCCCTAAAATTTCTCTAATCCATAGAATTTTTCAATCTTTTTTTTTTTTTTAAAAATATCTTAAATTAATTTTAAATACTATCAAATCCAAAAATATTTAGAAAAAAATATTTTTAATATTTTCTATTTGGAAAACCTAATAAAATATTAATGGATATCTATTTATATTATAAAATAAATAATTTTAATTTTAATTTATTTTAAAAATATTTTATTGTCTAAATTGAAAAGTCTAAAAATAATTCATCAATATCATGTATAATATTTAAATATTTAAAATTATTGTTTTTCTAAATAAATAAATATAATATAATATACATATTAAATTACAATATACATAACAAATTTGGTAAGATACCTACATAGACGATTATATGGATAGTCTATTTGAATGACATATAAGCATCATTAATTTCATGTCATTTAAGTCAAAAGGAATAATAAGCATTAACTTCTCTATTTTTTCACTTTCCTAAAATTTTTTTAATTCCTATAATTTCTTATCTTTTTAAATTAGAATATATTAAATTAATTTTAAATACTATCTAATCCAAAAATGTTTAAAAAGAAACATGATTTTAATATTATCTATTTGATAATTTTAAAAAATATATTAATTTATATCTATTTATATTATAAAATAAATAATTTTAATTTTATTTTATTTAAAAAACATTTATTATCTAAACTGAAAAATATAAAACTAAACCATCAATATCATGTTTATTATTTAAATATTTAAAATTATTATTTTTCTAAATAAATAAAATTTTCTATATAAAACATATAAATTTATAAATATATATTACATATATATTTAAATAGATAAAACTAATTTGTGTATTATACAAGCTACTACGCTTTCATATATAAATATTAATACTTTTATGCTATAATCATTTTTATATATAAATATAAATACTTTTATGTAATAATCATTTATATATATATATATATATATATAAAATAAGAATGCATATTTATATTATATGTATATAAAATGCATATATAATAATGATTATTTAGGTCAATAATAAAAATATACCTCAAAATGTTACTCCAACGCTTAAAATTGTTAAAATATAATTGTAAGTTCTATTTTAACATTTTGTCGATATGCTCAATAATATTATTTATGATATATTTTTATTTTTTTATTCTTCTTAATATTTGTTTATCTTATGTTTTGAATTTTATAATTTTTTAATTAAATATTTAATTCTTTTATAATTGGATGTCTTGATTATATTAAATATATTTTAAATATACTTTAATCAAATAAATTAAATAATATTATTTTATATATTTATAAAATTAAATAATTAAAACTAATATGTGCATTGCACGAGTAAACACTAGTAATTAAATAAATAATTCAAATGGTTTTAGATTAAACTCTTAGAAGAGTTTTAATGGACTCATTATTAGATGCAATTACAAAATTAGGATATTTAATTTTTGTATTAAATTAATCTTAATTTTGTAAATATCTATTTTTTTATTTCAAAAAATAAAGGTCAAATTATGCAATTGATCATTGTACTATTGCGAAATTTGAAATTTAGCCCATTCACTACAATTCAAAAAAATCAAGTCTCTATAGTATTATAATTTGAAAATTCCAATTCAATCGATAACGGCCGTTACATTTTTCGTTAAAAATACTGACATGGTCATTGACTTTTACTGAAGTAGAGTTGACTTTGTTGACTTTACTGGCGTGGCACTTTTTGCCCCATTTAATTGATCCCTATACTTTTACGAAATTTGTAATTTAGTCCCTCTATAATAATTCATAAAAGACAAGTCTCTTTACTATTTTAATTCACAAATTCTAATCCAATCGTGTGAAGACCGAGAATTTCTAAATAAATATAAGGTATCCGGAAAATTTAATTTGGACAAATTGAAACTCAAATTTAAATAAGAAATTAAAAGGGAAATTAAATTGGAAATAAGAAATGAAGGAGGAAATTTAATTTGGATAAATGAAAATCCAAATTAAATAAGAAAATGGAGAAAATAATTTTTGGATATTTAGAAATCCAAAACTTAATAAGAAATAAAAATATTTTGGTATATTTATATAATGATATTATATAAATATTATTTTTGTGTTAAAAGTGTAAAAAGTATATATATATATATTTTGATATAAAAATATGTATTTAAATACATATTATAAATAGTGTATCTATATATATATGTAATTATGGTTATATGTATAATAATTATATATTATAGTTATTATTATTATTATATATAATAAATATGTATAGTATATAAAAAAAATTAAAAAAAAAATTAAAGAAGCGGGAATCGGGATAACCCGATTCCCAGCTTCTCTTTCTCTTCTGTTTCAAACAGAGGAGAAAGACAAAACAATGGCCGGCCCCCTGCCGGCCGAGAGAGGAGAAAGAGAGGAGGAGCGAGCTGCCGCCGGTCAATGGGAGGAGTAGAAGACCACCGGCGACAGCAAGGGGGCGGAGAAAAAGGGAAAATCTGGGAACCAGAAGCGAGAGAAGCAAAGGCCAAAAAGAGAAAAAGGAAACCGGCGATGCCGCCGATCTGGGCGTCGCCACCCCAACCCCGAGCTCGGCGGAGCTGAGGGGAAACAAAGGAAGACCACCGGCGATGCAAAGGGGCGGCGGAAGGAGGAAGAAACAGAAGAGAAAAGGACCGAAAACCCACCTCCAGATCCGCCACCGCCGGCGCCGGCGCCGCCGCTGGGGAAACGGAGACCAGATCCGGCATCCTCGCAACTTCGGCAAGCTGTGGAGTGGCTGAACCGCCGGAATGGGTGGCCGCCGGTGACCGAACCGGCCAGCAGAAGATTGAACCGGCGGAACCGGTCTGACCCGATCCGACCCGGTCAACCCAGTCCGACCTGACCCGAACCGACCCGACCCGAACCGACCCGACCCGACCTGGTTCAGAAAAGAAAAGAAAAAGAAAGAAAGGAAAAAGAAGAAAAGAAAAGAAAAGAAAAAAAAAGGAAAAAGGAAAAGAAGGAAGAAGAAGAAGAGGAAGAAATAGGTGAGGAAAATTAAAAGCCTTTTTCTTTATATGTCTGGAATTTAGTAGAAATTCTTGGATTATTTTCTAAATGAAAATATACGTCAATTTGTGAAATTGTAGCAAAACGAAAATGAGACGAATGGTGGAGTTCAGCAAGGCTCGGAAATCGGAAAGTACGCTAAGCTTGGCGAACAAGTAAGATACTTTTATAAAGCATTAGTAGCATCATATTGTATGTGGGATTTATGATTTTTATATGATGCATTGATGAAACGATTTTTATGGAATTGTGATATTTTATATATGATGCATTAATTTAATTGATATTAAAAATGCTAAGAGGACCCACAACTGATGGTGGGGGTCTTAGTAAGAGGTAAAATTGGTGAGAATCAACGGCTGCAAGTATAAATTGTGTTTCCCTTGCAGGAGGTTAGGGGAAAATTAAGCCGTTATGCTGCCGAAATTTTTAGGAAAATAATTGAGGAAAAAGATTAAGTTTCTCACATAAATGGAATCTTGGAGATAATTATTGAAAATAAATATTGAAAGGATTTTATAGTATTACCGAAAGAGTTTGATATTGAAATCGATGAGAAGATAGATCGTTGAAAACGATAATGTGGTGAATTACATGGTTTAAAACCTTATAGAATCGATAAATCAAGTAATTTTAATATCACAAATGGTATCAAGTTGAGATTGAGGTGGAATTATTAATTAGACGGATCACGGATAAAAGTGATGATAATTATATGATGTAGCTTGGAAGAGAAGATCACAGTTGAAATTTCGATGGTCGAATGATTGGATTGTGAAGTTATTAACGGAGTAATGATTTCCAGAATTACCGAGTCCGGTTTCATGATTTTGAAATAATTTCGAAAGTGATAATATGGACAAATTCGAGAGATTGAAATGGAGATTTAATTACGACACAATCCGATCAATTATGGATTCAAAGAAATGAGTGATAAATATGTGAAAAGATGATTGTGCTTATAACCTTAGAATAGATCTTGAATAATAAGATCGACAATTGCATAAGTTCGGATAAAATCATAAAGGCCACATGAAAATGGATTTGAGGATTTAGATATGATTTTATGATAGTAAATGAAATTGAACCTCAAATCGAAAATGATAAACATGTATCAATAGATCAAATCATAAATGGATTTGATAAGTGATTATCGATTTTGTGATTCTTTTATCCTCGATGTCGATTCTAGAACAGATATTGAAGGATGATATTATTATTTGCATAAATTCGGTAACTTAATGACTATTGTAGAAATTGATGTTTAAATGCTTATCAAAACTTAGAGGATTCATACTAATGATGCGATCCTAATATTGATGATGAAGTGTATAAATGATTATAATAGTCAATGACGATCAAGAAAGGGTATTGAATACCGAATGGTCTGAATACCAAGTGATTCGATTTCCAAATGAATTGAGTACTGAGCAAATTGAATACTGAATTAGATGAATAGTGAATGAATTGTATAGTGATTTATTGGTTGACAGAAAGAAAGTCTTGAAATCGAATAATTGATGGTGATAAAGTTAAATGAATCGCTTTAGAGTATTTGATGGAAACATTACCGAAGTTGCATACTGAAATGTTTTACAGCATCGCATTTAAGCATGCCTTCTTGCAACTTGAAACATTTTAATAATGTTTATATGAATACTGAAAAGTATTGATTTGTTTTGAAATGAAAGTATATGGTAAATATATATATATATATATATTTTGATATATGAAGTCTCATACAGAATTTTACCATATACCTTACATGATATTGAAAAGAAAGCTATAGATTTAAATGTTTTATGAGACTGTAGGCACCCTAAAAGAATTAAATTCAATAAAGCATAGTGGAAACCGCCTAATTGGAGCTTTGCTCATTAGGCAGATAGATATGCTTGTCCGACAATAGTCGTGGACAGGTCTCAGTCACGCCTGATCAGTGGGGCTGAGAGAGATGAGGTCTATGGCCATAGATAGCGCCCTAGTTGGTTTCCAGGGGACGATGATATGATTTCACTGCTAGCTACAGTGATTTAAGTCTTTATTGATAGAGATGATAGGGATCTAGCCTAGTCTCTAATTGATATGATATGAAGTCTAGAGTATGATTTTATTGATATGAACTCTAGACTTGACATGATTTATACTGTACATGAAACAGATTTGAAATGAAATATGTTTTGAAACAGTACATGTTTTAAACATGTTTTAAAAGTCCATGAGATATGATTTCGACACTTATATGATTTATACGAAAATTTGTGTCGAACATGGCATGATATGCGGTCTAGAGTATAGTTTGATTTGATATGAACTCTAGACCTGATATGATTTACAGTATATGTTTTAAAAGTATATGATAAATGATTTCGACACTGATATGATTTATATACGATTTCGTGTCGAATTTAAAATGATATGCGGTCTAGAGTATAAATCGATTTGAAATGAACTCTAGACCTGATATGACTTATAGTATATGAAAAATGTTTTAAAACCGCACATGTTTTAGACATGCTCTGAAAATGAATACATGAATTGAAATTGAACATGTTTTTATCATGCCATAAAGGTAGACTTGAATGAATTGAAAATTCATACGTGGAGCATGTTCTAAAGTACATATGACACGATTAGAGATGATAGCAGTTTATACAGTAAAGTTACATAATTGGATATTAAACCTTGACATGATAATATGCTTTGTACACGAGTTTCATGATAAATGTCATGACTCGACATAAATGATATTTCATCTAGACGATGACATGATATGATATATGAACATATGATAGATATGAAGAGAATTGTGAACTTACACTGTGGTGATCATGATTTCTCTATAAGGAAAAGTGATATGAGATGATAAATTACAGGAGTACGATTATGAAATATAAAGTGAATTGATATGGTGCTTCAATTGGACATGATGTACTCCGAGATAGAGGAAAATATATACTAATAGTATATGACATTCAATTTGGATACGACAGATTGTTGTGCGATGCACTATAGTGTAAGGACAAGAAGACTGAAAAGTGATTATGATGATAATTTTAAAAGTATAAGTGATAGACAGATGACAAGAAATGAGATAATGATATGTTATCGATGAGAAAGGATTAACTGTGATTGCAAATTTGCAAGTTTCAAGCATTGCAGATTAAGACAGTGTAATCCTACTCTTGTATTTATATTAGTATCTTACTGAGCCGTGGTTTTGCTCACCCCACTAAATTTCATCTCTTTCAGATTATTGAAGTTAACATCTGCCATGTAAGCTGCTCAGTGGGCATCGGAGACTGTATATGGACTTGGTACTAATCTTCTAAGGTATATGTTTCTTATAAATTACTTGTTTACATGTATGACTTTAATTGATGCACAGTACATATTTTGTTTAACAAGTCGGGATGTAACTAAGAACCGTTTCCGTGGTTGTTTAATATTTAAATGGAATGAGTTTAAGTCACCTAAATAGTATAGTAACTACACTGACACCGAATACAAACCTTAAAATGAAAAAGAAAAATTTAGTCCATAAATTTGTAGACTAAGAAAAGTATAAGAATCAAGTGAAAGTCGCGATCTTCGGGTCGTGACAGATTTAATGGTATCAGAGCACGGTTTGTCTAGTACGTGTCAGTGTAGTGGAGACAGTGATAGTGTTACATCCCATGTACTGTGTAGTGTCTACATGTAAACTTGTTGATTTTCAATCTGTACCAAGAATTGTCAGTTGTCTCAATGGTACCAGGAGTGTAAGAACTAGGTACTTAAGGGTCCTAAGTTCGAACCTCCTGGGGGACGCGAATTGGGAATTTATTCCCGATAAATCCGTGAGGGGCGGTGGCCTGTGTGGTGCACCCCAAAGCGGACAATACGGATGAGTGACCCGCCTGGGGCGGTGGCTCGGGTCGGTAGACCAGCGGGTGCACCCCGGGGCGTCACAAATCGATACTTGTGGGGATAATGTTCAGGTTGCTATGCTTTTTGGTGCTACAAATAGTTTTAAAGAACATTGAATTAATTTGTTAGCTTCTCTATTAATTGAGATAATCTTCTATAAAATATTAGCTTTTCGATAGGGATAGAATGATGAATTTTGCGATCGACCTATCGTTGACGAGTGAGGGCTGACCACCAAAAAGTAGATTTTTTGAAAGTTGGTAACTGTGATTTAGAGAGAAAGAAGAGAAGAGAATGACAAATAAAGAGAAAGAGGAAAGAAAAAAAGAAAGTAAAAGACAAAAAAAATGAAGAAAAAAAAGTGAAAAAACCACATCATCGCCATGTGAGCAAAAAATAAACCACTTAAGTAAACAATGTCATGTCATGTCAAGTCAACAAAATTCAACACTATGTCAGCATTTTTTAATGGAGATCTTTAATAACATTATTGATTGAACTAATATTTGCAAATCAAAATAGCAAAAGAACTTGATTTTTATGAATTATAGTAGAGGGACTAAATTTCAAATTTTATAAAAGTACAGGATCAATTACATGGGACAAAAATTGTAGCATAAGGATTTCGCAAAACTACGGACTAACTTTTTCATTTTTCCTACGATTGGTTAGGCTGTTTGTCGTATCATTATTCTTCCTTACTTACTTTATGTTCCATTTCACATGGATCATTATCATACCTACAATTTAAGTTACGCCAAGCTAAAACATATATTCACATTTATATACATACATTATCCATATACCTCCACTTATACATGACTAACATCTAACTTACAACATATGCTTACATCTCAAAAGTTTACATCCCCATTTGATATTTGAATACATCTTGATACTGTACAAAGTCTGAGATATATAAAAAATAATAATAATATACTTCCAAGGAACTAAGCGTGCGCCTTGAAGGAATACTGTGTCCCAAAAGTATAGGCTCCTCTAGAAGTAACCGGAAATCACTGCAAATAATCTGGGAGGAAAAATAAGGGAATGAGTTTACGCTTAATAAGGAAACATATATAAAAGTGCAATACTACACACAAAGTGCATGTTTCTTATTTGGTTCTAAGACAATGCGAACAAACATAACGATATCGACGATTCAATAGGAAGGAAAACTATAGTCAGTTAGGAGTACTAGGATGAGTGTTGAAAAATGCTCTGAAGCCTCTCACTTGTCCCAGTTCCTAAGTGCGACTATAGGGAGTAGAAACTATTGGATACTTTTTGAATAATGATCATGTAAAATAATTAAATCAAAATTATTCATTCATAGCAAATCCATATATAACAATAAGAAATTCAAGTACAATAAACATGATTTAACTTAAACTCAAATCTTTCATCTTAACTTCGAACCATTCAAATCAGTAATCTATCAAACGATAAGCATTCAGCGGAGATAGTCAAGTCCCAATAGAATCATGCACAATAAGTTCTCGTGAGGGTTATGTAGTAAGAATTGGCGTACTCATAGTATAGGCCAAGGATCCACCCTTAGTAAGCCAAATGGTGTACCCATTATATAAGCTGGGGATCCACCCTTAGAAAGCCAATCTCACATAATAAGACTAATTGCCATTATCAAAAGATCCACAATGTGCACTAGTCAGGTAACAGTTATGGGTGCTGATGACTTGACTAAGGTCAAACAGCAAACAAACTGGCTGTCGCGAACTGGCTGTCGCGACCTGCGACCCCTACTTCTTATCAAATCACAAGTATTTTTCAACTAACTTTTTCCTCACATACACTTTGGTTAGACTCGTCCATCAATGTCATCTTTCTTCTTATATACTTCATTATTATCATATGATATTAGTTTGCTACATGAATTGAAATTTCATATATTCTTATGAGTCAACTACATCAGGATCTCAAATAACCTACATATCCTATATCCCCAGAACATACACTAATGTAATATTGTACAGTACAATAGCCGAAGTACACGGCCAACTGATTATACCTTCAAAGGATAATTGGGAAGCGTAACTCGAAGGTATACTAGAAGATCCCAAGTAATCTCCTCTCTATCTGGAGCGGGATTTACTTCAAATAGTTTGAAAAATAATTGTAAAGGAGTGAGTTTACGCTCAATAAGAAATATATGTAAAAGAGGGTATTATGTCACTATATGCAGTTTTCCTGCTTGGCTCTATAATGTCATGTAAAATTATTATAAAGCATATATCATATACAAGTAAATCATCTCTTTCAAATACTTTCACAGATCTCAAATCACGTGAAATCACAAGTGCAAATACAAATAACTTCAAATACTTTCACATGCTTACAAATACTTTCAAATAGATGGGAGACAATTAACTTCTAATAGAATCATGCACCAAGTAATTCTCATAAGGATACAACAAATATATCCTGTAAGGGATAATCCATACGAGATCTCATAAGGATACTACAAATATATCACGTAAGGGATAATCCCGAGAGATGTCAAGTAAGTGGCGTACCCACGTATGGGCCAGGGATCCTCCCCAAAGCCGAATACAAATAAGAGACGTATGGTCATTGTCTATAAACCACAGTGAACACTAGTCAGGTGACATCTGTGGCACTAAGGATCGGACTAAGGTTCCTCAGCCAAGTACAAATACAAGTAATATGCATGATCGTTACGGGAATCCATGGTCTCCAAAACTTTTGTTATGTAGCTTTTACAAATCCAAATATACTTTCTTGAAATGGGTTTCAAAACCTTTTTTTCAAAGGAGGCAGTCGATTGGTCTTTATGGCAGTCGGCTGCTATACCATATTTTGCTTTATTGAATTTCTTTTCCATTTTTGAAATTCAAATATTTTATTTTTCGAAAAACACATAGGGCAGTCGACTGGTTTTGAAACAGAATGCTTCCGAGAAAAAGGCAGTCGACTGGCTCCATAGGCAGTCGACCGTTTCGCAAACAAAATGTTTCTGAAAACAGGGCAGTCGACTGGCTCCCTAGGCAGTCGGCTGGTTTGAAACAGAATGTTTTTTGGGAAATAGCAGTCAACTGACTTATATAGCAGTCGACTGGTTTGTCTCGGTTTTCGAAAATCTATGCTTTGGTTGTCTCTAGGCAGTCGGCTGCTACTTAAGGCAGTCGGCTGCTCCTAGCATTTTGGTAACTAGGAGGAAAACTCGAAATTTAACCTTCCTACACTTAAACCAGCTTGTATTTCTCTCCAAAACAATTAAAAACATGCGGACATAGCCACCTTACGTCCGTTACATAAATTCCTTACCTCGATTACACCGAAACACGTAATCGCTTGATTGCACCAAATTCCTTTCCTTCACTTCTTCAAAGCTGCACTAACCATAGAAATCATCAACACTTAATCTTCTTTCATTTTAACACCATAAGCATACTATACCAACATCACATAACTCCAAATCAAGGATGAATTTAAGAGAAACAATTTCTTCTCTTACCTTTGTCCATCACCAAACTTGACAGGAATCAGATCTCTCCAAATACTTGGATTCAGCCTTTCATATTACAGACATAGCTTGAGCTAGTGACAATGATCGATTTTCGTTAAGAAGATTTAACGATTCGATAACAGAATAGGGTTGTTCTACAAGGTGACTATGGAGGAAACAAAGGAAAACTTGAGGGAAAGAGCAATGACTGCTGACTTCATTGATGGAGAAGATGACAAGGCATAAGTTCATTTAATGCTTCTCTATCCCATTTCATCTTATCTTAGCCATTGACCCCCCTTTTGACCATCTTAACTGCTCTCCTTCCATGCATATGCCACATGTACTTTACACATAAGAAAATCTTATATTAATTTCTCATGCTTCAATTATTCTTAAAATCTTAAAATAAATCCCTTGACTATTTGACTATCAATTACTCTTCTTCCATCCATGTCCCATAGATTATTCATACATCAAAATTTCATATTTATTTAGTCATTTCAACTTGCAATACTTTACAAATATGAGAATTTACATGAAATTGGGGAATTTCACACTTACTAACTAGATGCATGAATGCCCTGGCAACTACAAGAGCTAACAATCTCAAAATAGTTCTTGTAACGTTCGAAATTATTGATAGGAAACATTTCAAGAAAGCTTATCTTCGAACAGTCTATAAACCATTTTAATATATATATATATATATATATATAACTTACTCCTTAAAACAAAAAATTAAAGAAATATTCTCAGAGTAAAGATAAACA
The DNA here is from genome assembly GCA_031772115.1 of Heritiera littoralis. NCBI lineage: Eukaryota > Viridiplantae > Streptophyta > Magnoliopsida > Malvales > Malvaceae > Heritiera > Heritiera littoralis. Next base: position 1,666,540 of record JAPDPK010000058.1, read on the forward strand.
TTCAAAATATTTTATTCATACATAAACATATTTCTACTATAGGCATGTGGTTCGAAAACGAGTAAAAACACATAATGTCGATGGCTAACCGAGTTACAAAACCATGTAAACTTTGTAGTCAAATTTCTCATCTAATTGGTTATAAGCTAATTCATCTAATTTAACTAGTCGATATCGTTTACAGTTATTGGTAAGTTGTTTTAGGTTCACTTTTACAAAATTTCGGCAGCATAACGGCTGTAATTATCCAACCCCCTCCATTAAAACACAATGTACATATATTTCAATCCAGCCAAAATTCCCAATGCAAGTATAGTATTCCTACGCTCTTTTACACATGTTCTTTACCCTTTACACTACAACGCAGTGGAGCGGCTTACAACACCACTTATGCCCTTTATATTCTCGAGTTCAGTGCTGCAAAACAATATCAAAATGCAATTAAAATCCAAAACTTCAGTTACAAAGAATACTCTATACCTTACAACCTTTCATTTTATCTAATACAACGGCAATTCCAATCTACTTCCTACAAGATGCTAAAACACTACTATAGTCATAACACGTCTTTTTTCGAATTCGACTTCACCAATGATTTTGCTAACATTTATATATTATTCTTTGACCAGTAAACTATAAAAATCAACATGGTAACCTATACAAATTGTCTTGGCCGAATGCTATCCTTAATACCAAACTCATGATTTTGCAAACTTATCACCATGGTTATGTTTATCTCCTCATTTACTAACATTTTATACCCATCATGCATTGAAAACATCATAACCTCCCTATATTCCTCTCATGGCCGAACCTACATCGAAGCTCTACACCTAATTTTATTTCAATCCAAGGCTATAAACATGTTATCCTAACTTAGAACAATGCCAAACCATAGGTAGAATTGAAAGAAACAACACCTCTCACCTTCCTATAATGGCTGAAAAAGGTGTGTATTTCACCAAGCAAACGGCCAAGTTAACCTTCTAAATTCTGGGTTTAGAGAGATTTGATGGTCGGTAATGATTTTCGTTTAAGGAGCTTGTTGATTTGGTGAAAAGAAAAAGGTGATTTACAAAGGTTTTCTTTCTTTAACTTGGAGAAAAAGAGAGAAAAAGAGAGCTTCAATGATCCCAGCCCCTTTTTGGAGAAGATGAGTTTATAAAATATTTTATTTTAATAATATTTATCATTAAAAATACCAACCATGAGAAATAATCATCTTATCCATTAAAATTTCAATATTTCCATCCATGTCCTAACTAATACTTTAATAGTTTTAATTCAAATTTTTATTTTTATTTTTTTATAAATTTTCATATGTTAAGGTCACACTAAGTCAAACATTGACTATGGATGGAGTTGGACTGTTTATACTATGTGAAATTACCAAATACCTTAACTAATACTTTTATTTTCTTTTGTTTTGTTTCTAGCGTTTTCACGTGATTCAATTCTTGGATTGGGACTACTAGAAACTTCTTTACATGAGGGTCTGACTATTTCAATCTATTGGTTAAAAGTCAAGCTAAGTTGACCATTATTCCCAAAAGTTTTCCCGATTTATGGACAAAATCGTCATTTTTAAATTTATTGCATGCAAACCTGTATACTTAAACGAAGAAATTTCAGAAAGTGGTCTTTTTACTAGCTATATATTTTGAGCCCAAAATGAACATTTTACCACTTCCTACTCATCTAGCTTAAGGATGATCCTATGGGGCCTACTTAATACTTTCTCCACTTCCTATAAAGTAGACACAAGTTAGTTGTTGTAATTTGACTTATCATTCCAACTCAAAATATTCAATAAGTGTGGAAGGAATAGAGGAAATTAGGAATCTCACAAAAATGCCATATTTGCAAAGGCAATGTCACGTAAACAAAAGTAAAAAAGTCAACATTGCATCAGCAAAGTCAACGACACATCAACTGCCACGTCAGCATTGTTAACAAAAAATGTAACCTCCGTTATCGATTGGACTAGAATCTTTAAATCATAATATTACAAGAACTTGATTTTATGAATAATAGTGAAGGGATTAAATTTCAAAATTCATTACAGTACAAGGATTAATGGCATAATTTGACCAAAAATAAAATATATTACTCAAAATTTAGAGCTTAAAAAAAGAAATTTCACTACTAATGGAAACATTCAATAGTGATTATAGTTCTAATGCTAACTGGGCACTCCTTCACACATGCAGAATACTAGTGGCATAGTTTAATCCTTTCGCACATTTACGAATTGAGACAATATTTTACCTGTTCAATCAAATCACTACCATGGACATCTACTTCTGAAAGGCCAAAACATGTGATCAGTAATTAATATTTTGAATGGGAATGTTGAAACTTTATCTATAACTAACATTTAGGTCCCATTTTTGTACATTTTAATGAGCAAATCAATTATCATAATAAAACTACTTGGTGTTCTACATCACTAATTTATTCTCATGAAAGTTCTAGTAGTACAAAAACTATAGATAGATAGCTACCATTTTTCCATAGATGTTGCCAATATGTATCTTGTTAAAGGGTTTGATCCTAGCAATATCTCTACCAATAATTTCTTAAGAATTTAGAACAGAGTTGACCAATTTTAAAAATTATATATGACATTGGCATTTGAGCGTACCAAATGATTCATACAAGCTGCATCATAGAGCTTGTGTGGCTTAGGGATGAATCTTGATGCAGAACAGTGAGAATTCTCATCGTCCCGCAATTTCAAATTTGCCCTCCTTTTTCACTTTTTTTAATTTTATTTTAATATAATATATTTAATTGTCATTTTTTTCACTACATTCATCTTATCGTCACCTATGTCATTGCATACAAACACATCATCAATTCACACCAATCTCATCGCCACTACAGTTTTCAATCTCATCAAAGCCAATCGCACCACCCATCCAAACTAGCCCATAATCACTAATCAAAAAAGAAAACTACATTGATTAGGCCTTTTGCTTTCCTCTGTAATGAATCCTTCTTCACTATAACCTTCCTTTACGTTCCAACATAGTAGACCACCAAGCTTATCACAATCAAATTCAACAACACTAGCCATGGTTTCATACAGAAACTGCTTCATCAAACAAATTGTACCTATTTTGCATTCCAGTTAGAAGATATACCAAATGAACCAAAAATACCTATCTCTTGGGAAGAAAAACCAATAAACTTAGAGATACAAACACTAAACCTCACGTAAGAAGAAAAGAGAGAATTATAAAACCCTGGAAAAGCATTATGTTAGCTTTAAATTGCCATATATATTTTGAAATGACAAAAACTTAAGTAAGCTTTAATGTTTTAATTCATATTGTAAATTTGCCTTATCACACATGATTTTCTCAATCCATTTTCAAGTGAACATATCAAACATTAAGACCATAATTTAATGATACATCCTTATTGGTCTTAATACTTTATAAATGTTTTGAATATTTTAGAAAATCACTTGATGAATTTTTGGACTATGTTTTCATTTGAGAAAGTCAAGAAAAACTCCCACAAAAGAGCCAAAAATGTTTTGGGTTGGATTAGGATCAAATACCACATCATTTCTAACTCAAAAGTGCAAGAAATAGGCTTTCTAGAGGCATGGGATCGATCCCCTAAGGGAAGGGATCGATCCCCTTTTGGCAGTAAGCACCCCAACGCAAGAAAAGGTCCCTCAGCCCAGAATAAAGCATTCTGGAATGAAGGGATCGATCCCCTATGGAAAGGGATCGATCCCTTTGCCCGAAAATAGCCTCTAACAGCTAGTTTTTGTGAGATAACGGTCATATTCAAGTTTTGGCTCCACCCAACGGCTAGAATACATCCAAGGGACTATAAATAGAGGCTTAGAAGCTAAAGAAAGCAAGAGGAACTACTCAGCAACTCCAAAACTCATATTCCTCAAATCCTCAAGCCTCAAACAACAAATCAAGAGCTACAAAGTCTTCATCTTCCATCATTCACATATCTCTTGTATTGCTTAGCACAAAATATTGTATAGGCTTTTCTTTATGCCTAATTTCTGTAATCATTTGCCTACTTAGAGGCCTTCTTTGATTACACCCATTGTAAACCAATTCAATCCTTGTAAAAAGGGGAGGTTTCTCTTTAGCCTAAGAAAAAGAGGGAGGTTACTCTTTAGCCTAAGAAAAGAGGGAGGTTTCTCTTAAGCCTAGAAAAAGAGAGAGGTTTCTCTTTAGCCTAAAAAAAAAGAGGGAGTGTAACAAATTCAAGGATAGTGAATTTGGGAAAATCCTTGGGAGCGTCTCAAGGTAGAGGACGTAGGCAAGGTAGCCGAACCTCTATAAATCGATTGTGTAAATCTCTCTCTCCCTACTCTTTATTTACTTGCGATTATATTGTGTTTATTGCATTGAACTTGGATTGCATGCTTGCCTAGCTTAGAGAACTTAGAAAATATTAAGAACCGATTCACCCCCCTCTCGGTATAGCCTATAGAGCCAACAATTGGTATCAGAGCTTGGGCTCGAGATTGATTTAAACTAACCTCTTTCGAGCAAAACGATCATAAATAGCTCTAGGTGATGATTTTGAGACTAGCTCACAAACTTTAGAAGAATATTCATTTGATGAGCTTCAAGATGCATTTAATGAGCTAAGTGATGAATATAAATCAATGCACGCAAAATATAACAAAAAGTTAAATAAATTTAGAAAAGAGAATGAAATTTTGATGAATACTAATGTTGAGTTGGAGGAGAAAATAAAAGATCTAGGCTCAAAGAATGATAAACTCACCAAGGTGAAATTAAAGCCAGAAAATAAATTAGAAGACATTAAAGATAAATTGGCAAATCCTAGCTCTTTGACTATTGAGGATGAAAAGGAGAAACCTAGCTCTAGTGAATGCAATGACCATTCTTATGATGATTTACAAAATGCTTTTGATGAGCTAGCTAGTGAATTTGAATGCATGAATTCAAAATACAAGAAAATGATTACAAAACTAGAAATGGAAAATGATGAGTTATTGAATGCCAAGCTTGATTTTGAAAAGAAATTAGAAGAAGCAAATCTAGAAATTGATGAAGTAAATAAAAAGAACTTAAATTTGCATAATTCATTTTCTAGGTTCTACATGGGTCAACAAAAGCTAGATCATATGTTAGAGACCCAAAGAGCCTTCTTTGATAAAGATGGGTTAGGTTATAATGCAATACAAAAAGAAACTCATCTAAAGAATTTCCTAGTGAGCAAAAATTATGTGCATGATACATCTCTCAAATGCTCACTATGCAATAGAATAGGATACTCTTCACAAGTATGCATATATAGAAAAACTACATTTAGAGGAAGAGTTGTTAGGAAAATATGGGTGCCAAAGCATGCTATAAATGATGATGAATTATGCTTGAAATGGATCCCAAAAGGATCAAAAATTGTTTGCACTAACTCTCATGGACCCAAGAAAATTTGGGTACCAAAGCATGCTTGAATTTGTTTGTTGTAGAAGTGTTAGAGCATGGGAATACAATGAAACAATGGAGTTTAAATGCTCAACACATCCTCATGGAGTTTGCTTGTGCCAATGAGAAAAAGGAAGAGCTTGAAAATCCATCTTTAGCAAGGTGACAACAATCTCTCAAAGAATGGCTAATGGTGGATCCAACACATCATGGCAAGCACTCTCAAGCAAAGGAGTATTGTGAGCTTAAATTCTCACTCCTTAAAATTTGTGTTACATTTAAATTGTTTATGCCTTGATGATATGGTTTGTTGATGATCTTTGATGCTTTGTGAGTTGAATAATTGAACAAAAGGCATGATAAATGATTTTTGAGTGCTTAATGAATAGTTCTTGATGCATTGAATGAAAAGCATGTTTAATGATTTTGAAATGATTATTGGATTTCTGCATTTTGAGCAAGTTTCCTATGTGTTGATAATGTTTTTACTTGTCTCAAAATACCAAATATGTCATATATGCAAAATGCCATGTCATGAGCAATAATGAAGAACTTGTATGTTGGAAATCATGGCATGTTGTTCACAAGATGTATGATTTGATGATATTTGTGCTTAAAACCTATGTGAACAAGTTTGTTTTGACATATATATGTAATTCAATGCATTGGTTTTGCCAAAACATGCATAACTCTCAAAATGACCTCCTTTGAGGCCAAAAATGCATTTTATTGTGAAAATTCTTCCAAAATTGTAAAATCTTTTGTAAAATGGTTTTTCATTCATGTTTTTCATTCATACAAGTCCAAAATCATGTTTTACAAATGTTTAAACCCTTACTTGGACTTAAAATACTCAAAAACGAAGTTTTGGTACCTCAAAGGTTGGATTTTCTGTCAAAAACTACAGAAACAAGATGAGGGATCGATCCCTCAACAAGCAGGATCGATCCCTCTTGAGCAGAATGCAGAAAATCTGCATTCTAGACTTAAGGGATCGATCCCCCTCCCATAGGGATCGATCCCCCCAGGCCAAAAAGGGCTTTTCTGCACTTTTTCAACCGAATTTGAGAAGGATTTTTCACTTTCTTGATATCTTCTTTCTTCTCAACTTAAAATCCAGTATTTTAACTTCTTTTTGATGATCTTTAAACTATGAAAATTCATTGTTCATTAATATCATGCCTCAACTCCATCAATTTGTATTATTTCCAACAAATGGTATTACTTTCAACGATCAATATCATTTTTATTGAACTCACAAGTGCAAAATCATTCTTCTTGTTGAAAACATTCATGAATTGCATAAATCTTGAAATAATCTTGAAATATATTTTCAATGAATGCTTAAACATAATTTTGAGATTTATTTCAATGATTTGTGTATATATTTGAGAATTTGATGAACTTGTGCATCACAAATATTGATCATTCCTTTTGTTCATCTTAGTCAAGCATGCTTATAGGATTATGTCTCTTAGCTTGACTTATCAATTCCACACTAGGTTTCATGATAATTATACATCTAGTGGATTGATTTCAAATGTAAATTCAACAATTGGTAATGGTCATTGGCCTATAATTTGTGATGGTAAATGGATCCTAAATGTTGAATTGCATGAAAATTTATCATCCATGTACTTAAATTTTTCTTATGGCCAAATTATTAAAGAACTTGGGCTTTAATGAATCTTTCCTTGCTCATAATTGGTTAAGGACTTGAATTGGAAAATGAGCATAGGATTTTTGTACTTGAAACCATGGAAGAAAATGTGTTTGCTTGAATACTTTGATTTTATGAATCTTCCATATGGTATAACTTTGTGAATATGAATATGGATTAATACTTTATGATAGTATGCTTATGTTTAATTAATCCATATGCATATTTGATGATGTGTGATTGTGTTCTTGCATATTTAGAATGATTATTTTCTTGACATGAACACACTACATATTGGATTCATGCAAAATGTCTAAGTCAACTATTAGTAACAATTGGTATTTAGATTGAAATAACAATTAGTATCATTGGCAACCATATTTTCAACAATTGGTAAGCCAAAACTAAATTTCCAATTGGTATGAGCTTTAAATTGACAATTCTTCTCATGCTCCTTAGATTGAAATGACAAATAGAGAAGAATTCATATAAGACACTTTTGCATGAAACACTTTTGTGCTAGAATTTGTGATTAATTGATGTATGATTTAATTCTAGACACAATATTTCTTGAAAATGATTTATGAGCACATGCATATGATATGTTATATAATTTCAGCTCATAATCATGATGTATTGCCATGCACCTTAGTTGGACTTAAGAGAACAATTGATATACTTAAGTGCTTGCTTAATTTCTTACCAATTGGAAACTTCTTGCGAAAATTATTTATAAACAATTGGTATAGGATCATAAGTCATATTCTTTGCATGAATATTTCATACTCTTTGTGGATATTGACTTATTTATTTGTGCTATGAGTCCCATGTACTAACACGTTTCTTGTTGGATGGAGCATATTCTTTTATCTCTTCTCACATAGCCATGATTTTAGGGGGAGCATATCTTTTATTATTTTTCCTTCTTTTTGCTATGACAAAAAGGGGGAGAGATAGATATTAAAAGGGAGAGATATTAATGGGGAGAGATAATTGGGGAGAAATAGTTTGAAAATTCATTTTCAAAACCCATGCTTATATTAAGGGGGAGCTTTGTAAAATCCTACTTTATTTGAGGAGGAGTATTTTATCAAAGAATTTTCAAAGCAAATTTACATTAAGTTTTGTCATATCAAAAAGGGGGAGATTGTTAGCTTTAAATTGCCATATATATTTTGAAATGACAAAAACTTAAGTAAGCTTTAATGTTTTAATTCATATTGTAAATTTGCCTTATCACACATGATTTTCTCAATCCATTTTCAAGTGAACATATCAAACATTAAGACCATAATTTAATGATACATCCTTATTGGTCTTAATACTTTATAAATGTTTTGAATATTTTAGAAAATCACTTGATGAATTTTTGGACTATGTTTTCATTTGAGAAAGTCAAGAAAAACTCCCACAAAAGAGCCAAAAATGTTTTGGGTTGGATTAGGATCAAATACCACATCATTTCTAACTCAAAAGTGCAAGAAATAGGCTTTCTAGAGGCATGGGATCGATCCCCTAAGGGAAGGGATCGATCCCCTTTTGGCAGTAAGCACCCCAACGCAAGAAAAGGTCCCTCAGCCCAGAATAAAGCATTCTGGAATGAAGGGATCAATCCCCTATGGAAAGGGATCGATCCCTTTGCCCGAAAATAGCCTGTAACAGCTAGTTTTTGTGAGATAACGGTCATATTCAAGTTTTGGCTCCACCCAACGGCTAGAATACATCCAAGGGACTATAAATAGAGGCTTAGAAGCTAAAGAAAGCAAGAGGAACTACTCAGCAACTCCAAAACTCATATTCCTCAAATCCTCAAGCCTCAAACAACAAATCAAGAGCTACAAAGTCTTCATCTTCCATCATTCACATATCTCTTGTATTGCTTAGCACAAAATATTGTATAGGCTTTTCTTTGTGCCTAATTTCTGTAATCATTTGCCTACTTAGAGGCCTTCTTTGATTACACCCATTGTAAACCAATTCAATCCTTGTAAAAAGGGGAGGTTTCTCTTTAGCCTAAGAAAAAGAGGGAGGTTACTCTTTAGCCTAAGAAAAAGAGGGAGGTTTCTCTTAAGCCTAGAAAAAGAGAGAGGTTTCTCTTTAGCCTAAAAAAAAAGAGGGAGTGTAACAAATTCAAGGATAGTGAATTTGGGAAAATCCTTGGGAGCGTCTCAAGGTAGAGGACGTAGGCAAGGTAGCCGAACCTCTATAAATCGATTGTGTAAATCTCTCTCTCCCTACTCTTTATTTACTTGCGATTATATTGTGTTTATTACATTGAACTTGGATTGCATGCTTGCCTAGCTTAGAGAACTTAAAAAATATTCAAATAGGCTAGAGAATTTAGAAGAATCGAAAAACGGGCATAAGATTAGCTAAGAACCGATTCACCTCCCCTCTCGGTATAGCTTATAGAGCCAACACATTATCATCATTAGATTAATTGGTCATCCATTTTCTTTTGACAGACTTGTACCAGAACTATAAAAACTCTTAAACTTAACCTCACCTTTATACATCTCAAATTTGGGGGAAAGTTTTTTTTTTGTTCGATTCACTTCGATAGAGGAATATTTTCTTATTTTAGGAAGAGGATCATGGTTCATGTTTAATCATTATCTAATAGTACAGAGGTTGAAACCAGCATCTTTTAGTCAACCAATAGCAAATTTATCACAGCTTAAGGAAGTTGGTTTTCCAAGAATAGATTATCCAACTGACATGGGAATACAATTCTTATTGGATAACCACATTTATACCAATCCATCCACTCCACATGGCAACCCAAATTAACACACAGTTATGACATCCTTTCTACCTCTGATAACGTGTCTACCACCTCAAATCCAAATATGTCAGACAAGCCTATTCAAGTAACTAAACTAGATGACTCACCTTATTCGATCCAAACTCAACGATTAAAGTAATCTACTCATGACATAACTAACGCTTGGGTTTCTTTCCAATCACCATCTCAATTGACCCTTAATATCGACTCAAGCAATAAATCCTCAATCTAAATTATATACCACATAAAGGTAATGACATCAAGCTCAACATAACTAAGACACGCAAGCTTCAACCTTTACACTTAATACACGTAACACACTAACGTGTCCTCTTACTACACCTTCAATGACACTTAACTAAGGAGAAAACACTTTGCATTACTAGCATAATACAATCTATACCAATAATACAATACAAAATATAACTGAAACCATATCGAAACAAGATTACATAAAACCTTTAACAAAATATAGTGCTCATCACAAACTAGATCAACATGCATCCAAAGCACCTAATGAAGCCCACACATGATTCCCTTCAACCTCCCACCCTTGGACCAAACAACACAGAATCCACCAACAACACCTCATCCCCTAATGAATGTGTACCTTCCTCCATTTCCATACTAGCCTAACATGTGGATAGGAGAACCACTACCGTAGGTGAACAACTAAATAAACCACCTAGATTTGAACATAATTCCAAATTCCAATGTTCAAGCACTCTCACACCTCATGTAACGCTAAAATAAAAGCTAGCTTCCAAATAATCTTCAATCTCTTTAAAAGGAAAACAATATCCAAAATCAGCTTCTCACCTTAAGACAAAGAGAGTTCCTATTTCAAACCTGTCACTTTCTGCCACACATTTTCACAATCCCTTCAAATGTAGCCCAAGTTTTTATCACAATTAAAACTTTTAGAGACCTAATGATAAACGGAGAATACATGTACAATCTGAAAATACAAGAGGTAGAAAATGAGAATTTAGCTCCACATCCCTTCCATGCAACTGCAAGAGATATTGTTCTTCACATGTAACACTAGAATCAAGCTTCTCTGACACCAATAGCACATCACAAGCTTCAACCTCACTTTCCACCATTGATGAAAATTTTGGCCTAGAATTGTACAGAGACAAGACGTGATGACTTCCTCCTTGAGCTTATGACCCTACTCCTTTGATACAATCTTCAAATCCTAGTTATCATGGAAACCAAAGTTAATCCCAATTGAGCCAATATGCTATGACCCAAATCCATTATTATGGACATATGATAGTTACTCAATTAGGTCATGCTAGAGGGATATGGCTACTATGGGATCCTAACCAAATCACTATCAATGCACATAGGAACACTCCTCGTAAGATTACTGCAAAAGTGATACCGAGACCACCCCTATATCCTTTTCATCTAATAGCATTATATCAATATCCACAAACCCATCTTCATCACTAGGTATGGTCTAGACTTCAAGATTTATCGGCTACATTTACTAATGCATGGATTGTTGTCGGTGATTTTAACTATATTACTGATATAATTAAATAATTTAGCTATTATACACCAAATTATAGAAGCATGCAACACCTTCGTGATTGTATGAATGCATGCAACATAAGTGGTATACCACACAAGGCCTAAGTTCACATAGGCTAATATACACTTAAGCTTCGGTCATATTAGGAAATGGTTAGATAAAGCTATGGCCAATATTCCATGGTTCTAAGTGTACCCCAATAATAATGTTCATAACCTCGCTTCAATAGGATTTGACCATTCTCCTATACAATTAGATCTAGATCCACAACCTTTTCAAACATACTCAAGATTCAAGTATGAGGCTCATTGGTATAAGTATGAGAACTTCCATAGAATAGTTAATAATATATGGTAACAACCACGTTGTGGTTCATATGCCTATATGATTTTGCAAATAAATCATTATTATTAGCTAATCAATCTAAACATTGCCACAACGCAACAATGTTTTACTGTTTATCACTCTTGATTCGAACAAGATTAGTCTTAGACCGTAAAGTAGATCAATTTACATAACTACAAAAAAAATTATTAATTTAGAAAATCAATTAACATCTTTGCATACTCAACTTTCTTAAATGATTACCATAAATCTTAATAATTTAATAATAAATACTTTCAAAAAAATATGATAACTTTAATAGTATAAATGTTTCTTAAAAATATTATAGCAATAAATAATAATATTGTTATATTAATATGAATAATATTCTAATAGTAGTAATATTTTTAAAATATTTTAAAATATTAATATAAATAATAAATAGTTTCTATTATGTGTTTAATATTAATACATTTAATAGTAAAGATTAATTTAAAATATAACTATTATTCAAATATTAATAAACAAAAAAATTAAAATTTTATTATAACACATAATTTTTAACATTTTAATAGTTAAATTAACATCGTTTAAAATAATAAATTTTCAAAAACTAATCAAATAATAGAAAACAATTTTCATGGATTCATACAAACAGCACAAAATTTGTAATTTTTCAAAAAAAATATTAATATTTTTAGAAAAAACTAAATTTACATATCCGATTCTCCACTTCGACAAGACAAAAAAAAAAGGTCGGGTGTTGCTTAAGTGGGCCAACTAGTATCGGCCCATACAACAATTTTCTTTTTCGGGGTGATTTTCCTTTGTCTTCCCCAAATAATATAAAGCTCATTTTCAGTAATGCTTCAATCCGATAGGCTTATAGTCCGATAGTCCTCCGGAAAGTCTAGGGTTTTCCCGTCTAAAGAGAAAGGAGCAGGATTAATTTTCTTTCAGGTACTCTATTTTTTTCTTCTTTGAATCTGATCTTGAAAGGTGTTTAATTTCACATGGCAGAGTTAACTTTTGATTTTTCTTAATATATCTGACGGTTAAATCTGTTGAATTCTTTTCGTGGGGAAACATTTCCCTGTTTTGGGTTTCTTTTGGGCAATTAGTTTTGGGTTGATTGGAGTAAATCTCAAGTTATTGTTGCTCGACAACGTACTAATTTAGAAGAAATGAAGCATTTTTGTGCATAGTAATTTTACTTAACTCTCTTGACCTTGTTTGATTAGGTATGGTAGAGTTGGTTCAGATTATAAATTTTTGAGTAGCTGAAGCTACCTAAGCTACGTCCTAGCTGAAGATTCATAAAATTCATCATCCTCTCTTGATGGAATGTCAAATGAGTTTCTACCGGGTTTAGTAATTCCCCAGTGTTTTAGTTCAATCTGTTTTCGCTTTTCTTATGCCAAAGATTACTGATATGCTGATATTACCTGAGGTATTCAAGGTTTTTTAAAATTTGTGTAAGTTATAATGCGTGGAATAGAAACCTTACTCTGTGGGCCTTCTCCAGAAGCAATTTTTTTTTCTTGGCTATAGTGGCGAATTTTATTTCATTGCTGAAAATCTTCTGTACTCTCTGCATGTTTCAGATGTTGTGTCAAGATCAGCTGCCCATGTTTTAATGTAGCTTTTACAGAAAAGGGGGGGACTGCCATTAACTCTTGAATCTTGTTGGTGCTAGTGCAACTGATGTCTGCTTGTTAGTATAAATCACTGATTGTCTGCTTTGAAGATTTGTTATTCTGAAGGTTTTAAGGTAAATATTTATTTATTTTTAGTTCCAGTCCTTAAGTTCTTATTTTTGTGCAAATTTCCTGTTTCATATGTTGTTCGCTGTTTTTGTTTTCCCATTTAACTTTTTTTTTTCTTATTATCTTGTTGAAACAGGATTATCGTATGCTACTTTCTTTAAAATTTTGTTTAGGGTATATTAGATTATAAAGTTGTTAAAGATTTGGTAATTGATTTTCAATTTTTTTTTTGTGAAGAATGATGAAGTTCTGTTTAAAATTGTTTGATTGTTGATTTGTTTAGATACCAATTTGAAATGTTTAAGTACCACTTTTTGTAAACTCAAAGGAAAAGAAAATCCTCATCAGAATGAAAAGAATATGGCAGAAGTCATCTTCTATAATTTTCATATGATCCAATCTTTCTCTGGTATCAGCTAGGAGTAAGAAAAAAAAGAGATTGGCAGGTGAAGATGGGTGCTAGTAGTGATCCCAATCCAGAGGGTTCAGATGAGCAGCAGAAACGATCCGAGATATACACATATGAAGCCCCTTGGCACATCTATGCCATGAATTGGAGTGTCCGCCGTGATAAGAAATACCGCCTTGCTATTGCCAGCCTGCTGGAACAGTACCACAACCGCCTCGAGATTGTCCAGCTCGACGATTCCAATGGTGAAATCTTGTCCGATCCTAATCTCTCCTTTGACCACCCCTATCCCCCCACCAAGACCATCTTCATTCCTGATAAAGACTGTCAGAAGCCTGACCTTCTTGCCACCTCCTCCGACTTCCTCCGCATTTGGCGCATCTCCGATGATCACTCCCGCGTCGAGATCAAATCTTTCCTTAATGGCAACAAGAACAGTGAGTTCTGTGGCCCTCTTACTTCCTTCGACTGGAATGAGGCAGAGCCCAAGCGCATCGGCACATCCTCCATTGACACAACTTGCACTATATGGGACATCGAGCGGGAGACTGTGGACACCCAGCTTATTGCGCACGATAAAGAGGTTTATGATATTGCCTGGGGCGGCGTTGGTGTTTTTGCTTCTGTCTCTGCTGATGGTTCTGTTAGGGTTTTCGACTTGCGTGACAAGGAGCACTCCACCATTATTTATGAGAGTTCAGAACCTGACACCCCACTTGTCCGGTTGGGGTGGAACAAGCAAGACCCAAGATACATGGCCACCATTATTATGGACAGTGCCAAGGTGGTTGTTCTGGATATCCGCTTCCCAACACTGCCAGTAGTTGAGCTGCAGAGGCACCAGGCAAGCGTCAATGCCATTGCCTGGGCTCCCCACAGCTCCTGCCACATTTGCACTGCCGGGGATGATTCCCAGGCCTTGATTTGGGACTTGTCCTCCATGGGTCAGCCTGTGGAGGGCGGGCTTGACCCCATCCTTGCCTACACTGCTGGGGCTGAAATTGAGCAGTTGCAATGGTCCTCATCCCAGCCTGATTGGGTTGCCATCGCTTTCTCTACCAAGCTTCAGATTCTCAGGGTGTAAGTTAATGAGATGGGTGTATTGGATTGTATTCATCCTGAATTGCTAATTCATAGTGTAGCAATTGTAACTCAATCAATCAGAACGGCAAGATTGTTGCTGTCGTTGTGTCTGTCTGAGCCGACCAAATGTCCAACACCGTGTCGGTTTTCCTTGTCATTTTCTCCTGTTGTTTTGTTTGTGTTCAACGTGCTTGATAGTGATCAATCCCATCTTCCTTCATATCCAGATCATACCCTATTTTGTAGCTGTGAGAGCAAAGGAACTAGACTCATTTGTTTAGAACGCTTGGGAAGTAGTGATTTGTAGACCCTGAATTGAATACAAAATCAAGAAGACTACTCTTTGCTGTTTGGTTTATGTAACACAATGGTTAGCATTCTGTTAAACAAGACAGCATGTGTTTTCAGCCATACCTTATTCTATTGAAATGGATGACAAAAAGCATGTTTAATCTATTATTAAAAAAGGAGCATGTTTTGTCTCATATATTGAAGACAGAACAGTCATATAGACATATCGGAATCATTGGTTTTAGGTAAATTATTAATTTTTAACGAGTTAATAACTATGAGTCAACAATTTATAGTTTTTTGATGGAATGTTTTGACTTTCAGGTAACTAATGCGCAAATCTAACAACTTTATACGCACGCACACGTATGATATATGAAATGGGAATTGATTTGAGATTGAATATAATTTTATTTTGGTACAATCTTCAGTTTTGTACATGCATGATGGTAAGAAGTGTAAAAACCTAACTAGAGAAGCAGTGTACTACAGTCTTCACTATAAAAAAACTTCATGCTGTTGAATCTTCAATCGCGCAGTTTCAATGTCAAATGCTC
Source organism: Heritiera littoralis (assembly GCA_031772115.1). Classification (NCBI taxonomy): domain Eukaryota; kingdom Viridiplantae; phylum Streptophyta; class Magnoliopsida; order Malvales; family Malvaceae; genus Heritiera; species Heritiera littoralis. Next base: position 1,682,399 of record JAPDPK010000058.1, read on the forward strand.
CAAATCTTGCACTCAAGTCACTTGATATTATATTAGAGGGGAAAATTGTGATCAAGCTGTCTCATTTTAAACATCTGAGCTTCTTCGCTGCATCTGTGATGCTCTGACTTATCTCGGGATGCTTGGACTTGAGCAATTTCTCAAGTGAGTAGGGACAGGGTTGCTTCAGACACGCAATCCTCCTTGATGTAAGACTCCGAACAAATTAAGACAAAAATTGGTCAAATTGAATGTCATTAGATTAAAGGTCCTTCGGAATTCAGTGTTCATCAACAAAACTCAACAAAAAGCATTCTAGTGGGCAATAACAATTTTTGATCAGGATTATTAAACAGTAACAGATGAAAAGTATAATTTATAAACTATTACTATTTTAAGATGGATATTGAGGTGCTAAAACATTTTCTCGTATTTTCGAACTTAAATTTTGAAAAGCATATCATACTTTATTCTCTTAAGAAATTTTAATTAATTTAATATTATTTTAAAAAAAATTAATTTTATGTGGTCAATTACGTTTTGGGTATTAAGTCAAAAACTAACAATAAAAACTTAGTTGTAATACATAAAATATTAAATATATTTTTTAATCATTTTATTTTTATAAAATTTTGTGTTTGAATTAAAAGTTTATTATTAATTTTATATTAAAATAATCGTAAATATAATAAAAATAAATTAACGAAAAAAATAATTCACCCCAACGTAAGCTGGGTTTAATTCTTGCGAAAGTAATTTTGGGTGAGGAAAATGGTTTTGTTTTAGGTGAAGGTAATTTTGGTTGAAAATATTATTTCACTAATGTAAAGTAACTTTGCATCTAAATTTGGCTGTAATCACTTTGCACTCACTATAATCACTTTGTAGCCAATGGGTAAAAAGTGATTGTAATTGCAATCTCACTTTGTAGTGTTTAAAACCTTATCAAATGTTGCAAAGATTTTGCGTTCAATTAAATTGTAATGTAAAGTAATCAAGTGCAGTATACCAAATGCGACCTAAAAGTAATTTTAAGGATATCATCAGAATATTTAAGAAATATTTTTTTTGGTACATAATATTTAAGAAATATTTTAATTCCATTAAATGTTTCCAGTCTCATATTGCATGTTAACTTTGACTTATCATGGTCAATTCTTAGTCTTTTTTTGCGTACAACCGGAAGTATCTGATTCTAGCCCCCTTCCCCCCCGCGGGTAATAAACCCTCATTGTAAAAGTCCGTCCTAGCGCCTGCCTTAGCTCCCAAACTTTCCTTTCTGAAGCATTTCCAGTCGCAAAACCCGAAACCGAACAAGCTCGGCTCCAATTTCAAGTGCGCCGGCGGTAAAAGAAAACCAATCAAAACCAATGGGAGACCTAAATCAGACGGCTGCTAAGCTGCCAGTCCCAGGGAAACGCAACGTCCTCATCACCAGCGCGTTGCCTTACGTCAACAACGTCCCGCATCTCGGCAATATCATAGGCTGTATATTAACCATCATCTCCTTCTAGATTTCAATTGTTTTTATAGCTTTTCTGATGAGTTTGTTTTTTTTGTTTGTTTATTAAAGGTGTCTTAAGCGCCGACGTTTTTGCCCGCTATTGCCGGTTGAGAGGGTATAATGCCATATACATTTGCGGTACTGATGAGTATGGAACGACGACGGAGACTAAAGCCATGGAAGAGAATTGTACTCCTCAAGAGATTTGTGACAAGTAATTTTTTTTAATTTTTTTGAAAAATTCTGGTGAAAATGTGTTTTTTTATTCGTTGTTTGTTTAAGTTTCTGAATTTATTTGAATTTCTAGGTATCATGTACTTCACAAGGAAGTTTATGATTGGTTCGATATAAGTTTTGATAAATTTGGAAGAACATCGTCTCCGGAGCAAACAGAAGTTTGCCAAGCAATTTTCAAGAAGCTATGGGAGAACAATTGGCTTTCGGAGAAACCAATGCAACAGGTATGTTGGCTATATTTCACGAAAGACTTCATTCAGTTAATTGGTTGTTTTTCCTTACCTGCTTTTTTGATATTCTTCACAAGTTGATGGTATGATCGTATAAAGTAGTAACAAATGCGGAAAGCAAATCTTAATTGATTGAAAATGAGCTGATAGTTAAAATGTAACATTAATTCTAACATAATGCTTCATGTAAAGGTAAACTCATGTATCTTGTTATACAACAAAAGTTTTAATTAATTCTTGAAAACAATTGCTTGTTCACTTTTATTCATTTTTTTCCTTTTAGAAGCAAAAGAAAAACAATTAGAGCCTTAGACTTTGTTTTGTTGCTATTTTTTTTATTTACTAGCCTTATCAAACGTATCTGAAAAGTGAAAACAAATACAACAAAATATAAAATCTTATTTTAGATGTAATGATCAAGTACAAAAAGATAGATCAAAACACGAAAAATGCACATTGAAGTAAAATAATAATTTTGACAATATGTTAAAAGTGAATTTTTATTTTAAAAAATTTCTATATTGTGTTTGTGTAAATTTTATTGTTACTCTTTGTACAGATGGGTGGGGGGAGTAATAAGAAAATTGAAGAAGTTTCTATAATTGGAGCCAAAGTTCGTTGCTGTGCTAAATATTCTTTTTTTAGTTTGTCTTTTTTAACTTGAATTTCTCTTGGCATCCAGCTCTTCTGTGACACTTGCCAACGGTACCTAGCTGATCGGCTTGTGGAGGGCACCTGTCCAAATGAAGGGTGTAACTATGATTCTGCTCGTGGTGATCAATGCGAAAAATGTGGGAAGCTTTTGAATCCTACTGAACTTAAAGATCCTAGGTGCAAGGTACAGTTAGAATAATAACTAAATCGACTTCTTTTATTAATAATTGGGAATCCTTTTTTTTTTTTCGAAGGCATTGTGGTGAGTATTTTTTTTTTCAAATTGTGGGAGAGATTATTTCTGGAGATGTGCATATAAGCTGTGGTTGCTCTTAATTGTTGTTTGATGTGGCTAGTGGAATATCAATTTTTAAGTGCTACTATATTGTATTTTTTTCTTTTTCCTTTTAATGAAGAATTCTGATAAGAAAATTGTGAAGAAATGAAAATTATTGCAACTGATGAGGTTGATATTTGAGCTTTAATTACAGGCCTGCCAAAACACGCCACGTATTCGTGACACAAGGCACTTATTTCTTGAGCTTCCTTTGCTAAAGGATAAATTAGTTGAGTACATCAACAAAATGTCAGTTGCTGGTTCTTGGAGCCAAAATGCTATTAATACAACACAGGCATGGCTCACTGAAGGACTTAAAGCCCGGTGTATTACTAGAGATTTGAAGTGGGGGGTTCCTGTACCTCATGAGAATTTCAAGGACAAGGTAATATAGATGGTGCTTTTAGTTCGACTTGTTATTAAAAATATGTTCGGAACTTATTGATTTTCAGTCTACATTCAAACCCTGTGGTGATAGGTTTTCTATGTCTGGTTTGATGCACCTATTGGATATGTCTCAATTACTTCATGTTACACTTCTGATTGGGAGAAATGGTGGAAAAATCCTGAAAATGTGGAGCTGTATCAGTTCATGGGAAAAGATAATGTACCATTTCATACTGTAAGTATCATGTTCGAAATTTCCTTGACTATTTTGAATGACAAAGAGTGGGGACTATGTCATTAAGAGTTCACATTCTGCATTTCAGCTGTAGTTTTGTGATCCATCCTCTCTGTATCTGATAAATGGATATCTTTTCTCCTTTAATGCTTAGATTTATTCATGCAACATTCATTTAATCTCCATCTTTGTTTTTATACATATTAAATATCTTTTTTGATGTAATTATGCCATTTTCTTTAATTGCATCAAATTTACTCTACATGTTAAAGCTAGCATTATGCATATGAAATATTATCTTGCTGCTTTATTCTTGAAATGCAACAATGCTGCTGAAGGTCTCAAGTTAGTTGAACTGCAATGTTATGGAAGCAGCACATCATGTTGTCTATGGATATGTTTTGTTTCAGTTGTTCTGTGACAATTTATTGAGAGCTGTAGATGAAATATTCATGGAGAAATTACGTCTATGGTATCATGATAGACGTTCTTTTGTCCATTTAACTAATATTTGTGTATCATGTCAATCAATTATAGCTTGCATTATTTTCAATTCGCTACACAGTGGTTCTGTGTGTTGCACACTCCCCATAAATGCATCTTCTTCCCATAGAAAGTAGTAAAAGAAACATAGTTTAAATGTTTTAATTTTTTTGACTTATGAATTTGTTTTATGCATTCATTAAGGTTTAAATCAAATATATTTCTATTTCAGGTGATGTTTCCATCAACTCTTCTTGGGACTGGTGAAAACTGGACTCTGATGAAGAGCATCAGTGTTACAGAGTATTTAAATTATGAAGCTGGTCAGTAACCATTTCATTAATTTGGCCCTTACACGGTGGGCAAATGAATTGATTTTAGTTTAGTGAATGCTAGACATGTGAAATCATGAAGTTTCCATTTTAAAAGCCTGATATACTTAATATTTTATCTGATTGATTTATGTAGGGAAATTCTCCAAGAGCAAAGGCATAGGAGTTTTTGGCAATGATGTAAAGGATACAAAAATACCTGTAGAAGTTTGGAGATATTACTTGTTAACCAATAGACCTGAGGTATCCCTGTTCACTTAACATCATTTATGACTTTTGTTTAGTCTTGGATTATACTTACTGCTTTCTGTGATTTTATTTTTTTGAAAAAACTAGGTTTCTGACACCTTGTTTACATGGGATGACTTGCAAGCAAAACTGAACAATGAGTTGCTTAGTAATTTGGGCAACTTCATCAATCGAGTTTTGAGTTTTATTGCAAAACCTCCAGGTTAGTAAGATGGTTGACTCAAATCATCTTGTTTTTAAGAAGTTGGCTATTGGTCTTGCCTTGAGAGTTCAAAATTTGTTGATATATTCAAGTTGGTGTGAAAAACTCCGCCTGTGTGAGTTAACGCAGCCGGTCCCAAGCCCGGGTAAAGGAGGAGGGTGGCGGTAGGTTTGGACAACTAGCCTTAAAAACTAGTCCAATCTCATGAAATGAACCAATATCAAAACATCGTTGGGGCATCCCCTACACAGCGACGCGCTGCATCGGAGCTCGGGTGTAGTGAAAATGGGCAAGGGTTGCTAGGTCGTCGCCCGGAAGTGACGTGCCACATCGACGCCTGGATGTGGTGTTAAATAGGCAAAGGTTCCCACACCACAATGGACGGGGGTGGGTAAAGAAGTTAGTCCATAACCATAAGCTTAGGTTAGGATCTTGGAATATAGGTACGCTTAGTGGTAAGTTAGGTGAGATTTGTGAGGTTATGAGTAGGAGGAGGGTTAACATCTTGTGTCTCTAAGAGACCAAATGGGTTGGGGAAAAGGCTAGAGAGATAGCACCTTGGCAATATAAGCTTTGGTACACAGGAAAAGATAGAGACTGAAATGGAGTTGGTATCATTATAGATAAAGAGTACCCTAAGGATGTTGTACAGATTAAGAGACAAGGGGATAGGATCATTTTGGTTAAACTAGTTTTAGGAGAAGAGGTGTTGAATGTCATTAGCGTGTATGCACCCCATATAGGACTTGATGAGGTTAGTAAACGACAGTTTTGGGAGGATTTAGACAAAGTAGTACAAGAAGTACCCATAGGAGAAAATCTTTTTATTGGCGGTGATCTTAATGGACATGTAGGTACAAGTAGAGAGGGTTTTGAGAGAGTACATGGGGGTTTTAGTTATGGTGTAAGAAACGAGGGAGGAGATGCTATCTTAAATTTTGCTTTATCTTATGACCTAATCCTAGCAAATACATTGTTTAAGAAGAGAGATTCTCATCTTATAACCTTTAGAAGTGGACCAAGAGCAAGTTAGATAGATTTCTTTTTAACTAGGAGTAGGAATAGACATAGATGTTTGGATTGTAAGGTTATCCCAGGTGAGAGTGTTACCGCGCAACATAGACTCTTAGTTCTAGATATGAAGATAGATAGACGACATCGAAGGAACCAACAAAAAGGAATTGAACGGATTCGATGGTGGAAGCTAAAAGAAGATTGTCATACAACATGTAGAGATAGTTGGATTCAAAAAGAGGCTTGGACAACAGAAGAGAACCCAAATGTAATGTGGAATAAGATGGCAAAATGCATTCGGGAGGTAGGCAAAGAGACATTAGGAGTATCAAACGGAAAAGTGCCGACTGGAAAGGACGCAACATGGTGGACTGCAGTAGTAAAAGATGCTATAAAGACTAAGCGAGAGCGTTACAAGGCTTTAAAGAAGAACAATACAGAAGAGAGTTTTTGGGAATATAAGGTAGCAAGAAAGGAGGCAAAGAAGGCTGTGGCAGAAGCTAAGACGAGGGTTGCGAAAGAGATTTACGACAAGTTGAACACAAAGGAGGGAGAGAAAAGGATATACAGATTGGCGCGAGCAAGAGAAAGGAGGAGTCGCGACCTAGGAGTCGTGAAATGTATTAAGGATGAGCATCAAAGAACTCTTGTGAAAGATAATGACATTAAGGACAGATGACGAGATTATTTTAACAAATTATTTAATGATGGACAAAATAAAGTTTTGGATAATATTTCGGTGCCTCTTAAGGATTTAAATCGGTGCTTTATGCGTAGAATCCAAGAGACAGAAGTAAAAGATGCACTAAAGATGATGAAGAATGGAAAAGCTGTTGGACCTGATGATATCCCAATTGAAGTTTGGAAATGCCTTGGAGATGTAGGAGTTAGGTGGTTGACAAATCTATTTAATAAGATTTGGCACACTAACAAAATGCCAGAGGAATGGAGGAAGAGTGTCTTAGTACCTTTATATAAGAACAAGGGAGATATTCAAAGTTGCGCCAACTACCGAGGCATAAAATTGATGAGTCACACGATGAAACTATGGGAGAGAGTGATAGAACGGAGATTAAGAAAGAATGTAGAGATATCGGAGAATCAGTTTGGTTTTATGTCAGGTCGATCAACTATGGAGGCAATATATTTGCTTAGACAACTTATGGAGCGCTTTCGAGTAATGGGTAAAGATCTGTATATGGTCTTTATAGATTTGGAGAAAGCATATGATAAAGTGCCTAGGGAGGTACTTTGGTGGTCCTTAATGAAGAAAAGAGTTCTTTTGAAATATATTAAACTAATTAAGGACATGTATAGAGACGCAAGGACACATGTGAGGACAGGTGGGGGGCAAACAAGTGAGTTTCCTATCACGGTGGGATTACACCAAGGGTCAGCGTTGAGTCCATTCTTGTTCGCGGTAGTTATGGACGAATTGACAAAATCCATCCAGGATAAGGTGTCCTGGTGTATGATGTTTGCAGATGATATTGTCCTATGTGCGGAAATTAGAGCGGAGATCAATACAAAGTTGGAAGTATGGAGACAAACGTTGGAATCAAAAGGATTTAAACTAAGCAGAGTGAAGACTGAATACATGGAGTGTAAATTCAGTTCTAACCGACTGGAAGAGCATGATGTAGTGAAGTTAGATGGGGTGGCGATACCTAAGCGGGATCATTTTCGATACTTGGGATCAATAATACAGATGGATGGAGAGATTGATGGTGATGTGACTTATAGGATCCAGGCTGGATGGAGTAAGTGGAGAAGTGCTACAGGTGTGTTGTGCAATAAAAGAATTCCTACATGGTTGAAAGGCAAGTTTTATAGGACAGTTGTTAGACCAACATTGTTATATGGTAGTGAATGTTGGGCGACTAAGAGGCTACATACACAAAAGATGAGTGTAACAGAAATGAGAATGTTACGGTAGATATGTGGATATACAAGAAAGGATAGAATGAGAAATGATGATATTCGTAAGATGATTGGAGTGGTACCTATCGAAGACAAAATGTGTGAAAATCGTTTACGTTAGTTTGGACATGTAAGACGTAGACCTGTAGATGCTCCAGTTAGGAGAATAGAGGCTATGGATGTTGAGAGAAGGGTTAAGACTAAAGGAAGACCGAAAAAGACTTGGAAGGAAGTAGTTTGGAAAGACATGGAGGTTTTAGAATTAGATGAGCAAATGGCCTTGAATAGGAATCTATGGAGGCAGAGAATACATATGGACGATCTAACGTGATTTTAGATATTGGTTCATATAGCCTACCTCAATCTATTGGGATAAAGGCTCTGATGATGATGATTCAAGTTGGTGTGAAAAGAATTGTGTAGTCTGTGATGATTGATAAAAGGGCAGGTAAAATATACCACCTAAGTCCTGATATTAAGAAATTACCCATCAAACTTTGTTTTTACGCATCATCCACTGTGAAATAACTAGATGTTGCTTTTGGAATAGTCTGTATGATTGAGAATTGGTCAATAAGCTTGATGCTTCATTGAGTAACAAAAAATTTTTGTTTCCCTTTTCATTCATTTTGGCAAATGGATACGTATTTATCAATTAACAATATGCCTAGTGGATTTAACTAATGCTTGCTGACTACTACAGGTCAAGGATATGGTTCCATTGTTCCTGATGCTCCCACTGCTGAATCACATCCCTTGACGAAGGCTTTGAGTGAGAAAGTTGGTAAACATGTGGAGCAATATATAGAAGCCATGGAAAAGGTGACTGGTGTTAAACTTTGACAGCATTTTCACCTATGACTAGAACCCTATTGCCCTTCGCTTCCTCATTTGCTGTATCTGCTTTTACAAATGTTTGGCTTTGTGCAGGTGAAACTAAAGCAAGGATTAAAAACTGCAATGAGCATCTCAAATGAAGGAAATGCATATCTGCAAGTAAGTTTGAAAAACTTCTAGTTCTAGAACTTAATGTGTTGAGTTACTCTGTTATAGATATGTTTACTTGGTCATTGCACTTTCTCTGATGTGTCTTGTTTGATAATTTCCATTCAGGAAAGTCAATTTTGGAAGCTTTACAAAGAAGATCAACCTTCCTGTGCAGTAGTTATGAAAACTGCAGTTGGTCTAGTGCATATTCTCGCATGTCTGTTGGAACCTTTTATTCCATCATTTTCTGTTGAGGTAATCTAATAGGTGCAGAGATTTCCTACTGGTTTGATCGGAAATAATTTTGCTACATATAGTACAGCTAGATGTCTAACTTGATTTCTCATGCTATAAGTTCTATCTGTGTTTTTGGTGCACTTAAAGGTATTTAAGCAGCTTAATTTGCCTCAAGCACAAATTTCGCTTTGTGATGAGGAAGGAGATGTTGATAGGTGTGGAAGACTCTGGGAGATAATACCTGCTGGGCATAAAATTGGAAATCCAAAACCTTTGTTTGAGGAACTGGTACAATTACCTCTTCTATGCTATATGTCAATATGTCATTTTCTCCTTTATTTATTTATTTTTGTGGCTTGGGCTTGAAGGATCAGCGTGGTACTTTTTCCTCTTTGTCACACTTACACTGTAAAAATTAATTAATAACAGAAAACTGAAAGAGTTGAAGAACTGAGGCAGCAATACGCTGGAAGTCAAGCTGATAGGCGTGCTAGGGCAGAAGCTGATGCTGAGAAGACTGCTGAGCAACTGAAGAAAACAAAAATTTCAGGTTGAATATGTTTCCTTTGTTTAAGCCATGCCTCCAATTCTTCTTTCAATTAATTTTAGTATATTTGAGGATGTCTGCATAGATGAATTGTATGGCTCTTTGGTCATTAATCTGTTTGTGGACTCATTACTCGTATTATAGAGCGTTAGTAGTTTTTTATTTTTTTATTTTTTGACTAATGGAGGGAATGTATGAGAGGGATGTGTTTACTTTGTGCTTAATTTCATAAAATTTTGTTTCTTCACTTCAAATAAAAAATATATATAGACCCAACCGACCCAACACCCCAGTCTTGGACTTTGACAAGTTTTTTGCTTCTTTTCTCTGTTTATGTCTCTTTCTCTTTGGCTACTTTTCCCCTCTTATTTTTCCACCATAATTTCTTCTCTTCTCTTTATTAATCCTTCCTTTCTTTTCAAAATCCTGAACAAGAAATTTTCCCTCTCTCATCCTGATTCAAAAAGTTCAAACTTTGAAATCTTATTTTATAAATCTGTTGGTCAAATTGTGCGATTGGTCACTATTCAAAAATTTGAATTTAGTCCTGTATTATAATTTGAACAAGTTTAATCTGTGCATTTTTCAAGATGTAAAATTTCAGTCCAAAATGTAACAGAGTTACAAAATCACTGTTAAGTTGGACGTGACAATTTTTTTTGGTCATTTGGGCTATTGATGTGTCTTTCTCTAGGTATGTAAATGTCAGATCATGCAACTTTATTTTAAACTAAGCGAATGCTAGATACTTGCCTATATTGAATTTTGTATGCTACCACAACAGCATCAATGAAATCACTGTCAGCACCACTCCAATAATGTTTGAGTATTTTTGGTTTTCTGGTGCCCGCAAATGGCGGTTGCCAGCGACTGACAGCGGTGGCAAGCTTTCACCAGTTTCTGGATGGGAATTGGGGCCGGGGTTGAAGGGAGGGAGAAAGAAAGAAAGAAAGTTGCCGATGTGGTTTTTTACATACCTAGAAAAATCCATATCAGCAGCTCTTATGGTTAAAAAAATTGTGACATTAGTAAATTAATGCTAACTACGTAATTCTGTTGCATTTTGAACTGACATATTACATTTCAAAAAGTATAAGGACTAAATTTGTTAACATTATTTTATAGGGATTAAATTTTTATTTTTTGTATATTGACCAGCCCCATGATCTGACTAAATGTAATCTATAATGTTTTAGCATTAGCAGATCTTGGAGAATACATTATCTCCCCTTTTTCTAATAGGTCCATGCTTGCTCGGGCTCCTAACTACTAAGGTTCAATGAGATCCTTGAGTTTGTTATGTTTGCAAGTTGTGAAGGATCAAGGGTGCTTATGCCTTTTTGTACATACTCCTGTCTGAAATTGACTTTTGACTTGGCATAGAGGCTTAAGAAAAAAGTTCTTTAATGTATTTGATATTATTATTTTAAAATCTTCTTCGTGATAGTGATGTTTGAAAGTTTTTAATGCCAAAAGGTAAAAAAAAAAAGTAAAAATTAGTATAGAATATATAAAAAGAGTCTTTGGTGTTCATAGAAGGAAAGTGAACATAGTTCAGAGAGATTAAAAAGGAAGGTGGTCATTTCTTATAAGTGAATAAATAATTTTAGGTTGAATTACTTGAATAACTAAAGGTGTTTTGTACATTCAATATTTTATTTAAATCTATATGTCAGCTTATTACCACTGCTCTTTTCAGAACTCTGTTTGGAGTTTTAGCTTTTGATCTCTATAAGCTTATTTTGATATTTTATCTATCCTAAAATATGTTCTGTAAAAACTGGCAGAGTTCTTGGTTATCCATCGCTTTTTATTAGATATGTTTATACCAGTCATTTGTAGATTTTAAATATGCGCTTGCTTAGGGGAGTAAGCTGTTATTTTTTATAGATGGCAAGAAACAAAAGACAGCAAAATCTGCAGCTGACCCTAAAGCAAAGCCCACTACTGAACCAGAAATTTCCATTACAAGACTGGATATCCGGGTTGGCAGGATTATAAAGGCTCAGAAGCATCCTGATGCTGATTCGTTGTATGTTGAAGAGATTGATGTGGGTGAACCCAATCCACGAACAGTTGTTAGTGGACTTGTCAAATACATTCCTCTGGAAGAGATGCAGGTATTTGTGTTCTGCCTTGTAAATTATTCAAGATATTAGCATATCTTTTTTGGGGGAGATGGGGTGCTTGTTATATACAACCTTTATATTTCTATATCCAAGGTTTTTCTACCACTAACCTCTTCTCTGGATTTTTATTGGGCAGGATCGGATGGTTTGTGTTCTTTGTAATTTGAAACCAGCATCCATGCGGGGTATAAAATCGCATGCGATGGTTCTTGCTGCTTCGAACAGCGACCACACCAAGGTAAGCAGATATCTTTCAACTCTTGGCATCTTGTTTAAGTTCTGTCTCCTGATAATACCATCAGTAGCTGCTAGATGCATAATTTTGCGGTGTTGGTGTTGAATAAAACGAGCAGGTGATTTTAACAGTTGAATAATAGACCATTATAGGCTTGTACATAGGAACTTTGAACAAAATAACAAAATGTTGACCTAATTTTCACTACTTGAGTTAAACTTGTGACAAGTATAGGATGGTTCTAAAAATACCTTTCTTGTCTGTGCTGTTAAATTTTGTTGGGCTCTCAGGTGGAATTGGTTGAACCACCAAAGTCTGCGAGGGTTGGAGAGAGAGTTACCTTCCCAGGTTTCACAGGCGAGCCCGATGATGTCTTAAACCCGAAGAAGAAGGTTTGGGAAACTCTGCAGGTGGATCTCCACAGTGACGCAAATCTGGTGGCCTGCTACAAAGACATTCCGTTAACCACATCCGCCGGCGTTTGCAAAGTTTCATCCATTAGCAATGGCTCAATTAGATAGATAAATGCATCATTTTTGCTCCTCCACTGGAAAGCATCAGACATTCAAACTTTCCCCCATAAAAATTGTTTTTGATTGTTATAACTATTATTTTCATTTGCGCTTTACTTTCCGCCCTCATTTATTATGGCAGTATACATTTTTCTGTTATGGATGCGTAGAAACTAGAAGATTAACTAGGAAGGATTTTGTTGTCAAGTAATTCATAAATAGAATGTTACAAAATAATCGAAATGTTTGTGAATGATGGGGAAATCAGGGAACCAACCTTTTTTTATTTATATAAAATATAAGTTTTTTTTGAAATAAATATAATTGTTTTTAACATAATAAGAAAGTGGATTTTTTTTCATTAAAAAAATTGAATTTGGACATCCTTAATAAAAATAATAAATGATTAAATATTTAAACTTTCAAATGTTTTTTTAATTATTTGGAATCATAATATTTTTAATGTAAAATAAGAAACTATATAAATATGTTTAATAGTATTTACCTATGATTTTTGTTCATTTTAAATTTATTATTATTATTTGAATTAAGATCAAGAACTCGTATATTTAATATATTTTACAATCTACGTAAAACATTTTTAATTTTTTTTTAGGTAAAAGGTAAAATCCTTCCAACAATTTTAATTAAAATTAAATTTAATTTCTACACTTTAGCTTTTTAAAGTTGCCTTCAATACAAATTAAAAGATTTTATATCTAATTCAAACACACAAAAAAAAAAGAAATAAAAAAATAAACAAAAAAAAATAAAGAAAAAACCAGCTGAATATCAAACAGCGCGTGGAGAATCATCATTAAACAAAACAGAACAAGCTCGTATGAGGAAATTTACGAAAAGGAAAATACAAAAAAGAGCTGTGTTTCTTCTATCCATTAACAACTTTGGCAAACTTGGTGAGTTCATGGGCTACAGCATTCCCTTCTCTTTTAACATGTTGCATCATGAAACCTCTAAACCCTTTGCTAACATTTTGATGGATTCCACAATTAAGCCTGCTGGTGAATGGTCTAAATGATCATTTCTAACAACTCTAATAGCTAATAATGAATCACCTTCCACTTCAATTATTTTCATTCCAACATTATGAGCAAAAACCAAAGCAGTGTCATGCACTCTGATATAGACAGGATCTACGATCTTATCTTTTTCTGAAGCAAGAAATTCCATGACTGTTTCGAATTGCTATCTCCACCCATGTACCCCTTTCTTGTTTAAAAACTGCCACATCATAGTTCACTTTTGCCACTCCATCTGGTGGTGGAACCCAGATTTGATGATGAATTTTATCCTGCCTATTATATGTTCGCTTGGAAGCTAAAGAAAGAAATTCTTCACATCTTAAACATTGTCCTGTAAAAAACATTCCCAGAAGTTGTCCTTCAAGATCCATACAGAGCATTCCAAATACTCCAAACTAACATGAGAAACTTTGACTTGGTTGATTCATCCACTTCTTCCGTTATATACCGAGTCCATTCACTTGGCAGCATACTTGTCCATCTCTATCTGCTTTTATACCTCCTTTGCAATGTCACAGTCTCTTATTTTATGAAGTGAAGTTTCAGCCTCCCTACCACAGCTCGAACACCAGGCATCTAATATTATCTTTTTTCTGCACAAATTGTCCATAGTTGGAATGATATCTTGGCAGACTCTTCAGACATACATTTTAACTTTGTTTGGCACATTAACTTTCATAAACCTTTTCAAAAACCATCCTTTTGCTGTGTACTTGATGACGCACCATGATATCAGTTAGGGGTGTTTAAAATTTGAAAAAATTTAGTTAATCAGTTGGTCATCAAATTTAATTCAATCAGTTATTGGTGTAAGATTTTGGTAAATTTCGATTATCGGTTAATGCAGTTCGAAAACCGAATTTTTTTCAGTTAATCGAATTAACTGAAATTAAGAGTAAATAAGTTAAAATTCTAAATATTGGTGAAGTAATGTTTTTATTGAAATATTTATCAAAGTTATAAGATTAATTGCTAAATGTATAGGTGATTATTTTTTTTACTGTTATATGAGAAATAATATCTATATTGCTGAGGAGTGTTGTTGATGATGTATGTACATGAATAAAGGTAACCTAGCAAAAAATTTGTACAAAGTTTGGCTAATTAGTTAATTAACTAAATTAAACAAATTTTATTTCGGTTCAGTTAATTTGAAAATGTAAATTTCAATTCAGTTAACGAAAGTGAAAATATATATTTTAGTTAATTCAATTTTGACTAATTCAGTTCGAAATTAACCGAATTAACTAAATGAATGCCTCTAATATATGTTTCTCACTCTTTGATGAATACCTACTCAAACTCAATATTCTTGAAAAATTTTGTAGCCACATTTCACCAAATATAGTCTGGAATAGTTTGGAAACCATATTAGCAAATCTTCTTCCTATATGTTCTGTAAAGCAATTTTCACAATTTCATCTAAATCCTCTGCCATGAAAAGGTCATGTAAAAAAGTTGTCTTCCATCCGCCTTCTTCCCATACAATAAGTGACTCAACTGTTGCATTCATATGAATGGGCATTGAAGATAAAATTGGCTAAAAGACCATTGTCTTTGAAGCCATAGGTTTTTCCATTTACGTACTGATGCTCTGTTGCTTGCTCTCCTTCTTAATCTATGCTTCAAAACTTGCTTTCCTTCACATATGCTTCTCTATGTGAAACTTGAATTATTTTAAAAAGAATATTATAAGAGAAAGCTGAAAAGTTTGGACGGAGAGGAAAAGTAGACAAAACAACTCACATTTTAAAAAGAAAAAAAACGATATTAAAAGAAATTTAAATGCATGAATTAATATGCATGAAGTTTAATTAAAAAAACTTTACTTTTTCAAACCCTATAATCTTATTTTTACACAAAATGTTTTCACTTTTTTTTTACGTGACTCACATCGCATTCATGGTTATATCACTTTTTTTTATAATTATCTCACATTTGTTAATAATTAGAAATTAAAATTTAGATTAATTGGACTTGAATCTAAATTTCATGACAACTCTTCTTTCTTTTTCCTTTTTTTTTTTGGTGGAAACAACTTTTCTTTCTTCATTCCATAAAAATAACTTTTTTTTTTCATTCCATAAAATATTGTTGAATATATTGTATATCCCAAAATCTTGATATTTATATCAAGGAGAATTTTAGTCCACTCCTCTCCTTTCCTTTAATAATTTAGCAACTATTAAAGAAAAGGTAGGAGATTACAAATCAAACAAAAAGTTATGGATCTCAACGGGATGAGTGCTTTTTAAAGTATTTAAATTTGAATTTGATTATGTTTTATAATATTCAAGTTTGATTAATTATTTGACAATTTTGATTTTTATTACTCGATTCTTATTTTTATGATATAAGAAATATTCGTTTATTATTCGAATGTGATTAAATATCAGTTTATTAAATCAAAATTTAATTTTTAAATTTAAATTTAAAATCAATTTTAATAATATTACTAAAAGAATTAAATTAATAAATTTAAATTAATTCTTAAAATAAATTAATATTAAAAATCATAATTAAAAAATTTAATGAATTAATTTAATTAAAGATTATATTAATAATAAATAATTTATAAATAAAAATATAATAACATTTAATTGAATTTGAGTGATAGTACTATCCGAACGCTATTATTTATCTCATGACAAGTCAATCAATCAAATTAGTGCCGTACAATTTCACTTCCAAACTAAAATCTCAACCGCCAAACATCCTAATCCAACGTCCACAAAATGCCTTCCCCCATCTATATTCTTCCCCACGCGCCCTCTTGCGTCCCTCCACGCCCAGCACGCCACCCTGCCCTTGTTTCCTTTCACGAATTTTTCTTTCTATTCTTTCGTGTTTAAAAGATAAAAATAAAAGCCCAAGAAAACCAACTGTGAAAGAAAGAAGTTTAGATCGGTTTTTTCTGCAACACCAGATTGATTTGTTAAAGGTTCGGTTTCCATTTCACTTTCCTTTCATTTTCTCTCTTATTTTATGTTTTCCTTTTTTTTCTTCATTTGGTAAAATATGTGGGCAATCTAGATATTAAAAGGCCTTATTTTTGCTTTTTGAGGAATGGATTCTTATTGGCTAAGGTAAAATTTCGAAGGAATTTTTCTTTGGGTTGAGGGTTTTGGAGTGTAGGGTAGTACATTTTGATTTATCCCATTTCCAAATTTTGGTATTAATTTGCTGCCCAAGTTTTGATTTTTCTAAAGATAGAAGAATAAAATAGAAAGAAATCTGATTGATTGGCAATGCTGTGGTGTTTATAGAGGGAACTTAAGTGCTAGAACTGTAGGGTATCTTTTCTGGGATCAGTTTGGATTTGGGACCTTCTCATGAAATAATTTAGTGTGCTGAGGCTGTTTTTAAGGCAGGAACGTAGATTCAGGGCTTTGGTTAAAGATTGGATGGAATTTTAAAATGATGGATGTTAAGAAGATAGTTTCAGTCTGATTCTGTTCGTGAATGGGTTTAGGGGAGGTTTTAAGGTTATGAGGATGGGATTTTGGTGGTTATTTAAATGAACTAGTTAATCTAAGCACATTGAAGTGTTTTGGTTATTTAGTACAGGTTTAATGCCTTTGAGATAAATTTTTTTTGAATAGACAGATCTATTGTAATTTGTTAAGATTGGTTGGGTAGACTGTTTAGGATGTGCCATGTAGCTTATTGCTGCATGACATCACTGTTTCTGTATTGGATGACAATGGAGGACAGTACCTTAAGTAGAATGATTTTGTAGTTCATTCCATCTTAAGAAAAAAAATTCAGAATAAGCAATTTTACTTTTAGTTCGTTTTAATACTGAACTGTCCTGGAGTAGGAAGTTGTCTTTTTCTGCACAGTGATGAGTGGAACTGAATATAGATGGAACATGTAGAAACTAAGCTAAAAAATTTGTTTATTGAAACTCGCTATGTGGCAAGCACATGTTACATGCAGTCTAGGTAGTAATTCCGTGGTTGCCATCTTTGACTTATTCTATAGATCTAAGCCTTTCATGGTTGCCCAGTCTGTGTTTTTATGATATCTTTAAAACCAAAAGAGATTGCCCCCAAATAAGTGGTTGTGAGGCAAAAATAACTTAAAATTTGCATCAAATAGGTGCTGTGAATATTGAATACAGCTGGCATAAAAGATTTTTGGATTTCCTGATAAAAGAATAATCAGTCAGCTAAACGTGTGTCTTTTGTTTAATTGGTTGTCATATTTATGTGATCTTATAATCTCAACTTTATCAGCACTACTTATAGGTTTTATGACATTTACAACATTATAGCAAAAGGTGCCTCAGTTTAGCAATAATACATTTTTGGTATATTCAGGTTAGAATGGAAAATGGATTGTCAAGCTTCTGGGGTCCTGTCACATCCCCTGACTGGTGTGAGAAAAACTATGTTCACTCATCTTACATTGCAGAGCTTTTCAACACGATATCCAATGTCCCAGGCATTCTTTTGGCACTCATTGGCTTTATAAATGCCTTCAGACAACGATTTGAGAAGAGGTTTAGTGTCCTCCACATATCTAACATCATACTTGCCATTGGGAGCATGCTATACCATGCCACACTGCAGCGCTTGTAAGTATTCTTTTCACTTCTTACACTTGCTTTACCATTCTCCCAAATGCTTCAAATATTAGATGAATGTCTCACCATCAGGATCTAATGTTAGAAAATATTGTCTTTCTATGTCTGATTTGAAGACTTTTTCCCTTGTTTGATCGGTTTAAGAGTTTGTTATTGTACTTGAACAGAAGAGTGACACCAGAACTCACAAATACTACAGATAGCTGAAGGTTTTTATTTTTATTGTTACTTTCTAAAATGGATATTCCTTCTGTTCACACTAAAATAAATACTTCTGGACATAGGCAGAAGAAATTTTTCATACCTGTCTTAGGTTGAAGAGCTTTTTCAGAGGAATAAGTAAGAGAAGTGATGCCTGAAGCTCGTTTTTGATCTGCTTGCTCCTCAGTCTACGGCTCGCTTTGTCACATGGTTCCTTTAGCACCTGTTTTCAAAGATATGTATTGAACTAATGCCTAATATTGACCTTTTCCTCATTTTCTTTCCTGCTTAAGGTGACATGAAACTTTGAAAGGTTCATAGGCTATATTTTCAATATCTTATGGAGCGTTTCTCTTTCTCTTCCTCTATATTTGTTCTGCCTTTTATGTCATTTTTTATGCTTCACTAGTCTAACATTTGGGCTTTAATTCCTTTAAATTTTATCAGGCCTCTTTTGAATACTTGCTATGTACTTGTACCCTTCTTTGTGACGATTTAAACACAATCATTAATTGAAAAAGAGGTTTTATGTATTTTATTTTGGTCTTGTTCCCTTAAGACTTACGACCGGCTTTAATGTGATCCCGCTTTGCCCGTGCTTTGGTGTATGATGCTGATTTCTGGTCTTAGGAACTTAGACTGTTTGTTCTCTTTAAGACTTTCCCAAGCATTTGGTTCAACAGTTGGTGCATGCTTCCCTTGCCCAAAGAGCTGGGTTTGAATCCCCTTTCCCCCAATATATGTATGTATGTGTGTGTGTTTAAAGACTTTCTGGTCTTGGGACTATTTTATATTTACTGGATCGTAGTTTCTATTTTGCTTGGACGTCTTTTCGTGCATTGGTTCCATTCTGCCTTTGCAGTTCAGTAGTTCACTTATTTCTTTGTGAATGTCAACGTGTGTGTCTGTTTTCCCTCTAGAATAAGAACAATGAAACAATAAAACAGAAAGAGAAAGAGAAGATGCTGCAGTACTTATATTAGTTTGATATGTAGATAAAAGGCATTTGGAGGTGTCGATAACTTGAATGGGTTTGTAAAATGCATATATAATCAAATGGAAGGTGTTCATTAGTGATGTTAAGATTTTTCCTTTGCTAGACACATAAGTTGTTGTCTGTTAAAGTTTGTTGTGCTTGTTGATGAATGTTGCTTGTCAGCTAGGCCTGTAATCATGAAATTATGTCAACAATTGTATACTTTCTGTTCTTTTCCTCATTGTTTCTTTTTTATTTTTCCTTTGGCTTAGCAGAAACAATGACTAAATTGAGGGTTTATTTGATAATGCTTCACTGCTTCTGGTATCTTCTCTTTTTGCTTAAAAATCTTTTACCATGGAGGGAAATGGGCATCTATGGAAAAAATGAACTCGAGAAAACATCACTCACGAAATGTAGCTTAAAAGGAAATTAAAACTTAAAAAATTTTAATCAGTTATTATTGCCCAGTTGATTGGAAATGTGAAATTTTTCGTTTTATTTTCAGGCAGCAGCAAGGTGATGAAACACCAATGGTGTGGGAAATGCTTCTATATTTCTACATCCTCTACTCACCAGACTGGCAGTATCGGAGTACAATGCCTACTTTCCTTTTCTTTTATGGAGCTGGATTTGCAGTAGCCCATGCTTTCTTCCGCTTTGGAATCATCTTCAAGGTGCATTATGTCATTCTATGCCTTCTCTGCATCCCTCGCGCGTACAAATATTACATCCACACTAAAGATGTCTCTGCGAAGCGACTTGCAAAGTTATATATAGCAACTTTGTTCCTGGGGAGTATTTGTTGGCTTTCTGACAGGGTGTTGTGCGAGGAGATTTCCGGTTGGCGCTTTAATCCACAGGGTCATGCTCTATGGCATGTCTTCATGGGCTTCAATTCATATTTTGCCAATACATTCCTGATGTTTTGTCGTGCCGAGCAGCGAGGATGGGATCCAAAAGTTGTCCACTTCTTGGGCATTTTCCCTTATGTCAAGATTCAAAAACCAAAGAGCCAGTGAGAAAGCTTGCTGTACGAGTTGTTGTCTCTGGTTTAGGCACTAGGTGTTTGTTTTTGGCAGGTCACAGGCATAGGAATCACAATTCTTTTTTACCTTGTGTTTTAAAAGAAAAAAAAAAAGGATGTACATGATAATTTAATGTTGATATTGGTGGGACGTTTGCTTAATTTTGACTGTAAACACTAGTGTTTTTGCCCAGCAAAGGAGAATGGAAAGTTTGTCCCATATTTGAGCATCTTATTAAACTCGGTAAGTTTGTATATATTTTATATTCGTTTCATGTCAAATTGTGTAAAATATAAAAATTATTGTGTTAATTTGTACCGGTATGTTAAATATCAAATTTTTTTTTTGTTAAATTCATGTGTAATTTAATCTAAACTTCAATTTTTTTGTTATTTCCGTGTTATGTTAACATCATTGGAATTGTGTAATATATCCACTTATTAGCAACGAACAAAACCAAAAGAACTTACTAAGAAAACCTGGAAAGGGTCGGTAAGCTTATAACTAGCAGGACAAAAAGAATAGGCTCCAGGGAATTGCAGATGCTAAAAGTGGTTAAAAAATGAGAAGCATAGAAGCTCAGAAAACCAACATCCAATTATCAGTTTTATCATATATTACATTTGAATAGTAAATTTTATGTTGCACTTCCTTGAAACAGGCCATGCTTTCCCACTCAACAGTTAAAGGTTTAGAGCTTCTTAGTTGTCAACGTGGGCATGATGGCATGATGATGAACTGGTCCTCAATAGAAGACAGTTGGCTAAACTCCAATTCTTCACCGTTGTGGTCGAAACAAAATGCTGGGAGCCAAAATTTGAGGTTATGGCAAGGAAAAACAGCTCAAGGTTACTTCTGCTCTGTATCATAAGTGATAATTGCATTCTTCTTATTATTATTTTCAGCAAGCATAGCTTGTACAGGTACATATATCAGGCGTATGAAATCCTAACCTATTATCAAAGGAGTCATAACTCCACTCAAAACACTCACAACTCTAAAACAACGATACACACCAGATACAAGGAAAACAGTTGACCAAACCCAAGAAAGAATGAAATCAATCAAAGTGAAGAACACACCATCCACACAACAAATACACACCAATCTACACAAATTCTACAATGAGAAATAACAGTTTTTGTCACTTGCATCGGGAGATATGCACTGATTCAGATGTAATACTATAGTCGTTGATTAAAATAAACCGAGAAAGGCCTCTGAAATTAGCTCTTTCTTGTAAATTCTCATGAGAATCGAGCAGTTGCAAAGGATTGCAGCACATGAAATAGGTATCACTTCGGTGGCTGCTTGCTGGGTCACCTAGTCAATGGTTAATTGCTGTGGAAAGATTTCTCTGTATCTACATTATTTCAATGGCAAGGTTAGAAAAAAACCATCTCATCATGCACAGGTCACTTATAAGGACAGTTAAATGAAGTTCTTTTTGCTTGGTGGGGTATAACTGCCTATCCTTCCGATGCCGAAGACTAGATTAGCTGGCTTTTCTCCCATTTTGACCAAACATGAGGTGCATTATTGGTATGAAGTAGAAACAGTGTCAGTCGCCTTTTACAAGTTAGTGTCGATCTCGTAGTCCTTCAGCTAAGATGGAAGCACATGATATTCACATTCCAGACCTTCATTAATGTAGCTGTTTATGGTGTCTTCCACTAAATCTTCAAGGATGGCTTCAGCCATCTCACCACCAATGCAATCAGTGTCAAGCCGAAGGTCCATCCATGTTCCTGTCTTAGACATGTCTTTTCTAACTATCTGGTCCAAAGTATGAGGCAGCGGCATCGGGAGCAAATGCCAATAAACTCCTTGCCAGATCTCTTGAATGGTGTTTTTCATGTTTGGAATGGGACGGATATAAGGTTTAACAAATGACACTCCAGGGGAACCAAAATAGTACCCAGAAACCTCCATGAGAACTTCATTGATGCAATCAAAGAGGAGCTTTTGGTCATGACAAAGCTGGTTGGGTGAATATTGTACCTCATCAAGCAATGATGGGTCGAGAAGCATGTCTGAGGAAAGTGACCTGATGTAGAGTTCATCCCAGCTGAAACTAGAGGCTTGCAGCACTGCCTTAATGTGCTGAAATGTTGATTCCTTATCATCCATACAAGTTTTAATATGATTACTGTGATTTGTGGCTAAACAGTCATGGTCTTCGAATTGAATTCTTAGTGGTTGTATAGATGTTTCACCTAAAGATCAGTGAGCAAATTGACATTAGACAAAATGTGGCACAATGAAGTTAAAAACAAAGGTAGAAAGTGAAGAAAAGACTTCTCTCAGTACCAGAATGAGATCTGATGCTTGCGGGGCTGAGAATATCCTCTGCAAATATCGGCTCAAGAACAGATACGGGACTTGGCCGCTCCTGTATATCATTAACACTCTCTAGACCTCCAACCTTTTTGGTGACTGATGAGTTTGATGGAGATACTAATGGAGAAAATGGCTGTTGGTCCTCTTCAGATGAATCCTGGAAATAGGGAAAAAAAAAACATTGGTTGGATGAGAGAAAACATATACAGTGCAGACAACAAAATGGAATAATGTCATGATATGCAGAGGGCCCCTTTTTTTTCTTAGGGGGTTTTAGCTCTGCCTTCAACACAATAATAGAAGATCTAGAAAATATCAAATATGCCATATCTTTTTCCATCTTGCTGCAAGATTGGAGATTAATTGAAGGGCATAAGCAGCCTGTATTCATCGTTCTGAGCTTCTTCATAATCACATCGCAAAATATACAAGCAAGTGGCATCACTTTACCTCTTTCAAGCATTGAGGAGATTGCTTTTCATCGCAGACTTCAGATATATCAACATTTTTGTCGTCTCCAGTAATTGGAGAATCACTTGTCTGAGAAGAAGCATCCAAGAGCCCGCCTTCTTCCTCGACCATAATTTCAGTTGCTTTAGCAATACTTGCAGCATCTGTATAAATTTTTGTAAAGGTTAAATAGTAATAAACCTGGCTATTCATGATTGTCATCATAAATTAAACAAACGCAAAGAATACCTTCCAAACTCATTTCATATTTAGGAGAAAAATTTTGATCCTCTTTGTCGTCATTCATGTGAGGGTCTAAGTTGTTTGAAACTGCATAATCACCTTGGATTTCATCACTGGTTTTGTTATCAGAAATGCAAATCTGGCTCTCTGTATTCTCTGCTGCTTGACTTACATGGCTGACATTGTTGTGTTGATTGTTTTCATTCACCTCCTGAAATTTCCCAGAGCTAGAAAATCTCAACTGTGCAGTTATAAAAGTAGAATCCGAATTCCTGCCAGGGCTGCCAACAGGGGATGAGTTATACTCGGGAAGAGAAAGAATCCTCCCTAAGGTTTTCGGAACCTTTCTACTTGAAAGATCCACATTTTCATCCCCATTTGTTAGCATCTCAGAGAGATGTTTCTTTGCCTCGATATAGATGTTCGAAACCCTTTGCCTGGAAAAACCAGTAGTCTCACATTCTGTACCTGGTTCAGAACCTTTTAGCTTGCTTGTCTTTTCTCCTTTTTTGTCACCGATGGAAGGTCTGGCAATTCTTTCAATAAAGAAATGGTCTTTAGTTGGAGAATTCATCCCTATATATTCCTTAACTCCACCACTGTCCCCTGAAGTTTGTTTCGGACAGGGAAATTTTTTGGATGTAACATCAGTGGGGATTCTATGTTGCTCCCTTCCCATAGCATGTTTCAACTTTCTTTTTATTTCAGCAAGAAAAAAGTGGGAACCAACTTTCTCATTGGGCTCCCTATGTCTGATGATGTGCTGAGACACTGGTGATGAGCCAAGGTTGCTTCCAGTTTCGGGAGTTTGCGAGCATGTCAGTCCAGGCTTCAATATTACAATTTTATTTGAAGCCTGAGAAGCCTTATTTCCATCTGATAGGTCTCTTTCCTGAGACTTGAGCTTCCTTCTAAAGAAATTACGCTGTTTTCTGTTAACAGGCTCATTGGATTGTCTTGAATCAACAAGCTCTTGGTCTGAAAAGTTGGATCCAGCAAGACACTTACACTCTTCATCCTCTGATTGAGCATCTGTCAAGTTTTGAACATATTTCACCAACAATGAGTTTTGATCTCGTAGAAGTTTCAAAAACAATTCCTCATCGAACTCAAAATTTGAAGTGCGTCCATGACTTCTTTTGAGGCTTGTAGTTTCCCATCTTCTGTAACTTGATTCCTGTTAATAAGCTTCTGACTCACTAAGAACTTTATTGCCTCACTTAATCTTTCTTCAAAACCAAAACTCTTCTGGTTTGGCTGCATATGACCTTCAGCAGGCTGGTCATGACTCCCACGATCAATTCTTTTCAGATGGATTTGCCGACAAAACTCTTCCATCAGATTCTCAATATCAAGATTGCTTGTAGTTTGTTTCTCTGATTTATGCTGACATGATACTTCTGATACCAAGTTCCCAGCAGCATCCATATCAAGACTGTTATCAGAGCTTTTCTTGCGAGTTTTGTTTTTTCTTTTTCTATCCTTCCTTCTGTTGTCTCCTTGCCCAGAATCAAGCTGTTTTGCTTCAACTTCAGTATTATTTACCTCTTTCTTTGCAGCCTGCTCTGCGGACATTTCTTCTTCTAGGAGTTTCTTCATACTTGTCTTACATGCATCAGTCGCTGTTATTTTCTCTTCACCACCCTGAGAAAAAAAAGTAATAGTAATATAAATAAAAAAATGAAAAGCTTACCCCATTGGTGAATATCTGCGATCACAATAACTCTGCCCTCCTAAGTTCTAATGAATATATTGCAATTTTCAGAATTATGTTGGCTTTGGTTAAGTTTCGAACACTTACAAGAGTTCCTGGACAACTGTCATCAGAACTAGTCAACATGTCAAGTTTATTTCCCGAATTTCCCACACCTGCAAAGAGAGAAAGAAAATGCAGCGTTGTATACTTAGAACAATGTGGACCAAAGAAAAGCAAACCAAATTTCTAACAACAAAGAAAAGACAGATTTTAGATTTAATGACACAAACAATCCAAATAATGTCTCAATGCTAAAATGACAATCTAATTTATAGTCACTTTGTAACATTAAACAGAGTTCTATCCGCATGCACGCACAAATGCTTCAAAGCTTCTTAGAGAGCTTACCAACTGCATTTCTGTTCCCACGCCTTCTATCAGAAAGTAGTCTCTGAGTAGATCGACCATGGCGGAAGTCAAACACACTAATCAAGCCCCACATACAGCCCGACTGATCCTTTTCATATCGCACAGGGCGTCTGTTTGATCTTTTGGCCATGATCAATGTGATTTTTATTTGAGATTATAATGCTTTGGTACTAGGAAATTTTTTGTTGGAATCTGATAAACAGATAGAATCAGCAGTTAGAAGGATATAAAATAGAAATATAAGTTCTCAGTCTTCACTTATTCTATGGCACCTTCATAATAGAGTTGCTAAGAGCTGTTGTAGAAAAAGAAAAGACATAGATATGTTGATATCAGAAGTGCAAACAGACTAATGTCAGATTGGACAAAAAAAACTGCCAGAAATCATGTAATTGCAGAAACATTTAACATTCACTGATCCAAAACAGATGAACAATAAGCAAAACAGGCAGACACTTAATAAATAAACAGAATGTGTTACAGAACCTCCTATGATAAAATCTCTTTAACTGAATGTTTCACACAACAAAACAAGCTAAGTGGTAAAGAATCATGGCTGTCGGCAAGAAACTAGAAACAGACTCGCCCTACAATCAGATCACCCCAAATTTCTCATGGTCATCAGAGACTCTTGACACTGATGATGCAGAACGAGACATTTTTTTTGACAGTTCAGCTTTCAGATCATCACTTCTTAATTTTACACTGCTAAATCCTTTCCTTGAGCTGTGGCTCTTATCTCACTGGTGCAACAGCTAAATTAAACTTTAATCTTAGTTTCTTTTTCCTAATTTGATTTGCCATCCCTTCAAAAGAAAAAAAGAGAGTTGCAAAATCCGAAAGTTGATTGATTTGATGGGAGAAGATGTACCTGAAATGAAGAGTTTCCTAAAATTCAATGCCACCAAAAACTAGTAGCGAGCAGCAGTGAAAAATGTAGCTGGAATGTTATCATAAAAGGGTAAAAATAACAACATTCCAATTTCAAAAGCTCAAGTTTCCCAAGAAGCGTAAACCACAAGGTCCAAAGCCAAAGCTTTCTTTGGATGGCAAGGTATCAAAGCTGTCTTTTTGCCTCCACAAGCCTTAACAAGTGCCTCAAATTCCTAACTAAAGGACTCAGAGAATTTTGATTTCTTTTCTCTTTCTCGGATCTTCACTTAAACGAAAAGATCAATTGCATTTCAAGATTACTGATTGATGACACCTCAAGAATTCCTTTCCCAACTCTTCAATCAACAAAGAACATGCAAGATCATCGAGCTGGGACCGATCAAAGCCTTGAGACTCCTCGAAAGCTGAGCATGGCCTAATGCGGGATTCCCATACTCAGAAACACACAGGTAAAAAAATAAAAAAATAAAAACCAGAATTATACTATTTTTGTGCAAAAGAACTGAAGTTCTGAGAAAACTGAATAGTTTCTTTTTGACATATTCAGCAAAAAACTCTCCTTGAATGCCATGTTTCCAGCTACTTGAAACAATCAAATTCTCAATTCTTCCACGGATAGCAACCAAGAACCAAGCTTTTTATAAACACCCAAATCAATGCTCTTGAAAATTCTGATGGAAAACAAATTAAGACAGATTTTTTTTTCTTTGGGGGAAATTCAACTTCAATCTCAGAAGCTAGCTCAAGCTCCCACCAACAAAAAAGAAAACAAAGGGAAAGCTTTAAAAAACAATAAAAAGAGTAAAAACTTAGCAAAAGCTGGGATATAAGAAATAATAGTAGTAATAAGAGAGGAAACAAGGATTTCTTCTCGGCGGCGGCATCTTTTGACAGCCGAAAAGAAAAGAAGGGCAGAGAGAAAATGCTTTATCTGGCACCGACCCTTGATTCTTTAAGAAGAAAACTGAAATGGGCAGGCATTATAGACTGGAAAAAGTGGAGAAAAGAAGAGCAGAGGATAGAAGAGAGAGAAACAATGGGGAGGAAAGAGAAAGTGAAAGTAGAGAAAAGAGCTAAACATAATATTACAACGTTGTTGACCAAAGACAGAAGAGTGAAAGAGTAGCCCATAGTTGCAAGAGAATACGTGACAGTTGGGGATACGTTTGATGGACTTGGACCCCACTTTCAAAGCAAGCAAACTCGAGAAGAGAGAGATCAGAAAGAGAAAGCTTTAGGCTTTGTGCTGAAGAAAATGTGCTCTCCCCTCCCCCGTTTCGCTATTCATTTTGTCTTTTATATATATATATATATATATATATATATTGGGTTTTTGTTGCAGTTTCTCCACATTGGAACATCACCAACGTCATCGCCACCAGTATTCTCTCTTCGCCTCTACTATGACTTTCTCCTTCTGGTAAAAAGAGTAAAACTCTGTTATTTTTGGTGCATTCTCTCTCTCTTACATCCAAGCTGATTGCTGACAACTTGGCTGCCAGTATCCCGAAATTGCCTAACATTGGCGTGGGGTGGGGGGTGGGTGGGTGGGTGGTGTCTATTTTTTCTTGGTCACTAGAGAGAGGAAAAGGTTAAGGTAAGGCCGGCCTGGTGTTGTTGAGAAATGAGAAATGCATACGGTTTTCTAAGCTTTGACAGGGAAATGTAAAGGAAAAAATTGTGAAAATTTTTCATTTTAATTTTTTTCATCTTCCTTGTCAAGCAAAGTTTAAGCATAGAATTGTACAAAATGGATTTTCTTTCAATTTCATCATTATCATCATCAGAACCTTTATCCCAATAAATTGTAATAGGCTATATGAACCAATATCTAAAATCAACCTCCTCCTACTCATAACCTCACAAATCTCAACTAACTTACTACTAAGCGTACCTATATTCCAAGATCCTAACCTAAGCTTATGGTTATGGACTAACTTCTTTACCCACCCCGTCCATTGTGATGTGGGAACCTTTGCCTATTTAATACCACATTCAGGCGTCGATGTGGCGCGTCACTTTCGGGCGACGACCTAGCAACCCTTGCCCACTTTTCACTACACCCGGGCTCCGATGCAACGCGTCGCTGAGTAGGGGACGCCCCAACGATGCTTTGATATTGGTTCATTTCATGAGATTAGACTAGTTTTTAAAACTGGTTGTCCAAACCTACCGCCACTCTCCTCCTTTACCCGGGCTTGGGACCGGCTGCGTTAACTCACACAGGCGGAGTTATTTTTCTTTCAATTTAATACAAATATTTGTCATTTGAATCAAAATGTTCATGAAGTGTTATTATAAGTGAACAGAAGAAAATGAATCATGAGCGGAAGATCATTAAGTGAACGCAATAAATTTAAAGAAAATATATAAGAATAGGAAGGTAAGGATTTTTCCCACCTCCATTTTGCTCCGCGTGGATCATGCCATGCCTGCTTTCATAACAAAATAAAATCAATAATAAAAACGAACGCGTAGGGAGTACATATTTATATATAACATTTATATATATATATATATATATATATATATTTTTATAAAAAACCACAGAGGTGGGAATGGGATAATACTTTTGATTAAACGTGGTAAAAAGTGATCCGATCAAAAAAATTCACTAAATTAATTCAAATTCAAATTTTACTGATCCAATTTGATTAAAAAAGTCAATAACTTAAATTTAATCCGATCCGAATTTATCCGAAACTAAATTTATCCGAATTCACATTGATCCAAACCCGATCGGATCCAAACCCGAATTAATCTGAATCCAAATTTATCCGAATTTAGATTAACCCGAATTCATCCGAACCTAAATTGACCCCAAATCCAAATTGATCCGAATCCAAATTTGAAAAGATTTAAATTTAAATTTAATATTATCAATAAATATTTAAATGTTAAAATTAATTATCAAAGTATTTCAATATAGTAAAAATATAGTTTTCTCAATAATATGAGTGTTATATATATTTTTTAATCTAGTTAAACTTAAATAATTACTTTTATATTGCATTCATTTTAACCTTATGTATAATTATTTAATGGCTAATCTATAATAGAGTACAAAAGCTATATCACTTACACTTAATGTCTCCAATTATTTTATAAAAATCAAGATAAATTAAAGAGATATATAGTATTGTTTTATGATATTTAGTAGGGATTATTAAATCACTTTAATTCATAAAATTATTAATTATTATAGATAATAAAAATAAAATGAAAAAAATGTAATTAATTTGATTAGTTAAAGTTTAAAACTTATAATATTAATTCAATTAATAAATAAATATAGTTAATTCGATTTTGAATAATTTAATGTAAAATTAACCGAATCAGTTGAATAAACATGTTAAATATTACTAACAGATTGTTTAGTAAAAAATGATGTAGTGGTGGTGACCGGTGAAGGCCACCATTTCCATTTTGTGCTTTGCTTTAGACTCAACGAAAAAGTATAAGGGTAATCATAAACTTTTGAATTAAATTTAATCCGTTAAATTTTAAACTTTATAAATTTAATTTGATTAATAAATATAATATAATATAATATAATCATTAAACTTTGAATAATTTAATTTAAAATTAATCGAATCCAGTAAATAAACATGTTAAATATTACTAATAGAATGTTAGTAAAGAAAATGTAGCGGTGGTGACTGCCTGATTGGGAAGCCACAAGGCCCACAACCATTGCCATTTTATGCCTTGTTTTTGACTCAATATAAAAAGTATAATTAATTTTTGAATTAAAAAATCCCTCTTTTATTATTAATTAAGAGAGAAGAGGCTCTGTTGGAAATCTTGAAAACCCTTTATATTTCTTGAAAAAAATAAGTACAAAAACTTTAATGTGCCCTAAACAATAAGTATATGAAAGGGGGCACTGGCATAGGCTTATTTTTAATATGCTTGCGTATGTTATGGCATCTTCATTTTATTTTTATTTTTATTTTACTTTCTTATATATTTTTGTATTTTTTTCTTAGAAGAAAAGGGAATTTTTTTTAAAAAAAAAATTTGAGAAAACTTGAAGTGATATCCCCACATTGTTTAATGGCATTATATAGCTAACTTATATGCGTAGGTGAAGCTGCTTATTGCCCACCATCTCCCTTTGCTTCAATTGAAAGGGCTTTGCTATTATTTGGTCCCAAAACAAAAATTGTCCAACATTCTTAATGCCAACTTATTTGCCGAGTGACCATTATTTAAGATAATAAGCATATTAGACATATTCATAAATTAAGGTTGCACATTCGAAAAGATTATAGCGTATAATGTCTTTATCAGATGAATTAAATTAATTAAATTAAGAAATTTCAAAATAAATTAAAATTTTGAAAAAAAAATGGAACTTCCTAGTCGTTATGCTTTTATTTCTGTTCAATTGACTTTTGTGTAAAGTTCAAAAATAATATCATTTTTCCGATTAAAAACGACATATAATGATTTATAATTCATCTTGTTAAGATCTTTTTTTTTTAATTTTAAAAAATTAATCATATATTAATTATTGAATCAAACATTCAAATGTTATTTTTTAAAAATTAATATATTTAATGTTGTTAGATGAAGAATAATAGTCAAGTTTAGTCATTTTTACTTGGAATTAGAGTTGAAGCCAAATGATTGCAAATGTGGTTACAACATTTTTTTCACATTGTTAATTAGTTATGTGATTACAATGAGCGTGAGGTTGACACATAATTAGATAAGTAGCTATGTCTCTTTACAAATAGTTGGAAAGTTTAAGCTTCAAGTTTTTCCTCAACTTTCTAGAAAAAAGAGTAGAAGAAAAGACAGTGACATTTTTCATTTTTAATTCACTGTCGAAAGGCATGAAAAAAATAAAAATGGAGAAAAAAAAAAGCAAAGGAATTCCTTTCTTTCTCATTACATATAAATAAATGATCTGAATTCTGTTGTAATATAGTATTTGCAGATCACCTAAAAAAATGAAACAGCAAAGGCAAAGGCAAGGGGACTGGTTGGTGGGGAAACTAAGGCATGAAAATGCAAAATTTAGGCACCACTGGCTTTTTATGGTTGTCCACGGCGCATGTGAGGAGGAGCAGCAGGGCCAACTGGCGGAGTCATCTCAGAACCCCACCCCACCCCCCACGGCCACTTGTATGAAATAAAAGCAGATGAGGACGATGGGTCCGCGACCATTTACCAACTCCAACGGCGACGTCACTCACGGCCCATATTTTTTTTTTTTTTTATCTGAGGCCCATATGAGACAAGAAGCTGCCCCTCTGTCACTATTCAGATGTAATCGAATCAAATTGAAACAATTCAGTATTAGGTTTGCATTCAGCTCAATTTAAAAATTTGAGGCTCAAAGCTCGGCTTGAGTTTGGTTGAGTTTGATTTTTGAAATTCGAGCTCAAGTCAACAAAATACTTGAATTGTTTGAGTTTAACTCGATAGACTCGATCTACTAATTTTTTAACTATATTATGAGGATAAAATGATAAATTAATAATAAAATATTAAAATATATACTATAAAAACTCGATAAGGCTCGCAAGTCGAGTATTAAAAAGTTTGAATTTGATTTGACTCGTTACTTAAGCAGCTCGAGCTCGACTCGAAAATAAACGAGTCAAATTCGAATAATCATCGAATTGAACTCAAGTAATTTAACTTTTTTACACCCCTAGTCTCAACAGACTCACCGCATATGTTTTTTTTTTTCAAGAATTTATATCCACTGTTTTATACACAATAAATCATAACATAATCTCGTTAATTTATAAATCTTAAAATAATTTTTTAATAAATATTTTAAATTTATAATTAATGCATTATGATGATAATAATGATATGATTAATTCAATAATAATATATAATTTATACATTAATGATGCGACAAATATAAATCATTTTATCAAACTCTTTTTCTATATATAAATAAAATACATAATCATTATTGTTAAAACTTAAATATAATAGTTAAAATTTCTATAATTAAATTCGGAACTTAATCTAAATAGGATTTTAATTTTATTTTCAACTCTTACAAAATCCTTCATTTCCAATTTTTCCTAGACCTTCGCTTTTTTGTATTAAAAAATATATATCGTTTTTAGTAATTTAAGTTTTTGAGATAGGCTTTGATAAGCAACTTAATATGACATGAGAGTGAAAAGTCTCAAATTTGATTCACGAAACCTCTTTCATTTGTTATCATAAATCACATCATTCATTTGAAACATATTTGAGTACATGTTTTAAAACTTTAAATATAATAATTCAGTCATATCTCATCAATTTAAATTTTTGAGATAATCTAACCACCGAGTTTAACAAATATTTACAAGAATCAAATACTATTTAAAAAAAAAACACTAAATTTATGATTATTATAGCAATAAAAGTTATGATAATCTTAATAATAAGCTATTCACAAGTGTGAATAATAATATAATAGGAATACGTGGAGTGGTTAATAGGAGGAAAGTTGGTCAAATGTACTTCTCTCCAAAGCTTTGGAATCTATTGGCATCACGGAAATTGTTTTTGTTTTTGTTTTGAAGTGACATTTTGTATTTAAGTGAAGAAAAAAAGTTTTATTTGTGATGCTTTCTTGGGAGCCCGGGACCATTTAAAATAGAAAATGACTGTCTAACACCATTTTTTTTTTAATAGAGTAACTTAACCATAAATAAAATCGACCTCACTAGGGTTATATCCTATAGTTCTGGAAATATTGTATTCTAGACCTAGCAATTCGTCTATAAAATTCGTGTTCATGTCATAAAATTGTATTTGTGTCGTGTAAAATACGAAAATTTTATGTCAAAATTAATGTCAATATACAAAATATAAAATCTATTTTTTTAGTTTTTTGCTATATTCATATATAAATTTACCAATTTTTAGTGAATGCCACATTCTTATATTTATTCAAATCATTTATATGTCATATCACTGTATTATGTCTAGAATTATCAAATTTACTGTATTCCATAACATCAAACATTAAGGCTTTGCTTGATAGGAATGATGAAAAAGGGTGAGGATGGAAAATTTAATAATCTAATGGTTAAATTTCATAACTATTTTCTTATTTCATAGCTTAACTATTAAATTAACAAATTTTTCATCCTCACTCATTTTCATCATTCCTACCAAGCAAAGCCCAACGGTATTTCAGTAGGGGAATCAAAAATAACAAAAAGAACTTCCATAAATCCTCCCATGTTCGCCAATCTGTCAGCGCAAGCATTGGTCTCATTTTTGTTTCTATTTCTCTTCCTACCATATTTTGGAGATAGATGAAATAGCACCCCAAAATGAAAATGTTCTCTATTTTAAGAGGAGACATGGGATGAGGGATAGAGGGTTTTTTTTTTGTGCATGCCACAATGTGGCAGCTTTTTCATTGCTTGGTTTCAAAGATTTTTAAGATGATTAAAGAGAAGGATGTCGTTGGTTGGAATAAGATTCATGTAAAATAGAGGACCACACAAAAAAAAAGCATATATTCCGATTTTCAATAATTTTTACACCAAATTTTCATTATGTTACAATTTCAAAGCAAAAGTCATAATGTATTAACTTGATCTGGAAAATGTCTGCCCAGGTTTGATTCAACATTTTATTAATTAAACACCAAACTTCATAATTTGGATTAGTTTAGATGGATAATTAAGTTCACCAATAACTCTTTCCTTTTAAATACTAATCTTAATATAAAATTGAAAATTGGGATGTAACGAAAAATCCAGCATAGAATTGGTTGAGGTTTAGATGACCAGATTAGGTCATTACATTACAATATTCAAGTTAGAACTAAGGTTTTATGTGAGGACAGGTCATTAGGTAGGTGGTTGTCATGTTGGAAGTGTCATCAGTTTGCTAAAGCTTATTTGTCTAAACACCCCTTCCCTTGTTTTATTTCATTTTTTTATAGAAGAAATGCATATAGGCAATCCACTTTTGCTTTAGATTTTAGCATAAGGAGGTTATGCAATATCCATCTAGATTCCATAAGATAATGTATCATATTTGTCCTTCTAACAATTTCTGGAGCAAATTCTTTTGCTAATTGGTGGAGATAATTATCAAATTTATCTCCTCGTTCTTAACATGGATGTTTGACTCAATAGTCCAAGTCATAATATATTAGAAAGGGCTGTAACAAAAAAAAAAACAGAAAGAGTACACAAATCTTGATTTCAATGTTTATAAGATTTGTTTAGACAACAAAATAAGGTAAAGAAACATCTCGAATATTAAATTTTTGTTTGTTTGATTATTAAAGATTTTTTTTTTGAAGAATTAAAGTTTTTATATGTGAGAAAGAAAAACACAAATCCTGAAAATCGAATTTCAAACCTATTTGAAATTTTATGTCTTAAATGTAAAAAAATAAACATTTGTGTTGAAATTTTCACGTCAATTGTCAAAAAGATTTGGTCTGATTTTATAAGTGTGAGAGACAGCTTCATCCATTGATCTAGCTTTTGAAATGAGAATATTCAATAGCACACTATACTAATATTAGAGCCTAATTGCTAACATTTTCCTGTATTCGTTGTTTTGGGTAGTGAAACTGAAATTGTTACGATCATCACATCAGTTTTGAAATGAGCTGAATGTGTGTTTATATGCTTGAGGGAAAACCTCACCCTTGAACTAGGTTTTGGGACGAAATTACCTAATAACACCCAAAAATTTGAACTAAAAATCTAAATAAAAAAATTAATATTCTTTTAACCTTGGGCAAGATAACTTTTTGTCGAAGTTAGGATTTTGGATATTTCCATTCCACCCTGTATAGGCATCGGATGCTCCCTCTTTGGAGTACCCAAAGTCATTTGAAAGGACAGAGAAAGAAACCCAAAAGTTCTCAATAAGTTGCATTACACTCACACTCACCGAAGAAAATAATGAAAAGTTAATGAGTTGGCTAATGTGAAGGGAGAGAAGTGGAACCATGACTCATTGAAATTTGATGCCACAATCGCCTTTTCCTTTGGCTTTCAACATATCACCGTAAAATCATCTATAAAACTTGTGGGGGGGGGGGGGGGGGGGGGGGGGGGGGGGGGGGGGGGAGCTTGTTGGTGCATACCATTGCACAAGCTAACTTTGCTGTTTAATCATGGGAAATTTATTAGATTTTCAGGTTATGATATTTATTTCGAAAATTATAACAATTTAAAGTTTCTAATATTCATTATAATTAATTTATAATTATATTAGGATCAATAAACTGATTTATTTTTTTTTAAAAAAAAATTGATTTGAGTGTTTATTTCTAACTCCTTATCTTAAAATCATATCAAAGGATTCATATTAAAACACACGTAAAAGATTCATCTCACCAACACAAAAATTTGGCAAAACTGTTAATTCCAAAATAGATAAATCTTGGACATATTAACAGATTTGTTAAGAGAACCAATATGTAAAGCACTTTGGTAGATGCTTTGTCTAGGGATCGACATCATTAAGAAAAAAGAGAAAAAGAGTTCGTGATATGTCTTGATCCTCCTTATAAGACAAGATAGATATCTGGTTGGACGAATAAACAAAGGGATTGTGCAGTGAGCAAATTAACATTCCTATCAATCCAATCATTGTCGAAAGAATACAATAATATTAAAGAAAACCCTTCATTAAGCCTTCTATCTAATCAGGATTTGCCATGGAAACAGCCGCTTTGAGAAATCATATCAAAACTTTAGTGATGGTTTCTCGACTTTAGCATGAAAAAGGACGAACATAAGATTGTCCCCTTGGCGCACTTATTTCATTTGCTGTTTATTTCCAAGATAACAATGATGATTTGTCATAAATCAATGGTTAAGCAGCACGTGTCGGCCCAAGATTGGTCAAAGAGTTGAACTTTCGTTTTGAACAGAAAAGAAAAAGCCAAACTTTAAATACCATGTGAGCAAGATAGAAATTAGCAGCCCTCTAAATTCAACACCGAACTATAAGAACTGAAAGGCACGTATCAAAACTAGCACTAAATTCTCAAACAAGACTTCGTCGTTATACGTAGAAGTGTAGTCAAGCCCGATTCAATGTTAGGCTCGAATAAAGGCTGTGAGACAGATAAGCACATTAATTTGAACAGTTGAACTACATTTGGCCAATGAAGTAATAAATATCTCTTATGCTTGAATACTTGTCCAAAATTATCCTACTACAACTCTTTGGAATGTAAATTGATATACTATTGGTGTGTTTTTGGGATGCTGTTGGAGAAAGAGAGGAGGGTTTTGTTTGGGTTTGGACTAAAGGCTGGGCTGGGCTTATATTTTCTATTCATCCATGAAAATATATTTCAAAGGAATAAGGTTTTAAAACTCTCTTATCTCGGAAAGGAGTAATCTTTTTTTTTTTGAGTTTCATAAATGGTTTGATCCGTTTAATTCTTTTAATATATTTTAATTTATAATTATATTTAAAATTTATTTATACTTATATCTATTTACATATAATTAATTTCATTTGATTAAATAAATTTTAAAAATAAAATTAAAATGTCAAGGCCCAAGGCAAAATATAGTGGTAGTACTATCCAAAATAATATGTAAAAAATTTTTTAACCAAATGAAATAATAACATGGGGGCTGGGGTCAAGCACACACACTATTGTTCCTACACTACACTACAATGTCTCTGGATATATTAACAATTTAACATGCACAGACATAAGCCAAGCCAAGGTAAAAAAGCATGCCAAGGCAATGGGTTGTTAATTTCTTGACAATTTTTAATCATTTTATAAGTTTAATTCTTGTGAATTCTTATATTATTCTTTATTTATGTTTGCAGATAACGAAGTTAAAAATAAGCTGAGTGTCGTTGACACTTAAGCAATTGGAGGACATGGACATCAAATCTATTTATTATATTTTTGTTGTCTAATATTGTTGAGACTTGTAATTATTTTAGTCTCTAAATTTGTTAAAACAATTTATATTATAGTTGTTAGACAATTAATATGTTTAAATAATGTTGAAGATATGAAGTTATGGATTTAACATGAATTTATTTGATGTTTGTTTAACATTTTTTTTAGTTTTGTTTATTTACTAAAAAATAAGAAGTTAATATAAATTTTAATTTTCTTTTACTTTTTAAAATACAGACCGGCACATCTAAATCCGTTAGCCTTTAGAGTTAGACTTAGGTGCTGTTTGATAAACCGAAAAATTAAGCGCTGAAAAATTAAGTATTGAATTTAATAAGTATTGAATTTGAACTATGAAAACTATTTGATATTTAACTGAAAGTTAAGAGCTAAATATAAATATATTGTTTGATAACAATAAATGTTAAATTTTGAAATTTTGTTATTTTACATTTTTATTTTCATATTATTTCAAATAAAATCATTTTTTTATTGATGTCTTCTATTTTATAATACAAGTATAAAATATAAGAAAAAGTATAACTATAAAATTCAAAAACATCATAAATTTAAAAAAATAAAATAATATTTAAATATAAAAAAATAATTTTTTGAAATCAAAAACCGGAATCACGTTTAGATTACAAAAGCATTACAAATAAAAGTTGTGAGATCATTACTTCTTCAAGCAATGATCTGCAAAATAAATTGATAATTCTAAAGATGATAAGATAACATAATATAAAAACGAAACGAAATGTATAAAAATAATATGGATAAAATTTTAATAAAAGTATTTGTAGATTTGACAAAACTGAAAAATTTATCGTGTTAGACATATTATACGAATTATGATAGTAATTTTCGTATGTTTAACGTAGAAAACGATACATAAACATGATCTATTTAAAAGATCTCGGAAGCCACAACCAGAACCACTTGACAATTTCGGACAGCTGAGCAGATTTGGAGACAGGTCCTCGATGACCAACAATTTCAAAGGAAACTCTAACATGCATCCATAATCTTCTGCATTTGGTTGGCTTCGAATTCATGGGAGACTAACATATTCAAGATCGGATAAATACTTCAACTAAGGTCTCCACAGGAAGCTTTTTAAGATAAAAAATTAATCATGTTTTTCATACGATGAAGTGTTCTACCAAGGAATAAAGATCATACACACCTTACAGGAAACCATATGAGAAAACAAATTACAATGAAAGTATATCTTCTTGAACGTCGCTCATCTACACACAAGTACAACATTTTAAAGTCTTAGATCATCATCACGTTAGAGATTCTGGAAATGTGGAAGGGATTCCATGTTCTCTTGACAATTCCTGCTAAGCACCAGCAAAAAAAGTACCTCAAATGTATGCATACAAGTGAGCGCTGTCAAGATTATTTCACAGTGAGGCCTTTAATTTGTAGGCTGCTTGGGCCAAAATATGGGCCACATCTTTGGTGATTCCAGAATTCCAGCAACACATTCTTTAACATTAAGGTATAATCGAACTGAGTAGATCTTTGGTGACTTTGTAGCATTCTAGCAACACATTCTTTGACATTAGGAGTACAATCTAATCGAGTCGAGATCATTCTGTAGACACCTAATTTTGTCCGAATTTCACAAATTATTTTGACAAGTTTTGTTCTTATTATTATTTTTTATTTTATATTTTATTTTCATTTTTCTTATTTATTTTGTTATTATTCATATCATTAACATCATTATTATTATCTTTTCTTTTTTATTATCTTTTTATTACTTTTTATTATTATTATTATTATTATTATTATTATTATTATTATTTTTATTTTTATTTTATATTATTTTGCCGCCAAGCCAACCGAACCTCCCATCAGTCATTACCACATTAAATGGCTTCAGGATTTGCTAGATTTGCCGGCAGACCCATTGTCTCAAGCCGCCGGCGACCTGCTCTCTCCCAGTCTCGAGCTCCACCCAGCAGATTTCTACCCTTTCCCATCCCGTGAATCCCGCTCCTACAGAACCTATGGATCTTGTGACTCTGAGAGGCTACGGTAAGAGGTTTCAAACTGATTTAAGAAGAGAACCAAGCAGAGGAAAAGGGGGCGGAGGAGAAAAAAGACCAGAAATCCCAAAATCACCGAGACACCTTATCGCCATCACCACCGTGAATCCCACTCCTCATAACCCAAGCCACCCTTCTCATCTCAGAAACGCTAACATCACCCAACCCAAAACCCCCCAGATCCGAGAGCTCCAAATCTCAGATCTGGAACCTAGATCTAAAAACCTGCAAAAAAAAAGCAAACCAACAGCAACCACAACAAAACACAACCAGATCCAAAAACAGAAATAACAAAACAAAATACAAAAAAAAGAGAGAAACTTTCGGAGATAGTGAGATTCGTGAGGGTGGGAGTGTTTTCGGGAAAAACGAGCCTCGGATTGGAATAGAGGACAGAGAGCAGAGTGTTTTGAGGTTATTGGAAAGGTCACCGGCGACGGATGTACGGTGGCGTACGTCGAAGAGGAAAAGAAGACTGAGAGGACTTTGGGATTTTTGGAGAAATCGGGTTAAATAAAAAAAAAAGGGGAAAAAATGGGTTTAGAAAAGAAAGGAGTCGCCTTTTATAGCTGAGAAAAAGGGGAATAAAGAAGGCGACCCGCGTGAAGGCTTGAATCAACTGAGACCCACAGGACCGCCCGCCCGCCCGCCAAAAGCGAGAAGACACGCATGCCTAGCTGCTAGATTCACGAGATCGCCCGCTAGAGAAAGAGCCGATTCCACTAGCGCACTCGTCAGTCCACGTGTCCTTTCGCCCGCCGAGAAAAGGGCGGATTCGCGTGTTGCTCAAATTGGATGTGTTCGCTCGTCCAAAGAGTTAGCCCAGTCCGGGAGGTCGCCCGTTCGTGGAAAAGGAAGCAAAATCAGATAGCTCGCCTGAGAAAGGAGCCCTCTTGTTCAAGGAGTTCGCCCGGCCTAGGAGGGATCTGTGAACTAGTTCACCTGACAAAGAGCTAGACCACTCAACGAGTGTTCGCCCACCCGGGGGAAAACATCCATTCGCTCGCCCGCAGAAGAGCTAGCTGAGTCAGTGTGTTCGCCCGCTCGTCGGAAGCAGTGGCTTGTTCGCACACCCGGAAAGAAAACATCCGTTCGCTCGTCCGCCAGCCAAAAGATCGCCCGCCAAGGAGTTGGACCATACGAGTAACTCGCCTGCAAGAATTTAGTCCATACAAGGAGCTCACCCGCCTGAGGAGAAAGAACATCCACTCGTTCGCACGCTCAAATAGTTCGCCCGCCCGCAAGGGGTATATTTCCTTTTCTCGTTTTAGTTACTCATTCATTTGTTTAAATACTTTTAATGTTAAATAGAATGACATAATAAACATTAATTGGAAATAAACGTGGAATTCTCCCGAGGATGGGATGTCATGAGACTCACAAGTAGTGATTTCTTGACTGATCCCTAGGTGAGAGGGATTAGCTAAATGTTACCAGAGTATTGGGATATTTAGCCAAATTTCTCAATATTGAGGATTTCATTACTAAAAATCAAAATATGAAATTCCCTTTATAATTCCATATGCATCACAAATCATATGTTTGCATCATGTGCGAAAATAAATAATAATAAAGGAGATTCTTCCGAGGATGGGATGTCATGAGACTCACAAGTAGTGATTTCTTGACTGATCCCTAGGTGAGAGGAATTAGCTAAATGTTACCAGAGTATTGGGATATTTAGTTAAATTTTTCGATATTAAGAATTTCATTAATAAAAATTAAAATATAAAATTCCTTTTATGGATACTTCCTAAATCATATGTTAGCATCATGTGCATAAATAAAGGAAAATAATGGATGGAATTCTTCCAAGGATGGGATGTCATGAGACTCACAAGTAGTGATTTCTTGGCTGATCCCTAGGTGAGAGGAATTAGCTAACTGTTACCAGAGTATTGGGATATTTAGTTAAATTTCTCAATATCAAGAGTTTCATCAATATAATTAAAATAAATAAAATTTCTTTCAAGTTTCATATGCATCACGCATCTTTATCCATACTACATGTATACGATTAATCATAAAATAGCGTGAGCACTACCGAAGATGGGATGTCATGAGACTCACAAGTAGTGATTTCTTGACTGATCCCTAGGTGAGAGGGATTATTTCAAATGTTACCAGAGGATTGGGATATTTGATCTAATTTTTCAATAAATGGTGTTCATGTTGATTTTCATAATGAAATCCCCTTATGACGACAATTTTTCAAGCAAATACGCTAATTTTTCCTATAATCGAAAGCCAAGACTATCTTCTTAAAATCCAAAGATACCATGTGGTTAGGATGGTACCGTTTTTTACGGGCGTCGTGGGGGTGCTAATCCTTCCCCACGCGTAACCGTACCCCCGAACCCTATTTTTGTTTCGCAGACCAAAAGATTATCTTTTTAATAAAACTTAATTAATTTTGAGATTTTGTTGAAAAGATAAATGTTTTCAGGTGGCCAATCACACCTAATAAAAAAGATTGGTGGCGACTCCATTTTTGTTTTTTAAACGCTTTTTCAAAATTCGTCGAGCGCGAAGCCGTTACGACAGCTTGGCGACTCCACTGGGGACGTGCTTTTTTTTTTGAGGGTCGAGCCATTAAATAATCATATGGTATTTATTTCAATTTGATAGTCTGGGTTGGCATTTAAATTTAATATTCTTTCAAAAAAAAACAAATGAAAAATGAAAAAAAGAAAAGTGGAAAAAATCTACACAAATAAATAAATAAGTAAATTGAAATCTCATTTCATCCATTTTTATTACATTCTTTGTGTATAAAGGTGTTGTTGAATAAATAAAGTGGAATATATATGCATGTACTGTTGCATACATCGATGCATTTGCATAACATGAGCCCTACACCCGGGTTCCGTCCTTTTAGGAGGGGGTAAAGTAGCTATGCTCTCGTGAGGTAATCACCTCCGCAATGGCAAGTGAAATACTCCCACTCAGATCTGTTCCTTTACTAGTCCAAGTGTGGACGACAGTATGGAATGGTTTTGGAACCTTTAGATCTGTGAAACCTTAAACCAGCATATAGTGTGTTGTAAGGAGACCAACCTAAGTTAGAGCCATTCCTTCCCATTAATGAGAGTGACCCTTGATAGGACATAAATAAACATTCCATCCTTTATCTGCCTTTTGTTTCTTTGTTCATATTTTACTCATATACTGATTTTTATTTTTTCTCTTGTTCTTTTTGCATGAATTCTCTTGCATCGCATAGTCACATAAAGGGGGTATTTTAACCATGGCTCTTTTCAACGAAGAATTTTTCACCGAATCCATAGAAAGACTAGCTTGTTCATCATCAG
The DNA here is from genome assembly GCA_031772115.1 of Heritiera littoralis. NCBI lineage: Eukaryota > Viridiplantae > Streptophyta > Magnoliopsida > Malvales > Malvaceae > Heritiera > Heritiera littoralis. The sequence goes on from JAPDPK010000058.1 coordinate 1,724,950, forward strand.
TGAATGTTCCGTGTGACGCCTACCGGGAGGTGCAAATTTGGTCTGAAAAGAGTCAACAAGTAAAAGGTGATTGTTTGACTAGGAATTATGTGCCCTCGCTCCCACAAGAAGTGAATTTGAGCCTCCAACAAAACAACTTAATAGACTTAGCCAACTTATGGGATCGAATCAGTGAAGAAGGGAAAAGGGATTTCCATGAGAGGTACGGCCAAATAGAGTCTTTGATCGCTGTAAAAGTTGAAGAACCATTGATCAGAGCTGCTATTCAGTTTTGGGACCCCTCCCATAGGTGCTTCTCTTTCAATGGAATGGACTTGACACCCACAGTGGAGGAGTACTCCGTCCTATTAGGCATTGATTTGAAAAGTCCGGACAAAATATATGTTCGAAAGCCAAAATCCGGATACCGCAAAAAGTTAGCCAAGCTTATGGGAGTTAGACCGGAAGACATAGATTCCCATAAAAAGGAGAAGGGGTCCAATGTTTGCATGCCGTGAGATTTTCTTCACGAATTCATCAAGAGACATCTCAGTGATCAGCAGGGGTTGACAGTTTTTGCATTGGCAATCTATGGGATGGTTGTCTTTCCAAAGGTGCTAGGGCACATTGAAGTGTCAGTGATAGACTTTTTTGAGCAAATTGAGAATAACGGGAACCCATCACCTGCCATATTAGCTGAAACCTTCAGGTCATTAAATTACTGTAGGAGGAACGGAGAAGGGCGATTTGTGGGATGTGCACAGCTACTGCATGTTTGGGCCAAAAGTCATTTTAAATGTGTGGAAAAGGCTTTCAAGAGGACTTTCCTACATCATCGCGCTCCGGTTAGAGAGTTTTGCAACAGTAAATGGCCAAAACTGAAAAGTAAGGAAGACTGGGTGGACTTTTTGGAAAGACTCGGAGATAAACAGATTGTATGGATGACTCCGTGGATGCCTCATGTACCGGTCTTGTATCGATGTGGAAAGATCCGTGGGTGCAACTTCTAGGACCATGGGGAGGGATAAGCTATGCGCCACTTATGGTATTAAGACAGTTTGGAGCTAAACAATTTATTCCATTAACACAAGGGCTTAGTGATTTGGAGTTTTCCTATGGTGAGCCCAAGGCAATCAAAAAAGGTGAGCAAGTAGTTCGATCGTGGAAGCGAGCACGGAGAATCAACCTTGGGCCTCTCTCTGATAAAGCTACCTCGGAATACTTGATGTGGAGAACAAGGCAAGTAAGGGAGGTAGTTTTTCTCCCAAGTGAATGCAGCATACCTTTAGAACCGGAAATAGAAGTATCCGAGGCTGAAATCGCTAGGCAGCAGTTCAAGATAGATGAAGAAAGATGGAAGCAAGAAAATTTGAGGCTTCGAAGAGAGATGGAACAGCTAAAGTACAACGCAGAAATGCGAGAAGCCAAGCTCAAGAAAGTCCAACAAGAGCACCACGTCACCAACAAGGATCTCAGAAATCTGCACTTAGAGAACAAGAAGTTGAGATCTGAAATGAGGGTTGGAAATTATGCAAACTTCAAATGAAAGGAAGAGAGAATTAGAAGACTTGCATCGAAGGGTAGAACACTGGGCACACAAGGCCAAGAAAAGTGAAGAAGAGGTCGTTCATTTGTCCAAGAACGACAAAATTGGGAAGGCATGTATTCGGCAAGCGCAAGGAAGCTAGCTCAATGTCAGAAAGAGAATGAGGAACTAAAAGAGAAGTTGAAAAAAGGAAAGCAAGTCGAGATAGATGATGATAAAGCCACATTGCAGCAAAAGGTTCAAATGCTAGAAGAACAGCTACAAATACATAAGAACCACATTAAAGTGATCATAGAAGATTGGGAGCAAAGTGAAAACAACTGGAGATATGGGTACGATTTGGCACAGGATGCAAGCATGATATGGAGAGTGGGAAGTTTGGGTAGACAAGAATATATAGAACACTTAGCCACTCAAGTTTGCAAGGCCGTAACAAAGGCGAGAGAAATGGTCGATAAAGCTGAAGCATTGAAACAGGAAATTCTCCCAACAGAAAAATACGGTCAAAGGTTGCTGAACTTTTTGGAGGAAGCTAAGGATCAATACCAGCAAGTTAGTCGTTTTTATGGATTCAATCAGAATATGATCGGAATGTAACAAACGACTTGTTGAATGAATGAAAATTCCTTTTTGTCAAGATTGTTATGGTTTAAATATCCCTTAAAGTATCATTCATCTTGCATCACATTCATTCATTTCTTCATGTAATATAAACGTAATAATTCAAGATTGCATCATGTAGTAATTAGTTCCTTAAATTGTGGTAATCAAGATTCTGGGTAGCTTCAACACTCAAAATTCCAGCCCAAATTCCCAAACACTCATACAATACCCGGTCGCGTTCAAGAGCAATGGAGGAAGAACATGATAATCGGATGGACAGAATGGAGAAGGCACAAGAAGAAATCCGAGGTCAGTTAGCCGCTCTAATGGAAATGATGACAAGATCGAACCGAGAAAAGGAAGTGGCTAGAGAAGCACCTAACCAAGGGACTGATAAGCCTCAGGGAGATGAAGACCCTCTATACCCTCCGGGGTTTACCCCTCTCCATGCCCAGTCTTTACAAGGCATGCCTCCACCTCCACCACAACCTATGGGCAGCTACGCTACATGTATCCAGGCGCCCCGAGTACATCGACACAACCTCACATCACTGTGCCTATACCTCCCGTTCAAGGGACAAGACCTGCAGATCCAATTCAAGTCCCCGACTTAGATGATCCAAAAGAACAAGAGAAGTTAAGGGGTAGTGTGTCAGAGATAAAAGGGGATTCAGACTCAAAGAAGTTCAGCATTATAGAGGAAAGGCTAAGGGCCATCGAGGGTAGTGATTTTACGGTCATGGATGCAATGGGATTGTGCTTAGTTCCAGATGTGGTAATCCCTCCTAAATTCAAGACTCCTGACTTCGAGAAGTATGATGGGACCAATGCCCTATTACTCATGTGACAATGTACTGTCGCAAAATGGCCGCGTATAATCACGATGACAAGCTGTTGGTGCATGTGTTCCAAGACAGCCTCACAGGTCCGCTGCTAGATGGTATGTACAGCTGGATCGTACACGCGTCCACAGTTGGAGTGACCTGGCTAGAGCCTTCATCGCACAGTACAAACATGTCACGGATATGGCCCCAGATAGGCTATCTCTACAAAACATCGAGAAGAAAGCCAGCGAAAGTTTCAAGGAGTATGCTCAACGTTGGAGAGACCTCGCATCCCAAGTCCAGCCGCCTCTAACTGAAAAGGAGACAACGGTGATGTTTGTCAACACTTGAAAGCACCTTATTATGAGCGCATGATAGGGAATGCGACCAAAAATTTCGCTGACATGGTCATCACAGGGGAAATAATGAAAATGCAATTAAGAATGGGAAGTTGGAAAGTAATGATCCAAAGAAAGGTGGGTTATCCAAGAAGAAGGAGGTTGAAACCCAAGCCGTCACCCACACAACACCCCGGTATAAGGAAGGGCACCTTACTCGCCCCGGTTTCAGCCACAACCCCAACCTTATCCAAATTACCAACCCTACTCCCCAACCACAAACAATGTCTCATATACCCCCTACCAAAATTCTTTTCAGCCACAGACATTCCAACCAAATCTTCGCCCTCCAGCACCTTACTACGCACCGACACCTATGGCCCAACCTTACCAGCCAAACAGTAACCCAACTACTAGCCAAAGGCCTCCCCGAAGAAATATTGAAAGACCTCCTATCGATCCTATCCCAATGTCATACACAGACTTATTTCAGCAACTTGTAAAAGGCCACATGATTGCTCCCCTTTTTATGGAGCCGATGAAACCACCTTTCCCAAGATGGTATGACTCTAACGCCCGATGCGATTATCATGGGAACCCAGGCCATTCTACGGAAAACTGCACGGCCCTGAAGTATAAGGTGCAAGATTTGGTCAAATCGGGGAGGTTGACTTTTTCCAAGGAGGAGGAACCCAGTATCAATGCAAACCCACTTCCCAGTCACAGTGGAGGATCAGTTAGTACGGCTGAAGTTTGGGGGAAGTGTTGTATAAGGAGACGCGTGGAAGAGGTTAAGACTCCGATGAGTCTAGTATTCGATGCTTTACTCAAAGCCGAGATGATTCAACCTATACCGATAGACTCGGGGACTTGTCAGGACGAATCAAGCCCAGAACAGACTTGTGAATATCATATGGGGCATGTGGCCACTCTATCCAAAACTGTCATCAATTTCAACATAAAGTCCAATCAATGATGGATTCATTTCTGATCGAGTTCCATACGGAGGAGGAAGAAGATATAGTGAGCGCTGCCTCGAATGAATCTTCGGGACACGATCATCCTTGGGGAAAACCATTGACAGTGTTTTATAAGGAAAAATCAAGTCCCGAGAAGGAAGAAGCTTATGTTGTCACACCTCCCACCATGATAATCAAAGTTCCAAGTTCTTTCCCTTATAAGAACAACAAGGCCGTCCCTTGGAAGTACGAGTTCAAAGCAGTGATTGACGGATCGGGCGACGTGGGTTCGGACGGATCGGCTTTGCTAGATAATGCCCACATAAGTGGAGTAGGGGGAATCACTCGAAGCGGGAGGTGCTATACTCCTGAAATGCTAGAGAGGGCCCGGAAGGGAAAAGCGAAGGAAGGAGAGGAGGAGGGTCAGATGAAAAAAGGAAAAGAGCAAGCTTTGTCTTCCAAAGATCAAGGGGAGAAACTGCAAAAGCCAGTATCAGAAGAGGATGCAAAGGAATTTTTGAAACTGATCAAGCACAGCGAATATAGTGTGGTCGAGCAATTGAATAAGATGCCTGCTCGGATTTCACTATTATCATTGCTGTTGAGCTCAGAGTCGCATCGGAACGCCTTAATGAAGGTGTTGAATCAAGCCTATGTGCCTCATGATATTCCGGTCGACAGTATGGACCAGTTGGCAGGAAATATTACAGCGGCAAATTTAATATCTTTCAGTGATGACGAAATTCCGCCGGAAGGGCGAGGGAGTATTAAGGCCTTGAACATCACTACCAGCTGCAAGGGCCATACAATTGCCAAAGTTTTGATTGACAACGGTCGTCGATCAATGTCTTACCTATGGCCACGTTGGCGAAGATGCCATTGACATTTCTTGCATACAACCCAGTCACATGGTTGTAAGGGCATTTGATGGTTCCAGAAGGGACGTGATTGGTGATATCGAAGTCCCTATTGATATCGGGCCGGTCACTTTCAACATACATTTCCAAGTGATGGATATTTCGCCGTCATACAGTTTCCTACTGGGGAGACCATGGATCCATACGGCGGGTGCGGTTCCCTCATCATTGCACCAGAAGGTGAAATTTGTTGTTGGTGATAAACAAGTAACTGTTTCAGGAGAAGAGACCTCTTGATCACCAACCCTTATCTGTACCCTACATTGAGGCAGCCGAAGAAGCATTGGAATGCTCTTTTAGGGCCTTTGAAATCGTGAATGCAACATATGTAGGAGAAGGTCGAGAATCCCCACCCCTCGTTGTCAACCACCACTGAGATGATTGTAAGCAGACACTACAAAAGGGCTGGCGTGTCGGAAGAGGTTTGGGGAAGAATCTCCAAGGACGAAGGAAGCCTGTGAAGATTGAGGAAAACAAGAATAGGTTCGGTCTCGGATATAAAGCCACTGGTTTAGAGAGGAGAAGGATGCTGGAAGAGAGGAGGAGGAAAAGAATAGCTCGCCTTCGGGGATACGAAGAAAAGGCGGAGAAGATGGTGATACCATACCTCTATGATACTTTTCGCTTTGGCGGATGTTATCACCCCGATGCATTAGAGGTAGTGGAAAGAGGACTTGTGAAAGGATCCTCTCGTGGGTTCCTCAGTTAAAAGAATGCATGAAGAAATCTCAATTTTTGGAAATGATGGCGTTGTTGGGCACAGAGCTGAAAGACTGGATTGTTGAAAGGATACCTTCTATCTTTTGTTTTTCCTTTTGTAATGTAGTAAGGTAGATTATCAACATCTTGGTCTAGAAAGTTCTAGAAGATTCTTTTGTAAATTTGATCTTCATCATCATTTCAATAAATTAACAAATTCAGTGCATTTCGAGTACTTTCTTTTCATCCATCATCATTTCCATAACTGTTTTCTCCTTTCATTCACTGCCATTGGTATGAACAACCAACCACATCTGTCAAATTTTTACATTTTCAGGAAAATGAATAATGAATGTGAAGATAACCTTAACGGCTATCCGGGGTTTGATTTTGAAAATTCTATATACGTCGACGAACTCGATAACAATGAAGATTCAGACGACGATGCTGTGTCTCCAGATCTATTGAAAATAGTTGAGCACGAAAAAGGACCGATCGAACCCAACAAAGAAGCTATTGATATGGTCAACTTAGGGGATGATGAGAAAGTCAAAGAGGTCAAGGTGGGCGCAGCACTTCCATTGACTGAGAGACTGAAACTAGAGGAATTGCTTCGTGAATATGTGGATGTGTTCGCTTGGTCTTATCAAGACATGCCCGGGTTAAATACCGAAGTTGTGGAGCATCGCCTGCCTTTGAAAATGGAAAGTAAGCCGGTACAACAGAAGCTTAGGCGCATGAAGCCCGAGATGTTGTTAAAGGTGAAGGAAGAAGTAAAAAAGCAATTCGATGCGGGGTTCTTGAAAGTAACTAAGTATCCGGAATGGGTGGCAAACATAGTCCCGGTACCAAAAAAAGATGGGAAAGTAAGGATGTGTGTAGATTATCGGGACTTAAACAGAGCTAGTCCCAAGGATAATTTCCCATTACCGCATATTGATACCTTGGTGGATAATACAGCCCAACACTACATGTTTTCGTTCATGGATGGTTTTTCGGGCTACAATCAGATTAAAATGGCTGAGGATGACATGGAGAAAACCACTTTTGTGACAGTTTGGGGCACATTTTGCTACAAAGTCATGCCTTTCGGTTTAAAGAATGCCGGGGCCACCTACCAAAGAGCGATGGTAACCCTTTTCCATGACATGATGCATAAGGAAATAGAGGTGTACGTGGATGACATGATTGCCAAGTCCCGAGGAGAAGAGGATCATGTAGCCAACCTTCAAAAGCTGTTTGAAAGGCTACGGAAGTTCCAGCTCAAGCTAAACCCTGCCAAATGCACTTTTGGTGTTAAATCAGGAAAGCTGTTGGGGTTTGTAGTCAGCGAAAAGGGAATTGAAGTGGACCCGGACAAAATCAGCGCGATACGAAATCTGTCACCCCCACGCACACAGAAGGAAGTAAGAGGTTTTTTGGGAAGATTGAACTATATTTCCCGTTTCATCTCGCAACTTACGCTTAAATGTGATCCTATTTTTAAGTTACTTCGGAAACAAGATCCGGGAGAATGGAATGAGGCGTGCCAAGAGGCTTTTGAAAAAGTGAAAAGGTACTTGTCAAATCCACCTGTTCTAGTACCGCCGGTTGTAGGAAGGCCTCTGTTGTTGTATATGACCGTCCATGAAAATTCTATGGGATGCGTGCTGGGCCAGCATGATGATACGGGCAAGAAAGAACGGGCCATTTACTACTTGAGCAAGAAGTTCACTGATTACGAGACCAAGTACACTACCATAGAAAAAATGTGTTGTGCATTGGCTTGGGTTGCTCGGAGATTGAGGCAGTATATGTTGTATCATTCGACCTGGTTGATAGCTAGATTGGATCCCCTCAAATACATCTTTGAAAAACCCTCATTGTCAGGAAGACTAGCTAGGTGGCAAGTTATGCTATCCGAATATGACATTGTGTATGTGTCCCAAAAGGCAATCAAAGGTGGGGCGATAGCCGACTTCCTGGCAGATCGTGCTACTGACGAGTATGAGCCTATCAAGTTAGATTTTCCAGATGAAGATATAATGTCTATCTTTCAAGCGGAGAATGAAGAGCTTGATAGCAGACAGTGGAGAATGTTCTTTGACGGCGCATCCAACGCCTTAGGGCATGGGATAGGGGCAGTTTTAATATCTCCAAATGGAAAATATTACCCGTCCACAGCCAGGTTAAATTTCAACTGCACCAACAACATGGCTGAATACGAAGCTTGTGCAATGGGCTTAGAAGCTGCAATCGAGAGGGGAATCAAGAACTTGGAAGTTTACGGAGATTCAGCACTGGTTATTTATCAGTTACGAGGTGAATGGGAAACAAGGGATCAGAAGCTAGTTCAGTACCAAAAGCACATAGCTGACCTTGTACAACAATTTGACGATATCATCTTCCAACATTTATCTCGAGAAGAAAATCAGATTGCTGACGCCTTGGCAACACTAGCTGCAATGTTTAAAATGGAGACGGAAGCAAATGTTTCACCAATCAAGCTGCGCATGAGAGATTCTCCAGTTCACTGTTCTAGCATTGAAGAGGAAACGGATGGACAACCCTGGTATTATGACATCATGCAATACCTTAAAAATCAACAATACCCAGAGCATGCATCGGAGAATGATAAAAAGATCCTCAGAAGACTGGCAATGGGGTTCCTTATTGATGGAGACATTTTGTATAAAAGGGGTCGGGATCAGATGTTGCTGAGATGTCTTAATGCGTCCGAAGCTAAAAGGATTCTTGAAGAGATACACAATGGAACTTGTGGGGCACATGCAAATGGTCATTTCATGGCTAGACAGATTATGAGGGCAGGCTATTATTGGACTACACTAGAAAGAGATTGCATAGATTATGCTAGAAAATGCCACAAGTGTCAAATCTATGCTGACAAGATTCAAGTTCCCCCAACATCACTGAATGTCATGGCACCACCGTGGCCCTTCTCTATGTGGGGAATGGATGTGATTGGACCCATATCTCCTAAGGCATCAAATGGGCACAGATTCATTTTCGTGATGATAGATTACTTTACCAAATGGGTGGAAGCTGCCTCTTATGCAAATGTGACTAAGTCTACTGTTTGTAAGTTTCTAAAGAAGGAGATAATATGTCGGTATGGGCTCCCAGAAAGGATTATATCGGACAATGCCCTCAATTTGAACAATGACATGATGAAAGAAGTATGTGCACAGTTCAAGATCAAACATCACAACTCAGCCCCGTATCGCCCGAAGATGAATGGAGCCGTTGAGGCTGCCAACAAAAATATTAAAAGGATTGTGGGGAAAATGACCAGCACGTACACGAGAAGCTGCCATTCGCTTTGCATGCCTATAGAACATCAGTACGTACTTCTACTGGGGCAACTCCCTTTTCTCTAGTTTACGGCATGGAAGCGGTGCTGCCGGTTGAGGTAGAGATCCCCTCCCTAAGAGTCTTAATGGAATTAGACTTAGACGAGGCTGAATGGGTTCGAAGTCGTTTTGAACAATTGAACCTTATAGAAGAGAAAAGGCTTACAGCACTATGTCACGGTCAAATGTACCAGAAGAGGATGATGCGGGCCCACGATAAAAAGGTTCGACCCAGGCGTTTCCGTGAAGGGGAATTGGTGTTGAAAAAGATCCTCCCGAATCACCACGATAATCGGGGCAAATGGACACCAAATTGGGAAGGGCCATATGTAGTGAAAAGAGCGTTCTCAGGCGGGGCGTTGATCTTAACAGAAATGGATGGGAATGACCTGCCTAATCCAATAAATTCCGATGCTGTGAAGAAATACTACGCTTAAAAAAAAAAAAGGGAAAAAGAAGAGAAAAAGAAAAGAAAAAAAGAAAAAAAGAGGAGAAGAAAAAAAAAGAAGGAAAAAATAAGAGAAAAAAATAAGAAAAAGAAAAAAGAGGAAAATGAAAGGAGAATTCAAACTGAAAACCCAAAAAGGGCAGTTTGGATAAAAGGGGGATATCTAAGTCGAAAACCTGAAAAGGCGGCTTAGTTGTGAAAAGATCAACGCCTGAGATTGAAATCATGCGGAGCATGGCATCAGCCGGATGAACTCAGTGCGACAGGGGGCATCAACGGATTAGTTTTTTCCGAAGAAAGCACCGGTTTGGTTCGTGAAGGGTTATCTGGACATTCATTATTTGTTTTGGTCACCATTCCTTAAAATTCATCACTTGACCCTTGTGGCTTTCGCTACCGAACTGTGCTTTTGTTATCATTTTCTCTGGTTAGCCCAATAATAAATGTTTTCTTCTAAAATTGGTTGTTCTACAACTAACCGAAAAAGTATAAGAATGCATGGTGTTTGTTAATCAAATTGAAAGGAAGAGGATGATTAAAACAATAATCTACCTGCTAATATTACTAAGAAAAAACAAGAAAGAAAGGAAGAAAGAAAAGGGGGGAGAAAGGAGGAAAAGAGAGAAATAAGAGAATGAAACAAAAGGAATTGGAAATTATGACAAGTACATGTTATGAACCAGCTCCGATTCGAAATTGGTGAACCACGGGTAAAAAAGATCAAAGGACACAAAGGACAGCTCTGAGAATTTGATTACCACAATAGGAATGGCATGGCTTTATCAATACATGCATTTGCATTTCATCCACACTAGGAGAATTCAAGTACCAAAAAATGTGCATTGGCTTTGTTGCATTTGCATCAGGGATCATTGCATCTGCCAAACATTGAAAAATATGGACATAAAGTTTCAAAAAAAAAAAAAAAAAAAGATGAAAAAGAGAAAGAAAAGAAGAAAAAGAAAGAAAAGAATGAAGAGAAAAGAAGAAAAGAAGAAAGAGAAGAAAGAAAGAAAGAAAAGAAAAAGAAGAAAGAGAAAGAAGACCAAAAAGGAATTTTTAAAGTTTCATCGCCTCTGCTGCAAGAGGAGCACATTTTCAGAAAAGGATTTTTAAAGTTTCATCGCCTCTGCTGCAAGAGGAGCACATTTCAGAAAAGAAAATTTTTAAAGTTTCATCGCCTCTGCTGCAAGAGGAGCACATTTTCAGAAAAGGATTTTAAAGTTTCATCGCCTCTGCTGCAAGAGGAGCACATTTTCAGAAAAGGAATTTTAAAGTTTCATCGCCTCTGCTGCAAGAGGAGCACATTTCAGAAAAGAAAATTTTAAAAGTTTCATCGCCTCTGCTGTAAGAGGAGCACTTTCCAGAAAAATTTTTAAAGTTTCATCGCCTCTGCTGCAAGAGGAGCACATTTTCAGAAAAGGATTTTTAAAGTTTCATCGCCTCTGCTGCAAGAGGAGCACATTTCAGAAAAGAAAATTTTTAAAGTTTCATCGCCTCTGCTGCAAGAGGAGCACATTTTCAGAAAAGGAATTTTAAAGTTCCATCGCCTCTGCTGCAAGAGGAGCACATTTTCAGAAAAGGATTTTAAAGTTTCATCGCCTCTGCTGCAAGAGGAGCACATTTCAGAAAAGAAAATTTTAAAGTTTCATCGCCTCTGCTGCAAGAGGAGCACATTTTCAGAAAAGGAAAAAAGTTTCATCGCCTCTGCTGCAAGAGGAGCACATTTTCAGAAAAGGATTTTAAAGTTTCATCGCCTCTGCTGCAAGAGGAGCACATTTTCAGAAAAATTTTAAAAGTTTCATCACCTCTGCTGCAAGAGGAGCATATTTCAGAAAAAAATTAGGTTTTGGATTGGACAAAATTGTTGTCTATCGTCTTTGCTTTATTCCTGATCCTCAGCAATAAGCAAAGAGGGGCAGCTGTAGACACCTAATTTTGTCCGAATTTCACAAATTATTTTGACAAGTTTTGTTCTTATTATTATTTTTTATTTTATATTTTATTTTCATTTTTCTTATTTATTTTGTTATTATTCATATCATTAACATCATTATTATTATCTTTTCTTTTTTATTATCTTTTTATTACTTTTTATTATTATTATTATTATTATTATTATTATTATTATTTTTATTTTATATTATTTTGCCGCCAAGCCAACCGAACCTCCCATCAGTCATTACCACATTAAATGGCTTCAGGATTTGCTAGATTTGCCGGCAGACCCATTGTCTCAAGCCGCCGGCGACCTGCTCTCTCCCAGTCTCGAGCTCCACCCAGCAGATTTCTACCCTTTCCCATCCCGTGAATCCCGCTCCTACAGAACCTATGGATCTTGTGACTCTGAGAGGCTACGGTAAGAGGTTTCAAACTGATTTAAGAAGAGAACCAAGCAGAGGAAAAGGGGGCGGAGGAGAAAAAAGACCAGAAATCCCAAAATCACCGAGACACCTTATCGCCATCACCACCGTGAATCCCACTCCTCATAACCCAAGCCACCCTTCTCATCTCAGAAACGCTAACATCACCCAACCCAAAACCCCCCAGATCCGAGAGCTCCAAATCTCAGATCTGGAACCTAGATCTAAAAACCTGCAAAAAAAAAGCAAACCAACAGCAACCACAACAAAACACAACCAGATCCAAAAACAGAAATAACAAAACAAAATACAAAAAAAAGAGAGAAACTTTCGGAGATAGTGAGATTCGTGAGGGTGGGAGTGTTTTCGGGAAAAACGAGCCTCGGATTGGAATAGAGGACAGAGAGCAGAGTGTTTTGAGGTTATTGGAAAGGTCACCGGCGACGGATGTACGGTGGCGTACGTCGAAGAGGAAAAGAAGACTGAGAGGACTTTGGGATTTTTGGAGAAATCGGGTTAAATAAAAAAAAAAGGGGAAAAAATGGGTTTAGAAAAGAAAGGAGTCGCCTTTTATAGCTGAGAAAAAGGGGAATAAAGAAGGCGACCCGCGTGAAGGCTTGAATCAACTGAGACCCACAGGACCGCCCGCCCGCCCGCCAAAAGCGAGAAGACACGCATGCCTAGCTGCTAGATTCACGAGATCGCCCGCTAGAGAAAGAGCCGATTCCACTAGCGCACTCGTCAGTCCACGTGTCCTTTCGCCCGCCGAGAAAAGGGCGGATTCGCGTGTTGCTCAAATTGGATGTGTTCGCTCGTCCAAAGAGTTAGCCCAGTCCGGGAGGTCGCCCGTTCGTGGAAAAGGAAGCAAAATCAGATAGCTCGCCTGAGAAAGGAGCCCTCTTGTTCAAGGAGTTCGCCCGGCCTAGGAGGGATCTGTGAACTAGTTCACCTGACAAAGAGCTAGACCACTCAACGAGTGTTCGCCCACCCGGGGGAAAACATCCATTCGCTCGCCCGCAGAAGAGCTAGCTGAGTCAGTGTGTTCGCCCGCTCGTCGGAAGCAGTGGCTTGTTCGCACACCCGGAAAGAAAACATCCGTTCGCTCGTCCGCCAGCCAAAAGATCGCCCGCCAAGGAGTTGGACCATACGAGTAACTCGCCTGCAAGAATTTAGTCCATACAAGGAGCTCACCCGCCTGAGGAGAAAGAACATCCACTCGTTCGCACGCTCAAATAGTTCGCCCGCCCGCAAGGGGTATATTTCCTTTTCTCGTTTTAGTTACTCATTCATTTGTTTAAATACTTTTAATGTTAAATAGAATGACATAATAAACATTAATTGGAAATAAACGTGGAATTCTCCCGAGGATGGGATGTCATGAGACTCACAAGTAGTGATTTCTTGACTGATCCCTAGGTGAGAGGGATTAGCTAAATGTTACCAGAGTATTGGGATATTTAGCCAAATTTCTCAATATTGAGGATTTCATTACTAAAAATCAAAATATGAAATTCCCTTTATAATTCCATATGCATCACAAATCATATGTTTGCATCATGTGCGAAAATAAATAATAATAAAGGAGATTCTTCCGAGGATGGGATGTCATGAGACTCACAAGTAGTGATTTCTTGACTGATCCCTAGGTGAGAGGAATTAGCTAAATGTTACCAGAGTATTGGGATATTTAGTTAAATTTTTCGATATTAAGAATTTCATTAATAAAAATTAAAATATAAAATTCCTTTTATGGATACTTCCTAAATCATATGTTAGCATCATGTGCATAAATAAAGGAAAATAATGGATGGAATTCTTCCAAGGATGGGATGTCATGAGACTCACAAGTAGTGATTTCTTGGCTGATCCCTAGGTGAGAGGAATTAGCTAACTGTTACCAGAGTATTGGGATATTTAGTTAAATTTCTCAATATCAAGAGTTTCATCAATATAATTAAAATAAATAAAATTTCTTTCAAGTTTCATATGCATCACGCATCTTTATCCATACTACATGTATACGATTAATCATAAAATAGCGTGAGCACTACCGAAGATGGGATGTCATGAGACTCACAAGTAGTGATTTCTTGACTGATCCCTAGGTGAGAGGGATTATTTCAAATGTTACCAGAGGATTGGGATATTTGATCTAATTTTTCAATAAATGGTGTTCATGTTGATTTTCATAATGAAATCCCCTTATGACGACAATTTTTCAAGCAAATACGCTAATTTTTCCTATAATCGAAAGCCAAGACTATCTTCTTAAAATCCAAAGATACCATGTGGTTAGGATGGTACCGTTTTTTACGGGCGTCGTGGGGGTGCTAATCCTTCCCCACGCGTAACCGTACCCCCGAACCCTATTTTTGTTTCGCAGACCAAAAGATTATCTTTTTAATAAAACTTAATTAATTTTGAGATTTTGTTGAAAAGATAAATGTTTTCAGGTGGCCAATCACACCTAATAAAAAAGATTGGTGGCGACTCCATTTTTGTTTTTTAAACGCTTTTTCAAAATTCGTCGAGCGCGAAGCCGTTACGACACATTCAATATTATGTTTGAGTTCAATTTAATTTGAAAACTTGAGATTCAAAGCTCGACTTGAGCTTGTTTTTTGAAGTTCGAGCTCAACTTGCCAAAATACTCGAAGCACTCGAGCTCGACTCGATAGGTTCGATTTGTCAATTTTTAATTATTTATTATAAGGATAAAATGATAAATGAATAATAAAATATTAAAAATATATATTAAAAAAAGCTCGATAAAGCTCACGAGCAACTCAAACTCGGTTCGGATTTTTACTCGATTAACTCAAGCTCAAGCTTGATTCGAAAATAAATGAGTTAAACTCGAGTAATTATCGATTCGAGATCGAGTAGTTCACAAGTAGCTTGACTTATTTACAATCCTATTTTGCATCAAAACTCCAGAGTAGCCGACCAAAGGACATTCCAGCAGGTAATTTCTAAAGAGCAAGATGTTAATTTAAACCACAAAATCACCTATAAAACATGACACCGGTTTTCACACGATTGCAAAATCCTTCCGATGCCTTGGCATCGAAACAACCAAATATTGCAGCTTTCATGTCCTCAACGTTTAATAGGATTCGTTTGTACTATGATCTTAGCATCATTATAATATTTATTTCATATGATTTCAAGGATGCATCTTTTTTTTTTTTACAAGAATGCATCCTTTTACATCAGCTTGATGCATCTGAGATTTTATTCTGAGAATTCTCTTCACAAGAATCGAAATTTAGTCCTGATTATGAATTGCCATCAAATGATAAACATAATACATTTACTTCTGCATTGTTTGCTGTGTTTCCTTGGTCCAATTCTTCCAATTCACAGCAAGTCAAGCAATGTTATTGGTACATATATATGTAAATTAAGTAAACTTACTATGAATCAACTAGGGCTCCTAGTTAATGGGAAGTTTTGTTTTATTACATTATTTCCAGACATCTTCAATATTGTAATACTCCAAACTAGTCTAATAAACCAATGCAAAGGTAACATGAAGTAGATCATATTGAGAACAGAATTCTCAATGATTAGCCACAGAATATACTCTTGGTGGCATTAGCTAAAATTTCCTGGTAAATTTCTCAACCTTCATTGCTTTGCAAATGAGTGCTTCAACTGTTTTCCTCCTCTCTAACCCATCAAAGGTATGCGTGGGATTATGCCGAAGGAGCATCTCACTGCAGCAAATGGCAATGTAACCAACAGATATTTTCAAAAGAACATATTGACAACAAGAAGAGGGATCAGCATTGGTAGGGGTAAGAGTATATTTGATGAGGAAACTTTATGCACTACCTTTCCCTTTGTTCCATCATCATTGAATGGAGGTGTATAACCACCAACTGGTCTGTTTGCCCTGCAAGTTCCATGTGATCAATTATCTAAGATATTAGGCTTCATACACAATGAAAATGCATTGAGCTTGATGTTCAAAACATCATAAAAGAAAGCATAAAATTTTGGTTAAATTAATAGATAAAGCCTTTTGATTGTTGCTTTTGGAGGTTATATTTTCTCATAGAATTCTTCGACTTTCACCTTGATGTAGACTTGACAATTCATGTATATAATTTGTATTCATATCATGTACAATCATATTTTTTTTGTATAAACCACATATATTTTTATCCGTTTTAACGATTTAAGACTAATCCTACTTGGGCTTAGTTACAGTTAAAGCTCCTCATCCCTTTCTAAAAGTGTATTTAGTGGGGAGTCGAACCCGCAAACTCTTCTCATAAACTCAATTTACGTTTCCAACCTAGTCACAACCCATGGTTCATGTAAAATCATATTTATTTCTTTTATTTTTGTTGTCTTTATATCATATCGTTGTGTTGTGTTCAAAATTGCAAGGTTTGCTTTGATGGTAATAAAAGGAGGGAAATACCTTTGAGATTTTGGGCAGAAAATGATGACATAATCGTAGGCCTTGCAAGTGAAAGTGCTGGTACCATCGTCAAAAGCATAGCTGTAAGCCTTGGGGCAAGCCCGCTTAAAAATTGATGAATAGGAGGAAGGCCTGCATGTTGTTGGGTTAGCAAACTCCCCGCTGCAGCAGTATTGGTCCAGCCCAAATGCTTCACAAGCGCTTTTGCATGCAACTACTCGGCCTGCCCCCACGCCATCTCCGCCCACCACTTGAAGTTCTTTAGGGCAACCTGTTTTATAACACACCAGATCAAAAGGACGAGCATAAGAATTGTCCCTTTGGCGCACTGGGGGCCTAAAATCTCTTAATTTATTTCATTTGCTGTTTATTTCCAAGATAACAATGATGATTTGTCATAAATCAATGGTTAAGCAGCACGTGTCGGCCCAAGATTGGTCAAAGAGTTGAACTTTCGTTTTGAACAGAAAAGAAAAAGCCAAACTTTAAATACCATGTGAGCAAGATAGAAATTAGCAGCCCTCTAAATTCAACACCGAACTATAAGAACTGAAAGGCACGTATCAAAACTAGCACTAAATTCTCAAACAAGACTTCGTCGTTATACGTAGAAGTGTAGTCAAGCCCGATTCAATGTTAGGCTCGAATAAAGGCTGTGAGACAGATAAGCACATTAATTTGAACAGTTGAACTACATTTGGCCAATGAAGTAATAAATATCTCTTATGCTTGAATACTTGTCCAAAATTATCCTACTACAACTCTTTGGAATGTAAATTGATATACTATTGGTGTGTTTTTGGGATGCTGTTGGAGAAAGAGAGGAGGGTTTTGTTTGGGTTTGGACTAAAGGCTGGGCTGGGCTTATATTTTCTATTCATCCATGAAAATATATTTCAAAGGAATAAGGTTTTAAAACTCTCTTATCTCGGAAAGGAGTAATCTTTTTTTTTTTGAGTTTCATAAATGGTTTGATCCGTTTAATTCTTTTAATATATTTTAATTTATAATTATATTTAAAATTTATTTATACTTATATCTATTTACATATAATTAATTTCATTTGATTAAATAAATTTTAAAAATAAAATTAAAATGTCAAGGCCCAAGGCAAAATATAGTGGTAGTACTATCCAAAATAATATGTAAAAAATTTTTTAACCAAATGAAATAATAACATGGGGGCTGGGGTCAAGCACACACACTATTGTTCCTACACTACACTACAATGTCTCTGGATATATTAACAATTTAACATGCACAGACATAAGCCAAGCCAAGGTAAAAAAGCATGCCAAGGCAATGGGTTGTTAATTTCTTGACAATTTTTAATCATTTTATAAGTTTAATTCTTGTGAATTCTTATATTATTCTTTATTTATGTTTGCAGATAACGAAGTTAAAAATAAGCTGAGTGTCGTTGACACTTAAGCAATTGGAGGACATGGACATCAAATCTATTTATTATATTTTTGTTGTCTAATATTGTTGAGACTTGTAATTATTTTAGTCTCTAAATTTGTTAAAACAATTTATATTATAGTTGTTAGACAATTAATATGTTTAAATAATGTTGAAGATATGAAGTTATGGATTTAACATGAATTTATTTGATGTTTGTTTAACATTTTTTTTAGTTTTGTTTATTTACTAAAAAATAAGAAGTTAATATAAATTTTAATTTTCTTTTACTTTTTAAAATACAGACCGGCACATCTAAATCCGTTAGCCTTTAGAGTTAGACTTAGGTGCTGTTTGATAAACCGAAAAATTAAGCGCTGAAAAATTAAGTATTGAATTTAATAAGTATTGAATTTGAACTATGAAAACTATTTGATATTTAACTGAAAGTTAAGAGCTAAATATAAATATATTGTTTGATAACAATAAATGTTAAATTTTGAAATTTTGTTATTTTACATTTTTATTTTCATATTATTTCAAATAAAATCATTTTTTTATTGATGTCTTCTATTTTATAATACAAGTATAAAATATAAGAAAAAGTATAACTATAAAATTCAAAAACATCATAAATTTAAAAAAATAAAATAATATTTAAATATAAAAAAATAATTTTTTGAAATCAAAAACCGGAATCACGTTTAGATTACAAAAGCATTACAAATAAAAGTTGTGAGATCATTACTTCTTCAAGCAATGATCTGCAAAATAAATTGATAATTCTAAAGATGATAAGATAACATAATATAAAAACGAAACGAAATGTATAAAAATAATATGGATAAAATTTTAATAAAAGTATTTGTAGATTTGACAAAACTGAAAAATTTATCGTGTTAGACATATTATACGAATTATGATAGTAATTTTCGTATGTTTAACGTAGAAAACGATACATAAACATGATCTATTTAAAAGATCTCGGAAGCCACAACCAGAACCACTTGACAATTTCGGACAGCTGAGCAGATTTGGAGACAGGTCCTCGATGACCAACAATTTCAAAGGAAACTCTAACATGCATCCATAATCTTCTGCATTTGGTTGGCTTCGAATTCATGGGAGACTAACATATTCAAGATCGGATAAATACTTCAACTAAGGTCTCCACAGGAAGCTTTTTAAGATAAAAAATTAATCATGTTTTTCATACGATGAAGTGTTCTACCAAGGAATAAAGATCATACACACCTTACAGGAAACCATATGAGAAAACAAATTACAATGAAAGTATATCTTCTTGAACGTCGCTCATCTACACACAAGTACAACATTTTAAAGTCTTAGATCATCATCACGTTAGAGATTCTGGAAATGTGGAAGGGATTCCATGTTCTCTTGACAATTCCTGCTAAGCACCAGCAAAAAAAGTACCTCAAATGTATGCATACAAGTGAGCGCTGTCAAGATTATTTCACAGTGAGGCCTTTAATTTGTAGGCTGCTTGGGCCAAAATATGGGCCACATCTTTGGTGATTCCAGAATTCCAGCAACACATTCTTTAACATTAAGGTATAATCGAACTGAGTAGATCTTTGGTGACTTTGTAGCATTCTAGCAACACATTCTTCGACATTAGGAGTACAATCTAATCGAGTCGAGATCATTCAATATTATGTTTGAGTTCAATTTAATTTGAAAACTTGAGACTCAAAGCTCAACTTGAGCTTATTTTTTGAAGTTCGAGCTCAACTTGCCAAAATACTCGAAGCACTCGAGCTCGACTCGATAGATTCGATTTGTCAATTTTTAATTATTTATTTTAAGGATAAAATAGTAAATGAATTATAAAATATTAAAAATATATATTAAAAAAAACTCGATAAAGCTCACGAGCAACTCAAACTCGGCTCGGATTTTTACTCGATTAACTCAAGCTCAAGCTTGATTCGAAAATAAACGAGTTAAACTCGAGTAATTATCGATTCGAGATCGAGTAGTTCATAAGTAGCTTGACTTATTTACAATCCTATTTTGCATCAAAACTCCAGAGTAGCCGACCAAAGGACATTCCAGCGGGTAATTTCTAAAGAGCAAGATGTTAATTTAAACCACAAAATCACCTATAAAACATGACACCGGTTTTTACACGATTGCAAAATCCTTCCGATGCCTTGGCATCGAAACAACCAAATATTGCAGCTTTCATGTCGTCAACGTTTAATAGGATTCGTATGTACTATGATCTTAGCATCATTATAATATTTATTTCATATGATTTTGAGGATGCATCTTTTTTTTTTTTACAAGAATGCATCCTTTAACATCAGCTTGATGCATTTGAGATTTTATTCTAAGAATTCTCTTCACAAGAATTGACATTTAGTCCTGATTATGAATTGCCATCAAATGATAAACATAATAAATTTACTTCTGCATTGTTTGCTGTGTTTCCTTGGTCCAGTTCTTCCAATCCACAGCAACTCAAGCAATATTATTGGTACATATATATGTAAATTAAGTAAAATTACTATGAATCAACTAGGGCCCCTAGTTAATGGGAAGTTTTGTTTTATTACATTCTTTCCAGACATCTTCAATATTGTAATACTCCAAACTAGTCTAATAAACCAATGCAAAGGTAACATGAAGTAGATCATATTGAGAACAAAATTCTCAATGATTAGCCACAGAATATACTCTTGGTGGCA
Source organism: Heritiera littoralis (assembly GCA_031772115.1). Classification (NCBI taxonomy): domain Eukaryota; kingdom Viridiplantae; phylum Streptophyta; class Magnoliopsida; order Malvales; family Malvaceae; genus Heritiera; species Heritiera littoralis. The sequence goes on from JAPDPK010000058.1 coordinate 1,745,523, forward strand.
TTAGCTAAAATTTCCTGGTAAATTTCTCAACCTTCATTGCTTTGCAAATGAGTGCTTCAACTGTTTTCCTCCTCTCTAACCCATCAAAGGTATGCGTGGGATTATGCCGAAGGAGCATCTCACTGCAGCAAATGGCAATGTAACCAACAGATATTTTCAAAAGAACATATTGACAACAAGAAGAGGGATCAGCATTGGTAGGGGCAAGAGTATATTTGATGAGGAAACTTTATGCACTACCTTTCCCTTTGTTCCATCATCATTGAATGGAGGTGTATAACCACCAACTGGTCTGTTTGCCCTGCATGTTCCATGTGATCAATTATCTAAGATATTAGGCTTCATACACAATGAAAATGCATTGAGCTTGATGTTCAAAACATCATAAAAGAAAGCATAAAATTTTGGTTAAATTAATAGATAAAGCCTTTTGATTGTTGCTTTTGGAGGTTATATTTTCTCATAGAATTCTTCGACTTTCACCTTGATGTAGACTTGACAATTCATGTATATAATTTGTATTCATATCATGTACAATCATATTTTTTTTTATATAAACCACATATATTTTTATCCGTTTTAACGATTTAAGACTAATCCTACTTGGGCTTAGTTACAGTTAAAGCTCCTCATCCATTTCCAAAAGTGTATTTAGTGGGGAGTCGAACCCGCAAACTCTTCTCATAAACTCAATTTACGTTTCCAACCTAGTCACAACCCATGGTTCATGTAAAATCATATTTATTTCTTTTATTTTTGTTGTCTTTATATCATATCGTTGTGTTGTGTTCAAAATTGCAAGGTTTGCTTTGATGGTAATAAAAGGAGGGAAATACCTTTGAGATTTTGGGCAGAAAATGATGATATAATCGTAGGCCTTGCAAGTGAAAGTGCTGGTACCATCGTCAAAAGCATAGCTGTAAGCCTTGGGGCAAGCCCGCTTAAAAATTGATGAATAGAAGGAAGGCCTGCATGTTGTTGGGTTAGCAAACTCCCCGCTGCAGCAGTATTGGTCCAGCCCAAATGCTTCACAAGCGCTTTTGCAAGCAACTACTCGGCCTGCCCCCACGCCATCTCCGCCCACCACTTGAAGTTCTTTAGGGCAACCTGTTTTATAACACACCAGATCAAAAGATATAATCTCTGTCGAGATGATTGTCGGATATAAGTATCTGTTTAACATGGGTTTTTTTTTTTTCAAGTTTTTTCATATATTTTGAGAGTCTGATCTTCACATTCATGTTCACAAGATATGTGACGAACACGAATATTTTAAGAAAATGAAAATTGAAACAACATATAATTTAAAAAATAAAATGTAACTAATAACGTAAAACATAAATGTGAGATTTGAACTTATGTTATTCTCAACATCTCAGCATTTTCCTTTGGTAATATTTTTGCTTGTTTTTCTTTTAGCTTTTGAAAGTAAGTCTTATAGTTCTTAGTTCTTACCCATATTGAGATCATAAGCACAGCCTGTGGCATTGCATGCACCATAAACTCCACGAGGCGCAACAACAATAGGCAAATTGTAGCCATCCACAATGCTAACATCGTAATAATCTAGATCATTTCCTTCACCAACAGTTATTTCAAAGAGAGACGCAGGTGGAGCGGCGCCATTGCCATCACATTCTAGCCTTCCTCCACAATCTCCAGTCTGACAAGACCCAACTCCGGAAGCATCAAATAAGCAACCTGTCCTGCCCCAAATCCGACCAGACCACCGTGGAACCGACGGGATTCTAACACTTTGGCCGGTATCCAACCGGAACCCTGTCGTCGGAAGCTGTGGAGTCCCTGAACCAGCAAGCGTTCCAGGCCATATCGTGTAAGGGCAGTTGTTTGTTATGGTGAAAGTTGCCGAATGAGAGCTGTAGAAGAACAATGCAAGGAAAACAAGGAAGACACTAGGAAACATGGGCAATGACTCTGAAAATATCTTTTGCTTTTCTCTGTTCAGGAGAAATCAAAGGGTTCTTCCCATCATTATATATACTTTTGGTGTAGGCGTTGGAGATTCTAAAAGGGGAATAGGGGGTTTAGAAGAAAGACTAATGCCTAAAGGGCTACGACTACGTTGCTTTGCTGATCAGGTTGTGATTGGCCGCAAGATTGCCTTTATGGGTTTAGGATTTCTTTTCGACCTGGCCTGGCTGGCCTCTTTAAGACGCAATTCCTTGCTTTACAGCCTGTGCACGACATCAGTGCTTGACAAGGCTGAGGTTTATAAGGCTGAATTCCCTCCCTGTCCTGTCCCCTGCTTAGATTTTCTCAAATATACCATTTGTTTGACTGCATCTAAAACCTTTTCAACTCTTTTTCTTTACTCCCACACTCGTGCATGCATCAGCCAAAGCAATCGCCACCATTTCACCACAAATATAAAAACCCCAAACCTTAAAATCACCAAAAAAGAAAAAGAGACCAAGAGTCATCCACCTCCATAAAAAAGATAAAGCACTGTTTTTTTACCACAATTGTCATGATGTTAATTTTTTTAATGTTAATTAATAAATTTGTTTAACATTTTTTTTATCTTTTCAAGAATTGTCATGTGGTAATGTGTTATGTCACAATGCCACAAACTTAAATTTAAATTTTTTAAATTAAAACCTAAAATATAAATAAGTAGTAATATGTTAGCTTCTAAATTGAAAAGTGATTCAATTATAAGAAGAAAATAAGTACAGAATAATATTATTAAGAATAGTGAGAAATTCAATTTTAATTGGATTTCATATCCAAGCTAGTAACTAATTTAATAATAACTCAACTTATAGTATTCATATATAAACAAAAATATAAAAAAATGAAGAAACAATTTAGATTCCTGATAATAATATAATTGTTATATTATTTTTATTATTTATTACCACATTTATTGCTATAATCTTGTGTAAAATTAATGGTTTAATGTATCTTGTGAATTAATTTAGAGAAAGTGATTTTGGAATTAATTTTGAAAGATATGATATGAATTTATTAAAATTTAAAGGATTTATTGTTTGTAAAATAAAAAAAGGAAAGTTTTATTATTTTACTTGGTTTGCAAGTTTTGTGTTTCTATATAAGTGCAAATAGGTTAAAGAGCCAGAAGGAGAGAGGCGGCGGCAGCAGCCCAAGGAAGAAGCAGAGCACAAAAAGAGAGCTTGAGAGTTGCAGTTACAGAACCACAGAGTAGCGATAGTAACGTGAAGAGTAGTAGTTGAAACCTGTAACAGAACCGAGAGTTGCTGTTGTAGCAGAATTGATATCAGCAATTTAAATTGTTAAAATAGTTACAACATGGCTTACTAGAGCAGTTTTGAAGCAGCAAGACCCGAGTATAAGAGACTAGCAGTACATGCGAGTTTAGCTTGAATCGATGTTGGTGTTGTGATGCAAGAATGTGGGCTGCTTATGGAAATTGAGAAGTTGCTCTTTGCAGCAAAGGAAGCCACGTGCTCTTTTCTTGCAAAATTATATTATATATATGCATTTAAGTTTGGATAAGGGCTGCCACCTTTTTACCTTAAATTCAATTGCATTATTACATTATTAGACTAATTTTATATATATATATATATATATATATTTGCTACTGTTTGATCAAGCGTGAATTTTCAATTTAATTTGATGTTTTGTGCTAGATTAAACATGAACTAATTTTCTTGTTAGGAATTTGATCAAGCCTACTTGCATATTTTATGTCTTTATAATTAATTGATCAATTCTTAAATTCTAGTATCATTCATTGTGATTAATTCAATCTTTTGATTTGTGTTATTGATTGGCCACCTTTAATATAAATTAATTGATTGTTTGAGACATGGTAAGAGTACACATCATATGCTAAGCCATGTATAGCTCTCTTGAATGATTGAATAAATATTTGATGCATACATCAAGCTAGAATATTTATTTGGTTCTTGTTATATGTTCTTCTATTCTTAATGGTTTTTAGTCATTGATTATGCTACACATCATAGGTAATTAATGATTGAAAATACTTGATTATAGCTACCATCAAACAGAATAATCATATATTAGGAAGAATGAACCCTAGAATTGAATTGAGATTTTTAGGATTGAAGACATAAAATTGCAATGTATTGGTGAAATCAAATTCCTAGACTTTTCTCTATTAGTTAATTTATTTATTTTAGGTTAATTAATTTCATTAGTTAATTAGATACTTAGATAATTCTTTTTATTGGCTTTTATAATTTTTAGAGCATAAGTAGTTGAATTTTAATTGAATAAATTTAGCAAATCTCTGTGGGATCGACTCTTGTACTTGCACGTTATACTACCTTGATTCGTGCACTTGCGAGAATATAACTTTTTGTTCATCAAGTTTTTAGCGTCGTTGCCGGGGATTTGTCTTAAGTTTATTCGATTTTATTTAACTACGTGTGTTTTTCTTTTATTATTATTATTTTTAATTAATTTATTTAATTTTTTTTTTTGGTAGTGGATGCAAGGTCGACGATCACTTGGTCAAGAGATAGTGCCCATCAACAATCAAATTGACAGAATCGGTAGAAAGGAGAAGGCACAAGAAGAGGAACTAGTTGAAATGAACATGGAGTTACAAGTTGGGAATCAAGCTGAAAATCAAGTTCAAAATCGTGTTCAAAATCGTCCTATGAAGGAGTTTGCACGTCCTACTGTGGGGACATCACCATCATGCATTGTTCTCAATGATGCAGCCAGAAACTATGAGCTTAAGAATATTCATTTTAATATGCTTCCTTCTTTTCATGGTGCTGCTATTGAAGATCCTTTGACATTCATTCGTGATTTTTATGCAACTGTTCAAACTTTTCCTTTGCAGGGATTAACTGAGGACCAATTACGAATGAGATGTTTTCCCTACACCTTGAAGGATGCGGCAAAGACGTGGTTCATGTCTATAACACCAGCCTCACTTACCAGTTGGGATGCAGTGTACAATAAGTTCATAGGTAAGTTTTACTCACATGCCAAAACCACTGAATTGAGGGGTAAGATTGCAACATTCACACAAGCAAATGGTGAGGCATTCCATGAAGCTTGGGAACGTTTTAAATTGCTTTTGATTCAATGTCCACATCATCGATACCCATTAGAATTGCAAAATCAATTTTTTTATGATGGACTAACCCAAGCTTGTCAAGCTATGGTTGATAATGCTGCTGGAGGTGCCATGGGAGAAAAGACTGCACAAGAGACCTATGAGCTCTACGAGATGCTTGGAGCTAATTCACAACAAAAGAGTGTTAGAGGTAAACCTAGAGGTCTTTATGAGATTAACACTAACACTGAGTTGGCAATGCAGGTTTCAGAATTAACCAAGCAAATGAAGTCTATGTGTGCTATGATGATGGGTCAAAGAATGCCAGTGTCTAATGAGGTATGTGGAATTTGTGGGATTCATGGTCATGTTACTAATGCTTGTCCTTCTAGTGAAAAATTCCCAGATTTTGTTGAGCAAGCCAATATGATGAACTCTCATAACCCACGGGTGAGGAATGATCCTTTTTCAAATACTTATAACCCAGGTTGGAGAAGTCACCCCAATTTTTCATGGAGTAACAACCAAAACCAGAATCAAGCAAGCTCTTCTTTCCAACTGCGGAAGCCATCTTTAGAAGATACTTTGCAAAACTTTATAGAAGTTTGCCAAAGTAATCAGCAAAGCAATGAACAGAGATTCCAACAACTAGAGGCTTCTCAGAGGAAATTGGAGGTCCAAGTTGGACAAATTGCCGAGGCGTTGCAAGGCCATGTTCCTGGAAAATTTCCAAGCCAGCCTGAGCAAGCCAAATCTATTACTATTCTAAGAAATGGTAAGGTATTTGATAATAAAATGAATGATGAATCTGATGAAAGTTTAACCTTACCTACAGGTGATGAGGTTGCCAAGGAGAACCAACAAGATAAAAGTCCAAGTGGTGGCAAAAAGAAGGATATTGAGGAGCCGAGTCAAAGTAAGGAGTCCAATCCATCTTGTGAAACTCCTAAGTTACACAAGGCTCAACACCCTTATGTTCCTCCTATTCCGTTTCCAAGCAGACTCAAGAAAAGCAAACTGGATAAGTCATTCCCTGAAATATATGATATTTTGTCTAAGGTTAATGTGAACTTACCTTTGCTTGATATGATCAGGAACATACCATCTTATGCAAAGTTCTTAAAGGAATTGAATACTCACAAGCGTAAGTATGAGCCAAATGAAAAGGTAATGGTTTCGGAAACGGTAAGTGCTGTGCTTAAAAGTAATTTGCCACCTAAATTAAAAGATCCTGGGAGTTTTAACATCGACATTTCTGTAGGAGGTTCAAAGAAAGAAAAGGCTATGTTAGATTCGGGTGCAAGCATCAATTTAATGCCTTATTCTGTTTACTTGCAATTAGGTTTAGGAGAATTAAAACCTACCACAATGTCTCTACAACTTACTGATCGTTCAATTAGATATCCTAGAGGCATTGTGGAGGATATTTTAGTTCAAATTGACAAACTAATCATTCCTGTTGATTTTGTAGTTTTGGATATGGAGAGACAGTCAAAGAATGAGCATGAGCTACCCATTTTGCTTGGACGTCCATTCATGGCTACAAGAAAGACAATAATTGATGTTCAAAATGGGAAACTAACCATGACAGTCTTAGATGAGATTGTGGAATTTTCTGTTTTTAATTCTTTAAAATTACCTACAGAATCTAATGATTGCTTCTCAGTTGATGTTTTGGACTCAGTTGTTGACTCTAATCTTGTGCAGGATAAAACAGATGACTTGGGTGGTGGAGCTAGGAAGAGCCAACTGAATGAGTTGGATGAGATTCAAAAAGAAGCCTATGAGAATGCAAAGATTTACAAGGAGAGAACAAATCTGTACCACGACAAATCTATTCTTCGGAAAGAGTTCAAACAAGGAGCTAGTTTCAAGGTGATTGGGCATAGATTGAAGCCATATTTGGAAGGCACTCCAAAGGGCCAGATAGTGGATTTTGTTGGTTTGGTGAAGCCTTGGACCTAGCATTCCGTCTTGCCTAGACGTTAAATAAAGTGCTTGTTGGGAGGCAACCCAACTAGGTATGATTTTTCATTTTTTTTATTTTTATTTTTTTTAGTGTATACATTCCTAATCTTTTATTAATCTTTGTTTTTCAACTTTGAGGACAAAGCTTGATTTAGGTTTGGGGGTGTGGTTTAGTTTTGTCTATTTAGTTTATTATTCTTTTAAAAAAATTTTTAAATTAAAAAAAAATTAAAAAAAATTTTTTTAATTGGATTTATGTTTTTCTTTTTCACTATGATTTTTCACTAGCCTATGATGAATATGAGAGAATTTTACTATGGTTAAGTGATTGTGAGAAATGCATACTTAGGTAATTAAATAATTTGGTGTTAATTTTATTCACTTCATGATTGATGAACAATTGAGCACATAAGCCATACTTTTATGAATTGTTGATACTTAGTGAATGATTATGTGAACTTGTGAAATTAGTGATCATGCATGACACTCTAGAACTTGTTTTATTACACTTGAGGCGAAATCATAGGCAATTGATTGACTTAGAGATGATTTAGGCATTCTTTGGATTGTTTGAGCCTTTCAAGCCTACCATGTTACAAATTATTCACTAGTATACCCCATTGAGCCTTATTGAAAGAATAGCATATGCAAAAGCATATAAATAGCCACCATTCGAATTTTCTTGTAACCTCATTGACCTTACCCAAATTACCTGAAAAACAATGAATGTACCCTTAAAGAGAGCTTTAATGCACATATCTATTATTGAAGGGATTTGAATCAAGAAATATTTTCAAGATATTAAAAGAAGAGGGTTCAAAAAAAAAGTTGTTTGGATCATGCCTTGACTCCATTGTGATGAAAAAAAAAATAAAGAAGAAGGAGTTTAAAATGTGGCATGGAAATTGTCATCTACAAACAAATGCATGAAAAAGATAGGTTTGGGGGTTGTGGAGATACATATGTGGAGTAGAAAAAAAAAAGAAGAGAAATTTAATATGTGCTTATCATTTTTATCTCTCTTGTTTTGATTTTTACCTTCCTTTTTTTTGTTAACCAACACCTTGGCCAAACATTATAAGCTAATAAAGACCTATTGATCTAAGTTGATTTTATTGTCTACATTAGTGGAGAAATGTAAGAAGAGCAAGCCTATGGAGTGTCAATAAAATTAAAAAAAAAATTTTTGAGATCACATCATTTATTTATGAGTTGCATAATTTTAATTGAGTACTAACAAGGAATTTGAGTTTGGCTAATCACACACGCACATCTGATATCATGATTTGAGTTAATTAGCATTTGAATTATGAGATTATTGAGTTGTGTTTTGAACAATTCCTTTAATCATAGATGTGAGGTATATTTGAGGCAATATGTGGAAATCAAGTGGAATTGAATTTACATGAATTTGAGTGAAACATTTGGGGTGTCCTTGAGTTTTCACTTTTGTTCTTAAATGTCATAAACACGTGCATTTTCTTTTAATTTTGCTTGAGGACTAGCAAAAATGTAGGTTTGGGGGTATTTGATAATAATATAATTGTTATATTATTTTTATTATTTATTACCACATTTACTGCTATGTAAAATTAATGGTTTAATGTATCTTGTGAATTAATTTAGAGAAAGTGATTTTGGAATTAATTTTGGAAGGTATGATATGAATTTATTAAAATTTAAAGGATTTATTGTTTGTAAAATAAAAAAAGGAAAGTTTTATTAGGGTTTTTTACTTGGTTTGCAAGTTTTGTGTTTCTATACAAGTGCAAACAGGTTAAAGAGCCAGAAGGAGAGAGGCGGCGACAGCAGCCCAAGGAAGAAGCAGAGCACAAAAAGAGAGCTTGAGAGTTGCAGTTACAGAACCGCAGAGTAGCGATAGTAACGTGAAGAGCAGTAGCTGAAACCTGTAACAGAACCGAGAGTTGCTGTTGTAGCAGAATTGATATCAGCAATTTAAATTGTTAAAATAGTTACAACGTGGCTTACTAGAGCAGTTTTGAAGCAGCAAGACCCGAGTATAAGGGACTAGCAGTACATGCGAGTTTAGCTTGAATCGATGTTGGTGTTGTGATGCAAGAATGTGGGCTGCTTATGGAAATTGAGAAGTTGCTCTTTGCAGCAAAGGAAGCCACGTGCTCTTTTCTTGCAAAATTATATTATATATATGCATTTAAGTTTGGATAAGGGCTGCCACCTTTTTACCTTAAATTCAATTGCATTATTACATTATTAGACTAATCATATATATATATATATATATTTGCTGCTGTTTGATCAAGCGTGAATTTTCAATTTAATTTGATGTTTTGTGCTAGATTAAACATGAACTAATTTTCTTGCTAGGAATTTGATCAAGCCTACTTGCATATTTTATGTCTTTATAATTAATTGATCAATTCTTAAATTCTAGTATCATTCATTGTGATTAATTCAATCTTTTGATTTGTGTTATTGATTGGCCACCTTTAATATAAATTAATTGATTGTTTGAGACATGGTAAGAGTACACATCATATGCTAAGCCATGTATAGCTCTCTTGAATGATTGAATAAATATTTGATGCATACATCAAGCTAGAATATTTATTTGGTTCTTTTTATATGTTCTTCTATTCTTAATGGGTTTTTAGTCATTGATTATACTACACATCATAGGTAATTAATGATTGAAAATACTTGATTATAGCTGCCATCAAACAGAATAATCATATATTAGGAAGAATGAACCCTAGAATTGAATTGAGATTTTTAGGATTGAAGACATAAAATTACAATGTATTGGTGAAATCAAATTCCTAGACTTTTCTCTATTAGTTAATTTATTTATTTTAGGTTAATTAATTTCATTAGTTAATTAGATACTTAGATAATTCTTTTTATTGGCTTTTATAATTTTTAGAGCATAAGTAGTTGAATTTTAATTAAATAAATTTAGCAAATCTCTGTGGGATCGACTCTTGTACTTGCACGCTATACTACCTTGATTCGTGCACTTGCGAGAATATAACTTTTTGTTCATCAATTCCATACTAGGACGGAAAGTTTCAACCTTCTATTACCTTAAAATACTGCTCACTTGTTTAGAATCCTCAAAAAGAGCTCGAGCATTTAAGATATTCAATGCAGAAAAACAGAACAGTAAGGAATATGGGAGAATAGATTGTGATTCTCACTAACTAAAGTAAATTCTGTATTACAGTGGTGTGGGGAGACCTCACTTGCACTTCTTTGCGGTTCTCTCCTACTGCTCATAGGTTATTATGGCACTCATTGCAATACGCATCTCGTCTGTTGTTTGAGGAGTCTTTACCTGAGAGCAGTATCGAATGGCTCCCAACCTCATAACCCTCTGCGGTTCCTCGTTGGACTGCTCATCAATATTGGTACCGTTCTCATATTTCGTGTTTGCCTTCACTATGGTTAAAAGCTTCTTATGCAAATGGCAATTTCTGATCCAATGTGGACCATCACAAAAATAATAGCTTAAGGGCTATCTCTCCCTTGCTTTGTCACATGCAGCTCTCTTGACCTTGGCCTTACGAGGCACGGTCTGCTTATCCGTCTCTTCCCCTGATGAGAAGAGGATGTCCTGGTCTCTCCCACTGTTGCACTCACAATTGCTGTCAGGATACTCAGTGCACTCAAACTCTGTCAGTGATTCAGTTATTGCAATGGCTGCATGCCTTGACGTTATAGCTCGTTTTGTAACCACAGCTTCAACCCATCCATGAATTAGAGCAATAACTCCCTTTCAATCATATTGGGGATCATAAGCGACAACCTTGAGAACTCTGTACAGTATTTTCACACTCTGCCTTTTTGAGTAATCTGACGGAGCTCCCTCAAGCCTCCTTTTTCGCATACTTCATCTTGAATTATTGTCTTAGTTCCCTCAGAAATTCATCCCAAAGTGTTGATCTCGCGATCACCGCATTGCACTCCCTCATCCTTGGATCGCCACGATAACATTGCAACATCAGTCAACTACAACACAACAGTGCTTACCTTTGCAGCCTATGCTTTGCCAATCACTTGAAGGTACTGCTCCATGCCCCATACAAAATTGTCGACGTCTTGGGCAGAGTTGCTGCCCACAAATGGCTTTGCCTTGGGCATCTCAACTCTGAGACCAAAATTTACTCCAGCAACCACAGTGGCTCTACACGAGGCTAGCTCAATCCTGGCTGCTTGAACTCCCCTTGTATGGTCATCACTATTACTTCTTGAGCCTTGTTCTTGTGTGTGAAAGTGTGCATTACCTCATTCAAGGCACCTTGCAATGCATCTAGCCTTCGAGCTCATTCCGTATGGAGCCTAGCCTAGCAATACTCCCATCAATTTCGTCGAACTAATCCGCATCTCTTGACTGCTATTTCAATCTTGACCAAACGGACCCCCAAGGATTAATCCATGTCCCTCAAACTAGCCTTCCTTCTCCTTCCCCTAGTCTTACAAGACTAGGCTTCTTAGACCTCCTGGAAGCATTTTTAACTGAGACGCCATCACTATTAAGGATGTAATTAAGCTAAGTCGAGATGTTCTAGTATCAGGTTCAATTTTGACTCAACTCAAAAACTTAAAGCTTAAAGTTCGGCTAAAGCTTGACTTGACAAAATATTCGAGTCATTTGAGATAGACTCAATAGGCTTGAAATTGATTCGATAAGCTCGATTTATCAATTTTCAACCATATATCATGAGAGTGAAATGGTAAATTAATAATAAAATATTAAAAGCATATTAAAAAAGCTCAATTAGGCTCACAAGCTGCTCGAGTCAAGTATCAAAATATTCACATTTGACAAACTTAAGTAACCATCGAATCGAACGTAAATAGCGCATAAATTGCATGCCTCATTTATACTATTCACCGTTATTGATCAAGATACTAGCAAACCTAGCTCTATACCAACTATCATTGATTACGAGCTTGAATAGAGTAACTGTGCGGTCTTAGGCTAATATGCCTAAATCAACTTTGTGTTTGGAAACCTCAAAAGAACTTGAACACTCAAGATATTAAAATAAGCAAAAAAAAACAAAGAATATGAGAGTATAAATTGTGATTCTCATTAACCGAAGTAAACTCTGTCTACAATAATGTAAGGAGGTTCCTTTTTTATAATAAAGTCTCCTAACATGGTTGAACCCTTCCAAACCTATCTACAAGTATTCAAAATACACAAAGACTCCATCTACAAGACACCCAAGTCCTAAAAACTTTAGAAGATTGACTGCCTAGGAGTTTTGGCTTAATCCAAACTCTACTATAAATAGCTGCACTGTTCTGCTTGGAGTGTGCCGGACATGCACTCTAGTGTTCTTGAGTTGCAAAACTTTTCTGCACATGGCTCCCACGCCGTTTAGTTTTGTGCGCACTCCAAAGCTCGGTCCTGTTTTTCACACTACGCGTGTGGACCTTCATCATGGTTGTGCTGCCTGGACTTGGACCGGTGCACAGACCGTGGTGACATCTGTGTGAATTTTTGTTTTTGCAGACGGTACATTTGAGTATTTTTGACTATTTGAGATAGGACCCTTTAGCACCAAGCCCAAGCACTTGCTTTAACAATGCCCGTGTGTCGTGCATTCGCTGTTACCATCCATCATCGAAATCCTTGCTCTTTCTGTTCTGGGCCACTGGCTGTTTCACTGCATCAGTTTACTTTCGAAGATCCCAGATCATTGCAAACTGATAGGCATCTTCACTAACTAACCTCCCAGGTATTCAGTATTCCGTCGTAACCAACCTCCCGGAGATTCATTGTTCCATTGAAACAGTCCCTGGTCAAGCGATTGGACCACGATGAAGCTGTCCTAGGCCAGATCATCGGAATCACCTCACATTGCAGAAAAAGCTTGTGACTCAATGACTCGAAATGGCTCATTTCCTAGGCATATTGGTTTCTATGTGAATGAGAAACGGAATAACATGCAAAGAAAATCATGTATTGTCGCATTCAGTTTTTGAACAAATTTAGTTGCATCTGAAGATTCAATAAGCAAAAATTAGTACCCTGTTTTTGTACTTGCTGCTTAATTTTCCTGGAAATAAGAAAACTCAACTTGCAAAAATTCCAATATGTTGGTTTTATACTTTTAAAAATTATACAGTTGTTATCCTCCAGGTTCATTAACATGCACATATATGAACATAGAAGTACATAAGACAATGAAGAGATTTGTCTTGTTTGATCAATGTACTTGACATTGACTACTGATCTGGTAAAGGATCAAAATATTGGCCAGACATCCCCATGCAGCTCGTGGCCAAATAATGGACACTCACATATACGTGTTCTAACAGATTTGCCAGAGCCAAATTCATTCAGATATAATAATCTTCAAGATGTTAGATAAATTGCTTCAAAAACTCCGTTGCCACCAGCCTCCCTCGTGTATTTACCGACATTTTCAATTCACTTATCTCTTTATCAATGTCCTGAGATTTTGACAAAAAATTGTTTTAAAGATTATCAACCAAAATATGCTGATGGAATAACAAGGACATATCACAGATAAAGGATAGAGTTAGAACTTGTTTAGTTGAATTAAAGGAAAGGAAATGCTAGATTGCAGATGCTATAAGAGAAAGATCAGAGACACTGAGTCTGATCTTTGTGTTTATACAGTTATAAGTAGAATAGTGATAGGCCAAGAATCAATTTATTTAAAACCCATCCAGCAAGACTCAGCCCTGCGTGGAGCTGAATGGCAATAGAAGATTAATTAAAGATGGAACCACTGACAAGCATTTGGTTCTAAGGTCAGTTCTAACAAGAGGAAAGCTGGAAATTATCGTTAAATTTGGTTTTGAATGGCAAAATAGTGTCCATAAATCAGAAGATAAGTACCCAAGTTCTATGGCAGCTAAGGGTAAAGATTTAAGTTTGTTTTTTAAGACAAAATGAAAGGAAGGGGGGGGGGGGGGGGGGGGGGGGGGGGGGGGGGGGGGGGGGGTTTAAGGGTTTAGCATGAATATGGTTTTACTGAAACTGCATTTTAGAATTAAAGGATGCAGAATCAGATCTAACTAAAATATTTTAAAAAACAGTGGTAACACAGAGGAGGGAAGAAAACGTTGCTAAATATTCAAGGAACATACAAAGAAACATATATGTTCCAGAATGACAACGAGTAGATGAAGTAATTGCATGGTAGAGAGCAGAAGTGAATATACTCAAATCTAAGGCATTGGGATAATTTCACACATCCCTTGAAGCAATTGTTCTTAAATCTATGTTTCCATACTAAAAAATTTTCAATGCATATGTAAATGCACAAATCAACTCCGCCTGTGTGAGTAAACGCAGCCGGTCCCAAGCCCGGGTGAAGGAGGGTGACGGTAGGTTTGGACAACCAGCCTTAAAAACTAGTCCAATCTCATGAAATGAACCAATATCAAAACATCGTTGGGGCGTCCCTTACACAGCGATGCGCTGCATCGGAGCTCGGGTGTAGTGAAAAGTGGGCAAGGGTTGCTAAGTCGTCGCCCGGAAGTGAAGCGCCATATCGACGCTTGGATGTGGTGTTAAATAGGCAAAGGTTCCCACAACACAATGGACGGGGGTGAGTAAAGAAGTTAGTCCATAACCATAAGCTTAGGTTAGGATCTTGGAATATAGGTACGCTTAGTGATAAGTTAGGTGAGATTTGTGAGGTTATGAGTAGGAAGAGGGTTAACATCTTGTGTCTCCAAGAGACCAAATGGGTTGGGGAAAAGGCTAGAGAGATAGCACATTGGCAATATAAGCTTTGGTACACAGGGAAAGATAGAGATTGAAATGGAGTAGGTATCATTATAGATAAAGAGTACCATAAGAATGTTGCACAGATTAAGAGACAAGGGGATAGGATCATTTTGGTTAAACTAGTTTTAGGAGAAGAGGTGTTGAATGTCATTAGCGTGTATGCACCCCAGATAGGACTTGATGAGGTTAGTAAACGACAGTTTTGGGAGAATTTAGACAAAGTAGTACAAGAAGTACCCATAGGAGAAAATCTTTTTATTGGCGGTGATCTTAATGGACATGCAGGTACAAGTAGAGAGGGTTTTGAGAGAGTACATGAGGGTTTTAGTTATGGTGTAAGAAACGAGGGAGGAGATGCTATCTTAAATTTTGCTTTATCTTATGACCTATTCCTAGCAAATACATTGTTTAAGAAGAGAGATTTTCATCTTATAACCTTTAGAAGTGGACCAAGAGCAAGTCAGATAGATTTCTTTTTAACTAGGAGTAGGGATAGACATAGATGTTTGGATTGTAAGGTTATCCCAGGTGAGAGTGTTACCGCGTAACATAGACTCTTAGTTCTAGATATGAAGATAGATAGACGACATCGAAGGAACCAACAAAAAGGAATTGAACGGATTCGATGGTGGAAGCTAAAAGAAAATTGTCATACAACATGTAGAGATAGTTGGATTCAAAAAGAGGCTTGGACAACAGAAACAGAAGAGAACCCAAATGTAATGTGGAATAAGATGGAAAATGCATTCAGGAGGTAGGCAAAGAGACATTAGGAGTATCAAACGGAAGAGTGCCGATTGGAAAGGACGCAACATGGTGGACTGCAGTAGTAAAAGATGCTATAAAGACTAAGCGAGAGCGTTACAAGGCTTTGAAGAAGAACAATACAGAAGAGAGTTTTTCGGAATATAAGGTAGCAAGAAAGGAGGCAAAGAAGGCTGTGGCAGAAGCTAAGACGAAAGTTGAGAAAGAGATTTACGACAAGTTGAACACAAAGGAGGGAGAGAAAAGGATATACAGATTGGCGCGAGCAAGAGAAAGGAGGAGTCGCGACCTAGGAGTCGTGAAATATATTAAGGATGAGCATCAAAGAACTCTCGTTAAAGATTATGACATTAAGGACAGGTGGTGAGATTATTTTAACAAATTATTTAATGACGGACAAAATAAAATTTTGGATAATATTTCGGTGCCTCTTAAGGATTTAAATCGGTGCTTTATGCGTAGAATCCAAGAGACAGAGGTAAAAGAGGCACTAAAGATGATGAAGAATGAAAAGTTGTTGGACCTGATGATATCCCAATTGAAGTTTGGAAATGCCTTGGAGATGTGGGAGTTAGGTGGTTGACAAATCTATTTAATAAGATTTGGCACACTAACAAAATGCCAGAGGAATAGAGGAAGAGTGTCTTAGTACCTTTATATAAGAACAAGGGAGATATTCAAAGTTGCGCCAACTACCGAGGCATAAAATTGATGAGTCACACGATGAAACTATGGGAGAAAGTGATAGAACGGAGATTAAGAAAGAATGTAGAGATAAAAGAGAATCAATTTTGGTTTTATGCCGGGTCAATCAACTATGGAGGCAATATATTTGCTTAGACAACTTATGGAGCGCTTTCGAGTAATGGGTAAAGATCTCTATATGGTCTTTATAGATTTGGAGAAAGCATATGATAAAGTGCCTAGGGAGGTACTCTGGTGGTCCTTAATGAAGAAAAGAGTTCCTTTGAAATATATTAAACTAATTAAGGACAAGTATAGAGGAGCAAGGACACATGTGAGGACAGGTGGGAGGCAAACAAGTGAGTTTCCTATCACGGTGGGATTACACCAAGGGTCAGCGTTGAGTCCATTCTTGTTTGCGGTAGTTATGGACGAACTGACAAAATCCATCCAGGATAAGGTGCCTTGGTGTATGATGTTTGCAGACGATATTGTCCTATGTGCGGAAACTAGAGCGGAGATCAATACAAAGTTGGAATTATGGAGACAAACGTTGGAATCAAAAGGATTTAAACTAAGCAGAGTGAAGACTGAATACATGGAGTGTAAATTCAGTTCTAATCGACTGGAAGAGCATGATGTAGTGAAGTTAGATGGGGTGGCGATACCTAAGCGGGATCATTTTCGATACTTGGGATCAATAATACAGATGGATGGAGAGATTGATGGTGATGTGACCTATAGGATCCAGGCTGGATGGAGTAAGTGGAGAAGTGCTACAGGTGTGTTGTGCGATAAAGGAATTCCTACATGGTTGAAAGGCAAGTTTTATAGGACAGTTGTTAGACCAACATTGTTATATGGTAGTGAATGTTGGGCGACTAAGAGGCTACATACACAAAAGATGAGTGTAACAGAAATGAGAATGTTACGGTGGATATGTGGATATACAAGAAAGGATAGAATGAGAAATGATGATATTCGTAAGATATTAGAATGGTAACTATCGAAGACAAAATGTGTGAAAATCGTTTACGTTGGTTTGGACATGTAAGACGTAGACCTGTAGATGCTCCAGTTAGGAGAATAGAGGCTATGGATGTTGAGAGAAGGGTTAAGACTAGAGGAAGACCGAAAAAGACTTGGAAGGAACTAGTTTGGAAAGACATGGAGGTTTTAGAATTAGATGAGCAAATGACCTTGAATAGGAATCTATGGAGGCAGAGAATACATATGGACGATCTAACATGATTTTAGATATTGGTTCATATAACCTACCCCAATCTATTGGGATAAAGGCTCTGATGATGATGATGATGATTATGATGATGTAACCTTCAAAGTTAAAACTATTTGGAAATTCATGACTTTATCAATATTTTTGTGTTAGATTTAAGATTAACTAGAGATCCACAATTTATAATTGGAAAACAATGATAAGGTTATGAAAATTCTTGCCTCCATGAATTGCACAATAAAATCTATGAGCTTCTGCTTCTGCATCTCTTCACAGTGGTAGTTTGTGATAAGAAAACTGATGTCATAGCCCTGCTTAAGGAAGCATCAACTGAAAATTAAAAAACCATAGTCTAGAATATAATATAGAAAATTCACTAGCATAATGAAGAAGCGAAAGCAATTTCTGGATAACATTTACAATAGCCTATATCATAATCCCAAAAACATGCTTATCAACTTAACATTTAATGACTTAAACAAAGGGGAATGAAGGAATTAGAAAATGACAGACCAAACCAATCTCACCGCAATAATCGAATATAAAATGTTTCCAGAATAAGTATCAAAATAAAAAAGGGGAAATCAAGTTATACATAAAGGTAGCCTGAATTCATGAATGATTTCGAAATTTAAGAGCCATGTGTAGTCTATTTCATTACTCAAACAGATAAATAGTAAAATAATCAGGTAAACTTATAGGAAAAAGAAAGGGGCAAATATGCTAATCAGGTTTAATAGGTTATAGAGCGCAGAAAAAGGAAAATTTTAAATGTCTTTACCTACAATTGGCAAAATTATAGTAATCGTTACGAGTTACAACCGCTTTTGTAAAATGTTGTAAAAATAATCATTCCTCAAGGCAAGTTGATCAATCATCACATGATTTTATCAACAACGCATGAATTTAGAAGGTAAATCAAGTGTCAACCATGAGATTAAAATGTATGTACCTGCACAGGTTTTCTTCTCAAAACTTGAAATGCTTCTGCCCTCATTGACAAAAATCTAAGAAACTTTTTAGTTAGTATGTTTTCAAGTTCATCTGCCTGTTTTACCTATACAAGAAGAAAAGAGTAAACTTAGGACAAAATGGGAGAAAGATTGCAAATTTATACAGACTTTTGTCAAGAACAAACGTCTGTAAAAATGGTAGGTTAAATGTAAGCTTTTAAAGAAACAAAATCAAGTGAAAATGTCTGACCAATAAAAAAGATAACTGAAAATGATATAAAATGTTACTCTATTCCAGAGCAGCTACTGCCAATGCCTATAGCTGAGATGTATATCAATAATAAAACAATAAAACCAAATTTGGCACCATTAAAACACACACTTCGGATAAATTCAGGCAAGCACCCATGAAAATGAAGTCCATTTTCTATGTTCTAGTTGTATCATTGGGCACAAAGTCATCACCCAACGTCTCAACTAAAGTTAATTTCCAACCAAATGACTTTACTACAGGGCTTGTGTGCTGTAATCCCTACAACGTGATGCATGCTAGGAGAGGAAAATAGGAGATATTTCCTCCCAAATAGTAAATCTCAATCTGGAAGAAAGTTTCTCAGGTAGTACAACACATAGACTTCAATGGTTGAACCTAGTTTAAACTGAATTATTAACAAATGGTGGACAGACAATACAGGGCAATAGACCATTCCAATTAATTGTGAAAAAAGGAAAGAAATGGGGCCAACTAGTTTATCTAAAAAATTCTGTATCATTATTTTTAAATAGAAAAAAGTCATCAGCATCACGCATGTGATGCTGTTTATTTAATCTAAAAGCAAGAAAAATATTCAAATGTAACAGATCCTCTTTGCAGGGATTACCTTTGCTAGACAAAAGAAACATCTAGGGAAAGAGTATGTATATTCACCTTGAGGCTTATCCGTAGTGAATTGATAGATGTTTCTATTAAGCATTTTTCAGCCTCATTTCGACATATCAAAATCTGCAATGGGAAATGGTCATATTAAAATGATCAATAACCAGCAATATAAAAATGTTTAACAGGGCAGAATTGAACAACTAACTAGCCGTTTTCTAATTCCACCAATTAAATAACATAAAATCATTTCTGTCAGAAACCATAAAATCACATGTTTACCGGTATATATGCATGTTTCTTGATGATAAACCCCATCATTGGATTGCATGACAAAGGTATATGAAGGGAATGAATGGGAGGAGGCAAATGTCAACTTTGGAGTTTGCCTTGTGGCAACCCCTTGATTTAGTCATGTAAAAACTCCCATGGCTTCATAATTTTAAAAATGCAAAAGTAAATCCAGGCTTTCCTGACTTAGTTTGTCCAAGTTACATTTTTAAATCATCCAAACTAAAAAAACTTGTTAAAGTACCCAAATAAATTAAGTGATTGATAGAAAAAGACAAATTTCATACTAGGTGGATTCATCTATCATACCTTTCGTATGCAAGTAGCCTGAAATTTTAACAGCAAAAAAATGCAAAAAACACAAAAAAAAGCTCCACTTCATCGTTGCTTTTGCTACTTGCTTTATATTGTTTGTTTTTACCTCTTGACTGATACTGTTTCTTTTTGCTTCCTAAAATTGTTAATTTGTCATAAAGGAAAAGCAAATGGTAATAAAGAGGACAAATTTTGTTGTCCAGAGTTTAAAATATTTAAATTTTTTTTTCATCCTTCAATGTGTGTGTGTGTACAAAAGACATCAGAAATTAAGGTTAAAAAAACAAGGAATAATATGCTATGACTCTTGAGTCAAGAAGATTGTTCTTACAGGATTTAGCAGAAGTTCTGTGCTTGTCCTGCAACATATGAAAATGAAAAATATTAAAAGGTTTGTCCAGAAGCATAGAGGTCGGTGCCCAGGGACATGAAAGTTTTCACACTTAGATAATGGAGGTAATTTTTCCACTTTGATTGTTGATATATATATATATATATATAAAAGAGTTTAAAATATTTCAATCAAATTATGAAGTTATTCACTAAATTTCTTTGGGCAAGTATCATTACACTTGCAAATTGGTTACTAAATTAGAGATAGTATCATATGAAGTACTCCCAAACAGGCATAAACGGGCAGAGCAAAAGCTTCAAATGCTTTAAATATCCTGTAAAATAAATAAAGAAACAAAGATGAGGAGTGGAGACTATAACATGCTGGATAAAAGTCCATGTAGCCCCCTTGCTGAAAATCTTGTTGTACAAAAGAAGAAACTAGAATTTTAAGAATAGGCCAGTGTCACACCATGATATTAGCGCTATTTTTAAAAAAATCTATGCAAAGTAAATTTAGACAAGACTTTTTCAATTCAAGGAAGAATTTGCAATCTAAGAGCCTAACTAAATAACCAAATCAGTTAAGATTGGTCTATGATCAGCATAAGAAAAGTAGCATAATGAAAACACAATTCCTCACAAACAAGGCAATGCAGGAAGCAATGTTTATTTATGTTTCTTATTAATTTTTCAACAATTTGTTAGTACTTAGATCACTTTCTTTTCATTTAGCTGATCCATTCAGAATATGTCAACTTCTAAAATAAGAAATTAAAGATGAAACTGAAATGGATATACATACTTTAGTTCAACTTCTGGCTTATTATGCCTCTCAACTTCTTGACAAGGGAAATTCTGCGATCAGCATGTGAATATGAGAGTAAGATTTAAAGGGCATATATGTCACATATAAAAATTTGACAACAATGGTCTTTGCCAAGCTAATTTGTTTAATTGAAATACATCTTTCGTGATGCATATAGTTGTTCAAAGCATCACCAAAGTTTGTAAATTAACAATGCCAAGCAACAAAAGTCAAGAAAAATTATTTGCAGAGGCACAATAGACATATCCAAAAACATCTTAATAACTAAAAGATCTTCAAATTTTTAAACACAATTAATCTAGAAAACACATAGCTGGCATAGCTTTAAATTTTGTGAAGATGTAGAAACTGCACAGATACACTGAAAAGGTTAGGAGAAGCCTCCTCCTCGCCATTATCCACCCTCAGAAGGACTTCAAAGATTATATAGTTGTGAACAAAAAGAGCTCCCATTGAAACATATCAATCATTGGAAGCAATCAATATATCCATCATTTTCTAAACTAAAACTCAGAAACATGACAAACATCTTGTACATTTCTAATCATTTCCAGATCTGATTACATTAATCCTAAGCTCTTAATCATGAACAATTACGTCAAAGAAAAAGCCGATGACTACATCTCCGCTTCCAAGCCATTCTAACCACCACAAATACAAAACCTAACACGAAAATCATGTGACTCTTCAAATTCAATCAGATAACAGTCACAAAATCTATTCGTGCAAATTCAGAACATATATTCCAGCCATTACTATATCTCGATCGGTACTCAGTAGAAATTACTTCACGGTAAAATTATAAATTTGATGCGCATACCTGCAGACACATGGCAGCCTCAAGAGTGTTCCTTATGCAAGTCAAATACAGCCTCAATGTGTTTGCCTAAATGTAGTTTACGATAAATGAGAAGAATAACTAAAAGGATGCATTAAGGTTATGGAAAAAATAAATAATCTATTCAAATAATCAAATTTAGATTAAAAAAAAAGCTGAAACAAGCTAGAATCAAGCAATTGGATCCAAAAGCAAAAAAAAAGAAAAAAAAAGAAGGAAAACAGAGGAAAAAAAAAAAGAGAAACTATTTTTTTAAAATTCTGTAAGAAAAGAAAAACGTAATGCAATTTAGCAACTGCTTACTGAGATCCGTAGCTTAGATATTGATTTTTGCTTACTTTCAAATTACTTTCTAGGCATTTAAACAGAGTGAAGTAAAGAAAGGTAAATTCGGTGTTCTTACCATTTGTTTTTCTTTTTCGTGGATTTAAGAAACTGATGGTAAAACGAAACGATTTTTCAAATGGTTGTGTTGAATTTGGATTTGGCGATGTTTCTTTGCCTGAGTGCTTCTTGTTGCTGCTTTAATGAAAATAATAAAAAGAAGATTTGTTTTGCTAGTGAAAATGTGTGATTGTTTTCTTTTGAGAAAGCGATAAAACCAAAACATGAAAAAGGAAAAAATTAATAAAAAAGTTCCGACCTGCCGGATTCGAACCAGCGACCTAAGGATTAGCTGTGGGCTTTCACCAACTACAGTCCTCCGCTCTACCAACTGAGCTAAGGTCGGCTTGTGCTGCACTTTTCATATAGATTTATTTATTCGTATTTTAATACTTTAAAGGAAGAGATGTAATACTCCAAATATATATGTTAATGAGGTAGAAATTCCAAGTTTGAACAATTTCTATATGAAACTATTTTTTTAAAAGTTGTTTTTCTCTAAAATTTATTGTTCTTTTCGTATCCGCCTATGTTCTGATAATAATGCCTTCGGCTCAAATTCATGTTGAAAACAATTGAGAAGCTGAATTGCAAGAATTTTTTAAATTGGCTTAGTACTCAAACCTACTTTCAAATTTTTACATAAAATGAAATTAAATATTTAATATTTTATTTCTGAAAATCAATTCATAAACTTTTATTTTACTGTAAATAAACCCTCAATATTTTAAAATTATACAATTAAATCCAAATCTATTAAATAACACTAATTGCCGTTCAGATATCCTATGTGGAAGCTAACATAAATAACTTAGTTAGTTGCCACATAACATGTCATGTGTGCAATATTAATGGAAGTTAGTGTCATGTAAAATATTTAAACTTAATTGCATTATTTTAAATGGTTAAGGGTTTATTTACATTAGCATAAAAGTTTATGGATTAATTTACATGTAATAAAACGAGAAGAGTTTAATTTTATTTTATACAAAAGATTGAAGATGTATTCGGCTAAGCTTTTAGATTTAAAGGCACTTCAGTGCTTGTCAAGTCTTTGAGAGCCAATTAATGTAGACTCCATTGCAATGGGTGTTTCAATTCAAATCATGGTATAAAATATTATCAGGTGAATTACTGGTAATTCAGCTAAGCAAAAAATATTTTATGAAGAAAATTTTCTTCAAGTCATAATATGACGGTGTTAGTATATTATGTAAATAAGTAGAAAGGGTCTTGTTCAAATAAGTAGAAAGGGTCTTGTTCAAATCACTTGAAATATTTGCAAAGTTTCCTTTTTAATGCATGACTTGCACGAACTTTACTTAAAAAAAGGGCCACTTGAATTATTTACAAAGTTTCCTTTTTAATGCATGACTTGTGGGAACTTTACTTTAAAAAAGGGTAAAAAGTTATTATTCTCATATTATATTGTTAAAAAATAATAACTGAATTTATTGAATCAAATTTGAGCTCAAGCGATTCTAATAGTTTAACAAGTTGAGTTTTTAAAATTAAGCTAAACTCTAATCTAACACTATATCATCTCGACTAACTTTTATCACGAATCAATTCATTTGGACAATAACATTTTCTTTCCTGGTGATGTGGACTAGGTCAATTATTACTGAGCTTTTCTATAAATCAAGTTGAAAATCATTGAGCCAAATGATAATCTAAGCCCAAGAGGAAAGAGGATTCAAAAGGCCCATAAATGATCCACTGGGTTATTATTTAAGCCGTGGGGCTTAAAGGTAATTATGCGCAAAATAACTCCTATAAATAGGTCACAGGTATCATTCTTAAACCCTAAGCTCTATTCGCCTATTGAAACCCTGCCAAAACCTGATCTGACTTAAGCATCGAAGTGCGCGCCCTCTGACTTTTCCTATCTTGCAGAATTCTTGGAGACAAGCTAACACGAAGATCGAGGAATTGACGTCAGCAAACTTTTATTGTTGTTTTTGGCAACAACAATTGGCGCCGTCTGTGGGAAACAAACAAAAAAGCCAAATATAAAAATCTACGACAGGCTGCGAGAGACCGATGACCTGCGAAAGATAGGTCCTGCGCGCGAGAGCCTTTTTGGTGAGAAAATGTCTCTCGCCTTAAATATAAAAATAATAATAAAAAATTATATGCACGCGACAGACGGTCTGTCGCAGGAAAAATTTCATGCGACAAATATTCTGTTGCGCAAGGTGCACGCGAGAACGATTCGCAAGCACGGACATGACAGACACTCTGTCGCAAGCTAGAGCGAGGCTCACGCGACCCTGAGAAGCGAGATAAGCTCTCGCACCCGACAGGCTTGAGAGAGAGCCTCCCGCATGCAGCGTGTGTTGGCGAGAGAGTGGCTCTTGCATGATTACGCCTCCCTTGGCGAGAGGATTGGGCGAGAGGGTGAATCTCGCATGCAGCGTGTGTTGGCGAGAGAGTGGCTCTCGCATGCTAGGTCTCCCTTGGCGAGAGGATTGGGTGAGAGGGGTGAATCTCGCATGCAACGTGTGTTGGCGAGAGAGTGGCTCTCGCATGCTACGTCTCCCTTGGCGAGAGGATTGGGCGAGAGGGTGAATCTCGCATGCAGGGTGTGTTGGCGAGAGAGTGGCTCTCGCATGATTACGTCTCCCTTGGCGAGAGAATTGGGCGAGAGGGTGAATCTCGCATGCAGCGTGTGTTGGTGAGAGAGTGGCTCTCGCATGCTAGGTCTCCCTTGGCGAGAGGATTGGGCGAGAGGGGTGAATCTCGCATGCAGCGTGTGTTGCCGAGAGAGTGGCTCTCGCATGCTACGCCTCCCTTGGCGAGAGGATTGGGCGAGAGGGTGAATCTCGCATGCAGCGTGTGTTGGCGAGAGAGTAGCTCTCGCATGATTACGTCTCCCTTGGCGAGAGAATTGGGCGAGAGGATGAATCTCGCATGCAGCGTGTGTTGGCGAGAGAGTGGCTCTCGCATGCTAGGTCTCCCTTGGCGAGAGGATTGGGCGAGAAGGGTGAATCTCGCATGCAGCGTGTGTTGGTGAGAGAGTGGCTCTCGCATGCTACGTCTCCCTTAGCGAGAGGATTGGGCGAGAGGGTGAATCTCGCATGCAGCGTGTGTTGGCGAGAGAGTGGCTCTCGCATGATTTACGTCTCCCTTGGCGAGAGAATTGGGCGAGAGGGTGAATCTCGCATGCAGCGTGTGTTGGCGAAAGAGTGGCTCTCGCATGCTTACGTCTCCCTTGGCGAGAGGATTGGACGAGAGGGTGAATCTCGCATGCAGCGTGTGTTGGCGAGAGAGTGGCTCTCGCATGCTACGTCTCCTTTGGCGAAAGCCACTCTCTCTAGCCAGTTCTGGTTTCTGCCTAGTTATCTCCGTAAAGATGTTCTGGCACCCATGTTTGAAGACGACGAATAAAGGGGTTTTCATTCCATTTGGCTGCTCTACTATTCAACAACCCTGGTTGTCTCGAGAGTAATTCCAACAATCCAGGAACATCATCGGCCATTATACCATTCTAATAGCTAAAAAGAAAACTAGTATGAGGACCGGTGTCATCTCGCTTTTAGTTGCAACTGGAAAATCAAACCAAGTTCCCTAGCCTGTCTAAAGGCTAAAGATTTAGTGAGGGATGCAGAGAACGGACTAATTGCCATTGCTTTTGCAAGGAGAGAACACTTTTACAGGCATGGAATAAATAAATAGACTAAAAAAAAAAGATGTAGGCTGGAATGTGAGCTGTTGCTCGCTAGGCACGTGTGTGGCTATATGTATTTTGTTTTGAGAGAAAATGGATTCCGCACAAGAGAGGCATTGGCGAGAGAGTCTCTCGCTAGCGACAGGCATTGGGCGAGAGAGCCCCTCTCGCACGCGACAGATCTAGGATGAGTCGCACAGAAGGTTCGCCCAATTCGGGTGAGCATAGGTCCCGCGCGGAAGGCCACTCTGGTGACACGGTGCTCAACCACGTGACAACTAGAGTGGCAAGCAAGGTCAGCACGACAAGCTTCACGGTGAGAGTGTGGCTCGCCTACGCGACAGCCAAAGCGGGCGAGCAATGATTCCTGCACGAAACAAGCCTTGGGTGAGAGAGGAGCTCCCGCGTGCGATAGACCTTGGATAAGATAGGGGCTCTTGCACGCGACAAGCTTGTCTACCGCACCCGAGCTTGCCTGGTATAGTGATGGAAGAGCACAACACTCATATGGTAGGACCTTTGGCAAGGTAGAGCAATAGGCGAACACAGATCGCACGTGGCAAGCTCCCTCGACAAGAGAGTGGCTCGCCCAATAGAGCAAAGTTGGCAAGCACAGGGCACCCCGCAGCAAGCATCTTTGGCGATATATTCGCTTGCCCACATGATAGAAACTTTGGTGATAGAGCGGCTCGCCCATGCATCAGCCAATGCAGGCGAGCGAAGAACCACGTGGACTGTTACTTTGGCTCGCGCGCGGGAGCGGAATGCAGGCGAGCAGGACCAGGCGGCAAGACCTTTTGGCAAGAGATAGCAACTCGCGTATGTAAGGGAAGTAGGGTGCCGCATGAAAAGCACACACAGGCATGAATGTGGCGAGCACGTTGCATGCACGGGCCTTCAATGAGAGATGGAAGCTCACCTATCGACAGCCAGAATAGGCGAGCACAGTCAAATGCGGCACGAGTTTTGGCAAAAGAGTAAGCCACGATGGCGAGCACTGATCCCAAGCTACATGCTAGCCCAATAGGTCAAAGGTAATGGTGAGCACATTCGACAGGTTATGTCACGATAAAGCGGTTCGTCCTAGGCGACAGCCATGCAAGCAAGAAAAAGTCACACGACAAGCATTATAGACAAGCGAATGGCTCCCGTGAGCCTAGCCTCCTACACACAAGGCACAAAGCAATGCTTACGAGTGTAGTGTCATGTGGCGAGCACAAGACCACTGGCACTTTTGACGATTGAGTGGCATACGACGATTACATGACCAACGCCACAGCCCAGCCTTCACAGCAAGGCTCGAGCGGTAAAACACGCACCAAGGCGCGAGGAACAATCTAGATCGGCAAGCAAGGAATAAGCCGAAAGGTCTGGTAGAAGTGTGCACACAATGCTAAATGAGCTCGCCCAGGAAATGAAAAAGCTGGACGAAGAGCTCGAACAAGCGAGCGTAAGTCCAGGGGAGCCCTATTAGGCAAGCCCCAACTAAAGACCTCGGGGAACACACCCAAAACTTCAAAAGCCAGCTCGTGCTCACTCGAGTGCGTAACGACATAAACAAGCAGCTGAAACCGGGCAAGGCAAAAAAGGTTAAATGAGCCAACGGCCGCCTTGCGAGTACGGTTGTGGGTGGCGAGCAAGAATACGACCATCCTAAGACCCAGGCGAGCAAGCCCTTTATCAACCGAGACAGGAACTCACCTAGGAAAGAGAACTCTATGGGCGAGCCATTCAAAGTGACCAAAGCGAGAAAAGATTAGGAGACTCTGTACATCATTAAGTGCACACCCATGTAATGAAGGACCGAGCGAGGATACTCTCTCCCAGACAACGAGAACTCCGCTTTGCAAGTGAGATTTTGGCGAGCCCAGCCGCAAAAGCTCTCCATGAACACAGCAAAGCTCGATTAGTGATCTGGCTGAACGCCTAGCAAAGAAGAAATCAAAATGGCAAGCACATTTCAAATGCGACAGGCTCTCTAATTTGATAAAATAACAACGAAGAAAATTAGGTGAACACAGCACCCGTAGGCAAGATTCCTCCGTTAACACAATACAGGCGAGCAAAGAACACCTGAGTCATGCCTTTCGGCAGTGGCTATCAACGCTGGCGAGCACAGAATCCAAACTACTGGTTCGCCCATTAGAAAAAACTTGGGCGAGCACATTTAAATTTGACGATCCAAGCGCACGCCGAAGTGTGGGATCTGAGCGGAATGATCTACAGTCTTCTAGACCTAGTATACGTACTAATCCGACAGAATGTCCAAAAGCTTCCTTCGGACCATCTGTAGATCGTCTGCACATAAGCTTTCAAGAACTGCTCTAGCAACCATCTAGAAGTGGCTTAAGAGCCACGCACTTGGCATATTGACAACCACACTTGTGAAAGAGGGTTTGTCCATATAAATGGTGTGTCAGCTTCGTGAGTCCTTTAAGCAAGACAAGGATGTGCCAGTTTAGGGTGTCAAGATCAAGGCTGTATTTCCCTTGTAAGCCCTTATACATAGCATTCTTGAGTATCAATACAAGTGAGTGCTCGGCGCAACAGAAATTGCAAACACACTCAAGCAGGGACATACGGGTGGTAACCAGATTTGAAGTACTCTCATACAATGTTTTCTATTTTCTTGTCCACTCTAACAGTTGTCATTAAATTAAACAGGTGTCTGAGGCAGGCACTAGCCATTGTCATGTGAGATAGCAAGCCAGGGAGAGCTTGGTTCGATATAGTCCATGCTCGTAAAGGTAAATTGCTGGTACCGAGGCACGACTTAGTGCATAATCCATGGTCGACAGCAGAACATCCCAGCACTCGTACTTTACAGATTTTTCAAAGACAAAGACTTGGAATGGTACTGGTGGTAAACTTTTGCTATTATTGTTTGCTGCAATTATATTGTTACTTACTCCATTTAATTGGAAATACTACATTATGAAATGAAAGGCTAGTTATTTTTATCTGTGCTATGATAATCCTCCATGTTTGATAGACATGTTGTAGAAATAGAAGAAGACGCGAGACGGGCACAAATAAGTCCCTAAGCGAAAAATGCGCAAGACGGGCAAAAATAAGACCCTAGGCGAGAAGAAGACGCGAGACGGGCACAAATAAGTCCCTAAGCGAAAAATGCGTGAGACGGGCAAAAATAAGACCCTAAGCGAGAAGAAGACGCGAGACGGGCACAAATAAGTCCCTAAGCGAAAAATGCGCGAGACGGACAAAAATAAGACCCTAAGCGAAAAATGCACGAGACGGGCATAAATAAGTCCCTAAGCGAAAAATGCGTGAGACGGGCACAAATAAGACCTTAAGCGTGAAGAAGACGCGAGATGGGCACAAATAAGTCCCTAAGCGCAAATGCGCGAGACTGGCAAAAATAAGTCCCTAAGCGAACAAAACAAAAAGTCCCTAAGCACAAAAGGGTGTGAGACTGGCAAAAATAAGTCTCTAAACGAGGTACGTTACAATCTTATCAGATTACATTTAACGTATTATGTTGGCATAAACGATATTATATTCTAACAAGTCCTTAAGCGGATAGTACGCAAGACAGGATCAATACTCCAGTAAAAGTTCTTCTTTGGACACAAAAAGTCGCAAAGAAAAGCTTGGGGAGCACACAGTATGCAGGTTGTAAGGTATGGCACGAGGCACGTTACAATTTTATCATTGAATATGTGCTACAATTGATAAACAAAATGCATTTAACGTATTATGCTGGTATTCCGGATATAAAAACAATGTTATAGTCTTATCATTTCTATAAAGGCTCTATGCAAAAAATGCGCAAGATGGGCAATTTTCTAAAAGTCCCTAAGCGAAAATGCGCGAGATGGGCAATTCTCTAAAAAGTCCCTAAGCGAAAATGTGCGAGATGGGCAATTCTATAAAGTCCCTAAGCGAAAAATGCGCGAGATGGGCGAATTGTGAAATCCTCAAGCAATAAAGTGTACGGATAAATGTGACACCCAAGTATGAATTCTTCTTTAGATGTAAGTGCTTCATAAGAAGAGCTGGGGAGCACTATAGATTAACTTCTGCATTAAAAGGAGTATCGAAGCACCCATGCATGTGCATCTCGAGGTTCTATAATGTCAAGAGCTTGGTCCTTAGGAAAATTAGTCTCTGGATTATCTAAAAATTTTTGTCCAAGCTTGTGAGAACCTCGACCATCTCGAGTCGACAAAAAGGCTTCTAAGAGTTGGTAAGATCATATAAATCTTTATAAGTGTCTATCATTAGAAAAGGTTCCGAATTCTCAGCATCTGGATCGAGCTTCAACCAATCAAGAGCATGCCAAGTACAAATCACATACGATGAAACCAGATAAGAACATATGCATCCGCTTATGGCACTTCTGGATGATGTGCTCTCATGGCCTTAACCCAGATTCGGTTTTCTTCCTCTTGGCTAATAGAAGGCACTTGACAAAAGAAATGATGACACGAAGTCGTTTCTGCTACAAATAATAATAATAATGAAGTTCATTAGTTAAGCCCTCAAGTGAAGATGAAAAGATTCTTGTGATAATCCCAGGAAGAGGGCAGCAAAAGAATTTGAAAAGACCATTCTTTATATACTCTTTCACAAGGTAAACCTTGTAAAAGAGTGGGGAGCAATTGATGTGGACTAGGTCAATTATTACTGGGCTTTTCTATAAATCAAGTTGAAGACCATTGAGCCAAATGATAATCTAAGCCCAAGAGGAAAGAGGACTCAGAAGGCCCATAAATGATCCACTGGGTTATTATTTAAGCCGTGGGGCTTAAAGGTAATTATGCGCAAAATAACTCCTATAAATAGGTCACAGGTATCATTCTTAAACACTAAGCTCTATTCGCCTATTGAAACCCTGCCAAAACCTGGTCTGACTTAAGCATCGGAGTGCGCGCGCAGGGGAAAACCCCTGCGCCCCTCTGACTTTTCCTATCTTGCAGAATTCTTGGAGACAAGCTAACACGAAGATCGAGGATTTGACGTCAGCAAACTTTTATTGTTATTTTTGGCAACAACACCTGGAAAAATAATGATTCGATATTTTCAATTATTTTAAAGGCCAATGTGACACAGAAAACATGTACCAACGGATGAACTATAAAAGAAAAACTATACAAATCAATTAGCTTACCAAAATTTGAAAAAAGATGAAGCTATGAGCGCATAATTAGCAGAATTGAAGCTTACATTATTGATTTGGGGGGAGGGGGGAAGACTCATTTGAAGAATCACACAAAATTTCATTAGCCACTTCTTCGGCCAACTTGTCAGCACGATCATCGTTTCCTCCAGCAAAACAATAGACCCTGAATGCCAATTGAAAAGCTTTCCATAGCAATTTAATACCATTTCCTTTTCTTTGTACACCTCCCTTGCATCCACTGTTATCATTCACCATTGCACCCTTTGTTTCTCTCCATTCCTAGATCAAGAAAAATCAGAACGACGACAGACAAAGCTTGGACTTTGGTTAGCTGTTCTGATTGTTAAAGCTACCTTTAGTGCAAGCTCCATGCAGCTGGAGGAAACATCCACCATCAGTTCTTTGATCATTGTAAAGATTTTGACGTCGAAATCAATACCATGGCTCTTGAATTTCCTGTATTCCTCATCCTTGATCCTCTCAAATGCATCTGTTTCTTCTTTAACCTTCGCCACCAAGAGAAAAAATATGGTAAAACTGGATAAGCAAATTAGTTAAACTCTAGCGATGATTGAAACAACTTTTGAGCTTGAATGTCACCTTGCTGAAATAGCAATCAAATTTGTGCAACACTTGTCCTGCAGGCGGTGTTAGATCCCATTTCTTCAGGTTAGAAACTACCAGGTTTGATTTTGAGTATAATGCTGCAGCTGCCCTTATTGTTTCCAATTTCTTTGTGGGGAAATCTTCAAACTTTGCTAGCACCTACACCTTAAAGCACTAGGAATCGTGATGATTAAGGAAGCTAAGCCAATGGTGACTTATGGTGAAGGAAGATTTTGCTATCTGTACTGACCTGACTTTCATCAGTAAGGACTTCAAGACTGGCTTCTGCATCTTGTCGGAACTTAATCAGCTTAACCATGTCCTTTGTTTGCAAAGAATTGATGGCTACTTTCAATTCCAGGATCGTTTTCGCATGCTTCTGAGCATCTTCTTCAATTTGTTGAAAGTATGGTGATCTAAAAGCAAACAAATGATGAAAGTTACATGAAAATTTTTAGCCATTGAAGACCAGGTCTTGAGCAAGAAATGAAACCTTTTTGTCAACTCTGCTAAAGAAGCAGCCAATCCTTCTTTTCCTCCAGCGGAACCCCCAAGCTGCTTCTTGGTTCGGCTAGATGACTTAACTTGTAAACTAGACCCTTCCATCTTTTCTTTCAGATCTCTAAACAGATTACTCATCTCACTAGACCTCTTCAATTTACTGGTGGCTTGCTTTCGATACACGAATTTTCCAGCACCAAGTGAAGGCGGCGGTGGCGGAGGTGCAACACCCTTTTTAAGTGGCGTAGGTGGTGGTGGAACTGACCCTTTTAAAGGCAAAGCAGGCGGTTGCAGAGCTGGCGGTGTGTTGAGGATGCCGATTTCAGTAGCTTTTTCCGACTTGGCTGAGTTGCCTAATTCCTTAAACTCTCCAGCTCTATTCATCATAACAGCCAACGTTTCTTTTGCTACTAATCAAGTACATAAATTTACAAGTTTTAAAAGAGATTGGCAATAAAAGCTAGATGTTATTGCATGTATATAACATAATTATAGCATAATTAAATGAAGCAAAGCTAAGTTAATACGATGCCCACCTGCAATGGCAGAAGTTGCAGCGCTGGCTCCTTGCTTTGATTGATCCTAGCGAAAGGCAAAAACATGTATGAATTCTTCGATCCCTCTCCTTGGGACAAGCTCTGACTGTCTTTCTCCTCCAGCGCATGTCGTGGGGCAAATAAACAGAACATGGACTTTTCATGCTTTTGAATTTCCTTTTCTTTGTTGAAACAGACAGGAGAAAGCGTGTTGCCTAAGGAAGAGAGTAATACGGCTTCTAATGTTGAAATTCATATATTATAATTATTTAAAATAAGAAAGTCTTGTAAGCGAGGATCTCAAATTATTATTATTTGGAATGCATTAAAAAAATGGCATGATTTTAGTATATTAATTATTAGTATTATAACAAGTATGTTATGAAAAATATATATAAAATATTACAAATTATTGTAATTTGCTAAAGGCTTTGACTTGACTTATTAATTGGAAATAGTTTTTTTCGGTAAAGATATTCTCCATCAAATATATAATAAAATGACTCATATGTTTAAATATATGGTTAATTCTATGTGAATCTTATTCTTAAGTTTATATGTTAATATATTTTTTAAAATTTTAATTATGAATCGAAGGGAATGAATTTTTTTTAAAGTTAATTGAAGTTTTTTAAAATAAATTAACATAATTAAAAATTAGGCATGGATAAATTTTAAATTTGATGAATTTAATACAATAAGATAACAAAATATAAAATCAATAAAAAAAGGTAATATAAATTAAAATTTGACAAAATTTTATATAAATTTGATAAAAATTTCATATAGTTAAAACAAACGAAAATATTTATGATTAAAAAAAAAAATACCAAAGCGCAGCTGCAGTAAAAACCGTAGGCAAGGCAAGAACATCGCAACTCGCAATTACCTAACTTACAACCGCTAAATCTCCATCGTTCCGTCGGAAAGTCAGTAGCACAACCTTTCCTATCACATCCTTCCTTTCTCAAAGACTACATTACAGTTTACAGTCTTATTTCACACTCTCACATGCACTGTGACTAAAAACCAACCCAATACAACAAAATCTCTAAAATCTTCAGATCTAGAAACACCTCTTCTTTTTCCTTTCCTAACTATGCGGAGGTAAACGAACTAGTTCATTAATTTTCCAGGAAAAATTTCGTTTTCTATTGAACCGATCAGGCATTTTGTTGAACTCTTCTCTCTCTCTCTCTCTTTTTTTTTTTTAGGTCGGGGCTGCATAGGCAGCCTTGGAAGCAAGGAGCTGGAGCGAAGGGAACTTACGCCAAGCTAACGATTGCCGTTGCGGTACTTTTGATCTGCACGCTCTCGTTTTTGTTTTCGGCTACAATTGGTGGTAATCGCGGATCTCTTGAGCCTTCTGAGGTGAGTAGTGATGGTTCGGATCTGATCTTGATTTTTGGATTATGGATTTCGGTGTTTGTTTGGTTTCTGAGAAAATGCTAGGAAATATAGAAAAGAATTTAAACTGTAATAATGACCGTGATTCATTAGTTCTGTCATTATTTAGAAATTTAATGAATTAAATTGTAGTAAATTGGAGCTTCATTTTCTTTTGATTTTGACCTGTGGCTTAGTGCTTAAATTCTCGTGTGTTGAGATTTAACTTTGCTGTTCAATTAGAATTTGTGTATTTCGTTTTTTATTGGATTGTTAAAACTTACAAGGTAGAAATGCTATTAAGATGAATAGTTTATTGTAATTGATAGCTAGGTTTAAGGGATGAATGAGTATTTAGTAATGCTAATGTCATATTGAAAGCCAAAAAGTTGGTATAAAGCTTAATATTTGACTAGTATCTGTGATTTTAATGTTTAGATAATGTCTCCCCAATTTTTTTATATAGTTATTGTCTAAATAATAATTATTTTGTCTCTTGTTATGGTGCCAGTCAAGATCATAGATTTATTAGAATGTTGGATCCTAAATGCAAACAGAGAATTTTCTACTATGTAATGCACTCAATAGATGCTATAGGAGAATCTCTTGGTTGGTGCCTGTGAAAACCTTCATTTGGTTTGTAGTGGATAATCTATTATTTGGGTTCTGTAATCTCAATTTATCTTATGCATTGACCTATTAATTACGTGAAAATTTATCAAAGAAGAAATGCTTTATGTATTGCTTTAGCCAGTTGTTTCACTAATTTGCAATGATGAGAGGATGAAGAGGATCATTTTTCAGTTTTCAGAGACTTAAGGTGTTTTTATGCAGGGTTCCTCTAACCAGATTTGTTGATAGGTTTTTGTTACCTTTAGAGGGAATGTTTTGAAATGAACATAATATAACAGGTGCTTTATAATCAGATAATGGTGCATGAGACTGGTTATATTAATTTGAACTGTGTCCATGTGTGTGATGAACCAGTGATTAGGATTTGTTCTAACCTTTTCCACTTTTAGTGGTTGGTCATCATGATTGATCAATCCAGCCTCTGACCATTACTTCATCTGATACGTTTATTCAGATCAATGCAGAAGAACTTTGGGAAAGTGCCAAGTCTGGTGGCTGGAGGCCGTCATCGGCTCCGCGATCTGATTGGCCCCGTAACTACTCATAACTTTGTCAAAGAAAAACATATATATTTGGATTTAATTTTGCTAAAGATGTAAGTTTCTTAGAAGTCTGATTGTTATATTCTGGCAGCTCCTCCAAGGGAAACTAACGGTTATCTTCGAGTTCGTTGCAATGGCGGTCTGAATCAGCAACGCAGCGCGGTTTGTCTTAACTTTTTGCCAAAAACTCTGGTCCAACATATTCTGTTTATTGGCTTCTTCCATGAAAATTAAATTGGGTGTGAGCCAGCATGAGTTCTTATGTTAATGTTTTGTTTTAGATTCTTAGTTTACCTAAAAAGGTTTATGAATTATTACCTAAGTTTAAACTAGAGTTAATATGTGGCGATACTGCTTCAATGGTGTATTTGAAATAAACTAGTAAGTTTACCTCTTTTGGTGTTCTAGATCTGTAACGCGGTTCTTGCTGCACGAATTATGAATGCCACGCTTGTACTGCCTGAGTTGGATGCAAACTCCTTTTGGCATGACGACAGGTAGCCTTGTCTTTTTTTCAATTTATTTGAAATTAGCAGCTTACTATTCGATAATGGAAGCAGAGTAATTTCATTACTATGAACACAGATTTTAGATGGAAATTTTAAGACAGAAGTTTAAAACTTTTATAATAAGCAGTAAAAAAACTTGCTTAATTGGGCTGGTATTCTAGAGTGGAGTTTTAGGATATTAATTTTTAATAGGCATTTTCCTTCCAGGGTTTGGAAGCCATAGTGTGAAATTTTAATTTCTTGAATTTCATAGCTCAGCGGCTAATAGAAGATTATTAGAATATTGTGAGTGATTGTGATATTTTCATCCGCATGGTTGTGAAGATTAATATAAGTTTAATTATGGCGTGGCTTTAGCTTTTATAATCTGTTATCTGGGGCGTTAATGGCTTCCTCCCTTTGGTACTATTCTAAATAAACTTGCTATGGTTGCAGCAACTGCGTTTATTTGGTTGGTCAAATTAAGCTGACTCTTCATCATTTCAATTTATTATAGTTTAAGTTGGCTGTAGTTGAATGGAAGATAAGAATTTTTTGTATTTATCAGCTCTTAGTTTATTGGTGGAATGTTACCTATATAAAGAATTCCAAGCATTAGGAAGGGAACGGCTAGTAGTTTTTGAAGATCCAGCAAGAATATGTGCTTGCCCATGAAATTACAATTTTCTTAGATGAATCAAATCTTTAAGTTCTAAATTTATTTAAGTTTTTTGTGGTCTAACCATCAGTTGACAAGGAGTCTTTACTTTCTAGGAGCTTGCTCACAGCAATGTGATTGAATTCACTGTTCTGTAGTAATGTGATTTTATTTGGCCATCATTTTTGTTCTTCTGCATATCAGAATTTTTCAGTGGCTGATGTTTATGAATTAGTTCTTTAATTAATTTCATTTCTACTTGTTGTAGGATGTTTTTCACTGTTGCTTCTCCTAAAACTTGAAACACGTATTAATGCAAATGTCTGTAGGATTTTACATTGATTTGCTGAAAATATATTTTATGTTTTATTTGCTTTGGTCACAGATTTAATTGTTCACCTGCCTAACAAAGAATTAGAAAGATACACATGTATATTATGTGGAATGTTTTTCCCAGCTCTTGATGGAGGCCAGTTTGTTTATGTTTCTAGTGGATCTTTTGCAATTAAATGTACTCATATCATATTTATTTTTCCAGTGGTTTCCGAGGTATATATGATGTTGAGAATTTTATCCAGGCACTGAGGTATGACGTACGTATTGTAGAAAGCATACCTGAAATTCGCAAGAATGGAAAAACCAAGAAGATGAAAGCGTATCAGGTGAAATATTGGGTCCATTAATTATTAATTGTGCAAATTATTTTTAGCTTTAGAATTTGTTCAAATTTTGCTTTTTTTTTTTTTAATTTTTTATTTCTTCTTTCTCTATTCATCTAGATTCGCCCCCCTAGGGATGCTCCTATCAGTTGGTATACAACAACTGCTCTCAAGAAAATGCAGGAACATGGTGCTATCTATCTAACTCCCTTTTCACATCGACTTGCTGAAGAAATTGACAATCCTGAGTATCAACGCTTGAGGTGTAGAGTCAACTATCATGCTTTAAGGTTCAAGCCAAATATTATGAAGTTAAGTGAGTCAATAGTTGATAAACTCCGTGCACAAGGTCATTTCATGTCAATACATCTTCGTTTTGAGATGGATATGCTGGCTTTCGCTGGGTATGTTCTTCTCCTTATCTTATTGTATCTATATTACTTCATATGTAGCTGTCATATGTTGAGGGTTATGCGCATCATTTTTGCTTGGCCTTTCTGTCTGAATAGCTTTAGCTGTAAGATAAAGAAATGTAAGAGGTTCCACTACTAGAAAATGGACTTTTAGCAACCTCAATTTGCAGCAACTGGAAATATCATTGCAATGATATTTGCAATGACATTTCATAATCTTTGGTTAATTAAATTTTTTAATATTTTATACAACCATAAAATTTATCGTTGTGAAATCTTATTATATTTGTGACAACAAAAAGAGTTGTTGCAAAATCTTATTATAATCGTTAATTATTCTTTTTAATATTTTATACAATTCATACATATAATCTGTTGTTCAAACATATATATACTTTTGGTTGAAATGATTATTGTCACTTTAGAGATAAACAAATTTGGGATCTTTTTTCTATAACCTTGTCAGTTTGTTAAGTTTTATGCTAAGGATGAAGAAGAGTTGGTTAAAGGCTCTATAAAGTAATATTTTTTGTTGTGAATGCTGTGCATCCGTTCCCTCTCCTCCCTTTCCAGGCCAATGCATTTTGCTAGTGGCAAGAATTCCAATATATTGTTCAGTGCTCTTGCTCAAAATTGAGAATAACACATCCATTTTTAATTATTTTTGGAACCATTGCAACCTCTCTTATCTATTTATGAATCCATATTATGTTGACTAAAAACTCATAGGTTGACATAATAAGTGTCTTGACATGCATGAAGACGTTGATTTGTTGATGGGCTTGAATATTTTACAGGTGCTTTGATATATTTAACCCAGAAGAGCAAAGTATATTGAAGAAGTATAGAAAGGAAAATTTTGCTGAGAAAAGACTTGTTTATGAAGAAAGGAGGGCCATTGGGAAATGCCCACTAACTCCAGAGGAGGTAGCCTATTTGTTAATCATTCCTCCTATGGTTTCTCTCTCTCTCTCTCTCTCCTTACACACATTAGCAATAGAGAGATGGTGCTTGTACATATAATGAACTGTTCGAACTGCAGGTTGGTCTTGTCTTGCATGCTATGGGATTTGACAATTCTACCCGGTTATACCTAGCAGCTGGTGAACTATTTGGTGGAGAGCGTTTTATGAAACCATTTCGGGCTCTGTTCCCTCGCCTTGAGAATCACAGTTCTGTAGACTCTTCAGAGGAACTAGTTACGAACGCCCAGGGGCTGTTAGGCTCTGCTGTTGATTACATGGTCTGTCTTCTTTCTGACATTTTTATGCCAACATATGATGGACCTAGCAACTTTGCAAACAATCTACTAGGTCACCGACTCTATTACGGTTTTCGAACTACAATTAGACCTGACAGAAAAGGTCTTGCGCCAATATTCATTGATCGAGAGAATGGACGGACTGCTGGTTTTGAACAAGCTGTTAGGCGTGTCATGCTTAAAACTAACTTTGGTGGACCTCACAAACGGGTGCCACCTGAATCTTTTTATACAAATTCTTGGCCAGAATGCTTCTGTCAAATGTCACCTAAAAATCCTGCTGACAAATGCCCGCCGGATAATGTTTTGGAAATTTTAGACAGCAGGTTGGAGAATGAAGAGTCCAGTGACTCAGAAGCTTGGGAAGAAACAAATTCCACAAGTAGGACAGAAAGATGAGAATTTTGTTTGACTTTTACTATGGTATATATCTTCCTAGATACCCGAGAAAGGAAGTGGTTTGTCTGGCCTTGATGAGCTGTTCTGGTAATCTTCATAGCTGATATCTGTTTTTAATTGCAAGCATTGAATGAATTCTTGGTGCATTAGTAATTCCTAAGTTTTCAGCATTTTTTTTTATTTAATTCTTCTATCTGTTTTGACAAAACATTCAGGGAAAATTACAGTGAGCATAAAAGCTAAAAACGAAAGATGTTCAACTTAAACCACTTTGAATTAGATAGAACAGCTAATAATTAATTTCTGAATATTTTGTAGGAGATGCTAAAACATCATTTGGTTATGCAGGTTTTTTACTTGCAGTTTGGACTACGCTGACAATAGGAGCAAATTGGTTGGAGCACATGAACCTAGTTTGTAATTGAGAAGGTATTTACTTCATATGAGATTGCGTTGTTTTACTACTGAACAATAGCACTGTATTTTTCTGCCAAAAAAAAAAAAAACACTTCGTTATTGTGTGATATCTGATTGTCCTAAATATCTTGAGAATGAAGACGATGCTTCTTACTTGTTTATTTTCCATAAACGCTGATATTTATAGAGATAGATTATAAATCTTATTGCAAATTCATCATCATCTTCAACATTAAAGCCTTTATTCCAATAGCGGGAAGTCCTATTGCAAATTAAAAAACAAAAAAAAATTAGAGAAATAATTTGGAGGCTAACAGCCAAATATGTCGCTCGGTTCAGGTGCGTTTGCAAGTCCTGGCAAGCTTACATTTGCTTGCCAAGGCTGTGAAAGATGACTCAAGCCTTACCAAAGGCTGGATAGGCATTAAAGATTGTGCTACCCATATCTAAATTCAAAGAGTTTGAGGCAAACAACCATGGTGAGCAAAGCTCTTCATTGGATCAACGGAAGGCATGGTTATCATGACGAAGATCTTAACATTCATCGGTCTGATATGTAATATGCATATCAGATTGTTTGCCTACACTTGGGTTCTTGCCTTACCCTTTGTACATGTAATATGCATTAACCAACCAACATAAGGGTGGTGATAAACCCTTTGTTCCATAATTTCTACTAAGTAACATTTTTATAAAATTGTTTTAGCCACAAGTTCATCAAAATATAGTCAGATCAAAAGACAACCATGGCCAAATTGAACATAATAGCACGCTCACTCAATTAAGTAAATGCAACGTTTCATAAACGTAAACAAAACCTTTGACTGCAAGAGAAAAACTTCAGTTCCGAATAAAAAAAAATACTACATGAGATTTTACTTCAACATAGCAATTTAATGAAGCAGAAATACAGGGAAAAATGTTCTCCCTGCATCTGCATGTTAGCTGCTACTCCCAACCAATTTACACCCACCAATTTACAAGCACTACTTTCTTTTTCTTTTTTTTTTTTCTGAAACAAACCAAAACAAAACAAAGCAAGACAAAAAGGGTTGAGGGGGGACGAATGAAAAGAGACAAATATGTGGTTAATAAACTTTAGCCTGAGGCTTGCGTGCGCAACTTGTTTGCAACATAGAGCAAATGGCTGATATTCGCTGAGGGATAGTTCTGAAGTAGCTTAAGATTAGA
Source organism: Heritiera littoralis (assembly GCA_031772115.1). Classification (NCBI taxonomy): domain Eukaryota; kingdom Viridiplantae; phylum Streptophyta; class Magnoliopsida; order Malvales; family Malvaceae; genus Heritiera; species Heritiera littoralis. The sequence continues at coordinate 1,786,294 of JAPDPK010000058.1, forward strand.
AGTAAAATCCCCAGCAAGCAGGCGCCTACGAATGAGAATCAGCATCGCACAGCATACCCGAAGCAATGTCTCCTGCAAATACATGTATGTTTGCTTTAGAAGAACTAGTAACCATATCCTAGCTTCTTTAATCATTTGTATTTGATCAATGGAACTTTAAATCAAAGTAAACCAAAGGTAGCAGTAAAAAATCAACAATCCAATTACCAAATTAGGTACAATTTGGAAGCCATCAACTGAACAACATTCAAAAAATAAAAAAAAAAGAGGACAAGAGTAAAAAGTCTACAAAATCATCCAAATCACTAGAACCATTTATCCAAGCCAGAACTTCAAATTTAAGGCGTATGATCAACTGCCATCCTGCAATTGTCATCATAAATGCATAGCCAAAAAAACACATCCTGAATTAAATATATTGAATTAACCATACAAATGCATAATATCACTGCATAAGTTGGATGGCATAATAAATTAATCACTAAAGTTCATGTCGCTGCCCTATCCCCAAAGTAAACCTAGAGATATAGCCAACTGCCCCTTGACATGGCAGTAACCAGCAACTTACGGCACACCAAATCTTAGGTTCAAAACAGGGCATCACTCATCTCCTTCGCTAATTCCCCTAATTGGTCTAGCAAGCTAACAAGCTTCAAGCAAAAATCTAGAGAAAGGAAGAGGTAAAAGTTGCAATCATACCAAAGGACCTTCAGGGTCACTTAAAAGAGTGTCCCAGATGTGAAGGCTGTCAGCAAAATTGAATTCCTGCGTCAAGAGCAGAGTAATCCACCTAAATGCATAAAACTGGGGATTGACCTGTGATATATATATATACAGCAGTTAGCACTTAGCTGAACTAATTGTCTTGGCAAGAATGAAAGAAATGACAAGGGGGAATGGGTTGGCATTTTACAGGAGGTTTGATTGGTGCTAAGAGGCAGGCATGATTAAAGAAATAAAATATGGCAAGGATAAGGATAGCAGCTATACACGGCTGGAAGACGTTTAAATTTTCAACGATATCTTACTTTAGTTGTGACCTCTAGATGACGCCAAAGCTCTTCATCATGTTCCTTCAGAAGCTGTGACAACCTAGTGATTGTGGAGCGAATTCCCACATTGCTGTTGTCAAGTTGTTGGCAGAAATGATCACGAAATCCACTCAGTAATTCAACAAAACAAAAGAATGTGTCGGCTTCAGCAGCGGTCTGCAAAACTTAAATATGGAAAATGATAAAGAAAATAATAAAGCATAGCATAACATTAATCTTAAACAAAGGAAATAACCTATGTTATTTTTAAAATGGTTATTGGTTGGTCTTGGACTATCTGTTTTCATATAACTCCATAATTTTTGGAGCACATAAAAATTCTGACTTATATGTGTTGGTCGATAATGTAACAGAACATCAACAAATTTTGTTTTCCACAAGCTCCATATCTATTCGAAAATTTCCCTTATCACAATTCACTCAGCTGCTTGGGACAAGAAAAGGGATAGAGTGATAGCAATGGAATCACGGATAGAAGTAACAAGAAAGCACTGGCAAGCTAGGTGGCTGAGAATTCAGTGGATGTGAAGGAAATGTAGATCGCCAAGCCATACAGAGAGAAAGGCTCCAGATTCCAAAATCCCTTTTTTGGTTGCAGCAACAAGTTTGACACTGAGAAAAACCTTAATACAAAAATACAGAACCAAGGATTCATACCAAGGAGGTTTGGACATCCTGAGCAGTAAAGACAGTTCATTGCACATCTAAAGGTTCGTTTTCTTTCAGTCTTTTATTTTTGAAAATAAACTCTTCTTAAAACTTGCTTCCATATTCATTACATGAAAATCAAAACAATCACTGAGCTTTTATATGTGTTTCTTTTCTTTTCTTCATTTATTTTTTGAAAAAACAAAGTGCCACCCACATGAACAGCAGACAAACACAAAGATGGAAATGGCAATGACACCAAACAGACACTGACTTATGTTCTTTATACTTTAATAGATTATTATCTTTAGGTAACATTTCCAAAAATGTGAGATATTCTCAAAGACAAATGCCAAGCATGTTATATTTTTTAATCTAAAAAAACTGGATGGGATGATAACGAGATAGTACCGCCATGTCCTCGTCAGGGTCATTTCTGAATACATAAAATAGAGGTGCCAAGATTTCATTCATTCCTTGAACATATCTTATGCCCGGATTTAACTTGGCAAATACAATTAATATATTTTTCAATGCATCCTGCATAAGCAAGGTAAATGTAAGTCAGAAATGACTTCAATTCATATCAAAACTCAATAAAAAAGAGTGAAACAATAAAATTGCATAAAAGAATAAAAGAAGAAGATGAATACCTGATTAGACTTTGCAAGCTGTGAGTCCCCAGAGAAGAAGTGCATGTCTGGGTGAGTGCGCTTCACGTCTCGCTCAATCTGCTCTATGATTTCTGAGTCCTAGGATAAACCAAAAAGAAAAAAGTTTGAGATCAATCAATCCTCTGTTCATAAGTTACAAGTTCAATGCTTACCATAATCCACTTGCTTATGTTCTCTATCTTGAACTTCAAAAGAAGAAGTTTCAAATAATTGGACTCATCAACAACAATATGACTAACATCCAAGCAAAGAAAGGGGAAAAACCCTCTTGTCTGAATACTGCTAAATCAGGAAAATCCTAAATGCTTGAGAATACAAAAATCATTGACAGGAAAATCCTCAGTGCTTGAGAACACTAGTATAAAAACCACAGAAATAATACTCAGCTCCTGTACTCTCAACTGAGCATTGAACAAAAACCAGTTGGCTGAAATGCATATTTGTTTTTTCTTTTTCCTCATTCCACTTTGGTTGGGGCATGTGATCAACAAGAAGATTAGATGCTCTTGTCTTTTGTACTACAATGCTAAACAACATGTACAATATAAATACCAAATCCCAGCCTCTAATAATAATAGAGACAATCCAATATAAAAAAGTAACTTAGATTTTTCTTAGGGTCCATTTGGATGGACAATGAGATTAGTTATGGTGAAATTAAAAAAGTTGTAGCAATGAAATTAGATACTATAGCAGTGAGATTGAAATTTGTAGTGGAATACATATTTAAATGCAAATGCAATGGTGACGGTAAAATGAAGTGAAATTAGAAGAAAAAACCATTAAAGAGAAATTAGAAGAAAAAACCATTAAAGACATTAAATTAAAATTTGTGCATAATGAAATTTATAGTATATATATTTCATATATTTGAAATTAATAAATAATTAAAAATTACTAAAATTATTTTATATCAATTAATTTTTTAATAAATTAAAAAATATTAAAATTATTTTTATATCAAATAATACTTTTTATTAAATATTTGAAAATTGTTTTTATGTATATTTTAATGTTAATTAAAATTTTTAAAGTTTTATTTAACAAATAGTGACACGTTATTTTACGTTAAGTAATAAAATTTGAGGGGAAAAAAAAGGAAAAAGAGAGAAAATTACTAGTTAAATTTAATAATTCTAATTTTATAAACTAAAAAAATATAATATATAATAACTTTATGGTTAAGAGTTATTTTTCTTTTTTCTTTATTTTATTTTCTTTATCCTATTGAAAAAAAAGAAAAAATAAAAATAAAACAGGAAAAAAAATAAAATCTAAACACAATAAATACTAGTTAAATTTATTATTTCACATTTTATAAAAAAAAAAAAAGGAAATCTAGCGCACAAGGCTCCTACATTGTGGGACGCAGCCTTCCCTCTACATTAACAGAAAGGTTGTTTTCACTTGAACCCATGACCTTCAGTTCACAAAGAAGCAACCTTTATTTTGCACCAAAGTTCCCCTCATTACTTCAAATTTTATAAACTAAAAAAATTTATGATAATTTTTCTGTTTAAGAGTTGATTTCTTTAAAAAAAAAAAATTTAAATTTATTATTTCCAAAAATTATTCTTAAAAAAAATATTTTCAGAAACTTTATTATTTTATCAAAGCCATATATTTTTTCTTTATTCAAAAAAAAAGGAAGGAAGAAAAGGAAGTAAAAAGTAAGGAAAAAAATGAAAAATAAAAAAAATAATAATTTGAATTAACCAATTAAACAATGATACTTATCATCTTAATAAATGTTTAACTCAATTTTTACACGTAAGGTTCAGTGGTAAAATAAGTAAAGTATTATTATCTAATACTATAGGATCAGAAATAAGCCTTTCTTTTGGAAAGGCTTGAATCATACTTATATTAGAAAGATGAGTAATCCTCTTTGCAATCCAATCCTCCCCTTTATTTGTACACAAAACATAAGATAAGATTATAATCATCCTATCCTATCTATCATCCTACTTGTCTTAATATGTTGGGAAATGGCTCAACCAAGTGTTTACAATCTTTATTTAAAGCATTCAACATAAAAGAACACATGAGATGATGCGTGGCTTCCAAAAACTGAATTTTCAAACAAGCCTAACAAGATACCTTGAAGAATTGATTCCAGATGCTGCTTTTCCCAAGGCTCAAAGGATGATCTCCATGAGTTATTTGTGATCTTGACAGCATACCACTGCTTTCAGATTTTGACTCACCATTGTCACAGACCACAGACTTCTCCAACCTCCTGGTGATTTCTGACTGACTAGCCACAGAAAAATTCAGAAATCCAATAGAAACAGGGGGAAACAGAGCAACCAGACAAGATAACACCACTTTTCAGGCTCATAATGCAAAAAAATGAGGAAATTTAAATAAAATAAGTTACACTCAAGCGTCATTTTGTTCTTAGGAGATAAAACAATAAACTAAAGGAATGAAAGTAATTGCAGTACTCTACAGCCACCAAGAGGGGGCTAAACCTGACTTTTACTTATTTAACATAGATCCATGTTCCAGCTATCTGCCATTCTCAGTTTTGTTCTAGTTTTTATCCACTTCATGCTTTAAAAATACTGCTAAAATTTGACATTAGCATTAACCAAAGTAACTAATCACTTCATACTTAATTGAACATACACTATTTTAACATGCCAAAGGTAAAGAAAAACACTTACAGGATTCATCAAGAGCTCTTCCTTAAAATGCCTGTACTGAGACCTTTTCTTAGCTAATTCAGACGACCATTGCCCACGATCAGGTGGTAAATACCCTAATAACAACTGCCACAACACCCAATAAATACCTATCTCAGTATTAATCCAAAGAATGCCAAATTTTAAATGCCTCAAAACTAGAAAGTCATTCGATCCAAGGACTAGAAATACCGGGATTTCCACATTTTTCCAATTTCTCAGCAACCATACAGCAAAATAATAAGACTTGTAATAAACGATTAACTACCTTCCACACAGTAGACCTGATTCCTGCACCATCAGGAATCCCCTGCGATGCAATCCTCCGCAATTCCCGGATATTTATCACCTTCTTCGACAACTGACCAGAAAATGAAATTCTAGAATTAAAAAGAAGAAGAAGAAGAAGAAAATCAGTTAAAAGAAAAGGGGAATGAATTACAAACCTCAGTCAAGAGCTGGGCCTGGCGAGAGATATCATCGGGAGAAACGGCAGAAGAGGCGCCGTTTTCATCATTATCATTGCTATTGCTGTTACTATTGTTATTAACTGGATCTCTGATTTCCGATTTCGGCGGAGTAGGAGTGGACTGAGGTCTTGACGCTGCGGCGGGAGGAGGCACTGGAACCGGAGGCTGAACAGTGGTCTCGGAAACGGCAACGGTGGTAGCGGGGGTGGGAGAAGGGGCGTAGCGGTGGAGGCTATCGTCGCTGGGGGTTGTGGACCAGAGCGAACTGTTGAGCCAATCAGGTACTCGCTTCCTCACCATTTCAAGATTAGAATCGAGATTTGCTCTTTTCGAAATAAAAATAAAATTAAATAATAATTGCGAATTTGAAAAAAGAAAAAAAATTGTGAAAATTGGGTGTGTGAAGTCGAAGAACGTTCGAGGGACTTCGGAGTCGAAGACGTGAGTTTTTTTTTTTTTTTTCGTTCGTTTTTTCGTTTCTTCTCCTCTTCCTCTCTTCGTAGAGAGAGACAGAGAGAGGAAGTGAAATGAAAGATGGAGTAACAGGGCGGTGACGAGAAGGTCAAGGACCAATGAAAAAATACGAATTTCTGACCCCTAGATTTTATTTTTTAATATTAAAAAAGACATTTTCCTTTTATTAGTCATTTTCAATTTATATCAATATCAATGGGAAATAATGCAACATGAATTCCTTTCTATATCAAATAATTAATGACATTAATTTCACTTTTGTACTAATTACTGATAAATGTCATTAAACTACAAAGAGCTTACTTTGTGACCCGTAATTAGTTATTTTCTCATCAGTGGTTGTTTTTTTTAATTTTTTTAATTATATTATAAAAAATGAATAAGAATAATAATAATTTTATTTAATTATAAGAAAAATAAGCACAATGATATTAATTTCAAAATTTTCACAAAAAATAAAGAATTCAGCATAACGAGTAAAAATTCTATAAAAACTAATCACAATAAAAAAAAATTCTCATCTATATTATTAATTAAATCTATAATAACTGTTAGAAAATTTCAAAATATAAAGTGAAAAAATTGATTAAAATGTTGTTTAATCAATGTACAAGTAAAACTAATGTTTGGTATGACTCTGGGTGAAGTAAAATCATGTTAAAATGATTTTTACTAATTTTACAGGGTAGTCAACTGCCCTTGCACAATAAACTTTCTGTTCGAAAAATGCACTTGGGCAGTCGGATGCCTTGGGAGGGTAGTTGGATGCCCTGGGATGGCAGTCAACTGCCCAAATAGGGCAATCAACTGCCTATATAATGTGAAAACTCGGATTTAAAGCTACTTTAAGACAGTCGACTGCCCTTCTGGAAGTTACATACTGTTTCAAAAATACACTAGGGCATTCAGATGCTATTTTCGGGCATTCGACTTTCTTGCCTGGAAATCCAAGGGCAGTCAACTGCCTTTTATGGCAGTCGACTGCTTTGGTGCCAAATGCACTGTAACGACTAGTTTCTTTGAATATGTGCAACCTTATTCAAAGGGTAATCTTTTACTACAGAATGGTTAAAGGACATAACCATTAAATTTAAGAGGTGTGAACAATATGAAATATGTGTTTGTTTAAATGAAATAATACAATTGAAAGGTTGTGACATTCAAATCAAAGATTACATCTCTTGAAATTATCTCTATAAAAGAGATGACAATGTTCATTCAAGAAGATAACGAAAATATTCTGAATTCTTCTTTCTCTCTCAATCTCAAAATAGAAAACAAGTCTCTTAGACATTATTTGCTGCAGAAAACTTTGGCTAAGACATAATACTTTTGTATTTGTCTAAAGTGTTTAGTGGTTTAATATTACAAGTGCAAGGTAATATTAAATAGTTGACTTCATTGTATCTTGAGACTATTTCTATAATCCCTGTTGCATACCATAACTGGTGGGGGTGAAATAAGTCTTAAGGAAAGTGGCATTATAGCAGCACGCCTTGAAGTCTGTTTCTGCATTTAGTTCGTGACTGTTTGTGAACAAAGAAGTTAAAATTCCAGAAGTTGAAGTCCAAGTAGAAGTTCAAGCTTTTCATCTTCGCAGTACCCCAAGTAGACAAGTTCTGTAATCCCATCTTGTTCAACAATAACTAACTATAGTATTATGGATTTATATATGATGCAATGACGGTGTATAGTTTCTATACACTATCAATACATCAGAGGTTGGAACCTTATCAATGAGTCCTTATAAGCAAATTAAAAAAAAATTATTTATATTTGTTTTTAAGGGCTTGACATATTTTTTAATTTGACAATTGATGAAGTGTCAACTTCTAATGTATTGATAGTATATAAAAGCTATATACTGTCAGTGCATCATATACAAATCCTATTATTATTATTATTATTATTATTATTATTATTATTATTATTATTATTATTTTTCTTTTTAAATTCTATGATTTTTTCTTTGGTGATCTATTGCTAGTTTCTGTACATGTCCATGAATCATTTTGCCTGCCTAGCTTGAGGGTTAAAATTTTAAGGTCAGAGCTCGACCCAGTTTAGTTTGAATTATTATTATATTAATAAAAATCCTTTTGTTTAAATTAAAGTCTAAAATATATTTAAAAATAAGATAATTATTTCATACATCGCTAATAGAATTCTTTTTACTTTACAAGCGATGTTAAGATTATAACACATGTCCTATAAAAATATTCAAAAATAAAAAACAAATAAAATAAAACATGTGTCATGATCTTAACCTACTTGTAGAATAAAAAAATTTCATTGGGGGTGTACGGAATAATTATCCCTAAAAATATAAACATATATTATAGTTGATTATAATATGTTATTATAAATTTATTTTTCAAGTTTATTTTAACTCAAACTCAGAAAAAGACCTAAACCCTAAAGAACTTAAATTTGATATAATCTTAATATGAAATAATCCAACCCTCTAAGCCCCATAGAAAAATCCCTTCCCTTGGTTCCCACAATATTACATACAGCTAGACAGGTACCTTGGATGTCTAAGCCATATGAAAAATCCAGAAACAAAGAGTTTCAAAACAACCAAAAAGTAAGACATCCAATCCTCACATTAGCTGTTGCGATTGAAATTATCAGATTGGTTTTTATGTTTGCAGCCACAGGCACAGAAACATGGGTCCATGATTCTTTCGATTGTTGTATTTGACAATACAGCTTTTTAGTCATCATGTTTTACATTATTACATTACTTAAAGAAGAAGGTGGGACACTTGATTGGGTATGCATGAAAAAAAATTAAAGAAAAATTCAAGTGAACATTTGTCAATAATGTTCTTTTGGTTGAGTTTTGGTTCCTTTGATGATGCAAAAGATTGTCTCCATTGGTTTGGACTTTCGTTCTGCTCTTCTTCCATCTCAATGATTGCAATCAGCTTCAGTAAGATTCATACAATCTTGCTGGTCTGGAACATAATTGAAACAAGTCCATTTTTCAATCTGTCGTGCTCTGGTAAATTGACAGGCTTGGGATCATCAAATCCTATGTTATTTTGATTCGGATGAATTTGGGTAAGTTTTGAATACGTCACACAAGAGTATGTGTCGGTCCAATACGAATATAATCAATTTCTTTTCAATATTTTCATATATTTAAAAAATATCTATAACTACAGTCATTTGATATGTGTAAGATAAGGATACTTCAAAATAAATGAAAAGTTTCTCATAATTTAACAACCAAGGTACAAACTATAATTGCTATATTGGGAATGGAACTGACACTAGATGCATGCAAAAATCCAAAAGATATGAATTAAAAATAAAAGAACAAAAAGAACGGCTCACAAGATAATACCGTGGTTTCACTTTTTGGTAAGCGGTTTTTCACAAGCTTCCTTCTTTCATGTCAAATCCTTGAAATGTTATTTCCGCTTTCTTTGCGCTTTAACCCTTTGGAAACTCAGGAAGATTCTCATAATATTACCACCGAAGAGATTTGCCTGAAGTTCACCGTGGCAAGATATGAAATGCCAGAGGACTAAGTTACTGTTGATTAAGTTACTCATTGGTAGGATAAGATGCTGCTGATTAAATTGCATGCTAGACGATAAGGTCATCTGCAAACAAGTTAACCTTATTTACTTAAAATTATTAAATCTAATTTTAGTTTTATCCTGCAGGATTTTTCGTTGTGGTGTACCATGCTTTTATGGCCACTAAACCATATACCTGGAAACCCAAGTTTTCCATTCTCACAGTTGGTATCAGCAGGCAAATAAAATAAGATAGCTTTCTTCAACGTAGGTATCAGCAGGCCTTTGTTTTATTGAAATCTTCATCCATCGATTTCAACTGCCCCAGGGAAACCATTAAGGTTTATTTTCTTTCCCATTTCACCCACAAGAAAAAATAAGTATAAATAAATGCAAGCATATATTATAAGGAAATTAAATGAGGTTCAGTAACCATTAACCAAATCCTGCTACTGGAAGTTATGACTTACGAGAGGGAAAAGCTCAGTTTGTCCATAGTTGAATATATAGATAATAACAAATCTCATAATAAACTAAAGAAAAAAAAACAAGGAAAACAAGCCAAAAAAGATAAAAATGCATACACTTTTTTAGATTGGAAGAACATTCTACAGTTCATGAATCTATTTTCAACTTAAAGTACCCCAAAAAAGGGATTATTTATAGCAGAGTTCAGCTCGGATCCAGCAGAGTTCAGCACTTGCATGTCAACCTTGTCCCTTGATAGAAACAGGAACTGATCTCCTTCAACTTTCTCAAATCCACAAATCTCAAAGAACTCGACACCTCCACTTAAAGAACCAACTCTATCCTGTTATGTAAAAGAGTGAAAAAAACACAGACCAGAATCACAATTAGTTGACAAATATAACGATAAGATGCAAGCATTTAGATCTAAACTTCGGTGCTGTACAGAATTTAATTACAAGGGATTCAGAAAATATGTGCCTGCATAAGCAGGACAGCCTCATTAGACTGCCTGGAGGGTTTTCCCTTCCAAAAAAACCAGGAACATAACAGAGGAAGAGGAGAGAGAAAAAGCAATCACGCACATATTTTGCTTTAAGAAAGTTTATATATATATATATGAATAATCATGATATATTTGATTTCAATGTTGAAATCCATCTGTTTATGATTCTAGGTTCAATTCAGTACCTGAAAAGTTTGATTATTCAGTCTGATTTTTCTAAATTTCTCCTCATCAGGATTCCTGGCCACATTTCCTATATATGTAAGAAGAGTCTGGAATGCTTTCTTCACTTTGGCATCATCATCCTAGCTCCAACAGAAGTAAGAAAATGTTAGGCCAAAATAATTATCTGCAGCTCAAAGGTGCCATAACATTTTAACTCGACTTACAATCTTATGGCATGGAAGAAAAATTGGAATAGACGTAGAAAAGAAGGTGGATGATACTTCCACAGGGTAGTATCAAGAAAATTTTATGTCTGTTTACAACCCAATATCATCTACATCAACTTAGATTTCTATAAGATGACAATGACATAAGTTGATCTTGAGAGGATGTTCAAAGTACATAATAATGGATTGAAAGCTCCATCAAGAAAAGTAAAGAAAGCTATGTTTAGTGAGAAAGAAAAGTGTAAGAATCGGAGATTGTCTTCAATGGCTAGCCTATAATTTAGAAATGATGGTGCAGTCCAACTATTAGATAAAAAAATTTTTCTTTCTTTCTGCCTTTTATTACTACCCAAAGTTTGGTTATGCTGGAAGACTTGACCAAATGAACCAGTATTCTCCATCTTAAGATTGTACTCTTTGACAGAAGGTGAGTTATACTTGTTTTGATATCAAGGCTTCATTCAGTCAAAACCGTTTACAAGCTAAAGCAGTATGAATTGAAAGTTTTCTCGTCTTCCTTGATGTAGTTATCAATCAAATATTCTATGTAAACTAAACCCATATGCGCTTCAGCTAGGAATTTTGCCTTGTTACGGAGCCACCATGTTATTCTATTACCAGGCTAAAAAATTAAAGCAATATATGCACAAACACTGAATGATGCCAGAGAAAAGTGCTTGAAAGTCATCAACATAAAAGATAAGATTGACAAGACTTCAGACATTGTAAGGTGTCAATAAAAATCCTCAAAATTAAAAAAATTATTTACCTTGTGATTTTGCTTGAGAGATCGCAAACACTCTCGCATTTGCTCTGCCTTTGTAGCAGGCCTAACTGGCAATGAGCTCTGCAAACAGAAACAAGGACTTACACAGTCGAATAACATTTAAATAAAGACACATTGTGACGAATACTTTCAACAAGAACTTGAAATACACATTCAGAACAGAAAGGCTATTACCTTTTTCTCCTCCACAACAGGTGCAGAAGGTTTCGCAGCTGCAGGCTCCTCTGGTGGCAGCCCAAGCCTCCGCCTTCTCTCTGCCTGTGAGACATTCGTAAATTTGTTTACCAGACCCAAATGGGGAATTGAGTAACAACTAATGGCCTCTTTAAAGCAAATGTGGTAATTATGACAAGTTAAGTAAAAATAGAAACATAGACATTATTTCTATAAGCTGCTAAATAAGATCAAGTTGTTAAAACTGTTGGAACTTGAATAGTAGTGTTGGACAAAAGGGAAACATGAAAAGAAATAAATAGAACCTTGTCTTCTTCCAATTTCTGACGAATCTTTTCCCTAGCTCTTTTCTCTTCCTCTTTCTCTGCTTTCCGCAGGGCCACCAAACTGAGAAAGCAAACAATGAACAAAACAACAATAATCATCCAATCAAAGTTAGATTAAATCATTGCAAACAAAATTTAAAAAGAACAAAATATAAACTAGAAGACAAACCGTTTTCTCTCATTTTCTTCTTCAATACGTTTTGCTTCCAACAACTCCTTGCCCACTCGAATCCTCTCCTGAAACAATAAAGATTTTTGTCACTGACATAAGGAAAATGATTTATGATGCTAGAATCATGACATAATAAGCATGCGCAAAAAGCTGAGGCAGTGAAAAATCTAGCACAGAAGAGACCAAAAAGGCAGTTCAAAAAGAAATAAAGGTGACAATAAAATAAATGTAAAAGAAAACACGGGTGCTTCAGAAATGATAATCAAGAAGATTGTAAAGTCGGTGCAATTTCGGGAAACATAATTGTGAGGAAAATAAGAATTATTATCTAAGACACTGTTAGTGGAATTTTTAGATTCTACAAGTGAGATTAAAATGGTGACACATAACCCACTTTATTCATGTTTTATCTTTTTGATAATCCTAAAGGGCATATTCACTATCTTAGCCTCGCTTATGAAGTCTAAAAACTCCACTGGCAGTGTATTGGATAATAATTCATGAAATAATTATACAGAATAAAAGCCAAAGCTTCATCCCACAAGTACCACTCTACTAAAAGCATAAATAATTTAATTCTTTCAAACAGAGACAAAATGGATTATGCAGGAAATTACTAATGCATGGATATGAGAGAGAGATTCTTTTAAAAAAATTTGTTTTACTGTTATTCTCAAAGATATTATCTGAAATATAAGGGAAAACTATATAGGACATAGAGGACTAGTAATATTTTATGGGACTAAGCGTTGGACAACCAAGTATCAACATGTAAGCACATAACGAGGGCATGAATGAAATGGAATGCCACGATATAAGTGTGGGCACACAGAGTAGATAAGATTATGAATGTGTACAGAAAAGGTAAAGGTTGCACCATTGAAGACAAATCAAAGAAACATGTTTAAAGTGGTATAGACACACAAAAGAGACCAGCAAATGCCTCCATGACAAAATGTGATTTGATGGAGATTACCTATGTCAATAGAGTGAAAGGAAAACCAAAGAATACATGAATGGAAACTATAGAAAAACCTCACTTTTTACATGAGTTTAATGAGGAAATGATATTATATAGAGCAGGATAGTGCGATGTCATCCATATAACTAAACCTATAAGGTTTTTCGCTTTTTTAGCCAGAAAACCTATGTGGTGGGAAAGGCTTTTTTTTTTTTTTGGTTACAGGGAAAGGATTAATTTACCATCATAGTGTAGTTGCCGCCCTGTTCTAGTTCAGAAGAATAAATGCTGCTTAAATTAGCTGAGTGGATATTTCTATCAACAGGACAATCACAACACAACAAAATTTGACCAATTACAAATTCATGATATACAGAGTTGGCAGACATTAGAGTGATCTTTTTTTTCCAAAATGAGAACCAATAGAAAATTATGAGAAAAAAAGATTATAACTGCATCTATGGAAAAAAAAAAGCATCCAAATATGTATTATTGTATTTCTCAAAAGAAATTTGGTCAAATATATATTTAAGTATACTTTTATGGCTTTCCAATACATTGTTAAGGGTATAACTGAAATTATCACTGCTTCTGGTCATAATGAGTCATATGCTAATAAACATGGATTTAATCAATTGCTTGCATCATGCACAAACAAAATGAGAGCTTGATAATATAGGAAACAGCTTTAAGAATAAGTTTTAGAAATATAAATACATTCATCACAAATATTAGACTGATATTGATGTAACATAAGATGAAGAAGCACCTTTTCCTTTTCTCTTTCCATTCTCTTCTCCTCTTCTTCTTTCTTTTTCCGAGCCCGCTCCCTATTATTTACAAGAATAATAAATATGAAAGAGGTTGATATCTTAGCGTGAGTTCATATATTGGCTCATATAGCCTACCCTAGTATTGGGATAAAAGCTCTGATGATGATGATAAAGATGATGAATAAATATGAAACAGGAGAATACGTTTCGCGGATATACAATCACATCTTCAAACATATCTGAAATGTGTCATAGTCCTTCAATGAAAGACAAGCCAGAATCAAACTTTTTACAACATAAAAAGAAAAAGAGATTGAATGCCTAAAATCTGCAGCTTAAGAGAACGCTCAAGGTTTATACCAATAGAGGAAAAAGCACTGACAAAAGCTTTCATCAACAGTGACTGAACTATGCATTTTGTTTTATGATATTGAAGAAAGCAACTTCATAAACCATACCTTAGCTCTTGTGCTTTGAGCTTTATCTCTTCCGGTGTAAGAGAAGGTTTAGGTTCCTCAACATTTTTGTTGTCAGGGACCTGAAATGACAAAAACAGGTGGAAAATCCACATAAGTGCAATGGAATGTCATATCCAACTAGGATGACAATAGGTAGGTTTTGGGGTAATACCAACCCTCCCTACCCTAATAGAACCTGTTTATCAATTCTAATGGGATTCGGGATGGTGCAGGTTTTAGAGACAAACCCCACCCTACCCTATAGGGTACAAAGATTTCATACCATGGGCATCTGATCTATGTCTGGGTCAGCCTCATGTTCAACTACCCAGTTCACGGCAGCCTCAAGGCTTGTATTACCTGCAGAAAAGAAACCCAACAATTACACAACAGCAATATCATAAGCTAGCTCCTTTACCTGTACCATTCAAAACTTGTGATGAACACATTATTATTTACTTATTTGTGTTTGTAGCATCAAAATCAAGAACCTTAATTGCAAAAAAAAAAAAATGTTGGCCGTATTGGTACGAGAGATTTTATGACAGAATAGTGAAACAATTCAATTTCACTTTTTGAAATTTGAAAAATAATTTACTTTTTTCTGACATGCAAAGAAGACATGTTTGATTACAGAGTTAAACATTTAAGATGGAGATAAACATTCAGCAAAAACAATATTAGATAGCGAGATTGACAACCTGACAATTACATTCCAAAAAAAAAAAGTATTAATAGTTACAAACTGGCAGCAAACTGAGAAAAGAACAAAAATGTAAATTACAGCACTTTAAGAAAAATGATAAAAGGCCTTACCAGAAAAATGGAGCGCACGGGTTGCTCGTGCTGTAGGGAAACCCATCGCTTCCAGTTCTTCAAGCAGTTTTTTGTCAACCTCTGGCACAACCATCTCTATAAAGAAAAAACTAATAATAATAAATAATCATTGTTATGTGTGTGTGTGTGTGTGTGTGTCTATATATATATATATATATATATATATATATATATTACACAAAAGAGTGAAGAAAGAAGCCATTGTCCAGTCAACTTTGATGCGTTATGACTATGAGAATGTAAACCTGCATAAGGATAACATAGAATCATCTAGAACCATGCTTATTTCAGGTCCTAATACCCAGCAGCATTGGCAGAAAAAGTTACAGTAAATGTCCCAGACAGTAGAACTTAAAATAATATCTACTTCATATCCCACCAAATAAGAATTGTCATCAAAACAGCTGAGCAAATAATGCTCTAGCTATCTTGTCTATTACAAAGAAATATCATATTGTAATAACAAGTCAGCAAAATGCATGAAATGGAAGAAACACATCAAAAACCCATGCCCAAAGCTGCAAAGCCATGTAACAAAACAAGTATCTGCCACACAACTCAACCCAAAAAGTGCCATGCAGAAGGAGAGAATCTATTCAAAACAACCACTCTTTATATTCTAAAGTAAACTTAATAGTAAATGAACCTTCATAAAATGAGAAAATTAACAAAACAGTTGCTCCTTAACATTCTAAATAAACTCCAACTACAACTGTACCTTCGGACTGGCTGGTGCTCCCTGCATCAACAGCCTCCTCTGTGTCTGTAGCTACCTTGGGAACCTCCAAACTGATTGGTTTTGCTGCCTCCAAAGTCTTATCTACAAACTCAGTATGCCCTGTTCTTTTTGTATGCAAATCACTTTCCTTCAAGATGAAAAAGAAACAAAGCCCCACAAATCACAAAATGCAAACACAAGTTCTCTATTTTACTTGCCAGAAAATTAATATCATAGAGTTGTAAGCCATCTGGGATTTTGTTCTCAAAACATAAAAACTGATCTTAAAAGATCAAGACATGTGGATTCAACCTCAAATCCCGCACAATCCATGCAAAAGCAATTTTTCAAGTCTATAACCAAATAGATGCGCGAACACCATACAATGATGGCAGCTTCCACACAACCAAAGTCCCCCAAAGTTTTCCAGAGCCTTTAATCTAAACAACCACTCTCTAATAACAAAACTTCGACTTTCCCCCTAATCCAACAAATGCCAAGTCCTTAAATACCCAATTCAAAATAAAAGCAAAGTTTCCAAAATAAACCCAATTCAGCACAAAAGAAAAAACTTTTAAATTAAAATCAATCCAGCACAAAATCACGACTTTCAAGTTAGACTGAATTCAATTAAAAAGTAAAAATTTCAATTCATACCCAATTCAGTAAAAAATTATAACAAGAGACTTTCAAAAAAAACCCAGATGACGTAAAGTGAAAGCGATGTTATACTGTTTTGGATCGGCATGGTTTGCCACAAGCAGAGCAAACAAGATTGAGAACAGCTTCAGTAGACTCAGAGAAGTTGGAATGGGAGGTGAGCTCAGCATGCTCTTGGGCTTCCTCCACCGACTTCAACAGTGCCCCACAGTCCCCACACTTCAGAGACACCCCCGCCATTGATGGATTGAGTGATCAAAGCTCTTCAGATTCTTCACTCTTCTCTAAATCTATAGATACGAAAAAGAAAATCAAAAAGTAAAAGCAGAAGGCTTTGGGGTGTCTTTTTGTTGCCTTGTTGGAAGAGGAAGGTGAAGAAATTTATTTAAGGATATGTTTGGCAAGGCAGAGTATCTAGATCTTCATTGGGATAAGAATGCTTATGCGCCGGCTGAGGAGATCTTTGGCCTGGTTAGCAAGGAAAGGCGTTTGGATTTGATCTATAATGAAATTTATTTATTTACTTAAAATATTATTAGTCTGACAATCTGACATAAAGGCTAAATAATATCTTTAATTAGGATGAAAATTTTGATATTGTAATTTTTATACCATAATATCAAAATTAGTAGTCCTATAACAAAACCTATAAAATAGAATTATCAAATAAGAGTACATAAATAGTAGATAATAAAATTTAATAAACTTAGTTGGCTGAAAAAAATTAATAAATGTAATTGAGTTAGATGAATTAATTTATTTATATAACTTATATATTAAAAGTAAGTTTCAAAAAAAAATTATGGTTTTTCATCAAATTTGGTATTGGTGTTTAGACTTTTACTCTGATCCAAATTCTTCTTTTACATTTTTTTCCTAAATTTCGGAAATCTTTTTTTTAAAATCCACTAAATTTCATAAATCTTTCTTTTGTAATCCATGTGTAAGGCATGCACAAAGAAAACCATGCGTCAATCATTTTTTATAAAAACTTAGTTTGGCTAAATCACTACCTTCGATACCTGCTTGCCCAACTCTACTTCAACAAAACCCTCCCTCCCTCTTCTTCTTTCCTCTCAAATCTTTCCTCTCTCTCCATCAACAAAGAGAAAAAGAGGAACCCAAAAAGAATAAACCCAATATGTCTTTTACAATCTCAACTAATTTGTAAATATAGCTGATTGTAGCAAGGAAAATGGGTTAGCCCTTTTGCAAAACCTTCGAAGACAACAATGATGAAAATGAATATGTTTAGAAAGGAAAGTAGGGGTATAGGGTTTTGATGATTCTTCTTTTCTTTTAATGTTACATGATATAAAACTCCATTCTTGGTTTTGGTGATTCTTCTTTTCTTTTGATGTTACATGATATAAAACTCTATGAAGGTTTTGTACTGAATGAAAATGACAGGTACATAGCATGAGCAAATCCCAAACACTAAAAATTTGATGCATATTATTGTTTTTTGTATTTGTTAGTAATTAAAGGGAGTGAAGGTTGGTAAGAGAATCTTTTGATTGTAACTAAATTTTTGAAGCATAATTTGAGTTTTTCTTTTTTTTTTGGTGAAAAAGGAGCATAAAATTAAATAAACACAAAAAAGTTATCCCTTACCGAGGTTACAAATTGCTGTTCTGGGCAGCATACAACCAAGTCTATCAAACAAAAGACAATTGAGAACCGCATCAGGGGAAAGGCAGGTTAAGTGTTGTCCCCATCTTAGCGACGCAATCCGCACTCGAATTAGCTTTCGAAAACACGTGGGATATCCTGACGTTCTCGAGCCTTTAGAGGAGTGCCCTGTAATAAGAAATAATGGCACTATGAGTATGAGAAGAAACCATATTATCAGTAACATACCTAATGATACTCTAAGAGTCACTTTCCATAATCAGGTTTGAGAACCCTTTTCCAACAACGATCTGTAATCGGTCCCTCAAACTCCAAAGTTTCGCCACGACACTGGTAGCAATACCAATGTTTCGCAAATATCCTCCAATCCAAATGCAATGTGAATTTCAAAACAAACCTCCTACACCTACCTTGCTAGGATTTCCAGTTGCAGATCCATATGTATTAAGCTTGATAAAGTTTTCTTGAGGGTAGTTCCACTTAACATTGAATGTATTCTTATGTGTGACAATTTTTCCAGAGTTGTTAATTGCCCAATACTCCTTCACTTTCATTTGGAGTTTGTTAAGCCAAGAATCGGGATATTTGACTTGGTTTTCAAAAATAATTTTGTTTCAATTGATCCATATGGACCAGACAGCAAATGGGAAGACAACCTTCCAAGGGATATTTCCCAACCTGGATATAGCCTTGGAATTAAGACTGTCAAATAACCAAGCATTCAAATCTAACAAAAAGGCTAAGTTAACCTCATCAGGAATGCCCAGCCTAGCCCACATTTCCTTCACAATGTTGCAATCTCTAATGTAGTAGATAAGAGTCTTTATTTCAAGATTGCATCTAAGGCAAGTGGAAGTAATGTTCATCCCTCTATCAGCAAGACACTGACATGCAGCCACTTTGTTGTGATTGCAAAGCCAAATAAAGGTCTAGATCTTATGGAGGGATTGTGTTTTCCAAACACTTTTCCATTGAAGATTTGGATTAACATTTGTACTTTTAGCAACCTTGTAAGCTGAGCTTAAGGAAAACATACTTGTAGGGGAAATTTTCCATGATATAACATTATTAATCGTATTTTCCATTTGGATTGGGATGGCTTTGATTTTGGGTTGTATATCCTCAGGGGTCAACGCGCTCAAAACTCCAAAGTTCCATTCCCCTCTATCAGATAAGACCTTTCGAACAAGAGTAGGTTTATCTTGTTCCCTCCATGGCGCAAAAAAAATAGAGCATAATGGACCAAGACCTGACCGATCCTCTTTCCAAAATAGAACTTGCTCTCCCGATCTAATAATCCATCTTAAACCTATCTTAATAATGCCAACATTCTTCTTAATTCCGACTTATGAAGGTGAACATGGTCTTTTCACAAAAACTCCATTCCTATAGTATTTTGACTTTAACACATTAGCCCATATATTGTTGGTTTCGGTCAAATAGCACCATCCAACTTTCACCATATTTGCCTTGTTCAAACTAACCATATCCTTAATTCCTAAGCCTCCTTCCTCTTTTGGTAAGGTCACTGAAGTGAATTTTCCTATATTCATCTGATGAGCCTCGTAGGAAGTTTCTTGCAATTCTGTTGGTTCGTTGCATGTACTTATAGGAATATGTGTTCTTTGCATATAGTAAGTTGGGATTGCATTTAAAACTGACTTGATCAAGGTGACTCTTCAGGCAAAAGACAAAAGCTTTGCTTTCCATCCAGTAAGTTTTTTGATTCATCTTGTCAATTATGAATCTAAACTTTGTAGCATTACAACTCATTGTCATTGGGAAGCCAAGATATTTTCTCATGTCATCAATCACCTAAATTTCCAACAAAATAATAATTTAAGTTTTTATTTAACTATGATGATATGCCATGTGCATTCATTGTATGATATTGATTTTAGAGCTTGTAAAACATAAAAAGAAATAAATCATTGTAAAGTCTTATATTTTCAATATACAGTAAATGATATTCGTTATAAATATTCTCTAACAAAATTTAATCTACTTTTGAGGCATTTGAACCTACCTCACAGTAAATTGCAAGTAGAGACTCTAGTATTTGTTTAAATAATAGTTTTTGTATAGATTTAGACATATAATAAATACCTAATTAAAAATCTTAAAATAAAAAATAAGAAAAATAAATTTAAAAATAAGAATAATTTCCATTAGACCTAAAGAAATTTAGTGAAAAAAATGATGTGGCATAGTCAACCAATCGTGTTACACATTCCAAATCATATGGAACAAAAAGTAAATTGAATAGCGTCGAAAAAAATTAGAAGAGCTTATCTACTGTAGAAACAAAAATTATGTTTTTGATTATCAAAATTTTAAAAGTTATGTGTTTGATTCTCAAAATTTTAAAAATTTTAACTTATGTAAGGAGCAAATTTTAATTTTTTTGATAATGTTATAAATTAAAACTTCATCAATAAGTGCTAATTTTAATAACATGTATTTAGTGAAAATTTTTACATTTTCACTTTACTCTTCAATTGTTGTTACACAAAACAACAATGAATGATTGCTTACGTCAATATCTATCCTTCCTCTCCACGTGTCTCCGAAAAGTTTCTAAAAAATAAGAAAAGTCAGAGAAATGCAGGGGGTGGTTCCCTGCTTAGGCACTCCGATGCTTAAGTCAGCAAAAGGTTTTTAAGTATTAGGAAACGTAAAAGCCAGAAGTCAAAAAATTAAAATATAAAATAATACTTGTGGCCTATTTATAAGCGAATATCACAGAGTAATTACCTAGAGGGCGATTTCATCTTTTTGAGAAGAGTTTGTTTCCAAATACAACATAAACACCACCAATTTCGGGCGGCGGTGTAGGTTTGTCGCTCGAAGGGAGACCATAAGCGAAAGCTATTTGAGCTAATGAGCGACAGGCTACATGCGGACAACAATTCAGCCCTCTGTCGCTGGCAACAGCGGTTGGCACGCTGGCGAAAGGGGTCTCTCGCCTATGATGCATTGAGGGCCCCGCAATATCTCTCGCCACCTGCCACGTGGTCAACTAGTATGGTGCCAGGTGGCGGCTTTTTTGGTTTGTTGGGCCTCAGTCCAGCTTAAACGAGCTTTGCCATATCAATTGCTCCCCACTCTCTTATTGGATTTTTTCAATAAAGAGAGTATAAATATTTGGATCCAGGACCTTGAGGTCTTTTCCTGATTTTTTGTTGTTTTCTGGTATTTTTTTGCAGGTAAAGAGGTCCAACTCTGCGGGAGCTTTTTCAAGCGCGTGATGCTTCGCATTCCCTGCCGCAACTATATAAGCAATAGTGGCCCGAGGAAATTGCGTAAGAAAACCTTTGTACCAGAACTCTACCGCGCATTTTTAACTCTCTTGCCGAACATTTGGTATGCCGCATCATATAGTCTGTCGCCGAAACCTTTATCTCTCGCCCTCACACAGAAGTCTCTCACTCGTTACATATTGCCGAAAAGTAAGTTCTGTCGCTGTTTTTGTATTCTATCGCTTCATTTGGTCTCCCGCAGGTCTAGGTGTAAAAACTACAAATTTTGTACCATGTTAGTGAATAAATAAGAGACATAGAATAAGCTTGGTACTATAATGCACCTTGTAGTTAGCATTATTTCAAGTAATGAGAATGAAATTGCAAGTTTGGTGAATTCAACAACAAATGATCATTGAGATAATTTAGAAAACCTTATACAAGTTCAAAAATTATATGAGAACAAATAAGTGCATATATTTCACAATATAGAAGTGTATTTGTTTTAAGTAAAACAATGACACAAGTATACTAAAAGAAATGTAATATACTTGAATATTAAAATAGTCAAAATAAAAAAAACAAGGAATACATATATATATGTGTATATTGAGTGTTAAATATGTATACATATATATATATGTAAATTTTAAAAGAAAAGAAAAAATATATATAAATATATATATATATACACATACGTACACTAAAAATATACTAGACATGAAATCATATATATATATATTATATATATATATATATATATGGACATGTGTATGTATATATTTTATAATTAAAATTGGAAGTTTATGTATATATATGTATTACATGTAGAGAATATGATAAAAATAAGTAAATACATATTCCATGTAATCAATAAAACAAATAAATAAATATATATATATATATATATATATATATTAGTTACATATATGTGTGTGTGTATATATATATTATATATATATATATATATGAGTATATAGATATATATATATATATATTAATGTTTAAAATATAAGTACAAATATATATTACATGTAAGTAATATAACAAATAAATAAATATATATGAATATATATATTAGATATATACATGTATAAATATATATTATTATTATATAAAGATAATTATAATTATTATGAATATAGATAAATGAATTAAAAATAAAAGAACATAAAAGAAAAACAAAAATAGAATTTAGATAAAAATATAAAATAAGAGTTAGTGGAGTTTGATGGAACTTTCTCCCATCAAACTCCACTACCCATTTACGGGTAAAACAAAAGAAAGACAAAGCTTCTTGAAGAAGCTTGGAAAAACCAAAGGAAAGAAGAAGGGCTCGAGTAGAATCGAGAGAGAAGAAAAGAGAGCTGTAGCTGAGAGAAAAGGAAAAGAAGAAAAGAAAGAGCAGTCGAAGGAAAAAAAGGAAAGGAAGAAAAGAAAGTTGGAACCGAGAAAAGAAGGAAGAAAGGAGAAGT
The DNA here is from genome assembly GCA_031772115.1 of Heritiera littoralis. Lineage (NCBI taxonomy): Eukaryota > Viridiplantae > Streptophyta > Magnoliopsida > Malvales > Malvaceae > Heritiera > Heritiera littoralis. The sequence continues at coordinate 1,809,406 of JAPDPK010000058.1, forward strand.
GGGGTACGAGAATGAGGGCTGGAAACTGAAGCTGAAAGGGAAGAGAAGGAAGAAAAGAAAGTTCCAGCCGAGAGAGGGGAAAGAAGAGAAGAGGAAGAAAGGAAGCTTCAGCTGCTGTCTCACCACCGTGGACAGCAGGGAACGACAGCAAAGGAGGAATAATAGGGCTGCCGTGGGTGGTGATCTTCACCAAGTTGTCGAAAATACAAGGTAAAATAAAAAGAAAGAAAAATAATTAAAAGGAAAGAAAAGAAAATTCAAGAAAAAAAACCATATATATGAATATATAATTTGTATATATGGAGATGAGAAGAATAGAGTTAAGAACCTTAATATATTAATATTAAGTATATGAATATATATGTGTGTGTGGGCATGTATATATTGTTCACTTGGAAGCAAGTAGGAAACAAGAGAAAGAAAGAAAATAAAAAGAAAGAAAAAGGAAAGGAAAGGAAAAGAAATTAAAATATGTATAGGTAATATATATATATATATATATTATATATATATATTTATATATATTTGTGTATCTAAAGATGAAAGAATAAGATCCAAGACTTATATTATACTAGTATTAAATACGTATATATGTATATGTATTACTTGTGTGTATATATTATATATATATTTATTACTTAAAAAACGAAAAAATAGATAAATATATGTATGTGTAGTGCATATATGTAGATATATACTAGATTTTCAAAAATTTTATTATGCTAGTGTTAAATACATACATATATAAATGTGTACACACACACACACACACACACACATACACTACTTACTTGAAAACCAGTTAAGAGACAAAAAAAAAAAAGAAAAGAAATACAAAGAAAGTAAAAAGGATTAGAAAGAAAAGAGATATATATGTGTGTAGACACCATTTTTGTCCGGTTCTTTTTCAAACATTTTTAATTATTTATTTTTTAGATTTAGAAATAAATTTTGGATTTTGATTTTGATTTTTATAGAATAAAATAAAGAAAATAAAAAAAAGAAGGAAATCAGAATTAATTTTGATAGGAAAGTAAAATTAAATGAGACTATTAAAGATTGAAAATCAAAATTTTGTGAAAAGGAAAGTCAAAATTAATATCGGATTCAAGTCCGATTCTTGAAATCTAAAAATATTTTTCCTAGAAAATTGATTCTTGAATTTTATATATATTACCAAAAATAAAAAAATAAAAAAATAAAAAAAAAACAAAAAATAAAAAACCCTAGGTCTATAAAAGGAGAGAGCACAATACACAAAAAAAACCCCTGAAAAAAAAAGAGGAGAAAACCCTAAAAAAAAAACCTAGAGGGGGGGCGATTCGCATCATCATCCTGATTGCCTCTGTCATCTTCAACACAACTTCTTGCAACGCCACTGCCCAAAACCATTTTCTTCTACCACTGTCATCGCACCTTTCATCTGTCCCTATCATCATCCTCGCTACAGCCATGTTGTCCCAACCTCGTACAGCATCGCATGAACCACTGGCCTGTATACTAACCCCTGCCATTACTACTCTATTTGCACACCTCTGCATCCATCCGCTTCGCTTCACTGCATCTTTGCATTTCGCCACTTCATCACCAACACCTAACCTTCATCCTCAAAACCTTGGCCACCGCCCCAACTTCATCACCATCACCGTCCCTTCACTGCTCACCAACCATCATCTTCACTACGTCTTCACCAAAAAGCCCTAGCTACTGTCGCGCACACCTTGCCAATCATCTGCATTTCGTTTCTGTATCAAACCACCACAGCTGTTACACCATCACCAAAGCCGTTCTGCACTCCATCATTGCTGCATGTTCTGCGACTTCCTTTGTGCCCCGAAGCACCACTGCACAGCCTCGCTTCCTCACACGTTTCCTACTCCTAAACAGTTTGGAAATCCACTTTTGCCTGCATCCCATTCTTGCATCGCCCAGCACAGCTTCCATCGTTGCTGTCACAAACCTCACTGCTGTCGTCATTTGCTGCGTCCCTTGCATACTTATTCCATCGCTTCGCACCACTCTTGCCTTGTCCTGCAGCCCTAGAACACCATCGCTCCTGTATTGTCCATCTTGGAACACACGACGTGCTATTTAGGGTGCCAAAGGAATGATGCTTTGCTGTCCACTGCAGGTTTGGGCACTTACAACCTAAGGTATAAATAACGTGGAAGAAGAGTTAAAAAAAATAATTAAAGCAAGGAAGGAAAGAAAGGCCAAACCGAATCCGGCTACTTGCAATCATAAAAATACAAGAAAAAGAAAAGAAAAGTAGTATTCCCGTAAGTAGGTATGTGTTTTTTTTTTTAATCATTACTTTACATATTTTAAATTCAAATTTATTATTAGAAATTGAAATAAGAATTAGTTAAGATTAACTATAACCTAAAAGAATAAATAATAAAATTAAAAATTAAGAATTATAAAAATTAACATATTTAGAAATTAAAATAGAATAAAAATAATAAAAAAATACAAATTATCCGACGACAGAATTCTAAAGGGACTGCGCTTGAGTAGTACTTTTAGATATCTTGAGGTGAGGAGAGTTCTTTTAAGTCTTGCCAGCTTGATGGAAAATTTAAAGGATATTTCCAAGATTTTATAAATTAAATTATAAAAATAAAAATAAAATTAGATTAAAAAATAGTAAATTAAAATTAAGTTTATTATAATAAAGAATAAAGATCAAATTAATAAATTAGAATTAAAATTAGAAAATAACTAAAATAAATAGAAATTAGTTTAAATATTTTAATAAATGTGAATTATTCCGAGGATGGAATTTAAAGGGAATTGCTCTTGAGTAATTTCTTTAAAAATTCCTAAGATGAGAAAGTTTCTTTAAGGTCTTACCAGCTTAATGGAAGGTCTTTAAGAAAATCTTCAATATCAAATAATACATGTTTATTTAAAGATATAAAAATATATGAAAATAATAATTTATATAAGAAAATAATAACAATAGAATAAAATAAGATAAAATAATAAATAGAAATTGGATAGGAGTCAAAATAGGATTTGCATAAAAATATCTAAACAATCCGACGACGGAGCCTCTTTAAGAAAGGCGATTGGTCCTACTTGAATACTCCTGAGGTGAGAAAAACTTTTAGGTTATCCAACCAGCTTGATGGAGGAGACTTAAAAGATTTTTCAATATTTAATTATATCGAGATTAAAGTAAAAAGACAAAATTAGGATAACCTTAGATTATTTGGTACCATTTTAGGATGGGCGTTGTGAGGGTGCTAATCCTTCCTCACACGTAACCGTACTCCCGAACTTAGAACTCTTAACGCAGACCAAGCCTTATCCTTAGTTTGAATAGGTGACCAATCACACCTAGGTTAGAATGATTGGTGGCGACTCCATAGTTTTGTGTCTAGCTATTAGGTTTCCCGAAACTTAATACGTTACGACAATGTGTGTGGAAATATAACGTGTATATATATATATATATATATATATATATAGGTAATAAGAGGAGATAAATCCGATTTAAGAATTCGAAATTTAATTAATGTTAAGTGAATACATATATATATATATATATAAATATCAACATATATGTATATACGTATTAAGTTAGAAATTAGATTTTTAGTATATAGAAATGGGCTAGACTTTATTAAGTCGCATTTTTATTGTGAAGGTGAAGCACGAAGGGAGGATCGAGGAAGATACTCGCTAAGGGTATAAGATAAGTGGGTTAAATAAGCCTGCTAGCCTCATCTCGTAAGAGATGAATAAATTTTTATTAAAATACTTATCTAAATTAACATTAAGTTTAGCGGAATACTACGGGTAAGATTATAAGAGTAAGTACGGTAAAATACAAATTTGGACATAATGTGATCGTGAATAGTAGTTGTTTTGAAAAGAATCTTACTTGTGAGTTGTGTGTTATACGTTATGGTTTGTTTGTGTTTACTAAGAATATAAATTGTATAATTGTTTGGTGCTTGCATTATGAGGAATGTATATGAATTAATTAAGTCGCACCGAGTGAACATATTAACATATTGTGATAATTTGAGAATGTATATGTGATTTGTGTGTGGTATATATAGCTCCCAATGTTGAATCTGTGAACCTCGATTAATACCTAGTTGTGTTTGTCGAAAACTAGGAAAAAGGCAAACCCAAGTAAAACTCAACCTTATATACCGTACGAGCCACCTCTAGAGAACTCAAAGGAACTACGTGCTACGCAGCTTTCTTCATGAACTGCGGGAGCCACCTCTAGAGTCCTTTGAGAGCTAAGTGCTACACGTGTATCGATGAACCGTTTGAGAACATAAGCCATAAAGGCAAACCCGAGTAAAACTCGACCTTTTGTACCGTGTGAGTCACTTCTAGAGAACTCAAAGGAACTACGTGCTACGCAGCTTTCTTCGTGAACTGCGGGAGCCACCTCTAGAGTCCTTTGAGAGCTAAGTGCTACATGTGTATCGGTGAATCATTAGAAAAGTATAAGCCATAGAGGTCATTCGAGTAAAACTCGATCATTTGTACCATGTGAGCTACCTCTAGAGTCCTTTAAGAGCTAAGTGCTACACGTGTATTGGTGAATCATTAGAAAAGTATAAGCCATAGAGGTCATCCGAGTAAAACTCGATCTTTTGTATCGTGTGAGCTACCTCTAGAGAACTCAAAGGAACTACGTGCTACGCAACTTTCTTCGTGAACTGTGGGTGCCACCTCTAGAGTCCTTTGAGAGCTAAGTGCTACACGTGTACTGATGAATTATGAGAAATCCTATGCCAATGAGATAGTGGATAAACGATTGTGAACTGTGAATGTGACAACTATCATCAGATAGGATAAATACCATGCATATGATTGAGAATTGAAATAATTATTGAACTTTACTTACGTTGTGCTATAGAACCATATGGTATTTGAATTGGTTGTGTTTTTCATACTTAACTATATCGACAAAAAGTGTCAAAAAGAATGATATTGTGTGAATATATAGTGTGAATTAAAGAAATGAAGGAAAGCATGAATGATCTTATGAAATCTGTTATACACACAAATTAGTAGCTAATCTTGACATAATGCATACATGCTATTTTATAGAGTTCATGCATGTATGATCGTGTTTTACGATTTGAGCCTAGTATGTACTTATTTAAGCTACTTCCTGAGCCGTGGATTTGCTCACCCCTTAAATTTAACATCTACAGATCATACGGGTGGATATCCAGCTCAGGCATTATATAGACTCTCCCGAGAACTGTACCTAATAGTGGTACTCGTCTACGTTCTCCGGGCCTAGCTTTTGTGTTTTTGAGGTATACTACTTGTATATCATTTTGATAATTATACAAACTTTAATTTCACAGTACTAGGAAAGAATATGGGATGTCGCTCTGGATCGCACTAGATTATTATGTGAGTCTAGGTGATTATCGAGTACAATCCGGGTTAAGATGTACATTTTGAATTATGTATAAATTGCTAGATGTGGACTTATAAATGGTTAAACCCTTGAGAAGCATGAGATGCATGATTGTGTGAACTGTGGGAAACAACAGCTGGCTGTATTGTGTAGTTTAAAAATGTGTTTTAATGCAAGTGATTTTACTAGAGAAATTGATAAAATACAAAGGAGAGGTTTTCAACCCGTTTCTTTTGAAATAGTAAAAATAAGGGTAAAATCATAAAAATCACCTTGAGAAGGATGACATAGCTCGAGAAATAATATTAATAGGATAAGATTTGATTTACATACTGCACTAACACTGAATACAAACCGTAAATAGAGAAAGAAAACTTTGGTTCGTAAATTTTCAAAAGAAATAAAGTAAGTGTTAAGTGGACGTTATTGGCCTTCGGGTCGTGACACTAGGTATTTCGCAGATCTAGGTCTCCCGTAGGTATAGGTGTCTCGCTGTTCTGGGTCTCCCACAGGTCTAGGTCTCTCGCTATTCTGGGTCTCCCGCAGGTCTAGGTTTCCCACCTTTGTCATTCCTCAGTCATGTCTTCTCAAAGCGCTGGTAAAACATTGAAGAGGGGTGGTATTGAGTGTAAATTGTCAAACGCGGACTTAGAGGAAATCAACACTCGTTTCCCCTTCCTCCCAGTTACCAATACAGACTTCCAACTGATAGGGAACCTTCACCCGATTTGGTTAGGAGCGATGTAGCTATACATAAAGCATCCTTTGTCTTTGGTTTTCGCTTTCCTTAGGCCCATGTCAACTCCATCCTCATGCATGGGTTCAATTAGTAGGATTTTCAATAGTATGCTATAGTTTAGATATTGTTCCCACCATTCCTCTTCTAAGTGCCTTTTTTAGAGTTCGTGGGTTGAAAAGGCTAATTATACTTTCTCTCCAGAGGTTGAAGGTCGATGGGTTTCCCAATAAAATTTTTTCGGACCTTCCTAATAAATTATGCAATTTCGAGAGTGAGTGGGTCGTTGTTGAGATTCCAAGCGATTTAAGAATTCGCACTAGATGAAACCGTAATACTAGCGACCATTCTAGCTACTTTGAAAAGTTTAATATAAGCGCCTTAAGGATCCACTTTAGTGAGCCTATACAACTCATTTGCTCTACCGGGGAGTGGAACTTTTTTTCTCTTTTAACTCCCGAGAACATTACAGCGGTCGGTTGGGGAGTAATCAGAGTTGCCCCTAAGACTCCTACTGTTCCATCAAGCCTTCCCACAGCCTCGCATAGACCTAGTCCTAGTTCTAGCCATCCGTCCGCGATTCCAGTAGCCGAACCATCTAACCTCGTAGGTCGGCTTGTAGACGAATCTTCTTCTTATTCGAGGGACGAAACACCTAGGGCCGCGGATGCCGATGATCCATCCGAAGAGGATCTTGAATGGAACCAAGGCGATGCCTTTGGGAGTCCCTTCTACGACTTCCCTTCAAATGAAATTTTGGCTAACTTAGATGATTTTAGTGATTTTATATGTTTTCGATGATAATTCTCTTTACCTCTGCATACGTGTTTATAGTCTTTTCAATCTCGATTTACTAATTCTTTCCTCTCGTGTTATGTAGATATGAGCTTCCAAGCTGCTATGCATAGGAGGCAGACCACTGTGTCTTCCAGAGTTTCTCCAGCAGCTTCTCTACCTCGAAAACAACCTCGAGTTAAGGCATCCTCTTATGGACATCCTTGAGCTCTTACTCCCCCTCCTCTGGCCATTGGTGAACCCAGTTGCCCTACGCAAGAGGCCGGAAGAAGCAAGCGAAAGAGGCACCTCATCTGTGATCGTGGCTCGGACGATCACGAGAGCTCAAGGTCGCAACAGAGTGAGTCCGCTCTCCGAGAAGGTGATCCCTCGGCATTGAAAATAGGCTAGCTCCTCGCAGGCCTCGCCGCAAGAATCGAACAAGATTAAATATCGAAGAAGCGATGTTTGTGAGGCCGATTCTGCCTAAAATGGTGGATCCCACACTTAGGCGCTACCGAGTGGATGGAGGAAAGGTTGTTGATGGGGACAATTTTCAAACCTACCCGATGTTAACGATAATGACAGCATCGAAGAGCTTGGGGTAGCTTCTCGCTTAGCTTGGAGTACAATCCTCCCTAGGGACGAGAAGGAGATTTTCAATGGTCTCCCTACGGGCGAGGATACCTCCGACTATCTTGTAATAAAGGTAAGAATGTTAGTGTTTCTGTGTTCATTACACCAAATCTGGGTTCCTAATAATCTCCTTTTGGTATTTGCCAGGCTGCTCAACAAGTGGTGGCTGTCAATGCACAGCACCGAACTTTCAGGGAGCGAAAAAATAAAGAGCTACGTGACCTCCGAGAGAAGTACATGGAGCTGTAGAACAAGGTCGTTCAACTCTGTCCACTTTTAGACGAGTTAAAAAGGGATAACGAGGACTTGAGGTGACAAAATTTAGACCTCGGGCTGAAGCTAAAGGACGAGCAAGCAAAGGCCGCTTCTCTTGAAGGGTTTCAGGAGGCTTATAACAAAGCCATGCATGACCTAGAGGCCACGAGGTCACAGCGAGACGAGGCCATCAAAGAATTGCAAAATGTGCTAGATCGGCAAAGGGAGGTCCGAGCCAAAGTCGTCCGTGAATACTGCCTGTCTCAGCACTGTTTTGAGAAGAAACAAAACTACGCGACGGGATTTGTCAAGTACGGCTTCTATCTTGCCGTGCTTGGCTGGAGAAGCAGAGGCCTCATGAGACCTTCCCTAAGCTGCTATTTACTGAAGAGGCCGAATATTATAACGCTCCTCTTTGGACTTCATATAAGCCCAACTCGAAAGACCCGAAAGATTACTTAGAGGAAGGCGCCGTGGATGACTTAGACAATCTTGAAAGTCCCTGGCCTCCTCGATAGCCACGCGGTCAGCCCAAGTCTGCTGAGGCCTATGATCATCCCGAATATGTTGAGCCTCGTGATCAGACCTGTCGAGGCTCGTGATTGGCCCTAATTAATTGAGGCTCAACTCGAGCCTATCAAGGCATTGCAAGGATTGGATGGCGACAAGCTCCAACTCTCTGACTCTACTGCCGTCGATCTTGTGCTAGACTCTGCGGCTGTTGATACTACAGGGCCTTCGAGTGGTGTTTCCCTTGTCGAAGTGGCTCCTTCAGAAGATCTGAACGCCGGTCCAGCTCCCCAAGACCCTATTGCTGACACAGCGCCTTCGCTCCCAACTGACTCAATCCTCACAAGAGACCGATTAGAGTGGTTTTTTGTTTTCTATTTCGTTTTTCATTGCAAACAGTATGTAGTTTGTAAGTAATTCATTTCATTTTCAATGAAAGTTACGATTCCTTTTTGTATCTTGCTTATTTTCTTTGTATACTTGTGATAGAATATATGCTATATCATTACAATACGGATATCACCATATTCAAATTTCAGCATTTGATAACGCGCTTCCAAAAGTTATAACATAACATGTTCTAAGACATACCTTTTGTCATGTTTCATATGGTATTGCTCCCCAAGTTTTTCTTTGAGACAGGGTTACTTCTTGTTCAAAGAAGAACTTTTACTCAAGCAATATGCCTATCTCGCGCATTATTCGCTTAAGGATTTTTGTGCTCCATTTGCCCATCTCGCACCATTTTGTGCTTAGGGACTTTTAATTTTGCCTGTCTCGTGCATTTTTCGCTTAGGGACTTTTAATTTGCTTGTCTTGCACTCTTTTGTGCTTAGTGATTTTTGTTTGCCCGTTTCGTACCCTTTTGTTCTTAAGGACTTTTGTTTGCCCGTTTCGCGCATTTTTCGCTTAGGGACTTTTGTTTTGGCTAGCTTTTGCCTTTTTCATTCCTGTAACATGTTCATCAATCATATTGTTATTGCCATAAACATAAAATATGAATAACTGGCCTTCTTATTCATTAATCAATAGCATCACATGGTAGTTGGTAAAATAATGCATAAAATAACAAGCAATAGCAATAAAAATAAAGAGTACAACTTTATTATTGCCAGTACAACTTAAGGTGATTGACATTCCATGTCTTGGAGATCTTTTTTCCCTACAAAGTTTCCAAAGCGCATGTGCTTGGTCCCATCATCCTCCTAATTCTGTAGGGTCTTTCCCAATTAGTTCGAAACTTTCTATCCTCCTTGTGAGCGTTTGTAATGGCTGACTTTCTCAGCACCAAGTCTCTTTCTTGTAATTCTCTGCTCTTAACTCGAGTGTTATAGTAAGCAGCTATCCCCTGTTGGTAGGCGGCCAACTTCATCTTCGCCGTGTCCCTTAGTTCATCTATCAGATCAAGATTTTCTCTAAGCTCTAAAGAGTTAGCTTCTTCAACATAAAGGATCAGCCTAGGTGACCCAGCTCCAATTTTAACCGGGATGAGTGCTTTGGTTCCGTACACCATATTGAACAGTGTTTCTCCTGTCGACACCCGACTTGTCGTTCTGTAAGCCCATAGGACACTTGGGAGCTCATTCACCCATTCGCCTTTAGCATTGTCCAGTCTCGTTTTCAATCCATGCAGTATAGTCCTATTGCTGACTTTGACCTGACCATTAGCCTGTGGGTAAGATACGGATGATATCCTTAGTTGGATATTTAGGCCTTTACAGAACTCTCGAAATGCGTCACAATCAAATTGTTTCCCATGATCGGCATTCAACACCCGAGGAATTTCGAAGTGGCAAATGATGTCTTTCCATACCATCGCCTCTACCTTCTTCTCAGATATGGTTGCCAGAGGTTCTGCCTCTATCCATTTGGTAAAGTAATCAGTGGCTACTAGCAGAAGCTTTCTTTGGCCTGTGCCCAAAGGAAAAGGTCCCAGTATATCTAGCCCCCATTACACAAATGGCGTTGGTTGTAAGGTACTTTGGAGGGCCAAGGCCGATGGGGACGCTATGGGAGCAAACTTTTGGCATTTTTCACACCTTCGCACCTTCTCAATGGCATCCTTTTTTAGTGTAGGCCAATAGAATCCCGTACGTAGTACCTTTACAGCTAATGCTCGAGCCCCTGAGTGTTCACCACATATGCCCTCATGAACTTCTGCCAATGCATATTCAGCTTGTTTGGGTCCTAAGCATTTCAGTAAGGGCATGGTAAACCCATGTTTATAGAGCTCCCCATTTACCACTGTAAACCTGGCACTTTGCAACTTTAGTCTTTGAGCTTCGTCCTTGTCATCGGGAAGTTTTCCTTCCAGAATGTATTCTCTGGTCGAGTTTCTCCAATCGCTTCCGATCTCAATATCATTGACTTCTTCTTCTTCAATGCTAGGCTTAGCCAAACACTCCACCCTTACATGTCGTCTTTCATTCCCCTCGAATAGGCCAACTTTGAAAGAGTGTCGGCGTGACTGTTCTCAGATCGGTTTATTTGGGTCAGCCGGAAGTTTGTAAATGTTTGGGCTAATAGTTGGACCTTCTGCAAATATGGCACCAAAACAAGTTCCCGTGCTTCAAACTCACCAAGGAATTGATTTACCACCAATTGAGAGTCACTATGAGCCTCCAGGTGGTTAACTCCCAATTTCTTTGCCATTCTCATTCCTGCTATCAGGGCTTCATACTCGGCTACATTATTTGAGCTAGGGAAATTGAAGTGAAAGGAGTATTCGTACGTTTCTCCTTTCGGCGAGATCAGTACAATGTCGGCTCCACTACCATCCGCGCTGCGAGCCCCATCTATAAACAACTTCCACCAAATTAGTTTCGTCGCTTCTTGGACCTCCCGGCTGGTGCATTCTACAATGAAAACCGCCAATGCTTGCTCTTTTATTGCTTGGCAGGGCCAGAAGTGTATGTCATATTCACTCATCTCAATCGCCAATTTGGTTAAATGTCCTGAGTGTTTTGGTTTTTGCAATATCTGTCTCAAAGGCTAGTCAATTAGGACGATCACCAAGTGAGCCTGAAAATATGGTCTTAACTTTCATGTTGCTACCACTAGTGATAAGGCTATTTTTTCCACTCGGGGATACCTTGTCTCAGTATTGAGCAAAACTTTGCTCACATAGTAAATCAGGTAGTCCTTATCTCCATCATTCCTTAACAGGACCGCGCTCACAGCCCTTTCTCCTACACCAAGGTACATAAAGAGTTGATCTCCCGGTTAGGGTCGAGATAACAACGGCAACTCTTTTAGGTAATCTTTCAACTTCTCAAAAGCATCTTGACACTCTTTGGTCCATTGAAAATTCTTTCCTGCCTTTATCGCCTTGAAGAATGGCAGACTCCTTTCTGCCGATTTAGACAAAAAGCAATTTAAGGCTGCTATCCTTCCCGTTAGCCTTTGGACTTCTCTGACGGTGTTGGGTGGCTTCATATCCAAGATGGCTTGAACTTTTTCGGGATTGGCTTCGATCCTCGGTTGGTAATCATGAACCCCAAGAATTTTCCCAATCTCACTCCAAACGAACATTTGTTGGGGTTCAACTTCATGTTATATTGCCGTAATACCCTAAACACCTCTGTCATTTTCTCGGCATGTGATTCCTCTCTATGGACTTTTGATAATCATGTCATCCACATATGCTTCCATGGTGTTTCCCAACAAGTCCTTTAACACTTTATTCATCATGCGTTGATATGTTGCCCCCGCATTCTTTAGACCGAAAGGCATTACCGATAACAATATGTTTCACTATCGGTAATGAATGAGGTCTTCTCCTCATCATCTGGATGCATTCATGATTTGGTGGTACCCTGAAAAAGCATCTAAGAAGCTAAGTAATTCATATCCATAATCTCGTCTACCAACTTATCAATCGAGGTAGTGGATATGAATCCTTAAGGCAGGCTTTGTTCAAGTCCGTAAAGTCAACACACATTCTCCTTTTTTCGTTGGCTTTCTTCACCATTACAACGTTAACCAACCATTTGGGGTGATTAACTTCTCTGATAAACCCCGCTTGCAAGAACTTCGAGATCTCCTCGTTTATGACCTGCTGCCTTTTCGGAGCAAAATTTCTCTTCTTTTGCTTGATCGGTTTTGCTCCTGGAACTATATTCAACGATGATAAGCAACTTGGGGTCAATTCCAGGCATATGGTCGGGTCCATGCAAATATATCAGCATTCTCTTTCAAACATTGGATTATCTTCTCTTTTATTCCTTCAGCAACTGGCTTCCCACATATACCACTCTTTCTTCGTCTTTTTCATCTAATCGAACTACCTCCACCTCTTCGTCAGGCTTCGGCTTAGGCGATTCTTCAATCTAAGGGTCTCCTTCCTTTAAATTCCCTTACATGTGGTGGACACGATATTACACGTCCTGGCCTTCCTTTGGTTTCCCTTACTTGGCTACACCCTGGGAGTTGGGAACTTCATCAGTAAGTAACATGGATGCACCACGCTCTCAGTCATTAATAATGGTGCCCGAATATCATATTGTACGCCACTGAGGTTGATTTCATTACCATAAATAGTACTTGGCGAACAACACTCCTCGGGCTGTCCTCCAATGTGATAGATAGTTGAACTGCCCCTACTACCTTCACTTTTTCACCAGAGAAACCATATAAGGGTGTAGGAATTGGTTTCAGCCTATCCTCAGATGTTCATCTTCTCGAAACAGTTCCAGTAGATTAGATTAACTATACTCCCATTGTCGACTAGAATTCGACTGACTGGATGCTTCGCCACTATCGATATTACCATCGAATCATCATGAGGAATCATAATATCTCCCTATCGGCTGGTATGAAGGTGATGGGCTCTTCATCTGGCCTCTCTTCCATCACCAAGTTGACTTGGTAGGCCTGGCTAGCGTAGGACTTTTAAGACGAAGAAGACGTACCAGCCAATGATTCTCCTCCAGATATCACGTTGATAGCTGGCCCGTGGGCTCATTATCTTCCTACCGATTCCTTCTGTCCACCCTTCTGTTATCATTTCTTCGCATCTTCATTTCTTCTTATATTTTATTCTCATATCTCTTCTGTCCTTGGGGTAATTCCCCTTGTTACGTGCGAGATAACTGTTTCTGTCACTTCTCATACAAACCGGTTTATCTTACCTTCCCGCGCAAGTCTCTCTAGCTGATTCATCAACTCCCTACATTTCTCTATCGAATGCTCGTGCGCTGAGTGATAATTGCAGTATGCATCTAGATTCCGACCAAATTTTCGGAGATCTTCTTTGGAAGTTGTATAAGGCCTGACCCCTCAATGGCGTCTAACACAAAAGCCCAAGATTCAGTGAGTGGGGTGTAAGAGGTGTATTTCAACGTAGGGGCCTTCTCGAGTTTGCTTAACCGGCTGGAGGACCCACCGAAAGTTTCTCTTCCTCGCTTTCTTCCTTCCTTTTGCTCCTCATTAGATACCATTTTCATCACTTCCCCTTAAGTGATGTACTTATTTGCTCGAGAAAATAGATCTGAGATTGTAGTTGGTTGGTTAACGACAGGGACTCCTACAGTTTCTCAGACCTAGTCCCGTAACATGGCTACCACGGCTACCCTACTTGTAGATCGCGTACGTCCAAAGTGGTATCCCTAAACCGATCTACATAACTCTTTAATGACTCGTTACCTCCTTGTTTTGAGTGAGCAAATAAGTTGGTTCTTTCTTCTTTTGGCTATTCACCACAAATGCCTTAAGGAACTCACTTGTAGCTAGTCAAAAGAAATAATGGACCCTCAAACAAGCTGTTAAACCACTTCATCGCATGTCCCGCCAAGGTTAACGAAAAGGCTTACACATTATCTCGTCTTCCCATCATGTAGCAGCATTAGGGCTCATAGTTCTGCATGTGATCATAGGGATGTTTTTCCTGTATATGCTGTCATCTGTGGCACCTTAAACTTTGGTGGCAGGGGCTTTTGCATTATGGCATCACTAAATGGTACCCTTTCCTCTGGTTCTCCTCTACGGACACCAACTTCTTCTCTTTCAACACTTGTTCTATCATCTTCTTCATGTTCTACAGGGAAAGCGAGTTGGTTTCTATCTCTTTCAGCGTGGGACGAATCAAGCAGGTCTTCAACCACTACTTCCTTTCCTTTACTTGAGGTGGACCGCCCCGTGTCATCTGTGTGCTCAGGTAGGGTAAAACTCGACTCAGCTTCCAAGTGCTTTCGTCATCACCACTGTTCTTTCCAGCACTTCCAATACCATGTTTTAAGTTGGTACCAACAAAATTCGACACATTACGGTGATGGGTGGAAGAACCTGCCGCAACTTCAAACCCTGTCGCCCAGCACTCTGCCGCACAGCCTTTGGACCCTCTCGCCCAGCATTCTGCCGCAACCTCTAGACCTTGTCGCCTAACACCTGTCACGAGTCCATACTCTGTCGCATCCTGTTGATTATCAACATCTCCCACACAGGCAACTCTTGTGGCAGTGAGGGGTTTGTCGCCACATGATTAGTTTGTCGCCTGCGACGATACCCGTAGCTCGTCTCTCCTACGAGTTCTGTACAGCCAACGGCAAATTCAACTACGGAAGAGCTCCTTAAACAATCACCATGGCTTTCAGTGCCTGAGTCATCTCCTCGCTCTGTCGCCTAGAGCTTCAAATTCTGCCATGGTTACATTCATCTCTCTTCTTCCTGTTCTCCTGGATTCTCTAGCGAATCGGTTGTTTGGAAGAACTCACAGAGTTTTGTAACTTCCAGTTCTCACATTGGTTGATCTTGTTCTCACCATTTGAAAATTTTTATTGGCTTTTAATACGATTCCGATAGACGGCGCCAATTGTTGTTGCACAAAACAACAATGAGTGATTGTTGACTTCAATATCTATCCTTCCTCTCCACGTGTCTCTGAAAAGCTTCTGAAAAATAAGAAAAGTCAAAGGAATGCAGGGGGTGGTTCCCTGCGTAAGCACTCTGATGCTTAAGCCAGCAAAAGGTTCTTAAGTATTGGGAAACGTAAAAGCTAAAAGTCAAAAAATTAAAATGTAAAATAATACATGTGGCCTATTTATAGGTGAATATCACAAAGTAATTACATGGAGGGTGATTTTGTCTTTTTGAGAAGAGTTTGTTTCCAAATACAACACAAACACCACCAATTTTGAGCGGCGACGTAGGTCTATCGCTCGGCGGGAAACCATAAGCAGAAGCTATTCGAGCTAACAGGCGATAGGTTACATGCGGACAACAATTCAGCCCTCTGTTGCTGGCGACAGGGGTCGGCACGCTGGCAAAAGGGGTCTCTTGCCTATGATGCATTGAGGGCCCCGTAATATCTCTCGCCACCTGCCACGTGGTCAACTAGTATGGTGCCACGTGACGGCTTTTCTGGTTTGTTGGGCCTCAATCCAGCGTAAACGGGCTTTGTCATATCATCAATAAATCAAAAAATTATTCAGATGATTATATTATTTTACATTAATTTATTTACTTTGTGCAATTTTTATATTTATTTTTATTTTGATTAGCAAATTATATTTTATTTCACTTAAAAACTTGTGATTTAATTTAATAAAGTTTATTATTTTCTTTTTACATTAATATACAAAAATTCTATTAAATATTTTTCAATATTCTATAATAATTTTTTATAAAATTTGTCAAACATTAATTTAATTTTGGCCCTTTTGCAAAGAAATTCATTTCTCTCATATTTAAGCGAAACATGGGCTAGTCCTACATTTAAGCGCCTTTGACAAAGTAATAGTAAGTGGCATATAGGCCGAACTACCTCATAAAATTGGGTTTAGGGCTTTGCTAGTTTAAATTTACTGCAGCCAGTTTGAAGGGGCATTGGTGATACTGGGAGCAATCAAATTAAGTTGAAATAATTCGATATTAAGTTTAAATTTGGTTTGATTCAAAAATTTGAGACTTAAAATTAGGTTCAAACTCGATCGAACTTGATTTTTGAAACTTTAAGTCGGCTCGACAAAATACTCGAGCTGCTTAAGCTCGACTCGATAGTCTTAAAATAGATTTATAAACTTGATTTGTTAATTTTTAACTATGTATTAAGAAAGTAAAATAATAAATTAATAATAAAATTTTAAAAATATATATTAAAAAAATCAATAAAACTCGCGAGCAGTTCAAACTAAATAAAAATCGAATGTCTCTAATTATTACTTGAATAATTTAAATTTGATTCAAAAATAAATAAATTTGACTCAAATAATCATTAAGTTGAATTCAAGTGATTCATAGATAACTTTACTCCTTTACCGTATCAAAATGTTGTGTATATTCCAAACGTCGTTAGAAACCGGAAGGGAAAGGAACGGAGAAGGACGCATGTTATAGAAACTAACCATCCTCGTAAATTAAGACTCAAAAGAAGCATAAGAGACCATGAATTTATTACCATCTTTCTGACTTTCTCTGTTCCTTTGTTCTTCTTTCCTTTGATAAAGAGGTAACAGATTTGATCCCACGCTTGAACTTCCTGAAAGCGGAGTCGTCGTCTTTATGATCAATAGGAACGATGAGCACCGATGGTGTTTCAGCGACGGTGACAGAATCTCCAAAAAATTGTGCATAACAGATTTGCTATGTCAGAGTACGTGGAGAGCAAAGAAGTGACTGAAACAAAGGCTTTAGAGGCAGAGCTGTGCCGACATTTCTACACGCTTGGCTGGTTATAAGGAACCGGAGGGAGCATCACCCTTAAAGTGCATGACGGCTCCATTCCTAGGCACCACCAGGTCATCGTTATGTCTCCTTCTGGTAAGTTGCTTTTTATACGTAAATAACAATGAATTAGTGCTTTGTGATCAAGTTCATTTTTAGCTTCTATACTTGTATACATGGCATGAGTTGCATGTGTTCATGTAGTTAAATTAACAAATCTTATGTGGGTTAGGTGTTCAGAAGGAGAGAATGGTGGCAGAGGATATGTATGTGTTGTCTTCAGATGGGTTTATAGTGTCAACACCTCCATTGAAGCTGTATCCCCGTCGACCTCCAAAGTGCACCGACTGTGCTCCTCTTTTCATGAAGGTTGTCGGAGATACAAAATGACCGTGAAATATTGTTAGCGGGGTGATAATTTTACTTTAAATTGTTTAATTTATTTGTTTACTTTTTGCTCTCCAGGCTTATGAAATCTGGAATGCTGGGGCTGTTGTCCACAGTCATGGAATGGAGGCCTGTCTTGCCACAATGATCAATCCTTTTTCCAAGGAGTTCCGAGTAATATTTTGAGCCTTGCAAATGCTTCAAATTCTGCATGGAAGAAAATTTTGGCATTTGAACTTACGAGTTTAGAAGTCTGCTGTTGCAAATAGACACTCTTCTATATACTGCAATATACATCTATCTAAATTAGTTTTATTTTTCTCTCCTTAAAAATTTCAGATTACTCATATGGAGATGATAAAAGGAATTCAAGGCAATGGTTATCATGATGAGCTTGTTGTCCCGATAATTGAGAACACTGCCCATGAAGGAGAGCTTACGGAATCTTTTAGTGAAGCGGTATAATCCATCAGTAATTAACTTGAATTATAGGGGATGCAGATCTGTGAATTGAATTAATAGGGGAACGTTTTGTCTAAGTTTGCTTTCTTCTATTTAAACACTTAATTAATCTCCAGCAAAGTAGTTGCATTGAATTGTGATCTTTCATGATATTTTACAAGCCCATGCTCAAGTGATGTCTTTAGAGATCTGCGAATGGATATCTGATTTGTGTCTTTTGTTCTTGTGGTTTAACACACACACACACATGCTATATATATTGTATTAAGTTTAGCTGGATGATGTGGACACATGACAGTTAGTATAGTTAGTTAGTTAATACAGTTAGTTGGTTAATAGTTGCTGTAGTTGGTTGGTTAACAGTTAGTGTGTAGAATATAAAAACAATATCTCGATGTATTTTCATTCATTCATTCAATGACATACAAGATCATCTTCTTTCTTGATCTTTTCTTCTCATTGTAAATGGTATCAGAAGGAATCTTTTGTTGAATTTTTTTTTTGCACTCTGTTTCTTCATGGCTCGTGGAAATGCTGTTGGTAATACAAGCAACAATCGGGTTGCTTTGAATTCTTCCTTGGATGATTCCAGTAATCCTTTTTATCTTCATAACGGAGATCATCCAGGTCTGGTTTTAGTTTCACATCATCTTCTTGGATCCAATTACAATACATGGAGCCGGGCTATGTTCATGGCCTTGACTGCCAAAAACAAGGTCTGTTTCATTGATGGTTCTCTGCCACAACCAGAACCTCAAGATCTTTTGCATGGTGCGTGGACTAGGTGCAACAACATGGTAATTTCTTGGATCCTTAATTCTGTTGTTAGAGAAATAGCTGATAGCCTTCTTTATTACTCTACTGCTTATGAGATCTGGAGAGATTTGAAAGAAAGATTCCAGCAAAGTAATGGTCCACGAATCTTTCAAATTAAGAAGAATCTGATTGCTTTACATCAAAGATCTTGGGACGTTAGTACTTACTACACAAAGCTCAAGATTCTTTGGGATGAACTTAAAGAATACCAACCTGTTCCTGTTTGTACCTGTGGAGGAATGAAACCGTGGACTGATTTTCAACAACAAGAATGCATAATGCAGTTCTTGATGGGTCTGAATGACTCCTTTTCTCAGATTAGAGCTCAAGTATTGATGATGGATCCTCTTCCTCCTATTACAAGGGTTTTTTCCCTTGTTATACAAGAAGAACGCCAGAGGAATATCAGTCAAACTTTTCTGCCTATATCAGAATCTGTTAGTGAAATGACTGTTGCTGCAACATCTGCAAATTCTGGAAATAGAGGCAGAAAGAATCGACCTCTTTGCACTCATTGCAATTTGCTTGGTCATACAATTGAAAAATGCTACAAACTCATTGGCTATCCACCAGGCTATCAATCAAAAGGAAAGCAATCAGTCCCCAAAGCTCACATTAATCAAGTTAGTTCTGTTCTTGATCAGACTACATCAACAGGCCTAAGTACTGATCAGTGTAAGCAACTTATTGCTCTCTTAAGCTCACAGATTCAGACTAGTCCTCAAACTGTTCCAGAATCACAACAGCATGAGCCAGTTGTGTCTTGTCTCAGTGGTATATCTTCTTTTATCTCTTCTGTTTCTAATATTTCTTTTTCATCTTCAACCTGGGTCCTAGATACTGGAGCAACACATCACATCAACTGTTCTTTGCATCATTTCACATCTATCAGTCCCGTAACCAATTCTTATGTCACACTACTAAATGGTTTCTCCATTGCCATAACTCAAGTAGGCACAGTTCAAGTTTTGGAAAACTTATTTTTAGAAAATGTTCTTTTCATTCCTGATTTTAAGTTCAACTTGATTTCTATTAGTTCATTACTTCAAAAACACAATTACCTTGTTAATTTTGCTTCTCAATTCTGTGTAATTCAGGATCCTACACAGGGCAAGATGATTGGGATGGGTAAGAGAGTCGAAAATCTTTATGTTCTTAGCTCATCTTCAACTTCTAAACACTTTCCAATAGACCATGTCACTTGTAATTCTGTTTCTTCCATTTGTAATACTGTTACTATGACAGAAAAAGAAGTTTGGCATTTCAGATTAGGACATCCATCCTTTGTAAAAGTTCAAGTTCTAAAGAATGATCTCAGCATTTCCTTTAATGAATCAAATTCTTTGCCTTGTTCTATCTGTCCTTTGGCCAAGCAAAAATGTTTACCTTTTATTTCTAATAACCTCTTGTCAGAATCAGCTTTTCAACTTGTACACATAGACATATGGGGACCTTTTACTACTTTATCAACCGAGGGACACAAATATTTCTTAACAATTGTTGATGATTGTACTAGATACACTTGGACTTATTTCTTAAAGACTAAAGCTAATGTTACTCATATATTTCCTACCTTTTATACCTTAATTCAAAACCAATTTGGCATTGCTATCAAGTCAGTCCGATCAGACAATGCACCAGAATTAGATTTTGATGATTTTTTTAAAGCTAAAGGTATTATACCCTTTCATTCTTGTGTAGACACACCACAACAAAACTCTATTGTAGAAAGAAAACATCAATATATACTCAATGTTGCTAGAGCTCTCTTGTTTCAATCAAACATTCCCTTACCTTACTGGACAGATTGCATTTCAACAGCTGTCTATCTAATAAACAGAACTCCATCTCCACTCTTGAACAATAAATGCCCCTTTGAGTTGTTATGGCATAAGAAACCATCTTATTCACATCTTAGAATTTTTGGTTGTTTGTGCTATGCTTCTACCTTGAACAGAAACAGGTCAAAATTCTCTCCCCGAGCAGCTCCAGCAGTATAGGATATCCTCCTGGTTATAAGGGATATAAACTCCTAGATTTACATACCAACACCACCTATATATCCCGAGATGTTGTCTTTCATGAAAATGTTTTCCCTTTTCAAATTTCATCTTCACATGATAGTAGTACCTCATCTTTCTTCTCAGATCAAGTTTTACCTGTTGTACCACAGTTTGAATCCGTTTCAAATCTTCCAGCTGCTGTTCCTAATGAGTCTCCTCGAACTAGATCTAGAAATCCTCCATCACATCTTAAAGACTATCATTGCTATACAGTATCTTCTTCTGTTTGTTGTACATCTCATCCTTTGTCATCTGTTCTTGGCTATAACAACCTATCTCCCTCCGATAATGCCTTTATTCATGCTGTTTCTTACTATGTTGAACCAACAACTTATGCTCAAGCTGCTAAGATTCCGGAATGGAGAGCAGCTATGTCTGAAGAGTTAGAAGCTTTAGAAGCTAATAATACTTGGACTGTCAGTACTTTACCTCCTGGAAAGAAACCTGTTGGATGTCGCTGGGTGTATAAAATCAAGCTCAAGGCTGATGGTACTTTGGAGAGGTATAAGGCTCGACTTGTGGCCAAAGGGTATACACAGCAAGAAGGTGTAGATTACCTTGACACATTTTCACCTGTGGCTAAGTTAGTTACTGTTAGGGTACTCCTTGCATTAGCTGCCACCTATGGCTGGAGTTTGACACAGCTAGATGTTAATAATGCTTTCTTACATGGTGATCTAACAGAGGATGTGTACATGTCTTTGCCTCCAGGATATACTAAACAGGGGGAGCCTTGGCCAAGTAACTATGTGTGCAAATTGCACAAGTCCTTGTATGGTCTTAAATAGGCCTCTCGACAGTGGTTTTCAAAATTTTCCAGTGTTTTGATTCAAAGTGGCTTCAAACAATCTGCAGCCGATAGCTCATTATTCACTAAAATAGATGGAAGTTCTTTCTTGGCATTACTTGTATATGTGGATGACATAGTAATTGCTAGCAATGATACTACTGCAGTAACCACTTTGAAACATTATCTCAATCAGTGTTTCTTGGTGAGTTAAGATACTTCTTGGGCTTGGAGGTGGCTCAGTCAAAGAAAGGGATCTCTTTTTCACAGAGACAGTATGCTTTACAGCTGCTTTCTGATGCTGGTTATTTAGGCTGCAAACCAAGAAGTACTCCAATGGATCCCAATACTAAACTTTCCATAGAACAAGGTGAATTATTGAAGGATCTCATAATGTTTCGAAGATTGATTGGAAGATTGTTGTATTTGACGATTTCTCGACCTGATCTTGCATATTCAGTCAATTATCTGAGCCAGTTTTTGTCCCAGCCCAGAGTACCACATTTGCAGGTTGCCTACAGAATCCTTCAGTACATTAAAGGATCAATAGGCCAGGGTTTATTTTTTAGTTCTGCCTCAGCACCAGAAATCAAAGGTTTTTCTGATTCAGATTGGGCAGCATGCCCCGATAGCAGAAGATCTATTACAAGATTTTGTATTTTCCTAGGAGAATCTCTTATTTCTTGGAAATCCAAGAAGTAGCAAACAATTTCCAGATCCTCTGCTGAAGCTGAATACAGGTCCATGGCTAATGCAACATGTGAACTTGTCTGGTTGCTTAACCTTCTTAAAGACTTACATGTTCCACATCCTAAGCCTGCTGTTCTCTTCTGTGATAATCAAGCAGCCCTTCACATTGCTGCCAATCCAGTATTTCATGAAAGAACCAAGCACATTGAACTTGACTGCCATTTGGTTCGTGAAAAGATCCAAGTTGGACTTCTGAAGACTTCTTTTGTTTCTTCTCAACACCAGCTAGCCGATATATTAACCAAACCTTTGTTTCCAACTCAATTTATGTCCTTACTTAGCAAGATGGGCATTCATAATATTCATCGTCTAGCTTGAGGGGGAGTATTAAGTTTAGTTGGATGATGTGGACACATGACAGTTAGTATAGTTAGTTAGTTAATACAGTTAGTTGGTTAACAGTTGCTGTAGTTGGTTGGTTAACAGTTAGTGTGTAGAATATAAAAACAATATCTCGATGTATTTTCATTCATTCATTCAATGACATACAAGTATATATTGCAACTTACTAAGCCTTCTGTTTTATAGATGAAAGCATATCCAAAATCAACAGCTGTACGTGTCCGCAACCATGGAGTGTTTATATGGGGAGATTCGTGGATTAGTGCCAAAACTCAGGTCAATTTTATTGAAAAGCATGCTGTCCAGTTGCCATTATATCTTTTAGATGTGCTTGTGGAAGACCATAATCTTAAAACTCACAAGTTAACTAACATTTTGTCCTACTTTGCTTTCTTAACAAAATAGTATACCATAATCTTAAAACTCACAAGTTAACTAAAATGTGTCCTACTTTGCTTTCTTAACAAAATAGTATATTTCTGCTTGATTAAAAATGGTAACATATGGTCAGAGTCCGACAATGACCTGCAATTGTGCAAATTATATTAATAACTAATGGTTACTTTTTCTCGTTAATTTTCGAAATAGTTTGAACATTGCTATTCTCTGAACCAAGTGAAATTGTGAGGTGTCTTAGACTATTATATGTGCCTCTCTACCAGGCTGAATGCTATCATTATCTTTTTGATGCTGCTATCAAGCTTCATCAGTTAGGGCTGGATTGGTCCAGTCCAAATCACTGTCCTCTACGGCCTACGCCATGTAAATAGCCTTTGGGAATGTTCTGGGAATTTCAGCAGGGGACCGAAGGTGGGTGAGCCTTCTCAGGTAGTTTCCTCTTCACTTAGAATAAATGTTACATCTCTATGCTGTCTAACATGAGTATCATTGTACTGCTGGATAAGGCAACTGTTTAAATTTAACTTATGTTTATGGTGCAGCGCTGTTTACTCCTTACTGTGAAAGGGACAGTGGCCCCTATGTCATTTGTGACCGACATTCTCTTTCCCTATGCCCATGATAATGTGGGAAAACATTTAGCAACAAACAACATATGACACTGAAGAAACTCGACATGATATTGATCTGCTGCGCCCTCAAGTAAGGTTTTATACTTTTACGCTATTATTTATTGTTAGTAGATATTTAGGGTTACCGTATTATTTGCTTCGGATTGTGTACTTTATCCCAAAAGCTAATTTTGTATAAAATATTAATGACGTGACCATGATAAGCAGGCGTTAAATTTATCGTTAAAATGCTAATTTTGTTTAAATTTAATTTAAATGGATCAAAATGCAGCTTTAGAATAAAAATTTTTCTTGTTTGTGGACCCAACTTCCCCTGCAGATACAAGAGGATCTGGAACAAGGTGTTGCCGGTGTGGTGCCTATAACTCCAGATTATGCTGGGAAAGAGCTAGTGATTGCTTCCATAACTGCTAATGTTAGAGCTATGGTTAACAAGGACAGGAATGTCACTTATCTAAGACAACTGCAGGTATAAGAAAATTACAGGTGCACTGCTGAGGACTTATTTTTCCCATTTGGATCTTGTTTGTAGCATGTTACTTTTTCTTTTTTCTTTTGTACACAGGGTCATATATGGAGAAATGGGTTTCAAAGCAACGAGTTGGTTGGTGCTGTATTTGAAGATGTACCTGAAGCTCTTAAAAGGTGGCACACTTGGGGCACCAAGGTACGTTGATTTGTTGACTAAAATTTTCATTGATATCAAAACTACGTTTCTTGTGGTTTGCAACATATCAACCATTTATATTAGAAAATGAGTTTTTTGCGATGCTTAAAATCTTTGCACAAGCAAATTTATCATTGCTACATCTTTTTTGCAATTATTTTAATCGTTACAAGGTTATTACTTATTCATCCGTCGTTAAAAATATATGCAACAACTTCATCGTATAAAGTATTGTTGCAGAAATATTTATAGCAATGATTTTTTCGTTATTAATTAAATTTTGTTTTAGCAATGACTTAATAACTTATTTATATACTTCGTTTTAACAAATAAAGAAGAAGATATATTTTGTGACGACTATGAAAAGTTGTTGCAAGTATGATAAGATTTCTAAATGATTATTTTTTTGTCCCTATGAATATGATATAAAATATATTAAAAAATAATTAGGCAAACAAAAAAAATCGTTGTAAACACAATAAGATACTGTGTTAAATTTTTTTTTGTTGTTATCAATTTGATAGGAATTTGTAACAACAAAAAATATTGTTGTTTAAAATATTTAAAACGTTAATTAGACAAAGATATTGAAAAGATATTACAAACATAATAATATATTGTAATTATCAATTTGATTGAAATTCACAACAAGAAGTATCGTTGTATAAAATATAAAAAAAAATAAATAAAATTTAATGGGATTCTGCAACGATTATGAAAAGTCATTGCACGATGAAAAGCTTTTTGAAATGTTTATTTTACATTTCCTTCTAGTTTTAGTTTTTTGCCATATGGATCCATCATATGTTTAGTTGATTGCTATAAATGTGATAATGTGAATTCTACACTGTTCATCTAACTTATATCTCAAAATTTCCATGAAAATAATGTAGGCTTTTAACTTGGAGGCAATAAATTAGTGATTTTCAATTTTGATTAACGTGGTGTCCTCATATATTCACTAAGCTTGAGATGTCTCGGGTTGACTGATGTTTTTATTTTGCTTAAGTTGGTTTTTATTTCATTGAAAATAGGTAAATTACCTTCTTTGGAATACATTCTAAATTTTCTGGTAAGGAATCATTACTCCTTCTATCATACAATTAAGGTGTACACATGCTCGAGTGCAAGCAGGGAAGTACAACAGCTTCTGTTTGCTAACTCCAACTACGGGGACTTGAGAAAATACTTGTGTGGTTTTTTTGAAACCACCGTGGGGTAAGTTCTCTTTTCTTATCTACAGCTTATATTTGATAATTGTTGTCCTACCTAGCTGGTGAACCTTTTTTAATCTCAACATGCAGAAACAAACAAGTCGGACATAGTTATTTTGGGATTTTGCAAACCGTGGGAGTTGATAGGCCGGCAGACGTGTTATTGGTAACAAGCAGCGATGAAGAAGCTGTGGCAGCCAGGGCTACAGGTAACTTGCTGTTTCTTTTTCCTAAATTATTTCTTGCAAGATTCCTTACATTATGTAAAATATATATCTAAGATATTATACTTTGCGTTAACCTACATTACAGGTTTGGAAGTGATAATCTCTATTCCGTCCAGGAAATGGAACTCTCCCAAAGAATCATGGGTTTTGAACGATTACATCATTGTCGCAAATATAAAAACCGTGTTCATTTTCTATCACTACTAAAAAAATTTTGAACTTTTAGTAATCATAATTTGCAACGATTGAGAATGTCATTGCAAAATCTTGTTACATTTGCAATTTTGCCCTTTTTTTTTTTTTTCGCTTTTATCATGGTTGTTTCTCCATCTTAAGTCAGCATCAGTTACCTTTCTTCTTACAGGGAATGAAGCAATGAAGGTAGAACTCTCCTTTTATTTGATACCTCACGCTGCAAAACATTGGTAAATATTCATTCGATATACATCTACGTTGGTAAGAATGAAGTGGAAGCGGAAATGTCGTCTGGTTTAACACGCTTTATAGAAACTTAAAGTAAGATAATGGAAGGCGGTTCGAGAAGAGCCCCAGAGGGACGTTTTGAAGGACGCGTAGACGTCTGGTGATGACTCGTTTTCTCTTAAACTGTGCTTGGGTGGGATAAAAGTGGAACGATGGATAGAGTTGAATGAAAAAGTTCAAAAGAAAATAAAAATCATTTTTGACAGTGCTTGAGAAAAGAAAAGTGAGTAGAGAAAATAAAAAATATTATTTTTTTATTAACAAAAATAAATCAAAAAAATTAGTAAAGAGAAAATAAAAAAAATATAAATCATATATATTTATGAAAATATACTTTATTTTTTATATTAAATTTATTATCTTAATTAATTAATAACATAATTATAAAATAATATAAATTTATTTTTTCTTTTAATTTTTAAATTCTATCAAGCAAGGAATAGAAAGAATAGAAAGAAAATAGTTGAGAACAATAAATAACTTTTAAAAGTTTAAAAATCAAAATAAAAGATCACAGAAAATTCTCAAGAAAAAAAATCACAGAAAATTTATGGACTATTTTTGCTATTTACTCTAATTGTAATATTAGTTTGATCATAATTTTATAAAAACAAAATTATTTTAGATTTAAGTATAAAAAATAAAAAATATTCTCCCTCATTTTCTTACATCTCTTCTCTCTCTTCACTTTTCTCTCTAAATCCTTATTTGGCAACCTCTTCTCTTCACAGTCCGGCCGTCGGCCACTGTGCTTGGCCGCCGGCAGCCACTCACGTATGTTAGTTTCACCTGATAACTAATTGTTTTTCTCCTTTCGATCTCTCTGTTTCTCCTAAAAACTTATCTAATATCATATATCTTACCTTCCCGAAATAAAAACACCCAAGTTTTTTTTTCTTCTTTTATCCGTTGAATTTTTCCGAGAAAATTATCCTTCGCAAATAAATTTTCCCGAGAAAATGATTCGAGCGTTTTGAAAAAGAAAAAAAATCTAACCGGGGCGAGGCCCCGAACGATGAGGTCGACCTATGACCTCTTCTTAATCTTTCGAAATCGAAATCTTTCCTTTTCAATTCTGCGATGGAAAGTCGAGAACAACAAGATGGAGACAAAATACTAGTTACCGACCCGAAGAAAATCAATGCAGCACAAGAAAGTGTGCAAGTGATTGAATGGGAAGATTTCGAGCATGAGCTTGCTAGATTGTGGAGTTTAACTTCTGCCCTTAAAGAAGCTAATGAGAAGAAGCAAGCTCTTCGAGAAAAGCTCCAGTCATTTATACTTGTAAGGCTTTTTCGGATTAAAATTTGGTTAATTTTTTAAGTATGTTGGTTTTAGCAAATCGGTTTTGTTTTGTTTTTGTTTTTTATAAACTGAATTTGAAGAGAATTTTTGTTTTGTTTGTTGGTTGGTTGGCTCATGGCTGGTAGTGGCTTGACAGAAAATAAAATGGCATTGCTGAAATTTTATAAATTTACTAGTAATCCAGTTTTTATGTTAACTTTATCCTGATCTAGAAAATAAGGGAAAGAAAAAAAAGAAGAAAAGAAATTAAGTTTCTAAACTAATTGGGATCAACTATTGAACAAAAATTCCGGGGTTTATGGATGCTAGATGTACTAATGTTCAGTAATTTTTCCAAGGAATTGTAGGAGAGGAAAGCACCATAATATGCGATAATTTTAGTTTTATGCTTAATGTTGTTATTTTGGAAGACTGTAAGATGAAGTTATAGTTCTTCAGAATATATAATGTTATTCCATTAAACTTTTATTACTTGTGTTTGATATCTGGTAGGAAAGATGGAAAGAGGTAAAGATGAAAAGTTGTTAATCTAATAATTAAATTACAATTTGATAATAAATTTTTCATCATTCTTTTCCATCTTTCCTACCAAGCAAAGCCTTATTCTTAGAGTAGAAAGAAAACTGACTTCTGGTGTCTGCACTTAAATTGTTAACTAGGTTGGGCAGTGTGGGTTATAAAAGTGGTAAAACCGGTTATTTAAGTTTGGAATATTACGACTTCTATTGGGTTGTCAAAATGCTTTATCAAGAAGATGGAAAGAAGAATTGTCTCCTAAGCTTTGCTGGGAAATAAAGAGAAGAAAATTGTCTTGGTGAATGGAACCTTTTCCTTAACAAAATCTTAAATATTCAATCTGTTTTTTTTATTCTTTTTAGTACTGAAATAAGGATGTCAATTCATTTCAGTTCCTTCAATTTTCATTTACTTTCTATTTGCTCTCTGAATTGGTAAGACAAGCTAAGCATATTTTTGCATACTTATTTCCCGACTTTTGGAGAATGAGAATATCGTGTTATTTTATATTGTGTCAAAAAGTTGAAATGACAATCATCACTTATATGGCTGGATGCCTTTGCTTAATTGGGCCAAAGCCGTTTTGTTTCAAGATTTGTTTCCATTCGTACCAGATAGGTCAATAGTTTCTATTCAATTTCTTTTCTCCCCTTTCAAATTATCTCATTTTTTCAGGTCCATAAAATTGTTTTATATTGTAAGTAAACGTGCCATTGGAAAGTGGTTCAAGAATTGCTTTTGCATTTTACTCTTTTCATTTTAATTTTAGGATATAAGTAAAGTTGAATTGATCTTGGTGGGATATCTATTTGCCTGCTGATTAGCTGGTGGGAACATGTTGCCCAGGTCGAAACTGAGTCGCTGGATCGACTGAATGAGCTTGAGGAGATGCGTGAGAGATTAGAGGCTAGAAAAGTAGCTGTGGGAAACATGTCAACTCGTTGCAAGGTAGCAACAGAGAATGCTAAAAAGCAGGAGGAAATTCTTAGTACTGAAGTGAGATCATTGTTGGTTTCTGGTACCTCTCTTTCTGTAGCAAGGAAACGATTGCAGGTGAAGTATTTGTATTCTTACTTAAACCGTCAATTATCTTTGGAATTTCTTTTGATGTTTTGAGGAAGTTTCAGTTTTATGATATTCTACAAGTTTTCTGTTATTAGATGTTTGTTGTTCTCCTCTCCAATGCAAAAAGTCTTTCTTTCTCTCTATCTCTTCCCCTCTCCACCCCAGGTGACGGTGGATAAGGGATTAGATGGGAAGGATTGTCATTCTATAAATTTGTTTGAATACTGATGGATTATCCCCCTTTCACTCTCCTATTTTTTTCCTCATGTTATGTTCGGTGGTATTTCATGCATGGCACGATTGATTATCTGATGTTTTTAGGGTTTTCATACAGGAATCAAATAGATTACTCACTGAAGAAAGGGGTTACATTAAACTAAAAAATGTGCAGAGGAAGCTTCAAGCAAGGCAACAATATATGATATCACAAGTTTCATTGCTCTATCCTGTAAAGATCTTGGTTGGACCTGCACAAGAGCACGAGCTTGAATCCTATCCAGGCAGTAGTAGACTAGGTAATGTGTTAGTAGTTTTGGCCTTTGGGTTACTAAACCCTTTGCAGGAAAGCATACATGGTTTGCATTGGCAGTCAATCTCCAAGTAAACAATATTTCTTTCCTGTTTAGTTCATGGTGCACTGTGATATCTCAAATACTGTTTGTCCTCCCTTGTATATCATTGAGAATTAGAGTGATGCTTCTTATTTTGTTTCTTATTTTTGTGCTTGAAATTTCGGATATTCAAAATGGTTGAGAAATACTGTGCCAACAACAGCGGCTTGTGGTTTTTCCTTGGTGATCATTGAATATTAGCGCAAACTCTTCTTTCTCTTGAGCAGTTCCATCCTGCAACATGTTGGAAAATCTCTATAAATGGGCATGCCTGGATCTGCATTTCATTTGGTTTTAAATATGGTTGGTCTAATATATAATTTTTCTAGTTGAGAACAAGTTGAATTATTTAAGATTTTGTGAGCTGGCTGAGTCTTTTATGGTTCCAAAACTGCTTAAGGAGTACTATTCTTCCTTTGTTCAGTTATAATGGTTGTATATTTCACATGTACTTCAATTTTTTTAGCAATCTACTAATTCTCTTTGCATATCAAACCAATTTTTTGTACGCTCTGGAATATTGTGGAGTTTTGGATATCATGGTTATATTTTACTGAATATTATTTTGACTTACATAAAATGGTTCCTGGAGATGTATTGATGTTAAGTTCCTCTATTGTTGTCTTCACCAGGGAATTCTTCATTATCTAAGCCCATTAATCAAGATCCTTGACGATTTTAGGTCTGCATCTTACCATGCTTCCTTTTACAAAGATGAGTTTTTTCACCGACAAAAAGGAGGTTCAGAGATCTGCAACTGCCTTAGGATATGTTGCACATGTGCGTTCTATTTCTTTGCTTGATGTAAAGTTATCCTTATATTATTGAATTTGTTTTTTGGTAATATCAAGCTGTTGGCATCAAATTTTTGAACTACCTGCAATGCCTTGTTGCTGGAAGATGCTTTAGTTATTTTATATTTGCTAGGATGGAAATATAGTATCTGGCACAGAGTTTTGATATCTTGTTTCTCTTACTGAGCCAATAATTTTAATTATACCGAATTATTCTTTCTTCTTTTACTCTATTACCTTGTTTGCAGGCTGTTTCATTAATTGCATCCTATTTACAAGTTCCCTTGCGTTATCCTCTGCGCTTGGGTGGTTCCAGCTCATATATAAATGACCACTCGCCTTCTCTAGAGCCTACATCTTCTGATTTGTCATGGAATACAGCTCTTTCTGCAAATGTAAAGCCTGCAGAATTTCCATTGTTTTTAGAAGGTCAAGACACAACAAGAGCCGCATATGCTGTATTCTTGTTGAACAAGGTGAGTTTTATGTACAATCAATTTTTTTGGTGAATAATTCTCCATTTTCAATTTTTTATGTTTTTTTATTGGATTCAAACCTCTGCAAAGTTGGCATGTCCTTTATCGTCGCTATAATGTGCTCTTCAACCCATTTATTGGATTCAAACAAAGTTGGTTGTTTGTTCTTGGCCTTTACAACTCATATTATGTTGTTGGGAGTGGCTGATCATGCTTCACCATCATCGCCATCTTCACCATCATGTCCATCATGCTTGAATTATTCAGTAGATATTGGATATACTTTCATCGAATTTCTTGGGATAGACTGTTAATCTCTTAGATCATGTTTGGTGCATAGGATGAAGGATAAAATGATTATCATATTCTTAGTATAGGATGATTCAATCTTCTCCATAAAAAAATATTATTTCTAAAATTTTCATTTAAAAATTAACATAAACTTTTAATAAGAGAACAAAGGTTATTGATTAATTGGTTAATCTAAATTATTTTTTCTTTTTTCTTTTTTCTCTTTTGATTTTTTTCTTTTTTTAATAAATAAAATATATAATTTAGATAAATAATAATTTTTAAAACAATTAATTACTCTGAAAAATTATTTTTAATCAATGTTTAAAATCATTTAAAAAATTAACTCTTAAATATAAAAATTACTATGAGTTATTTTTTTGATTTATAAAATTTGAACTATTAAATGTAGCTAGTATTTTTTTTCTTTCTTTAATTTTTTTCTGCTCTCTTTTATTTTTTTTGTTTTTCCTTTAGATTTTATCTTTCTTTTCTCTTGTTGGCAAGAAAAGAAAAGAAAAGGAAGAATAAGATAAAAATAAAGGATAAGATTTAAAAAAAAAAAACTTTTCTTTTTCTTAAATAATCATCTTAGTTGAAAATTCTATTTTTTAAATTAATATATTTAACTTAAAATCATATAATTTTTTTTAAATTTAAATCATAAAAAGAAACAAAAAAAGAAAAAAAATTTGAAAAATGGATAGAAATATGGTAGAACCTTTCTAAATTAATAAAAAATCTTGGTCCTGAGTTAGTTAATGGAGAAAATTAATAATCCCCTCTACTGTAATAATTAATAAGTTCGTTTTAAAATCTAATGTAAAATTTTGGTCTCTACTTTTGTATACATTAATAATCTGATGAAAATACAAATTATATTTCAAGAATTAGAAAAACATTTCAAGATATTAATTTGCTAAATGTTATCATGTTTGCAATTTTTTATTTCAAGAACCAGCAAGGTAATAAATATATTACATAAGTTATATTTGTAAGCAGATTTTTAAGTTTATCAACCAAAATGAGATTTTATTTAAAGTAAATTCTATTGAGTTATTAAATGAGTTTAATGTGTGTGAAAAATTAAACAAACGTATTTTTTAAGACAATAATAATTTACAAGATAAAACCTTAAATTAATAACTCTTTTAAATTAATATTCAGTTAAGGGTTGTAAAAGTATTAATTTAGAGGGGTTTTATTGTATTTTTAATAAAATTTATTTTTTTTGACAATCAATTTTTTGAAAACATTTAATTCAAAATTATTTTCATTAAAAAATCAACTTTTTTGAAAAATAAATTTAACTTGTAACTATAGAAATTATAAGAACATATATTTTTTGTTAGAAAATCTTTAAATTATATTTACATGAAAAAAATATTAGTTTGAATTATATTTACTTTAAAGAAGAGTACTTTTGATCAATAAAAAAAAATCACTTTATCTTATTCTTAATTTTACACATAGTAAACATAATGAAAAATATACAAAAATCATCTTATCTTACTGTTAATTCTTATACACGCCAAAGATCAGATAGGATGATATCATTTAATCTAATTCTATAAGTTGTTTGTCTTCAAAATATGCTCACGTGTTTTTGCATCTCCATAAATGTCCTTAATAAGTTCAATATATTTCAAGGTAACTCTTTTCTTCATTAGGATCATCATAGCACTTCCTTAGACATTTTATCGTATGCTTCCTCTAAATATCATTTGAAGGTATTTACACTGTATTTGAGAACATTTTATAAGTTGTTTAAGAAAGTGTATTGCCTCCATAATTGATCGGTTAGGCATAAAACTAAATTGATTTTTCAAATCTTTATAGTTTTTTTAATTTTTTGTATCACTTTTTCCCATAGTTTCATTGTGTCACTCATTAGTTTTATTCTTTGGTAGTTGGATTAACTTTGAATATCTTCATTGTTCTCATAGAGAGCTATCAAGACTTCATTCAGTCTTTAGGCATCTTGTTAGTATGCCAAATCTTATTTAAAAGATATGTCAACCGCCTAAATTTTACCTATATAAGACATTTCTAAACTTCAATTGGAATGTTGTTAGGCCCAATAGTTTTCTTTGTCTTCATCCTCTTTAGTACTTCTTTCACATCCATCTCTGATTTTGTGCATAAAGCTCCTCCTCCTCCATGTTGCATCCTTTCTAATTGGTGTTCTTTCGTTTAATACTCCAGGTCTCCTTGCTCACCTCCCAAATGTATTTTGTCATATTGTTTTTCAGTACATTTGGGTTCTCCTTTGTTGTCTACTTCTCATTTTGAATAAAACTATTTCACATATTGCATGATTTTTATATATATATATATATATATATATATATATATATATTTGCTTCCACCATTGAATTCTTGCAATTTCTTTTTGTTGGTTTATTCAATTCTGTTTATGAAATCTCATGTCTAGGACTAATTGTCTATCTTGCGGGTAACACTTTCACTTAAGATAATCAATTCACACATCTTCGTCTATCCCTTTCTAGTAAAAAAAAATTTATCTAACTTACGTTGTGTTTAGTTTTAAAGGTTATAAAGTAAGATTCTCTCTTCCTAAATAGTGTATTAGGTTTAAGTCATAAAATAAAGCAAAATCTAAAATAATATCTCCATGCTTGTTTGTTACACTACAACTAAAACCTCCATATACACTCTTAAAACCTTTTCTACTAGCACCTACATAGCCATTAAGGTCATGCCAATAAAAAGGTATTCTCGTACAGGCAGTTCTTGTATTACTTGATCTAAAACCTCCCCAAACTATCGTTTACTAGCTTTATCATGTCCTATCTGCGATGCGTACGCACTAATAACATTCAAAACTTCCCTTCCTAGAATTAGCTTAACCAAAATAATCCTATTTCCTTGTATCTTAACCTGTACAAAATCCTCTTGATGTTCTTTATCTATGATGATGAGGATTCATGATCATCTCAATAGATTAGGCTACATGATACTAAGTCGTCAATATGGATTCTCTTCTACTCATTCTTATTCAAAGCAATGAGTTCTTTCAATTTTTGTGTCGCTATATCTTTTGATGACTTCCAATTCTTTTTGATTTTTCTCTAGTCTCGATCCTTTTTTCATCAGTCGTAGTTAGAGATAAAAATGGGTTCTTTATAAATGGGTACTTTGCACTACCCGATTCGATTATGTAAGATTAAAGTATCTAATAATTGGGTTTGGGTAGGATTCAGATAGTAATTTTATTAACAGTCACGAGTTTGGATAGTTATTTTAGGATACCAAAGTGCTTGAACCTGATTACAAATAATAATTTGTAAATATCATTTTATACATTTTTATTTATAAATGAATTATTATTATTATTATAGTACTTAATTTAATTCAACAAGTATTTTAATTATGATTTTTAACATTAATTTATTTTTATGAGTTAATTTAAATTTGTTAATTTAAATTTTCTTAATATTATGCGTTAAAATTGATTTTAAACTTAAATTTGAAAGTCAAACTTTGACTTAATAAACATGTATTTAGTGATTGGGGTAGTTAATAGGCATTTATTACTGCAGCAAACAAGAATGGATTTAGCATCAACTTTTGGTGTAGTCTCGCTGTGATAGGAAATTCGTTTGTTTGCCCTCCACATGTTTTCATTTGTGTTTTTGCATTTTCATATATGTTCTTAATTGTTTTTATTTTTTATTATAAAAATAAAAAAGGTCCAATAGACTTGTGAGTAGTTCACTAGCATACAAGCTTATTTACACCCGAATTATCTACTTTGAGCAATGAGCATAGAACTTCAACATACTGAAAATGGGTCCTAATGTATTTAAGCAAATTCATTTACATGTGTGAGGGTTAATGGTTTGTTGTACTGGTGTTTTAAGTTTTTTTTAATGTATCTTTTGGCAAAATGTTCATTCTATTTTATTTTTCCCCCTGTTTGCAGGATATAGAGCAACTTTTGAATTTCATAGGCGTCAAGAGTTTAGGACCACGGCATGTTCTAGCAAATTTGAAGGAGCTTCTGTGGACTGTCCAATCTTCAGAATATATAGATACCTAAATTTTGATTTACTAGGTCAACTGTGATAATCTGCTTACGGTTTAAATGTGCAACTTTGTATTCTTTACACGGGTGCAAATTTTCGATGAAGCACCTTTCATAAAAGCTTTCAAAGGATCACATTTTGGTTGTTACAAAATCAAAGCTAAGAGTGAATTTCTAATGCCAAGATTGTTTA
Organism: Heritiera littoralis; assembly: GCA_031772115.1. Taxonomy (NCBI): domain Eukaryota; kingdom Viridiplantae; phylum Streptophyta; class Magnoliopsida; order Malvales; family Malvaceae; genus Heritiera; species Heritiera littoralis. Next base: position 1,844,907 of record JAPDPK010000058.1, read on the forward strand.
GTTTTACAGTAAAAATTCGGGTCTCGAGGATTCGCCCCTTTTGGGATTTGTTTGAGTATGTGTTTGTTTGTGACAATATAAGTTATAAGTTTTGGAAACCAGATTGTTGTTTATAAGTATTAAATGATAAGATTTATATATGATGTACTGATAGTGTATAGTTTTTATATACTGTCAATGCATCAGAGGTTAATACTTCATCAATAGATTTTTATGAGTAAATTAAAAAAATTTATTTATATTTGCTTTTAAAGGCTTGATATATTTTTTAATTTGTCAATTGATGAAGTGTCAACTTTTGATGTATTGATAGTGTTTAGAAATTATATACTGTCAGTACATCATATATAAATCTTAAATGATAACGGTTTTAAATCTTAATTAAATTTCCTTGATTAACGAAATTTTATTAGATTTAAGTATGTTTCAATTATTGTCCCACGTCAATACAAACCTTCCGGTAAAAAATGAGTGTTAATTTTTAGTAAGAGGCTTTCTTGCAACAGATTGTTAATTTTGTAAAAATCAGTTGAACATGACTGTATAAGATACTTTACTTTCATGACTCAACTTTTATACAGAATCAAAATGTTAAGACATCTTTTTTCATTTGTACTAAATATCCAACTGTTGATTTTGAGTTTTAGTTCAAATGATTGTATTCTCATTTATAAAAATTAAGAGTTTTGCTAGCTTGAAACTCGCGTTTCGACATTGGTATTTTATTTTTTACTTAGACTAAATGACTTTGTTGAAAAAAAAAAACCCTCAATGTTTTAATTTGTTCCATTTAAAATTTCTCCAATTCAATTTTTTTTTTAACTGTAATAGGCGTGTAAAAATTTTGATAAATGACCTCAATAAAATTACTGAAGGAATAAAATTTTTTTTATCAATCTCTTCTTTTTCATGATTTCCCCATTCTTAAACCCTACTTTTTTTTCTCATTCGTATTGTTTATAAACTCCAAAACACTCTACAAATCAAAGGAAAAAAAATGAAATCATTTGATAGTTTGAGTAAAAATAACTATTATGCTAGTACGAAAGAATTAAATATCATGAAAATAGAAAAAAGAAAAGATAAGATTAAAGTAAAAATTCAGTTGATCTGCACAGAAAAAAATATGTTATTATCCACACAAATGTGCTTGTGCAACTTCGAAAACTGAGTTACAAATTTTGGTATTATTAGCAACCTATATGTAACTTTCAATTCATTCACTCTTTAGCTTCATTTCAATTGCATTTATAAACTACCTTGTGATTCTAGGGTTTAAGGTTCAATTTACGAAATTTCGGTTGCATAACAGTATGATCAATCTTAACTCTCTTGCACTAGAAATACAGTTTAATAACCACAACCACAGTTCTCCAATCTCAATCAATTCACGGAAATCAAGCATATATGATCTCAATTCAATCATTATCAATGCAACACAGTATCTCTATACCTCTTACATATATCACTTACCAATTCAAATCATAGTGCACTATACACAATCAACTCCAGTAAGCAATGTAAATAAGCAAGATATATTTGCTTATTGTTTTCTTAATGCCATTTACTTCGGAGCTACAAAACAATATCAAAACACAGTCAAATTTCAATATTTCTTTTACAAAGAACATCATGGACTCTAAGGTCTTTCACATTTCCTGATACAATAGCAAATCCGATCTACTTCCTACTGGATGCCAAAACTGCAAGTACAGTCAAAATACTTCCTTTTTCAATTCTGACTTCACCAGTAGTCTTCTATCAATTTATACAGTACTCTATAACCATTAATCTATCAAATTGAGCATTTCTCCTTGGCCAAAAACATACCCTAGTCCTCCACTTGGTATTTTGCAAATTTAACATCAAATTCATGCTCCTTATACTGTCTACATCATTCCTACATCATTTTTGCATGAAGCCATGCATTCTTCATCATGAAACCCTCTTGGCTGAAATCAAAGAAGTGTCCTAAACATGTTTTTGTTTCAATTTAACACTATACACATGCTTAGACATCAAATAACAGTTGTTTGAAATAGATAGAATAAAAAATAGAACACTCATTCTCTTACCTCCATAGTGGCCAAAACTTTGAGAGCCTTTTTCATCCTTCAAATGGCCATTCCCATGGCTGATTTGGAGGTATGTGATAGAGCTTAATGAGACGAGCAACTTTCGTTTAGTTTTTTTTTTTTGTTTGGGGCTTGTATACTAGGGTTTATAAGTTTCTCTTTGTAAAAACTTAAGAATATGAGATTTTCTCACTCTAGATCACCTTGGTAGGCCATAAAGAAGAAGAAGATTTTTATGGCCTTTAATAATATCTTATGGTCCAAATTACTATTTTGCCTTTCACAAATTTAAAAATCTTTGTTATGTCTTCACTATTTCAATATTCGATTAAATATTCAGTTTAAATTCAAACTATTTTTATTTCAATACCAATTATATCTATTTTACATAATTTAATCAAAAAATTGACTTTTATTAGGGTTTGACATGTCATTTTGGTGAAATATATCAAAATACCCCTAATTGTTCATTTGCATTATTTTCAGCGTTTTCGTGTGATTTAGTCTATGGGTTGGAATCACGTAAGACTTCTTCACACGAGGATTCACCTATGACTGACAGTTGGTCAAAATTAAATTAGCTTGACCATTATTTACTAAAATTTCTCCAGCTTATGGACATAACTGTCATTTTTGAAATTATTGCACGCTTTTCAAAACATGCACAAACAAAGGAATTTTGAGATGTAGATTCTTGCCATCTCAATGTCTCACTTCAAATATTATTACTCTAAAGTCTCATTTTGATTTGGATAGTAAAAGTTCTTGGAGGACACATTGGGTACTTTCTCGATCCTTACCAAACAAACCTCTATTTAGAAATCTTAGAAGTTGTTTGGCATCGTTTTTGTCTTCTATTTTTTGTTTTTGTTTTAAGTTTTTTTGGAAACAACAGCAAAAAACATGTTTAGCAGCACGTTTCTGTTTTCAAAAAACAAAAATGAAAACAAGAATTTTCAAAATTGTTAGAAACAAGAATTTTATGTTTCTATTGTTTGTGGAAACATGTTTCCATTTCTGGTACTGTTCATAAGTAAGTAAACAGAGTTTATATATTAACATAATATTAATAATTTTCATAATAAAAACAAAAAATAAAATTAATTAAAATTTTAAAATAATAATATTAAATTTTAATATAAAATATTATTTAATTATAAAATTAATATTTTAAAATTAATATATTTATTTTAATATAGAAAAGTTGAAAATGTAAAAAGCAGTTAAATATAAATTATATTGAAATATAATATTTTAATATTATTTAATTTAAATTTATATAATAATTTATTTAATATATCATATATTTTAAATAATATCATTTATTATAATTTGGACATGTTAATAAATAATATTATTGCTAAGTATTATTATCTAATATAATTAATTATTATTTTACTAAACAATATTATTATTTAATATTATATTCTTTCAATTAAATTTAAAATATTTCACTACTACTATTAAATAATTTAATATTATTAAATAAGTGAATAGATAACAGTAAATAATATTATTTATATTAAATATAATATATTTAAATAATTACATAATTTATTATAAATTAATTAGTTAAATATTTTATTTAATAATTTAATATTATTACAATTAAATCAAATGATATTATTAATATAATTTATAATTATTAATTTATATTATTATTTAATATATAAATTTAGAATTTTACTAATCTCAATTATTATCTAATAAAAAGTAATATTAAAAAATTATTTGATATTATTTTTAATTGAATTATTTTATTTAATATTATATTTATTTATAATATTTTTTTAAATTATATTAAATTATTATATGATTAAATGAAAATATTTAATATTAGTATTAAATAGTGTAAAATAATATTATTTAATATTATGTACATATTATTATTTAATAAATATATTATTTTTTAATTTTTAAAATTTTATTTTGTGAATTAAATTATTATGTTTGAATCAGATTAAATATTTGTTTTCAAAACATAACAGTGCTAACCAAACATGTTTTTTGTTTTCAGAATTTAAAAACAAAACAAAATAAAACGAAAACAAAATTTTCAAAAACAAGAAACAAGAAACAGAAAACTATCCCAAACGACTCCTTAGTGATCAATTCTCGTTTTCGATTTCTACACTGTTTAACTTATATTAGGTATCAGAAAAATGTGATTCTCACATTTATTGGTATTGATCCATGTACCAGATGGGCAATGTACGATATTGCACTCAAAATTATGACTTTGAGCATTCGATTTTGTTCATGACATATGTATTCTGACATTTAAAGCTTATGTACATGTTTGGACTACCTTTCATAGGAGGACGGCAGAGGGGAAATGAGGTGCTCCTAAGCATACTTCCATTTGATATCCCTAAAAGCTCTAACTTATAGTGGATATCTTTCGGATAAGTTAGAATTCCTTTGAATACATTGTCAATTTGTGCATAACTTATGACTATGGAAACTTAATTATGCACACCTTTAGAATAGTATGAGCTTAACTCTGATTTATATAAGTTACTTATGGACATTGTTATTAAATCGAGATACATATCGAGAATCGAAATTTCATTTTTAAGAATCGAGTATCGAGTATCGAGTATTGAGTATCGTATCGTGTCGTATTGTAAGATATGATAAATAATTTTAAAATTAATTATAAATAATATATACACATGGAAGATAAATCAAAAAATATTATACATATTAATAGGTTTAAGTAAGTATATGATAAAAATAAGAAGTATGGTTGTTTTCAAACTCTTAATATATTCATTGATAGTATATATTTTTAAATAATATTTGTATATATTTTTATTTTCTAACTAAAAGTTTAATTTTTTTCAATATTTCAAGATTAAATTATATAAAGAATATGTTTTTAAGTTTTTTTAGTTTAAAAAACTATTAAATTGCATTTTTAGCTAATTGGGTCAGATCAAACTTTTATTGAGCCTGGTCTAATTTCACTATAAAGTGTATTGATACGGTTAAATTTATAGTGAATTGAATCACATCGTACGATTTTGGTAACTATGTTTACGGAACTTTAGCTCATTAAACTCCATTTACACTTTTTCAAACTAAGCTTAAAGTTGGTAGGTGAGGCTTTTGGAATCGTAGCCTAAGTTGTTTGCGAAGGCTAGCATTGGATATTGTGAGGTACAATTTAGTATGTTTATATTTTGACACTTTGTACACAATAAATACTTGTTGGAATGTAAGTTATGTCTTTTGAATATAAGTTATATATTAGAGTGCAACTTAAGTGACTTTAGATGTAACTAAGTTACATATGTACAGGTAAGTGTTGGTGCAATTTTGAGGTTTATGTGTAAATTGTAATATTATAGAGAACTATAATTTGCATAAAAGCAACTCGCATATACCATATAGTAATGACAAGGAATCTAATTTCATACTTGATATTGAGGACTTAGCTAGGAACCTGTTAGGTGTTATTGAGCCTTTTCACCTAAAAAGCTAACTCAAGAGGTGAGGTTTTCTTTAACACTTATAAACACATACCCAGCCCCTTCCATAACGGATGTGGGAATACCCCAACAATCTCCCCCTTCACATATCGGGCCTTAGGGGAGCACTTTTCTGCTCGGAACTGTGAACACCGGGAGATGTTGGGAACCCCAACAATCACTTCCTTCAATCATCGGGTCTTGGGAGAGTAGAGGGAGCCTTTTTATTACCCGGAACAGAGGAAGAGATGTTGGCAACCTGGGCTCTAATACCAGTATTAGGTGCTATTAGGCATTCTCATCCCCAAAGCTAATTCAAGATGTGAGGCTTTCCCTTACACTTATAAACACACACCCAACTCATTCCATAACCAATGTGAGAATACCCTAACAATCTCCTCCTTCACACATCAAGCCTTGGGGAAGCATTTTTCTGCCCGAAACTGTGAACACCGGGAGATGTTGGGAACTCCAACAATCACTTCCTTCAACCATCGAGTCTTGAGAAAGCTGGAGGAGCCTTTTTATTACCCGAAACAGAGGAAGAGATGTTGGCATTCTCACCCCAAACGCTAATTCAAAATGTGAGGCTTTCCCTTATACTCATAAACACATACCAAGCTCCTTTCATAACCGATGTGGGAATACCCCAGCAATCTCCCCCTTCACACATCGGACCTTGGGAGAGCACTTTTCTGCTCGGAACCGTAAACATCGGGAGATGTTGGGAACCCCAACAATCACTTCCTTCAATCATCGAGCCTTGGGAGAGTAGAGGGAGCCTTTTTATTGCCCGAAACAGAGGAAGAGATGTTGGCAACCTGGACTCTAATACCAGTATTAGGTGCTATTAGGCATTCTTACCCCAAAAGCTAATTCAAGATGTGAGGCTTTCCCTTACACTTATAAACACACACCCAGCACCTTCCACAATGGATGTGAGAATACCCAAACAATCTCCCCCTTCACACATCAAGCCTTGGGGGAGCATTTTTCTGCCCGAAACTGTGAAAATCGAGAGATGTTGGGAACCCCAACAATCACTTCCTTTAACCATCGAGTCTTGAGAGAGTAGGGAGAGCTTTTTTATTACCCGAAACAGAGGAAGAGATGTTGGCAACCTGGGCTCTGATACCAGTGTTAAGTGCTATTGGATCTTCTCACCCCAAAAGCTAACTCAAGATGTGAGGTTTTCCCTCACACTTATAAACACACACCTTACCCCTTCCACAACCGATGTGGGAATACCCCAACAGACCCATGGTTAATAGTTTAATTTAAGTCAAGCAAGTTAAACTGCTTGATTAGTTAGAAGTTACACAATCCTACAACAAACCCTTGAATTAAGAAAACAATTGTCCACGATATTCATTTCCGCAAGTGAATTCGTTACACGTGTACTTTTTTGTATTTAATAGGCCAATTATAGTTTTAAGATTTAATCGAAACTGTGGTTTATCTCTTCATTTTTCTTCTTATCATCCCAAACACAATTCCTCGTCAAACTCAAATCTTGTAAAACACTATTTTTTTATTTTTTTTATTTTTTTCCTAATTTTCAATTTATATGTATTTTAGTCTTTTTATCAATTTATCCAAAAACAATAATATAAATACTGAACAAATAAATAAAATCAAAAGGGATAACAGTTTTAGTCCAAAAATCAAGAAAAGACCGATTTTGGTCCTGATTTAGTTTGTTTTGGGAATGACAATAGAATGTCGTTGTTCACATTGGGATACACAACTATGATGCTTTGGTTGTTGCCCGATTCTCACTCCTCCTCTCGATATCGTGGGGATAATAGTTTTGGCATGAACATTATGATTTTTTAGCTTAAATCCCAAAATCAATATCTAATAATTGATCCATTATAAACCAAAAAATGCAATAAAAATTAAAAAAAGAATTAAAGTTTAATCAACATTTTAAAAGTCTAATTAGTCAATTTATTAACCAGCAAAGTTCAACAACTATTCTCAAAACTCAAATGCCTAAATACAGACTTTCAAATGCAATTAAATAAAACTCTATTTTAATTCTCAATCCCTATTTAGGTTGAACCCTTTAGGACTACATGTAGATAACAGAAAAATAGGCTGGCTACAAAATAAATAGATAAATATCAATATAATTTTAATCTCTTTTAATTTAAAGATTTAATTTAAATTTATGAATAGAATAAAGAGTTATACGTCTTTTAGTTTTCCAAGTAGCATTATTTTGGCTTACCATATAAACAAATTTTAAAAAAAATCCATAAAAAGGAAAAAGAATAATTACAAATAAGCATTCACCAAAAGAGAGTCCATATTATTAATAGAATAAAGAGTTATACATGGAATTTTATTTCTTTGTTTATATGGTAAGCCAAACTAATACTAGTTGGCAAATTAAGAGACATATAACTCTTTATTCTATTCATAAATTTAAGTTAGATCTTTAAATTAGAAGAGATCTAAATTATATTGATATTTATCTATTTATTTTGTAGCCAACCGTAATCAACATGTGGACCTATTGTGCCAAACCTAAAAACAAATTGAGAATTAAAATGGAGTTTTACCTCATCCCATTTGAAACTCCGTATTTTGGTATTTTGGTTACATATTTTGGAGTTGTAATGGATCAATTATTAGATATTGATTTTGGGATTTGAGCTCAAAAATATAATGTTCAACTGATTTTTATTTTTATTTTATTTATTATTTATATTATTTTTTTCAGATAAAATGTTAAAAAAAAAAAAACAAATCTATATAAATTAAAAAATTGGAAAAAAGAAAAAAATGAAAATAACGTTTGATCAAATTTTGTGTTTGTTGAGGATTTGTGTTGTGTTCAAGATAATACGAGAAAATGAAGAGATAAATTTTTTTTTGTTACAAAAAAAATATTAAATAATTGGTAACAATGATGACTACCCGTTCAAGAGGTTGTCTTAGGACTAGAATTGGCTTATTAAAGATAGAAAAGTGCACAAAGACAAGGGGAGTGAAAATCCTGAAGAACACAGAATCGAAAAACAGAATAAACCATAGTTAAGTTTTCGCTTTTGATATGGGAAGATTAGGAGAGCTTGTGAGTCTAGAAATCTCAGTGAGCTTGATAATTAAAAATGTCTATTACTAATTTGATAACATCTTTATTCCTATTTTATGCTTGTTTATTTAGTTTTATCGATTTGTTCCATGAATATAATATATTGTGTATATGAAAGTTATTTGATTTTAACTAAGCTTTTTATTTGTAATTAGATAATCTTGTAAAAAAAGAAAAATAATGGGCACCAGAAAAACAAAATGTCTAAATTTATTCAGCTCAATTCCCATTATGACTATTACATAGTTCTAATAATGGCTAGATTCAACAGATACACGCACCAGCTACCACTTATACTTTTTCTCCCAGTTTTGATAATTGTTGCTAAAATAAATCCCATCCTCTTTTGCTTTCCAGAAGCAATTTCCAGTAGCTTTGCATGTATCAGCTTCAACAGTGTCCTTAAAGACAGTGATATCGGGCAAAGACTTTGATCCCCAGTTAAAGTCACAAACAAAATGAGTGGTCTTCAGAAAGCCTGCTATGAACTGGAATCGAAATTCTTGGTTCCGCCAGAGAGTGTGTTGTCCCAGATCGTCGTCATTGGAATGGCACTTGATGACCAATGGTTTAGCATTGTTTGCAAAGCCATTTAAAATGTGAACCTTGAATCTGACACGTAAAATGACATCTACTGATTCTGCAGCAGAAACCGATGTTTGGAAAATGCAACTTGCAATGAAAATCATGCAAAGGAAAGGAGTTATCAGAGGATTGGAAGACATGGTTATTCTGGCTTGCTATTGATGTTAGCTTAATGGGATTTTTTTTTCTCTCTGTGTGAGAGAGAGAGAGAGTGCTATAGCTTTTTTATAATAGGCCAAAATGAAGAGAAACAATTTAAGGACTCAAAAATTAATTAAAAAAAAAGTCTTATATGGTATGACAGAGGAGACATTTAACTCTTTATTCTATTAATAGCTATAGACTCTCTGTTTTTGCTTTTGCTTATCTGTAATTAATTCTTTTTCTTTTTTTAGATGGAATTTTATTTTTATTTGTTTATATGGTGAGTCAGAATAATACTAGTTGGCAAATTAAGAGAAATATGGCTCTTTATTCTATTCATAAATTTATATTGGATCTTTAAAATAAAAGAGATTAAAATTATGTTGATATTTATCTATTTATTTTATAGCAATCCTATTTTGTCCGGAATCTACATGTGGACTTAATGGCTCAACCTAAATTCGAGTTGAGAATTAGGGTCTGTTTGGTCCGGCTAAACCTGTAATAAAAATTGTGTTTGAGTAGAGCTTTTATAAAAGTACTGTTAAGAGAAGTTAAATTAAGATTTGACAAACCTAATATAAAAGTATTGTAGAATATTGAAAAACTAATTTATAAATTTTTTAAATATTTTTAATAAATGAAAAAAAAATATAATATTAAATTAAATTACAAGATTTTAAGTTAAAACAAATACATAAAACAAAATAAAAATTTTGCTAATTAAAATAAAAAATTAAATTAAAAATATCTCAAAATAAATAAATAATTGTGAGATAATATGAATCATCATTTATAATTTTGTAAATTATTAAAAAACAAAATGAAAATGTAAAAAAAATTCACTAAATACATGTTATTAAAATTATCACTTTTTAAAAATATTTCAATTTATAGTTTCATCAAAAAGTTTAAATATGCTTTTTGCATAAACTAAAACTTTTTAAAATTTTGAAAGCCATCTAAAGTAAATAAGTTTTCTATAAGCAAGGCCAAACGTGTTATAATAGAGTTTTACTGATCGCATTTGAAAGTCCGTATTTAGTTAATTAAGTTCTGAGATTTGTCGTTGGATTTTGTGGTTAATAAATTGACAGATTGGAAATGTTGAGTAAAATTTAGATTAATTTCTGATTTTGACTGCATATTTTGGAGTTTCTATGGATTAATTATTGGATTTTGATTTTGGGATTTGAGCTCAAAAACATAACGTTCAATCGATTTTAATTTTAATTATAATAATAATTTATATTATTAACGTTAGTTAGGGGAAATAGAGTACTTTTGCATAATAATAATAATAATAATAATAATAATAATAATAATAATAATAATTATTATTATTATTATTATTATTATAAAATAATGATCAACATAAATCAATAATAATAATAATAATAATTATTATTATTATTGTTATTATAAAATAATGATCAACATAAATCAATAGCAAAGTAATAACAGTTTTATAGGCTTGATGATTGATGCCTAAACATTGGAAAAATAATTTCAAGCTTTTCCGATAGGCTTAAATCACCATTTTGCAATCCAATTGATTTTTAAATTGTAAACATTTGGTTTAAAGCCCAAAATCACCGATGAGGCCTAAAACAACCTATTTAAGAGTCGGAACAATATTAGTATTTACAGTTGTCCCTCTTTATTCATTGTGAAAATGAAGAATAGGGTAAAGACAGGAGGTATCAATTTTTTCCTGTTCAAAATTTTGAAAATTTGAATAAATTGCTCGATGATTTTAAATTAACTCCTCTCACTAGAAGTTTTACGAAATAAAAAATTTAAACTAAATGAACTCGTCTCATCAGAGGCTTTACAACTTAAGAATATTAAATTAAATTAAACTCCTTTCATTAGAGGCTCTAAAACTTTAAAAAAAAAAAAAAAAAAACCCCTTAACTCCTCTCGGCAAAGGCTCTATGACTATGAAAAAAACTAGACTTGAACTCATTTCACCAAAGGCTTCACAACTTGAAGTAAACTAAACTGAAAAACTCTTCCCACCGGAGGCTCTACAACTTTTAGAAAACTAAATTGAATAAACTCCTCTCACCAGAGACTTTATAACTTTTGAAAAATTAAACTTTAACTCCTCCCACTAAAGGTTCTATGACTTCGAAAAAAAAGTAAACCCAATCTCCCCTTACTAGAGGCTCATTGTGATTGTTTATTCAAATGGTGCAAATTTGATTAAAAAATGTATTTCACTCTATTGTTCTAATGTTGTGCATGATGCTAATGCTCATTCCAATATACATTTGCCCCTATGCCAATGCCTATTGCAAAAATGTCTTTTATGATTGTTTTATTTGCCCCATTAAACTCTTTTTTTCATTTTTCCACAATTTAATCTAATTCAACCACTCCAACCCAATCTTGTCTTCCTCAAATTCTGCAACTGTATTGTCTTCCATTACAACTTATATTCATTTCAAATTCAATTATAATTCCGCCCTTCATCCAAATTATTTTCAAGTCTTACTTACATCACCATCTCGTTGAAAATCAAATTGGCTATTTTACTCATATCTTGCCCCCCTTTATTATTAAATCTTTCTCTTAGTAATGCAAAAAATAAAGATCTCTCATGTTCATTTATTTGATTTCCAACATAACAAGCACAAGGCATGTCCAGAATTTCTTTTCCGAGAATGGGTGTGACAAGAGAAATAAAAGTGAATGTGTCTTTGTTCAATAAAAAATGATAAGGAAGGAATGTGTCTTTATATATTTTGGTAAAATAATGAAATGGGTACAATGAAATTGGTATAAAAATGACTTGATAAAATGCTCAAACAATTAAGATCAGATAATTCAAAAATTTCCTCCAAATAAACCATTCAGCTGACGACTTTAATCTTCAGAGAATACCTTAGATAATACTTTATTACTTGTCTTTTGAGATTCTAATCACATTCTAAATTAATTTTAATTTCTTAACCTAAAAACATCAATCAACTTAAATTATCATAGAAATAACTAATAACATAATTTACCTAATTAATCAAATTAATTGCTTAATTAATTGACTATACTAATTAGTCAAAATAATTTAATCAAACCAACTCAATTAAACAAACTATCTTAAAACAATACTAATTGAAATCTATAATTCAAACCCTACCTTCGATTCAACTCATTAAGACCTCAGATAAAACGGTGTGTCTATAAGGTGTTACGATTTGGATTGGGCATTCATGCCACGTCTACATATTTACTAGCAATTTTAGTCTTAGGGTACCAAACAATGTGACAGAATTGAAGTTCAAATACAAGTGTGACAACTTATATTCTTTATGTACCAACATGACAAAAGTGATATAGTTCAAAGGCTAATTTTGTCATTAACCCTTTAAAATAATAATTAAAAAAAAAGAATGATCAAGCAAGAGATAGTGTTAGAAAAGTCGGATAGAGATAGGATAGAAAAAAGAAAAAGAGAAGAATGGAGGAAGTAAAAGAATTTAAAAATTGAGAAAAAAAAAAGGTCATATAAGATCTTTTGTTTGATATGGTAAAAGATTGAAATATAAAGGATAAGGAAAGAAAAAAAAAAGAAACGGGAAGGTAAGGAAAAAAAATAGGTATTTAGATAGATCAAAAAAAGTTAAAGTTTGGGCAGGTCTTTTAGGATAAAATCTTTTAGATCATTCATTTTTGTGTATTTTTTTTTTAGATATTTTGTGTGTAAATTTGTTATCGTTATTCTTTTAAAAGGAATAAAATTTGTTATTGTTACAATTTATTTTCTTATAAATTTTTTAAAATAAAAATTTTTTGAAGGTATTATTTTTTTACAATTTTTTTATTTTTCCAAGAATTATTGATTTGCTATTATTTTAAAAATGATTTAAAATATACTTTCAATCAAAGGCAGAATAACCATCGTTAGTTGTTTTTACTATTTTTTTCCTTTTATTCTTCTCTTTTCATGTTATTTTAGGAGTTTTAACAAAAATTACAAAACACTGGAGATAGGGAAAATTTCAACTTTGTTCATCAAATTTGTGTTGCAATTGTAAATTGTGTTTTGTTATGATTTTTATATTTTATTTCTTTTTAATTTTGATTACCATTATTGTTTACTAAAACAAGAAATTGTTTATGCTCTGATTTTTATGAAGTAAGAATATTATCAGAATATTGTATTATTTTTTAAAATTTTTTTATTATCAACATTTTTTTACATTATGGGTATTTTATTCCGTTAAATAATTGTATTTACAAAATTTTAAAAAATTAAATAAAAATTATATGATTATTTCTAAGAAACAAGTAAGAAAAAATTTCATACTTTTCTTTTTTCTCGCGATAAGGCGCAACTATATTAAGGATTAAAAAAAGATTGTTTTTCTTTTCTTACAAAGTTAGAAGTATTTTTTTTCTTACAAAATTACAAGTATAAAGTCACAATTGTTATCAAATATTACATCCATCCTATAAGAAATTATTGAATTAAATCATAAAAACAAATTAGCCAACTGATCAACACATAACTAAACAAATTTAATTCATAATTGGATCAAATCTCCATGAGAGGAAACGTTAAATTTACATTAGAGTCAAAAAAATTTTGACATTATTGTAGAAATGAGGGGAAATATTAACTTTATTGTAAAAATTCCCTTATACGAGACTTAAATTTTTTTTTTGGTTACAAGGCGAGACTCAAAAATTTCAATTACTCTACAATGCCACTAAAATAAAACATAATATTGGCATATTATTAGTAAAGATACATAATTACTTGTCATCTAGGCTTTCAAGTAATTGGGACTCATGAGCTTGATAAAAATTTTGCATAGAAAATTTATACTAAAAGTCTTTGTAAAAAAATAATTGAAACTTGAAAAATAAATAACTAAATAAACCTCTTATATAAAATGTGTATATAAATTATTAATTAACGTTAAGGAAAAAAAAATCAAAACTAGACATACATATTGATATATATTTTTTAAATATAGTGGATATGGCAGGATTTAAAACCCCAATTTCATTTTTTTTCTTTAAATATCCACCTCATAATATTGTCATATTATTTGACTTAGATAACAATAATTCTTGATATAACAGAAATTCTTGAGCCAGGTGACCGGTTTCTTGTTAAACAAGTATTAACTCTCGTTAAATAATACCCGGATTCCTTGTTCTAAGGGAACTCATAGTCTTGAAATTAACCCATTAATCAATCCTACTCAAACTTCGAACCCTACACAGAAACGAAGAAAAATTTCAAGCATTATAAATAGGGAAGTTTGCTTCGTAGCTCAATTATTGACTTCATCCTCTCTGCTTCTTGATCTTCTTGTTTATCTTGTTTCTTGGTCTGCAAGTTCCATGGAGAACTCTGCTATTCCTGAAGGCCCCAACACGGGGGCTTCCATGGGTTCTACTTCTCTTGAATCCCTTGAGATTTCTTTCGGGAATTTTCGTTTGAACAATGGCGGGTTTGAGATTAATGGCTCGGTTACTACTTCTCAGGCTCAGGACAACAGTGTTTCTTCGTCTTCGTCTCCGAATGGTTCTTCAATAGGCGTCTTGCCTGGCCCCGGATTCGGAAACAGAGAAAGCAGCCTGGGTTCTTCAAAGATTGGAAGCTTTGGGCCTTCTTTTAACGTTATGAATCTCAATGGTGCGGGGTATCAATCATATGCTTTAGCTGAAAACCTGAAGACGAAAACATTGAACGCCGGCTTCGGTGCACCATACTCCATGTTCAATAATGTTATTTCGCTTGGTGGTTTTTCTAATGGAAACCCTGACCTTCCTTTGCACCCTGGAGCAATTCCGACTGGAGGAAATCTTTTCGGCAATGGTCTCAACATCGGTATGGAGAATTCTATTGGTTTCTGGACTCAACAGAGGATCAATGGCTTTGCGTCACCGCGAGGTGATGGGATTATTATTACTCTGGCCATGACTGAACATGGCTCAAAATATATCCAGGATTTGTTGTTGCTGAAGGACCCGACCACTATTGAACTGATATTTGAGGGGGTTATTGAGAATATATTCCAGCTGATGACCAACCAATATGGACGGTTTCTATTTCAAAAGTTAATCGAGTTGGAAGACGAAAATCTGTTGCGGATGATCATGGAGAAACTAGCATTCCCATGTGGAGCCATCTTCAATGCAGCAATTGATAAATATGGGAGTTATTCAATTAAGAAGCTGATCAAAGTGCTTGAGAAGTCACCATTGGTTATCGAGGTAGTGAAAGCTTTGAGCATCAATTTCTGGGAACTGATGGTGAATCCAACAGGAAAATATGTTATAATGGAGTGCCTGGATGTTGTGGATTCCCAGAAGAATGACTTGCTGTACATTGAAGCCATCAGAAACTATCTCCAGCTGGCCACAGATGAGAAAGGATGCGTGTCCTTGAACAGTTTCATCCTCCGCATCAAAGGCCCACGAAGAGATCAGCTGCTGAGCTTTATCTGTGATCATGTGGTGTACCTGGCGCAGGATCCTTCGGGGAACTTTGTGGTGCAGTGCATCCTGGAGCTCCAGAATCCTGCCATTATTGACAAAATTTGCTCCAGACTGAAAGGTTATTACGCAAAACTATCCATGCAAAAAGGAGGAAGTCATCTGACGGAGAAGTGCTTGAGATCAAGAGGAATGGTTTATGTGGTAACTGAATTTCTGCAGAGCAATCAACTTCCGCTGGTTGCCAAGGATCGGTATGGAAACTTTGTTCTCCAAGCTGCTTTAAGGGAGACGAAGAAAAGGGGTAGTCCACTTCACGAGAGCCTGGTTGTGACACTTCGACAGCATCTTAAAGCTCTGCAGCATGGATATGGAAGAAACATCCTCAGATGGGTAACAGGCCCAGTTCAACAAAGCGTGATATGATCTGGAAACATGCTCCATCTTTTCTTCTTTTCATGTTAAGTAAACTTTGCATACAGTTTGTTATTTGTTCAATTGTTTCATGGTGTTTCTGTTTCGTTTTTATGTTTTTTTTTTTTGTTGTTTGTGGCATAGTTAAGGCTAGGATTGGAGTAAATTCTCTGTTAAAGGAGTACAAGTTTTGAGTGTAGCAGCAACTGTTAGCCATGTAATTTCTGGCTTTGTTATCAAAAGCAATGGAATTTCCATATATAGTTCACATAGCCTCGTTTTCATGTAATATATTCTGTGGATGATTTGGGGGGCGCTTGGATTCCATTGCAATGGTGCCATGGAATCTTGATGAAAAGACAAAAGGCACCGCAGGTGCATTGGGGCAGCACCTGCGGTGCGAAAAATTTAAGCCTCTCTCCAAAGAGGGATTGATGGGGGAAAAGTGGAAGAGTGAGATACCATTCCACTCTTTTTTGGTCTAATAGTTTATTTATTTATTTATTTATTTATAATAACTTTGAAATATATATTTTGTTTTATTTTTAAAATAATTTTTAAATATTTAATAATAAAAATATTCATTGATATAAAATAATTTTATTGATTTTTAATTTATTATAATTTTTATTTAAAATAAGTTTATTAATTTTTAATTATTTTATTGACTTTATAAATATAAAATTTATATTATAAATTTTATTATATATAAATTTTAATCTAATATCTATAATAGTTTTTTTTGTGTAAACACATGTATCTTTATCTGTTTTAACGGTATGAAATTAATCTTGTTCGAGGCTTCGTCATAGTTAAAGCTCCTCACCTTTCCTCAAATAATTATCTATAACTAATATCTATAATAGTTATTTTTCTTTTCACTATACTCATCTCACTGACATTATTTCGATTGCATCCAAGTGCATATCACTATTACATTATTCAATCTCATTATTACAGTAGTTAATCTCATGGCTACCTTTTCAATTTGACTGGAGTCAATTTCGCTGTCCATCCAAATTAACTCAAAATATTGATTTTTAATTTATTATAATTTTTATTTAAAATAAGTTTATTAATTTTTAATTATTTTATTGACTTTATAAATATAAAATTTATATTATAAATTTTATTATATATAAATTTTAATCTAATATCTATAATAGTTTTTTTTTGTGTAAACACATGTATCTTTATCTGTTTTAACGGTATGAAATTAATCTTGTTCGAGGCTTCGTCATAGTTAAAGCTCCTCACCTTTCCTCAAATAATTATCTATAACTAATATCTATAATAGTTATTTTTCTTTTCACTATACTCATCTCACTGACATTATTTCGATTGCATCCAAGTGCATATCACTATTACATTATTCAATCTCATTATTACAGTAGTTAATCTCATGGCTACCTTTTCAATTTGACTGGAGTCAATTTCACTGTCCATCCAAATTAACTCAAAATATAATCTTGTTTTATTTTTTTCCTAGTAGTTTTAGGAAGAGGAAAAACTAGAATACCTCCTCAAACCCAATCTTTGGGAATTTGAACTCAATACTCATCACCATCGCTTACATATAGGACCAAATCCAGATCCCCTCTTCCCAATTCCATTTCAATCAGTAAAGGGGATTTTTTGTAATCCGGCCCAGCAAATGACTAAAAGGGTCTGAAAATTTACTTGAAGAGTTGAAACACCCTCACAAGCCTTGCAACCGAAAACAGCCCACAACTTGAATTGAAGTTGTGGATTAGATAATCGATTAATGTTGAAATTTTTGAATATGTCAAATAGAGGGAGAGATAATAACTAGTCTGGTTTGTAAGAATTATTTTTATACTGTGATAATTATAACATTAACAAATAAATATTTGCATATGTCTAGGCAAAATAGTCAAGATTATGGCTTGTCTTCCTCTTTTCTCTTTTAGGTGGTTCTCAACAAATAGATACCATTATTATAAGAAATAAAGAGAGAACTTAAATATATATGTGTGTGCGCGCACGCGCCCTCTTTATATATATTAATCCTACATGAAATTATAAAAAATATATAAAATAATTTGTTTTAATGATTGGATTAAAAAAATATAAATCGTATAAAAAGATATTTAAGTAAGTAAAATTAAATTTGCTTTACACTAGTATAAGGGAATTCCTCCTAAACATTCACTAAAATCCTAATAGCTCCCCATCAACTACTTAGAGAGTTTCAAGACATACACAACTACCATATCACATTAACACAACAAATTGTGCAAAGCCCATATCATATATAATCACAATTAATTAAATTGAACTCACTTGCATGTTTTATATACTATAACTAAATTATTAATCTGTTTTATTAAATCATAAAATTACCAACTACAATAGAATCTCTCTAAATTAATACTCTTGGGACTAATCATTAAATATTGATTTTAAAAGGTTATCACATCAAAATATTTACCTTGTAAATTGTTAATTTATCTTAACAAATGGGTTTGTTTAGTTTTCACATTTATTGAACACATCCAATATCTCTATAGCATTTAATTTTCTTAAAATCTCATTTTGGCTTATAAACTCCTTAAAAATCTACTTGCAAGTATATCTTATGTAATATATTTTATACTTTTTTAGTTCTTATAATAAAAAATCTCAAAAGTAGTAACATTTTGCAAATTAATATCTTAAAATGCTCTCTAGTTCTTGAATACTATATAATATATTTTGTATTTTTATCAAATTACTATATAAAAAGAGCTAGGAGTCGATGCCTATACTTTATTCACATAAAAATAAAAATAAAGTAGTATCTTTCATAATATATATTTATAAGAATTTAAAACTTTTCATACATAATCTTTAAGAATTTAAAACTTTTCATACATAATCTTTAAAAAAACATAACAATGTCACTATACACACACACAAAAAAAAAAAAAAAAAACTTCAGGTTCAAATAATAAAAAGGAAATATTCAATGCAAAGCCGAAGATATAGTTTTACAATCATTAGAATAAGTCTTCGTATTTTTTTTGAGTAGTATATTTTTATTAGAAGTTATAATCACAGTCAATATATTACATTCTATGAACAAGTAATTATAAAAATCACATTAATCAAACTAGGTAAACTAGTAAATAACTATAACAAACTAAACAAACTAGTAAATAACTAGACTAACTCAAGCTCACACTTGGTGAGATTCGAATCTGAGACCTTAAAGTCTTAGGATCTCTTCCTTATCACTAAGCCAAGGCCTCATTGATATTATTGAAATTGTTATATAAATATTAGAATGAGTCTCCGTATTTTGAAATTGTTATATAAATATTGTTTCCTTATTGATATTATTAAATACACCTCTTTCAATACATGTAATCAAATAATCACTCGTAAATCATCTCTTATTCGTTCAAACAATATACTTTTTTTATCATTTTCATTATTACAATACTTTTTTATATTTGTACTCACAACTAACGAATTCAAGACTAGTTTTAGTAGTAAGAAAATAATTAATTAATAAAATAATTTTTTTCTCTGCATTCACTAATTGTTTAGATAGATCTTTTTTGAAACAAAAGTCAAACAAGCTGTCTCTATTTTTTTACTAACTAAATGTTGACCCTTAATTCCAATCTGGTGGGGTCAATTTAAAATTTATTTTAAATTAATACACATATTATAAAAATTTTAAAACTTTAATAAGGTCAATTTTAAACTTTATCCAAAACTAATATATATTATCCAAAACTAAAATCTATCATCCAAAACTTTAATGGTACATCAAGTGGATTTACAATTGCAGGACAGGAAGAACATGCCGTTGTTGAAATACCTCTTGCTTTTCAATTGCATCTTGTTTTTCATGTTTCTCAATTGTAAGAGGAAAGTGGGAGGTTCTAGCAGTGTTCCTTCTCGACTGTCAGTCAATGCGCTGGAACCTCTAGCTGAGTTGGTCAAAAAGATGTTCAAGACTCGAGGGGCAACAGGCCAGCCACTCAGATTTTTTTTTTATCGAAACCATCCGATATCCCTACATCATTTTGGTATAACACTAATCCGGATTCGAGTCGAGCAGGACCCAAAGGGCGGCAAAGCTCTCTTTCAAAAGTTTTAATACAGCTGCATACTCAAAGCTCAAACTTGAGACCTTTAGTTAAGCCAGAACAACCCCTTGTCAGCTGATCTACGTGCTCTTGGCAGTCACTCAGATGTTGGTTCATTGGAAATTTCTTCCTAGTCTGCAAATAAGGTTTTCTCTCACTATTGCTGCTCAGTTTCTTGGTGTAATTGCTAGAGGCTTGTTCTTCAACCCCCGAGCTTCCTGTGTTTGATCTTTACTGCAAATTTCCTTTGTTAAAAATCATCGCTGCGTCAAAGTTGCTCTCTTCTTGCATTTTCAGGTAATATGAAAATAATCATAGAAAACAGGAAAAGGATATACAGATAGCGGGAAAATGAAATAGATTAAGAAAGAGGAGTCCTTGTGTTAGATTTTTTTTTTTTGTTTCTTCTGGGTTTTGAGAAAATGATATGATTCTCTGGATTCCCTTAGCTTGAATATCTGATTTGCTTGTTTGTATTCGCTACTTTTTTTCTAAGTTTTTCTTGTTCTTTAACTCTAATAAACAAATCTGAAAGCATTACATGTGTGCTCATATTTAATGCACTACTGAACGAAGTGGTCACCAACAAAATGCCATCTCATTAGGAACAGAAGTACAATTATACAAGCCTTTAAAATATATAATTAAAAAACTTAAAATGATATTTGTTTTTAAAGGCCTACATATTTTTTAGTTTTACATAATAATGTGACATTTTGTTGATGACAGACGGTCTATATTTATGCAGTCAACGCATCTAATGTTAACTATATATACATATCATTAGAAAAATAAGTAAATTCCTAAAAATAAATATAAATAAAGTTTTTATATTTATTTTTAATTACCTGTTTTATAATTATAACGACTGCCTGATGCTAGTGAAGAAACTACTCGTTTAATCAACATTGAATTAAACAAAACAGGAAAAGTCCTTCCAAGGTAGATATCGCCATATAGAGCACCACAAATGACCATTTCCCCACTCAACCATCTGAATGCACAGATTGATGCACAGCTAGCATAAGCAAACTGCATAGATTACTGACCATTTTTCCTCCATAATTCCTTTGTATTTATTAGAAACGGAACATTAATGGGTATGGTTATGTGTTTGTATAGAGAAACAAGAATATCTGTTGGGGAAATGGACATAAGCAGTTGTGCCCGTCTTCAAGAATTAGACATCCTAGATCAGAAAGTGCATAAAACTGAAGAATGTGCATAAAGTCCAATGAGTACATTGATAAAATATCACAACAATTCAGTAATCTTGCAAACTCTCTTTTTTTGACAGCCCAGAAAACTCAAGGCAAAGGATACACAACTCAAAGCAATATATTATTCGAGGGCCTGACTATGGTGCAACTTCAGGTTAAGAATTTGTATCAAATAGGGTCCATTGGAAACAATAATTGAATATCCGTTCGATAGATTATTGGGTACAAAAGGCTATGATTCTAAAAACAAATGAAAGAGAAAGAAGATGAAAATGAATCGAAAAGAAAAGATGTAAACTGATAGCAGTGAATGATATTCTACTATATATTACCTACCTCAGAAATCGTATATAATTAATACCAGCATAATCTAACAAATTTAATGAATTAACTAGAGGAAAAAAATGAATACAAGGAAAATAAAACTCATGGTAGTATGCAACATATTATATGTAATATACATAATGGTACATGATACCTTATAAACAGGTAAGTCTTAATAAAAAATTTTCAAGTATTTTCTAACTACCTACAGTTTGACAATCATTCTTGTGAGAACTAGTCCTATCTAACTAATTTAAAGAATTCCAAGCACCGTCTTGGCTCAAGAATCCATGTCAAATATTTACCTCAACAGTTTGCAGTAGATTGCGATACTTAAGACCTGTCAACATTGGTCGATATCCAAGTTGCAACACCATACATTGAGACATTTCAGGTTATATGATTTCCAAAACCTGTAACATACATGTAATGACCATATTATTCTCAATTAAATTCTCTTTTACCAACTGGCAAAACATTAAAAGAATATCAATCACATAACTATCTTTCCTTTTTCCCTTTTCTTTAACTAGCAGAAGAAATGATCGCAAGACATGAGTTTAGCTTCTAGCCATTTTAAAGTTCATAGACTACTAGGATAGCATAACATGTTGGTAAAGTTCAGACCATCTGATTATCAACTACGGTCAATAATTAAAAAATAATAATCCAATAAATAAAGTAAAAATGAGGATTTGGCATTAATAGCTTCCTATGTCTGCGCCCTAAACAAAGCTATATTGTTAAAAACTGGCACACATAATAAGACCTGAATCTTAAAAATAAGGGACTTGGTCGATGAATTGCAGAAAAAGCTAATGCATTTCCGAAAAACCATGCAGAGATACATGTCATTTAGTAACTATATATCTAAACCATGCCGAATACATATGGACGATCTAATGTAAATTCAGATATTAGTTCATATAGCCTACCCCAATCTCTTGGGATAAAGGCTCTGATGATGACGATGATGATGATGATGATATCTAAATCATGCCAACTGCGCTTGTGTGAGTTAATGCAGCCAGTCCCAAGCCCAGATAAAGGAGAAGGGTAGCGGTAGGTTTGGACAACCAGCCATTAAAACTAGTCCAATCTCATGAAATGAACCAATATCAGAAAACGTGAATTCAGATATTGGTTTATATAGCCTACCCCAATCTCTTGGGATAAAAGCTCTGATGATGATGATGATATCTAAACCATGCCATCTGAACTAGAATCGCATGACCAATTCAGACAGCAACTGCATATACAAGTTTACATCTCAATAGCAACATAAGAACAGATAGCATAAGGTTCATGATTCTTTTTCCTAAAAGAATCCAAATAAGAACTGCTAAATGCAGCTGTCAGTCTCCATATTAGAACACATAGATCCCAAGTCCCTAAACCAAGCTGTCAAAGTCACTAGAGTTAAAAGGAATAAATCCCAAGTTCTATAAAATAAGAAAATGTCTCATCTGATCTCCATCTCCAAATGTGCAGACATTGAAGATGTACACTACTCAGCAAGAACAAGGACTGTCTTACTCTCTGTCCATTCTATTTGCCCCTCCTTCCCTTCTTATATGTAGAAAAAAAAAAAAACCTTAACTTTTTGCCAATAAAAATCATTGAACATGAATACTGTAAAAAAGGTTTTAACTTTTATATAATATACACTATGGGGTCAAAAGTCTCTTTAATCTCCATGCCAAGTCAAACATGGTCAAAGAAAATAACAGATGGAGTAGAAATATTCCAAAACTATAACAATTCAAGAGCCCCAAAATAAGATTTGATGAATAAGGAACCTCAAAGAGAAGAGAAACAGAAAGAATGAAATTATGCTACCACCACTAACAACATAAAGTAGACGGTTCAAGAGCTGATGCCCAATTTATCAGCATTTAGGATCACCACAAGTTACAAAGAGAATGCCTAAACCAACCCAGAAAATTGCCTTTCACAATTTCCGCTTATAGTATCTCTGCTAAAAGTATATCTGTTTCTCTGAAGTAAATGGATATGGAGGGAAAATATGGAAATGGATTAGTGCCTAAAAAGGTTCATACTTCTTCCAAAAGAAAATAAACTTCAATGATTGAGGTGTGTAGCAATGAACAACAGTGTATTAAACAACAAATCAGCAATGTCAGAGCTATGTGTATAAACTGTGCTTCCTATACAGTGCCAGAAGATAATCACTAAACATGCGGCTCAATTGAATGTAAAAGAAGTCCTCGTGCGAATGTGACTCCAAAATCAAGGGAAAGCCAGCATCAAATGCAATCAATTGAACAAAGAGCACTTTAACAATTTTTGAATAAGAGACGAATCAAAAAAAATGCCTTAAAGACAACTAAGCTGATCAGAGTTCAAATTTGTAACAAGAAAGGAATTTCTTTTAACTTTATACTCTTGTATAATTACAGAAGCTAAGAAACAGAAGTACTAACCAAGTCAGAAATATGGGCCTACACTCAGAAGCAAATGTTCCCGGGATACATTTTTGTCAGGAAAAATTACAATATACACAATCCTGTCAAAAGTCTCCACAAGTTACTATCACTGCCTTCATGTGGTAGTTGTATTTTGTCCGCCAATTGAACGACCCTTCATGTTACTTGTCTTGTAGCCAACTACAAAAAGAAAAAATCAATCAATGGAACAAACAAAGAAAGAATTGATCAATAAATGTAAAGGACAAGGACAGAGGGTCTTGAGTTTAGCATCTTTCTTCTACCCTGGAAGAATTAACTTCCTCCAATTTTTATAGCAGAAAATGACAAGAAAAAAATTATAAACTTAAGCAACAAGATTACGTGTGAACAAACAAATACAACAACAAAAGGGGCACAAATTTTCAACTTCAGATTAAACTAAATGGTAGTTTACCGACAAAATCAGTGAAAAAGATGAGCAAATTCCACAACAGAAATTTCCAATTTCACTTCAATAACAAAGACGAAATGTTTCATTAATAATAATAATAATAATAATAAATAATAATAATAATAATAATAATAATAAATAATGAGATGAAACTGTTCAGGCTGAGATTAATTAACAAACAAGTATGGAATGTATTAAGCACCTAACAAGACAATCACTTCCTTCTCAAGCTGGCCTCCAACAATTAATGGCAGACATGTCCGGTCGACATGGCATAATTTGCGAAACACCATGACCTGAAGGATACAACCATGAAGTCATTCTCCGGTTTAATAGGTGCTTGATTATTTAACTGGCAAAAGAAGGAAATTGCAAGCAATCCAAGACAACAACTAAAAATTGCAATACCTGAATTTGGAGCTACAGCCGGTAAATTATTGGTGGAAGCAATTGGAAAACCCATATTACTTGAAGGTGGTCTTTCAGCAGGTGGTCTGAAGTAACCTGCCAAAGAATTAACACGAGTGTCATCAAAAGGTAAAGACTGCAATTCTTCAACAAAGGAAAGAGAATAGAAGGACAATATATACATATTATCAACACTTAAGACCTCTACACAAAAAAGAGGAAGCTGTGCACATTAATATGCATGAAGTACAAAAAACAGAACAACTCACTTATTCATGGGCTTACGGCCTGTGAGCACTTAAAAGGGTTCCCATATTGGCAAAGACTCATCAAAAAAGTAAGAACTTACTTAGCCATGACAATAGTTCAATGCAAGATAATAAGCGGAGAGTGTCCTAAAACTTGCAATGAAAATTTCCAAATACTGCATCAGGCATGCTTTACATATTTATATTGTCAACATGTTCTATTTTTTTCAGTTTTTCTCTATTAGTTCAATAGAGCATCCATAACAACAACATGCAATAATTGAAATCAGTGCAAGTTTGATTGCCACCACCATAGAAGGACATATGTTTAATTTGCAGGTAAGATCAACATGATCAGAACAAAAACATAAAGTAATGCCCCAAACATCCATCTTTTAATCATGCAAGCTTAATGAGGATTATGATTACATCATTAAAGTAGATATAAAATGAGTCAAGCCAAAATTTTGACTGAAGGACAGGATTTTGCATACCTTCCTGGACAAATAATGGACCAGCAGCTGATGGATTTCTTCCCGCTATCCACCCACCACGTTGATTATCAGAGTTATATTCTCCTGCAGGCATTCTCCACTGTTCATCAGGAACAAATGGCCTCCGGCCATCATGTTGCGATGGCAGTGAGTATTGAGGAGGATACGAATGCTGAGGATGTGGTGGCATGGCTGGCTTTGTGAATGAGAAATGGTTAGATGAGGTTTGTGGCAGACTAGGGGGTAAAGGTCTTTGCACAAAGGCTGCATTACCAGGTTGAAACTGTTGACTTGGTTGAGAGGATTGGGCATTTAAGTACATTTCATTATGTCCATATTCCAATTGCCTTGAACAATTATATCCAGAAGGCTCTCTAGAATTGCAGACCCCTGTTGGAAAGCAAGGTGATTGCTGCGGAAACAATTCGCCTTTTCCTGCTGTATCAATATGGCCCCCGTGAGGAGTATTTCCAGCCATCTGAACAATCTGATTACCCTGCATACAAAGACATAGGTTAACAAATAAAAAGGTATCAACATACTCCATAACAAGTAAAGAAAACATCCAGGGGTCTTACATTTGGTGTACCCCGGAATTCATGAGGTACAGGTGGTTGATATGCCAACTGCGGTGAAGACTGTATTGATGACTGGGGTGGTAAAATGGGTTGTGAGAGCACTGAAGGTTGAGTTGGCACTGGTGGTTGAGGTATGAAGGCTGGAGGAGGGCATGAAGGTGGTGCAGGGGGAGGAGGTGGTTGTGTTGGTAGAGGTGGAGGAGGTGGAGGAGGTGATGAAGATGATGGAGGTGGAGGTGGGGGTGGTGGGGGTGGTGAAGGCGGCAAAGGTGGTGGGGGAGGAGGAGAATCTGGGGGCAATGGAGGGGAACCGTCTGGTAGAGGAGGAAATTCATTGGAGCTATTTGAAGCAAGTTCCACAATCCTATCAGTGCCCTGCTGCTGCAACTCCATTTCAAGACTATCATTTGTCAATGATGGTCGGTCATCCTTCGGGTGTCCAGAAACATCTTCCATTTCAAGCTCACCATCCACATCTTCTAAGATGCAATGACGCCTGTCACTTGGAGTTACTGTGCATGTTTCTAGCTCTCCTAGAGCCTCAGCTGGTTCTGATGGTGACGCATCAGCAGCTTCTCTGTAAGGACTGCTTGAAAGATCTTCTTCCTCTTCATCTTCAAATGCATTAGAAGACAAAAATCCAGGCAGCTGAAATGTAGCATTACTGATTACAAGAACCAACAAAATTGATGTCAGAAAGTTTATGTTCTTCTTAAGTGACAAATACTAGAAACTAGAGGGACACATACTACAACAAACACTGAAAATAACTTCAAATTTAGTAATTTAATAACAATTTTATGTGAGTGAGATAACTCAAAAAATAGGAGCTGTAAACTCAAACCAGACCACACAACAGTAAGTTAGTGAAATGGAGTGCTCATAATTTAGTCTAAGCTGAAAATTCAGATTTAAGTGACCAATTTGGTTTGGTTTGAAAAGCAAAAGGTTTTAGTTTGCTCTGAAAATCAAATTGATAAATAAATGCGGTCTTTGTTTTTTTCAAATGTATATGAAAGCAAACCAAAACAAAACTTCCGGATTAATAAAGTAGGTATTATATTTATTTATTATCACTATAATAATCTGGTTTAGATAGTTGAAATAGTTTTCACACCTGCCATACTCGTCAACAAGCATGCCTTCCATTTCTCTTATAGGATCATCTATAGCGCGTTCAGCTCGAGATGGTCGCCTTAAGGAAAATCCTGAAATTGTGTCATCATTTGAAACTCCAATGTCGTCCATATAACGCCGCAAAATAGACTCAGGTAAAATTTTCCTCTCAAGCCACAACCGTAAAACCTGGTATACATGATAGATCCCTTTATCCTTCATAGAGAGGGGGCAAGGGTAAAAAAAAAGAAACAGAAGAACAATTTCTTACAATTGAAAAACAATAGCATACCTTGAGACATTGACGACGATTTTCTCGAGCACTTGCCCCAGGTGGAGCAGCTGCACCAAGGAGACGGGGCAATGCCGTTTGAACTATAGGGATATACGAAGCACCAGCAATGCCTAAATAGACATTAACCACAACAATGTACAAGAATTGCTGCATTAATAAATTACATTTGACCATTCCAGGATGCATGCATGTTAGTAGAAGAGCAGAAAAAAAGTTTTCTTGTAAACAGGCACTCATTCAAAAGTCTAAAGGAGATGTGACCTAGTACAAATTCTCCTTGCAATAACAAATAAGGAAATAATGCTAAATCAGCAAGAAAAAGGATAAACTAAGCATTTTTTTCCTAATTGCCTGCACCAATAAAGTATTTGAACACATTCATAATCAAGATAGCAGAACTAACCTTTCTGATTATGTGAACACTGGGTGATAGAATCAACAAGAAAGAACAGGTCAACTTTACGATGAAAACTGGGCTCACTTTCTAACTTCCGGATGAGAAGTTCAACAACCTGCATACAGATTATCTATTCTAAAACTCCCTCCAAAAAGTTGTCTTCAATAGAGATTTGACATCTTGAAGATCATTTGCAATAATTACCATTTTGTTTAAAATACTATTATATATCTTAATATATGAATTTGGAACGGAACAAGCTCATCTTGACATTGTTGAACCAACACCAAACATAAATAAGCATATTATTTAACTTACTTCGTTTGCAATGCCATACTTGGCACAATCAATAGCAAGGCGAGTTGCACGCCCGATGCTTTCTTTTGTCCTTGATAAAGTCTCTATCATTCCTTCAAAAGCATCTCGTGCAACAGCTGCCTCAGTACCACCACTGAGAGAACCTCCAGCTTCCACGTTTCCTGTACTAGCTCTTCTCTCTTCGATCTCTTCAGTATCCTGTTGGTTTTGGGATCCTGACTGGCGACCAACAGTTGATGGAGAAGCTAGACTAGTTCGATGAGCAAATCCTGCATCAGCTTGCATTACATTGTTAATTGCAGATGGAAAAGGCTGAACTGCAGGACTGGGGCTTGTTCCCTGAACATCAGACAACGGCACAAAAACAGAACTAGGATTTCCAAGAGAATATTGTTGAGAGTGAGCTTGTTTCCGTTTTGCCTGAGCAGCGGCAATAAGATGCTTCATAGACACAGCATGTTCTGGAGTCTTGGAATCAATCAATGAACCACCTCTATCTTCCCTAAAGACATCAAATCTGAACAGAACAAAATTAGTTAATACCTCTAAGAAACAGATTAATTAAATATAATAACAAGAAGAAGGATAATGAAGAGCCATACTCCATCGAAGTTTCGGTAACAAAAGCAGTGTCATTTACACGTGAAATTGCTTTTGGAGTAGATTTCAGTCTTTCTACTGAAGAAGTTGGCTTATATCTTTGACTTAAAACCTGATATTGAGTAGCCTTTGAACCATCAGAAACCACGCCTGATCCCTTAACAGAACCAGATGAAGTCTTCTTCAGAGTTCCATTACTGGAAACCTTAACAGTAGCTTTAGTATTTCTGTGTTGTTCAACCTTTTTGGTAGCAGAAACCAGATGAGGAGTTTTCCTTGGGGAAACCAAGACTGGTTCAGCCTCCTTTGAAGACAACTGCTCCATTTCTGATCTTTCAGGAGCAACAAAGGCATGAGTAGAAGGCCTCCTTTCAACAGTTTGTGGTTGAAGTGATGACACAAAATCATTTGCTAATTGTGAAGAAGCCTCCTTGGGACCACTATTCTCATGTCGGGTGGAATCTCCAACACCGTGTTGAGCATTAATAGTACTCGCATGATTTACATCAAAGCTCTTTGAAGCATCAGAAACAACAGAAGTTACCTTAACATTCCTGGCAGATCCTCCATGAACTGGAGTTTTGGGATCCTCGTCTTCATCCTCAAAAAGGCAAACAGCTCTCCGCCTTTTGGACACTTGGGTAGTTGGAATTTTCACATTACTGGAACTTGAAGTGTCATTCTTCAATTCAACAGGATTTTTTCCAATTTTATCATCAGTATTAAGAGAGGTAGAATCAGACATAGCCTCCAGAGCCCGCCGGCTGCGCTTTGATACGGGCAGCACAGCTTCATCACCAGAAACATCAGAACTAATGGCCGTTGGGGCTCTCAATGCTAAAACATGAGATGTGGATTTTTTCAACTCTAATTGTTTAGCGGCTTTGTCATTGACATTGGTAGAACTTGGAGAACTACTTTTCATGTTTTTGATAAGAGATCCCTTGGAAGCATCACTTTTCATATCTCCAAACTTTGACTTTTTGGCAGGATGTAAAGTTTCCTCTGTTCCCTTTTTTGACTTTCCAAGTCCAGGTTCACCCCTTTTTTTCTTGCCACTAGTATCACCTTTGGAATTGGCTACAGCATCCCGTACATCATCTGTAGCCTTGATGTTGCTTTTGGTTTTCAGCATTTCCTTTGCTTTTTTACCAGTGTAATTAGAATCTGATTTAATGGCATCCGGTGAGAATTTCCTTATACCACTGCCTGAGACTTTGCCTTCTACTCTATTTTTCGATTGCTCCTTAGAATCAGGCCGATCAAGACAACCACCAGATTTATCATCCCTCAATGCCGCAGCAGAGCCACTACTTTTGTGTCCTTCCACTGTTCTTTTCTTTGGCCCAGAAGCCATCTTCTTTGACTTCACATCATCCCTCAACGTTTTCTTAGTACAATTGGCAGCAGCAATTTTATTATCAGAGAATTGCTCCTTTTTATTAGAAGCCTCGTCTAAAGATGACGGAGATATCACCTTAGGTTGTTCACTGTTTGATGTTTTATGTTTCCCCTCAGAAGACATAAGTGGAGATGAGCTATCATCCACATGACCCGAAATCGATGGCTTTATATCTTCACTATCATTCTCACCTCTGCATGAACTGCCCCCCAAACTAGAAGCAAGGTCACCTTTTCCCTCTCTAGGGGCTTCTCTGCCAGGTGCTATTGCATTGTTCCATTGTTTAAGTCAGCCTCTGCACCATCATCCTCAACCCTCTGCGATGAAGCCTCACAGCCAGGTGTTGATCTATCTGTTTCACCTCTTAAACCACTTGGCTGCTCTTTATGTAATTCATCGAACGCTGCACAGATTTCCTTCACAGCTTGGACAAAATACTTAGTCTTACCAGCTTGACACTTGTCAGACAATTTACTCTTTGTCTCACTAGTAAATGCTTGAATATCACAAGGGGCAACAAAAGCTCTGTAAAAGAAGAAAAATAGAGGAAAAGTATGAAATAAAACACAAGTGAACTGAGTTCAAAGAGTAAGTGTAAGAGAAAATAATGATGCGAGCATGCATCTCTTGGCTGGGAATGAAAAGCATTGCTCTTTTCTACACTAAAAATGCAGAGTCCAAACTACAATAATAATAAGAAAATCCCAATAACATAAACAAATGCTTCAAGAGAAAAAAAGAGATGCAGACATTTAAATTTATCAACTTGCTCACATGCAGACCAACATGACGTCCTGATTTTCATCCAATCATAGTGAAAATATGACAAGTACTAAAAATTAACAAAAGAAAGGAAGAACAGATTCTGATTTTCAACAAATGTAAAGATGTCTTTGACATAGCGCAGAAGCAAAAGCATCATCATACAATCAATAATGATCCAAAAAGGAATAAAGTCTTTCATTCAAGGTTTAAGATTTAAGCTTCGGAGTTTAAGAATGATTACAGCTACGCAAATATGGATGCAGAATAAGTTCACAGCTTAAGTATGATTACAGCTATGCAAATATGTATGCAAAATACGTTCAAGAATTTAGAAGAAAAAAATCGAAATAGAATCCCTGAACAGATGAGCATTTCCAAAAACCAAAATACCCATATTCCCATAGCCACTTCATTGCCACATAAATAAACTATTTAAGCATATTTTTCTAAGGGCAACTCCAGGTGTACTCATTTTCAGGGCATTTAAAATACCATTACTCAAAGGTTTGCGTGCATACCATCTCTAAACCAGCACAAATTCTCACTTAACAGACTTCAGCTAAAATCTCTAACTGCTAAACTATAACATATAAAATATGAGCGGAACCAGAGATGCTCCTGTAATTCATGGTAAGAATTTGGGAAGCTATTTGGACACAAGTAATTTATTGAAGACAAAACCTCAACACGGTAGTAAAACTGAAAACCATATGTCCAAACAGTTCCCAAATACATACGAGATTGGTTTGAACTTTATGTATTTTCAAGTTACTTACAGATGCAAAAACTGTCCATTCAACATTAAAGAACAGTAGACAAAGAAATGCTATCAGCCAACATAAAAGTTCCATTGTAGAAAATAGAAGTATTGCACCCTAAACGTTCTACAGGAATATGTTATGAATAAATCCACCATCAAGATTGGTCATTATCAACAATAAAATAAAAAATGATTCTAAAGTTCTATGGTAATATAAATGTGAGAAAAAAAATCTAATGTAGCACACAAAAATACCTAAATGGCCAAATCCATTTAACACCAACAATAGACAAAATAATTGGAATATTGAAATGCCATTCAATTCCAACACCAAAAAAGCTAAATCAACATTCAAATTAGGCACAGTTACAATTTAGTGACAAAGAAATGATCATGACTACCAATTAAGATAAACACCATTGCTTTCTTGAGCAAATATGACTTCAACATTCACCACGATCCACAAATACATCTACATTAAGAGCCTAAGCGTTGTTGACATGAAGTATTTAAGGAAATAACAACAATAACATATAAAATTACTTAAAATAGACGTTTTGGTCTGTTAAGAATTCTTTATATAAAATCTATCACCTTCTACAAAAAGAAATTTAGATTTGATCTTCGATGTTAAAGGTTACAAGCTCATTCCATCAGCTATAAAGCACTATAATTTCACATAAAAGTTTACAGCAACATAAAAAAATAATGCTTAAATAATGAGAAATGTTAGCAAAATGGTCAGAGAACGAAGCCATTAAACAGACTTTAAAACTTTTTATTTCCATTAACAATTATCCAATTCAACAACTACATGGAATCTTAGCTCCTTTGTAACAGACTGGAGATTTGGAATAAACTCAATCCTCCAATCCTTACTAACCAACATATGCTACATCAATATTCCTGAGCACAACACAAGTCCAAGAAAGCCTCACTAACTACCATTAGCTGCTTAGCTAACAACCACTACAAAAATGGAGGCAAGATATCTTCCACTATCCCAAAGAAATAATAACTCAAATATTAAAAATTACATTAAGAAAAGATTAATTAAGGCAAGATAAGACGCATATGCTATATCAAGAACCAGAATAAGTAGAAAAGCATTGCATCATTTGCCATTGTATCAGTGTTTGATTTTCTGCATCCTAGAATCACAAGCTTGGTTACCTAAAGCACATCTCACATGACATTTCTCAAATTATCATACAAAGAAACTATATTAAAAAAAAAAAAAACAACAACAACCACCCACTATAAGATGTAAAGTTCCCAGATAATCTGCATGGCGTATGACAACTGCCAAATAGTATTCCCCAAACATTAGAGTGATGCACTCCGTAAGTTTATATTATGCAACCTAAAGCTAAATGACAGAGCTGCCTACAGTCAGTACTGTAACACATAGAGGACTCAAAATAAAGCCCTCATAGAACAATTTTTCACCTGTTGTTATGACAATGTGCATCCTACAGTCTCTTGATCACAGGAGCCGGACGGAAAGAAGATCAACAATGTATTCAGACAGAAGAGGAGATAGAATAAATAAACTCAGTTTCAATGTATCCTCTAGTCAGCAAGCACCTTAGAAGTACAACATTGACAGGAAACAAGGGACTTCAATTAGCAAAGTAAAGACTACATCAAGGTTCATCAGCTTGGATTGGCATATGTGACAAGTTATTTGAATACAGGAAATTTTATAATTTTTAAGGAAATTATGCAGTAACACCTTTAATGTAATTATCTCATGTTCCATCTTATGGTAACATGTGTTTTCCCTGCTACCAGAAAACAGATGAAAAACTAAAAAACATATCGCCTATCTTTATTCATCATGTTGACATCTCCCTCATTCACCAAACATACACAATTGAACGTGAAATACTTACATTTCTTGTGTTCCAAAGAATTGGACAAAATATTTCCTAGGGTCAGGTTCTCGCTCCCAATCTTCAGGCCTGCTAATCTGAAATTCATAACCCACAATCTACCTCAAAACCAAATGTAAACCATATTAAAAAATAAAAACAACTGAGCTAAGTAACAAAAAAATAAAATAAAACAAATAAATTGAAATTCCTCACTAAATTTCTGATGCATTTTAGAGGATCAAATCAATTTAGCAAACAAAAAAAAAACATACACAGATTTGTCCGATTATTTTCAGTCCCAAAATTAAGAACTTGAATGGTTGCATTAAGCAACCCAATTCAGAAACAGGCTAAGTACCACACTTGAAACACTGAAAACACAATCAGCTAAAATAAGAATGGCAAAACATTGAATTCCAAAATTAGGCCTTCCACTAACTAAAAATAATTACTAAAAGAAACAAATTAAGTATAAAACCAACAAATATACTACAAAGTAAGACAATGTAAGTATAAAATAAACTTACAAAATCATGGAAAACCTTTGAAAAAAAAAAAAGTTCCAAACTCATCATCGATTTATTCAAATTTCATAAATTCATATAAGGATATAAGAAATTAAAAATATAAACATCAGAATATAAGAGTCCCAGAATTCCGGATAAAAGAAGTAAAAAATAATAACAAGATAAAAGGTAAGAGAAAAAGGAAGAGACCTTGGCGGGCCAAGCAGGGAAACCCTTGACTTTGGCAAGAACAAGATCACCAAGACTTAAATTCTTAACATTTTGATGAGTGTCGAGTGCTTTGTTCCCTCCCTTTCTACGACCCCCAGCCATCAAGATTAAAACCCTAACAGATCCTTCGACGCGATCGGTTTCGTCTTAGTTGGTATTCCTGTCTGCGTAATCGAATCCAAATTCAAATAAAATTCAAGAATCCAATCCCAAAAAACCCAAGCAATAAAGAGAGAAAGAGAGAGATTTAGAAGTTTGGTGCCACAGATATCGCCGGCGGCGACGACGCGCCCTGGGAGTTCCGGCGAGGGAAGGTGGCTAGGGCATCGAGAGAGAATGGAAAACAAGTGAAGAAGAAAAAACTTTCTTTTTTTTTTTTATTCAAAGTGGAGAAGAAAAAAAGAATACCGTGACGGTGGAGGAGACGAGCGAGAGAGAGAAGAGAATGGTTTGTTCGGGGTAAAGTATTGGCCGAGGGATTTGATTCTATGTGCGCGTGACCGAGCCGTGGGGAGAACTTTTGCGTTTTGGCGTTGTCGGCGTTTTTATTATGATCATTTTTCTTCTGCCACTAGAAGAAAATGTGTGTTCATTAAAAAATTAAAAAATAAAATAATTTTTTTGTAAAATCTATTTTTAAATTAAAATGATAAATGTAATGAAAGAATCTGATTTTTATTAGATTCTGTTTCTTGTTGTGCACGGTTAATTTTATATATTTAAATATGCTATATTATACATATAATTTGATATTTTCACATGGTTATATTTAAATTTTTAAAATTATGAAATATATAAAATACATATATTCATCTTATATGTTATAAGATAATTAATTTTTTCTTTAATTTTTAATTTCTACTATTATACTCGAATATAAATAAAAAATAACAAAAGATGGGAAAATTTATAAATTTTAGATAAATCTTAGTTAAATATGATTTCATCAAATAAAATTTTTACTTTATTTTATTTTTTATTTTAGACAGATTTGATCTTTTATTTTGTTTTAATTTTTTAAAAACATTAGATATTTTTAAATTTTAAAATAATTATTAACTTTTTATTTGAATTTGGAATATAAATAATTTAGTTTGTGTCCGTGCGATACATGAATTTTTTAAAATTTTTTAATGAGTTTTAAAATCTTTTAATAAAACCCGAAACACAAAAAAAAAACTAAAATATAAAATTGAAACAGAAAAAACATGAAGATAATGCTAGGATAAGAGATAGTGGATATTTAATTTTAAAAAAGAGAGAGATAGTAAGTAATTGGTTTTACATATCTCCTACATGTCATAGATAGAGAATGCCACTTAAATTTTATTTTAACTGATCAAGTAAACTTGTATTATTTAATATAATATATATATAGAAGGGATCCACTTATATCAATGTAAAATAATTTTATTTTACAATATTTTTATAACTTCATGTAAGATTAATACTTTTACAAATCAACCGTTAAATTGAACAACTTATTCATATCTATTATGCATATAAAATTTTGAGTCGATATGATATTATTGGCTACTAGATGTTGTGGGTGACCACTTACCACCATTATGGGCTACAAGCATTTTGGGCGATCAACACTTTGAACTACCAGACATTTGAGCAACCAACATTTTGGGATATCAGTATTATATTTCTAAAGCTATAGGAGTCCAAGTGCGATTAAAACTTTAGGGGAGATTTGAAACTATTTGAACTAAGGATATATGGATGACTAGACATTATGAGATATTAGCATTTTTGATGACCAGACGTTTTGGTTACCAACATTTTTGTCGATCAAAACATTTTCAGCTTGCTAAGATTTCCAAAGAGGTTTTTTTTTGTTAATTTTTATTTGATTTGATCTATTTTTGGCACGAACTCTATATTTGTATTAACCCTTAAAAATGCACTGCTTTCTTTCACGATCAAGCCTTTTTCTTTACTTTCACACAAATACTAGAAAAAACAACACAGTCCTCCTACATAGAGGTCGCAAACAGGCCAGTTCGGACGGGTTTAGTCCGGGTTGTCTTCGGGTTTGATTTATTTAGATTCGAGTTATTTCGGATTCGGACTATTTTGGGTTTGGATTTTTTTGGATTCGAATACTTTTGGATTCAACTTTTTGATTTTGGGTATTTTTGAGTTCGATTATTTTTCAGTTCGATCCGGTTCTAACCGAGCGGATTTAGTAGGCTTAGTTCAAATCATTTTGAAATTTTAAAAGTTATAAATATTTTTATAATTTTGAATGTAATAATTAATTTAATTTTTATATAGTTAAATAAAAATATAATAGAAAGGCTAAACTAATGTTAAAATTTAAAAAATATTTATATAAATATAAATTTTTACATTTTAATTTTTATTACTTGACAATGATTATTTATTTTTTTAATTTCCCATGATATTCACATTTGTTATAAAATATATAATTATATATTAATATATATAATTATTTTTTAAGTGAGCCAAAAAATATATATAGTAAAACTAAATAAAAGTGAAAATCCAAAAGTATTAGCTAAAATATATAAAAACAGAATTATTTCAAATAAATAACTAACAAATTATAAATAAATCACACTAAATAATTAAACAATTATATAAATAGTTTTTTGCTCTTAGGTTAAACCAATAACTCACCGGGTCATTGTGGGTTTTTTTTTTTGTTGCCAAAGTTGGGCTATTGGAATTTAGATACTCTTAATCCAATAATTTTTTTTACTTTGTTCTATTAGCTTTTTTAATAATTATATTATATTTTTAATAAAATTTTAAATTTTTAAGAGTTTTTTTATATGTATTTTTTTAAATACCAACATAATTAATAATTACATTAAATCTAACCGTATAGCTAATCAACTAATTGTTTACTTATAATGTTGAATAGTATTATAGTATATATTAAAACAATACTTAATATTATAAAAATTGATCAACTACTTAGCTCAATATTATATTTATTTAATTTTTGGTTTGTACAGAAATCATAATATTAATATTATTATATTAAATATAATCGTACTCGTACACGCTAATTAATCAAATATCTCACTAAAAGTTTAGAACATTGAATTAAAAAAATTATATACACAAATTGATATTATATTAATAAATAATAACATTTGATATAATTATATCATATACAGTTTTCCACCAATTGAGTACTAATTTTTTCATGTTCACATTAACATAATAATATTAGATATACACCAATTGATCGAATATTTAATTAAAATGTCAAATAGTAGATATTACTATATTAATTAATATAAGGCTAGTTATTTAAATATAATTAATCATAATATTAATAAAGTATAAAAAAATAATATTAATTGTACTTGTATTGTTTAATTTAATTACTTGACTTTTTTTAATCTTAAAAACCTAAAATTTTAATTTTAAGATTAAGTTTTTATTTTTAAGTAAATTTAATATTTTTTTATACTTGAAACTTTAAGAAAATATAGCTTAATGTTCTCAATGTGTTGCACAAAATATCAAATTCAAAATTTCCAACAAATGTTGAAATTATATAATGATTTTTATATATTTGATTTATTATTGTTTTAAAATTAAAATCTTAATATGAAATAAAAATAATAAAATATTATAATGATTTTTATAATAAAATCAAATGTTAAATTAATAATATATATTATTATAAATACAATAAATATAATATTAAATATTATTTGATATTCATATATTATGGTATTTTAAATTAATTTTATTTAATAATTGAATTAAAAAGATTTAATATTTTTTTTGTTGATAATATACAATGGATATAATTGTATATTGAAAAATAATTGTTTTTAAAATTTCAAGCTTTTTAATTAAAAAAAGTGTATAAATTATTTATTCATTTTCAAATAATAACATATAATTATAACTCAGTTTTTTTCAAGTTATAAATTCAATTTATTTTGGGTTTCGAATCGGTCTCGAGTTTAGGTTATGTCGGGTTCAAGTAGTGTTATGTTCGAGTTTTTTTGGTTTTGAGTTTTTTTTAGTTTGATTTTTTTCAGGCTCAATTTTTTTTTTAAATTTGAGCCTTTGACTTTTTTAGTTAATTTGGGTTGATCTGGGTTCGGTCTCGAGTAAGTTTTGGCTAGTTTCTTACTCCTGCAACAATGAGTGGGTCGTATTCTAGTTTTAACGAAAAATTAATTAAAAAAAGCAAGGCTTTTTTTTAATCAATAACATTATAACATAACATGAAGAATTAAGAAAATAGACAACATCCTCATCTGATAAGCTCAAAATATATGAATACATATTAATAAAATAATAAAATAAATTTACATATTTCGTTGGGTATTGTTTTCATTTTTTGTTTTCTGTTTTTTTTTTCATTTTTTTTAAATCAACAGCAAAAAAAAAATGTATGGTAAAATTTTTCCGTTTTCAAAAAATAAAAACAAAAATTTTCAAAATTATTAGAAGCATGAATTTTTTATTTAATATATATAATTTAGAATTTTACTAATTTTATTATTATCTATTAAAAATTAGCATTAAATAATTATATCATTTAATAATATATTTAATTCTATATTAAATTCCAATATGATTAAATGATGATATTTAACATAAATTTATTTATTAAATACAATATTATTTTTATTTATTTTTAAAAATATTATTTTATGAATTGAATTTTTATATTTGAGACAATTTAAATTTTTTGTTTTCAATATAAAACAACATTAACCAAACATGTCTTATGCTTTCAGATTTTGAAAACAAAATAAAAATACAATTAAAAAAAAGGTAACAAAAACAGAAAATTGGAAACAATCCCAAATAACCCTGGCAATGTACCTTTCCAACATTCTAAAAATGTATTTATAAAAAATGATTTGTGTGCTCATGATAATGGTGGGCAATCCCTTTACCTCTACAGTTTACTCTTGCATAGGAATGTAAACGGGACGAGTACCTACTAATTTTAAGATATCTGAACCTGAATCTAATAATATTTGACATTTTCAAATTCGATTAAATATCCGAATATTTTAATTTTTTCTACTTGAACCCTACCTATATAATATAAGAACTATTCGTTTAACTACTCGAATCCACTAAATACTTATATATTAAATCAAAGTTTGACTTTCAAATTTAAATTTAAAATTGATTATATTGCATATTATTAAGAAAAATTAAATTAATAAAATTAAATTCTCATAAAAATAAATTAATGTTAAAAATCATAATTAAAATACTTAATAAATTAATTTAATTATGTATTATATTAATAATAAATATTTTGTAAATAAAAATGTATACAGTAATATTTAAAAATTATTATTTGTAATCGGGTTTGGGTAGCAGATACCCTAAGATCAC
The DNA here is from genome assembly GCA_031772115.1 of Heritiera littoralis. Classification (NCBI taxonomy): domain Eukaryota; kingdom Viridiplantae; phylum Streptophyta; class Magnoliopsida; order Malvales; family Malvaceae; genus Heritiera; species Heritiera littoralis. The sequence continues at coordinate 1,885,037 of JAPDPK010000058.1, forward strand.
TACTCAAACCCTACTTGAACTTATGATGGATAGTAAATTATTACTTGAACCTGATTAGTAACTACCCTAACATTACTTAATCGGATTTGGTAGTATAGAGTACATGTTTATAGGGTACCCATTTACATTCCTAGTCTTGCAGTATTAAACTAAAATTATAAATCACCAACATACCGTACATTTGTAATTCCAAATTGTTTTTAGGTTTCATTTTGGTCTCTATTCTGTAAATTGTTTTATGAAAGCTCCAAACCTTTTTCAAAGGGTGTCATTATGGTCCTCTTGCATAAAATTAAAAATATATATATATATATATATATAAATAGGATAATGAATCTAGAATTTTTTATATATATATATATATTTATATTCTGGTATGATTTTTCAACCATTTTTTTGGTCTGAGAATTTTTTTTAACTAGCATACTAAAATGTATTTATTAAAAAAAAAGAATAAAATTTTTAAAATATTAAGAATGAAATAAAGGTATAATTTTGATTATAACTTTGAAAATTTAACTTAAAATTAGGGGCAACAATGATATTTTAGTTTTTCTTTGAATAATTTTAAAAATTTTATTTTTTTTATAAAAACATTTTGATATAATGGAAAAGAATAATAATTTTGGGTTCATTATCTTGATTTTATTTTTTATTCTTATATATCAAATTTTATTTCGAATATATTTACTAATTTTTATGAAAAGATACAAAATTAAATTCTATTAAAAGCAAACCTAAAATTTTAAAAGGAAAAAAAAAAGAAAATAAAACATACCAAATGATTTTTTAACCGTTCAAAGAGAAGTAAATATTAATTAATAATTCAAAAATTTACTTTTCTCTGTTAAGCATTGCTAGTATAATTTGAAACTTTTTAAATTATGCCAACATAAGATTATTAACTTATAATCTATTTGAATGAACGATAAAATTAGTTTCGGTGATATTGAAAATAGCGTTGGCGGTTAGATTAGTTATTATACTTGTTAGATTGATTACTTTAGTGGTGAAATTTATATTTGTGGTGAGATTTATCTTTTGTTAGCTTTAAATTGACATGTATTTTGAAATGACAAAAACTTAAGTAAAGCTAAACATTTTCTCTACCATATAAATTTGCTTAATATGGACTCAATGATGGAAAATCTCTTAAACAAAGTTTTAGACATAGATTTCAATTGAAAAAGTCAAGAAATACTCTTATAAAAGTGTTAGAATATTTTGAACTGACTTGAAATCACAAAATTCCATCAAACTATCCCAAAATAGTTCACAAAATATGCAGACTGAACTTGAGGGATCGATCCCCATGTAGAGGGATCGATCCCTAGATGGCAGAAAGGTTTTCTCATTTGGCAGAAAAGGCTGAAAGTGTTCTGGAAGTTTGGGATCGATCCCCTATGGCTAAGGATCGATCCGTTTTCAGGAAAACAGTGCCCAACGGCTAGTTTTTGAGATTTTCAACGGGAAGTTTTGCATTAAAAGCTTCAACAACCGTCCCACAATCAGTTGGTGGACTATAAATAGAGGCATTTATGAAGTTTGGAGGTAGAACAAGCACTCAGAAACTCTCAAAACTGAAAAATTCATTCTGTGTATCTCATTTATGATATTTCATCTTGTTCATCACCCACCTACGTATATTTCTGATATTCAAAGGGGTGTGCTATCCTTGTAAGGTTTTATTGTAAGAGAGAGGGTAGCTTTACAAGGGGATAGGTTTAGAAGTTTATTTCTAAACCTTCAAGTGGCATTGTAAGAGGTCTTACCACACCCTGAAGTGGTTTGTAAGCATTCACAAAGAAGAGTGGAATTAATCCCTTGATAAGAGGATCAAGGAGAGAAGATGTAGGCAAGAGTTGGCCGAACCTCTATAAATTCTGTGTTTGCTTCTCTTCCATGTGCCTTATTTACTGCATTTTATTTATTATTGCATAATTTGCTTTACTTGTTTATTAAGCTCATGAAAAACTAAAAAATAGTAGTAAAACCAATTCACCCCCCTTTTCGGTAGAGCCAACATTGGTATCAGAGCTTGGACTAGAGAATCGATTATGAGCAATTTTCTTCGAGTATAAACGATTTAGATGGCTCAAAATAATGTAGCTACACCCTTAGAAGGAGAGGGACACTCTACAATTAGGCCACCACTCTTCAATGGTGAAAATTATGCTTATTGGAAGATTAGGATGATGTTATTCATTCAAGCAAATAACTATAAAGTGTGGAGGATTATAGTTAAAGGTCCCCTAGTTCCTATTAAGAAAGTAGATGGGGAAGAGGTGCCAAAGAAAGAGGATGAATGGGACACAAACGATTTTAGAATGGCACAATTAAACGCTAAGGCAATGCACACACTCTTTTGTGCATTAGGACATAATGAGTATAATAGAGTGTCACAATGTGAGAATGCTAAACAAATTTGGGATAAGCTAGCTGTTACTCATTAAGGTACCACACAAGTTAAAGAGACTAAAGTAAGAATGCTCACTCAAGATTATGAGTTATTTAAAATGAAGAGTGATGAATCAATTAGTGATATGTTTACTAGATTTACTGATATCATAAATGGTCTCCAGTCTTTAGGAAAAACATATTCAAATGTTGAAATGGTGAAGAAGATTCTAAATAACTTACCTAAATCATGGGAAGCAAAAGTTATAGCTATTGAGGAATCTAAAGATCCCCATACACTTTCTCTAGGTGAACTAATGGGATCTTTACTCACCTATGAGATGAAAATCAAAAGGAATCAAGAACCTCCCAAGAAAGTTGGAGTTGCATTAAAATCCATCACAAATGAGGAATCCAAGGATGATTATGATGAAAGTGGTGATGATGAGGATTTAGAGATGGCTATGTTTGCAAAAAAGGTTTAACAAATTCATGAGGATGAGGGCTGATCGAAATTTTAAGAGACCCCCTAGGAGAGATTTTAGCAAAAGGGAAACAAGTAGAAAAGAAAAGGACCAAATCATTTGTTATGAATGTAAGAAACCTGGTCACATTAAATTTGATTGTCCTTTTTATACAAAACAAAATGAGAAGAAACCGAAGAAGAAGGCAATGATGGCTACATGGAGTGATAGTGACTACTCCGATGAAGAGAACGTAGAAGAGGAAGTAGCCAACCTTTGCTTTATGGCCATTGAAGATGAAAGGTAAAATCCAACTCATTTAACACTAATGAATATACATTTGATGAATTGCAAGATGCATTTGATGAGTTAGCAAATGAGTTTAAGTGTATGAATATGAAATATAAGAAAATGATTTCAAAATTGAAAAAGGAAAATGAGATGCTTATGAATGTTAAGCTAGAATGTGAAAAGAAATTAGAAAATTCAAATCTAGAAATAGAAGAATTAAGTAAAAAGAACATTAATTTGCAAAATTCTTTTTCTAGATTTTATATGGGTCAACAAAAACTTGATCATATGTTAGAGATCCAAAGAGCATTCTTTGATAAAGAAGGAGTAGGATACAATACATTTAATAAAGAAACTCATCTTAAAAACTTTCTTGTTAAAAATAAAAAATTTGTATTGTGTACTTCATGTAACAAACTAGGACACTCCTCACAAGCATGTACATCTAGGAAGACCATCATTAGAGGAAAAATAGCCATGAAAATTTAGGTGCCAAAGCATGTTTTAATTTCTAATGATGAATCATTAAGATTGAAATGGATCCTTAAAGGATAAAAAATTATTGGTACTAACTCTCAAGGACCTAAGAAAATTTGGGTACCTAAGATAAAAGTTTGACATTTTTGTGTGTAGGAGGAATAGCATTACTACAAGGCTAAGTCCAAGGAGCATTGATACCTTGATAGTGGATGCTCAAGGCACATGACTAGTGACAAGAGCCAGTTCAAGTTCTTAAAGCCTAATAGTGGTGGAGAAGTCACTTTTGGAGACAACTCCAAAGGACAAATTGAGGGAATTGGTTTCATCAGTAACTCATCCTCTACTATTGAAAATGTTTTGTATGTTAGAGGCTTAAAACATAACTTGCTCAGTATTAGTCAATTGTGTGATAAAGGTTTTAAAGTTATGTTTGATGCCTTGTGTTGCAATGTGGTTAATGCTAAAACTAATCAAATCCTTTTCATTGGACACAGACAAGAGAACATTTACATTGTTAATTTAGATGAGTTAAATAACAAAAATGTATGTTTTATGGCCACTAGAGAAGATGAATCTTGGTTATAGCATAGAAGACTAGGTCATGCTAGCATGCATGTTTTATCTAAATTAGTTAAAAAGACTTAGTGGTAGGTTTACTTAAACTCCAATTTGAAAATGATAAAGTTTGTGAGGCTTGTATAAGAGGAAAACACAAGAGAATATCATTTAAATCTAAGAAGTGTGTTACAACATCTAGGTCACTTCAACTCCTCCATTTAGATCTTTTTGGACCAACTAGAACCACTAGTTTAGGAGGAAAACACTATGGTTTCGTTATAGTTGATGACTACACTAGGTTCACTTAGGTGTTCTTTTTAAGTGTGAAAAATGAAGCCTTAGATAAATTCATCATTTTTCAAAACTTGTTCAAAATGAAAAAAGGTTATTTTATAACTAGCATTAGGTGTGATCATGGAAAAGAATTTGAAAACCTTGGTTTTGATACTTATTGTAATGGAAATGGAATTAGCCATAATTTTTCTGCTCTTAGAACTCTTCAATAAAATAAGGTAGTTGAAAGGAGAAATAGAACCTTAGAAGAAATGACTAGAACCATGCTTTGTGAAATCAATTTACCAAAATATTTTTAGGCTGAAGCTATCAACACTTGTTATGTTATAAATAGAGCTATGGTTAGACCTATTTTAAAGAAAACCCCATATGAACTTTATAAAGGAAAAAAGCCTAACATAAGCTACTTTCATCCATTTGGCTACAAATGTTTTGTTTTAAACAATGGAAAAGATAGCTTAGGAAAATTTGATGCAAAGAGTGATGAAGGTATTTTTCTTGTTTATTCTTTAAATTCTAAGGCATTTAGAGTTTTCAACAAAAGAACACTTGTTGTAGAAGAATCAATTCATGTGATTTTTGATAAGTCAAATTCTTCTAATAGAACCAATATTGATGATGAAGTAGAAATATTTGATGAACCAATAGTTGATCCATCTCAAGATAAAGATGTTAAAGAACAATTAGAAGATCTTGATATAAATAAGAATGAGGAGTCATTGGAACAAGAAATAATTGAGAAAGATCAAGATGTCCTAGAGAACTTGGTTATGTGAATGATAATGACATTGTTGGAGCTCCAAATGTTGGTGTTAGAACTAGTTCAACATATAGAAACATATGTCAACATGTAGCTTTTGTGTCACAATTTGAACCAAAGAATTTGCATGAGGCTTTAAAAGTAGAAAATTAGATTATGGCTATGCAAGAGGAATTAAATCAATTTGACAGAAGCAAAGTATGGACACTAGTGGAAAAACCTAAGGATCATCCAATTATTGGAACTAAATGGGTATTCAAGAATAAAATGGATGAGAATAGTATAATAGTTAGAAACAAAGTTAGATTAGTGGCACAAGGATATAGGCAAAAAGAAGGAATAGATTATGATGAAACCTATGCTCCGGTAGCTAGATTAGAAGCCATTAGAATGCTACTTGCCTTTGCATGTTACAAAGATTTTAAACTATATCAAATGGATGTTAAAAGTGTAACATCCCAATTTCCACTGTATAACATGTTATTCACTTATATCTTACACTTACTACCGGTTGGGCTGTCAGTGATGCTTATCAACTCTTATCACTTTAATAAGAATAATTAAATCTTTTTCTTAAGATGTATATACATTCCCTTATTATTTAAAGTAATACTGTACAACCTTACTGAATACATAAAAGAACACAACATACCTTCGATATCCAATCTCAGGAAGGTAAGTCTCTTAGTTCAGATCTGTTATCTGTGGAGTGGAAAAATAAGGAGTGAGCGACAGTGTGCTCAGTAAGGAAGGTATATGCTGCTTTAAAAATAAAAGCTATAATCTCAAAACCATTTAATTATCCTAACGATTAAACTTCTTAGGAAACAATAATTATAATTAACATGAAACAGGATTCACCAGATCCTTTCATAAATCATTTAATTGAGACTATGCAACAATTTAAATCATGCAAAGAACACAAGTCATCCGCTTTTGGGGTGCACCCATAGGCCATCGCCCCTCACGGCTATTTCATCTAGATGTATGGCCATAATCTGTAGGTGGTCCTCGGGTCCACTTGCCAAGTGACCTCGAGACCGCTGAAGACTTGGCAGGTCCATCAGCCCTGTGACACCCTAGGGTGCACTCGTTGGTCTATTTGACCCGAGCCATCGCCCTAGATGGGTCACGCAAAGTATATGAATGATAATGCATGAACTCATGGCCTAATGTCTCAAAATCAAGTTATCATATGTATCATTTCCATAAAATGATTTGGTTTCCAAAAGGTTTTATAACTAGTAAAACAACCCTCAATTTCAACATTTTCTATGAGAGAAAGGCACATTTGGAGCTGGTTCGCCCAGGGTCAGCTCGCCCATTGGCCAATTCGCCCAAGAGTCTACTCGCCCAAGAGTTTACTCGCCCAAGGGACTACTCGCCCGAAAAGTTTCACATTTTCTATTTTTCGAAAATATTAATTCAAAGTTTATTTATTTAATTTGCGTTGAGAAAATACTCATAAATCAGTTCGTCCAATAGTCAATTCGCCAAGGCGGCGAATTATTAGTCGCCCTCCGCATAGCTTTTCAAGACAAAAGTATGGCTGGCTGATAACAGTTCGCCTGCCTTATACTTAAAACAAGGTTCGCCCGCCCATACGACCTAAAAAGTTCTCCCAACTTTTAAAACAAAGGCACTCGCCCAGGTTCTCATAAAGGAGAGCTCGCCACTTGGCTAGCACGAGTTTCAACTTAGAACAAAACTACTCGCCCGCCCTAAGTAGCTCGTTCAACAAAACAACATATGGCGACTTTGTAGCTCGCCAGGGTCAAAACATTTTATCAACCAATGCATGTCAGAAAAACAAAACAATTTCTAATATTTTCTTAACACTTTTACTTCACAGGACATGCATTTTCATCACATATTACTTCCTTACCTCGTCTGATGCAGCCTCGCTTTCCACTCGCCGTATCAATCTCACTTCCCGGCTGCAAGATAAAATATTAATTCCATTAATATTTTCTTTTCTAGCAATTTACCTCTAAAACTATTTTCAACCACTGTGGCGAGGTAACAGCTCGCCATTCGCCCAACACAACTCGCTATCCATTAGCGGCTCATTCATGGGAGTTCACCCAACATGGGAGCTCAACTCGCCATGCTTGTCATTCAGTTCGCCATTCGTGGCTTTTTCATTCATAAATGGTCTCGCCCGTGAATCGGATAACGCTTGGCCACCTCGCCCTCTTGAACAACACTTTGGCGAGTTGTCAATTACCTATTCGCCTCATTGGCGATCATTGGTCCTCGCCCTTACTTCCACATTTCAGATTTATCCCATAACAATTGGCGAACATGTTATCGCCAAGTCATTTATTGCATTGTACTCGCCTCGCCCTTTGGCGAATTCTCCTTGCTCGCCTATTGTTTTTCTTAAATCATTTCCATCTAATTTCTTATATATTTCCACACTATTTAACTACAACCAGGCTATATCTGTGTTTATCACGTTATAAACATAGAAATATACCCTCATTTATCAAAATAACCATAGAAATATGAAAGCTCACCTCAACTGAGTTGCACTTCTTGGAACAGAGTGTTTTCTTGCCTCAATTAGCTTTACTTTGCTTATTCCTCAGTTCTTCACACACTGGATAAATGTTTAGCTAACTAAGGATGAGTCTCATGGCTCCTTTATGAACGTAGAGGAAAACTAAGGGTGAACTTGAAATGAAACAGAATGGGCGAGGATGATTTTGAGGAAGATGAAATTGCTTCCATCGATTTTTCCTCATGAACCCTTCTTATATAGCCGTTCCGTTTCACTTAAAATCTAACACCTGTTTCCTTATCTTGTTTTCCTCATCATTTCATGCAATTAAAACCAAAGAAAACTGCAGCAAAAGAACGGTAATGACGTCCCTACTGCAGCTCTATTCTTGACTAATTTCCTTGCCATTTATTGCCTAATCCCGTTGTCAGGAGAAGCAATTGACGAGAAGTCCTCTGCCGCCCCTTTCCTTGACTTTTCCATTTTCTTTTCTTCTCTTTTCCACGCCATTTCTCTTCCAGCCAACATTGATTGGCTAACTCCTAGTCCACGCCACTGTCAGCCAACGTTGATTGGCTCTCCTTTTATTCTTTTCTCCATTTGTCTGACAGCTATATTCTTCATTAAATGCTTTCATACTTAGCATTAATTTCATGGAGACTATTGTAGTAAACGAAATCAAGTAGAACTCTTTTCTTCCCACACGTTATTGACTTGTTTGCCACGCTTTCCCACAAAATTTTACTTTTATTTAACTTTTAATTTTTTTTTTCAATCCGTCTGGGCGATCAGCGCCCTCGCCAGCTTGGGCGAACTGTTCTACTCGCCCTAACCAGCAACATTGGCGTTCTGTTTGCCAATTTAGCTCGCCCATTGGCGAGCTGCTCGAGGTCCTTGCCCATACATTATCACACCAACATTCTTCCATGCACATCTCAAATTATGGAACTTTTCATCTAAGTGAAATCAATACGCAATATTTACTTTATTTACATTATCAAATTTTATGAAATTTCGGTTTACAGTAGTATAAAATCGGATTTTACAAAAAGTGCTTTCTTAAATGGTTACATAAATGAAGAGGTTTATGTTGAACAACCTCTCGGTTTTGAAAATCCAAAGTTTCCTAACTATGTTTTCAAACTATCAAAAGCTTTGTATAGATTAAAACAAGCTCCTAAAGCTTGGTATGAAAGACTTTCAAAGTTTTTGATTGAAAAAGGTTTTGTAAGAGGCAAAGTAGATACAACCTTGTTTATCCAATCTAAAGGTAGTTACTTATTAGTAGACCAAATTTATGTAGATGATATTATTTTTAGATCTACAAATGAGTTATTATGTAAAGATTTCTCCAAACTAATGCAAGGTGAATTTGAAATGAGCATGATGGGAGAGCTAACCTTCTTTTTAGGACTTCAAGTTAAACAATGTAAAGAGGGTACTTTTATAAATCAAGCTAAGTATACTAAAGACTTGCTCAAAAGATTTGGAATGGATGAGTCTAAACCTTATTCTACCCCAATGAGCACAAATACCAAGCTTGATAAAGATAAAGGAGGAAAATGTGTAGACACTAAACTATATAGGTCTATGATTGGTTCATAGTTATATCTCACTGCTAGTAGACCCGATATAATGTTTAGTGTATGTTTGTGTGCTAGATTTCAATTGTCTCCTAGAGAATCACACTTACAAGCTATAAAAAGAATCCTTAGATACCTTAAAGACAATTCTTCCTTAGGACTTTGGTTTCCTAAAGATTCTACTTTTGCTCTCCATGCTTATTCTGATGCGGATTTTGGTGGTTGCAAAGTTGATAGGAAAAACACATTCGGAACTTGTCAATTCTTAGGAAATAGACTCATTTCATGGTTCTCAAAGAAACAAAATAGTGTAGCTCAATCCTTAACCGAAGCTAAATATATTACTTCCGGAAGTTGTTGTGCTCAAGTATTATGGATCAAACAACAAATGAGTGACTATGGAATAGAAATGAATCAAGTTCCTATCAAATGTGATAATACTAGTGCCATCAACCTTACCAAAAATCCCATCCAACACTCTAGAACTAAGCACATTGAAATAAGACACCATTTTATCAGAGATCATGGGAAAAATGTGATATTGTTCTAGAGTATATAGATACCTAGCACCAATTGGCTAATATCTTTACAAAACCCTTGGATAAGGAGAGATTTTGCACACTTAGAGGTGAACTAGGTCTCATGAATGCTCCTTGAACTGAATTGATTTCCTTGTGACTTTGAATGAATAGTCTAAGTTGGTTGTGACGAATGCAAGTCAGGAATTTAGAGAATGTATTGACCACTCGCTATTCATGGCCTTAACTTGCCAAATTTTTCTTAGTTCTTAGGATGAATGATTGAAATGTGTGTGCTTGATCATGCTAATCCCTTACCATTCATCTCCACTAGTTCAAATTCACTTCTCATGTTTAAAACCATCTCAAAATCACAGCAAAATGATTTTCAACAATTTTTCACATGTTTTTGCTTTACTCAAGTCACACAACATGTTCTTCAAGTTACTCAAACCTGATTTTGTTTTTAAAGTACAGAAAATGCATATTTTTACCTGTTTTAAAATCAATTTTCTGCATCAAAATTAAGGCAATTAACTGTGGGATCAATTTTTCATGAAATAGAATTGATTCCCGGGTTGTTCAAGCCAAAATTCTGGGCTTTTAACCATGAGTGATCGATCCCCTTCGACATGGGATCGATCCCATGGATCCAGATTTTGTAACCTTCAGTTCTGCCTAGAAGGGATGATCCCTTCCTTGAGGGGATCGATCCCCTAATGGCCAAAACGCATTTCGTGAGTTTTTAAAACAGTTGGCCTCCCTTTCATTTTCCCACTAATCACTTTCCTCTTCACCAAAACCCTCTTTCCACCATTTCCTTACACCAAAACTTCAAGTTCTCACTCATTTCTCCACCAAACCACTTCATTTCTTCACTATTCTTCATCATTTCTCCATATCTTTCACTTCTCATCATCCTTTCGTACCAAAACCTCATCCGTTTTGATTTTCCTTCTTTTCCCTTGTGTTCATCACTATTCACGCCCAACATTCCGATTGTAAGTGTTTCTTCATCAATTTCCACCGTTTATCTTGCATTTTTTACTTATTTCATCGTCTTTCACAAACCCATTTACATTTTATTGCATAATTTTTTCTTGTTATCTCATTTTCAAGTATCCACAAAACCCATATTTTTGTCTAACTTCTAGCTCTCATAACTTAGACTCCGTTTCATATTTCATCACCATTTATTCATCAAAGTTGTTGATTCTGTGTTGATTTGTGGCCTTGTGTTGTTGGTTAGCTCTTCATTCCCTCATACACTCATCCACACTCAACCAAACTTGTGCTCACCACTTGTTTGACAGAATACCTCAGAAAACTTTACTCCGTTTCTCATATTCAAGCCTCACTCAAAATGGCTCCTAAAATCAAACACACCGCTCAGAAACGAAAAGCCCTTGCCTCTTCCTCCTCCACCGTGCCTACCGTTTTCAATCAATGTTTTAGGAATGCGAAAGAGAAAAATCACGGTCACAAGAAATTTGCCAACATGCGCATCAAACATTGGTGCTCTATTGATTTTGAATTTCTAGCGGAAATTGGATTTCCTTACTTGGCCAAATTTGACGCATTCCGCTAGACTCATTTTTTGAAGATCAATACTTCGGTGCCTTGCAACATGGTTCGGGCATTCTTCTCCAACGCAAACTTTTATGAGTCCAAATGATCCATGCAAGGTTGTGGGCATTTGATCGTTTGTTATGGGAAATCATGTTGAGGTCACCAAGCAATGACTCTCCCACATTTTTCGTATTCTCAACGACGGACTTCCTTTTGAGACTGCCGAGGTTCCTTTGGAGTTTGCCGTTACGATGAGCGTGCCGATGATCTTTCGGTCTTCGCACGCCTCTTACACATCATCATCTCATGGAATCTCTGTCCCTTTGGCACAAAATACTCTCAAGTCTATAAGCTCGACAGATTTTGGCTTCATCATATACATTCACCCGATGGTCATCAACCCAACCTTCTTCACTTCATCCTTCATGATTGGGTAAAAGCTGTCTGGGGTGGAGTCAAGTCCATCGTTTTCCCTCAGCCCCTAGCTTGTTACCTGCTCGACTGAGGCATAGACTGCTCATGTGAAGCCGGTATCCTTCCTGATCCCAGTACCACCATCAATCTCAATACTATGCACAACCTTGGATGGCATTTACGCCAGCGAGGTGATGATTCAGTATGAGAGAAGAGTTATGGTTCGCCTGCATCTCCTGCGCATGATATCGAAGAGGAAGATCCTACCGCACCTTCTTCTTCCGCACCATCACGATCCATTTAAGCTTTTCTTGACCAGATCATGCTAACGCTTCAAAATTTCCAGCGGACTGTCACTCAGTGTTTTGATAAGCTCGATGCTCGTCTCGATAATATGGAGGAGACACAGGCTGCCTTATTTGATGAAGTTTAAGATATTCGCATGCAGCACGAAGACTTCGTTGAGCAATACCACTTGACGTTTCCTAAGCGGCATTGACTAGAGTCTTTTAGCTTGTTATGATTTTCTAATTTCGGCCTTTATGCTGATTAGATTGTTGTAGTATTTCTTAGTTGTATGCACTAGCTAGCTATGTTTGTTGTATCTTAGACTTTCTTAGTTGTATGGACTGGTGTGTTATGTTTGTAGAATCTTAGACCTTTATCTTTCTATGGCATGGCTTATAATTATGTTTATGACATTGACTTGGTGTATGTTTCTGTTTATGCCATTGGAATGGTTTATGCTTCTGCTTTGTTGCTTTAAGTTGACTTATGCCTATGACCATTTCTCCATGATGTCTATTTTTCCTTTTAAGGGGGAATATATCATAGTCTTTGCTATGACAAAAAAGGGGAGTTATTGTGGTAAATTTCTATAAATTTTCATGCTTATATTAAGGGGAGCAAATCTTAAGGGGGAGTAGCATTTTTCAAAATACAAGCAAACTTGTTTTTCAAAAATATAAGCAAATTTACTTAAGGTTTTGTCATATCAAAAAGAGGGAGATTGTTAGCTTTAGATTGACATATATTTTGAAATGACAAAAACTTAAGTAAGGCTAAACATTTTCTCTACAATATAAATTTGCTTAATATGGACTCAATGATGGAAAATCTCTTAAACAAAGTTTTAGACATAGATTTTAATTGAAAAAGTCAGGAAATACTCTTATAAAAGTGTTAGAATATTTTGAACTGACTTGAAATCACAAAATTCCATCAAACTATCCGAAAATAGTTCACAGAATATGCAGACTGAACTTGAGGGATCGTCCTTAAATGGTAGAAAGGTTCTCATTTGGCAGAAAAGGCTGAAAGTGTTCTGGAAGTTTGGGATCGATCCCCTATGGCTAAGGATCGATCCGTTTTCACGAAAATAGTGCCCAATGACTAGTTTCTAAGATTTTCAACGGGAAGTTTTGCATTAAATGCTTCAACAATCATCCCAGTCAGTTGGTAGACTATAAATAGAGGAATTTATGAAGTTTGGAGGTAGAACAAGCACTCAGAAACTCTCAAAGCTTCAAGAAAGAAATCAAAGCTGAAAAATTCATTCTTTGTATCTCATTTATGATATTTCATCTTGTTCATCACCCACCTACATATATTTCTGATATTCAAAGAGGTGTGCTAGCCTTGTCAGGTTTTATTGTAAGAGATCGAGGGTAGCTTTACAAGGGGTTAGGTTTAGAAGTTTATTTCTAAACCTTCAAGTGGAATTGTAAGAGGTCTCACCACACCTTGAAGTGGTTTGTAAGCATTCACAAAGAAGAGTGGAATCAATTCCTTGACAAGAGGATCAAGGAGAGAGGACGTATGCAAGAGTTGGCCGAACCTCTACAAATTCTGTGTTTGCTTCTTTTCCCTTAGCCTTATTTACTGTATTTTATTTATTATTGCATAATTTGCTTTACTTGTTTATTAAGCTCATGAAAAACTCAAAAATAATAGTAAAACCGATTCACCTCCTTTTGGTAGAGCCAAAATCTTTAAATGCAAGCATGGTGGCTATGCTAAGTTGAAATGTAGGGAGAATAAAAAGTGGCCATGAAGAACATTAACTTAAAATTTTTAGTTATAATAAACTTTATAATAAATATTTGGAATTTTTAAAATTAATAAATGATTAAAAATTATCGAATATTATTTTATATAAAATAGTATTTTTTTAATAAATTAAAAATTACTAAAATGATTTTTACATCAAATAATAATTTTTATTAAATATTTGATAATTATTTTTATGTATAATTTAATATTATTTAACATTTAAAATTTTTTAAATCTTATTTAATTAATATTAACATATTATTTTATATTTTTGTTTAAATATTATAATTAAATATTATATAATTATATAAATTTATTTATTAGATTAAATGAATAAATATATAAAATAATATGTTAATATTATTTTACTTAAGAAAAATGTCCAAACCGTAAAACAAAAATCCCATCGGAGGTGGGATTTTTCATTGGACCCGAATTGATCCAATCTAAATTTTAGAGAGTAACACATTGAAAATTATTTTTTATCGTGTTGCTATGTTTTCCAAGTTGCGCCATACCGTGTCTTTATTTGTATCCTAACGAGACTTTATTTATTATTATGATTTCTCACGAAAATATTTTATTATGAGTAATCTACTTAAGATCACTCAAAAATGAGTAATTCTTTTATTATTTGGGATTAAAACTATAGCTAGAATAAAAATGTTGTTATTTAAGTCTTTTAATATATACAAGCTTTTTATTTTAAGAAAAAAATGTCAATCACACGTTAGTTGAAATTATTTGGATATGTTTTATTAAAAAATTTTACTTTTATTTTTAATATGATTTAATTTAATTTATTTTTTTTACAAATTTTGTAGATAGAGAATTATTACTTACCACTATCATATAAAACTATATTTATTAGAAAGAAAATAATATTTTTAAAATTATTAAGAAGAAAAATGAATTATCATTTTTCTTTGATTATAATTTAAATTTTAAAATATGAAGTAAAGATGATACTTTTGTTCCCTTAAAAAAAAATATAAGAATGTTATTTTCTTTCTGATAAATATATTAATATAACATTAATGAATAATAATTCTAGATTCATTATTTTATTTTATTTTATAATTTTTTTTATTTTTATACTAAAGTTTTTAACTATTTCTTGCCAATGAGAACTTAATTTAATAGTTAAAAAAATTTCGCTAATAAGACCTTGGTTCAGTGGCAAGGAGGAGGTCCTGAGATTTTTAAGGTCCCAGATTCGAGTCTCACAAAGTGTGAGTTTGATGTTTATTAGTTATTGTTATTTGTAGTTTGTTATTGTTCTTTGTATTTATCAGTTCATCAAGTTATCGATTTATTAAATGTATTATACTGATTATGATTATAACCTTAAGTGAAATTTATTATTAAAAAAAATAGTTAAAAAAATTTCAATTTTAAGTTTCATCAAATATGAATTTAAATTTTGTAACTTGTCATAAAATTTACTATTTAAAATATAATGACTCTCCTTTGAAACGTTTTAAACTTTCATAAAATAATTTAAAAATTGAAAATCAAAATAAAATAAAATTTTACCAGAAAAAACCATAAACTAATACTTATTTGTGAAAAAAAAAAATGATAATTTGACATTTGTCAGTAAACACCCAAATAACTCAATTATTGGGCGAGATTTCTTGCAATTTTATATTTCTATTACTCAAAAGTCAAGTGGTCTGATGGAGATTGACAGGCAGTGATGAAAGCATTTCCCAAAACCAATTGGTGATTCTGTCCACAGCAGTTGAAAGCGACAAACTCAGATTATATGTAGAAAATTTCTGAACTGAAATTGATTCACTATGATCTTTGCATGTCACAGAATCAATGTGACAGTAACCGAATCTTCTCTTTTCTGTTCTCGGTTTCTTCAAACACAAAACAAAACAAAACGAAAAGAAACGAAACGAAACGAAACGTTCATTGGCATGGCTGCCCACTTATATTTGATTGCTTCTTGTCTTCACCATCACCTATCTCCCCTACTTTTTTATATTTCTTTTCTGCATTCTGAAACGTTTTTGTCCTCCTGGGATTCTTGAAAGAAAATGTCTCAGCCTGGTGGTAGTGGTGGTGGTGGTGGTGAAGCCAAATGCAATGCTGATGGTCAACCTAAGACAATCGAAGTTAGGGTGAAGAGTCAGGTGCACTTTTTGCTCCCTTTCTTCTTTCCATATGATGTTTTCTTTTAGGAATTAGGATTCTTTTCTCATTAATTTTCGAGTACATTGTTTGTATCATCTACATTGTTTTTCTATTTTTTTATATAGTGTATCTTGGTTATACTTCCAAGTGTTTTTGGAGATGAGAGTTTTCAAATAAATCCAATTTTTTCTCACTACACTGTATTCTCCCCATGATATACTGTAAAGGTGAATGCATGAAGGAAAATAGTGGGTGTATTTAGATGCTCTCTTTGGAGATGCTTAGAGTGTAGAAATAGAAGCAACTTTTTGCCATTCTGGGTTATAGTCAAACATATTTGAACCCAGGCATCAAGTCCCAGTAATTACGTAATTTGAGGGAGTTGCATTAGTGAGTTTCATGGGGATATGATAATACAGTTAGCTATAAATTTAGAATAGCTTACATTGCTCTAACAAGGAAAATGTGGGTGTGAACAACTTTGGCCGCTGGAACACCAAAGCTTGATGATATTAAAGCAGGTGACTTCTATGTGGGCTACTGATTGTGGAAAATCACGGTAATTACTTATTATGATGAAAATGTGAAGAGCTTGCAAAATATAGAAATGTTTAATCTGTAGTTGCATATCTTTTGAAGGAATACAGGAATGAATGTCCTCATCATAGCACAAGCGCATGATTTCCTGTTTGATTCGTAAGTGGCTTCAACTGTTAGTTATAGTGAAGCTTTTATCAAGACAAAATGATGTTTGATGACTAAGGGTCTGTTTGGATGTCACCGCACTTCCGGTGGGATGACTCCAGTGGCGAACAGTATTAATAAGACAAAAAAATTTGTAAAAAACAAAAAAAATACATGTAAAATTATTTTTTTACCCATTTTTTATAAATATTTTATTATAAAACTTATATCCAAGGTGATCATTTTTTTTTAATCTTACTGAGATCAATTGCACCGCTCATCCAAACTAACCCTAAGGCCTAGTTTGGATCCCTGTGGATCCCAGTGCATTGAGTGCGGTGAGGTTGGGAGAAGAAAAAGACAAAAATTTGTTAAGATAAATTTACCATTGTCTTTACTTTATAATTTTTTATTATTTTATTTACAAACACATATCTTTAATAGTTATTTTATTTTTTTTAATCTCATTGAAGCTAATTTCACCATCTATTCAAATTAGCCCCAAGTAATTTAGGGATTACTATTCTTATTGTTAGAAGATCAGGAAGCTGACTCTTTTTTTCTAATGTCAGATCAGATGCTTAATATATTGTGAACCGTGGATGAAGTGTGAGATGGCTTCAAGTGTTTGGAATATCATCATGAAATTCAATTGATTTATTTCAATCTCAGGATGATGAAAACACTGTTTTCGTTGCATAGCAACTGCAGACACCTAGTCCCAATTCGAGCTTTAAAAAGTTAATGTTTATTTATCACTTATAAAATCTCATGCAGGACAGCCCTCGGCTGCTATGAATTATGAATAGTATTCCTACTTTGAGGTATTTCTTCAAATATCAGCAAAATATAAGTCTTTATCAACTTAATAATATTCTATTATTCATTACGACTTCATTTTTTCTTTTCTTTTTTAAAAAGCTATTTGGCAGTTTACATCATCTGGAGCCGTTTATATGGATATTGTTTTACCATTCAGCACTTTCCGCATAGAATGATCTATCCATTTGAACCTAACACATTTTTCACAGCATCTGACAATGGCCCCTTAAAATGATAGGTTTATCAGGTTGTGTGTATGAGATACCCTGGTGCTGGTACATGTACAAACCTAACCTGCATAGATGTTGTGAAACAATGGAAGGTCAACCTCAATATTTCAAGCAACAATAGTCTACTAGAAACTTTTTCTTGACATAGTGTACTAGCCACTATAAAAGTGAAGTATTTTGCCTCTTGGTAACTCCTGGGTTACTGCAACTTTGATTTTGCATCCAGAGCCTTTGCTTTCTATAGTAACAATCATAGTAGCATGTAGGCAATTTTTTCAGTGTATGTGCTGATTGCCACCTTTTGGCCTGAAAGTTAATTGGAGGTAGTTTACAGATTAACCTGAGGCATATAATACTCAATTCAAAGAGGTTTATAGAAGCAAGTCTGTGATTAGACTAAGCAAATGTCTCTCAACCAAAGGCGTTGCTACTAACTGTTTTTTGAGTTTCCTTTTGTAAATGATTTAAAAGTCATTAAACTAATATATAACTTTGCCCTAAATCTAATTGATGTAGATACTTAATTTTAGTTACAAATATTTTATCTCTTCACTTTCACTAACAATATTGTGATAAAGCAACTCGGGAAAGGTAATAAGGTTGTTCTACTAATAGTATTCACAGAACAAAGAACAACCTTTACTAAGAAAAACTCCTTTACAGAATAGTTGTTTCCAAAACCACTTCATCACAGAACAGCACATTTACAGAACAGTTCCCTCATAGAACAACTCATTCATAGAATAACTCTTCTCAAAATAGCTCATTTACAGAATAACTTCTTTATTGAATAGCTCCTTCATAGAACAGCTTATTCACAGAACTACTCCTTCACATAACAACACATTCACTAAAAAGAAGTGGAAATAACCTCAGAGTAGGGTAGGATTCTTGTGTTAACTTTACTATTGGGATGTCTTGAAGAGTTTGACGTGGTGTATCAAATATGGAGATGGTTAAGAGTTCTTCTCTTAACCTTTCTCTAAAAGATGAGTACTTTTTCCTATTTCTTTCATAATAGAGTAAGACGTTACTATCTTTAAAAGTGAAACTCCCACTAGACAAAGTATTAATTTTTTTTAATTGTTAATTATCATTATTATGTTATAAATACCAAAGATAGGTAACTCCTATTCTCCACACCTATATATAGGAGTTCTTGTTGTTCTTGAAGGATACTTTTTGGGGGCAAGTTATCTCACTTAGAAACTTTCTCAAATCCTCTCTACACTATTCTCTGTACTCAGCCTTGTTCAGCCTTTTGTTTCTCTACTCAACCTTCTATCATCGCCTGTCATCGCACTCATTCTTCAAAATCTGCTTCAGTCTTTCTTTTCATTGCCTTCCGGCACATCCCGATCTACTGGTTTGCAATGTTTCCTCTATATAACAAGGAACTCATTTACAATCGGCAAAAAGATTACAAACAGTTTAGGATCTCAAAAATTATTGGAGCATTACTACTTTCTTTGTTTTTAGAAAATATTGCTTTAAGATGCTGACCTACATTTGAGCGTGTGCATGACAGAACGGTTTTCAATGGTGGATCTCATTTATGTTATGATTTTCCTTGCTAGTTTCAATTTTGAATTATTGGCTGAGACAATGAATTAACAGCCATTTAACTTAGGTTGGCTACTCACTTTGCTAAAAAAAATGAGAAAAGAAATAGAAGGCTGGCTGCACCAAGCCTTGATTAAATGGATTTATGGTCAATAGACTTTTCTTTTTTATTTTCAAAAAAGAATACAAGATCAGATTGAGTGTTGCCTTAGCAAAAAACATCTAGAATTTGGTTCCATAAAATTCAGTTCGTTCGGTTGTACCTTTGCAATCCAATTTGCCAAGGTTGGTATGATTGCCAATCCTTTCCGTATGACATACCAAATCTGTCTTTTGGTTATATTATAATTCAACAATTCTTATACTCATTCTTGACACCTCTTTGCATCATTTGTGGAATTACAAGAAATCAGGAAACTAATTGTGGAAATTCCAACATTTATTTTTATTTATTTATTTATTATTTTGTAACTAGGAAACAAATAATTGGATTTATTCCAATCTAGATAATTCTGAGATATTGTTAGAATGTTATCCTTATCACTATTAGTTAGGTAGTTTTTTTTCTATGGACTCTTAGTTATTTCTGTCCATATATACTGCTGTGTACAGTTTCTGAAAAGAATATAAAAAAAAATTCCTATTTTCAAAATTCTACATGGTATCAGAGCCTCTCTTGAACAAAAAATCCTCACCATTCTCATAAAATGGCTACTGAAAAATTACCTTCTTCATTGACCGAAGCGAATCCTATTCCAAACACCATGATTAGCCATGGCAGATCCACAGATGAGAGTTTTCATTGCATCACCGGTCATATTCTCAATGGGCAAAATTATCTTCAGTGGTCTCAATCAGTGATGATGTTTATTTGCGGAAAAGGAAAGAATGACTATCTCACAGGTGCTGCTATTCAGCCAAAGAAAGAAGAACCAAGGTTCAAAACGTGGAAGGCAGAGAACAATATGGTGATGTCTTGGCTGATCAATTCTATGACAAATGAAATAGGAGAAAACTTTCTTCTTTATGAGATTGCAGAAGACATTTGGAAGGCAGCCAAGGAAGCGTATTCCAACGTGGAAAATACCTCTGAATTATTTGAAATTGAGAACAACCTCCATGATCTTGTTCAAGGTGAATTGACTGTTACTCAATATTTTAATTCTCTAAATCGACTTTGGCAGCAACAAGACATGCTTGAAGACTACAAGTGGGACTGCCCTAAAGATGGTGACTTGTACAAGAAAATCATAGAGAAGAAGCGGGTTTACAAGTTCTTGATTGGATTAAACAAGATTCTTGACGATGTTCGAGGGAGAATACTAGGAACAAAGCCCTTACCAACTCTTCGTGAGGCTTTCTTAGAAGTTAGAAGAGAAGAAAGCAGAAAGAAGGTCATGATGGGTTCCATTGCTGCCACTACAATAGAAAACTCAGCCCTTGCTGTCCACAGATCAGTCTCAAGGAAACAAAAGGAATCGACCTTGGAGTGATCATTGTCGCAAACTTGGTCACACTCGAGACACATGTTGGGAGATACATGGGAAGCATGCAGACTGGAAACCAGCAAGAGAGAGGAAAAACAAAGGAAATGCAGCCACTGCATCAACTGAATCTCCCAAGCCAGGGTCCAATCTGTTTAGTGCAGATCAAATGGAGTTGCTGCAAAAGATGCTGAGTCAAGTTCAGGCACAAAACAACTCATCATCCACGGTTACTAGTACTGGTTCGGTTGCTCTTAAAGGTAACTTTCCAAGTGCTTTCAAAGTTAAACGAGAAAAATCAAACCCATGGATAGTGGATTCAGGAGCATCAGATCATATGACGGGAGATATTAGTTTGCTCTCCAACTTTATTCCCTGTAATAAAAACTGGACAGTGAGGATTGCAGATGGTTCACACTCAAAAGTTTCTGGGACCGGTTCTGTTGTTCTCTCAAAGGACCTAACTCTAAACTCTGTTTCTTAGTACCTAGCTTGAATTGTAATTTGTTATCTATTAGCAAGATCACTTGGGGTCTCAACTGTATGTGATATAATTCTCCAACCATGTGTGTGATTTTCAGGACTTGGATTCGGGGAGGACGATTGGCAGTGCTAAGGAATGCTCAGAGTTATATCTACTCGAGATTGTCAATTCTAGCGTTGGTGGACAAGCTCTTTCAACTGGTTGTCTAATTTTTGAGAAACAAGATGTTTCGTATTCTGCTTTAAATCCCAATAATGTTAGTGCAATAATGTTGTGGCACTATAGACTAGGGCATCCAAACTTTGTCTACCTAGAAAAATTGTTTCCTTCTTTATTCAATAATAAAAATTCCAGTTCCTTCCAATGTGAAATCTGTCAATATTCCAAGCATACCAGAAATTCGTATCCATTACAGCCCTACAAAAAGTCTCGTCCTTTCTCAATGGTGCATAGTGATGTATGGGGTCCTGCTAGAGTTAAAAACATTATTGGTTCTCGTTGGTTTGTATCCTTCATTGATGATCATACTAGACTAACATGGGTATTTCTTATGAAAGAAAAATCAGAAGTAGGTCAAATCTTCCAAAAATTCCATACCATGATACAAAACCAGTTTCAAACCAAGATTCAGATCCTCTGGACTAACAATGCAATGGAGTATTTCAAATCAGTTCTTGGGGATTACCTTTGTAATCAAGGCATAATTCATCAAAGTTCATGTGTCGACACACCCCAACAAAATGGAATTGCTGAGAGGAAAAATCGGCATCTCTTAGAAGTAGCAAGATCACTTATGTTCTCAGCCAACATGCCTAAATACTTTTGGGGAGAATCAATTCTCACAGCTGCTTATCTTATTAACAGAATGCCCAGCCGAGTACTTCAATTTCAAACACCTATCCAGATTCTTCTTCAGGCACATCCCCACTCTCGGGTAATCTCTAATATCCCTATCAAAATATTTGGTTGTTCAGTCTTTGTTCACATCCATCATCAATTTCGGGGAAAACTTGATCCTAGAGCCTTTAAGTGCATATTCCTTGGGTATTCCCCTCATCAAAAAGGGTATAAGTGTTATTCACCTGAAACCCATAGATTCTATAACACTATGGATGTCACCTTTTTCGAAAATCAACCATATTATCCCAAAACTAATATTCAGGGGGAGAACAAAATGATTCCGAATACTATTTCTACTCAAGAATATCAGTTTTGGGAGGCTATCTCCACCAATGAGTCTACTCAACCTGAAACCAATCCACCCAATTCTAGTCAAAACCATGAAAATCTGGACCCTAAAATAACAGAAGAAGTGAATCAAAGTTCTCAGAATTCTCAGCCGGTTGCAGTCACAAATAATGAGCTTAGAGTCTACTCACGAAGGAGACACAATCGCGAGAAGGTAGAACAACGAGCACCACCTGAACGCTCCCAGGAATCTGAACCGAGTTCAAGTGAAGGCATAGGTAATTCTAATCCTGAAATTCCAACAAGTGATGATCTCAATTTGCCTATTGCTGTAAGGAAAGGTGTTAGATCTTGCACTCAACACCCAATTGGCAACTATGTTTCTTATAATGGCCTCTCACCTTCTTTCAATGCATTTGTTACAAGCTTGAATGAGATACAGGTGCCACACAACATCAATGAAGCTATAAAAATGTCAGAATGGAAGAAAGCGGTTCTTGATGAGATTCGAGCATTGAAAAAAAACAAAACTTGGGAGATTACAGTGATACCACTTGGGAAGAAGACGGTTGGTTGCAAGTGGATTTTTACTGTCAAATATCAAGAGGATGGCCTAGTTGAGAGATACAAAGCTCGCCTTGTTGCTAAGGGATTCACTCAATCTTATGGTATTGACTATCAAGAAACGTTTGCTCTTATAGCCAAGTTGAATACTATTCGGGTTTTAATATCCATTGCAGCAAATCTAAATTGGCCTCTTCACCAACTAGATATCAAGAATGCCTTTTTGAATGGGGAATTAGAAGAAGAAGTCTACATGGACATTCCTCTTGGTTTTGAGACTCAAGCAACCAAGAATAAAGTGTGCAGATTAAAAAGGGCACTATATGGACTCAAACAATCTTCTACAGCATGGTTTGAAAGATTCACAAAGATTGTTTTACAAAATGGATACTCTCAGAGTCAAGCTGATCACACTCTCTTCTTTAAACACTCTTTCGGAGGTAAGATGTCATTGCTTATTGTTTATGTAGATGATATCATTGTTACTGGTGATGATGAGGGAGAAATGAAGTGTCTCAAAGAGTTATTAGCCAGAGAATTCGAGATTAAAGATCTAGGAAGCCTAAAATACTTCCTTGGAATGGAGATTGCTCGGTCTAAAGCAGGCCTTTCAATTTCTCAGCGTAAGTATGTCCTAGATCTATTAAAGGACACTGGAATGCTGGGATGCAAACCAGCAGATACTCCCATGGATTTTTCTAAGAAGCTAGGTGCTGCAAAGGATGGTGTTCCAGTTGATAAGGGTCGGTACCAACGACTTGTGGGAAAGCTTATATACTTGTCACACACTAGACCGGATATAAGTTTTTCTGTAAGTGTAATAAGCCAGTTTATGAATGATCCTAAGGAGGAACATATGGAAGCTGTACATTGGATTCTCAGGTACCTAAAGTCAACTCTAGGAAAAGGATTGTTTTTCAAGAAAAATTTGAAGAGGAGCGTGGAGATATACAGTGATGCTGATTGGGCTGGGTCTGTTCTGGACCGAAGGTCCACATCTGGATATTGTTCATACGTTTGGGGAAATCTTGTCACATGGAGGAGCAAGAAACATCAGTAGTTTCTCGTAGCAGTGCTGAAGCAGAGTTCAGGGCCCTAGCTCAGGGTATATGTGAAGGTATATGGCTAAAAAGATTGTTGAAAGAATTAAAGGTTCACTTTGAAGAACCTATGACTATGTTCTGTGACAACAAATCTGCCATAAGCATTGCTCACAATCCTGTTCATCACGACAGGACTAAACATGTGGAGATCGATAGGCATTTCATTAAGGAGAAGATTGAAGGAAGGGTATTTCAGTTATCATATATCCCTACAGCACTTCAGATAGCTGACATCCTCGCCAAAGCACTATCAAGAAGAAACTTCGAAGATTTAAGTTCCAAGCTTGGCTTGATAAACATATTTAGCCCAGCTTGAGGGGGAGTGTGGAATTACAAGAAATCAGGAAACTAATTGTGGAAATTCCAGCATTTATTTTTATTTATTTATTTATTATTTTGTAACTAGGAAACAAATAATTGGATTTATTCCAATCTAGATAATTCTGAGATATTGTTAGAATGTTATCCTTATCACTATCAGTTAGGTAGTTTTCTTTCTATGGACTCTTAGTTATTTCTGTCCATATATACTGCTGTGTACAGTTTCTGAAAAGAATATAAAAAAAAATTCCTATTTTCAAAATTCTACATCATTTGCTGTATTTGAACTCTCTCTCTCTCTCTGTGTTGTGTAGGATGGGAGTACAGTGATTTATAGGATCGCACGCAATGTCAAGTTAAGCAAACTCATGCATGCTTACTGTGGAAAGAAACAATTGGATTTTCAGACGGTGCGATTTATTTATGAAGGTTGTCGAGTTCCAGGGAAATATACGGCAGATAAGGTACCTTTTATCTTCTTTTCCATCCTCCAATCTGTTAAGCGTGCTTTAAATGGAGATTTCTGTTAAAATCACATAACAATTAGAGAAACTGTTCACTGAACTTTTTATTAAGTATATAATTTCTTTGGAATTTCTGATCAGTTCAAGAACTTCTGAAGCAGTCTCTCTATAGATCCAGGTTGGTTTTTCTTAATTACAATAAAATGAGTAGGGAAACCCCTCAATCCTAAGAATCTACTGGATGAAGGATTTTGGGAATGAATGGTGTGCTATCTTAGAAACCTTAAGTTTACTCTTCTTAGATGCAGGGACTAAACAAAGAACAATTAGAAAGTCCTGTGTATACAAAAAATTGTACCACAAATTTCATAAGATTCATTTTTTTCGTTATCTCTTTAATTCTGGTATCATATCAAGTATTTCTGTCCTGTTCTAACTTTCTGCATCATAAGAACAAATCTTCTGTTGATTGTGTTCTTGATGATTATTTTAGCTACATTCTATTTAGGCATATGCATGCTAGGAGGAACTGTCTCCTATTTCACATGACTTTGTGCCTAGGTGATAAATTTTGTTGAACTCTCTCCCTGCCAGAAAAGAAGAATAATACTCCTTTTGATTTCAAATGTTTTGTCAAACACAGACAATCATGGTCATAGAAGCCATTGCCCTCGGAAACTCACCTGAGCTGGGAAGTGAATAACAGATTTATGTCTAAATAAGTTGAGCTTAGCTCATTTCACCTTGAATTTTTGTTGTGCTCTGAACAACTTGTTGGTGTCCTTGTCAAGTGCATTAGTATTTTTTCACCATTATTTTAGCTTTCGCTGAAGGGAACCTTGGTGCAACAACTGTAAAGGTTGCTCCTTTGTTACTTAGGGATCACCGGTTCAAACAAAAACGGCTTCTTTGTTAATGCTGAGGGAAGACCGCGTATACACGACCCTTCCCAAACCCTACAATGTGGGAGCCTCGTGCACTGCTTCTTTGTTAACGCAGAGGGAAGGTTGCGCATACACGACCCTTCCCAAACCTACAATGTGGGAGCCTTGTGCATTGGGTTGCCTTCCCTCTTTTTTTTTTTTATTTTTATTTTTATCTACACATTTTGCTGTTACTTGATGATATTATGGCAATTTCAACATGGTGATTATGGCTTTAACTGTATTCTGTAGCTAAAATTGGAGGATGGAGCGGAAATTTGTTGCATGTTTCACCAAATGGGAGCTGGCTTCTATTTTATGCCAAAGGCCATTTAGGCTTTAACTTTATTGTACCAGCTGCACCTCTTTATAACAGTATCCGACCGACGAATATCTGAAGGGAGT
Organism: Heritiera littoralis; assembly: GCA_031772115.1. Taxonomy (NCBI): domain Eukaryota; kingdom Viridiplantae; phylum Streptophyta; class Magnoliopsida; order Malvales; family Malvaceae; genus Heritiera; species Heritiera littoralis. Next base: position 1,911,300 of record JAPDPK010000058.1, read on the forward strand.
CTAAATAGTTTTACTGTGTCGAATTTGTAATGACCAATGCTGTTCCATTTTGGTTTACATAGTAATCCTGAACTTATGTTGCTAAACGCTACGGTTTATTGAAGGGTAAATTATATCAGTGTTGGTGATCTTTTGTGCATCTCGGTTCAACCACTTGGACCTTAATTATAAAGAATGACAAGAAGACAATTGTTCCATTTTGGTTGACATAGTGATCCTGAACTGTGGATAATGTGAAAATTCTAACATTCCCTAGAGGTAAAAGAAAAAACGTTGGAATCTGAATATGAAAGAAAGTAGCTTATTCATGGAGCTTGGATATTCATTTCGAAATACTCCGAAATAAACAAAAAAAACAATAGCTCTGTTTCAGAGGATAGTCAAAGAAATGAAGCAATTTGAAGAATTAAAAATAAAGAATTTAGTAGCCACATAGATTGATAAAATTGCAATGTGCGTATTAACTGCTATACTGGAATTAGCAAAGTCAAGTTCCAAGAAAAAAGGGAAAAAAAAAAACAAATTTCATGAGTTTAATTGCTCAAAATTCTGACAGATGAACTTAATAGACGCACAAATATGCTTTTTGAACCAATCCTTGTATAATCTGAGGATTTTATTTTTCATTAATTAATAATGGCCAAAAAATCGTCCTCTTTCTACGAAATATAGATGTTATAGCTTTGCTGATCTGCTTACTGGTCATTAACAAAACCACGGGAGGATTCTGATTTCTGAGTCGGAAGGCAACCATGGATGTTGGTATCATTTAATAATGAGCAAGAGAATCTGTTCAGGGACATGACGCACAAATATGCTTTTGGACATGAAGCTATAATGAGAAGATGTTGGTATCAACCATGCAACATTCCATCTGTGGTGCCATTAACATGACCAAAAACCTCAATCCGTTGCTTAAGCTCCTCAAAGATAACCTCAGGCTCGTGTTGCATTGCTCGAAGAACATCTCTGCAAGACTGCCCTGGCATAGCATTTGTCACTACAAACCCCTCTGGCTCAGTGCTTTTTGACACCTGAACAACACTTGGATTGCCAAGCAAATTGTGAGATCCACCTAGTGCCTCCTCGTAGGCCCCTGCCAAGAACATTCCCAAGTAATACTGGTCTCCGGTGGATCCCCTGTGATTGACATCGCCTCTCAATTCATGCAGTGGCAAGCTTGATCCACCACCAATGAATCTATCAATCTTTCCATCACTATCACATGTTAGATCTAATAAAATACCCTTTACTGTTGGCTTTTGATCGAGTTGATGAATTGGAACTATAGGGAACAGCTGTCCTATGGCCCAAAATTTCAGAACAGAAGTGAAAACTGAGAGATTCACAAGGTAAGTATGAACTGGTTCTGAAGCACCCCTTGCCTTTGAGACCATATCATTTAACTCATCAACAAAGGCAAGCTGTTTTCATGGAACCTTTCTTGAACCGATCCAAGCAGTGCTGCTTCAGCTTGTTAGCATAGTGAAGACAGGTCTTATGATCACCTTTAATTGCTGCATTAGACAATTTTGAGTAGTCTAAGCGGGCGTCCTGAGTTAACCCTTCATCGAAATGCAGCAATCCTTCAGGATTCATAACCAGAGAATTTGATGCACTGGTAGATATGGCCTCAAAAACCAAAATCGAGTGATAGGAGACAATAGCTCTACCACTTTCATTGCAGATCACTGGATGCTTAACAGATTGCTGTCACATACTTTTTAAATGACTTGGACATCGGTTGAAGCATACTCTTTGACCCCGTAACCAACAGAAGCATAAGAGTTACTTGATTTTGATCCATCATAATCAATACCAAGGCCACCACCAACGTCAATGAACTGCATGCATGCCCCAAGACTCACCAATTCACAATAGAATTGAGTGGCCTCACCGATGCCGTCTTGTAACAATGAGATTGAAGGAATTTGAGATCCTATATGGAAATGCAGCAAACTTAGGCAATTCAGCATTCCTGCTTTTTCAAGCTTATTCACCACACTTAAAATTTGCATTGGTTTGAGTCCAAACTTCCCTCTCTCACCAGAAGTTGATCCAAAATGACCACCATGCTTGGTTCTTAGCTTTGCTCGCATACCATTAACAGGAGATACACGAAGCTTTGTGCTTAAATCAATAACTAAATCTAGTTCTTCCTCTTGCTCAAGAACAATCACCACGTTAAAAAGCTACTTTTCTTGCGATCAAAGCAAGTAAAATGTAATCCTTATCCTTCAAGCCATTGCAAATTAAAAGAGCTTCCGGATGTCCTTTACATAAACAACTCATTGCCAGGAGCTCAGGCTTAGAACCAACTTCTAAGCCAAATCGAAAAGGGAATCTGAACCTCACCATATCTTCCACAATAAACCTGTCTTGGTTAGTTTTGACAGGATAAACACCTTGGTAATGAAACCTATAGTTCCACGAGCTGGTGGCAGACTCGAAAGCAGATTGAAGGGACTCCAGGCTGTTCTTCAGAACATCAGGCAGGCGAATTATTAGAGGAAGTTGTAATCCAAGGCCACCGGACAACTTGTTGTCCGAAGCTTTCTTCACCACCTTTAGCAAATCAACCTCCTCTAGCAAATCAACCTCCTCGTGAGTTGAGGTTTTCGGGCCATTCAGAGAGACAGAAATATTGCCAGAAGAGTTCACTGAGAAGTATGGAGCTCCCCATTTTTCAATCTTGTAAAGAAGAGACGAGAGAGATGGAGACCAATGGGAACAATCCATTGGATACGAGATTGGCTTGGTTTGAAGTTCTTGCATGTTCAAACCTATGGTGTTTATAGAGGATACGTAGCAAAATCAAAGTGAAACTAGAATTACTCTAATTATATTTGTAAGTAGATCCTGAGATTGGAACCAGAAATCTTCCAAGAAAGTAGTATTACAAATTGATATGGTAACTTCTACCGGAAGGTTAAATTTTTTGACTTTAGTTTAAGTAATGTTAATGTAAATATACACAATTAAGCATAAATTTAATATAATTAGACATCAAAAATGTTAAAAGTAACGTAAACATATAAAAATAAATTTAAAAAAAGAATTGACAGACGTAAACATATGATAATTTTGTTATGTTTATTCTCATGCGTTATCTATACTTGTAACATATTTTACATTTAATTACACTAAATTTATGTTTACCGTAAAATAAAAAATTTTGAAGTTATTACCATAGAATTTCTCCATTTGAAGATACCAAAGTTTGGAAGAGAATCTTCCCAAAGAATTTGTTGCCCTTTTTGCTTTTCTTTTTCTGAATTGGCTTTTGATTAATTCAGGTCCCGGACTGATTGGCATGGCATCTACCTCACGATTATTGTTAGCTACTCGTATTTCCTTTTGTGGATTTTTCCTAATTTGTTTCCATCTCAATTCCGGTAAGTCGCTTGCCTTGTTAATTTTTAATTTGTTTCTTTCTTTTGTTATCATTAGCTTCTATGGCTTCATATTCATTTTGTTTCCATCTCAGACTGATTGTAGGAAATTAATACTAGATTTTCCCGCTCATGCATTGCTGAAACATCTGACATGGACATGCAAATACAAACTCAAATGTTAAAACTTGGTCTTAAAATCTATGGAATTCTGTTTGAAATCTTCATTTTCTTCTTCATGCTGAGGTATTATGAAATCTTCCCAGTAAAAATTTTCTTTCTTCTGTTCCCTTCTGAGGTGAATAATAGGGCAGTTGAGCGTTGCACAAATTTTTTTTCTTTACACCAAAAAGTCCACATGCAAACCATATAAATAAGCTCGAAATTTGTTGACGTTACAAAGAATCCAAGTTAAGATAACGCCAATCAGAATTACTTTTATCTGATTAGATTTTATAAAAAAGATTATGCGCTACAATCTCTCAAGGAATATGGTAATGGTATTTAGAGTGTTAAACCAAGCTATGTTGGCAAAAAGCACCCCCAAACAGAGAGGGAAAAATCAAAAGAATGCCGAGCCGAGCACCGGTAATCAAATCAGACCAGCTTATATCTCTGCATGCTACTTACAAACTTGCACCGCTAAAGTCTCATGCTGGTAATTGGAGCTTTACATTGTTCTTCCAGCTGCAGCCAAAGAAGGATAATCAAGTTTCTTACAATCACCAAGGTAAGTGTAAAGTGCTTTTCAAAGTGATTTAAGTTGCATACCTCTGGAAGTAATAGTAGAAGAAATCAGCATAAAGCATTGTCTGGACAAGCCCTGAAATCCAAGCTGAAAAAGGAAATCATATAAACTAGCTGTTAGAAATAAGAAATACAACATAAAATATCCCAAAATTCATGCACAGATATACATTGCTACAAGAATTCTTCATACACATGGCCTTATGGCACTGAGACGTGGTTAGTGAAGAGGGGCAACAGAGAGGAAGAAAGAAGAATCATACTTATCCAGTGGACAAAGTGCTCTTCAGTGAAGTACCGATAAATCCAGTTCAATATGTAGAATGCTCGGTATGCACTGCAATAAAAAGAATTATATTAGTCCCTAACCAAGAATTATACATTAAGACGGTAGTGACATAAAGACAAAAAATGCAAACATATCATAGTGCTAAATGGAGCCAACATGAAAATTCTACAAGGGATTTATTCTGCAGTATGGTCTTTAAGTTTAAGATATCTTTGAGTCATGATGTACCATGGTTGTGAAAAAAAAATGAAACCAAAGGTAGTTAGGTTAATGGTGTGCAAAGACATATTGAAAGCATGTTGAGTGCAAAAGTTTGTAACATGCTGGTTATCCCCCCCAGCCCCTTCCCAAAAAAAAAAAGGAACAAAAATAGAAGAACAAAATGCTAAAGGGATACAAATTTTGAGATCAATATTGCTCCTAATATTTCACGACATTCATATTCTCATGCCAGCCTCATCTGTAATAGCTCCAGCAATATGTATTCTTCTCAACTCTTTTTGCACTTCTATAATTTAATGGAGCCTATGATTACATATTATAGCTATTTTAGTCCAAGCAATTCCATGGAACGTAACAAACTGCTTTCTTGAACTCTTCTTCACTCTCATTCTTGCTTACTGCACTGGACAATCAAAATCAAATCAATCTCCTATAGAATATAGGGAACTCCACACTTTTGGTTTGCCTTTCTTAACTACTTAACACAGCTGCTGGAAAACTTGTAATGATTTAATCTTGCCTCATCTCCAAACTTAGGGTAGATAGACAGGAAACGGTACAAGAATAAAAGCAAAATGGAGGCAGAAAACAAATGTTATAGACAAAAAGCAGTTGTACTAGCAAAATATCAAGTATAGTTAATTGCATTTCAAACAAAACCTTTGGTCCAACATAAAATCATATCAAGTTTTCCTCAAAAAGAAAATCAGTGGCAACCAAGCGGAATACGCTGATTAGAGATTCTCTCTCTCTCTGTCTCTCTCTTCCACCAAATTAACACAAAAGGAGGCAACATTACATGGAAATAAAAACCAGGAAGTAAGGGTCCTTCATGCAATGTAATAAAATTATGGCAAACTTGAAACTGATGAGGATTTATACAATGGAAGTTTACCCAAGGAGAAACACATATTGTCCAGTCAAGTTGTCAATATTTCTCGTCCTTTGCAACAATACAAGCTGAGGAAGTATGGCGACGGCTTCCAAATATAAGGAAAATGTCCACATGACCTGCTCAACCAATTTTTTCGGACAAATATCAACTTATGAAAATATTTAGTCTGAAAAATAATAGAACCTGATAATTTCCCAAGGAATAATTAATATAAACACATCACCAGATAACTTAGCTTCTAAGTTAAGCGGAATAAATTTAAAATACAGAATCATAGTTGAATGACTAAATGGAATAAAACACTGTTATATTCCAACAAATAGGAAGAAAGATGTTGATACCTCTTTGAAGGTGACCTTCTCATTTATAAGAAGGGCAAGAACTAGGCAAGGCAGCATAAGGAAATAATGGCGAAATGTATCCTGGTCCTTATCATAAGATCTACGAACTATCTTGTGATGTCGCATGTACCATACAATTGAGAAAGAGCTTCCCAGGAATATTAGCTTCATGATCGTGTTATAAAGCGAGATGTAACTAGTGAATATGTCTAAGTAACGAGTAGCAAAGACAATAGCATAGAGTTCCTGAGTCTTCAGGGAAATGCCTGCAAAATAATATAGGAAGTCATATCACAGATAAAAGATTCAGAGTGAGAAAACAGCACATAAGACATGACTGGGAGTAGGGAATGTCAGACAGATCCGAATATAGAGAGCAGAGACACATTGGCACAATGGAGCTATATAAACACAGTATAAAACAGAAAAAGACAAGGCACAAAGGGGAATTGTGCCTGTGTTAATCAAATGCTGCAGCATGCCTATGACTACAAGTGAGGATAAACATTCCTACTATTTGAGTTTCATTAAATGCGATATATTTTCCATAACATTAATCATGGCCAAGATGCTATATAAGCATATGCATGCATATATAACTTATAAAGAAAAAGCTCCAAATACTCCAGCATAATGTTATAGAGCCTCGATCCTGTAAGTATATGGTTATTCAATCTTAGAAAATTTTGCTCACTACATCCTTAGTTGATAGCAGGTCCAATTTCTCATAAATACTGCCTCAACTTCCACGAGTAAATGGCTTTAGCCACCTATGAATCCTCCAGTCATCCCAACCCACAGTGACATTTTAAAGGAAAGAACACAAAAAGCCACCTATGAATCCTCCAGTCATCCCACCCCACAGTGACATTTTAAAGGAAAGAACAGAAAAAGAAAGTTTTCTCATATGCTAGTTGTGCAAAAAGAAATAATCAACTTGATCAAGAAACTCTGAAGTTAGGTGACATTACTACCCCAAATCAACTCCTCATAGGGTGAGAAAAAACCAAACACTATGTCAGCAACAGTTATAGTTTTAGGCCCTCGTCACAAACGAAGTTTATCAAGTTTATCTCGAAATCATAGGCTAGCAGGACGTAAAGACCACTAACTCAGCATCCAACAAGATGTAATCAGCCTTATGATTTCCATAAAACCTCCCACGCAGAAGAATACTCATACTCATTAATCCCTAGAGATTTATTACTACATATAGAAGGAAAATTAGCAAAAGTAAGACACCATTTCGGGAGCTCCAAATTAACAAACCATGAACCTCCCAAATCCACCTAATATAAACCCCTTGATCTCAACATTGTCACTAAAATCAACTACTAACTAAACTTTAACTCAAAATAGAAGCATTGCATAAAGTCCTAAATTATCATACCTCCTTGCCTCTAAACTTCAAATATACATACACATACACATATTCAAATTACTAAAAGCCCATTCAGAAAAATACATGAAATTCACATCTGACAATATTAAAAATACATGCCACATTATTTATTAAGCTACATTTCCATATCTCACAAGATTCCAATTTGGCTATTCAGTGAACTGTACAACAGCTGAAACAAAACAATAAATTAACAAAAACCCACATTCATTATAACCTAAAAATTCATTTTTTATATTAAAACAGTAATTGATTGAAAAGTACAAAATAAAATGTAATGAACCCAGAAAATAAAGTAAATACTTGAAAAATGGACGTACCAGCACAAGATTTGATGTTGTGGATCTTGAGAAGCAAAACAAGAACACTAAATAAATGGGTCATATCCCCCGCTAATCTGAATATATTCATTTTCTCTTTACTCTCTTCTCAAAATTTCTCAAATTGAGAAAATTAAAAAAGAAAAATAAAAAATGTGACTTGATGTTCTTTTATACTTTTTTCAATGTGAGGATCAACCGGAAAAGCTTCTTTTTGCGACCAAATATTTAGCAGATGTCTAATTGATCGAAAAGTTTTGTTGGATCTTTTTCTTCCTTTTATTTTTGTTTGGTTTCAGGGAATTTGTATTTTTTTCCTTCCAGAAAATGCAGACAAAGAAAATAACGGGAGAGAAAAAATTTTTTTTTTTGTCCGAGGGAGAGAAAAAATATAGAATTATGGCATTTATTAATTAGATATGGACCTAAAAGAGAGCTAATTCCGGGATGGGACTAGGATTTGGGTAGAGCTCTCCAAATGAGGCGGCTCGATCCGGACCAACTCCGATGGATCAGGTCATAAATGGATCGGATTAAAAAGTTTTTTTTGTTAAATGGATTTGAAAATATAAGTTGATATCCGATACTAAAACCTAAAAGCTTAAATAAGTCGACTTGTATAAAAAATTAAAAAAATAAAAATTTATATTAAAATCTCATTTTTTAAATAAATAAACAAAATAAAATTTAAATTAAATATTAAACAAATATCAAATAAATTCATATCAAATTCATCAAGTCTTTAACATTATTCGAACATTACATATTAATATTCTAACAAGCATAATATAAATTATTTTAACAAACCTAGATATTGAAAAATATGTCTCAACAATATTAAAAATAAAAAACATGATAAATAGATCCATGTCCATCCATCTCCTCAATAGTGTCAATCATATTCAATCAATTCTTTTTCAACTTCGTCATATACAAACATAAATAAAGAACAATATAAGAACTCACAAGAATTAAACTTATGAATTGATTAAAAATTATCAACTAATTGATAACATTACCTTCAAAATCAAGAATTCAATTTCGGGTGCAAATGATAGTTTTCATGTTCTCATGATCTAGAGAATTTCGATACTTATTTAAAACACGAGAACCAATACTAAAAGAATTCTCCGATGCTATCGTTGTTATTGGAATGCTCAAGATATCACAAGCTATACTTGCAAGCTCTGGAAATCTTAGTTTATGATCTTTCCACTATTGCAACACATTTAAATCTTTAACCATGTGACCCATAATCTTTAGCTCTTCCAAATAAATATCTAATTGAGATATTAGTTCTTCTACTTGAATAGTTTTAAATATTTTGAAAGCTTATATCACTGGACATTTTAAAATAAATTAATTTTCATTACAAGAGAGAATTTAAAATAAAATATATACTTAAAACAAAAATTAACTTATATCACTCAAAGCAACTGTACTCTTCCTCTTCTAACTAGCATGTGTAAGATGTTGTAAGTCATTAGATTGGTTTGAAGTAATTTAGTAATAATAAATAGAATTAATTTTATATATTTTACTTTGATTTTTTTTTATTCATAGGAGGTATAATGGGAGGGGTGGGGAATAGAACCTTGGACCTAATCCCTCCTAAGAAGGGATAACAACCACTAGGCAGCCTTTATTGTTATATTTTACTCTGATTAAAATGTTAAACATATACATAATTAAAATAAAAATAAAATCTTAATATAGTTAAAAATATTAAAAAATTAAACGAGCATTGAAGCTCGGGCTAAATCTATTTAGGTTCGATCCTAAATGGGTCAGGCTAAAAAGCCCTCTTTCTTAAATAGGCTACAAAAAGGAGGTCCAAGTCCTGAATAAATGAGCCAGGTCGGGCCGACCCAACGTGTCTTGGCCCATTTTGACAGCGCTAGAATTGGGCCTTCTGAGCCTCCATATTCATAAGTTAGTTTATACATTCAATTCATTATATGTTTGAACTATAATCAAATTTTTTATTTTGTATATGAAGTTTAAAATTCATAATTAGATATTAAAATTTCATTTTTTTGTTAATTTTTCTCACAAGATTAATCTAATTAAATGAGTGATATTCTAAGACATCAAATATATATTATACTAGCTTGCATCCTGTGTAATGCACATATTGATTTTATTTTTAAGATGGATAGACACATAAATTAACATTATTAAATACTTTATATGTCTAAAAAATATATATTAGCACTGTCAAAATGAGCCAAGGCCTGTTGGGCCAGCCCGACCTAGCTCATTTATTCAGGGCTTGGACTTCATTATTGTAGCCTATTTAAGGAAGAGGGCTTTTTGGCCCGAGCCTAAATGGATTTAGCAAGGGCTTAAATGGGTCGGACCGTTTATTTTTTTAATATTTTTAATTATATTAAAATTTTATTTTTATTTTAATTATTTATATGTTTAACATTTTAATCAAAGTAAAATATATAAAATTAATTCTTTTTAGTATTACTAATTTACTTCAAACCAACCTAATGACTCACAACCTTTTACACATGCTAGTTGGAAGGGGAAGAGTACATTTGCTTTCAGTGATGTTGGTTCATTTTTTTTGAGTATATACTTTATTTTAAATTCTCTTTTGTAATGACAATTAATTTATTTTGACATATCCAAGGATATAAGCTTTCAAAAGATTTGAAACTATTCAAGTGAAAGAACCAAAATCTCAATTAGATCTTTGTTTGAAAGAGCTAAAGATTATGGGTCGCATGATTAAAAATTTAAATGTGCTACAATGGTAGAAAGATCATAAGTCAAGATTTCCAAAGCTTACAAGTATAGTTTGTGATGTCTTGAGCATTCCAATAGTAACAGTAGCATCGAAGAGTTTTTTAAATATTGGTTCTTGTGTTTTAAATAAGTATTGAAGTTCTTTAAATCATGAGAACGTGAAAACTTTCATTTGCATCCGAAATTGGGTTCTCGGTTTTGAAGGTAGTGTTATTAATTAGTTGATAATTTTTAATTAATTCATAAGTTTAATTCTTGTGAGTTCTTATATTGTTCTTTATTTATATTTGTAGATGGCAAAGTTGAAAAAGAATTGATTGAATGTGATTGACACTTTGGAGGATATGGATGGACATGGATTTATTTATCATGTTTTTGATTTTTAATATTATTGAGACATGTATTTCAGTATCTAGGTTTGTTAAAACAATTTATATTATGCTTGTTAAATTATTAATATGTAATGTTCAAATGATGTTGAAAACTTGATGGATTTGATGTGAATTTATTTGATGTTTTTTTAATATTTATTTCAAAATTTACTTTGTTTTTTTACTAAAAATGAGATTTTAGTATAAAATTTATTTTTTTTAATTTTTTATACTGACCGGCCCATTTAAGCCCGTTAGCCCTTATGGTCGGATATGGGCTTACATTTTTAGGCCCATTTAACAAAAAAAGCTTTTTGGCCCTGCTCATTTTGACAGTGCTAATATATATATATATATATATATATATATATATATATGAGCAAAGCTTTATTTTAGGGTTTCAATCAAAGACATTGAAGCAAGCATATATTACTTTTACTTTACATTAGTTGGAATCAAGTGTGGTAAGAACTTTCAAAAAGAGTCAATGAGAGAGAAGATAAATTCTGCTTAAATTTTAACTTCCACATTAACAGGGAGCGTGGGAGAAGAAAAAAATATTTACAATTGTGTAACTAATAGATAATGTTTAACATTGTACTTAAATAATGTTGTCATGATAAGTCTCCTCTGAATGTGAAGTTCTGCAGGAGGATATTCAGTCTTGTTTGTAGTACAAGGTTTTTAGTCCTCAAAATTTCTTTTCAAATGCTTGGTCTTTGAGGTGTAATAGTGTTAAGTAGGTTGGTTGTAGTTCGAGAGTTTTCTTTGGTGTTTTATAATGGCAGATGATTTGGAGAGCATTTTTAGTCCTCAAAATTTCTTTTCAAATGCTTGGTCTTTGAGGTGTAATAGTGTTAAGTAGGTTGGTTGTAGTTCGAGAGTTTTCTTTGGTGTTTTATAATGGCAGACGATTTGGAGAACAATTGGGGTCATATTACATTGATTGAAGAGGAAAGAGATAAGATCGATGCAGAAGGGCTTAACAATGTCGAAGATCTAGAGGAGGGCAGAAAATGGCTAATGGCAAAATTGTTAACAAACTGTGTTTTCAACAAAGATGCCTTCTTGGGCACAATGCGAATGGTTTGGAAATTGCCAAGGGAGGTCACAGCCACAGTGTTGATGAAAATATATTTTTATTCAAATTTGCTTCCATTAAAGACAAGCAAAAAGTGGTAGATGGTGGCCTTTGGTCGTTTAATAAACAACTCATCCTTTCCACAAATATGATGGAAACTTATCACCATCAGAGTATGTCTTCAAGAAAGCCTGTTTCTGGGTTAGGATACATGATCTTCCTCTAAAGTTGTTGAATCAGGATGCGACTGAAAGAATAGGGAAGAAAAAGGGTTATTTACAAGGAATCGACAAATCCTCATATCAACCGGGAGTAAGTAAATATTGAGATTAAGGGTATCCATGGATATAACTAAGCCGCTTAGGAGAGTTATTAACCTGGTTGGTTTAAGAGGAAGGAGAGACCTTTGGGGATGTTTAAGTTATGGGAGGCTTCCCATTTTTTGTTATGAATGCGGAATCCTAGGACATACTGAAGGAGAATGCGACAGAGCAGTAGGGCAAGGTGAAGAAGGCATGAAAACAAAGCAATATGGTGATTGGCTCAGATCACCTGTAGGAGGAAGGAAAGGTTTTCCTACATCAATGGATAGTCATATTTGTAGACACCATATTTTGTCCGGACCATTAAATGGGTTTATCAATTTAATCTAAATTAATTAAATTGGATTATAATTGGTTCTAATTTATAATTGGAATTTTGTTATAATTAAGTTTGATTAAAATTTTGATTTTTTGATTGAGCTTTTAATGGACTGCTGATTTAGGGCCCTATTAAATCTGTTTGAATTAAGATGTAAAGTTGGGCTAGTTGGAGATGCTTTGACCCATCTATGAAGCTTAACCCGTTTATTCAATCTTCATTTCATTTTTTGATTTTATTTTTTGTAAATATCATCTTATCTTTATATATTTTTCTTATTTGTATTTTTTGAATAAATAATCTTTTATCCTTTCTATTTCAGATAAATAATAATTTAATTTTTAAAAAAAAGAAGATAAAAGGAATGAAAAAATAAAAAGATAATAAACATGATAATTACAAAATTTAAATAAAAGATGAGATCAAATTCAGTTCAAATTGAACTAATCTTTGATCTTTATCTTATTTTAGTTATAAATTGAGCTCAAAAATCAATCTTAAGGGGAACAATTCGAAATAAAAATTCATAAAACGTAGCAGCAACATATACAGCAAAATCAGACTAGTGGCTTTTTTCGGACGAAACAGAGGTGAGACAACACTGAGTTGTGGCAGACGGCGCATCCTCGGCGAAGGTCATACAGGTGCAGAACAATACCGACGATTGGTGGTAGTCTCGAATTGGGCAGCAGCCACCAAAAGCAGTTTCAAACGTTTGGCTTTGACCCACACTAAAGGCTTATTTGGAAGCTTGCATTTAGTTGTTTTTTGAAGACCCACGTGAAGTCAAAGTTAAAAGCAAATTACTTGGCCATCATCTACTGACATCATAGGTATGCTTTTATGCTTTTAAAATTGTTTACATTTTATGAATATGGTTTTCTTTGTTAATTAGTTAGTACACGTTTTTATATTTTTAAGAAAGTAAAAATAGTTTTTAATAAGAATAAGTAATAAATGGGTATATATACAAGGATAATGACAAATAAGGTTTAAAATAGGAATTAAAATGAAGGATAAAAATAAATAAATAAAAAATTAGAATAAATCTTTCAATGAATATTGAAAATTATTTAATAAAATAAAAAATTATTCCAATGATGGAATTTTAAAGTGTCACGAATAGTTGACATTTTTAGATTTTCTAGATAAGGATGTTTTTCGTGAGTTTTGCCAGAATGATGAAAAATTCATGGAAGATGTTCAATAGTAAAAAATATATATAAAAAAATTTTAATCATTATAAAATTACAATTATTTAATAAAATTAAAATCGTTCTGACGATGGAATTCTAAAGTGTCACAAATGATTGACATTTTTAGATTTCCTAGGTGAGGATATTTTCCATGAGTTTCGCCAGAATGATGGAAAATTCATGAAAGATGTTCAATATTACAAAATATTAAAATATATATCTAAAATTTTAATCAATATAAAATTTAATTATTATAAAATTATAACTATTTAATAAAATAAAAATTATTCCGATGATAGAATTCTAAAGTGTCACGAATGGTTGACATTTTTAGATTTCTTAGGTGAGGATATTTTCCATGAGTTTCGCCAGAATGATGAAAAATTCATGAAAGATGTTCAATATTACAAAATATTAAAATATATATCTAAAATTTTAATCATTATAAAATTTAATTATTATAAAATTATAGCTACTTAATAATATAAAAATTATTTCGATGATAGAATTCTAAAGTGTCACAAATGGTTGACATTTTTAGATTTTCTAGGTGAGGATGTTTTCTGTGAGTTTCGCAAGAATGATGGAAAATTCATAAAAGATGTTCAATATAAATATAAAAAAATTATATATATTTCTAAAAATTAATTATTAAAAATTATAATTATTTAATAAAATTAAAATTATTCCAATGATGGATTTAAAGTGTCACAAACGGTTGACATTTTTGAAATTCTTAGGTGAAATGATTCCTCTAGGTTTCGCCAGAATGATGGAAAATCTAAAGGTAATTGTTCAATACAAGATAATAAAAGTTAAAAATTAAATTAAATTAAATTAAATTAAATTAAATTAAATTAAATTAAATTAAATAAAAGATACTAAATACAATAATAAAGTTTAAGATAATCTAGATAATTAAAGGGATAATATTAAAAATAAAAAAATATAAAAAAATATTTAATAAATCTGATGATGGAGCGTCTTTAGAAAAATGAATGAGATTTCTAAATACTCCTGAGGTGAGAGAAAATTTTTAAGGGTTCGGCCAAAACGATGGAAAGTGTTAGCTTTAAATTGACAAGTATTTTGAAAATGACAAAACTCAAGTAAACTTAAAAATGATTTTTATACAAGTAAATTTGCTTTGAATGAACTCAATGATTGAAACTATTTTAACAAAGTCTTGGAGTGTGATTTCAACTGAAAAAGTCAGTAAATACTCTTAAGAAAAGTGCTAGAAGTTTTTGAACTGACTTAGAATCACAAAAAACCATAAACTATCTCAAATTGCAGTTAAAGACGTGCAGGAAGGCATTTTGGTTAAAAGGGATCGATCCCTACTGTAGAGGGATCGATCCCATTTTGGCAGTAAGTTGGACAAGACCCTGGAACAAGTTGAAATGCTCTCGCAATAAAAAGGATTGATCCCTCTGGTAAAGGGATTGATCCCTTTGCACGAGACCTGACAGTAACGGCTAGTTTTTGAGGGTTTCAACGGGAGGATTTGCATTAAATGCTTCACCAACTGTTCTATCCGTTTGGTGGGTTATAAATAGAGGTATTTATGAAGTTTGGAGGTAGAACAAGCACTCAAAAATCCTCAAGCTTCAAGAAAGAAAATCAAGTCTGAAATTATTCATTGTGAAACTCCATTTGTGAGAGTTCTTTGTGTTCTTCACCCATTCACTGAAAATTCTGTTATTCAAAGGGGTGAGCTATCCTTGTAATGTCTGATATTGTAGAGTGTAGGAATACTACAAGGGTAGAGGATTAGAGGGAGATTTCTAAAGTCTCAAGAGAAATTGTAAAAGGTCTTGCCACACCTTCAAGTGGTTTGTAAGCATTCTCAAGGAAGAGGTGAATCAAAACCTTGACAAGGAGTTCAAGGAGAGAGGACGTAGGCAAGAGATTGGCCGAACCTCTATAAAACTTGTGTTTGCTTCTCTTTCCCTTACTCTTATTTACTGCATTTATTTCATTGTTGTTTATTTGACTTTGATTGTGCATTAAGAGTTAAGAAAATTAGAAATAACTAGAAAAACCGATTCACCCCCCCTCTCGGTAGAGCCAACAGAAAGCACTTAAGAATTTGCCCAATATTTAAATAAAAAATTCAATTAAAGACCATTAAATTAAAATTCTAAAAAATCACAAAACTAATTGGTACCGTTTAAGACGGGCATTATGGGGGTGTAATTGTAACATCCGATTTTCGGTAAAAATATTCGATTAATTATTCTTATTTCCAGATTGGTTAGGCTGTTTGTCGATGTCGATTTCTTATTTCATTTCACTCGATTATGTTTATAGAATATTTTATGATATTTTAGTAAATTTCTGACAAAATTTTGGTAGCATAACTGCTACAAATATCCTAACCTCCTGCACTTTAAACATAGTTTATATCCCAGCCAAAAATCACAATTTTCACATGATTCCAATGCAATTTAAATACCAAATAATTTCATTTAAATTAAGTCCACAACAATTTGGACATTTGATATATCTTTTATGTAAAAGTGCGGGTCTCTAGACACATGTACAAAATTTCTTTATTTTTAATTTACATCCCCTTAGTCTTTATAACATAATAAGTACTGTACTAGACAAGTTTGAGATATATAGAAAATACAATATACCTTCACTGGATAAACAACCAGTCTCGAAGGAAATACTGTAGGGTCCAAAAGTTGTACTTCTCTCGTATGAGCAGAAGGTCATTGCAAATATTCTGGGATGAGATTCAAGGGGTGAGTTTACGCTCAGTAAGGAGATATATATAGAAGTGTAATACTATGCTACTATATGCAATTTAAAAAAATCATATAATATATTTAATTTCGGTAATTCAACAGAAATAATTTATTCAATAAATAAATTAGTAACGGTAAGTCGATAAATCAATAATTCATTTCAATAAATAAATCAGTAACGGTAAGTCGATAAATCAATAATTCATATCAGTCGGTAGAGACAATCAACACCCAAGAGACTCATGCATAAACAGTTCGGTAATCGGTATAGGAATTAAGCGTACCCAAGTTGGGCCAGGAATCCATCCCTAAGCTGTTCCTATCGGTAACAATGGCCATTGCTTAATGATCCACAGTGTACATTGGGCATATGACATCTGTGGGACTGCGGACTTGCCCAAATGTCTCACAGTCGATAACATGTAATTCGGTAACGGTAAATGCATGGTCATCACGAAGCAACAATTGAAGAATATAATTAAATTCAAATATCGGTAAAATCAATAACTTTTTATTGTGAGGGCCCGAAGTACCTTACGGGTCATTCATCACCTCACTCATCCATAATAATAGAAGTAAATATTCTTTATAAAGGAAGATCAATAAAATCAAATATATGTTCTAAAATAATTAAAATAATCTTTAGAACATATTCCACTTGCCATAAACTTCAAGTTTAAACATTTAAACATATTTAAGTAGTAAATTTAAGGAAGGGATTTTTTTTTATAATTATAATGGAATGAAGATTAAGTCTATCCTAACCCTTTGTAATGAAATTCACAATATATAATTTCCAAATCCACCAATTTCCCATGCAAGCACAGTATCTTTCTAACAACCTCCATATATATTCCTTACCTTATTTATTGTGCCGCATGGAATTCAATTGCACCACTTTTGTAACTTTATTCCTTTGGATTGAAAGCTACAAAAATAATATTAATTCCTTTAAATTATACTTTATTTTTAACAATAAACCTTAGAAAAGTAGCATGAAGCATATCAATGGAAGCTTGGCTAAATGCTTCCTTCATTCTCCAACATATATATAAATATATATATATATATTTCCATTCTAATTTCCTTTATAGGCTTCATGCATTATTTTAAATATTCTTATAACCATTAATCTTATAAAATCAAGGGAATTCCAAGTCCCCCTTCATCCCAACCGTGAGCATCCTCATGTTTTCCTTAATCATTTTCCAACTTTAATTCCATATTTCTATTTAATCCATATCAACATTAATTCCATAATTTCCTTACATAAAAATTCCACCATATTCCCTCCATTCCTAGCTTGACCGAACCTACCTAATTTGTCAAACTCATTGTTTTGTTTAATTCCAAGTCATGGCTAACTCATCCTCTCATAACATCTATTTTCCCTCATCTCAAACATGCCATTCACGTTGGTTCATCATGAACCCTCTTTTGGCCAAAATCCTCTTCACTTCACACACTTAGTTCCATGTAAAATTAAGGCTATAAATATATCATTCACACTTAAATCAATAACCAAACCATGAATAAACTTAATAAAAACAACATCTTTCTTTCTGACCCATAAAAATGAAACTGTAGCAGTAAAATACTCCTTCAATTTTCAGTTCCAGCCCTCAATAAGACCAGCTATCAACAGCCCTTGTTGAGTAGAACAAATTTTGTTAAATGAGGTTCTTGATTTGGTGAAGAACAAGTATAGTTTCACAAGGTAAATTTGAGAGGAAGTTGGCGTGGAAATGGAGAAATAACAAAACAAAGCAGTCGGTTGGGAGAAGATGAGTAAATGGGTCAACAAGTCTTATTTTATATTAATTTATTCAATAAAAACCTATCCAATAATTTTAAAATTACAAACTCCCCATTAATTTCCACTTATTCCTAATTTAGCCACGTAATACTTTAGTATTTATTTTTAATTCCAGATTTTATTGATTATTTTTAGTATATTATTTTTATTCTAATCAAATTAAGTCAACTATTGACTCAATATAAAATTTGACCAAGGTTTCATGTAAAAATGACTTAAATACTCCTTTACAATTTCATAAATTCCAATTCTATTCCAATACCATTTCAAGGAATAGTCTTCTTACCTTTTAAATATTTCAAGTCTGACTTTCATATTTTGGCGCTTCCGAACTCATTCAGATTATAGCTTATGCTGTGGGGCCCACTTAGCCATCTCCCCGACACCTACGAAATTCATACGAATAAATTGTAACGATTAAACTTGATATTCTAACTTTATCGGGTTAAGTAGGTGTATGAAAAATAGAAAATTAGGGATTTCACAATAATCGTTCCTCATGCGTAACCGAACTCCCGAACCCTAAACTTTAAAATATAAAAAAGTTCTTAGAGTCATTTAGGTGGCCAATCACACCTAGGTTAAAAAAGATTAGTGGCGACTCCATGTGTTTAATGTCTAGCGGCCTAGGTCTAGGAAACGTTATGACAATATCAACTAGAACAAAAATCAAGGGATAGTGGGATTCAGCCGAGGTGACTACTTGAGACGGCTGGAAACGACCAACAAGGATGAGGATTGGGATAGCCAAGGGAGCACGATGGAGACGAGGAGTACACTGAGAAACACGGCAATTTTGGAATGAGGCGATAGTGAAGGCGGAAATAATGGAGAATCTGAAAGGAGCATCAATTATCAGGCTAACAATAGGAAGAAATCAGAAGGAAATCTCTACACCAATTAGTGGTCAACGGATAACCAAAATATGGAAGGAGAAAACGACTAAAAAACTACATTGAATGCTGATGAGAATCACAAAGCTCCTAATACAACAAAAGTGGATGTAGATAAAGAAGTTGCATAAGCAATCCACATAACTGATGAGGGAAATGGCATTAAAGAGATGAACATAGATGAGAACATGGAAAAAGAAAATGCGTGTAGAAATAACGTAGGCAACTCTTCCATGCAGAACCTAAGAAGGAAATCGTGGAAAAGGTTAGCTCGACAAGTTGGAAAGGGAAAAATGACTGAAAGGAGTAATGGTAGAAAAAAGGAAAAATAATAAGGAAGACATATTTGAACTCATGGAAGTGGACAACATCAAGAAGAAATGTCTAAAGGTACAGAAGGGATGCAACTGAAATAATTAAGAAGCAGCGGAGGCTATTAACTAGCCTTGCAGAGAGCAATGAGGCTATTATTGTGGAACTGCCATAGGCTTGGGAACCCATGGGCAGTTAGAGCTCTAAAAGAGCTAATGCAAACAAAAGCTCCCCATGTAGTTTTTCTAAGTGAAACCAAACTACATGTTAGCAAGCTTGAGAAAATAAGGAGGCTATGTGGAATGCAAGCAGTGTTTGGTCCTAGTTCAGTCGGTAGTAGTGGCAGTTTAGCTATGATATAAGGATATGGTATTCAGTTGGTCCTAAAGAGCTACTTAAACAATCACATTGATGCTATAGTTGATACTGAAGGAGACACTAACCCGTGGAGACTTATTGGGTTTAATGGCGATCTTATTACAAGTTAAAGGGAAGCTTCTTGGAGGCTACTACGAAGTCTTGTTGCTTAAGATGATACACCATGGGTATGCATGGGTGACTTTAATGAGATTTGTTAGAACAAAGAGAAATCGGGTAAGTGTTTGAGAAAAGAAGGACAAATGGCTCTATTCAAGGAAGCCCTTAAAGAAAGTCAACTAAAAGATCTTGGCTTTAGTGGGCAATGGTTCACCTGGGAGAGGGGGTGTACGGAGGCAACAATGTGATAACCGAAAAATTTTACAATCTTAAATTAATTGTTTATTATCTAATATAAATTTTATAACTGATAAAAATAAATTTAAATAATCATATAGGGACATGTAGACACGGGGACCTTTCGGCACAACTTATTAGTCCCAAAGAAAGAGAGATCTTGTCTATTTCGAGCTCGGGCGAGACAAGCTACAACAAACCTATGAATTTTCTTAGATTTAGACCTTGGTTAAATCAACTAAGTTCATCAGGTTTATTGTAATGTATTTTAAGTAATTAAAATTTGAATTTAATGGAATTATTAACTCTAAAGTAAGTGAGTCTTGTGTATAGTGATATGCTACACATCATACATATATATGTATAAAATAAATATTTTACACACATATATATAACAATATTAATAAAAATAAAAATAAATAAACAAATAAAAATGTTATAATAATGTATATTAGATGCTAAATACATATATAATATAAAAATATATAATAATAAAAAAATGAAAAATGAAAAATGAAAACCGATTGGCTTCTTGAAGCAGCCAATCAGCTTCCAGCGTTTTCCCACTATTGTGGGATTCAAACAAAAAAAAAAGGAAAAGAAGAAAACAGAACAGGAAAGAAACAAGGAAAGGGGCTCTCGACTAACGCTGAAACAGCAGAGGAAGAGCTCAGTGCTATTCAGGTGCTTCGGAAAAGGGCTGTTTGACGATTGGAGAAAGGAAAGGAAGGGCTGTTCGGTGATTGGAGAAAGGGAAGAAAGGGTTGTTCGACGATTGGAGAAAGGAAAGAAAGGGTTGTTCGACGATTGGAGAAAGGAAAGAAAAGAATGGTCAGCACCGGAGAAGGGAAGAAGAGAAGGAAAATGTGGACTGAATCGGACTAAAAGAGGAGTGACTCTCGCCGGAAAAGAGAAGGAGAAAGGGAAAGAGTGGTCAGTAATAAAAAAAAATTGAAGATCGATGTTTGCTAGTGTTGTAAAAGGCTAACTTGAAGTTCTTTTCTGGTGTTGTTTGGGGTGGGCTTAGGCGTGGAAAGCAGGGGACTTTTGGGGCTAGATCGGGTGTTGGAAAGAAATGGAATTTTTAGGTATTGCTACAGATTCGAAACAGATTAAGAAAGAGGCTGTTATAGGCTGATTCAGGTCTGTTTTGGTGGCATTTTTAGGCATTGATTTGGCTAGGAAATCGGTATAGAAACAAGGCCAGCGGCATGGCCTGATCAGGGGTGTTTGGTGTTGACATTTCGGTTAGGCAAAGAGGAGTTTGAGGGCTGAGATATGGCTTGTACAAGGGCATATTTGGGCATTAGTTGGAGCCGTGGAAGGGAAGGTCTATGTTTTGGAGATTTTTGGGGGTTGTTGTGGTGTCAGAATAGTGTAGCAATCAGAGTTGTATAAGGGCACTTGGCAAGAGATTTCAATATTGATTCGAGGCTAAAGAGAAGGGCTGAGTTGGGCCTGAACAAGGGCTGAAGAAGGCTGGCTGTTTGTAGTCGAAACAGTAGCTGCAAGGGAGCACACCCATAAGTAGGGGACAATATCTATTAAGAGGTAAGGATGGATCGATGCTTGGTGTAAAGCATGTTTAAATTAGGAAATTTTATTTAGAGAATAAATGATGATGTTGTGGCTGGAAATTGTGATTATAGATGCTGTTTGGAGGACATGTGTGGTGAAAGAAAACTTTGAAAAGGTGTTCGGCTAGCATGGGATATCATATGGTAAGAAATTGTCTAGTAAGGTTTTAATTCATGAAATTTCCTAAAGTAGCTAAGTATAATGATCTTGTATTAAGTAAAGTATGAGCATGCTTGGAATTATTGGCTTGAGGATATTTGAATGAGCAATAGGATCTTGGAAATCATGGTTAAGGAAAAATGTGAAGAGTCTAGTTCATGAGTAATTATAAGGTAAGAATAGTTCCTTGCATGATTTATATACATGGGTTTTGATTAAAGAAATGTTAAATTTAGACCTAGGTAAATGGTGGGTGGTAACATGGGATGATGTTTTAGACGTAAGGTAGATTTAAGATGTGAGAAGAACTACTTTAATATTAATGTACTGATTTTTAAGATAAGGCGAAGTGGAATTTTGGTTTTGTGAATTATAAAGGTAAAGGATTCTATCTAGTTTCTTTAATGGTGATATGTGTATATATAAAAATGTATATAGTAATTGGAAATAACATGTGGTATGGTAGTGTCTAAGCCTTTGTAGAAGTGTTAAATTTGTAAATGTATAGGTGTCGTTTGGTGTAGGTTAAGTGGAGAACAAAATTGAAGAAAGTGCTAAAGTGTAAGGCATATGGAAGTGGTATCCTTAATCACGATATTGTGCAACATTAGGTAAGGGAATATACGGTAAATGTTTATTAGTCTGCTATGTTTGTGTATGTCTAAATTATTGTTATTTAATACTTATGGAGTTAAATGCATTTTTGGTTAAAATTTTAATATATCGAACTGAGTTTAAAGTGCAAATAGCTTGAGATTTGAATTATGTTGGATTGGTGAATGAATATACTGTTGGTTGGCGTTTTCTGTAGGTTATTTGGTTGTGGACTATGATGCTGGGTAGTGTCCTACCTATGCCGTCATAATGTCAAAATTTCGTTAGAAATTATTAAGTGGATTTTGGTGTTAGTTTAAATTCTATAATGTATTTAAAACCTCGTATACCTTAAGCATCATTACTTGTCATTGAAATAATGTCTTTTTAAATTGTGTTTTGTACGACGAGGTTATCAAAACTAGAGTGTTTAACACGATTCATGCCTCCAATACTCAAGATGTGTTGTAAAAGTATTCTTGCACGAATTTTGACGTATGAGACAAGAGACACTTGGAAATGCTTGTGTGGCACTTAACTCGCCTGTGTGGCGTTTACTAAGCTTGTGTGGCACTTGGCTATGTGGCGTTTATTAAGCCTGTGTGGCGTTTAAATTATGCCTATGTGGCATTTGGTAAGCATGTGTGGCAATTATTGTGATCTTCCAGGTCCTGGATGCTTTGTGATCTTCCAGGCGTCCGAAAAATAGTCGTGACTTGTACCTCAGCTACTTGATGATCACTGGTGCTGGGATGATTCATGATCATGGATAGAGCCCTGGTATGGGACTGTGACCACTTCTAGCTACAATGGATGCTTTCATAGAAAGCTTATCGGTTATTTCCGAAGATCTCGGTTATATTACCATATCTTATCAATGGATGCCTGTCTCTTGAAAATACTTTGAATGTGTATTTCGATTTTATAAATGCGTGAGCATAAGCGTTTTATAGCTTATAAAATAATGACTTATCAACTTTGCATTATTTTCAATAAGACATATTTAAGCATGAGTTTTGACTCATTTAGTCACACATACACATGCATTAAACATAATAGAAATCTAATATCATTTAGCGTATGTTTTCTTACTGGGCATTAGCTCACCCCCCTCTTCCACCTCCCAGATTTTTTCATATAGGCTCAGATGCGAGTTTGGTGCACGAAGAGTTCGATGTGTGGGCCGCTAAGCATTAATACGTTTGTGTTGAGGTATAGCTCCCCTTAATATCTCTGTTTATATTCCAGACTTAAATATTGTTTTTGGTATACACAGTGCATAGGATTCGGGATGTAAGTATTAGGAGTGTATTGAGATTGTATATGAATTGTGCCTCGTAATGGATTGTATTCTTAATATTACAAATTGGTGAATAGGCGATGTCTAAGATGGTATATTGAGAATGTAATGTGCTATAGGTTGAGATGATGTTCTATTGTGCATGAGAATGGGGTATATCCCAAAGTAGGGGAGGAAATTTTCAATTTCGTTTTTGGCACGTATTACGAGGTAACTTAAATGGGACCTTAAACAATTAGTCTTAAATAATTAAACGAATAGAAATATACTTGTTATATATATTAGCTATACTGAGCGAGTGATAAACATAGTAAGGAAAAGAAAAAGTTAGCCCAAAAATCCTAGCTTCCGAAGGCGTTATAGAATGGTATCATAGCGTAGTTTGTCTAGTCTCGTGTCAGTGTAGGTAGGTAGAATTAGACTTACATCCCAAATCATTGTGTATTGTCTGGATATAAACTGCAAATAGTGTTTGAAAAGCATGCTACGATGCTTGTTTTCGATATATGAAAACCTCGAACTAATATAAACGGGACTGGTGGACCCTTGTATTCATCTTAAAACCTGCTCATATGGCATGATAGTTTCAATACTTAATTGACCCATTTAGAGCATGAAGATAATGCTCTTAATGTTGTATCTATTTGGCATTTTGGTGCAACACCTGACATCCACGAGTACCCCACTACCACTACTCTCTCTTCAGAAATTGCCTCAACCTCAAATTGTATCACCATTATAAGCCAGTAAGGTGGTTGATAAGGCAAGGAAAAAAGTATGTGGCTTCGAAACGGGAAGTCTGTTAAGAGTAATGCCCCAAGAAGAGGTAGAGAATAGTAACTCCTCAACTTGAGTTTTGAGCCTGTTACTACATCGAGATCTAAGCCCTCCCCATGTTGTAGTAAGTATCATGGGATTAAGTTCAGCTACTCAAAGACAAGTGCTTGTTTTAAGCATGGAAAGGTGAACCATAAGGCCAAGAATTGCCTGGCATAAAGAGTCACAATTAGTGGTGCTTTTACATTGGTTATGGAAAATCAAGCGACAGCCGACGATTGAAGGTTGTCCTCTTTTGGTGTTGATAGAATGCCGCTTCGAGTATTGAGAGAGGTCTCCAAATTGGTGCTGTTTAGAGCTAGGTCAGGGGCTTACGGCAACTAGTTGAAACCTGGGCATTAGGGGAGAAGGAGAGAAGAAAAGGAAAGGAGGAGGAGGAAAGAACTTGATGGAGTTGCGACTGAAGCAGAAACAACAAGGAAAGAGAGCTGAAAGTGTCGACCCTTGCCGTTGGAAACTAAAACAGAACAGCAACAAAAAAAATACTAAACAAGGGGACAGATTTTACTACTGCAAGAAATCAAGGTTAGGGCTTATCCTTTTAGCCTAAGAGTAATACATGTAGGTGTTGTGGATTATGGCTAAGATGTTGTGTGATGATGACTGGCTAGAGAAACTTGAAAATTGGCTGTTGTTTTTGGAGGTGTGGTTACAACCAAAAGTTTAAAGGAAACAAAAAGCATGAGGTTCAGCCACTATAAGGAATAATAGTAAAGGTTATCCAAAGTGAGTAAAAAAAAAGATACAATGTAAGATTTGTTGAAAAGCATGATGGAGATTTGGTAAAATTTTCGACTAAGGTGATGTCAAGAGTAAAGATAATTCATTTACATTGATTTATTTATATATACATATGTAGGTATGCTAGATAAATGATTGATATTTGGTATTTGTGTATAGAGAAATATTAAGGAAAGTGAGTTGATGTAGCTATTCCAAAGTGGAGAAAAACACAAAGGAGCCTATAAAGGTTCATGACCTAGAGGTAATTCTAGGAAAAGGAAACAAGGAAGTGACAATTTGTCAAGTGCATATGTGGTGTTGCAAAGCACTAAGCTTTGGCATAAAGAGGTAAGAAAATCATTACTAAGTTGTCGTTGGCCATATTGGTACTACACGCATATACATTAGGTAAATATAAATCATATGACTTTGAGAAATTTTGAATGTGGTTAATGAAATTGTTTTATTTAATGTATTGAAATTTTCAAGGTTTTGAATATGCTATGTGGATGAATATATACATATATATATATATATATATATATCAATGATTGAGGGAAATATATTGGGTAATTGCGAATGTGATGATAAATGTTGATGAGAGTTTCGTGCCAAGGTGGTAGTCTTGTGCCATGCTATTATTTTTATTTCTCTAGGCATAATTCATATAAAAATATATGTACTTATATATAAGTAAATATATTCTTTTATATGATTATAAAGAGTATTTGGACTATGATGAATTGAGTCAATGGTTTTACACGTAGAGTGAATCCTTGAAGAATTTTAAAGTTTGCTTGAATTGGAATACAAAGCATGAATTATTCAAGATTGGAAATATGTTTGATATGTGTAAGGAATATATGCTAAGTTGGTGTTAGTGCTATATTGTTATTTATGATTAAAATTAGAAATTACAAATTGTTTTGAGCATTGGTGATTTATGATTAGTTGTGGATTTTAAACACTATTGAGGATTGATTTATGGATTAAAACTATTGCTGAACTATTTGTGGATTTAAACACTGTTAAAGATTGATTTGTGGATTTAAAAATTTATTTGGGATTGTTATAGATTTAAATTGTTGAAATTGGACTATGGTTTATTGTAAACTACCTGCAGGAGGTTCCATTTTCTAAAAGGTTATATTGCCGGATTTTCGTTAGAATTCAACTTAGCTAGATCCCAGTAAAAACACGATTCGTACTTAGAGATTATCCACCAAACACTTAGAGAAAAAAAACTTTATACTAAACATAGTAAGTTCAGGTGTTGGTTGGAATATATTTCATTTTAGAGTCGGCGAAGCTAGGCTACTATTTAGGGCTCGAATTTGTTTACAATAATAGCAGTCATGCGTTTGCTTTAGATGAGAAAAGCTAAGGTATAAGGCTAAAAAAAAAATTTCTGACAAAGACAGGCCAAGGTTGTAATGAACAAGATAAAGCAAAAATATGGGAGTTAAGAAAAGAGTCTATTCAAGATAAGGCCCCAAGAAAAAAAAAGTAGAAGGTCGTAAAGCCTCAACTCAGTAGTTTTGAGCCTTCGATATTATCAGGTTCTAAGCTTTGCCTGCATTGTGGTTAATACAATGGAACTAAGTCATGTCACTGGACGACTAAGGCTTGCGTTAGATGTAGAAGATAAAAGCATAAGATCAAGGATTACCCAACAAAGATGGGCTCAACCATTGATGTTTTACCCCAATTACAGAAGGTAAGATTTGAACTATTAAGTACATGCTTTTGTTGGAATAATCCTAGCTTCATAAATTTAGTTGTATACAACATGCATGCTTGAAATTTCATATTGGTTTTGAGCAATAAGATACAAATCTTGCTTAAAGGTATAACAGGGAAAGAAATCTGAGATGATTGATAAGGTTAAATCTTGATTGGAAATTATGGAATAAGTGCATGACAAGAATAAGTATTCCCACTCATTTTAAGAGTACCTTGATCGAATTTGGAGGACCAAATTTCTTAAGGTGGGTAGAATGTGATAACCGAAAAATTTTACAATCTTAAATTAATTGTTTACTATTTAATATAAATTTTATAACTGATAAAAATAAATTTAAATAATCATATAGGGACATGTAGACACGGAGACCTTTCGGCACAACCTATTAGTCCCGGGGAAAGAGAGATCTTGTCTATTTCGAGCTTGGGGGAGACAAGCTACAGCAAGCCTATGAATTTTCTTAGATGTAGACCTTGGTTAAATCAACTAAGTTCATAAGGTTTATTGTAATGTATTTTAAGTAATTAAAATTTGAATTTAATGGAATTATTATGTCTAAAGTAAGTGAGTCTTGTGTATAGTAATATGCTACACATCATACATATATATATGTATAAAATAAATATTTTACACACACATATATAACAATATTAATAAAAATAAAAAAAATAAAAAAATAAAAATGTTACAATAATGTATATTAGATGCTAAATACATATATAATATAAAAAAATATATATAATAATAAAAAAAATGAAAAATGAAAAATGAAAAATGAAAAATGAAAACCGATTGGCTTCTTGAAGAAGCCAATCGGCTTCCAGCGTTTTCCCCTATTGTGGGATTCAAACATAAAAAAAAGAAGGAAAAGAAGAAAACAGAATAGGAAAGAAACAAGGAAAGGGGCTCTCGACTAAAGCTGAAATAGCAGAGGAAGAGCTCAGTGCTGTTCAGGTGCTTCGGAAAAGGGTTGTTCGGCGACTGGAGAAAGGAAAGGAAGGGCTGTTCGGCGATTGGAGAAAGGATAGAAAGGGTTGTTCGACCATTGGAGAAAGGAAAGAAAAGAATGGTCAGCACCAGAGAAGGGAAGAGGAGAAGGAAAATGTGGACTGAAAGAGGAGTAATTCTTGCCAGAAAAAAGAAGGAGAAAGAGAAAGAGTGGTCAACAATAAAAAAAAAATTAAAGATCGATGTTTGCTGGTGTTGTAGAAGGCTGACTTGAAGTTCTTTTCTGGTGTTTTTTGGGGTGGGCTTAAGCGTGGAAAGCAGGGGACTTTTGGGGTTGGATCGGGTGTTGGAAAGAAATGGAATTTTTAGGTATTGCTACATATTCGAAACAAATCAAGAAAGGGGCTGTTATAGGCTGATTCAGGTCTGTTTTGGTGGCATTTTTAGGCATTGATTTAGCTAGGAAATCGGTATAGAAACAAGGCCAACGGCGTGGCCTGATCAGGGGTGTTTGGTGTTGACATTTCGGCTAGGCAAAAAGGAGTTTGAGGGCTGAGATATGGCTTGTACAAGGGCACATTTGGGCATTAGTTGGAGCCGTGGAAGGGAAGGTCTATGTTGTGAGATTTTTGGGTGCTGTTGTGGTGTCAGAACAGTGCACCAATATTGATTCAGGGCTAAAGAGAAGGGCTGAGTTGGGCCTGAACAAGGGCTGAAGAAGGTTGGCTGTTTGCAGTCGAAACAGTAGCTGCAATGGAGCACACCCATAGGTAGGGGACAATATCTATTAAGAGGTAAGGATGGATCGATGCTTGGTGTAAAGCATGTTTAAATTAGGAAATTTTATTTAGAGAATAAATGATGATGTTGTGGCTGGAAATTGTGATTATAGATGCTGTTTGGAGGACATGTGCGGTGAAAGAAAACTTTGAAAAGGTGTTCGGCTAGCATGGGATATCATATGGTAAGAAATTGTCTTGTAAGGTTTTAATTCATGAAATTTCCTAAAGTAGCTAAGTATAATGATCTTGTATTAAGTAAAGACTAATATGAACATGCTTGGAATTGTTGGCTTGAGGATATTTGAATGAGCAATAGGATTTTGGAAATCATGGTTAAGGAAAAATGTGAAAAGTCTAGTTCATGAGAAATTATAAGGTAAGAATAGTTCCTTGCAAGATTTATATACATGGGTTTTGATTAAAGAAATGTTAAATTTAGACCTAGGTAAATGGTGGGTGATAATATGGGATGATGTTTTAGACGTAAGGTAGATTTAAGATGTGAGAAGAACTACTTTAATATTAATGAACTGATTTTTAAGACAAGGCGAAGTGGAATTTTGGTTTTGTGAATTATAAAGGTAAAGGATTCTATCTAGTTTCTTTAATGGTGATATGTGTATATATAAAAATATATATAGTAATTGGAAATAACATGTGGTATGGTAGTGTCTAAGCCTTTGTAGAAGTGTTAAATTTGTAAATGTATAGGTGTCGTTTGGTGTAGGTTAAGTGGAGAACAAAATTGAAGAAAGTGCTAAAGTGTAAGGCATATGGAAGTGGTATCCTTAATCACAATATTGTGCAACATTAGGTAATGGAATATACGGTAAATATTTATTAGTCTGCTATGTTTGTGTATGTCTAAATTATTGTTATTTAATACTTATAGAGTTAAATGCATTTTTGGTTAAATTTCAAATATATCGAACTGAGTTTAAAGTGCAAATAGCCTTGAGATTTGAATTGTGTTGGATTGGTGAATGAATATACTATTGGTTGGAGTTTTCTACAGGTTATTTGGTTGTGGATTATGATGTTGGGTAATGTCCTACCTATGCCGTCATAATGCCGAAATTTCGTTAGAAATTATTAAGTGGATTTTGGTGTTAGTTTAAATTCTATAATGTATTTAAAACCTCGTATACCTTAAGCGCCATTACTTGTCATCGAAATTATGTCTTTCTAAATTGTGTTTTGTACGATGAGGTTATCAAAACTAGAGTGTTTAACACGATTCATGCCTCCAATACTCAAGATATGTTGTAAAAGTATTCTTGCACGAATTTTGACGTATGATACAGGGGACACTTGGAAATGCCTGTGTGGCACTTAACTTGCCTGTGTGGCATTTACTAAGCTTGTGTGGCACTCTCCTATGTGGCGTTTATTAAGCCTGTGTGGCATTCAGTAAGCTTGTTTGGCAATTATTGTGAAATATCCTGGATGCTTTGTGATCTTCCAGGTCCTGGATGCTTTGTGATCTTCCAGGCGTCCGACAAATAGTCGTGACTTGTACCTCAGCTACTTGATGATCACTGGTGCTGGGATGATTCATGATCATGGATAGAGCCCTGGTATGGGACTATGACCATTGCTAGCTACAGTGGATGCTTTCATAGAAAGCTTATCGGTTATTTTCGAAGATCCCAGTTATATTACCATATCTTATCAATGGATGCCTGTCTCTTGAAAATACTTTGAATGTGTATTTCGATTTTATAAATGTGTGAGCATGAGCGTTTTATAGCTTATAAAATAATGACTTATCAAGTTTGCATTATTTTCAATAAGACATATTTAAGCATGAGTTTTGACGCATTTACTCGCACATACACATGCATTAAACATAATAGAAACCTAATATCATTTAGCGTATGTTTTCTTACTGGGCATTAGCTCACCCCCCTCTTCCACCTTTCAGATTTTTTCAAATAGGCTCAGACGCGAGTATGGTGCACGAAGAGTTCGATGCGTGGGTTGCTAAGCGTGAATACATTTGTGTTGAGGTATAGCTCCCCTTAATATCTCTGTTTATATTCCAGACTTAAATATTGTTTTTGGTATACACAGTGCATAGGATTCGGGATGTAAGTATTAGGAGTGTATTGAGATTGTATATGAATTGTGCCTCGTAATGGATTGTATTCTTAATATTACAAATTGGTGAATAAGAGATGTCTATGATGGTATATTGAGAATGTAATGTGCCATAGGTTGAGATGATGTTCTATTGTGCATGAGAATGGGGTATATCCCAAAGTAGGGGTGGAAATTTTCAATTTCGTTTTTTGGCACGTATTACGAGGTGACTTAATTTGAAGACTGCAAATTGTACTGATTTTGTAAATAAATAAGAGACATCAAATAAGTATAGTATTGAAATTTAGTTGTAACAAATATTTTATTTAGGAACATTTAACAATAAATGATAAATGCTATTATAATTTAGATATTATATAAATAAATTAGAGATATATATATTGAATCCAATTGAGAAAAATGAACGAATATCATGTACATTAAGGATACAAGTATACTAAAGAAAATGTAGTATATGTGAATATTAAAAATATTAAAAATAAATAAATAAATGATTGAAACATAAGAAGAATAGTATATATTTATATATATACCACCAGTAAAAGCATGTAAACATGAAAAATATACATATATATACATATATATATATATAAAAGTAAGATGATCAAAATGCACATGGTATATATATATATATATATATATATATATATATATTATATTATATTAGAAATATTATTAAATAGAAAAATAAAAAAAAGGGAAAGAAAGAGAGAAGAAATGGTAAATATATAATATGTAATATATACATATAAAGTGTGTATATATATATTTAATAGGAAATATAATATATATGTACAATAATAATAATAAAAAAATTGATTGGCTTCATTAAGAAGCCAATCAAAATTAACGTGGGAGCAGGTTCAATCAGAAAGCTTTGCTGCCAAACGAAACAGAAACCCGATCGAAAAAGAAAGAGAGAAAAGAAGAAAAGGAAGGAAAGAGAGAAAGAAGAAGAGAGATCTCGGCCAGAAAAGGAAGGAGAAAAAAAAAAGAAAAAGAAAAGGAGAGAAAGAAAGAAGAGAAAGGAAGCCTTTGTCTAGCCATAATCCGTGTGGATTGAGAGAGTGAAGGAAAAGGTTTTTGCAGCAAAACGAAGAGAGGAAGGAAAGGGGGAGCTCGACAAGAAAAGAAACAGAAAAGTTAAAGGACAGAAGAGAAAGAAAACATGAGAGGAAGATGAAGAAAGAAACTTGGAAATTTCTACTGTAAACGATCAGAACTTGAAGCAAAATGTGGCACCATTTATAGTTGACCGAGAACCATTTTGGAAGCTTGAAGAGCCTTCGTTCCAGACAGCAAGTAATGACAAGAAGAAGATGTGTTAGGCTGAGGAGTTGACATGAGACAGAGGAAGCAAATCTAGATCTGGCTTGAAACGCAACAGTTCTTGCGATGAGAGGGGCCAAAACTTAGCTGGAAAAAGTGAATGTACAGGGTTCTTTGGGTGGTTTAACAATGGCAGAAAAATAGGGGTTGTTGAAGGTGTCAAATAGGGACTTTTGAGGAGTCTTTCTTGTCAGCTGTGTAGGTTAAACTGTTGGCTGAACAAGGGCACTTGGAACACTGATCTACGGTTGAGATTGGGGCTGGCATTTATTGTTTAAAGTATAGATTTCAAGAGCTGTTGGTTAGTCCCTCTCTTGGCATGTAAGGCCCAAGCAAGAAAAGGAGCAACTCACACAAGGACTTGAGAGGGTAAGGCTTTCTTTTTGCTTAAGTTTCAAGTATATGCATTAAAGTGGATATATATATATATATATATATATACACATATATATATATATGGACATATGTATAGAAAGGGTGTGAAGTGGTGAAGTGGGAATTTATTCAATATAGAAATTGTGATAATAAGTGTTGTTAAGATGGTGGATTTTAAAGTTTGATAATCATTTAGTGCTAAGAGATATGTGATTTAATTAAAGTCAAGACAAAGTTTCAAACATGTAAAATATATATGTATGTGTGTATATATATATATATATATGTAGACACACATATTCATATATGACTTTAGGTTATTTGTTAATTGTAAAGGATAAATTTTGGTACAAGATTTTATTGGAAAATGTTAAGAAAGAGAAGTGATATGAGATTTACTTAAGGAAAGTTTTTTTTTTTCAAGAATAAAGCATTATACTCTTGGCTAAGATTGAAGTATGTGTGTATACATACACTCCCTATATTTATGTATATACATAGAAATTTGCATGATCATGAAGAATAAATTCTTGGCTTAACAATGACCGAAATAATTGTAATTCTAAGATGTGTATTCCTTACACGTGATTAAACATAATGAGGATAAGTTATTGGGATGGAAACAAATTGGTTTGTAGTGAGTTGAAGCAGTAAAGAAGCTTGAGTATTTGATGTAGGAGCTTGAAAAAAGATATTGGCTAAAGGGTTGATAGAAACATATATATATATATATATATTTATATATATAAGGCATTATTAAGGAAATAAAGAGAGATGAATTCCTAGTGTAGGATTCGAGTTGGAATATTTAGCGAAAATAAAATTATATGAAATGTAACTAAGCAAGCCTTTCAAGAATGAGATATTACATACTTGGTTGAGATTTGTATGTGTAAATATAAATATATGTTGTACACATTTATAATTGTCAATATATGTGTGTATATATATATGTATGTGCACACACGCGGAATGTATACGGTAGTGAAGAGTAAAGTGGGCATAGAAATAAACTTAGTCAATTATGATTATATAAGACATGTGGCTTAGGATGTAAATTGGTCAGATGGTAATGAGTTACTGAAATGGGAAATGAATTGTATTTGTAGTGAAATGGAGCAATATTGGAGCTTGAAGGTGGATTGAGCGCTCAAAGAGGATAATCACTACACGTATAAGGTAAGTGGGTTAAGTAAGCTTTACTAGTACCATTTCGTAGGAGACATTTAAATTTCCTTATTAATTAAGTTAGCTTATGAATTAAAGGTCGAGATATCGTCAATTGGGCTACTAAGGTAAGATGTAAAGAAAGGTTTAAATTATAAACTTGGAAAGAATGCTTGGTCTGGAATTGAAATACCATTCTTCTGTGTTGTATGTTGTAGCTAGCCAAGCCCACATGTTGAATAACATGAAAAACGCTAGTTTCGAGACCTTTACATGAACTTGTTACTATGTCAGAGTAAAGTAAGTACATGTGTGCATGGTCTATATTAGACTACACTTAGTAGTAGTGCATTATGCATAAAAGAGTTTTTACTGATGCATACATGCATTTACATATAATATGTTTTAATGTAAGCTGTTATATGCACGAGTTCTTTTCATGTATAATGACTTGCATACTGTTTTACTCAAAGATTTTTCTGGTTTGAGTCAACTTTGAAATAAATCAAAAATCTTATATTTAAAGTTCGAAAACGTTTCTTGTCAGTATTTTGAAATCTATGGAAGTTAAGAGTTACACAAAAGAACTGTTTTTCAATATGTTTTCGAGTGTAGGCTAATCCATTGACCTTTGGGTCACTTGAACCTATTGAGCCTTGCTCTAGGTTCTATTACCCGTTATTGAGCTTTGTGCTCTAGACCATCAGTATTAGTATCAGTATCTGCGCCTTATGAGCCTCGAGCACTAGGCATTATCAGGCTTGTCTGAGAAATCAACGGACAAGTTCCAGTTCTCGACTGATTAGCGAGACTGGAGCATAACTATGGCCATAGGTATTGTGTTGCTTGCGACACCTACTCCATCACTAGCTAGGATGGACATCAGTATCAGTATTAGTTATCAGGGATTCATGCCTAAACTCTATCAGTATTTGCTATCAGCACTTTAAGGCTTTATGCCTAATTTGATAGATTATCAGTTTTTGTAAGGTTATTTGTTTGAATAAAATGCATCAGAATCCTTTTTTGATATCTGTATCAGTTTTTAGTATCTTAAGGCCTCGCGCCTACAGTTATTGATTATCAGTTTTTAGTATTATTCTTTGCTTTGAAGTAAATACATCCGAAATCCTTTTGTGATCAATAATGGTTTTAGTATTTGAGGTTTTATGTAGATACATTAATGCACAGAATACAACGTCATGCATATATGTCATGTTATTTTCTACCATATAATTGTGTACATATAGACCGACATGAGCCTAGTATCTGTTTACTTAAGCTACTTACTGAGCCGTGGTTTTGCTCACCCCTTTCTAACAACATCGCAGATCATACGAGCTAGACTCCACACTTGGAGCTTTGGTGCAAGGCCTTGGGGATGATCTTTATTTGCAATATTAGTCTGAGTCCTTCGAGTGCTGTTTTTGTTTTGCTTGAGGTATAAAAACGATTATTTTGTTTATCATGTATGACATTTTAAATGCACAGTACATGCTTATGGAATTATTCTGGGATGTAACTTAGATCATTCTAGATTATTATAGATTCATATGATTATCGAGTGCGATCCAAGAAGTGAATTGTGACAGCTATGAGTTATGAAATGCCATATATATGTAATTGATGATTTTGAAAGTATGTGTAATGTATAGGGAAATAGACTGAGAATTGTGGATTGGAAATATGCTGTTGGAAATAGTTAATTATTTTGCAAGTTATTAAGCTAGGGAAAATCGATTTTATATAAGGGGGAGTTTTCGATGTTTTTCTTTTATCAATTTAATATTGAATTAGAATATTGGGAAAGTCGAGTGGTTTTAAGAGATGGCAAATTAAACGGTGAATGTAAATCAAATTAAGAATGCGAATTTAGTTTAGAGGTGACACGGACACCGAATACAAACCTTAAAGTGAAAAGAAAAATTTAGTTCGTAAATTTGGTAAATAGTAAATAAAGTTTGAGTGTTAAGTGTATGTCACGGCCTTTGGGTCGTGACACTTAAATGGGACCTTAGACAATTAGTCTTAAATAATTAAACGAGTAAAAATCTACTTGTTATATATATTAGCTACACTGAGCAAGTGACAAACATAGTAAGGAAAAGAAAAAGTTAGCCCGAAAATCCTAGCTTCTGAGGGCGTTACAAACAATCACTTGAGAAAGGCTCAACAGGTGTGTGGCCACTAAGGAGTGGATTGAAAAGTTTCTAAGAAATGAGGTGTTACAGTTATCTTTATCTACATTGGATCATATTCCTCTGTTGCTATATACTGAAGGCAGAGTCACACGTCCACGAAAACATAGGAGAAAACACTTCCAATTTGAAGTGATGTGGGTTAAGGAACAGGACTGCATAAATGTAATAAACAGCTTATGGGAGGAAGCAACAGGTTTGGACATGAAGCAAAAGTTAACACATATTGGATCTAATGTTACAAAGGTGGCATGAAGAAAAATTCACAAGTGGCAGAAAAAATATTGAGAAGTTGCAAGCTGAGTTAAGGTTACTTTATAGAAACAACTTGGATGATGCATGTTTGAGAAGAATATCTTAAACAAAGGAGGAACTCAATCTAATGTTGAGAAAGAGGAAGCTTTCTAGATGCAAAGATCTCGAGTGAGTTGGCTGAAAGAAGGGGACCATAACACTAAATTATTCCATGCTCAAGCAACACAGCAGAGACGTAGAAACATAGTGAAGGGATTAAAAGATGAAAATGGATTGTGGTGCGAAAAATGAGGAGGAGGTCTAGAGGATGGTTATGGAATATTTCAAAAACCTATTCCATTCACAAAGACCAAGCAATTTTGAGGATATACTTGAGGCTGTAGAACCATGTATTTCTAACACAATGAAAAGCCATCTTCGACATGATGAAAAGCCATCTCCTTGCAGAATTCCAGGCAGAAGAAGTAGAAATAGCAATCAAACAAATGCACCCAACAAAAGCTCTAGGTCTTGACGATATGTCTGTATTATTTTTTCAAAACTTTTGGCATATTATTAGAGCTGATGTTACTAATTTCTGCTTAGATTTTCTTAATGGGGATGGGACTTTAAAGGAGGTAAATGTCACACATGTGGCTCTAATCTCGAAAGTGATTGAACCTAGGAAAATCACCCAGTTTAGGCCTATTAGTTTATGT
Organism: Heritiera littoralis; assembly: GCA_031772115.1. Classification (NCBI taxonomy): domain Eukaryota; kingdom Viridiplantae; phylum Streptophyta; class Magnoliopsida; order Malvales; family Malvaceae; genus Heritiera; species Heritiera littoralis. Next base: position 1,948,236 of record JAPDPK010000058.1, read on the forward strand.
AATGTTCTATATAAAATAATAGCAAAAACTCTTGTGAACAGATTGAAAGCTATACTCATTGCGTGCATTAGTGCAGAACAGAGTGCATTTGTACCGGGAAGGCTAATATCAGATAATATATTGGTGGCTTATGAACTTTTACATGCTATGAAACATAGGAAGCGAGGAAGAAATGGGTTTTTTGCTTTAAAATTAGATATGAACAAAGCTGATGACCAGGTAGGGTGGATCTTTATAGAGAGAATGATGGGTAGATGGGCTTTAATGCTAAATGGATTCGAAAAATCATGAGATGTGTTAATTTTGTGAAATACTCATTGGTTATTTATGGTATTGCTATTGACTCTTTTGTGCCAGAAAGGGGGCTTCGACAGGGAGACCCTTTATCTACATACTTATTCTTAATTTGCACTGAAGGCTTTTCAGCATTATTGAAGTTGCTCCAATAATATGGAGTGGTTAAGGGTGTTCAGGCAACTCGTGGTCATCCTAGAGTCACTCATCTTTTCTTTGCTGATGACAGCTTGCTGTTTGCCTCAGCAACTGTGATAACCATGAATTTTCTAAAATTAATATTAAATATATGTAAATTTAATATTAAAGCAAATAAAGAAGTTAAATAAATAAATAAAATTTATTTACAAGATGGGAATACTGTTGGAATTTCCGTAAATGGTGAAGTGATGAATCGGAGAAATTGTATTGAGGAAATTTAATATAATATAATTATATTATATAAATACATATGTACATAAATGAAATATATGTATATATATTATATATATTGATGTATAATATATTTATTGATTTATATATATATTATTTATACTATTAAGAAAGTACATATGTATATGCTTATGTATTTATATATATAAATATATAAATATGAACATTATTTTATATTAAAGTGTAAATATATATATATATATATATATACATATATATGTATTTTAATACAAAATATGTATTTAAATACATATTTTAACTAGTGTAATTATATATGTATGTATATATATATATATATATAATTATATGTATATGTATAATGAAAAAAAAAAAAAAGAAAGATGGGAATCGGGAAAACTTGATTCCCTTTTCCCAAACGAGGCCGACGACAGCAACCGCTGCCGCTGTCGGCGAGAAAACGAGGAAGCGAGAGAGCCAGAGGGGAGAGGCAGGCGAGATGAGGAAGAGAAAGAGAAGGATCACCAGCGACAGAGAAGGAATCGGCACGAAACAGAGAAGGAAAAACCGAGAAAGAAAAGGGAAGAGGAAACGGCGGTGTCGGCCTGTCTAGGCACTGCCACCTTAACCCTAACCTCGGTGGAGGTAAGGGAAGAAGAAGGAGACCACCGGCGAGGAGAACAACAGCGGAGGAAGGAGGAAAGAGGAGGAGAAGAAGCCGAGACGCACACCACCACATCCGTCACCGTGCCGTCGATTTGGGCTGAACGGAGACTAGCCATAGCTTCGCCGTGATGTCCGTCAGCTGGGGAGACGTCGAACCGCCGGAGAACCGACCACTGGAGGAGAACCAGTGGTGAGGGGGGTGGACTGGTCTGTACCGGTTCAGACCAAGAAAAGGAAAAGGAAAAAAGAAATGAAAAAGAAAAGAAAAAGGAAAAAAGAAAAGAAAAGAGAAGACAAAAAAGAAGAAAAAGGAAGAAGAAGAAGGAAAGAGAAAATTTTTGGATATTCTCGGTAGGAATTTACGAGAAATTATAATTATTAATTTATTTAAAAATTATGGAAAAATTCTAAATTTTAGAATTTTAATTCCAGAAATTATTCTCGACGAACGAGATGATGGAATCGAAAAAGATGGAGTACAGGCGCGATCGATAACGAGGAAGTCGTCGACCCAGAAAAGGTAAGGGATGCATGTGCAGCACTGTAAGGATATTCAGTCTGCATGTTTTTAAATTATAAATTATTTTATGGAAATGTTGTGATGATTCATCGGCTGAAAATTTGTGATGACGTACTGGTTGAAATTATAAACTGTATTTTTCGTTCAGGAGGCTAGCCAATCGGCAGTCGTTATACTGCTGAAAAATTATCGAAAATTATCGAAAATTACCGAAAATCATAATAAATGGTTTTACTTCACGAGAAACGATTTCCAATCACAAAAATCAAGAAAATGATTATTTTTCATAAACATTAATATATGGAATTTTAATTTTAAAATATTCATGTTTTCAAATTTGGGGATAATGAGATCACTTAAAATTCTTTCGATATATGAACTACAAGTGACATGAAAAGGAAGATGAAAGGAAATAAAGTGAATATTTTATAAATATTTTCTAAATATTCACTAAATGATTTTTAACCTTTATGGTTTTAAATTATGAAATTATATATTTTTTTTATAAATTCTATAAAGGTTATTTTATGATAAAAACACGGTTTTGAGACTAATTGGCACCTCTATCATGTCGATATGTGATATGTGATATGTGATATGTGATATGTAACATGTGATATGTGATATGTAGTCCCGGCCGACACCTGATCAGTGATCCGCAGAGGACAATTATAGACTATGGCCATAGATCTGACATGATTATTTTATACCCTTCGGGGTCTATAGCATGATATGAGTGATGATTGCCTCAGTCTCCATATATAAAAATGTTTTATATGATATGTGATACGTGAAATGTAAATGTTTTACATGATATGTGATAAGTTAAATGAAAATGATTTACGACAATTTACATAATGCTTATTACGGTACTGATTTTAGTACTACGAGATGATTTTCATATGACATGTGAGATGAACATGTAATATGTTTTCAAAAAGGAAAAAGAGCTTATAAGTCTAATATTCTTACTATGATTTTAAATTGGATATTGACTATATGTGACATGAATATGTGATTTGTTTTCAAAAAAGAAAGAGGAGGAAAATAAATATAATATTCTTCTTTTAATTTTAAATTTAATTTTAGATTTACATGATGTATATGTTATACGAAAAGGATTTAATAGCTTATTTTGCTATTTAAAGTACTGTGCTAATTATGATTGTACAGTAAAACATGAAAAGAGTTTAAATGAGAATGATGATGATTTAACTAATATTCTTTTCAAAGAATATATGAATATTAGTTATTTTATTTAAATGCTTTATTTCATAAAAGCATTATTTTGAAAAGAATATGAAAATGATATGAATAAAAAGGAAAAGGATTTAAATTTCAAACGAAATTTATTACTCTCTACAATTGCTTCTAGGCTCCAGGACAAGACAGGTATTTCAAAATACCTGCCTTCATCTGGATCATTAGCCGACTGTAATATCCTTCCTACATGTGAGCCTAGAGCCCTTATAGGAAAGCGAAAAAGTTTTTCATCATATAGGTACCTGAATATCAAGTATTGCATATAACTCTCTTACTGAGCTGTGGTTTGCTCACCCCTTAATTTTAACATTTCAGATTTTCGAGGACTGAGAGTCTGATATCCAAGGATTTCGGCTGTGCATTTGGGGACGATGCGACAGCTTGATTTACTACATGAGGTATGATCATTTATTTTCTGTAAAAAGAATTACTTACAGTACTACTTCCTTATGAAGTAAGATAGGGGATGTAATTCATATTATAATTTTATATGAAATTGTTTATATGTAAAGGAAAAGTAAAGTATCGCAAATAGCCCAACCAAATAAGATGTATAGAAAAAATGAAAAAATAGGGTCACAAGCTGTGACAGCAACGACAAGCGAAACTGAGAGGATGAAGCACATGATAAGAAGATACGAAGAAGGCTTGGGATAGAGAATAAATTTTGACAAGTCTGCCTTATTCTTTAGAAGCAATGTATATGAGAGTACGAAGGAGGAGATTAAGAATAAGTTCGAGATTCAGGAAACCATAAACCCAGAGAAATATCTTGGCTTGCCTACTATGGTGGGACGAGGGAAGAAAAGAGCTTTTAGAGAACTGAAGGACTGAATTCAAGCTAAGATGAAAGGATGGAGTCATAGAGTCCTGTCATAGGGTGGAAAAGAGATCTTCTTGAAAGCAATAGTTTAGGCAATCCTGACTTATGCAATGAAGTGTTTCCTACTTCCTAAGAGTTTATGCAATGAGATCAATAGCATAATGAGCAATTTTTTGGTGGAAACAAGGCAAAGAAAGAAAAGGCATACATTGGTTGAGGTGGGATGAAATGTGCAGCTCAAAATTAGAAGGTGGCATGGGATTTAGAAATATGGAGAATTTTAATCTGGCACTACTAGCCAAACAAGGTTGGAGGTTATTAAAAAACTCTTTGTCACTTGCCCATGCGGTATTAAGAGCTAAGTATTTCCCTACTTGTTCCTTTTTGGAAGCAAGACTAAGGAATAACCTATCCCTCACTTGGAGAAGCATCTGGTCAGCTAGATCACTACTGAAGCGAGGCTTGAGGTGGCGAATTGGGAATGGGCAATCCATAAGGATTTGGGCTGACAAGTGTAACCCAGTAGCACCATTGTTCCAAGTGATGTCGTCTAAAGGAAATAAGACTGAAGTGGAGTTTGTCTGTGAACTTTTTTCAGAAAATGCAAGAGAATGGGATTGGCAAAAGCTCAACATGTACTTCACAAGGGAGGAAGCAAAGACTATTGCAGTAATACCTCTTGGTAGAAGAGGCACACCGGATACATTGATTTGGCACTATCAAAGAAAGGGTGTCTATTCGATAAAGAGTGGATATAGATTAATCAATGATGGAGGACCATAGAATGAAACCAGTGAAAGTGAGGTGTTGGTGAATATATGGAAAAAGATTTGGACGGTAAAAACCCTGAATAAAATCAAAGTTTTTGCATGGAGGGTGCTACGGGACTTTCTACCAGTCATGGATAACTTGGCCAAAAGAAAGATAGCAACCACAAGTAGCTGTCCAATCTGCAACCAAGGGAGAGAAACGGTGCTCCATGCAATACGATTGTGTCCAAAAGCACAGGAAGTTTGGCAGACGTTGAAGTATGCCTTGGATATCCATTTGGGGAGTGAAACTGAAGACTGGTTCACAACCATGTTGCAAAATCAATTGACCATATTTCAACCCAAGAACTTATTTTCACATTATGGGCGTTACGGACAAACAGGAACAATGTACTGAATGGGGAGGAAACGAAGCCAACAGTGATCATAGCCAGCATCATAATTCATTATGTGCAGGTATTTAATCAAGCAACTTTAGTGGAATCAAATAAAGTCCCTAGAAGCATTGTAAAGTGGAGACCACCTACAAATGGTGGATACAAAGTTAACTTCGATGGAGCGATATGCAGTGACACGATGAAGGAAGGCATTGGCGTGGCTGTAAGAAACTCCGATGGATTCTTGCTAGGAGCTTTGGTTGCAAGTTTAAGCCATTCAACAGACCCACTCATAGTAGAAGCACAAGAGGCGTATAGAGCACTAGAGTTTGCTATGTATCTGGGATTGCAAAAGGTTGAGTTGGAAGGGGACACAATAATCATCATTAATAAGCTGGCGACATAAGGAATATACCTATCATCTGCAGGCACCATCATTGATGAAGGCAAAGAGATCTTGAACAGGTTCACCTCATGGAGTCTATCACATACCGAGAGAGAGGGGAATCTGCAGCACATGTTTTAGCCAAATTTGGTTTAACTTGTAAGGAGGAAATAATTTGGGTTGAAGATTGCCTTGATGTAATTACTTCATAAGCAAACACTCTTTCTGATTGAATGAAACTACCACTTTTTACTTTCAAAAAAGATTGGACTTAAATATATTAATTTAAAAAAGATAAAATAGTTTTTTTTTGTAACCACAGGTATTCTCATCCGTTTTAAGGTTTGAGACTTATCTTGTTCGGGCCAAAAGTGGTAAACGATAAAGCCTTCCCAACAATGATGATTAAGGATTTAAACCATATCCAAATGCTTAAAAAAGAAGTCCACTTTTACTTCTTCCAACCACTTAATAGTAATAAAATAGTCTTTTCAAATATGAATCTATACAAAATGATAAGATACAAAATATATTTAAAATTAAATAGAAGATGAGAGAAAATGATATAGTGGATGGATTATAAGATAGTATTTAATTGAATTATCTAGAATCATAGTTATCTAGAATCAGTTAAAAACAGAATAGTGAATCAGATTATGGGGTAACTGGGCGGATATTTAAAAAGATTAAAAAAGAGAAGGGAGGGGGTGTAATTAAACGAGACTAAGAGGAGACATTCTTTCCTGGAATTCAACCTGAATTACATCCAACCTTTCAACAGAACAGGAATGCTACTTTTTTGACCCGTGAGATTCTTCAAGAGGTGCATGCACCATACTAAATCTAGCGCAAAGCAAGGAATGATTATTGGAAGTTGGCTACTTACTTAGGTAAATCAGTTCCTTATCTATTTTTATGACCAGAAATTGTTTCTTGATTTCCATTTCAAATTGTTCTCTGGATTTTTTATCAATATGAGGTGATCGTAACACAGTATATAAGACTCGTGATTCAGGCAATCCAATCTTCCGTGTGTAAGGCGGAAGCCCCCAAAAAAGGTTTTCCATAAATGGGTGATCAAAAGATCGAATCACTATGCGTATCTTGGTGGTCGTTACTTTTGGTGGTCGTTATTTTTTTAATTTTATTTTACATGTCAAATTAGTTCATGGGTGGAATGAGAGTTAGAAGAACATAAGGTACGGAAAAGACAAAATCGACATAAATTTTAAAAGAATTTTGAAATGCAAAAAGGCCTCTAAGAATCTTGGAATATAAAAAGTTTGTTGAAGGTCATATGGCATGCTTGGGTGAAAGGCCTAGAATAACGGGAAAAAAATTGGCTAGCACAACAAAAGGCAAGCAAATAAGGATGATCCTAATAGAAAACTTTTTACTGAGCACCACAATTACTTTGAGATTGGAGCTCATTAGGAGGGCATTATGTTACTATCCAATCACATTGGGTGCAAAACTACCCATTAACCCACTAAATAATATAGCAATAGAAAGTGGCCCTCATTCCTACAAATAACCACTCTCTTATTTTATTGATTAATACCTAAATCCTCTCAAAAACTTTCATTAACTTATTGTCAATGCAGTGCAATCTAAAGTATTTGTACCCAACCATGCAATTACCATAAATTCCATTAGACCCAAATGGCTCTAGTCAAAATTCAACAGCAAATCGGAGTAGAATGTTTACAAAAGGACTTACATTTTTTTTTAATCTTTAACATTAATTATTTGAAAAAAATACTTTTTTATTAATTTTAATTTTAAAATGTTAGCATTATTTTATTAATTTAATATAATAAATAAAATTTTTATTATAATATAGTAAATTAATATATGTATAAATATACATAATATTTTTTAAATATTTAATAACAAATGTATATTTGATAAAAATAATTTTAAATTAATTAACAAAAATATTGTTTGGTATAAAGTAACTAATATTTTTTTATTATTTATCTAATTTACAAAATATCAAATCTAATATATATTATTTTATATTTCAAAAAACATATAAGCCTAATAAGTAAGCCATGTGCGCTTACATTGACAATTTTTTTTACAACACATAAGATTAAAATACACGTAGGATTTATATTGAAACTGAAATCAAATCAACTTTTTTATTTTTGTATAACCACCTATTATCCACATCTATAAATTAAGAAGTAGTGCAAGAAATGGAAAGCTCACTGAAACACTATCTAATTCAATTTTTAAACCATTACTCATCTTATTCAAAAATTAACACTATATATTTGAATAACCACCCATTATCCACACCTATAAAATGGAAAGTAGTGCAACAAATGAAAAGCTCACTAAAAAACAAATACTATCTAATCCAATTTTTAAACTGTTCCTCATCTTATTTAAATATTAAAATTTTATCTAAACAACATATCTATTTATTTTTTTCTATGCTTTTTTCTCTCACATTCACTCCACCGTTTCAAAAAATTCAATTTTTAAATAGTTTTTTTTTATATATGGAATCTTTTTCAACTAGTTCTCAATCTTCTTATTCAAAGGTACACTAAGCCTTCATTTTTTTTATATTTTCTTTCTCTACATTGAATTTTTTTTTTTGTTTATAAATAAGGAGTCATGAAGGCGATAAGCAAAACGATGATAAACTTAACTATATAGTAAGTGGTTTTTTTTCAATGCTTTTAGTTTTGTATTTTTTTAATTTTATACGTGAATGGGATAAATTTATTGATTTCTTTATGCTTCCAAATACATTTTTTCAAATCTCGTCATCTATCATCATGGAATCCTTTTTAATTAATTTTCAATCTTCTTCTTTAACTGTACATTAAGTTACTCTCTTCCATCGAATTTTTTCATTTGTTTGTAAACAATTGTATAGTTATTGTTTTTCTAAATTTTTTAGTTATATATATTTTTTAATTTTATATGTGGATGCGGCAAATTTATTTATTTATTTATTTGTACATTTTGATTATTAAAATTATTAGAAGTGCTGGGGAAAATGCATTCAAATGATGAGAGGTTGAATCTTCTTACCAAATCCATCGAGCCTTATGAGGTTATTTTTTGTTCTTAATATTTTTTGTATTTTTTCTAATTAAAATATTTAAAATTACTAAGCATAATTTTTTTTTTAAAAAAAGCATGTGAATAGTATAAATTATATTTACATATATTTACATAAAATTAATCTGTACACCAAACGAGTTTGTAAACTACTATATACTATAAATTTCATTATATATAAATTTTATCCAATGTTCTCAATAGTCATTTTCTCCTTTCACTACATTTCATTTCACTACCACTGTTGCATTTGCATCCAAAGTATATCCCATCATGAATTTTAATCTCACTGTTTTCGTAACTAATATCATCTCTACCACTGTTTTCAATTTCACCGGAGCTAATTTTACAGCTAATCTAAACTAGCCTTTAGACATCGGAGCAAGTCTCATTGGAAACAACTCCAATAGACTTTGTTCTGCAAGTTTATCCAAGAAGAAATTGATCCATCAATCAATAAGCCGCACCATATTTAGCATCATCAAATCCAATCCTCTTACCATGATAAAAGAATAGAAAAATTAAAGCAAAAACAAAAATCGGAACAAAAACTAAAGAAAAATCAATGAAGATTAAGTAAAAATGGTGATAAGAGGTGGAAATGAAGATAGGCCATGGAATACCTTCAAACATGAGTCGAGAGAATTTGTGCATCCACAAACAACCTTTCCTAAAAATAAAAGAAAAAATGAGGAAAAATCAGCTAAAGCTTATGTATTTTCACTTGTTACAAATCTATATACATCTTAATCACCAAAATCAACCAGCTGATTAAGCACAATTGTATGGATTGTTTATGTCACAACAAAAAAAACTGACTTTTACCGGCACTTAAAAGATCAACGAACTGTCAGTAAAAACCTTACCTGCGGTTCATTGACTGCCGATTGATCATCGGCTAGGTGAATGCCAATGAATGTCTACAGGCAATAATGTACTCCAATGCCGGTAAAGGTTTAACAAATCATGACATGACTTTTCTCGACGTTTTTAAAAAGCTTTACAAGTAAAAGGCTTTCACCGACACTTTAAAGTGCCGGCAAAAGTCATACTTGAAATTTAAAATTTTTTATATTTATTAAGCTTTATTTTAAATTTAAAAACTTTTAACAGCACTTTTAAGTGTTGGTAAAAGTCTTATTTGAAATTTAAAATTTTTATATTTATTAAATTTATTTTAAATTTAAAATTTTTATTAGTATAACTTAATTATTAAATTAATAAATTTTTTTATCATAACTTCTTGTCACGACCCGAAGGCCGTGATGTACACCTAACACTCACACTTAGATACAATTTACCAATTTTACGGACTAAAATTTTTCTTTCACTTTAAGGTTTGTGTCCGGCGTCAGTGTCGCTTCTAAATTGAATTTGCTTTCTTAATTTGATTTACATTCACCATTTAATTTGCCATCTCTTAAGACCAATCAACTTACTTAATACTCTAATTCAATATTAGACTAAAAAAAAAAGTCGAAAACTCCCCCTTATATAAAATCGATTTTCCACGGCTTAATAACCTGCAAAATAATCAACTATTTCCAACAGCATATTTCCAATCCACAATTCTCAGTCTATTTCACTACATACTACACATATTTTTCAAAATCATCAATTACATATATATGGCATTTCACAACTCATAGTTGTCACAATTTACTTCTCGGATCACACCTGATAATCATATGACTCTATAATAATCTAAAATGATCCTAAGTTACATCCCAAAAATTCTATACGCATGTACTGTGCATTTAAAATGTCATACATTATAAACAAAATAATCGTTTTTATACCTCAAGTGAAACAAAAATAGAGCTCGGAGGACTCAGACCAGTATGGCTCCTTAAAGATCGTACTCGAGGCCTTGCTCCAAAACTCTAAGTGTGGAGTCTAGCTCGTATGATCTGGGATGTTGTTAGAAAGGGATGAGCAAAAACACAGCTCAGTAAGTAGCTTAAGTAAATGCATGTTAGACTCATGTCGATCTACATGCATGTGTAGAAAATGATGCTGAAGTAACAAGTAGCATGGTGTTTTAAGCATGGTCTTAAGTCAAATATTTTTTTCGTGCATTTTGGTTTTAAAAAAACGCTTTCAAGATGCACGTTGTTAAATTCAAACTTCCCATGCATTTCGACTAAATCGATTCACTATGCAATCGGTTAAATTCGATACACTATGCATTTCGAATAAACGATTAATATATTTCGATATATCAATCAATGACCACTTTGATAAAAAAATCAATAAACACTTGATAAAACGATCAATATGCACTACAATCATTTCGATCAATATGGACTTCAATAATCTATGAGTCATAAATCAAGAAATCTATAACGGTTAGGCATATTGCCTCTATTCACTGAAAACAGTACTGATAATCAAACAATAGTAAGTAGAGTTTAGGCAATGATCCTCAATCAATCAATATCTATCTTAGCTAGCGATGGAGTGGTGTTGCAAGCAACACTAAATCTATGGCCATAGAACAATGTCCAGTCTCGTTGATCAGTCGAGAGCTGGAACTTGTCTGCTGGTTTTCCAGACAAGTAGCAATCTACCTAGAGAATTAGGCTCGATAGGTACAATACGATAGTCTAGAGCACAGAGCTCGACAGATGGCCAATAAGGCCTAGAGCTAAGCTCGATAGGCTAGAAATGACCCGAAGGTCGTAGGACATGCCTGCACTCAAAAACAGTTCGAAAACAATTCCTTCGTGTAGCACTTGGCTTCCACGAATTTCAAAACACTTACTAAACAATTTTTGAGTTTCAAATATGCAAAGGTTTCGATTTATTTCAAAAGGTTAGTCCAAACCAAAACTTTATAATTGAAAACATGATACAATTTATCAAAATATGGATATTAAATAGCTCATTTCAAATTATGCAATATGTAAATGCGTATATGTATCAATTCGATAAATTTAATGTGCACGTTTGGTTGGCCACAACCCACAAGACAAAGAGAGTTTAAATCTAGCCCAAGCATAAACCAACTTTTGTATTTCTTAATGGAAGGATAAACTGGAGTATTTAGTATATTCAAAATCATTCCACGAAATGATGCTAGCATACTTTACTTAACCCAGTTACCTTGAGGCATAAAAATTTACTTTTCGTGCTTCCGAGTCCGTACTTAAGCTTTTATGTCACTCCTAACCATTACCAATCAACTTCATTACCATCATACCAAGATAATCGTACTATGCTTAATCACTTATTTAAAACGTTTATCTTGTAACCGTAGTTAACACTAGTTCACTTCTATATTACAGCTAAATCCTTCATCATCATGTATTTGACATATATATATATATATATCTACTTGTGTATATATATATACACACACACACACGTTTGTGGTATAATATAAATATAGATATATCCTACATCTAAAACCAAAGTATAGTTTTCTCACCTTGATGAGCCTTGTTAGTCGGATCTCGTATTACCGACTTTCCTCAAGATTCCGAGTCCAACCCTACACCAAGAGTTCATCCTCCATTATTATTTTTAACCATTGTTGTTTATATATATATATATGTATATGCATATATGAATTTACACTCAAATCGTTCTCTTCATATCAATTTGATATGTATTTATACATCTCTATATGTGCTCATATAGGTACATACATAAATATATATATATATATATATATATATATATATATACATACATATATAAACACTCCCCTCATTTTACTCTCTCCATATATATATACACACACATATATATGTATGCATGTACCTTAAACTCAAATTTAAAGAATTTCTTACCCTCTCAAATTTTCTTTTTTGATTGGCTTTAATTCCTTTGCAGCATCGATTCACTATAGCATTGCATCATCATATTTTTCAGGCCATTAAGTTCAGCATTACATCCCTGAAAATGGCCTTGGATTGGTCTCTTAGCAACCCTTACTCGCCCCTCATTCAGCCACTGAATAGCCTTAAAAAAAAAACCAAAAATCCTATTCTAAACACCACCGATCCAGCCCTTGACACATGTCATTTTCAGCCTTCATTAACCATGTTTTCTAGCTTTAAACACTTCCAAGAAGATAGCCAAAACCAACAGGAAATTCATCCTGACCCAACCTTGAAAAATCAGCCTTTAACAATAGCTAAAAGCTGCCTAAACCATTGTTGTCCAGCCTCCATTACCATCAATGTGAGCCCTGCTGAACGCCTAAACCACTTGTATTCTTAATTTATAAACTCATCTCACGTGGTGTCAACCAGCCTTTATCATCGTTGCTTGTTGTCCCCTGTTTTCGAGCCCTTTAGTAGGTAGTAACTTCAGCCTAAATGGCAACCACAACTCAGCCCTATTTCTTTTTGAGCCACAGTGAACCCCCAACTTCAGCTTCACCGTAGGTGACTGTTCCAGAACTGAAAGAAGAGAAAATCAACACCCATTTCTTTGCTACGTGAACCCTTTTCCTTCTCCTCCACTCTCTATTTCTTCTCCGATCAGTTTCCTTCTTTCAACTTCTCTTTTCTCACAGCTACAGTGTTCCTCTTCTTTCAGTTTCGCTACAGAAAATTCCTCCCTTTCATTTTTCCGCTGCTGTCTACTCTTTTAAAATCTGTCCTTATCAAATTCTCTTCCTCGTTCAAGCCACTGTTGCATTCCCTTTCTTTTCTCTTCTCTTCTTTCTCAGTTCGTATCACTCCCTTCCTCTCTCGATCTCCACCTCTCTACTCTCTCTTCTCTCTCGTTTAGAATCCCTCACTGCAACTTCTTTCTTGTCCTTTTTCTTTTTCCTTTTTCTCCTTCCTTTTCTGGTCGAGATCTCTCTTATTCTTTCTCTCTTTCCTTCCTTTTCTCTTTTCTCTCTTTCTTTGATCGGTTTTCTGTTTCGTTTGGCAGAAGCAAAGCTTTTGCCTTTCTTTAGCTGTAGACCTGCTCCCACTGTGGTGTTTTGATTGGCTTCCTAAGGAAGCCAATCACTTTTATATTATTATTATATATATATATTATATTTCCTATTCAATATATATATATACACTTTATATGTATATATATATATTATATTATATATTTATCTTTTATATATATATATATATATTTCATGCCCTACATATATATATATGTATATATATGTACATATACAATATATTTTCTTTGTAGAAACATGCACATATATATATATATGTGTGTGTATATATATACATATATATTTTAGCTTTCCCTTCATTTATATATATATATATATATTAAATACTTAATTTGTATTTATTTTTATATATCTTTTATTTAATTTCTACTTATACTTATATATATGTATATTTTTTTAACACTCATATGTATCACATTTTATTTAGTATACTTGTACCCTTAATGTATACCTATTGCTAATACCACAAAATAAAATATTCGTTCCCATTACTTGAAACAATTAGAAATATAAACTACATTCCTATACTTAGTTCATTTGATGTATTTTATTTATTTACAAAATGGGTACGAAATTTGTAGTCTTCACATTCTCCCTACCTTAGGAAATTTGGTCCTCTAAATTTTCCATGTCCATTTGAAAAAGGTGAGTATACTTCTCCTTCATCAAACTCTCTAACTCCCACGTAGCTTCTTATGAAGAGTGATTCGACCAAAGTACTTTAACTAAAGGGATTGTCTTATACCTCAATATTTTATCTTTTCTATCCAAGATCCGCATAGGCCTCTCAACATAGCTCAAGTCCTCCCTGATTTCCAAAGGTTCATACTCAATGACATGGGAAGGGTTCGGATGATACTTCCTTAGCATCGACACATGGAAGACGTTATGTACACCTGATAGCTCTGGTGGTAATGCTAGTCGGTATGCCACGTCACCAATTCTCTCTAGTATTTCAAACGGACCAATATACCGAGAGCTTAATTTCCCTTTCTTACCAAATCTCATTATGCCTTTAGACGGAGAGATCTTCAAGAACACTTTATCCCGAACTTGAAATTCTAAAGGTCTTCTCCGACTATCCGCATAGCTCTTATGTCTACTTTGGGCTGTTCTCAATCTATCACATATCAATCTAACGTCTTCAGAAGCTTTCTCTACCAATTTCAGAGTAAATATCTTTCTTTCACCTACCTCTTCCCAGCCGATAGGGGATCTACACCTACGCCCATACAACGCCTCGTAAGGTGCCATCCCAATGCTAGACTGAAAGCTATTGTTATATGCAAATTCAGCTAGTGCCAAATGATCATCCTATGAGCCTTGAAAATCCATGACACAAGCCCTCAACATGTCCTCAAGGGTCTGAATTGTCCTCTCTGACTGCCCATTGGTTTGAGGATGAAAGGCTGTGCTAAAGCTCAGTTTAGTTCCCAATGCATCCTGGAAGTGTTCCCAGAAACGGGAAGTAAACCGAGAACCTCTATCCGAAACTATGCTCACTGGGACTCCATGTAGTCTCACTATTTCTTTGACATACATATTTGCTAAGGCACTAAGTGAATAGATAGCCTTCATAGCTAGAAGCGCACAAGACCTTGTCAATCCATCAACAATAATCCAGATTTCATCATGACTTCTACAGTCTTAAGGTGCCCCATAGTGAAGCCCATAATTACGTGCTCCCATTTCCAAGTTGGCACATGTAAAGGATTGAGCAATCCCGTTGGTTTCTGGTGCCCAATCTTTATTTTTTAGTACAGTAATCATTTGGACACAAAGGTTGCTATATTTTTCTTTGTACTAGCCCAATGGTACACTTCACGCAAATTCTAGTACATTTTTGTATTCCCCAGGTGCATCGTGTACCTGGAATTGTGTGCCACTTCCATTATTTGTCTCTTTAAAGCCTCACTGTCTAGAATGCATCTTGTCCTTATACCTTAGTAAACCATTTTAATCGATTCATAAGTACGGAACTAACCATGGTGCCAAACACCACTATAATCATCTACCTCAAATCACCTCAAAATTCAATTTCTATAACTCAAAATCATAATTTCAAAGTCCAACAGTCGTTAAAATACTTTAATTCCAATTTGAGATTCTAAATGTATCCTCCAAATTGATCAAGGTCATTTCAAACCGTTAAGGATACTTTTCCTCATCATATTTTCCCATATCTCTATAATCCAAGGTCTAAATAAACTTTAAAATCAATTTTTTTTTTATCTTATGTCTTGTCTAAATATCAATTTACTTCACGCTAACCTCACATACCAATATTTGAAAAGTCTACAAATTGAACGTATCTTGTTAGTTCACACATTATGACCATACATCTTCTTATAAGTCAAAAACATCAATTGAGGTAAGCACAATGTCATAAAAGACATTTAATATCGTAAACCACTAGATACCAACTTTCACATCAAAGGCCATTTTACACAACATACTGTAACGTCTTCAACATTCATTAAGGATTCACTTCTCACAACAAGTTGTGTTTAATCTTGACTTTACCAAAATGGCGTTTGGAGAGTTCTTTGGTTTTCAACACTCATATCTTTCTAACCCAATAGGTTAAACCCATATAGTTTTAAATAGTCAAATGTTTTCACTATCCATATAGTTTTCAAATCAAATACTTTCTAATTCATATTGTTTTCGGAGTCATATTTCAAATTCCACATAATTTTCAAAACTTGACTAGACCATGCATTCAATCAAGTCGTATACATTTTAGGCAAAATAAGTTTATTAGCATAAGGCTGTCCAAACTTCTCCTTAGTTTCAAACCTAAGGCTTATAAAACAATACTTATTTAAGGGCTCATTGTATAGCTCAAACTCTGGGCAATCACATAACTTATTTCTTAGGCCAACAATGCAATGTCACGTCATTGTCGTTTCCATCAAACACAATCCTATCATGAGCTCGGGGCAGGTGTATCATATCAGTCCCTATGCCATGATGTCCTTAGATCTTGCACTTAGCAGTCATTAGTTTTAACTAAGTTTCTTGCCTGCCTCCAACCACCCTTTTTTCTCATAGCCTTGCATTTATAAAATCACACGCATCAATTCCAATTCATCCCCACTTGAGTCTTACTTCTTCAACAATCCATATAATAGCATAATCTTAATTCTTACCTTTGCAATACACAAATGTATATGTATACAATTACATAAGCAAATGTACTCTCAGTGTATATGACATCACAAGCATAATTCTTATTCTCATTATCTCAATCACACACCAAGGTGAATTCTTCATCCTTTCTACTTCAGAGGCTATTAGATTGGGCCAATATCAATATCATAACAAGATGATCTCGAGGTTCTTATCTTATACAATCTTAACTTTCACATCAATTTGTTATCTTGCACATCATGCTCTAACAATCTCTAATTTCCATTTAAAGACCTTTTTATAACATGTTGTGTCCATTTTGACTCTAATAGTGAGAAATCTGAAGAGCCTTGTAGGTTTTGAATCCACACAGTTCAAAATCATAAGGTTCAATTAATTAGACTTTCAAAATTCACGTAGCTCAAACGATTTATTTTCGAAGGTTGAATACTTTCCTAAGTCCGTGTACATTGCAAATCATATACCTTTCAAATCATATAGTTTTTGAAATCCATACACTTTTCAAAATATACAAGATTCACTACATTTTTCAAGTCCATAAAGAGGTTAGGCAATCTCTTAAGACATCACAATAAAGTCTACTTTCTGTCACACGTGGTGGACAGATTTGAGTAAATTTCCTGCCACTATCGTTGTCAGGCCCAAAACCCTACTAATCCCCTCCAATATATCTAATCGAACCATTCTTAATTGAAGTTCATTAAGGATGCCTAATCCTTCAAAATCCAAAACTTTAGTATCTTGATATCATTTTTCCAATTCCAATAGTTTTCAATACCAATATGGATTCTGCATTCGATCAAATCCTATACCTTTTTGGTATAATAAGTTTATTGACATAATTTGGTAAAATCCTATCTTCAAACATAAGGTTTTATAGAGCAATACTTGCCAAAGGCTAAATGTATAGTTCAAACTTTAAGCCATCATATGACCTATTTCTTAGGCCAAATAGTGCAAGGTCACTATCATTTCTATCAAACACGACTTCACATTCACAAGTTTTTGACAAGTATACCATATCAAACTCTAAATCACATAGGCTATTGAGCCTCTTACTGATATAACTTCAATACACTTAGAACAAAACAAATAAGCACTTATTGTTTTGTTACTTATCAAAACATATCATATAAGGATTAGGTAGGAACAAGATTATAGTTTTCCTACAGCAATGTACGCGAGCACGATGGGTAGGTATCCAGTCCATATCCAAAATGAAACCAATATCGTAAATGTGCAACAATTTCAGATCTACTATTAGGTTTCTATCTTCTACCTTCACTTTACAATGATAGCATGCATGCTCTATCATCTAAGATTTCCTTGAAAAGAGTGTTAATAAACAATAGATAATATAGAGGTTTTAACTCTATATGCAACCTACTAACAAGAGCAGTTGATGAAGGTGAGGGAATCAGAACTGGAATCGGCTGTTTCCAAGCCAGTCTTCCAAACTTTTTTTTTATGCCTAGTCTCCTCATCATTTTTTTTAATTGAGTCAGAAAAGGAACTTATACTAAGAGCAGATCAATCTTAGTATAAGTAGATAATAGTAAGTTACATGCAGACATTACACAGTACATGGGATGTAACACTAAGAACGACTTCTATGACATTGACATGTACTAAACAAACCTTGCTCTGATACCATTAAATCTGTCACGACTCGGAGGCCGTGACGTACACTTAACACTCACACTTGGATACAATTTACTAATTTTACGGACTAGATTTTTCTTTCACTTTAAGGTTTGTGTTCGATGTCAGTGTCGCTTCTAAATTGAATTCGCATTCTTAATTTGATTTACATTCACCATTTAATTTGCCATCTCTTAAGACTAATCAACTTACTTAATACTCTAATTCAATATTAGACTAAAAAAAAAGTTGAAAACTCCCCCTTATATAAAATAGATTTTCCCCGGCTTAATAACCTGCAAAATAATCAACTATTTCCAACAGCATATTTCTAATCCACAATTCTCAGTCTATTTCACTATATACTACACATATTTTCCAAAATCATCAATTACATATATATGGCATTTCACAACTTATAGTTGTCACAATTCACTTCTCCAATCGCACTCGATAATCATACGAGTCTATAATAATCTAAAACGATCCTAAGTTACATCCCAAAAAGTCTATAAGCATGTATTGTGCATTTAAAATGTCATACATGATAAACAAAATAATCGTTTTTATACCTCAAGTGAAACAAAAACAGCACTCGGAGGACTCAGACCAATATGGCTACTTAAAGATCGTCCTCGAGGCCTTGCTCCAAAACTCCAAGTGTGGAGTCTAACTCGTATGATCTGCAATGTTGTTAGAAAAGAGTGAGCAAAACCACGACTCAGTAAGTAGCTTAAGTAAATGCATGTTAGACTCATGTCGATCTACATGCATGTGTAGAAAATGATGCTGAAGTAACAAGTAGCATGGCGTTTTAAGCATGGTCTTAAGTCAAATATTTTCTTTGTGCATTTTAGTTTTAAAAAAATGCTTTCAAGATGCACGTTGTTAAATTCAAACTTCCCATGCATTTCGACTAAATCGATTCACTATGCAATCGTTTAATTTGATACACTATGCATTTCGAATAAATGATTACTATATTTCGATAAATCAATCAATGACCACTTTGATAAAGAAATCAATAAACACTTGATAAAACGATCAATATGCACTACAATCATTTCGATCAATATGGACTTCAATAATCTATGAGTCATAAATCAAGAAATCTATAACGATTAGGCATATTGCCTCGATTCACTGAAAACAGTACTGATAATGAAACAATAGTAAGTAGAGTTTAGGCAATGATCCTCAATCAATCAATATCCATCCTAGCTAGCAATGGAGTGGTGTCGCAAGCAACACTAAATCTATGGCCATAGAACAATGTCCAGTCTCGCTGATCAGTCGAAAGCTGGAACTTGTCAGCTGGTTTTCCAGACAAGTAGCAATCTACCTAGAGCATTAGGCTCGATAGGTACAATACGATAGTCTAGAGCACAGAGCTCGACAGACAGCCAATAAGGCCTAGAGCTAAGCTCGATAGGCTAGAAATGACCCGAAGGTCGTAGGACATGCCTAAACTCAAAAATAGTTCGAGAACAATTTCTTCGTGTAGCACTTGGCTTCCACGAATTTCAAAACACTTACTAAACAATTTTTGAGTTTTAAATATGCAAAGGTTTCGATTTATTTCAAAAGGTTAGTCCAAACCAAAACTTTATAATTGAAAACATGATACAATTTATCAAAATATGGGTATTAAATAGCTCATTTCAAATTATGCAATATATAAATGCATTTATGTATCAATTCGATAAATTTAATGTGCACGTTTGGTTGGCCACAACCCACAAGACAAAGAGAGTTTAAATCTAGCCCAGGCATTAACCAACTTTTGTATTTCTTAACGGAAGGATAAACTGGAGTATTTAGCATATTCAAAATCATTCCACGAAATGATGCTAACATACTTTACTTAACCCAGTTACCTCGAGGCATAAAAATTTACTTCTCGTGCTTCCGAGTCCGTACTCAAGCTTCTATGTTACTCCTAACCATTACCAATCAACTTCATTACCATCATACCAACATAATCGTACTAGGCTTCATCACTTATTTAAAACGTTTATCTTGTAACCGTAGTTAACACTAGTTCACTTCTATATTACAGCTAAATCTTTCATCATCATGTATTTGACATATATATATCTACTTGTATATACACACACACACACACACACACACACGTTTGCGGTATAATATAAATATAGATATATCCTACATCTAAAACCAAAGTATTGTTTTCTCACCTTGATGAGCCTTGTTAGTCGGATCTTGTATTACCGACTTTCCTCAAGATTCCGAGTCCAACCCTACACCAAGAGTTCATCCTCTATTATTATTTTGAACCATGGTTGTTTATATATATATATATATATATATGTATGTATATGCATTTATGAATTTACACTCATATCTTTCTCTTCATATCAATTTGATATGTATTTATACATCTCTATATGTGCTCATATAGGTACATAAATATATATATATATATATATATATATATATATATATATATATATATGTACGTACATATATAAACACTCCCCTTATTTTACTCTCTCCATATATATATATATACACACACACACATAAATATGTATGCATGTACCTTAAACTCAAATTTAGAGAATTTCTTAACCTCTTAAATTTTCTTTTTTGATTGGCTTTAATTCCTTTGCAGCACCTTGCATCATCATATTTTTCAGGCCATTAAGTTTAGCATTACATCCCTGAAAATAACCTTGGATTGGTCTCTTAGCAGCCTTTACTCGCCCCTCATTTAGCCACTGAACAGCCTTAAAAAAACAAACCAAAAATCCAATTCTAAACACCACTGATCCAAGCCTTGACACATGCCATTTTTAGCCTTCATTAACCATATTTTCCAGCTTTAAACACTTCCAAGAAAATCGCCAAAACCAACCGGAAATTGATCCTGACCCAGCCTTGAAAAATCAGCCTTTAACAATAGCTAAAAGCTGCCTGAAACCATTGTTGTCCAGCCTTCGTTACCATCACTATGAGCCCCTGCTGAATGCCTAAACCACTTGCATTCTTAATTTATAAACTCAGCTCACGTGGTGTCAACCAGCCTTCATCATCATTACTTGTTATCCCCTGTTTTGAGCCCTTTAGTAGGTAGTAACTTCATCCTAAATGGCAACCACAACTTAGCCCTATTTCTTTTTGAGCCACAGTGAACCCCCAACTTCAGCTTCACCGTAGGTGACTGTTCCAGAACTGAAAGAAGAGAAAATCAACACCCCTTTTTTTGCTACGTGAACCCTCTTCCTTCTCCTCCACTCTCTCTTTCTTCTCCGATCAGTTTCCTTCTTTCGACTTCTCTTTTTTGGTAGCTACAGTGTTCCTCTTCTTTCAGTTTCGCTACAGAAAATTCCTCCCCTTCATTTTTCCGCTGCTGTTTACTCTCTTAAAATCTCTCCTTATCAAATTCTCTCCCTCGTTCAAGCCACTGCTGCATTCCCTTTCTTTTCTCTTCTCTTCTTTCTCAGTTCATATCACTCCCTTCCTCTCTCGATCTCCACCTCTCTACTCTCTCTTCTCTCTCGTTTAGAATCCCTTATTGCACCTTCTTTCTTCTCCATTTGCTTTTTCCTTTTTCTCCTTCCTTTTTTGGCCGAGATCTCTCTTATTCTTTCTCTCTTTCCTTCCTTTTCTTCTTTTCTCTCTTTCTTTGATCGGTTTTCTGTTTCGTTTGGCAGAAGCAAAGCTTTTGCCTTTCTTTAGCTGCAGACGTGGGAGCAGGTGGTGTTTTGATTGGCTTCCTACGGAAGGCAATCACTTTTATATTATTATTTTATATATATTATATATTTCCTATTCAATATATATATATATACACTTTATATGTATATATATTATATTATATATTTATCTTATATATATATATATATTATATTTATCTTTTATATATATATATTTCATGCCCTACATATATATATATGTATATATATGTACATATACATATATATTTTCTTTGTAGAAACATGTACATATATATATGTGTATATATATACATATATATTTTAACTTTTCCTTCATATATATATATATATATTAAATACTTAATTTGTATTTATTTTTATATATCTTTTATTTAATTTCTACTTATACTTATATATATATGTATATTTTTTTAACCCTCATATGTATCACATTTTATTTAGTATACTTGTACCCTTAATGTATACCTATTGCTAATACCACAAAATAAAATATTCGTTTCCTTTACTTGAAACAATTAGAAATACAAACTACATTCCTATATTAAGTTCATTTGATGTATTTTATTTATTTACAAAATGGGTACGGAATTTATAGTCTTCACACTTCTTTTGTTTGAATAAAAAATGCTTTAAAATTGCTTTAAATTAAAAAAAAATACCTGGTGATGTTTGCTTTTGACTGCTTAAATACAATATACTACAATTTAACAAAATATTAAAATTTGACTGATAAAGCACCAAATTGAACAAAATTTATATTCTATAAAATAAAAGTAGAAAATGTTCCAAAATTTATTATACCAATTTGTCAAAAATGCAAAGAAAGGGGAGGAATCAATGAATTTTTGCTGGAGTCCAATGAAAAATAAATAAAAAAACTTACATGGTTGAGAAACACTTGGATCCACAATAGATACTACAACCTTCTCTGGCTATCGAAAAGTAGCAGTAACCAAAACTGCCTATTGCACTAGTGGCACTGATTCTGCAATGAAGAGAAACCTAGATATATTTCATATCAAAAGTCAACTCTACAATGACTAAGCAACTTGGCACCTACCAAGTGGCCTTCTTAGCAAAACTTTAACTAAACTCCAAATCAAAATCCACATCAAAACTTGCCAAAAAAAGGCACATTATAACTAATTCATCAGAAAGAAAACTTTTCTAACTAATCTAAATTACATATATTTCAAAACCCTTCGTAAAAATGGGATTTCAACTCTAACTAAATGATGATATTCTTTCCATATAATGAAAAATAACAAAAAAATCTAAGATCAAAATTCAGAGGAAAATAAGATAAAAATAAACCAAGGAACAAGAATGAAACTTTTAAAGTCAACTGCTTTTGAGGATTAATAGGTTGCAAAGAACTGCACTCTTTCAGTGCTCAGTAAAACATTAGAAAGCAATATGAATATCAACTTCAACCTCCCTCCAGCCCCTTGACCACCACCTCAGCCTGGCTCGGGTCAGCATTAGTTAAAAAATTAATAGTACACGGATATCCTAATCCATACTACATAAAAAGTTGAAGTGCAAAATATATATTTTTTTGGCGCAAAGAAAGCCATAAAATGATTCACTCTCAATAAAAGCAAACTAATAGACCGGAATGCAAAAAATGGGGGAGAGAGAGAACCTTTTAGGTGCGTTAAACATGCATATATTATATTGCTAAATGCCAAGTTCAATACCTTCAAATTCTCAAGTTATGCAAATGAGTGGTACATACTGTAAATATTACTAGTTATGTTTAGCCATGTAATAGTTCGATGTGATGATTTAAAATAACAAAGGACTAAAAGATATCAAATACAACTTACTAGAAAACTTGTCACATCCATCACCAGTTAGGCCAAATCGTCCGAGATTTAAGTATGCCAAAGCAAAAAGAAATGCATATAAAGCAAATAACTTTTATAATGAACTGAACATGATACATGTTCTCGGTATTTAATTGAATAATTCCAATTACTATCCCTTCTTGGAGGTCAGGGAGTTGTTATACATGATAAATCTCACTTGATTTTTAACAAATAGTATTTGAGAATACACACAACCATTTGATCGCATGCCTACAAGGCCTATCGTTGCAATGCTTGACATGCTATCAGAATCAATCAATATTCATTGACCTAAAAATAACGATAGTATAAATATTTAGCATATGAATAGAAATTAGACTTTTGTTAGTTGAGAACTTGATAGCCTAACAAAAATGAAGACAAAGGTTCCTAGTAGAGATAGATTTGGGGGTTCTTTACTTGTTGAGAATGTCCAAGCTCTTTCATCCAAGAACCTGAAAGATATCCCATCCGGGTACATCAAGCTAGAGGTTGAGTTTGATGTAGTTTCTATTGATGAATCCTTTCAGATTACAGTGATTAACATGAGTAAACTAAGCCGTGATGATGAACAAAGAAAACTCCACTTGGCTTGCATCTAATGAAAAGGTCATGATATTAGTTTTTCGCATGTTAAACTCATGATATTAGTTCAAAGGTTTATGTTCATGAGAAAGGAAAGTAAAAGAATAAAACTTGAATAGAAAAGATAACTTTACATTTAAAACCAGAATTGAAATAACAATTACAGATCTTTGTATAAGGACTCACAACTATTAATGATCTTTAGAGCTTTATCACAGAAGCAAAAAATATCTATTAGACTACTTCAATAGCAACGAGAAGCACTAGACTGTTTAATTTTCAAATGATCCAGTTGGACAATGCATGAGGTTAAGCAAATAGCTAGGTACAAAATACTAGGAGGTGGTAATTGGTTAACAATAGAAAACATAAAAAGGAGCTTTCATAACTAAACTTAAAGAGAAAGTTAGATTCCCAGCAATTCATTGTGCATTCAATGCCTAAAATGCACTGTGGATGTTACTGCACAGCCTTCTGTTGTTAAATGAGTGAAAGGCTCCTGATATAGTCCTTTATAGATTTCGATTTGTTAAAGATCATGCCATATTCTCAAGTTTAATAACCGAAATAACAAGTAGCAACAATAGGAAATTGCTAGTGAAGTGATGATTCAAGAAGTGAAGTAGGGAAGGTTAAAAAAGGTGGGACCCTGAGTAGGGAGGGTAGGCAGATTGTCATAAATAATTGGCTGAGTATGGAGCTTTACTTCCAAAAACAAAAGAAAGGGGTAGAAATTTTGTAAAAGATCATGTCTAGATCATAATAATCTGATCAGTAAAAGACCAAGCCAGTCAGGAACTAGACGACAACTTTTACAGACACATTTGGATATATGCATCAATTTCAGACAAGCTAAATTGGGAAATGGCACAGGGGAACTCCAGAGTAAAAAACTACTATGGTAGTAGATACTACTAATATACATTTAGACTTCCTTGCTTCAAGACCAACTAGTCCTCTAAGCATGACCATTTTGAGAGAATTAAAATCCAAGGACCATTTACGCTTACTTGCTATCATAAATCTACAACAAGTTAAAAGAGGAATTGCAATCATTTTGGTATAAATTCTATACGTACAAATTAAATAGCAACACCATAAAAGAAATAATTGCAAACATATAAAACTTCTAAAACCAATTAAACTTTAATGTTGACCAAAGTAGAAACAGCTTGAAACCTTGAAAACTTGCAAAAAGTTTGCTTCCTTAAAATTCATATGGATCTTAAAATTGTGCTTATTGTCCCTTTGTTCAGAAGCAAAATATGATTAATTATTAAAAAAAGAAGAAGTTGAATATGATTTCCTTTATATACAGTGCCATTATTGGGTGCTAAATCAATAACTCTGACCTAATAGTGCTTTGTTTTGGAAGAAATCACAAAGTTCCTATACAAAACAATGAGAGAAGGTTATAGTGTACATTCAATATTACTAGCTTATAGTGTAAATATCTAGAGAATGTCTAAAATGATTTTAATGTAAACATGAAAAGCAATGGTGTCACTCATTAAAGAGACTAAATAGAATAGATTTCCTGGATCATTAGTAAGTAAATTCTACCTTTTAAATATGTTAAACATTTGACTTTCAGGTTAATTTACAGATGTAACAAGGGAACAATTCTGTAAGTACAGAAGCAACAAATAAAGATTCATTGTATCAAAAGAAAAAGGGTTAAAGCAAAAGAACAATACCTTATCTGAATTCTCTGGCTCTTTTTCACTGAGGATAAACTACGACTTCATATGTACATGCCCAACTCCTTCAAAGGAAAATGTTTCACCCCAAACACCTTTCTTAAACACCTCAAGCAAAAAAATAACCTGAGCTGAATTGGATTAGGCTTGAGCTTTAACAAAACAAGACAATTAAGATGGAAAAAGAGAGTTAGTAAAGTACGTAAGGAATCTATGAAACCATGGTGACTCATATTTGGTTTTGCACTTCCAAAACCACAAACCAATCTGGAAATCTTTTCATTTTCCCAGAAAAATCAACTATTCATTTCTTCCAATTGTTCTTAACCTTTTCAGGCACACCATTTCCATTCATTTCCATCTCTATTCCCATATGAACTTTGGTAGCCATTTCTTGACAGGAAATTATACCAACACAAGTACACAACATGGTTAATTTTTATATAATCCTTAATATAAAAAGATGTAGTTAGTTGAAGAAATGAGACTATGCAGCCTAGAAAGGAACACATTATAGAAAAAAAGGCTTAATAGCCAAATAAGCCCTCAACCTTTAGTTCAAAATGGAATTCAGCCCTCAACGTTTTATTGCATGAAATTCAGTCCATAAACTTTTATTTCAGTGGAAATAAACCCTCAACCTTTTACAATTATGCAATTAAGTCAAAATCTGTTAAATGACACTAACTGCCGTTAGTTTTGCATACGTGGCAGCTGACGTGGATAGCTTAGTTAGCTGCCACGTGGCATGCCACGTAGGCAAAACTAACGGCAGTTAGTTCATTTAACAGATTTGGTCTATTTGCATTGAAATAAAAGTTTATGGACTGAATTTCATGTGATAAAACGTTTAGGGCTGAATTCCATTTTGAGCTAAAGGTTGAGGGCTTATTTGGCTATTAAGCCTAGAAAAAAATGATGATTTTTTTGTGGGTGGTTGGAGGGGAGATTTGGGTGTGCTTTGTTTTCTTAATGATGAATGATGAATGGTTAATTAAAGTGGTTTTAAAATGATTATGAGTTAGGAAGTAGCTATAGATGAAGCCTTACTTTAAGCTCCTTGTCTAAGATATTCATATTGAATCATGGCTACTATTGCATAATAATGCAAGGAGAAAGTACAGATTGATGGCAGACTCAACAGGATTTACCAAATTATATCAAAGTATTGCCAAAGCCTATCTTTCAGCAGGACTATATTTCCTAAGAACTTATTTGGTAGTTCTCTTACCATTTTCTCTAATTAATTAACCAATTAATATTTCCTATATATAAACTTATAACTTAAACAACAAACAGCTAACCTTAAACTCAAAAGATAGTTGTTCAAGCTTCTCAGGTTTCTGTGAGAGCAAATTTGCCGTTTTGATATCTCCTTCATCCTTCAAGCTAAAGAAAAAACTATACCAAAATTTACTATAATCAAGTAATTAAAATCAAATAAAGAACCTATGAACATTTTACGAAAACTAGGGAAATCAAATAAAGCGGTCAAACTTTACCAAAATTTATTATAATCGAGTAATTAAAATCATTAAAAGAAAGAATTAGAGAGAAAATCAGGTAAAAATCCCAAGAACCTAAAACATTGAGAATCAAAGAATGAAAAATGAAAACAATATACATATTCGAGAATCAAAGAATCAAGCACTTACAATGGACAACGCAATTATTTCATTATTTTAGAAGAATTTTTTTTACAGGCAAAGTTTAATTCCATTAAACCAAATATTAATAGTGGAAAAAGCAGAAATGTACATTAAAATATAATGAAATTGAAGATTTAGGTTTGAACAAAAATTGAGATATCCATTGCTTCAAAATATCAAAAACCTAATCTTCAAAAAATTACCTTGCTAACAAAATGCTGGTGACTGTGACAAGAGGAGTCAACGGTGGTGAAGATGATGATGACGATGACGGTGAGGACGGCGTTGGTGAGAGTCAACATTCAAAAGTTAGGTTATGATTTTCAAATGGAAATTAACTTGAAATCTTATAGGAGAAAGAATAATTTGGGAGAGATTTTGACTTGTTTTCAAAAGTTAGGGTTGATTTTCTAGTTTTAGATAAAAAGAATGAGCTACGTTTTGCAAAACAAGAGAGAATAAAAGTAGAAGAAAGAAGAATTTGTTTTTTATTGAGGCTAAAGTGCCTTTAAAACAATAGTTATTACTGGCGGGTTTATTTGATTCGGTAAAAGGTGTGTAGTATCGGCCGTTTAAATTTCACGCCGTTAAAACTATGTATTTTTGTTGTGTACTATGGATATATAAGATGCTTTAAGTCATTCAAGTTAGAAGAGATTGACAAAATATTGTGTAACGACCCTTTATACTGAAAATACGAACCAGAAATTTTCCTTTTTTACTTACTTGGTTGGGCTGTACGTAATGTCACTAATCAATTTTTAAGCTAATATTATATTAGCTAAGTCAATGTCCTTTAGTTACCTTAGGTCCTAGTCAAATTCTCTCACTAAGTATGCATTTATAATTTTGAATCATTCTACTTGACTAAATATATCTCTACCCAAGTTGCATGCATTGTTATAAATCATAACGATATCCTATACTTCCTTTAATTACATCCCCATACTATAAAAGTACTGAAATTATAAGTCTGAATATAAAAGGGAAAACTGTACATCACATACCTTCAAGCATAGTACAAAAGCCTCGAAGGACTTGCTTAAACCCCGCGTATAAAGCATCTACTGCAATTAATTTGGAAGGTGGAGAGGGGGGTGAGCTTTTTGGAAAGCCCAGTAAGAAATATATATAAGAAACAGATACCAAATTTCTATATGCAAGTTTTTAAAATATTTATTAAAACTTGAATACTGTATTTTATACCATTCGAAAATCAAATCATGCTTATGCAATGCATCAGAAAGCATTTCATTTAAACCGAAACATAAACAACTGAATTCTGAACATATTTCAAAATATACATGCTTATCACATTTTGTTTCAATACGGATCATCAAATCAAATTCTTATCTATTTCGGAATCCAAATATCACATATTTGGAAATCATATACGAAGATAAGCACGAAAAAGCATATATATACTAAGCTGGAGACATAACGACTAAGCAATAATCAAGCAGTTCAAACTGACATATGGCCATAGTTTAGAGGGGTCCACAGTGAGCATTGATCAGGTGTCAAATGGGCCCACTGTGGATTGGATCAAGGTCACACAACATCAGAAAATAAATATCTATTGAGGACTGGATCAGGGTCACACAATAGCTAGAACGAATATCTACTGAGGACTGGATCAGGGTCACACAATAGCCAGAACAATACTGTAGTGATTGGCTAGTCATGTCTCAAAACATTTCCTTACATAGAGTTCCTACTGTGAACTGATTCAAGGCCACACACAGTAGTCCGAATATAAATACCTACTGCGGACAGAATCAAGGTCACACATAGTTATTTCAAAACAATACTATACTGACTTTAGTTAGTCATGTCTCAAAACATATACATACATATATATATTTTTAGAATTCAAAACAGTATTTTTCAAGTTTTAGGAAAGTTCACAAAAGAACTAGTATATATTTCTTTCAAAAGAAATAAATCGTATATGCTCATAATATTTTCAAACCAATATCATCGGTTGATAATTTCCATGAGATTAATATCTCGGCTAAAAGTCTTATAAGCGAATCAAATCATAAGATTTAACCGTTTTCAAAATAAGCTTGCCGGATAATTTGCCATTTTCAAATGGTTGCTTAATTTAAGCTTAAATCACAAAACCATTGTTTTCAATAAAAATCCGGCAACATAACAGCTTATATTTCTTAAAACCTCCTGCAAGAAAATACAGTTTATATAACCACAAGACAGTTGATTTTAAAATAGCATCCAATATCTCTTATGTTCCAATAAATATATATATATATATATATATATATATCTTACCTCAATTCAGTACAATTGTAGCTAAATCAGACAATCATGTAATTGGTATCTCAAAATCGAACTTGTACGATATCAATCACTACTCACTCCCGAACTGCAGAATAATCATTTAAAACAATTTAATTTCCAATATTACCTTCTCATCATATTTATAAGTCCTAAAAATCTCTCAAAATTCTCTTAATATTTTCCAAAATAATTCTTATACCATATACACGATTACATAGTCACATCACACAATGTTACATGTATATACTTATCCACCTATTCTTACCATATAATCTCAATCTAATAAGTATCCAATCATTCCTTATTCCTTTTCTTCATTCGTGGTTATGATTAATTCTCTTTACTATTTATATGCACTTATACCTAATTCCCAATACATATATCCTATTTTATTTTATTTTATTTATATATATTTTTAAGCTTTAGAATTATTAAAGCATACTATTTCCTCATGAAATCATCATTTAAACTCTTTATTTCACCCTACATTCATCATTTGAAAATCTATAATAAACTCAAAATTCTTACCCCTTATTATTTGTCACAACCGAGGGCCCCTCTTGTTGCCTTGAATCTTTATGGTTTTGGAGCTGCAATGGACTTACAAACACAGCCACTCTCTCTGTTTCAACCTTGAAATTTTGTATTTCCAAGGTGCGACTATACATATAGATATTCAACCTTAAATCATCACCCATTATTCCCTGAATATATATATATATATATATGCTAATTTAAATTTAATTTGAATCATGAACATGGCCAGCCTTACCTCTCGGTTCAAGGCATCATTTTCCTTTGTTTGGCTTCTAATCTCAGCCCTATAATTGCAACAACTCAGCCCCTTAGTCATTAACCAACGTAATGTGATCAGCCTTGCCGAGACCCTTGTTTAGCCCTTCAGAAACCAACTTTTAACAGCGCTTAAAGGCTCGACATTTACCCCTGAACACAGCCCTTGTTTTCCACGATTTTAGACATCCCTTACACTCTTCTTCTTTCTCTCACGCCTCTTTCCCTTCTCCCCTTCTTCTTCCTTTTTCTTCCTCCTCTTTTGTCAGTGATCGAGACCCTTTTACTGTATCTCCCTTCTTCACCTAATCAGCCCTTCATAGACGCCATTTGCTGCATCTTCCTTCTTCCTTGAGCTTTATGGGACAACAGAAAATGAGGGTTGAATGGATGATAATATTGTGAAGAGATAATGCTTTGGGTGTAGCCGAAAATGCAGCTTCATACTTTCGATTTAACTCTCGATCTAAACCACAACCAAAGAATAAAATGACTTCCCCTCCTCTGCTAACCGATTGCTTCTCCTCTACTGTAGCATTTTCTTTGTTCACTTAGTTTTAATCTTTCTTTCTCTCGCTCACAGCTGTCGCTTCATTCCATTCTTTTCTTTAGCTTTCCCTCGTTCTTGAGCTCTCTCTCCTTCTGTCGCTGTTTGGCACGGTAGCTTCCTCTCCCTTCTCTTATTTTCTTTTCCTTTTTCCATTTCAATTTTCTTCTCCCACTCTGCTCTCTCTCGATTAGCTTCATTTGGCTGTAGCTTTCTCTCATTTTGGAGACAACCCCACGTGAGTTGAGGTTGGTAAAGCAGAAAATGGCTTCTTCAGGAAGCCACTTTCTGTTTTAATATATTATATATATAGTTATATTATATTTTATACTATATATATACATAGAGGTGGCAAACGGGCGGGTTCGGGCGGGTTTAGGTCCGAGTTTTTTCGGTTACAGGCTTTTTCGGTTGCGGGCTTTCTCGGTTGCGGGTTTTTTCAGTCTCGGGTTTTCTCGGTTGCGGGTTTTTTCGGTCTCGAGTTTTCTCGGTTACGGGTTTTCTCGGTTTCGGGTTTTTTCGGTTACGGGTTTTCTCGGTTTCGATCCGGTTTCGGGTTCGGTCCGGTTTTAATCGGGCGGGCTTAGCGGGCTTAGTCAAATTATTTTAAAATTTTATAAATTATAAATATTTTATAATTTTGAATGTAATAATTAATTTAATTTTATATAGTTAAATAAAAATATAATAGAAATGCTAAATTAAAGTCAAAATTTAATAAATGGAATTGTATAATATATATATATATATATATTGAGAAATTTGGTTGGGATGATTTTGAAAACATTGTGAGTGGACCAATGAAGAATATAGTTATCTACAATAATAAAAGAGAAAATATCATATATAACTAATACATTACAATTAATTAATCAAAATTTAAAGTCACGTGAGATCTATCAAAATAATACATAAAGTTTCCACTTGTAAATGATGAACCAATACATAATTTTTAATTATAATTGATTAATTATCATAAAAAGAATTACAAGTAAAATGCTCGAAGATGTAAAAGACATTGAAAAAGTTTTAAATCTTGCATTGCATTTGCAAGAAATGAAAGCACTTCTGCTATTGTAAACTTCTGCCTTGGAAGCATCTGGATTTTTGTACTAATTAATTTTTTTGTCCACAAACTCCAACTACTAAAAATCATCTTTGAATTGCTAACAACCTCTTGGCCTAGTGATTAAAGATGAGTTGTTGCATATTGTAAGTCTTGGGTTTGAATCCAACACCCCCATCCTCAGTTATTTAATATTTTCCTTGTAATAAAAAAAATCATCTTTGAATTTCGATTATAATAGACATTACATTATATTAGACTTAATAATTCGTGTATATATATATATATATATATATCTATATATCTATATTTTGTATTCGTATTGTATCAAATATATTTGTATCATATAAAATATAAAAATTATTGTATTAAAATTTATATTGATATACCAAACACAATTTTTTTTCTAATTTTTATCAAAATTTGATCCAATGTCACGTTCTTTTTTTTAATTATCATATTTACATTGTATGACAGTATATTGAGATAAAGATATTTCAAAATTTGCTTTTGAAGTTTTTTCATGTGATTCTCAAGGGAGGGAAAAGGCATAATCCCAAAGAATTTGAAATTTTTTGGTAATGTGGGAAAAGCTTGTTTGGAGAGAATTGAAAAATGAAAATCAAATAGATCTCCTTTCACACGAAACTCTCATAAATAAAATATTATTATTCATTATTTTTAATTTCTTTTGTTGTTTTAACTAAATTTATATAAATATAAATTTTTACATTTTAATGTTTTTATTACTTGATAATTATTATTTTTTTAATTTCCTGTGATATTTACATTTGTTATAAAATATATAATTATATATTAATAATTATATAAAAATTTATTTTTTAAATGAGCCAAATATATATAGTAAAACTAAAAGAAAGTGAAAATCCAAAAGTATTAGCTATACAAATAAATAACTAATAAATTATAAATAAATCACACTAAACAATTAAACATTTATATAAATAGCTTTATACTCTTAACAATAACTTATTGAGTCATTGTGTTTTTTTTTTGGGTCAATATTGGGTCATTGGAATTTAGATACTCTTAGTTCAATAAATTTTTTTTTACTTTGTTTAATTAGCTTTTTTAATAATTATATTATATTTTTAATAAAATTTTAAATTTTTAAGAATCTTTTTTACATTTATTTTGTCTTTTAAATACCAACATAATTAGTAATTAAATTAAATTTAATCGCATAACTAGTTAACTAATTCTTCAATTATAATGTTGAATAAAATTATAGTATACATTAAAAAAAATAATTAATATTTTGAATAATTGGTCAATGAATTATCTCAATTTTATATTTATTTTGTTTTTAGTTTGTACATAAATCATAATATAACATTATTTTTATTAAATATAATCATACTCAAACACATTAATTAATCAAATATCTCATTAAAAATTTAGAACGTTAAATTAAATAAGTTATATACACCAATTGACATTATATTATAAATAATAACATTTGATATAATGTTCCAAAAAAAACATTTGATATAATGATGTAAATGGGTAATATATAATCAGGTACTCGACACTACCCAACTCTATAATCAAATAATTATAGGGTTCGAATAGTGTTCTTATTACCCGTATCGGATTCGGGTAGTACCCTTAGGGTACACTATACTCTATTAACTTTTGATCAAGTAGTATCTGGTACCTGAACTTGTTTATCAAATATATGAAAGTAATCAAAATTATATGCTTGTACAAAGATTTGAACCATGGCCTCTTATATTTATTGTTATATGTTTAACCACATGAGCTAGATTGAGAATTTGTTATATTTGTTGTAAATTTTATTTTTATTTTAACACAGCTTGCAATTTAAAATTTATTGAAACATTGTTGGCCAAAAAAATAGTTTACTGAATAATAATAATAATAATAATAATAATAATAATAATAATTTATTCTTAAGATAATAAGATTTTAAAATTTTAGACATAAAGTACTAAAATTAAATTAATAGAAATTTCATAATATGTTAAGATACAATTCTTAAGATATTGATAATTTAACATATATGACATTTTATTATAATGTAAATCTTAATATATACATATATAGTATATTATGTTTATTATTTTATTTGTAACTCATTATAATAAATTAAAAAAAACACTTTTTTGACTAAAAAAGTAGTGGAGAAGGTCAATATCTATTTAATCATCCAATATTATGATTATTAATTGATCAAGTTAAACAAAATTACATGAATACATCATAAGAGATTAAATGTTTGAAATTAAAAACAAGAGTATATTCTAAAAGCATGATAAGAAATTGGAATGAAAAATGTCTGAAATTAAAACTATAATATGCTATGAGAGATTGTTTAATTTATTCTATATTACATGGTAAGAGATTATTATAATTTAACATACAAATCATTATGATAAGATAAACATATTAATAATCTATTTTATATAATTAAGAGCTTGTATAGTTGATTATATATCACATGATAAGATATTATTTTTAAAGTTATAATAACATACAAATCATTATGATAAAGCGTTATTTATTAACTATATTATGTATTTTATTTGCTATCAAAAAAACTATTCCAAATTGAGTACTAATTTTTTTTTCATATTCACATTAACATAATAATATTAGATACACACCAATTGATTGAATATCTAATTAAAATATTAAATAATAGATATTACTAAATTAATTAATATAATGCTAGTTATTTAAATATAATTAATAATAATATTAACAAAGTATAAAAAATAAATTTTATTAAAATTACCACTTACATAGTAATACAACTCTAATATATTATTAAATTACATTTTAATTTACTATTAGAATTATTATTTTTATCCACACTTTAATTTTACATTTAATAGATAATAAATAAATTATTTTTAATAAATACTTAATTCTATCAAAATAATACTTACACACTAAGAGATTATATAATTTATTCTTAAAAGATTATTATAATATAATATACAAATCATTATTATAAGATACCAAATTAGTTTATTCATGTATAAGATTATTATAATATAATAAATAATTAATTATCACTAGCTTGATTTTTTAATGTCTTTTGTTTTAAGGCTAAAAATAAAATTACCACTATAATT
This sequence comes from Heritiera littoralis, assembly GCA_031772115.1. NCBI lineage: Eukaryota > Viridiplantae > Streptophyta > Magnoliopsida > Malvales > Malvaceae > Heritiera > Heritiera littoralis. The sequence goes on from JAPDPK010000058.1 coordinate 1,983,830, forward strand.
TTCTCTTTTAATGATACCCAAGTATAAAAAAATTGTGCTTGTATTGTTTAATTTAATTACTTAACTGTTTCTAATCTTAAAAACTTGAATTTTAATTTTAAGATTAGGTTTTTTTTAATCTAAATTTAATATCTTTCTATACTTGAAACTTTAAGAAAATATAGTTTAAATTTAATTTTATTAAAAATATTTTTAATGTGTTGCACAAAATATCAAATTCAAAGTTTCAAACAAATATTAAAATTATATAATTTTTATATATTTGATTTATTATTGTATTAAAATTAAAATTTTATTATAAATAAAAATAATAAAATGTTAAAATGATTTTTATAATAAAATCAAATGTCAAATTAATAATATATTTATTATTATAAATGCAATAAGGATAATATTAAAGATTATTTGATGATATCATATATTATATTATATATTATGGTGTTTTAAATTAATTTAATTAAAAAGATTCAATATTTATTATGCTAGGAATATATAATTGATAAAATTGTATAATAAATAATAATTGTTTTCAAAATTTTAAACTTTTTAATTAAAAAAGTGTTTCAATTATTTATTTATTTTTAAATAATAATTATATAATTATAATTCGGGTTTTTTCGGGTTATAAATTCGGTTTTTTTCGGTTTTCGGTTCGGGTCGGTCTCGGTTTCGGATCGTATCAGGCTCGGGTTATGTCGGATTCGGGTTGTGTCGGGTTCAAGCTTTTTCGGTTTCGAGCTTTTTCGATTTCGAGTTTTTTCGGTTCCGGGCTTTTTCGGTTACAGGCTTTTTCGGTTACGGGCCTTTGACTTTTTTGGTCAATTCGGGCTGGTCCCGGTTCGGTCTGGGGCGGATTTGGACGGGTTTTCGGGCTCGGGTCAATTTTTGCCACCTCTATATATACACTATGTATGTACTTTTATATATATATATATATATAAATATACAGGTTTGTAGATTTTATTTAATTATATGGGTTATTTATTGTGTATATATAATTGTACATTTTCCTTAATTTAACTAATATATGAATATATATAAATTATAAAGAAGCTGACGTTGAAGGAACAGGATCTGTTCCAAATAGGTGCAATAACAGCAGAAAGTATAGAATTATTGAATTATTTCAGCTCCTACTGTATATTGCATACTTTGAGGGAAGGAAATACTGCAGCACATAGTTTAGCAAAGCTTGGGCTAGATTGCGAAGAAGATTTAATTTGGATAGAAGATTGTCCTGATGTAAGCTATTGAGGCAAACAATATTTCTGAATGAATAAAATTATGATTTTTGTTTCAAAAAAAATGAATATATATATATATATATTTTCTTAAATTAAATTAATATACACATATCTCTTATATATTTAGATCAAACTTAATTGTATTTCTATGACCACTTTCCAACAAGTGTACCAACTCAATTTTTTTTATCACTTAAAATAATAAGATTCCAAAACACCTCTTAATATTTAATTTAATTCATTATACATATCTACAAATCCAATATGAAAATTTGCGATCTTCACATATTGCTTTTGTTCTTTATTTTGCTAGTTAACTGCAAGGTTTTCCATTAAAGTATGAGCTCGGGGTCGTTTCATTCTATAATTTCCAGCTTCGTAATTTAAAGTATATATGAATAAAATTTGACCTGATAAATGTCAATGTTTTCTACCATCATCTTTTATGATTTTAGTTATATATAAGTAACCATTACGTCCTTTCAGTTGTCATATTAACAGATTACAAAATTGTCATTACAACAAAGCAAAAAGCAAAAAGAGTACATCCCATTTGAGATATTAACGAACAGGGTCACAAACTTTGACCAATGAACAATTGCAGGCTATAATGTTTGAGATATACCGGACAATCAGAGATATTTATACAATAGCACTTAGACCACATTGGCTATTCTGAAATTACTTTGAGGCATATAAGCACAACTTGAAAATTTTGACTAATTGCCTATTAATTAAGCAGCTGTTTTTTAAAAATAGAATTAACCTACTCTTGCTATGAGAAAAGAGATTTTTCCAAGACATTAGACTGTGCTTATCCATAGTTATACCACTAAATAAACTCTTTCTTCAAGAGCTAGAGCTTAACAACATTATATACAGCAATCGGGAAGAGCAACTAGGATCTTGGTAGTGAAATTTTCTTTCGGATAGACATAACATTTTAATAGTATTATAAATAGTAAATATATAATACTATCTTCAATTTATATTTTCTGTTCAAGAGATTAGGAAGGCCAACCTTATTTTTAGACGTGTGGACAAAAATATTAAGTTTGTTAAGCAGATTTGGGTTTGAAAATCAAGACTAGATAAAAATTGGATTAGGATTAGGTTAACCATTGTCCAAGCCCGGCTCTCCCTGATAATTATAAACCTTTTTTTCTTTTACTATTTTTATGCTAGTTCATTTTTAATTACTTTTGATTGTTTTTGTGTAGTTCAATTTGTACTTGTATTATTTTTTAGACTTTAGTTTAAAATTTTTATGTTTCTTATAATCTTTTTGTAAGAATTTATTTTAACTTATTATGTTATATTTATTAACTATTATGTATTTTAATATTTTATTACAATTTTTTTTAAAAAATTAAGTGTTTATATACGATGCACTGACATGATATAGTTTCTATACATTGTCAATGTATTAGATGTTGACAACTCATCAATATGTAAGCTAAAAAGATGCTAAACCCTTAAAAATAAATACAAATAAATTTTTTCAAATTTGCTCATAAGAGCTTATTGATGAAGTGTCAACCTCTGATGCATTGACAGTGTATAGAGACTATACACTGTCAGTCTATACATTGTGTAACAACCCTTTATACTAGAATTATGCTCCAAAATTTTCCTTTTCTGACTTACATTGTTAGGCTGTACATAATGCCTCAATCCCTGTTCTTAAACAAAATCTAAATTAACTAGAGAATGTCCTTCAATATCTGGTCCTAGTCCAAATATTCTTGAGTAAACATGCATTCACAACTTAGTAAAATATATTACTATCCAAGATGCATGCATTATCACATAACATAGATATATCATATAATTCTCTAAGCTACATCCCCATATTCCAAAAGTATTGGTATTGCAAGTCTGAATATAAACCAAATAACTGTACACAATTTACCTCCAAAGTGATAACAAAAACTTCGAAGGACGTGCTAGCTCCTCGTGTATATACTCCTACCGCAAGTAATCTGGAAGGTGGAGAGGGGGGTGAGCTTTTTGGAAAGCCCAATAAGAAATATATATGGGAAATTGATACCAAATTTCTATTTGCAATTTTCCAAATTATTCACTAAAGCTCAAATATCATATTTCATACTATTTGGAAAATCAAATCATGCATATGCAATGCATCAGAAAATATTTCATTTAATATGAAACGTAAACAACTAAATTCTGAGCATCATTCGAAATATGTGTGCTTATCACATTCCGTTTCAATATGGATCATCAAATCAAATTCTCATTTGTTTCAAAATCAACATGTCATATATTCGAAAATCATATACAAAGATAAGCACGGAAAATTATATACATACTAAGCTTGAGACATATTAGCGACTAATGAATAATCATGCAGTTCAGATATTCCTGTGAGGGAAAGTGCAAGTCGGAGAGACTTATGGCCATAGTCTGGGGGGTCCACATTGAGCACTGATCAGGTGTCAATTGGGCCCGCTGTGGACTGGATCAATGTCACACAGCATCGAAAAATAAATATCTATTGTGGACTGGATCAAGGTCACACAATAGCCAAAATGGATACCTACTGAGGACTGGATCAGGATCACACAGTAGTCAAAAAATACTGCAATGACTTAGCTAGTCATGTCTCAAAACATTTTATACATATATTTTTCGAAATCCGAAATAGTATTTGTTTGAGCTTTAGGAAAGTTCATAACAAAAGTCGTACACATTTCTTTCAAAAGCATATAAATCATGTATATTCATAATATCTTCAACATAATAACATAGGTTGATAATTTCCTTGAAATAAGTATCTCGGTTGAAAGTCTTATAAACAAATCAAGCTCGTAAGACTTAACTGTTTTCAAAATAACTATGCCGGATAATTAGTCATTTTCAAATGATTGCTTAAAATTAAGCTTAAATCATAAAACATCATTTTCATAAAAATTTCGGCAGCATAACGACTTATATGCATAATTTGTTTATAAGCAGTTTGTATGTAAGAGCGTTTTTATGTAAGAGCCTTGCTCGTATCACCAGGCTGTTGGCGAGCATCCCTTAGGCGTACCACACCCCAAGTTTACCCTTACACGTGAAGTAGGCACTCGCCCACATCACTTATGTATTGTCCGCTTTGGTGATCGCCCATCACCTCACGACTTTTCTCAAGGGCCTTGAAGAACTCAAGAATAATCCCTTGAGCGCGTTTTCTGAGGTTCGAACCTTGGTACCCTTAAGTACCAAGTTTTAACACTCATGATACCATTGAGACAAGTATCATAAGTGTTAAGACTTGGTACTTAAGGGTACCAAGATTCGAACCTCAGAAAACGCGCTCAAGGGATTATTCTTGAGTTCTTCAAGACCCTTGAGAAAAGCCGTGAGGTGATGGGCGATCACCAAAGCGGACAATACATAAGTGATGTGGACGAGTGCCTACTTCACGTGTAAGGGTAAACCTGGGGCGTGGTACGCCTAGGGGATGCTCGCCGACGGCCTGGTGATACGGGCGAGGCTCTTACACATTGTCAATGCATCATATAATATATAAATCCTAAAATTAATAGTATTTTGACAAATTTAGACAGACTTGAGCTTATTTATTGTATGTAAAAACTGACTTGGGCAAAAATTTAAACCCGAAAAATCGGTCGGCCTAAGCTTGGGCACACTATATATCTTTTAATACCTTACCTAAATCCGTCCGAATTCAACCAACCCATAAACACCTCTAATTTGAATGAAAGGCAATAAAAATGTAAAGATTATAAATCATATTTTAATGATAAAAAAATAAGAAAATAAGAATATAAAATAAAAAATTTGATTCTTAGCTGAAATGATTGAATGGAACCAACTTATTTTCGGTTAACAGAATTAAGTCCATCGTTTTGATTTTTTTTTTCTATAAAACCGATTAATTTGATTTTTGGTTTTTCTAAATTGAACTATCTAAAAAAAAAAAATTTCTCACCCACTAGCTTGAACTTTACATATTGTTATTTTGCCTTTCAAAATAATATAAATAACAACACACCTAAGTAAGATTCTTTTAAGTCAAGTTTTTAAGTTCTTTATTAGAATAATTATTATTCAATACTGTATAAATTAAGTTTTTAAATTAGACAAATTATGATGACATATACTTTTAAAAAAATTAAAAAACAAAAAAAAAATAAAGAGAGTTATGTGTCACATTTTTTACTCTACTTGTAGAATCTAAAACTCCACTAATAGTCTATTAGATAATAAACCAAATGTACAAAATTTTTAATTTTTTTAATGTGGTTTGAAACCATTTGTAGATATATTTTTCAGTAAAACTTTATGAGTATTTTCACAATCATTAAATTTTGAGATCAATAATTTTTTAATAAATTTTTTACTAATTTTTTTGATCTTCTCATTAAATAGATAATATTTTTTTAAAAAAATTTTCTGATCCTCTCATTGAACTCTAATAATCTATAGGTTTTGATTTTTAAAATTGATTTTTTTGCCTTGCTTATTCTTTATTAAATTGAGATAAACCGAAAAATATTAGGTAAAAAAAAGGATTTCATGTTCCCTCCTTTTTTTTTTTAATCTCAATCAAAATATAGCGTAAAAGAACAAGCTTGTGTAATATTCAAAAAAACCCTAGAGCCGTAGCTTGAAAATCATAAATTTTAGGGAAAAACAAAAAAAAAAAAAGAAAAAGAAGCAGGAGCATAAAATAATGGAAGCAAAAAGGAAACAGAAGAGAATATTGGATGGAATACCAGATGATCTAATCATGGGCATAATCACTAGATTTCCACCAAAATCCCTTTGAGCGTTTTAACAGTGTATCAAAACCTTGGAATTAACACTTTAATTTTAAGTTCTTGTTTCATTTAGTTGCACCTCAACCAGGCTATATCATCCAATCGTAGTCTCATCTTTTCATTCTGTTCACTCAATCTACTATGAAGTATCCGAGAGGAGTGCCATTGATCGGATTAGAGGTGGCAAGTAGACGGATCGGATCGGGTTTGGATTGGATTATTTTGGATCGGATTATTTTGGGTTAAGAAAAAATCGGATCATTTTGGATTCGGATCATTTCGGGTTCAGATAAGATCGGGTTTGAGTCAAGGAAAAATCGGTCTATTTCGGGTTTGGATCATTTCGGGTTCGGATAAGATTGGGTTTGGGTCAATGAAAAATCGGTCTATTTTGGATTTGGATAAGGTGGGGTTTGGGTTGTTGACTTTTTTAGTCAATTTGAATTAGTTGAATTTGAATTCGGGTCGATTGAACAGATTTATTGGATTAAGCTTTGGTCATCCTGATGTGATTTATCTGGTATGAAAATCAACTGAAGCCATATTTCTAAGAATTACAAAACTCATTAAAATAAAATTTTCTTCTTACATGACCTAGAGTACAATTGGGATTGAAATAATCAAAATATTTAATAATCTGTATGATAGTTTTCTTTATAATATATTTACCAATATTCATAAATTAATTACATTTTTTTATTATCTACAATAATTAATAACTTTTGAATCAAAGTGATTTAATAATTCCTACTAAATATCATAAAACAGTACTATATATCTTTTTAATTTATTTTGATTTTTTATAAAATAATTGGAGACATTAGTTTAGATGATATAGCTTCTGTACTCTATTATAGATTAGCCATTAAATAATTATACATTAGGTTCAAATGAATGCAATATAAAAGTGAATATTTAAATTTAACTAGATTAAAAAAATATATAACACTCGTATTATTGAAAAAATTATATTTTTATTATATTAAAATACTTTCATATTTAATTTTAACATTTAAATATTTATTGATAATATTAAATTTAAGTTTGAATCTTTTCAGGTTTGGGTAAATTTGGATTCGGATCAATTTGGATTCGGGTCAATTTGTGTTCGGATCAATTCGGGTTCGGGTTAATCTAAATTCGGATGAATTTGGGTCCGGATCAATTCGGGTTTGGATCAATGTAAATTCGGATAAATTTGGTTTTGGATCAATTCAGATTCGGATCGGGTTGGATTTAGGTTGTTAACTTTTTAGTCAAATCAGATTAGTCGGGTTTAGATTCGGGTTAATTGGGCGGATTTTTCGGGTTGGGTCAATTTTTGTGTAACATCACAAATCCACAGTATAATATAATATTCACTTCGACATTACGCTTACTTACCGGTTGGGCTGTCTGTGATGCTTAACAACTCCTAACACTTTAATAAGAATTAGTACTCTTATTCCTTGTTATTAATATGGAAATAGAAATTATGAAATTCTTTCCTTAAGATATATATACATTTCCTTCTATTTAAAATAGTACTGTATAATTTTACTGAATATATAAAAGAAAATAATGTACCTTTGATATCGAATAACTGCTGACTCTAGCAGTTGATAATCCTTGGAAGTTAACTCTTTTAATCCAAGATCAACAATCTGTGGAGTAAAAAATAAGGGGTGAGCGACGACGTGCTCAGTAAGGAAGATGTACACTGTTTTGTACAAATTAAACCATGTCCCCCAAAACATTTATTTTTCTTAACAATAAATCTAGTAGGGAAAACAATGGATATAGTAAACAGTTTTTTTTCTATAATCAAACCATTGATTAAACAATTTACAATAAAATAAAGTAAACAGTAAATAGGATTCAGGAAATCCTCTCAGTAAACAGAAAATAGTAAGTTGAGACTAGACATCATCCTACGAATAAATCATGCCCTCATCATTCCCTCTCCCCTTCCGGGAACGGAATAATCATCCCCCCAAGGATATAGTAGATCTATGGCCGCAATCTATGAGTGGTCCTCGGGGTCCACTTGTCAGGTGACCTCGAGACCGCTGATGACTTGGCGGGTCCATCAGTCTCGCAAATCATAATGCATGAACTAGGGGCCTAAAGTCTCAAAATCAAATTTATAGCATCAAAATACCTTTAAAGAAACACATTTATGAATTTAAATCATTTAAATAAATAATAATTTCAAAAAGGTATTATTCTCATTTTCGTAGAGAAATGCAAATTGAAACCTGTTCGCCCATGGTCAGCTCGCCCATCATGGCTCGCCTATGGTCAACTCGCCAGTGCGGTGAACTAGTGTTCGCCCGCCAACTTTTAGCATTTAAAAACACGTTAAACTGGCTTGCCCAAAACGGCTCGCCCATGGTAAGTTCGCCACACTCTTGCATTGCCAAGGTCGACACTTCCATGGCCAAGCGACACTTCCATGGCCAACTCGCCCAAGGTGGCACTTCCATGGTCAACTCGCCCATTTTTATAAAACATGGGTTATTTTCTTTGGCTCGCCAGCATTTTTGTTAAACAGGGGGTCGCCCGCTAAAACAACATAAAAGGGGTCGCCCGCTAAAACACAACAAAAGGGTTCGCCCACTTTGGCTCGCCCGGATTCTATTAAAACAGGGGTTGCTTGCCCCAAAAGAACATAAAAGGGTTTGTTCGCCCAAAACATCGTACAAGGGATGGCTCGCCCATTTGCAGTTCGCCCAATCAACACGATTTATCATAATAATGCATGTCATAAAACAAACAATTTCTCAATAATTTCATAAAATTTAACTCCACAGGACATGCATTCACTTCACACACATCTCCCTTACCTGATCTTACGAAGCTTAGCTTCCCGCTCGCCCTTATCAATTCTCAATTCCCAGCTGCAAAATAAATTATGAAAATCATTAATATTTTCTTTTCGAATATTTCCTAAAACTATTACTATTTTTCCCTTCAAATATTTACGACACTTAGGCGAGATTTGAGACCAATTTATAGCTCGCCATTCGCCCAACAGAGCTCGCCAGTCGTAAATGGGCTTACACGTGGAAGCTTGCCCAACCTTACTCGCCATTCAAGTATTGGCTTATTCATGGGAGCTCGCCCAACATGGGAGCTCGCCCAACTTTCGACTCGCCTATTTTCACTCTTTTGGCGATCATCAAGTCCAGACATTTTGGGCGATCATAAGCCCTCGCCCATTTGGATGATCATTCTGACTATCCAAAAATATTAGCGAACACGTTCATCGTGACTCATACAATTCATTTAGCTCGCCTCATCCTTTAGGCGAGTATCCTAATTTCTTGCTCGCCTATTTGGCGAACTCACATTCGCCCATCATGTTTCTTCTTCTCACGTTACATATGCATTCACAGCAGCTTATATTCAACCATTAACGCCCCCAACCATTAAGAATTTAGCCATGTTAACTTACTACATACTTTCATGCCAAGTAATATACCTACACATCTCCTACTTAGCATATCATCATTATGAACCAAAGATTAAATACACACAACGTTGGTTGGAAATTCCCTTACCTTTGTTTAATCAAACCAGCACAACTCCAAGTTGTGGTTGTTGTCGTTGTTTCCTCCCTCGTTAATCCTTCATTCCTTGGTTTCTTGAATGGTTTGAGGGTGAAGGAAAGTGTATAGAGGAGTGTTAGATGATTAGATAGCAAAAGGTGATAGTCTTGCTAATTAAATGTGGGAAAGATAAGGTGAAACACAACAGAAATGAGTAACAAGACAACCTGAGTATTTTCGATGAAGAAGAAGAATTATGTTTGTTTCACTTAATGATCTGTATATATTCTATCGTCAGAGTCTTGTAACCTCTTATCCCTTTCTTCATCATTACCTTGTCTTCTAGCTCATTAAATGATGAAGAAAAATGGCAATTCAAGTGAATGGCGTGGTGCAAATTTTCTACTTTCATTAAATGGTGAAGATTATTCCAGCCAAAAGGAACGGCTAGCAGCACCTACCTTTCATTTTCTTCTCCACGTTTTTCTTGACTTTTCTTACCACTTTCATACTATTTCAGCCAATCACCATTTAGCTCATGTGAAACCATTTAATGTATCATTTTTAAAATATTATTTACTATGAATATTATCTTGAAAATTTAGCTCTTTACAACCAACTAGACCAATTGGTCTTGTAGAGGAAGGAAGTGGCGTGTACTCCCCTTTGCAGCCACCTTCCTTGACTTTTCTCTCTTTTATACACCATACTATAAATCATAACTTAAAATGAAAAGTGAAAATTCACATTCAATGGTTTTCTTTAATTTTACTAAAAGAATTTATTTCCACTATCCATCATGTACACATATGGTATATAGTATAATAAAATTCGGGTCTTATATTTTGTCACCTCTAGATCGGATTGATCTCATTGCAGTACAAAGTCAGAGTGTTTCAAGCTTATTGGCCCATGCATATGCATGATATATTAGCTCTGGTCTTAAAAACTTGAAGATATATCTTTCATCGGGTGCACTCTTTTCAACTTTTAACATTTTACCATCTTTGATCTTTTATAGAAGTCTCATCTTCATTCACTATCTAAAATAGTTATGTTAATCATCTGCAGCGTTTTAAAAAATCTCATCATCTATCTTTTCGTCAGTTAGGGTCAAGCGCATAATTCATGAAAATGTTCACAAAAGCACCAAATGCCATCAACCCATGTTGCTTGATGCTGATGATAAAGGAGGGATCCGAAATGTCTTTAAAATAGAGTTATTAGGATAGGTTTTAGGAATCTGAAATGTCATTTCTCAAAGTTCAGGGTTCCTAACTTTTCCATGTTGGTAGGAAGTAGCGATCGGAGTAGAAAAAAAAAACTTGATTGTTCTCCATTCCACAAGGTAGACTTGGCTGTTTGTTGTGGGCCACAATCCGAATTTTCCCTCCTTTTCCCCTCAGATTCCTTCTACCTTTCTCTCTTTCGCACCAATATTTACGTTCACTTTTCCTCGTCGATCACTAGGGCCAAATGAATTCTGGACCATATTCTTTCTATTCTTTCTTATAGACAAAACGCGTAATCTTGTCTTCGTCAAGTTATTACCTTCTTTATCAGTTAGCTATTATCTTTAATTTGCTTTCCTAGACGTTTCAAACAACTCGAAATCATCCTTCGATGTTGGAAGCATCAGATTTGAATTGAGAAGATTGGCAGAGTTTTGCCCGTGTCACACCTTGACCAATTGAAGAGATTGGCAAAGAAGAAAGGCTTCCCAATGCACATCTATAAACACCGTCTCGTCAAGTCTCTTGTCACCACTAGGAACTGGTGTTTTTAACGAATACTATTTTGGTTAGTTTGGTTATTATTTGGTCTCAAGTGAGAGAATTTGTTTCTGTTTCGGTTCTCCATTTGGGATCTTCGAATGGCTACTATAAGCTTTTTGATTTTGGTTGTTCTCTCGCAATTCTTGCCACTTCACTCAGTTGAAGGACAAAATTGTGCATCCTTCTCTTGTGGAAAACTTGGTGAAATTAATTTCCCTTACACTCGAAGGAATCGCCCTAAGTGTGGGTTGTTTGTAGTTGACGGTTGTGAGGAAGACAATCAGACGGTCCAGCTAGAACAGGGAGGACGATGGTATCAACTTGCAAAAATCTCCCGACCTGACAGCTTTACCATTTACGATGAAGAGCTTGCGAAGAAGTTAAATTCCAACGATTGTCAATCCTTGAAGAATTGGAGTTTGCCCAATCTTCCATATGTCAATTTCGAAACTTCCACCCTAACCATGTGTAAATGCAATAGCGCCCCGAATACTAGCTTTCCAAAAGAATCCAGCTACGCAGTCTGCAACAATTCCACTATATACTATAGTGAACCGGAGGGAACGTCAGGGCAAATGGACAGCAAAAAAGATAGATTGTCAAGCCTTTGTAATTGTTCCATTATTCGTCTCCCTGTTACCCGTCCTCCACCCGGCAGAAATCACTCGTCTGATTTATTTAAGTTCTTAAGTCCCTATTTGGCTGTTAAAGTTAATGTATCCCTTCAGTGTGGGAAGTGTCTTGGTAGAGGCGGTAGATGTCTAGTTAGCAATCAAAGATTTCACTGTGGTGAAGGTATACGCCTACAAACCTTTCTATACTTTATTGCTTTTTCAGATTACAGTCTCCTGCTTTTTCTCTATTACACATCATGCAAAAACTGTTTACGATTTGCATAAACTAGTCTCTTGTCTAAACAACATAAATGAATGGATATGCCTTACGGTAGACATAGTGCACCTGCTCCCTTTTTCGGTAAAAACTAACCTTGTACTTCTTTGTAACTTCAATTGTGCAGGGAAGAAAAAATCGGGACTAAAGCTGGGACTCGGTAATCTCTCTCTTTCTAGCATCTCAAAGTTATCAACTCTCTTTCAATAAAAAAAGAAAAAAAATTTACTAGTTGCATGCTGTTATTGCTGATTATATTATGAAGAATTTCTTTACATACAATTAGAGGTGGCAAATGAGCGGGTCGGATCGGGTTTAGGTTGGATCATTTGGGATATGATCATTTTAGATTAAGGAAATATCGGATTATTTCGGTTTCGAATAAAGTCGGGTTCGAATAAAGTCGGGTTTGAGTCAAAGAAAAATCGATTTATTTCGGGTTTGGATCAATTTGAATTCGGATCAATTTGAGTTCGGATTAATTCGGGTTCGGATTAGATCGGGTTTGAGTCGTTGATTTTTTTAGTCAATTCAGGTTGGTCGGATTTGGATTCGGGTCGATCGGACAGGTTTATTAGGTTAAGCCTTGGTCATCTCGATGTGATTTATCCGGTATGAAAATCAACTGAAATCATATTTCTAAGAATTACAAAACTCATGAAAATAAAATTTTCTTCTTACATGACCTATAGTACAATTGAGATTGAAATAATTAAAATATTTAATAATCTATATGATAATTTTCTTTATAATATATTTACCAATATTCATAAATTAATTACATTTTTTTTCATTTTATTTTTATTATCTATAATAATTAATAACTTTATGAATCAAAGTGATTTAATAATCCCTATTAAATATCATAAATCAGTACATATATCTCTTTAATTTATCTTGATTTTTTATAGAATAATTGAAAATATTAAGTGTAGATGATATAGCTTCTGTACTCTATTATAGACTAGCTATTAAATAATTATACATTAGGTTTAAATGAATGCAATATAAAAGTGAATATTTAAGTTTAACTAGATTAAAAAAATATATATAACACTCATATTATTGAAAAAAATTATATTTTTACTATATTAAAATACTTTGATAATTAATTTTAACATTTAAATATTTATTGATAATATTAAATTTAAGTTTGAATCTTTTCAAGTTTGGATAAATTTGGATTCGAATTGATTTGGATTCGGATCAATTTGAATCGGGTCAATTTGAGTTCGGATCAATTTGGGTTTGGGTTAATCTAAATTGGGATGAATTTGGGTTCGGATCGATTTGGGTCCGAATTCGGTCGGGTTTGGATCAATGTAAATTCGGATAAATTTTGGTTTCGGATCAATTCGGATTCGGATTAGGTTGGATTTAGGTTGTTGACTTTTTTAGTCAAATCGGGTCAGTCGGGTTTGGATTCGGGCTAATTGGATGGATTTTTCGGGTCGGGTCAACTTTTGCCATCTCTACATACAATGAATACGTCGTGGTTGTCTGTCCAAAATTGACCACCTTCCTTATCATGTTGATGCTCAATCACTCTAATAATACAAATTTTGGCAATCTATGTCTTATTAAAAATAAACGGTAGAAAATTTATATACAAATTTTATTCAACTTTTAATATGATACCGAAGTGTCTTAACTGTACCCTTTGAATGCAGTTTCTTCAATTGTTGCAACAGTACTGTTGATTATTCTCGTTGTTGGCCTTATAAAAACATTCTCATTTGGGGATAGAGCATTTATTTGGCAGATGAAAAGGAAAGGAGATAAGAAAATTGAAGCCTTCCTGAAGTGCCATGAATTCCTAACTCCAAAAAGGTATAGATATTCGGATGTTAAGAATATGACCAACTCATTTCGCGATAAATTAGGTAAAGGTGGCTATGGGTATGTTTTCAAAGGGAAGCTACTTGATGGGCGACTTGTAGCAGTGAAGATTTTGAATGAATCAAAAAGTAATGGGGAAGAATTTATGAATGAGGTAGCAAGCATTAGCAGAACTTCCCATGTTAACATAGTCACTCTTTTGGGCTTCTGTTTTGAGGGTCATCGGAGGGCTCTCATCTATGAGTTTGTGCCAAATGGGTCACTTGAGAAGTTTATATTTCAAGGGAAGGCAGATGGTGAACTGAAGTGGGAAACGTTGTACAAAATTGCTGTCGGCATTGCTAGAGGGTTAGAATATCTGCATCGTGGTTGCAACACACGGATTTTGCATTTTGACATCAAACCTCATAATATTCTCTTGGATGATGAGTTCTGTCCAAAAATATCTGATTTTGGTCTTGCAAAATTGTGTCCTGAGAAAGAAAGTGTCATATCCATGACGGGCGCGAGAGGAACTATTGGATATATTGCTCCTGAAGTATTTTCAAGGAATTTTGGAAAAGTTTCTCACAAGTCTGATGTCTATAGTTATGGAATGATGATTTTAGAGATGGTTGGGGGAAGAAAAAATATTAATGTTGAAGTTGATCGTACAGGTGAAATTTATTTTCCACATTGGATTTATAGTCGTATAGAGTTGAATGAAGAGTTAGGATTTCAGGGTTTTATGGATGAAGATGATCAAGAAAGAATAAAAAAGATGATAATAGTGGGCTTGTGGTGCATACAAATTGACCCATCAAATCGCCCATCAATAAGTAGAGTGCAAGAAATGATGGAAGGGAACATTGATTCCCTCAGCATCCCACCTAAGCCTTTCTTATTGTCACCTCCAAGATCAGTGGCTGCAAATTCCTTCAGTACATCAGCATCTTAACATTGTTATTCCCTTCTAGTATCTAAAAAGGAAGATTTTTTTTATCATATGCTTTAGAATTTTGGCAATGTTTATTATTGGGTGTAAACTTTCATAGAATGCATGCAGGTTATATCTAGCATACATTAGCTCTAACAAAGATGATAGCACTAATACAAATAAATTAAAAAAAATTATGCCTAAAAATTATAATCCATGATAAAAGGCTTCGTTTTCTCGACTATAAATTATATGAACATAGTCTTTTATCTTTTTTTTTTTTTGGTTTATAGGAAGTACAAGAGGAGAATAGGGGAATCGAACCTTGACTTAATCCTTTCTAAGGAAAGGTAATAACTGCTAAGTCAAGCCTTAGTTATTTAACATAGTCTTTTATCTGGTACCATAGATCATGGTTAACATTCGTAGTCTAATGAATAAATATTAGACTACGATTAAGCAAAAAACTATAACCCTTCTTCTATAATTTAGATTATGTTTTCATGTTCAAACTTGTTTTTCTTAATAGAATTGATTATGCTTAAAACCGCAGTTTTTCAAGATGAATAGACTATATTTTGCAAAAAATCGTAGTTATCTTTTTAGTAAAAGACTACGAATCTAAAAGAATCTTGATATTTTTTTTATATGAGAGACTGATGCTTCAAAGGTATAAACCATGGTCTTTTTTTGTTAATTAATTTTGTTTTGGAAAAAACCCATTTATTTTTCACCATTACAAAAAAGTTTAAAAACTATGTTTAAAAACATATTTATGACAAAAGGCTATGTTTTTACAATTGTAGTCTTGTAGACATCTAATTTTATCCAAACAATTTTTAAAAAAATAAAAAAAATAAAAAATGGAAATAAATCAATACATTGGTCAAGCCTTATTTTAACCCTAAACCATAGCTAAACCCTAACCCCATGCACGCCATGCAAACCCCCTACTAACCTCAAATCCCTTCTTATCTAAATTCCATGTAAAAACATGCATAATTCAAACCCTAAAGAGTTGACTAAAATTGACATTGTTGACAAAAAAAATTGCTAACTAAAAAGGGTGACAATAATGAGTATCAAAATCAAACCAGAAATAAATAAATAAATTAATAAATAAATCAATGGGTATTAAAATTTATCCCATGATCATAGGACCTAAATAGGAGTTGAGCTGCCTATAAAGTCAAGAAAAAACACACAGGTTGAAAAAAAAGAAAAAAGGAAAGAGGATGAATTCGACAAAAAATGAAAAGAAAATAACATCAATTGATTGAGGAGCTAAAAGGAAAGAAGAGGAATGGAAAGAGAATAACTGGGATCCCATGAACACATCCATGATTATAAGAGCAAGATTAAAGGAAAGTGGCTTTCTTTCCTCAAGACTAGGGGCTGGAAATTGGCTATAAAAGCCAAAGATCTACAGAAAGAGAAAAGGGGGGGACAGAGACAAAGAAAAAAAATTGTTGTTGCTTTTTGCAATTTTCACCACCAAGTCCTGCACAGCATCCCTACACCAGTATCATCACCGAACTGTTCGGCTTCGCAACATCCTCCCAACTGCTTCTTTTTTCGCTGCACTTGGCAACATTGTTTTAAATTGTGGTCGCGGCCGCGTTTTCGGTCGCGTTGCGTCTATCGCGGTTGCGGACATAACGGCGGTAATTGCGGTCATTGCGGTCGTCGCGGTCGTGAATTTTTTTTTTATTTTGCACAATTCTATATAAAGTGTAGTAATTGTAATTATAATAATATAAAGTCTTATTTTAGAGTTTTTAAAGTAATTCATGATACCTTAAGTCTATTATTTATGTGAAAAAAAAGGTTATTCATAATTTTTTGAATTATAAAAAAATATTCATACTTAAAAAATTACTTATGATACTTAAAAAATAACAAATATTGAAAATAGAGATAAATAATTATGTACTAATAAAAATTAATGTACTAATGATGAATCGCATTTCAAACCTCAAACAAGAAAAATACAATTTTTGTTTTGAAAATTTTTATTATGATCATTATATTATTTTTTTTCTCTCTTCTTTAATTTAATATAGAACATTTGTTAAAACCTAACTGAAATTAGAAAAAAAAATTTAATAATATATTAAAAGTCAGAAGCTAAAACATATTATACTTTTTATTAATAGACTATTAAGAGACAACTGTGCCAATAACTTTATTGTGTTTAAAAAATTAATATTATTATTATGAGTATTTTTTAGAATATTAATTTACTTGCTTTTTTCACTGTGTTTCTACCCACAACACTCCTTGTTTCCACGTTCTACTCTGTTTTTCTCTCTTCTTTGTCTTGGGTTTCCCCAAAATGCTCCCTTCAACTATTCTCTTCTCAATTCTCATTTCCCCCTCCTTTAGTTCTCTTCAAAGCATCTCCAGCAGCCCTCACCCTCCCTTGATCGACCATAAATCCCCAAGCCAGCCCTTGCCCCTTAGCAGAAAAATCATGGGTGTCGAATGGATCTCAATCACCACACCAAGCTCCAGGTTCTGCAAGTTCAACAAATTCAGGAAATTAAAAAGATAATTTTAAGTTTTGTAGTTTCTTACCTTCAAATCTGTTATGTCGGTGCTTATACAATTGTGATTACTTGTGAAATTTGAGATTTTCTTTTTGGGTTTGCTGTGATCTGTCGATCTGAGCTTTTCTAATTTCTAACTGAAATTTTTTTTTTTATACCCAAGTTCTTCAACGGAAAACGGAGGATAGCGGCAATAACGAACCGTTATCGCCGCTATCCGCCGTTACAGCGTTTTGTAGCGGCCATTAACGGCTGCTACTGATGTGATTCACAATCACATCCGCTTTATCCGCAATAGCGGTGGCGGCCACTACCGCTACCATGAGATAACGGCCGCTATTTGAAACACTGCTTGATAGTGCCCTGTTCTACTTGGTTTTGCACTAAACTGCTGCGTGTCCTGCTACTATAGCAGCTAGCCACGTCCTTGCTTTATTCCATTTTGTTGCTGCTATAAAAAGAGGCCGAACATGCTATTGTTGTTAAAGCCATACATCGTTGCTGCTCCTTGCTATGTTTTTGCTGGTTATTGACGTGTTTGAGTTGCTTTTCTTGTGAAGGTCTCAACGTTGCTTCTTGTTTTTAGCTTAGGAAGCACTGCTTGCGGCACCGGTGCTCTAGCTACTACTGTTATTATTAGTTTCATTGGCTATAAGCAACTGTTGGAGGTAAGGAGGGGCTAAACATGGAAGAAAGGAAAGATTTCAGCAAAGAGGAGGAAGGTTCAAAACGGTGCAGTTTTGTTAAAGGAGGTAAAATTTGTTCCATTATTATGTTTCTTTTCTTTGTATTTTTGTATGTATATATCTTATATTTAAAAAAAAAAACAACAAAACACAAAAATTAAATAAAAAAAACTCAATTTTATTTTATTATTATCATTCAATTTTTTTACCTACTCTATTTGTTAAAATGTGAAATAAAACAATTTTCTAAAATTTCTAAAATTATGAATTATTAAAAATATGAAAATAAGAAATTTTTTGATAATGAGATTCTTAGAAATAACAGGTGATGATTCTTTGATAATTCTTAAGATCGAATAAAAAATCGTGATAATTTACTCTTAGATTGAATATCAAACCGTCTGTTATAGCTATTACAACTAAGAATTAACCTATGTCAACTTTATGAAATAAATAAATTATTAAAAAATATATATGAAATAAATAAATTATTAAAAAACAAATATATATGTAAATTTTATCTCAGATGTTACGGAATTTACAAATAATGATTACTAATTGATTTCTATGTGAGAAATATTTACTAAATATTACAAAAAAATTGGAATATTCAATATAATTTTTCAATAAAATAAGTCCTTATTTAAAATAAAAAGAACAACGAAGAAGAAAAGAGGAAGATGCAGAAACACAGAAAGATAATCTAAACCATAAATTAAAGAGACAAAGTATAAACTATCAAAGAGAATTTTTAAAATAGTATCTAAGTGACAAAACAGAGTATTGAAATAGAAATTTAAAACTGTAACTTTTATTTATTCTAAATTCAAAACAACTTGTAGTTTAGTGTAAGGCTTAAATATTTAAACCAAAACTAAAAACTTAACACAATTTGAGAAAACTAAAAAACTAAAAGCATGACAAGAGGGTACATGGCAGTAAAGCAAAGGGAGAAGCTGCTGTCACCGACTCCATCTCTTCTTGCGGCTGCTCACTCTTCTCTATATAGTTTAGGGCTTCTTCAAGGGCTTTGATAGCATAACCTCCATGGGCTGCCTTCTCATTTTTCTTCTTGTTGAAGTTCAATTCATAGATGAGTATAACTTGGGCTTGAATGAAAACATGCCTGGAAATCAAAGTGGTTTGGTGCTATAAGATTTAAGTGGCTTAAAAGGTTTAGAAGGGTTTTGGAAATGGGTTTGACTTATGCATGGTTTATAAAGGGTTTCATGTGGGTTAGTGTATATATTACAAGATAGGGTTTAAGGTTCTTACAAAGATTAAAGAGGTTCTTACAAAGATTAAAGAATTAAGTGGAACAAGGATTTATGGTAAGTAAATTACATTCACTTCCCTAACATTTGATCATAATTCAACTTCAGTTTACAAATTTCAAAAATGGACACTCCACCCCAAACTTTTTTATGTCATAGGACAACTTAGTCCTTCCGTTATTCAATCGTTAGGTCAACTGTTAAAAGCTTAATTTTGTGACTATTTTACCCTTCAGACTACTTGAAAAGCTTTAAATACTACCACAATTGGAAATGAAGTAAGATTAACTAAGAAATACTACTAGAAAGGTGTTTATGTTTTACTTTTAATTTATTTTTTGTTTATTTATTTGTTTATTGTTTATTATTTATTGTTTATTATTTTTTTTATGTTATGCACTAAGTTTACGGATTTATTTTCTTATTATTTATTAATTTATTATTTATTATTTTTGTGTTTTATGTTCTGCACTAAGTTTGTAGATTTATTTGTTTATTATTTATTATTTGCTTATTATTTATTGTTTATTATTATTAATTTATTATTTGGTATAAACCCCATAACTAACCATTGGCATAAGTTATTATCTAGGAGTTTAGGGTAAAGTTCAAAAATTATTATCATGCCTTCTTCAAGCAATAGTCATGCACTAGAATATGATTTTCAATTTCAAAACACATGTTTTTGCAAAGTTCCAATTTTTACTTTTTCTAATCGACCCAAAGTTCCTTTCAGTTGTTACTTTTATTATTTGCTTTATGCTAATTGTTCGAATTTTAAAATAATTGTTTCATAACAAAAAAAAGCATTTTGTTCTTAAAAAATAGAATTTTATTTCTAAATATGAACAAATATTAGTATTATTTGCCACAATTGGGAAAGCATGAAAATCAAATAGCCAAAATAACAATCCAGAGCCTAAACTTAACTTACCCTTTAAGTTTAGGCTAAACTTAATTTATGCTAAACTTAATTTAGCCTAAATTTTAAGTTTAGGCTCTGCATTGTTGTTTTGGCTAGGGGTGTAAACGATACAATAGTGCTTGCAAGCTACTCAGGCTCGGCTCGAGCAAAACTCGAACTTAGCTCGATTTTTGTTGAGTCGAGTTCAAGCAGCAATATACCTAGCTCGAGTAGCTCGCGAGCCTAATAGCTACTCGATCTTTTTTGTGAAATCTCCCAATTTCTTGTAATTTCCTCATGTTTGTAAAGTATTTCAACTGAGAAGAATTTAAATAAATGTGAAATTATGAAGTATGAATTATGCATAGAACATGGAAAGAATAATGAAATTGATAGTCAAATAGTCAAGGGATAAATTCTGATATTGTGAGAATATTTGGAGTATGAAAAGAATTAATATCAGATTTTGTGAAATTAATAGACATATGTCATATGAAGAAAAGGAAGTAAATTGGTCAAAAAGGGTCAATGGCTGATGAATGGAATAAAGAAGGCCAATTAATAGATGGTCAACTTGTCAAAGGGTCAAAGATGATGGAATTAAAGAGATAGGAAAGCATTAAATGAAATGGCATGAGTCATCTTCTTCTCCCATCACCAAAGTCGGTAGCCACTTTCAGCAGCCCTCTCGTTCCCTCCATTCTCCTCAGTTTCCATTTCCACTCACCTTGACAAACACCCCTATTCAGTGACCAAATCGTTAAGTTCCCTTAACAAAAATCGATCCTCATCACTAGCTCTACGCATGCCTGTAATATGAAAGGCTGGAACCAAGTAATTGGAGAGATCTAAGGTGTTGTCAAATTTGGTGGTTAATAAAGGTAATGGTATAAGTTGATTCTCTCAATTTTGTTTATGGTTGGGAGTCATATTGAGTTAGTGTAATATGTTTATGGTGGTTTCTTAAAGATTTGAGCTATTATGATAATTTCAGCTTGAAGAATTGAAAGGAAAAGAATTTGGTGCAACCAAACGATTTTGCATATTCGGTATAAATTGAGGTAAGAAATTTATGTAACGGACGTAGGGTGGCTATGTCCGAATGTTTTTAATATGTTTTAAATGTCTTGGGATGAAGTACAAGCTGTTTAAGTGTAGAAAATGGTAAATTTCGGGTTTTTCTC
Source organism: Heritiera littoralis (assembly GCA_031772115.1). NCBI lineage: Eukaryota > Viridiplantae > Streptophyta > Magnoliopsida > Malvales > Malvaceae > Heritiera > Heritiera littoralis. The sequence goes on from JAPDPK010000058.1 coordinate 2,005,412, forward strand.
CTAGTTACCAAAATGCTAGGAGCAGCCGACTGCCTTAAATAGCAGCTGACTACCTAGAGACAACCAAAGCATAAAAATTTTTGAAACTGACTCAAACCAGTCGACTTCTATTTTCTAAAATGTATTCTGTTTCAAACCAGTCGACTACTATATGGGACAGTCAACTGCTTTTACTTAAAAAGCATTTTGTTTCAAAACCAACTGACTGCCTATCTGACCAGTCGACTGCTATGTACATGAAAAGTATTATGTTTGGGAAAACAATCGACTATTATATGACTAGTCGACTGCCCCATGTGTTTTCAGAATTTCAAAATATCGAAAATTATAAAAGAAAATAATTTCGATAAATGAAGATATACAATAATAGCCGACTGCCCTATGAAATTAGTCGACTGCCCCCTTTGAAAAAGAGGTTTTAAAGCCTATTTCAGAAAAGTATAATGGTCATTTCAAAAAGCTATATGACAAATGTTTTAAGATTATGAACCACTTGATGACATGCACTACTTGTATCTGTTCAAGGGACTCTGATCAAGTTCCCAGTATTATGTGTTATGTGTGCTTGGCTGAGGAACTGTAGTTCGATCCTCAGTGCCAGAGATGTCGCCTGACTAGTTTTCACTGTGGCTTATCGACATTGGCCAATTGTCTCTAATTTATGTGTTTGGCTTAGGGGAGGATCCTTAGCCCATACATGGGTACGCCACTTATATAACCTTTCTTACGAGATTATCCCTTACGGGATATATGTGTGGTATCCTTTATGAGATCTCTTATGGGATTATCCTATACGAGATATATGTGTAGTATCCCTTACGAGATTGGTTGGTGCATGATTCTATGGGAAGTTAATCGTCTCTCATCTATTTGAAAGTATATGAAGTATTTGTAATTGTACATGAGAACTTACATGAAAGTATTTGAAAGTAATTGACTTATTTGATTTTATGTGTATATGATATTTGAAGAAAGTATATGAAATATGCTTTATAATGGTTTTACATGACATTATAGAGCCAAGCAGGAAAACTGCATATAGTGACATAGTACGCTCTTTTACATATGTTTCTTACTGAGCGTAAACTCACTCCTTCACAACTATTTTTCATACAGATTTCATGAAGTAAATTTCGCTCCAGATAAAAAAGGTTACCTTGAGATTTTGTGTACCTTCGAGACACGCTTCCCAATAATTATTAAAGGTATACTTATGTATTATGTGCTCTAGACTATTGTACAGTACAACAGTACATTAATGTATATTAGGAAGTTTGGGGATATAGGATATGTAAGTTATGTGAGATCTTGATGTATGTGACGTATGTGTATATATATATAAGAAAATTTTGTTCAAGTGAATTTGATATCGTGCTATAAGTAATAAAGCATGGAGTGTAAGAAGAAAGAAAGGATGACATTGACGAACGAGTCTAACTAAACGATATGTGAAAGGAAGAAGTTAGTTGATATTTGGGTAGTGACGAGGATGTCACAGTTTTAATATTTTAATATATATTTTTTATTTTCTTTATATTATTAGTTATTTATATTTTTAAAAAATTTAAAATTATCTATTTCAAAACCCTAAAGACTCAAGCAGCTTATTTTTAGGTTTTTCATTTTCAAACAAAGGCTCCTTTCCTTTCAATTCTCTAAACAACCATCGCACGCCTCATCCTTAAGCCATCCCTGACCAGACCCTTTCGGCGACCGGAGCGAGTGCGACCCTCACCACCCTCTCTCTAACTCTTCGGTGGCGTGTTGCTGATCTCAGACTCAGAAGACCACATCTCATGGCGCACGCAATCGGTAACCCAGACCAGAGACTAGATCTGCCTTCACTCTCCAGCGTGACTCTCAGACGAACCCTCTCTCTCACGACTTAGACCAACATCTCACGACCAAGACCACCCTTTTTCTAACTCTTCAGCGATGTCACTCAATGTCTCAGAGCATCTCACGGCATGCGCGACCTAGACCAGATCTACCTTCACTTCGACGACCCCTCTCTCTCATGACTTAGACTAGATCACATCGCATGACCCAGACGATATCCGACAATCCAAACCACTTCACTAGTAAAAACCCTCTTCCTTTGGTAACGACATTATTCGGCTGACATAATTTCTTCATTTTGCTTTGTTTGAAGATGAAAATGGGAGAGCTTAGTAAAGAAAATGTAACATCCCAAAGCTACTGTATATCATGATACTTACTCCTAACTTACACTTAATTACCGGTTGGGCTGTCTGTGATGCTTAACAACTTCTAGTGCTTTATTAAAAATTGGTACTTTTACTTCAGGTACTAATACGTAAATATGAATTATTAGGGTCTTTTCCTTAAGATGTATATACATTCCCTTCTATTTAAAGTAGTACTGTACAACTTTACTGAATATATAAAAGAATACCACATACCTTCGATATCAAATCTCAGGAAGGTAAGTCTCTTAGTCCAAATCAGTTATCTGTGGAGTGAAAAATAAGGAGTGAGCGATAATGTGCTCAGTAAGGAAGGTGTATGCTGCGTTATACATAGAAAAACTATATTCTTAAAGCCAGTTAATTATCCTAACGATCAAATCCATTAGGAAAGCAATGAATATAGTTAACATTAAACAGGATTTAATAGGTCCTTTCAGAAATCATATGATTGAGACTAGGCAACAATTTAAATCATGCAAGGAACACAAGTCATTCGCTTTCGGGTGCACCCATAGGCCATCGCCCCTCACGGCTATCTCAACTAGATGTATGGCCATAATCTATAGATGGTCCTCGGGTCCACTTTCCAAGTGACCTCGAGACCGCTGATGACTTGGCGAGTCCATCAGCCCTGTGACGCCCTGAAGTGCGCCCATAGGTCCATCGACTCGAGCCATCGCCCCAGGCAGGTCGCGCAACTACATAAATAACAATGCATGAACTCATGGCCTAACGTCTCAAATCAAGTTATATATTATGTTATTATTTTCACAAAATGATCTGATTTCCAAAAGGTCTTGTAAAACAGCAAAACAGCCCGCAATCTCAACATTTTCATGTGAGGAAGGCATGGGTTATACTGGCTCGCTCATGGCTAGTTCACCCATAGTCAGCTCGCCAATAGTCAACTTGTCCAATGGTCAACTCGCCCAATGGTCAACTCGCCCAATAATCAATCCTCCTCAAAAATTTTATATTTTCTATTTTCCACATATTAGACTATCTTATTTTTCGTTTAAGAAAATAAACTTTAAACCTTTTCGCCATGGTCAGCTCGCCCATGACTAACTCAACAAGGCGGCGAATTAGTATTCGCCCGCCACTTAGCTTTTCAAAACAAAGTTTGGCTCATCAATTAATAGTTCGCCCGCCTTTACTTTAAGGCAAGGGTCGCCCACCCAAACAACATAAAAAAAATTCTCCCAACTTTGGCTTGCCCGGATTTCTTTTTAAAACAAGGGCACTCGCCCAGATACTCATAAAAATTCTTAGCTTAATACTTTATTGAAGGTTAGGATCGCCCGCCCTAACCAGTTCGCCCAACAAACAACATATGGCGGCTTTGTAGCTCGCCCAATATCAAAACACTTTATTTAAACCAATGCCTGTCAGAAAACAAAACAATTACTAATATTTTCTTAACACTTTTACTCCACAGGACATGCATTCACTTCACATACTACTTCCTTACCTGATCTCACGAAGTCTTGCTTCGCCTTGCTCGCCAATAGAAATTCCCAATTCCCGGCTGCAAATAATTTATGAAACTATTAATATTTTCTTTTCTAACAATTTTCCTAAAACTATTTTCAATTACTTTGGCGAGATAATAGCTCGCCCAACTGAGCTTGCCCAGAATTACTCTATTCATCTATTTGGGAGCTCGCCCAACATTCAGCTCGCTAGACTTACATTTTCTTAGATGTAAGAGTTCGCCCAACTTTACTCGTCCATGTATTAAGCTAGTGTTGGGCGACCTCTTTATTTACTACTTGCCTTATTGGCGATCATCAGCATTTCTCCTGGGCGATCACTATTGTCGCAATTCTCGCCTTTTGGCGATCATTGGTCCTTGCCCACCCGGACAGTCATTCTGACTATCCCACAGTATTGGCGAACTCACATAACAATTTCTCAAACTCGCCCTATCCTTTGGGCGAGTACTCACCCATTTTGACTAGCAGCTTTCTAGTCGCCCATCATGTTTCCTTACTCATTCTTGGTTATTTTTCCATCTAGTTTCTTATATATTCAACAATATTTAACTACAACCAGGCTATATATATCATTAAATATCAAGAGAACTATAAAACTATGAAACTCACCTTTACTAAGTTGCTCTTCCAACAACAGAATGTTTTCTTGCCTTTCTTAGCTTTACTTCTCTTGTTCCTTAGCTCTTCAACACTGTAGAAGAGTTTGGCTAGCTAAAAGATAAAGTTTTATTGCTCATATACGAGAGAAACAGAAGAACTAAGTATGAGTTTGCAGTGGAACGAAATGAGAGAAAGACTTTGAAGAAGATGAAGTTTGCTAAATGGGTTCTCCTCATGTATTCCTTCTTATATAATCACTTAAATCTCCTCAAAGTCTACTGCAAGTTCTTATCCTGTTTTCTTTCATCATTTCATGCATTAAAAACCAAAGAAACTGCAGCAAAAGGAACAGTGTAAAGTCTTTACTGAAATCCCGTTTTTTTGACTATTCTCTCTTCCATTTATTGCTTAGTCCTATTGTCAAGAGAAGCAAGTGGCGAGAAGTCCACTATTAGCCCCTTTCTTTGACTTTTCCCTTTTCTTTTCTTCTCTTCTCCTCGCCAGCTCACTTCCAGCCAATGTTGATTGGCTATCTCCTCATCCTTTTCTTTGTTTTGTCCTCTAGCCATAAATTCTCTTTTACGTTTTCCATTTCATTTACTACCTTAACTATTCACATGTATTTTCACATCATTTAATGCTCTCATACCTTTTATCAAAATTAGATTCCACTATTTCTTGTTGCACTTTAATATTTGTTTTTCTTTCTTTATACACCACACTATAAATCATCACTTAAAATAAAAAGTGGAAATTCACATTCGGTTATTCTTTAACTTCACTAAAAGAATTTATTTCCACTATCAATAATGTACACATATGACATACAGTATAATAAAAATCGGATTTTACAGAAAAGAAATAAGAAAGTTTGAAGATTTAACTTTGTTCTTTGTTCTATTTGGTATATATCTTTTTCTCGTTAGATGATTTCAAGAGAGATCTGGATCATTTCATTTGCTTGTTTGATGTTAAGGTTGTTTCATTTACTTGTTTGAGCATTCAGGATAGTAGAAAACAGCCATAATCTTTGATGTATATGTTTTCTGTGTGATGAATTTATAGGTAAGGTAAACAGCTAGAACAGTCGAGCCTAATTAAGGGAGCTCGAGTAGCTCATTTTCTATCTCGAGCTCAAAAATTAGGGCTTGACTGAGCTCGAGCCAAGTATCGAACATCAAGTTTTTGAGTCGAGCTCGAACTCGAGCATCTCAATGTATCAACTCGGCTCGATTACACCCCTAGTTTTGGCTATTTGATTATCATGCTTTCCCAATTGTAGCAAATAATACTAATATTTGTTCATAATTAAGAATAAAATTCTATTTTTTTAAGAACAAAATATTTTTATTTTTGTTATGGAATAATTATTTTAAAATTTGGATTTTTATGAAGCAAAAACAAGTAGCATAAAGCAAGTAGTAAAAGTAACAACTGAAAGGAGCTTTAGGTCGATTGGAAAAAGTAAAAATTGAAACTTTACAGAAATATATTTATTTTGAAATTGAATATCATATTCTGGTGTATGACTATTGCTTGAAGAAGGCATGATAATAATCTTTGAATTTTACCTTAAACTCCTAGATAATAAATTGTGCCAATGGTTAGTTATGGCATTTATACTAAATAATAAATTAATAAATAATAAGCAAATAATAAATAATAAACAAATAAATTCACAAACTTAGTGTAGAACATAAAACACAAAAATAATAAATAATAAATTAATAAATAATAAATAATAAGCAAATAAATCTACAAACTTATTGCATAACATAAAACACAAAAATAATAAACAATAAACAAATAAAAAAACAACAAATAAATTAAAAGTAAAAAATAAATACCTTTCTAGTAGTACCTCTTAGTTAATCTGACTTCTTTCTGGTTGTGCTAGTATCTAAAGCTTTTCAAGTAGTCTCAAGGGTAAAATTGTGAGATTCTCAATTTCTTAACTTTCATATAAGTTAATTTTGAAGTTGGAATGATTGAATTTAAAGATAATGAATAAATTCTTCATGTTTTGTCTTTTAGAAGGAAGGTGTAATGTGGGCCTTATAGGGAGTTTTAAATCTGAATGGACACTGGACCTCAGCATATCGATATTTGGAGTGAAATATTGAGATGGTAAGAATCTGCATCTCAAAATTTTGTCGTTCGTGCATGTCTTGGGAAATGTGCAAATAAATTATGTCTCTAGGTCAAAAAATGTAAATTTTGAATATAGGTCAACATGATTTGACTTTAGACCCACAAACTATGATAGCTAAACCTTTGTGTGAAGACGTCTCACTCAACTTCAATTTATAGATTGAATCATATTAAAATGCCTAAAAGTACTATTTAGGTGTATTTTAGTAATTTCATTATTAGACTAGTCAAACCCCATTAAAAGTCAAATTTTGAGCTATATTACATTAAATAAGTATATTTTGTAGGAAAATAAAAATATATGGTAATTTAATTAAATAGTTTAAATAATATTGTTAAGGTTAGGGCATAAATGATATTAATGAAGTTATAAGGGGTATTTTGGTAAAACCACAACCATGGCTGGCCACCTTTTATATTGAAGTCAAACTTTGACTCATAATTAAATATTATATGATATTTAATAAATAAAATAATAAAGTAATTAAAATTTATAAAAAATTATGAAAATAAATATATATTTTATAAGTTAGTGGAAGTAACTATTAATGTATAGTTACCCCACTACCTTATGGCTTTAATATTGAAAATACAAAGATATTTTCATCTCATCTTCTTGTTTTGGCCGGCCATACATTCCCATTTTCCCCCACTTTCATGTTTTGAGAGAAAGTTTAAGTGTGAGAAAGCTTAAGAAACCATACTATACACACCTCAAATCACATAGTGACCTAAAGCAAACTAGCTCATCTCACTCTCCTCTATCACATATCTTGGAATCAAGCTTAGGAGAGGCCATTTGGTGGGTGAAATCCTTCCTCTAAGATTCGGCCATTTGGGTATGTATGAAATAGGAAATTTTGTTTTAATTTCTTTAAATATATGATAGTGTTTTTGATGTGTTTAGCTTGTGTATAACCTTAGATTGATGAAAAACCATTTGGATCTTGCTTTTAGGGTTTCAACCATAAGGGTTTATTATGAAGAAGTGTTGTTTCTCATGTTATATTGTGTATAAATAATGTAGAAATCATAAGAAGTGAGAACATGGTGTTAGAATGGCATGAAACATAGTGTTGTGTGTGTGTGTGTATTCGGCCAAGAGAAGGACAATAGGAGATCATGTTCAATTTGATATAAAATGGGTTCTAGGATAATATATAAATTAAAATAAGATTGTTGGTGAAGTTGGATTTGGAAACGGAGATGTTTTAGCGGAAGTTACAGTTTGGCGCTCAATAAAAAATAGACCAAATTGCTACTGTATTGGGAATTTTGAGAGATCTTTAAGGTTTGTAAATATTATGAGAAGGTAATTTTGGAATTTAATTTGTTTTAATGATTTTTTGCAGTCTGGGAGTGAGTTGGTGCAGAAAGAATATACGCTCGATTATTGGATATTGACTACTGGATTTATTGAATAAGCTATATTGTGGTTGATTAAGGGAAGGAATGTATATAAGGAACGTAGGGCATGTTTGGTGCATGTGAGAAGGATAGAATAGGATAAGATAAGATTGTGGCTAGGATAAGATTAGATGATAACATTCTATCTTATGTTTGGTGTGTACAAGGATTAAACATAAGATAGGATTATTTTTTTTATCCTTTTACCATGTTTGTTATGTGCAAGATTAAAATTAAGATAGGATAATATTTTTTATTGGACAAAATTACCCTTATTTATATACTAACTCAAAATTTGACATTTTCTTTCAAGTCACACACTAATAATTTAAAAATAAAAAAAAACATAAAATCATGAATCAAACAAAAAAAATTAGTAAAAAAATCATATAAAAAATAAAACTTATAGCAAAGCAATTTTTTTTGATGTAATATGACAATGCAATTTTTACATATCAAAAGTATTATTAGAAATAACAAGTTTTTTCTTAGAATCAAGAACACTTTCTTAAAATAAAATTAACATTAATACTAACAATCCCAAAAATAATAAGTTTGCTAGTAGAATTCATGATATTGACAATTATGACAAAAACAATACCAACAAAACTAATATTTATAACCTATGCTACCAAATATAGTGTGCTATAATTTCTTTAGACATTTCATCGAACATTACATTAACTAAGTCACATATGAATGAAGTTAACAACACTTGTGTTTAGAAAGTACACCTGCCAGCAAAATATGCACATTCTCAACCAATTTCATGTTCTTTACACATAGTACTGTAGGTACTTACCTAACTAAGTTAGCAAACATATATATAGATATGGTTACTAAACTATTTTAACAAAGTAACAAAGTAAGTTTCTTCTAATTAAACTTTGACCCTACGCCTCACGAGAAAAATGAGCTAAATGAAATTCTACTGCTAAAGTCAACGTGAATCATCTCAGTACCTCACCTCACAATTCACTTGTCTACATCATGCATGGACAATTAAGCTTAACTGCTTAAGAGTTATATTTGATGCACTTGACTTTTAAACTGAGATATTCAACTTTAATGAGGTTTGAATGAGTTTTGAATTGGCAATTGCTATCTATTACCTCTGACAAAAGGGAATTTACGAAAACATTTAATTCAAAAGTGTACTCCACACATATTACAGCTACCTAATGTTTAAGCAAAGTGGATCCTTTTTGGAGCCAATTAAAACCCGAGCTTCATTAATTGGCATTAGGTTTGCAATGTGACTGAAGAGGAATTGACTTGTTTCACTTTTTACAAATGAACTTGCACTCTGTTGACGGAAAATGCGGTTTGGTGGGGTGGCTCCCGAATTTAACTGGCGAGAAATACTTGCAGTGAGAAAACAGAGTCAATGGAGCGTCAGAGTTTAAGTGCGTTTCTACGCTCAAATGAATGAGAAAAAAAATTCATACGAGGAAAAAAAAAGAGTTACATGGAAACGACAACAGAGGTTGAATTTCGTTTTGTAAGTTTTTCCTACAAATTTCTAATTAACATAACTTTCATTTATTTGAGAATCCAAACCACAAATCCAATGAAGACAAAGAAGCAACCAAACATTCTACTAGTGTGCTAGAATTTCTTTTAGACATTTCATCGAACATTACATCAACCCTTTCATGATATTCATATTTATCTCGTCAAAAATACATCAATCACATCAAATCTAACATAAACAATAAAAACAACCAAAGATCACAGCATACAACAAACACAATCAAAGATCATAGCATCCCATTCATGCAGCGATCAAAGTACAATTGTTTAATCGAAATGTTTAACAATAATATAAAAAAAAGGAATGAATTCAAAAAAATTAAAAGAAAAATCGCAATAGAGATAAAGTTTATTTGGTTACCTGGAAACTTGAAAGAAAATTCAAAAGTGATCTGAGTTGTGGTGAGAAAGTTGAAAGGAAATTGTAGAAAAAACGTGAATAGTGGCCAGAGAAGTTTGTTAATGCTTTTGTTTTTTATTTGATAAATTTATTTATTAAATTTAAAGGTAAAATAGTAAATTTTTTATTAAAAAATTTTGAAATATATCCAATCCTATGGATTAAAAATAATCCCTTACTTTTCTAAAGGATTAAGTCATCCTATTGGTATAAGATGACTAATCCTTCTACTAATCCTATCCTATTGCTTAGAATGCATAACAAACATAGGATAGGATGATAATATCCTATCCTTTAAATAATCCTATGTGCCAAACATGCTGGTAGGTGATACTGGAATGATTTTTAAAATCAACTGCATTGGGTTTATAAATTGTGTTTGCAAATTGTGTTTGCCTTGTGGAGGTTTTAGAAAATTTATACTGTTACGTTGCCAAATTTTCATAAAAACATTAGTTGCTGCAATTTAGGCTAGAAACTTACAAAACGCTTTAAGAATAGAGATTTCCTAAGGAATTCAGTTTTTGAAAATATTAAATTATATGATTTTGGAATATTTATGAAAATTTTATTTTAAATTTTGTTTTATGGAAAATTACCAAAATAAAGTATTTTAGAAATGTTTATGAACAATTATAAAATTACATGATTTTGGAAGACTTTGTATTTTAAATTGTCTATGAACATCTGTGAGATTTGTAAATACTGTTTTGAATTTTGAATTATGAAACTTTGTGTTTTGAGACACAGGCTAGCTGTAATCCTGCAATATCTGACCTCGGTTCTGAACTTTGAAATCTGAATTGTTGTGTGATCTTGATCTAGTTTACAGCGGGCTTAGTCGACACCTGATCTGTGCTCACTGAGGACCCATTTGGACTATGGCCATATATCTATCTGATTATTATTTTCCCTTATGGGATATCTGGACTGCTTAATTTACACCGAGTTATTGCCATGTCTCCACTTATTGATATTTACTTCTATTTTGTATGATTTTTGAATTTTTGATATTTGAACTTCGAAATCTAAAATGTTTTGATACGAATATTTATGATTTTGTTTTGAATTATGATATATGATCCAATACCGACTGATTTATGATATTTGCATCATATGGTTTTGCAAATTGAATTTTTGTTGCATTAAATTGGTTTGAATCTAATTTCAAAACGCATGAATTCCTTCATTGATAAGATTTCTCGATATCTCTATAGCTTAGGTGTTAGGAAAAAGGGACGAGTGAGGTGCTTAAAAGTATCTTTTCTGACTCAGCACTAAAACCCTAACGAGCAGTAGAGAAAATTCCTTTTGAATTTCTATTCAGAACTATTCCTTAAGTTTTGGTATTAAATATTTGATTTAGAAACTTGCATATAGTTTATAGTATTTGTATCTTTATATGTATTCTTTATTGGGCGTAAGCTCACCGCCTTACTCTCCCTTCCAGATTATCTGCAGTAGACATTGCTGTGTGAGGGGTTTTGATTTTGTTCCTTTGAGGCTTTTGGTATCAATCTTGAAGGTATATGATGTATAGTTATCCCTTTTGTATTTAGACTTATTAGTAAAATATTTATATAGATAAAGGGGATGTAACTAAAAGAATTTAGAATATATTTACAGCCTGTACAGATGCATGTAACAAAGTATAAGTTAATTCTATATGTATGCATCTCGTTAAGTAATTTGGTTTATATGAGATTGCGTGTACATTTAGAAATATCTGAATTGGGACCAACTGAATTAATAGATAGTGATTAGCTAATGTAAATTTAGCTTTATAAAGAATCTATGACACTAAGTACAGTCCAACCAATTGATTGAAAAAAGAAAAATTTAGTTCAAATTTTGGTAAAAAGGACGTTACAAAAATACTCACAAAATTAAGCTTTTAACAATTGAACTAATGGTTGACTAATGGAAGGACTTAGTTGTCATGTGACATAAAAAAGTTTACAGTGGAGTGTCCATTTTCGAAACTAGTGGACTGAAGTTGAATTATGGTTAAACATTAAGGAGGTGGATATAATTGACTCAGTTATTAAATGGGAAAGGGTTTGTGTTTAAGGTTTAAATAAAAGTTTAGAGTTTTTGAATTTTTTTAAGGTGTTAGGGATAGGGTTTAGGGTTTGGAGAATGGATGAGTTTAGAGATTTTAAGGATAAGGTTAAGGTTCGGGTTTGAACACTAAATCTGAGCATTTTTCCTTGATTTCCTTGCATTTTCTCAATTTTTATTATTATTTTCGAATTTCCTACACATGAGGACATTTAATTAAATCGTGAAGAATTACATTAAAATTCCAAAATTCAAGAAAATTCGTGCAATAAAATACTTTAAAAGATGTATATTTTAGAGACTTATCAACCACTTTGCACTAAAATGCAACTGTGGACATAGGTGGAATTATTAAATCATGTGCCATGACAGAAAGTATTGGCCATATACTTTGATTATTTTTCCACCAGACCAAACGATCAAACGTCTTCACCTTATCAGGAGTAAATGATAAGACTTTATTTTGCAAATAAAATTGAAGTTCAAAATAAGAACTAACATTACAAGTAGATGTAAAAATACTACTACTACCTTAATTTGGTAGATTTTGTTCAAAGAAATTCCATGAAAAAGCATTTTGTTTTTTGTTACTAATATATGGTTGATTTTGAATTTGTTTTTTACCATTACTGAATAAAAAAAATAATTTTATCATAAATAAAAAATAACATGAATAAATCTAAAGAATCAATAAAATGAGCCCGAAGTCCCATTTATAATAATTATGGGCCAATATGACATGGCACATGGGCTCGTGTACCGTGTCGTACCGTACTAAACTACATGCCACGTACTGGCACTAGCCCTTAATGAGTCGTGCTGTGTTGATCACGTGCCTTAAAACTCGTAGCTCGACACAACACACTTATATATTTTGTGCTTGGCCCAGCCCATTTATTTAACAACGAATCATGTCATATCCAACCCACACCATGCCGAATCGTATTGTGGCATGGCTCATGGGTCGCCCAGCCCGTTTGAATTATAATCAAATTTTTTATTTTGTATTTGACGTTTAAAATTCGTAATTAAATATTAATTTTTTTTGTTATTTTTTCTCACAAGATTAACCTAATTAAATGAGTGATATTCTAAGACATCTAATATGTATTATACTAGCTTGCATCCCGTGTAATGCACGTATTTATTTTATCTTTAAGATGTGTAGACACATAAATTAACATTATTTAAATACTTATATGTCTAAAATATATATAAAATATATGAACAAAGGTTAATTCTAGAGTTTTAGTCAAAGACATTGAATCAAGCATACATTACTTTTACTTGGCATTAGTTGGAATCAATTGTGGGTAAGAACTTTCAAAGAGAGGCAATGAGAGAGTAGAAAAAATTGTTTAAATTTTAACTTGCACGTTAACAGGGAGTGTGGAAGAAAGAAAAAAAATTTTAAAGTTGTGTAACTAATAGATAAAGTTTAAGATTGTACTTAAATATATTAATTTTAAAAAAAAAGATAAATAGTCTTTTCAAGTATGAATCTATACAAAATAGATAAAAAATGATAAGGCACAAAATATGTTTAAAAATAAATAAAAGATTAGAGAAAATGATATAGTGGATGGATTTTAAGATAGTATTTAAATGAATTATCTAGAATTAGTTAAAAACATAATAGTGGACCAGATCATGGGGTATTAGAAGATTTTTTTTTTATTTTATTTTACATGTCAAATTGGTTTATGAGCAGAACGGGAGTTGGAAAAATACAAGGTACGGAAAAGACAAAATCGACATAAATTTTTAAAAAAAATTTGAAATTCGAAAAGCCCTTTAAGAATCCTGGAATATAGAAAGTTGTTAAAGATCATATGGCACGCTTGGGTAAAAGGCCTAGTGTTAGACCTGTAGACACCGAATATTGTGCCCATCTCCTGAAGAATGACCTTAGGCACGATATGACTTGTGCTAGGCGTGGGAGGAGCCTTGCACCGTGCTAGAGACTTGGCACACTTGCGCGACGGGCATGCGCATGAGACAGGCAAGACAGGTACTTGGCTTGGGCGGCTTACCAGGCTTGACACTTAGACGGTGATGGATGATGATCATGAGATACGGGCTACGGTTAACTCGTGTGGCACCATGGGCCTTGACCATGTGAGCGGAAGGTTGGTCGGTGCATAGCACAAGGCACTGTTGAGGCATAAGTGGCTGGGTGCGCGCACGCAGATGGGGAAGTGCGCGGGACCTACGCAGCGTGGAGCCCACGATGCGGAGACAGTTACGAGGATTGCGGGCCACGACTTCGAGATAAGATTTGGCTGACCTTATCACTTGAAGATATACTTAGAGATAACTCATGGACGCTGAGGTGGCGATCATTCGTAGAGTCCTAAGTCTAGTAGGATGTAATCTTAGAGAGTTTGTATTTCAATAGAACTCTTGTACCTATGTGAGGGGGATGTCCTCACTTGCCTATATAAACCCCTCAGGGGAGATCAGTAGAACACAGAGTCAAAGTGTGAGTGTTCTCTGCAAGTTGTAATCCTTTTTATTGCGGCTTAATAGAAAGGTTGAGGGAGTTTCCGTTGTAAAGCTTTGAGTATTTCTATTCTCTTTCTACTCTCTCTCTATTGGTTGTGCTTGTGTTGGTTTTCTTATTTGCTCAAGTGTGACATACCGCTGCATGCTAGCCTTTGTCTGGGCTAGGTTTGGAGTTTGGCTGTACTAAGTTGCGGAGAACTTAGGTCATCACCGGGTAAACGGTTCTAGGAGGGAACGACCTTGTGACACCTAGCATAGTGAAAAAATTGGCTAGCACAACAAAAGGCAAGCAAATATGGACGATCCTAATAGAAAAAATTGGCTAGCACCACAATTACTTTGAAATTGGAGCTCGTTAGGGGACATTATGTTACTATCCAATCACATTGGGTACAAAACTACCTATTATGTGACGACCAGTATCATGTGGGGCCGGTTGCACTCAACCGTATTGTCCGCTTTGGGAGTATCATGTGGGGCCCCCTCACGGATTTCTTTTGCGTCCGCCGCTACTCGAACCCTTGACTTCCTCAAGAGTCGAGTAACGACTAACCATTGGACAATGGTTTGTCGTTACTCGACACTTATGGGAAGTAAGGGGTTCGAGTAGCGGCGGACGCGAAAGAAATCCGTGAGGACCTAAGTGCCACGTTAGCCGAACTGACGGGGGCCACCTCTAGAATCCAAAGCGGACAATACGGATGCGTGAGGTAGTCCGGGAAGCGGGCCTCACAATAAAACGCGCGTTTTATTGTGACGACCAGTATCATGTGGGGCCGGTTGAACTCAACCGTATTGTCCGCTTTGGGAGTATCATGTGGGGCCCCCTCACGGATTTCTTTCGCGTCCGCCGCTACTCGAACCCTTGACTTCCTCAAGAGTCGAGTAACGACTAACCATTGGACCTAGGTCCAATGGTTAGTCGTTACTCGACTCTTGAGGAAGTCAAGGGTTCGAGTAGCGGCGGACGCGAAAGAAATCCGTGAGGGGGCCCCACATGATACTCCCAAAGCGGACAATACGGTTGAGTGCGACCGGCCCCACATGATACTGGTCGTCACAATTAAATCTGTCACGACCCAAAGACCGCGACTTTCACTTGATTCTTATACTTTTCTTAGTCTACAAATTTATGGACTAAATTTTTCTTTTTCATTTTAAGGTTTGTATTCGGTGTTAGTGTAGTCACTATACTATTTAGGTGACCTATAGTCATTTCATTTAAATATTTAACAAACACGGAAACGGTTCTTAGTTACATCCCGACTTGTTAAACAGAATATGTATTGTGCATCAATTTAAGTCTTACATGTAAACAAGTATTTATAAGTAACATATACCTCAGAAGACTAGTACCAAGTCCATACATCGTCTCCGATGTCCACTGAGCAGCTCACATGGCAGATGTTAACTTCAATAATCTGAAAGAGATGAAATTTTGTGGGGTGAGCAAAACCACGGCTCAGTAAGATACTAATATAAATACAAGAGTAGGATTACACTGTCTTAAACTGCAATGCTTAAAACTTGCAAGGATGCAATTACAATTAATCCTTTCTCATCGATACATCTCATTATCACTTCTCATTTTCACTTTTCATTTCATAATCATACTTTGGTATGCTATCATCTCATATCAGATCTCATATTTACTTTTCATTTCATGATCACTATCATCTCATATCAGATCTCATATTTACTTTTCATTTCATAATCATACTTCTGTATACTATCATCTCTTATCAAGTCTCATATTATGGATCATGATCACGGTGGTACGAAATCATAATTCTCTTCGTGTGTTTCTATATTCATGTTTCATATCATATCATGACATCATATCGATGAAATATCGCCACCACCGAGTCATGACACTCTTCATATATTCTCCATGTTTAATGCAGATATCCTATCGAATTCACTTTACATTTAACAATCATATTCCCGTATTACATCAATTCATATCACTATCGTTTGGGAATTTATGATCACGATAGAGTGAGATCAGGATTCTCTTCATATCAATCTCATGTTCATATATCATATCATCTCATGTCATCGTATAGATGAAACATCATTAACGTCGAATCACGACATTCCTCATGGAATTCTCATGTGCTAAGCGTATTATCATGTCAGGGTTTAATATGCAATTCATGTAATTTTTCTGTATAAACCGCTATCATTTCAAATCATATCATATATACTTTAGGACATGCTCAACATATAAATTTTCAATTCATTCCAAGTTTGCCTTTAAGGCATAATAGAAACATATTCAATTTCAATTTATGTATTCGTTTTCAGAGCATGTCTAAAACATGTGTGGTTTTAAAACATTTTTCATATACTATAAATCATATCAGGTTTAGAGTTCATATCAAATCAATCTATACTCTAAACCGCATGTCGTTTCAAATTCGACACAAAATCGTATATAAATCATGTAAGTGTCGGAATCATTTATCATATACTTTTAAAACATTTACTGTAAATCATATCAGGTCTATAGTTCATATCAAATCAAACTATACTCTAGACCGCATATCATGCCATGTTCGACACAAAATCACATATAAATCATATAAGTGTCGAATTCATATCTCATGGACTTTTAAAACATGTTTAAAACATGTACTATTTCAAAACATATTTCATTTCAAATCTGTTTCATATACAGTATAAATCATATCAAGTCTAGAGTTCATATCAATAAAATCATACTCTAGACTTCATATCATATCGGTTAGAGACTAGGCTAGATCCCTATCATCTCTCTATCAATAAAGACTTAAATCACTGTAGCTAGCAGTGAAAATCATGTCATCGTCCCCTGGAAACCAACTAGGGCGCTATCTATGGCCATAGACCTCATCTCTCTCAGCCCCACTGATCAGGCGTGACTGAGACCTGTCCACGACTATTGTCGGACAAGCATCTCTCTGCCTAATGAGCAAAGCTCCAATTAGGCGGCTTCCACTATGCTTTATTGAATTTAATTCTTTTAGGGTGCCTACAGTCTCATAAAACATTTAAATCTATAGCTTTCTTTTTAATATCATGTAAAGCATATGGTAAAATTCTGTATGAGACTTCATATATCAAAATATATATATTTACCATATACTTTCATTTCAAAATAAAACAATACTTTTCAGTATTCATATAAACATTATTAAAATGTTTCAAGTTGCAAGAAGGCATGCTTAAATGCGATGCTGTAAAACATTTCAGTATGCAACTTCGGTAATGTTTCCATCAAGTACACTAAAGCAATTCATTTAATTTTATCACCATCAATTATTCGATTTCAAGACTTTCTTTCTGTCAAACCAGTAAATCACTATGCAATTCATTCACTATTCATTTAATTCAGTATTCAATTTGCTCAGTACTCAATTCATTTGGAAATCGAATCACTTGGTATTCAGACCATTCGGTATTCAATATCCTTTCTCGATCGTCATTGACTATTATAATCATTTATACACTTCATCATTAATATTAGGATCGCATCATTAGTATGAATCCTCTAAGTTTCTATAAGCATTTAGACATCAGTTTCTAAAATAGTCATCAAGTTACCGAAATTATGCAAATAACAATATCATCCTTCAATATCTGTTCCAGAATCGACATCGAGGATAACAGAATCACAAAATCGATAGTCACTTATCAAATCCATCTATGATTTGATCTATTGATACATGTTCATCATTTTCGATTTGAGGTTCAATTTCATTTACTATCACAAAATCGTATCTAAATCCTCAAATCAATTTTCATGTGGCCTTTATGATTTTATTCGAACTTATGCAATTGTCGATCTTATTATTCAAGATCTATTTTAAGGTTATAAGCACAATCATCTTTTCACATATTTATCACTCATTTCTTTGAATCCATAATTGATCGGATTGTGTCGTAATTCAATCTCTATTTCGATCTCTCGAGTTTGTCCATATTATCACATTTAGAATTATTTCAAAATCATGAAATCGGACTCGATAAATTCTGTAAATCATTACTCCGTTAATAACTTCACAATTCAATCATTCAACCATCGAAATTTCAATTGTGATCTTCTCTTCTAAGCTATATCATATAATTATCATCACTTTTATCCGTGATCCGTCTAATTAATAATTCCACCTCAATCTCAACTTGATACCATTTGTGATATTAAAATTACTTGATTTATCGATTCTACAACGTTTAAACCACGTAATTCACCACATTATCATTTTCAACGATCTATCGTCTCATCGATTTCAATATCAAACATTTTCGGTAATACCATAAAATCCTTTCAATATTTATTTTCAATAATTATCTCCAAGATTCCATTTATGTGAGAAATTTAATCTTTTTCCTCAGATATTTTCCTAAAAATTTTGGCAGCATAACGGCTTAGTTTCCTCTAAACCTCCTGCAAGGAAATACAATTTATAATTGCAGCCGTTGATTCTCACCAATTTTTACCTCCTACTAAGACCCCCACCATCAATTGTGGGTCCTCTTAGTATTTTTAACATCAATTAAATCAATTCATCATATATAAAAAAAATCATGATTCCATTAAAAATCATTTCATCAGAGCATTATATAAGATCATAAATCCCACATACAATATAATGCTACTAATGCTTTATAAAAGTATCTTACTTGTTCGCCAAAGCTTAGCGTACTTTTCGATTTTCGAGCCTTGCCGAACTCTACCATTTGTCTCATTTCCGTTTTTGCTACAATTTCAATAATTGAGACATATTTTCATTTAGAAAATAATCCAACAATTTCTAATAAATTCTATAGAAATATAGCAAAACTTTTAATTTTTCTTACCCATTTCTTCTTCTTCTTTTTCTTCTTTCTTTTCCTTTTTCTTTTCTTTTCTTTTCTTCTTTCTTTTTTTTCTTTTTCCTTTCTTTCTTTTTCTTTTCTTTTTCTTTTCTTTTCTGAACAGGGTCGGGTCGGCTCGGGTCGGTTCAGAGCTTAGCTTGGCCGGTTCAACTTTGGCTGACTGGTTCGGTCACCGACGGCCACCCATTCCGGCGGTTCGGCCACCCAACAGCTTGCCGAGGTTGCAAGGACTCCGGATCTGGCCTTGGTTTTGCCCCATCACCGGCGACGGCGCCGGATTTGGAACGGTGGCTCTCAGTTCCTTCCTCCTCCGTTTCTTCCTTCCTCTGCCGTCCTTTGCCTCGCCGGTGGTCTTCCTTTGCTTCCCCTCAGCTCCACCGAGCTCGGGGTTGGGGTGGCGGTGCTTAGACCGGCCGGCACCGCCACTTCCCTCTTTTCTTTTTTTCTTCTTCGGTTTCGCCCCGCATTCTCCCGTTTTCGCTTCGTTTCTGTTTCCTTTTCCTTTCCCCGCCGTCGGCGTCAGCGTCTCTTCCTCCATCACGGCTCGCCGGCGGCGTCGCTCCTTCTCCGGTCAGCCGACAGGGGTCGGCTCCCTTTCCATTTCTCCTCTGTTATGGTAACAGAGGAGAAAGGAAAAACTGGGAATCGGGTTATCCCGATTCCCCTTTTTTTTTCTTTTCTTGTCTTTTTTTTATATATAATAATATCTATAATTATATTATTAGTAATATATATTTTATTTTAACAGTATATATACTATTCATAATATGTATTTAAATACATATTTTGTATCAAAATATATATTTATATATATATACTTTTTACACTTTTAACACAAAATAATATTTATATTTATCCAAAGTATATTTGTATAATATCATTATATAAATATATCAAAATATTTTTATTTCTTTAAATTTTTGAATTTCCTAATATCAAAAATTATTTTCTTCATTTCTTTTCTTGTTTAATTTGGATTGCAACTTATCCAAATTAAATTTTCCGGATACCTTATATTTATTTAGAAATTCTCGGTCTTCACATATTAACCCACTAAATAGTATAGCAATAAGAAGTGGCCCCCGTTTCTGCAAATAACTACTCACATATGCTTGTATTGTGCACGAGGAATGTAGGCTGCATGTAAAGGGGAATCATCTTCCATAAAAAGAGACATCATGCAGAAATAAATGTATGAACACTCTTTACACTTCTACTCTATTGATTAATTTTCATTGACTTAGGGTCCATGCAGTGCAATCTAAAGGCATCTATACCCAACCATGCCATTACCATAATTTCCATTGGACCCAAATAGTTCCAATCGAAATTTAACATCAAACTGGGGTAGGATGTTTACAAAAGGACCCTTGCCTTTTTTTTTTAAAAATCTTTAACATTAATTATTTGAAAAATATTACTTTTCATATTAATTTTAATTTAAAAATGTTAACATAATTTTATTAATTTAATATAATAAATAAAAATTTTATTATAATATAGTAAATTAATATATGCATAAATATACATTTATTTTTTTAAATATTTAATAACAAATGTATATTTGATAAAAAAGAATTTTTAATTTATTAACAAAAATATTATTTGATATAAAACAACTTTAATATTTTTTAATTATTTATCTAATTTACAAAATATCAAATATATACTATAAATTTCATTATATACAATTTTTATCCAATTCTTCATTTTCTCTTCTCACTATACTTCATCTCACAACCACCATTGCATTTGCATCTAAAGTGTGTCCCATCATTAATTTTAATCTCATGTTATAGAACCTAATCTCAGTGCTATCGTAATTAATCTCATCTCTATCACTGTTTTCAATATCACCGAAATCAATCTCATCACCCATTTAAACTAACCGTTAGGCATGAGAATAAGTCTCATTGGGAACAACTCCAATAAACTTTCTGTTCTATAGGTTGATCCAGGAAAAAGTAAATTGATCCATCGATCAATAAGCCCGCACCATTTTTAGTATCATCAAATCCAATCGTCTCACCATGATAAAGGAATAGAAAAATAAAAGCAAAAACAAAAATCGAAACAAAAACTAAAGAAAAATCAATGAAGATTGAGCCAAAATGAAGATTGGCCATGGAATACCTGCAAACATTAGCCGAGAGAAATTGCGCATCCACAATCAACTTTTCCTAAAAGTAAAAGAAAAAAGTGAAAAAAAAATCAGCTAAAGCTTATGTATTTTCACTTGCTACAAATCTATACACATCTTAAACGCCAAACTTGACCAGCTGATTAAGCACAATTGTATGGATCGTTTACTACGGATATATAAGTTGCTTTAGGTGATTCAAGTTAAAAGGGATTGACAATAGCTTTTGTTCTTCATTTTGCTAGTTAACAGCAAGGTTTTCCATTAGAGGATGAGGTCGGGGGATAATAATAATAATAATAATAATAATAATAATAATAATAATAATAATAATAATAATAAAATAATAATAATAATAATAATAATAATAATAATAATAATAATAATAATAATAATAATAATAATAATGAAAATTGGAAATCATCAGTCTACCTACGCAGACTTACCAGAAAGAAAAAAATAAGAAAAGAAAGGAACGAAAGAGGGAGATGGGGAGAGAGTCGCTGCTGGCCAAGAAGGAAGAGAGGAAGGGCCGGCGACGATAAAGATCGATGAAGGAGAGAGGAGAGGGACCCGATTGGAAAGAAAGAAAAAGAAAAAAAAAGAAGAGAGAAGAGAAAAGAAAGGCGGGAGAACCGATTGGAGTAGATGAGCCGAGCTGACGCTGGCATGAAGGAGGTATTACAACAGTTGAATGAAGATCCAAGAAGATGAATATGAGTGTATTAATTAACTGACTAAAAACAGAGAGGATACATTGTTTATATACAGGGAGAATATTAGGATAAGAGATGAATAAGGTTAGTTAGCTGATCTGTAGAAAGATAACTAACTCAACTAACTAGCTTGTAACCAACCCTTAACTAACTATATGACAACTAAGCTAACACCTAGCTAACCAGAACAATCTGTAAAACAGACTTAACAGTCTAATACTCCCCCTCAAGATGGAGTGTGAATGTTGTGAACACTCATTTTGCTGAGTAGATGAGAAAACTGAGTTGGCAGAAGAGGCTTTGTGAGAATATCTGCTAACTGGTGTTGGGATGAGACAAACATGGTCTTCAACAATCCTGCTTGAAGCTTCTCTCGAACCAAATGGCAATCAATTTCGATGTGTTTGGTTCGTTCATGATAGACAGAATTAGAAGCAATGTGGAGTGCTGCTTGGTTGTCACAATAGAGAAGTGCTGGTCTGGAATGGGGAACATGCAAATCCTTGAAGAGACTAAGTAACCAGATGAGTTCACATGTTGCATTGGCCATGGATCTGTATTTAGCTTCTGCAGATGATCTAGAAATGGTATGTTGCTTCTTGGATTTCCATGAAACCAAGGAATCTCCAATGAAGATGCAAAAACCAGTGATTGATCTCCTACTATCAGGACAAGCAGCCCAGTCAGCATTAGCAAAAGCTTTTAATTCTGGAACAGAGCTGGAACTAAAAAATAGACCTTGGCCAACAGTGCCTTTAAGATATTGGAGTATTCTTAGAGCTACTTGCATATGCGGAAGTCTTTGTTGGGACAAAAACTGACTGAGATAATTCACAGAGAATGAAAGATCAGGTCTGGTAACAGTCAAATAAAGCAATCTGCCTATGAGTCTTCGATAGGAAGAAGGATCTTCAAGCAACTCTCCTTCTTCTCTGGACAATTTAGTATGTGATTCCATGGGGGAAGATCTTGGTTTGCAGCCTAAGTAACCAATGTCAGAGAGTAACTGAAGTGCATGCTGTCTCTGAGATATGAAAATACCCGATCTTGATTTGGCAACTTCAAGCCCCAAGAAATACCTCAAGTCTCCTAGATCTTTAAGTTTAAAACACTCATTCAGATGGTGTTTTAGGATATTGACCTCCTCAATGTTATTGTTAGCAATGATAATGTCATCGACATATACAAGTAAAGCCATGAAAGTATCACCATGAAGTCTGATAAACAAGGAATTATCAGTAGCTGACTGAAGGAATCCATATTGAAGCAATGCAGCTGAAAATTCGAAAACCATTGCCTGGAGGCCTGTTTTAAACCATACAAAGATTTGTGAAGCTTGCAAACTGAATTAGATGGCCAAGGCTCCCCTTGTCTAGTATAACCTGGAGGTAATGTCATGTAGACATCTTCTGTTAAATCTCCATGCAAAAAGGCATTGTTGACATCCAATTGAGTTAAATGCCAACCATTGATAGAGGCTAAGGCAAGCAAAACTTTGACTATGACTAATTTAGCAACAGGAGCAAATGTGTCAAAGTAGTCTACTCCTTCTTGTTATGTGTAGCCCTTAGCTACAAGTCTAGCCTTGTACCGTTCTAAACTGCCATCAGCTTTCAGTTTGACTTTGTAAAACCATCGACATCCAATAGTTTTCTTCCTAGGTGGTAAAACAGTAACAGTCCAGGTACCATTACTTTCTAAAGCTGTTAATTCTTCAGTCATGGCTCTTTGCCATTTTGGAACCATAGCAGCTTGTTTGTATGTTGTAGGTTTAGAAAGAGAAGAAAGAGCATGAACAAAAACATTATATGAAGGAGAGAGTCGAGTAACACCAATGACAGATGACAAGGGATATGGAGTAGAGGACTGTGAATTACTAACAGAATAACAATGAAAATCTTTGAGATAAGAAGGTGGATGTCTTACTCTAGATGAAACAGATTGAGGAGAAACAATAGGCTGGTGTGGTAAGAGTGAGTGTGAGAATATTGTGGAAGTGTCATCAGTGGTTGAAGAACTTTTAAAAGGAAAGATATGCTCATGAAACACATCTCTAGAAATATAAACGGTATTTGTAGTGAGATCTAATAGTTTATAACCTTTGTATCCAAGAGGATACCCTAGGAAGACAGCTGGATTTGATCTTGGAGAGAATTTGGATCTGTTTCTGTTCAAAGTAGAAGAGTAACATAGACAACCAAATATTTTGAGATGCATATAGGATGGTTTCTTATGCCATAACAATTCAAAAGGACATTTATTGTTCAAAAGAGGTGATGGAATTCTGTTAATTAAGTAGATTGCAGTTAGAACACAATCACTCCAGTAGGATATAGGGATATTAGATTGAAAAAGCAGAGATCTGGCTACATTAAGTATGTGTTGATGCTTTCTTTCCACAATAGAATTCTGTTGTGGAGTATCAACACAAGAATGGAATGGAACTATGCCTTTTTCTTTGTAAAAATCAGTGAAGATAAGTTCTGGAGCATTGTCTGATCTAACTGATTTTATAGAACAACCAAACTGATTGAGAATTAAGTTGTAAAACTCAGGAAAAACAGTAGATACATCAGCTTTGGTTTTTAAAAAATAAATCCAAGTAAAACGTGTAGAATCATCAACTATTGTCAAGAAGTACTTATAACCTTCAACAGATAAGGTGGGAAAACGACCCCAAATGTCAATGTGAATTAATTGAAAAGGTAGTTCTGAAACAGAATTATGAGATATAAAAGGTAGTCTTTTTTGCTTAGCTAGTGGATAGATATTACAAGGTAAAGAATCTAATGAAGTTGAATTAGATGAGATATTCAAATCATGTTTCAAAGTTTGAATTCTTACAAAGCAAGGATGGCCTAGTCTGAAATGCCATAATTCTTTTTCTGTCATATGAACAGTATTACAACTTGATTGTGAAACAAAAGTACAAAAATTGTTACAGCTGGATGGAGTAGTATGCTGAAGGTTATAGGCTGAGCTCAAGACATAGAGATTTCTTACACGTTTACCCATCCCAATCATCTTGCCTTGTATAGGGTCCTGAATTACACAAGATTGAGAAGAAAAATTAACATTATAGTTATGTTTTTGAAGTAATGAGCTTACTGAAATCAGGTTGAATTTAAAATCTGGTACAAAGAGAACATTTTCTAAAAGCAAGTTATCTAAAACTTGGACATGTCCAATTTTAGTTATAGCAATAGAGAAACCATTTGGCAATGTGACAAATGAGTTTGTGACTGGAGTAGTGAATGTAAAGAACTTTAAAGAACAACAGATATGGTGAGTGGCACCAGTATCTAAGATCCAACTAGAGTTATGAAGAAAAGAATTAGAAACAGATAGGGTATGAGATGAAATACCATTGAGGCATGAAACTATAGGTTCGACTTGCTGCTTTGGTTCTGGAATGATGCTGGAATCATGCTGAAGTTGTGAGCTTAGGAGAGCAATGAGTTTTCTGCACTGATCATTGTTTAATCCTGTAGAGGAATGTACTGGAACATCATCCAAGTCAAAACTGGTTTGATTGACAACTATATGACAATTAAGCTAACACCTAGCTAACCAGAACAATCTGTAAAACAGACTTAACAGTCTAATAGGAGGAGAGAAAGGGCTCGCCAGCAATGAAGGAGAGAGGAAAGAAAGGAGAGAAGGGAGAAAGAGGTTGCCGCGCAACTGCCCTGCTACCGCCGTCGCCACCGCCATAGGAAGTGAAGGGTACAGCCACGTCGCACCCTCAGTGGCGGTCGGAGTGGCTGAACTGACGGCTGAGAGGAAAATAAAGGGTTAAACCGACCAAGGCAAGGCTGAATTCAGATCGGTTCAGCAAAAAAAAAACAAAACGAAAAAAAAAAGAAAAAAAGGGGACAAAACAGAGAAGAGAAAAAGAATGGTAAGAAAATTAGGGTAATTTTATTTTTATTAAATTATTGAGTAATGTTGGATAAAAAAAAATTATTGAGTAATGTTGTAAAATTCTAAGTATAAATATGGGTTTAAATTTGTAGAAATTATGTAAAGGATGATTGGAGCTTGCTAGAGCTTAAGAAAGATTGAATTGCGAATTTTGATGTTAGGTAAGGTATTTGTATAAATTAGTCATAAATTAATATGGATTTAGTTTGATTGATTTGAGGTTTTAAATACTAAATTTGAAAATTTGAGAATGTAATTAAATAAGGTTATGGGTGAGAATAGGTGATGATGTTGATGTAAAGATTGAAAATAGTAACGTGATGATTAACATTGTAGATATGGTGTGAGTGAGGTTTTAAAGATAAATTTCAAACTATTTATGGATTGACTTGATTGAGATTTCTGAGGTAGAATTGGAACTGTCTATAATTTTGAAATGATTAAGGGTTGAGATTAAATATTTTATTATATTAAATCAGCTGGTTTTGGATGTTGATAATTTAATTTTAATATCTGGATAGTGATACGAGAAGTAAATAAGTATTTGGAATGAATTGGTTTGGAAATTGTGGCCGGTTGGATATATATAAAACTGTATTTTTCATGCAAGGGGTTAGGACAATTATATTTGTTATGCTGTCGAAATTTTTATAAAATCATTGATAGGAAATAATTATATATCATGTGATAAGCTTAACCATAAGTATAAATTTGTGAGATAATAAATTTGGTAGTAAGAGGTAAAGTTGGCAAAAACTTGGAGGAAGTGAAGTTAATGCAATTTTATATGTATGGAGGATGCACGATAATTATACCAAATGAGTAAAGAACAGTTGTGAAATAAAGATTTGAAAAGAACGAGAGATGAACAAATTGGTATCAATGATTAAGTATGATTTATAATATTAAATGTGGGATTTTGGTGAATAATGGAAAAGAAATAAAATAACAATATTAATAGAATTAAAGATGGAATTGGTTGGAAGAAAGAATATCATTTAGTGGAGTATTATCTAATGATTGGTAGAAAATTATACTAAATATGAGAAATTATTAAATTAAATGGAAGGAAGGAATAAAAATTTATCATTATTATAGTGCAAAATTTTAAAAATATTTTAATATTATTTGCAGTTATTAATTCTGAGGGAAATAAATAGCAAGTGCTGTTATTGGATGTTGTACTACACGATAATCGAGATAAGAAACATGTATAAGAGTTGCATAGGAAATGTTTTACTTATATTTGAAAATTTTTAGGAAACCAAATCCTACCCGTTTACCTGTTTAAACTTTCCTAAATGAAATTAGAAAATTATCTTAAATTCTTACAAGTCTAAAAATTGCCTTACATGAAAAGATTGACATAAATTGATTTAAATGAAATAATTTACATGAATTGATTTTTATGAATTGAATTATATGAAGTGATTTGTATGAAGTGATTTACATAAAATGATTCACATGGACTGATTTACATGAGATGAACTACATAACATAAGTTACATGAAATGGTTTACATGAATTAAGTAAATTGCGTAAATGATATATATATTTTTTTACGTGAATGATTTATTAATTATGTGCCAATGAGTTATTGGTATATTTAAAGTTTTCATTGAGTTTTTACTGAATTTTATGACTACTAAATTTAATAATTATTCTTTTATATGTTTTTGGTCTGACTGAAGATAATTGCTATTTGAAATGATTTATACTTTAAATTGCTATTTGAAATGATTATACTATTAATTGCTATTTGCAAATAATTTCTATAGTTGAATTATATGATTTATGGAAATGTTTTGAGATAGTTGTTCCCTAGTGATCATGCATACTGTTACCGACTACGAGACCCTGATGAAGTCCGCAGGTTACCAATACATTATTTACTGACTATGAGATTATTATGGTCAAACCCACAGTGAGCACTTGACCGGTGCGATCTGTTACCGTTCAACGATGACCATTCGTTACCAATCGTCCTTACAGGGATACTGATACCGATCTTCCCTTCGGGGATACCGATATCGTTTCGTGCATGATTCTATTAGATGTGACTATCTCCATTGAACTGTATTTGAATGATTTGAATATTGAATGATTTGATTACTAAATGATTTGAATGCCGAATGATTTGAATACCGAATGATTTGAATACTGAATGATTTGAATATTGATCTACTAATTTGACAGAAAGAAAGATAGGTTTGAAATCGATGATTGATAGTGATAATTTTGAATGAATTGCTTTATTGTATTAGATGAAAATATTGCTTATATTGACATTTGAAAATGTTGCCGAAGTTGCATACTGAAATTGTTTTATAGCATCACCTACATAAATGGCTTATATACTGATTAATGATTTGAAATTGCATCTCATAAATTATAAAATATTTTATATGGTGAAGGAAACCGAAACAAACATGCAGCGGAATTTAAATCATTCGGCCTCCACCAGGATCGATTCGGAGAGTTGCCTGATTAGGGTTTCGAGATTTTACCTAATGTTTTCTCTGATTTTTTTGTCGTTGGTCGGGTCACAAGCAACAACTTTTCGTTCCTGCCTCTATGGCATCCACACGAACGGATCTCACGACTCTTGAACGTCTCACGATCAGAAGCCTTAAAGAGCGTTTTTGATTCCTTATAATCGAATTGCTAGCTTCGATTAAAAGAATACTTTTTCTGTTTTTAATTGTGCGGCTATGTTTTAGAAAAAACATCCTTTTATAGGCAGTAAATTTTACCCTAAATTTTACTGCCAAACAGAACTCTAATCCTACTTAGAATAGGATTAACTATATCCCTATACTACGTTACAATTACATAGTTAAAGAGAAACCTCGAGTTACATTCGAGGGGAGTAAGATGAGAAAAGAATGTACAACTAGAATTTCAAGAACAAGGCACGACACGCAGGTCGTATTTATTAAAATTTACAACCACCAAAATACAATCATATTGGGCTAGGGCTATAACTATGCACCATGCTCAAACAACAACCACCGTGTTATACAAACAAGTGTAATGCAATTTTAACTTTTAGTTTTATTAATGAGGCACATTTGAAAAGAATTAAGACCCGACTGCGGGCGGGGTCAAGGGGCAGCGCCCCTTGCGGGGGTTTGGGGGCGGAGCCCTCGAAAAAAAAAAGGTCAACAGTATTGACATTGCCAATGCCCCTTATCCGGAAGTGTCCTAATCTTATCAGGATGTTCCAGCCAGTATCTCATACTGACTATAAAAGTGTTTCAATCTTATCAGGATCTTTATACACTTTCGACATTATTCTGTTTCTTCCATAACGTTTATGCAGAACAGAAACCGCCATTAATAATTCGTATCACAGATTATATCTCACATATAAGTTGAATCGAAATTGATATATATCATATATATAATTTCAACAATTCGATTTCTAGCCTCTGAATATATCATATACATTCTAATCCGTATTAATCTCATTAAAACGATTGCATGTAATCATAAACAGAAAGTAACCAGAGATCATGCTATTATCAAAACAAATCAAGGACTCTAAATCTGGCTAGGATACCAGTGAAGTATGGATCTTGGCCCACTAGAGAAATTATGTGATAATTTTTCCGAATTAATTTTTCTGAATTAATTGGATTAAGGATATATCTAATCCTATTCTGAATAGGATTAATTAAGCTCCTCATTGATCCGTTCTAAGTGTGCGACCCAATAGGTTCTCAAAACAATGGCAATGACAAAATTGTCACATGCAATGAGCGGTATCTAGCAACACATCATTGCTACCCATGTAACGAGAATGTCAATGACTCGACATAACCTTACTCGTGATAGATGTTACCGTGTAGTCTAATCCCTTTATCCTTTGATGTCTTGATTAGACACAAGTCATGGAATGTGTCACACTTGTATAGTCTAATCAGCGTTTCTTGATTCCTGAGTAGACTAATTAAACAAATAAAATCAATATCTCATATTGACTTATTCGAGCACGGCCATGCATTTCTTAGTCTCACTCTATCAAAGGCCCCAAGACATCACTCTTGTTATATAAGAGTGATAAATCCTATCTTGATCATTCAACATATGGATTATTGATTTGAAATAGTATCACATGAATTATTAAATGTTTTATATTGATTAATGAATTGAAATTGCATTGCATAAAATATTAAACATTTTATATTGATTAATCATTTTATTGTCGATTGAATTTACTCTCTATAATTGCATCTAGGGATCGGAACACGATAGGTACTCTAAAGTACCTCTTATACTCTATCCAGTTACCTAGCCGACTGTAGTATTCTTTCGATACTATCCCTTAGTGAGCTGCTAGGAAATAAATATTTTTATGCATTTTAATATTTATATTTAATATGCCTTTTTCATAATTAGTAAAATAAGTGATTTTTATTTAACTGCATTTTATATGCGCTTTTATATGTGTTTCTTACTGGGCTTTTCCCAAAGCTCACCCCTTTACTCACCATCCCAGATAGCTCATCAGTAGGCGTGCCAATCGTTGCGACAGGTTAATTGGAGAAAACTACCAGAAGTTTAAAGTACCCAATGACCAGGTATATGTAGAATTTATATTTATATTCAGACATGTATTTGCATAACAGTTGTAATTATAATGAAAGGTAATTGTTAAATTCAAGGATGTATACAAATTGTGGAATGTTAATTATTCTGAATGGTTATAGATAGAAATTATAAATATTAGGTTATAGATTTTATTATGATTTCTTATTTATTATTTATGAATTAAATAATCGGATGGCACAAAGGTTTAATAGTCATCGAGAACAGTAGAGTGAACTTACATCGACACCGAACGCAAACCAACTGATACCGAGTAATTGAATGAAAAAGATAGAATAAAAAAGAAAAAATTTGATTCAGAATTTTATAATTTCGGATGTTACAATTATTCAAATACACTACTAGTTAAGTTTGTAGATTACAAAAGTGGAGTTAGCGATGGATCTAGGCAGTAAGTTTTTTAGGCTTATTATAAAATTATCTCACAAGTTGTGGAAATTTAGAGTTTTGCCTCCGTTGAGATGATAAAGTTTTTCAAGTTTGTTATAAAAATATCTGATAAGTTTTACAAATTTAAAATTTTGCCCCCTCTCAAAACTCTTTTGATTATATTTTTGCTCTCTAAATTGAGTTTCATACAAGAACTTTTTATTGTTTATCTAATAATTAAGCATTTACACTTTGTTTGGTAAACAATTTTACTATAATGTGTGTGTGTGTGTGTGTGTGTATATATATATATATATATATATATATATATATATTAATTTTATAGAAGAACAAATAAAATACTTGTAGAATTTGTATAAATAACATATAATGTTTAAATTATTAAAAAAAATATCACCTTAAGTAACACATATTTACTTCTTCATTTTTGTTTCCGTTGTATATATGAAATAAGAATTTTTTCCTCCACATTATAATGAATAAGAAATGAAAAACAAAATATATTTGTTTATTTAAAGTAAATAATAAAATTAGATATATTGATTTTTTATTCTTCCACATATTTTATCATTTTTTTAAAGATTTCTGTAAGTAAAATTTTATTAAATTAATATATATACATATATGTGCATATATATATATATATGTATGTATGTATGTATGTATGTCCATGTGAAAGAAAGAATATTTATCTATGGTACAATAGTGTTTAAGCTATACCTGTCAAGAACCATTTAGTTAATTTTAACCACACAAATATTGTTTTTATAATATGTTTTTTTTTTATAAAAAGGTTTTTACGTATTGAATTTTTTTTGAATTTTTTATATTAATTTGTGTTTCAGTAAAAAAATTTAATGAATTAACTTAAAATATTTGTCTCAACTGATTATAAATCTCATATCCATCCTCGAAATTAAAATGATTATATGTATCTTTTAAATAGAGAGTTGCTTTGTGAAACTGGGTATTTAATGTTCTTATGGGAGAATAATATCCATTTTTGAAGTTAAAATGATTACCCGTATATTTTAAGTAAAGAGTTGCTTTGTGAAACTGGGTGTTCAATGTTCTTACTAGAGAATAAACTAGAAAGAGAATAGAATGAGCCTTCAAAAAAGTGCGAGTGAGTGATGGGTCCTTAAGTATTTGTTGCTTGTGGGCCGCCAAGTACCAGTCTCCCAACAGTACTAGTGTAAAACGATTGGTCCTCCACTTGTTGAATATTACAAAAATAAAAAATTAACAAACTGATTATGTGTTATTCACTTGTAATATCTAAAAATTTAATTGATAATGTATAAGATAATAATTTTTATTACAAAATAGTCAAATGAAAATTAATTTTGATACCATTTGTAGATATATTTTTTTAGTAAAAATTATATGAGTTTTTTCACAATTATTGAATTTTGAGATCTAAGATTTTTTAATAAATTTTTTACTTATTTTTTATCCTGTCATTAAATAGATAATTTTTTTTTAAAAATTTCTGATCCTCTCATTAAACTCTGATAATCTATAGGTTTTGATTTTTAATCATGGGCTTAATCACTAGATTTCCACCAAAATCTCTTGTGCGTTAAGTGTGTTTCAAAACTTGGAACACTTTAATTTCAAGCCCTAGTTTCGTCAAGTTACACGACAACCAGGCTACATCATCCAATCGTAGCCACCATCCAAAAGAGTGCCCTTAATTAGATTGATGTTATTGGAGTAGCAAAGTTAGACTGTTTCAAGCTTGTTGGCTCATGTATATGCATGATACATTAGCTCTGGTCCTAAAAACTAGAAGATTTATCTTTTTTTCTACCCGATCGCTACTTCCTAGTCCTACCAACCATGAAAAAGTCAGGAACTCTGAACTTTGAGAAATGACCATTTCATTTCCACAAGGTAGACTTGGCTGTTTCTTGTGGGCCACAATCCGAATTTTCCCTCTTTTTCCCCTTAGATTCCTTCTACCTTTCTCTCTTTCACACCATTTACATTCACTTTTCCCCGTCGACCACTACGGCCGAATGAATTCTGGACCCTATTCTTTCTTATAGATACAACACGTAATTGTCTTTGTCAATTTATTACCTTCTTTAGTCAGTTAGCCATCATCTTTAATTTGCTTTCCTGGATGTTTCAAATAGCTGGAAATCATGCTCGGATATTGGAAATATCAATTTTGAATAGTAGGTGTAGACACCTTATTTTGTCCGGGTTCTTAATTTAAAAATAATTAACTGGGTTAAACAACATTGTATTTTAATTTAATTTAACAATTTAATATTAGGCTAGAATTAAATTAGGATTTTTTATAGATTAGAATTAACACTGAAATTAGGATTTAGGAAAAATTAATAAATAAATAATAAAAAAAAGAGAGGAGAGACAAGAAAAAAAATATTAATATAAGGATTAAATAATTAGATTTTTAGGATAATTATATAAATTAGGATTTATTTATTAATTAATTAGGAAGAGTTATTATTAGGTTAAATTTAGACTAGTAGAGTTAGATTAGAATAAGGATTTGATAGATAATTAGGATAAATAGAAAGCAAGATAAATATTAGTCTAACCTAAGTCTAATAGGATTCCAACTAAGTCATTATAAAAAGGATCCTGTGCTAGTCTTGAAAGGGGGGAGCTAAAAAAAAAAGAAAAGAAAACAAGGATCAAATTTCTTTAAACAATACTATCATTCTCGTTGCAAAAAACCTTGGTCTCACTTTGCCCGCTTACATCGACAACATCATCATCTTCGAAACACAACAACGTTGCCATCACAACCACCTTGCATCATCTAACCCTCATTAGCAGTCCTTATCTTCTTGTCAAGCTTGCCTGCACAACGTCATCATCATCTTCACGCCTCGGTTGCCACTAAAGCTTCTTCATCGCACATAGCTTCTATCTTTTCTTCCTTACCCTGCTCCATTGTTCAACACCGATCAGAACATCATCATCGTCTCCTTGTATCATCCTTTGTTCTGCTATCTAGTCCGCTTCCTGCTTGCACAGTGTCTTGTTCCGCTACAGTCCTGCATCCCTCTCGACTTGCTGCGCTGCTGCTGTCATCATCCCTGTCACACCACGATTCCAGCTCCTGTTTCTTTGCCATACATCGCCATCTCCTTCGCTTGTCTCACCCACATCTCAAGGAAAACAAAGAAAGAAAGATTAAGCACGTGGAAGATTTGTATATATCAGGTAAGTGTATGTTTAATATAATTTTGTGTTAAATCATTTGTTTTCGTTTTAACTAATTTAATGACTTAATAATTTGTATGACTTGATAATCTGATTTAAATAATAAAATTTAATTAATATGACTTTGTATGATAACTTGAGCAAATAAATTGTTTATAAAATACTAATTTTGCATGTTAATGACTGATATGATTAACTTGTATGATTTGCATGAGTGATTAGGATGTAATTAATGTTGTATGCTTGATTTATTGGGTAAGGTCTCAAGGAATTGTAATTAAAAATATATAAATATAAAAACTAAACACAAAGTTAAAATAATAAAATAATGATAAGATTCAGTAAATAAAAAAAATATATTAAAGGTGAACATGATTTATTCCGATGATGAGATTCTAAAGAGGGTTGCGCTTAAGTAATACTTTGGAATCTCTAGGTAAGAAGATTTCCTTCACGGTCTGACCAGCTTAATGGAAAGAGCTAAAGGGAATTTTCGATAAAAAATAATTCATGTGCATTTTCTAAAAATATAATAAATAATAATAAAAGAATATGATAAATAAAAATATAATAATAATAATAAGAGTCAGATAATAATAATTCATGAAAGTGAGTATCGATCATTCCGATGATAAGATTCCAAAGAGGGTTACGCTTAAGTAATACTTTGGAAATC
The DNA here is from genome assembly GCA_031772115.1 of Heritiera littoralis. Classification (NCBI taxonomy): domain Eukaryota; kingdom Viridiplantae; phylum Streptophyta; class Magnoliopsida; order Malvales; family Malvaceae; genus Heritiera; species Heritiera littoralis. Next base: position 2,040,296 of record JAPDPK010000058.1, read on the forward strand.
TTTAGGTAAGAGAATTTCTTTTAAATTCTACCAGCTTAATGGAGGATTTTAAAGGAATTTTTTATATTCATTTTCTAAAAATAAAAATAATTTATATTCACAAATAAATATGACAATAAATAATAGATAAAAATATTAGTCAAGAACATAATAGAAAATAATAAATGATAAAAATAAAATAAGATAATTTGGGTAGAGGAGTCAAAGTTAGGAAATTTCCATAAAATACTAAAATTCATCCGACGACGGAGCCTCTTCAAGCAAGTCGCATAGTACTACTTGAATACTCTTAAGGTGAGAAGGATTTTTTAAGTTATCCCACCAGCTTAATGGAGGATACTTAGAAATATCTTTCAATATTAAGCATATCGAAATTAAAGATTAACCTAAGCAAATTTAGAAGATAACCTAAGACTAAGTGGTACCATTCTAGGATGGGCGTCGTGGGGGTGCTAATCCTTCCCCACACGTAACCGTACTCTCGAGTCTAAGAATCTTTGAACGTAGACCAAGCCTTATCTTTAGACAAGAATAGGTGACCAATCACACCTTAGGCTTGAATGGTTGGTGGCGACTCCCAGAATTTTAAAGTCTGGCGGTTAGGTTCATGGACCTAGACGTTATGACAGTAGGTCTTGTAAGAAACTGAGGAGATTGGCAGTGTTCTACACGAGAGTCACACGTTAACCAATTTAAGGGTTGTCAGAAGCCGCTGGAGATGGAATCACCTTAATTCTGTTGTTGTCAGAAGGGCTGATTTTACGCCAATAAGAAAATCGAGAGTTGAATCTGGCAAGGTTGACTCCAATTCGATGATCCAAAAGCCATGCACGATTAGGCTGAGCAACAGCTCTGTTGGCATCACTTAAACTAGAAAAACGCACGAAGCTAAATTTCTTGCCACTCGAGCTGCGCTTTCGTGGGATAAACACATCAACTACTTGTTGAATGAACTCCATTAATGTGAATTAGTTAAGTGTAATTGACATCATATAACATTTAATTAGTAGTATATTTTGTATAAAGTGTGATCATATATATATAATATATGTTTATTATATATGTTTTAATCCTTAATGGAACGGATATAATACATGATTTATGATATAGGAGGCCTCTGTCCTTGGCACATATATATGCTACAGGATGGCCCATTAATCACTGTAACATTTTGGTTCAAAAGTGAACAAGGGCAGTACCCTCCTCTCTCTCGTTCCTCTTCCTCTCCTCACCATCATCCTCTTCTCTCTCTCCACAGAGACCACCATGGGATAGTGGCTGGAGCGAGCGAACCTCCGGCGTATCTCCGGCGACCCCTCTTTCCTCTGGTAGTGGCAGAAATGGTGGTGTTATGGTGGGTTATGGCTTACCCACCCAAGGTCAGTTTTGTTCCTCTTATCATTATGCTAATGGGCTTTGGTGGCTGATTTAGTTCCAACAATTAGCATCAGAGCATCTCCACCTTTAAGCCATTAGCCATTTTCGAAGAATAATAAGATCTATGCATTTTTTCATTTTTTGGGTATTTTCGAATTTATTCAAAACACAAAGGATTTATGCATGTTTGAGTTGAAATAATGCCACATGGTAGTTGAGGATGATGTTTTATTGAAAATGCCATGAAAATGAAGTAAAATGGGGCTGAATTGAGTGAGAAACGGTTGAAAAACCAATCGGGTCGGGTCAATGACCTGTTTTGCTTTGTTTTCGCCTGATCGAGCAAAGAAGATGCATGCGCCCGACAGCGCCACTATAAGCCCCTGGTGCAATGTTGAGGGTGCGTGTGCCACACGCACCAGCTTCTGAAATTTTTTTAAAAAAATTTCAACCACTTGGGCTGCACGTTTTGGGCCCCATTTTTTTTTTGTTTTTCGGCCATTTTGGGGTCGATTTTGGTTTTGTTTTCTTGGGCTATTTTTGGCCTGTTTTGGGGTTGGTCTGGCCACAATTTTTGGGCTGTTTTGGTTTTGATTTTTGGGCCAAACTTTATGGGCTGGTGTATTTTTGGACCATTATTTTTAATATTTTGGATTTTTAATTTTAGAAATTAAAAAACCATTTGTTTATTATAATTAGGCCATAATATTCAATTAATTTAGGCCAAAATTAATTATGTAATATTATGGGCATTAATTATTTAATTATTTTGATTGGCCAGATAATATTAATTTAATTTTGGGTAATTAAATTAATTAATTTTAGGGCCATTTTGCCTAATTAATTTAGGGGCCATGTTGATTAATTAATTTTATTTGACTATTAAATTTGGATTAATTTGTGGCTATTTTGCATAATTAATTAATAGACCATTTTGGATTATGGTTTAATTGGTCATTTTGATTAATTAATTATGGGCTATTTGGATAATTAATTTATTGGACAATATTGGTTGTAACCAAATTTATTTAATAGCCATAATTAATTGTTAAGCCCAAAATTAAAGTGATATAAGTGAATTTTTTGGAGGAATTGATTTTGGGGTAATTTCTAGAAATTTAATTACCCATTTAATTCATAATTCACTTAATTTTGGAATATACTCATGCCCATAAAATATTGATGATTGGCCTAGTTAATTTAGTTTAAATATTTGGGTATTTGGTTTGAGCCATTTTGGATTATGGTTTACCCATTCCGTTAATAATTTATTTAAACAAATAAACTCTCTAAAAATAACATTGTCTTATTATTTGAATATTCACATTTATGTGAAATTAATTTAATTAATCAATGTTGGGCTTGAAATTACTACACATGCTTCAGGAATTGCATATTTTGGTTGTAGTTAATTCTGGTCAATGAATTTCGTGAATATTCTTAAAAATTATAAATCATTAATTGGATTGACTAGTACTTGCCTATCGCAAGAATAGTCATGAAGATTTTTTGACGATTTTTTCTAATAATTGTAAGGATATAATAATAAGGCAATGCATAGTGATAGTTGCATAATTTACTAAGATCTCTGGAAGTGGCTAGTCTCTCCCTATCAGATTGTTAGTTGCTTTGAGAGATGCTTGGGACTGAGAGGATTCTGGTTGGGATATGACACGATTTTCCTACCCTGTTGGTGGGCAATCATTCAGGTTATATTCAACTAGTTTTGTCTTATCCTCTGTAGTGTATTGTGGAATAAATTTTGATATTGTTTGAATTATTCCATTAGCCTCCATTAATTCTGAGTACTTGTGCAACTATCACATATCAAGTCTCTACAAGATCAAATTAGATAGATAGTATGTATCGCTCTCTATAGTTAGGGGTATATTGTACTAGGAAGTAACCCCGAGAGTTGATCCATCTACTATACCCAATAGTGTGAGCTCTTTGAGGATAAAATACTTGGAATTTCGGAAACACTTAAGTGAGAATTCTCTGATTATATGGACATGCCATTAATGAGCACATAAGAGAAAGTGTCCTAGTTAATGATAAAAAAAAATATTTTATGGATGGCATTAGAAAATAGTTCGCAGAAGATCGATAAAGGTTGCAATAAGAGTTTAATGCCATATATGGCAGATTCAGTACTACTTCCTTCTAGGATGGAGAGTGGGAGATCTTCTAAGTTTGTAGATCTCATTTAGCATATCTTAATGGACAGAAGGAAGTATGGCATATTAATATCAAAATTGATATTGTCATTCAAGAGTGGGAGATTTTTCAAGTTAACAGATCTCATTCAGCCATAATGATGACATATGCCAATATTACTGCCAAAAGCAATAATATTAAGAAGTCTCAATAAAAGGTCATTTAGAAGAAGAAATTTTCCAAGCAATCGGAGACCAAATATGTAACGCCCACGGAAGCTGGGATTTTCGGGCTAACTTTTTCTTTCACTTCCTATGTTTGTCTCTCGCTCAGTGTAGCTAAAACCTAATGAGTAGAGTCCCACTCCTATAGTTATTTAAGACTAGTTGTCTAATGTCCCATTATAGTCTTCTCGTAAGACGTGTCGAAAACGACACTGAAAAACTTCCGTCCCTATTTCATTCCATCATCCATTCTCATACTAAGTACATCATCCTTTTAACCTATAGCAATTCCACATCTCAATATAATTTCTAAAATACTTAGCATCCATGTGATTCAATATATGAACATATCGAGATTACAACTTAACTACGAATCACAGTGGGTTTACAGATTCGATATCTCCTAGTACTTACATCCCGAGTCCTATACATTGTGTGCACAAAAGAATTTAGTCTGGGATATAAACAAAAGAACAAAAGATTATACCTTGGCTCAACTTTTTGCAGCTCGACAAAAAGACTCTCAGTGCACCACGCTCGTGCCGAGTCTACCTGAAATAATCTGAGATGGAAGGGGGTGAGCTTTGGGGAAAGCCCAGTAAGAAAGCATAAGCTAAACGATGTTAGGTTTCTACTATGTTTAATGCATGTGTATATGTGAATGAATGTGCCAAAGCTCATGCTTAAAGATGTTTTATCGGAAATAATACCAAATTGATAAACCATAGTTTATAAGCTATAAGATGTTATGCCAAGTAATTTCAAAACAATTTAGTACTCAAGCATTCACCGAATCAAGATATATATAGTAGTAGTAGAAATGATACATTCGCTCGTCTTTGTAACAGTGTCGTAATATACATTTAAAAACATTTATATGAGACGAGCATTAGGAGATTCGGTAACGTAACAGGAATTTTTGGAAATATAACCAAGAAGCTTTCTATGAAAGCATCCACTGTAGCTAGCAGTGGTCAGTGTCCCATACTAGGGCTCTATCCATGATCATGAATCATCCCAGCACCAGTGATCATCTGGTAACTGAGGTACAAGTCACGACTAGTTGTCGGACAATCATACGTAATTACCGCTACCCATTTGCCACACAAGCGGGATCCATGACGCAATTACGTATACGGCGCCTCAATGCCACACAGGCTTACTGAATGCCACACAGGCATAATAAAATGCCACACAGGCAAGTGCCACATAGGCATTTCCAAATGCCACAAAGGCATTTCCAAGTACCACACAGGCATTATACATCATCACATATATCATGAGTCAAAACTCGCTTAGAAATATATCTTACAAAATAGGTTGAGTACTAAAGGCATAAACCGTTCCACATACTTATAGTTTTAAAAATCTAATCGTACGAAGTCTCGATAACAAATAGCAGTGATTAATATGCATGAGGTTTTAAAGGCATTTAATAAATCCAATTTAATATCAAGAAACTTATTTAGACAATTTCTAACGAAATTTCGGCATTATAACGGCATAGGTAGAACACTACCCAGCGTCATAACCACAAATCAGATACCTGTAGAAAAATTCAATCAAGCAATATATCTTCAATACACCAATTTCCAATACATATCCAAATCCAAATCCAAGTCCAAATCCAAAACATTATGCATTTAAAACTCAATCTAACGTATTTGGACATTTAACCAAAGATGCATTTAAATCCATAAATATTAAATAACATTAATTTAAACATGCATAAGCATAGTAGACTGACAGGCATTTACCGTATATTCCCTTACCTAATTTGCGCCACACAATTATTGGTGATAACACCCTTGTGCCCTTGAACCCCCCCTTTTTTTTAGCACTACTTTGCTTTCCTTCTCTTTGTCTTTAGTTTAGGATAGTAGATACCCCCTATCACCTTAAAATTCCTCCTACATTAATGTATCATTGTGTCATTTAACTATTTTAGGGAATTTCATATATGTTTTAAACCTAGTAGCATCCTTATACCAATAACATTTAAATAACAAAATACCACAATGTCTTTACCCTTTGAAAGCTTCATTTCATCCGTTTTGGAGTTGATATTTTCTTCAAAATATAGCAGCTTCCCTGCCTTTCCTACATCCAAAACCATTTCATAATATTATATTTACTTTTTCATTCAAGATACCACACAACATTTAATCTTTGAAACCATCACCAGCCAAACTTACAGTAGAAAACTTAGCCAAACTGAGTAGCTTTCAACTTTACTTTCTACTACTGCTGTTTCATCATCAAATGGGCAGCGTCCATCATCCTTTAAACCTCTTAAACATTGGCTCTATACTTGCACCGAACAGACCTTCGACTTTTCATCCCATTGAATAGCCTTGTTTTCCCACAATGTTTCTTGATTTCTCCTTTACTGGTTCTCTTTCGATTCCTAGTATATACAACTGATCAATGGCTACAGCAAAAATGAAGCCCTCGTGTCCCCTGTTTTGTCCTCTTCACTGCTACAACTCATCAGATCTGGCTACCTCTCCTTTGTCCACTCTTTTCTCTTTCCTTTCCTTCTCGTGAAGGCATTTGATGAACACCCAACTAACAGCCACTCCAATCCTTTAAGCCACAATTGAAAGCCCTCTGTTCACAACCTCTTATCTAGCAAAACTGAAGTATGATAGCAGCACCCGTGAATGCCCAAAAGTAGCCTGCGCTAAACACCAATTGCTGCTACCAACGTCTACTTGGATCCCTTGTATCTTCACTTATTCTGCTCTTTTGCCGTGATTGATTCTACCTTTCCTTCTCAATTTCCTTCAGCCGAGAGATGGAGTGAGAGTGGGGGTTGTTGGAAATTTTGGCTTCCTCGAGAAGCCACTACTTAAATTAAATATTTTACACACTTAGTCATTTCATCTCATATATATATATATTGGTTTTGCACACCTACTGTCACATGCAGTAACTAATATATTTGTTTATATGTTTTATTCATTTGTTATTTATATATATAGTTTAGTGTTAATATTATATTTATATACATATATATATTTCAACATTTATTTTAAGTTTTGCAAAACATTTCGGTTATTACATTCTACCCACCTTAAGAAATTTGGTCCTCCAAATTTTTCATGTCGGGTTGGAATAGGTGTGGGTACTTCTCCTTCATTAAGCTCTCAAGTTCCCAAGTAGCTTCTTCAGATGAGTGATGCTGCCATAGAACTTTTACCAGAGGGATAGTCTTTGATCTCAACACCTTCTCCTTTTTATCTACAATTCTGATTGGCCTCTCTACATAACTTAAGTCCTCTCTAATCTCAAATGGTTCATATGCTACCACGTGAGAGGGATCCGGATAGTATTTCCTTAACATGGATATGTGAAAGACATTATGCACACTCGATAGCTGTGGCGGTAAGGCTAATCGATATGCAACGTCTCCAACCCTCTCTAAAATCTCGAATGGACCAATAAATCGAGGACTTAACTTTCCTTTCGTGCCAAACCTCATGATACCCTTCGATGGAGAGACCTTCAAGAAAACACTATCCCCTACTTCAAATTCCAATTCTCTCCTCCGAGTGTCAGCATAACTCTTTTGTCGGCTTTGAGCTGTTCGGAATCTCTCACATATCAATCTAACATCTTTTGAAGCTCGCTCAACAAGCTCAGGAGTAAACAACTTTCTATCACCCACTTCTTCCCAACTGATTGGAGATCGACATCTCCGTCCATACAATGCCTCATATGGTGCCATTCCAATACTAGCCTGGTAACTATTGTTGTAAGCAAATTCGGCTAAGGGTAAGTGGTCATCCCATGAGCTTTTAAAATCAATAGTACATGCCCTCAACATATCTTCCAAGGTCTGTATAGTCCTCTCAGATTGTCCATCAGTCTGAGGATGGAAGGCGGTACTGAAATTGAGTTGTGACCCCAAAGCTTCTTGAAAGTGTTCCCAAAACCGAGACGTAAATCTTGAGTCTCTATCTGAAGTAATACTTGCTGGGACGCCATGTAATCGAACTATTTCTCTCACATAAAGTTTTGCCAATGCATTTAAGGGATCAGTAGATTTCATGGCAAGAAAATGGGCCGACTTAGTTAATCGATCTACTATCATCCAAATTGCATCATGATTCCTTCTAGTTCTCGGCAATCCCATGATGAAATCCATGGTGACATGTTCCCACTTCCATGTTGGAATTTCTAAAAGCTTAAGTAACCCTGCTGGCCTTTGGTGTTCAACCTTCACTTGTTGACAAACTAAGCACCTTGATACAAACTCGGCTATATCTTTCTTCATCCCTGACCACCAATACACTCGGCATAAATTCCGATACATCTTTGTACTCCCCAGATGCATGGTATACTTAGAACTGTGAGCTTCATCCAAAATCTGCTTCTTCAAGTTATCATCACTAGGGACACATATTCGGCCTCTAAACCTTAGTAGTCCACCTTCGCCTACTTTATACTCCGAATTTTCATTTTGTTCAGCTTGATTTACCATCTCCACTAATCTAGAATCTTCTTTCTGTGCTCGTCTGAGCTGCTCCACTATACTCGGTTCGATTCTTAGACTAGCAATTAGAATACCTTCAGAAGGCTTTACACTCACACTCAGCTCGGAAAACTGTTTCATCAAATCCCATTCCTTGACCATCATGTATGAAACCAAGCCCATGCTCTTCCGACTCAAAGCATCAGCCACCTTGTTCGCCTTACCGGGATGATACAAGATCTCACAATCATAGTCTTTCAACAATTCCATCCATCTCCGTTGTCTCATGTTTAACTCCTTTTGAGAGAACAAGTATTTGAGACTCTTATGATCTGTGAATATTTGAAACTTTTCTCCATAAAGATAGTGGCGCCAAATCTTCAATGCAAACACTGTGGCCGCCAACTCAAGATCATGAGTAGGGTAATTCTTTTCATGGTCCTTAAGCTGTCTAGAACCATAAGCTACTACTTTGCCATTTTGCATTAGCACACACCCTAGACCCTGAATGGATGCATCACTATACACCGTAAAACCTCCTGATCCACTCGGGATAACTAGGACCGGTGCTGTGGTCAACTTCTGCTTCAACTCCTGAAAATAACGCTCACACGCATCAGTCCATTGGAACTTGACCTCCTTACGTGTAAGTCGTGTTAATGGAGCTGCTATCTTAGAGAATCCTTCAATAAATCTCCTATAGTACCCCGCTAAACCCAAGAAACTTCGGATCTCTGTGACGGTCTTTGGCCTTTCCCAATTAACCACGGCCTCAACCTTGGATGGATCTACGGATACTCCATCCTTTGTCACAATATGACCCAAGAAGGAAATCTGCTCGAGCCAAAACTCACACTTACTAAACTTGGCATATAACTTCTTTTCTTTAAGTGTCTGCAAAATAATCTGTAAGTGTTGAGCATGCTCATCATGAGACTTGGAATATACTAGGATGTCGTCGATGAACACTATCACAAACTTGTCCAAAAATGGCTTAAAGACTTCATTCATCAAACTCATAAATGCTGCGGGTGCGTTTGTTAAACCAAACGGCATCACTAAGAATTCATAGTGGCCATAACGTGTTCTGAATGCTGTTTTCGGGATATCTTGACTTTTGATCCTCAACTGATGGTATCCCGATCTCAAGTCAATCTTGGAAAATACCTCTGCACCTCGCAACTGATCAAATAAGTCATCTATTCTAGGTAGCGGGTACTTGTTCTTTATAGTGGCCTTGTTTAATAACCGGTAATCCACACATAACCTCATACTCCCATCCTTCTTCTTCAAAAATAGTACCGAAGCACCCCACGGAGACACACTAGGGCGTATAAACCCCTTGTCTAAAAGTTCCTGAAGCTGAGTCTTCAACTCCTCTAACTCTACCAACGCCATTCTATACGGAGGCTTGGAGATTGACTGAGTGCCGGGAAAATGCGTCTCTTTCTAGGAAAGTTGCAGTCAAGGTGGTGTGGACCATTTTTGGTGCAGAGAGTGTTTCCTTATGGTGCAGTTGAAATCGAGAACATGAGAATAGGAGTTAGTTTCAAGGTGAATGGGCATAGATTGAAGCCATACTTAAAAGGCACTCCAAAGGGCCAGATGGTGGATTTTGTTGATTTGGAGAAGCTTTAGACCAAGCATTCTGTCTTGCCTAGACGTTAAATAAAGAGCTTTTTGGGAGGCAACCCAACTAGGTATGATTTTTCATTCTTTTTATTTTATTTTATTTTATTTTTTTAGTGTGCACATTCCTACTCATTTATTAATCTTTGTTTTTCAACTTTGAGGACAAAGTTTGATTTAGGTTTGGGGGTGTGGTTTAGTTATGTCTGTTTAGTTTATTATTTTTTTAAAAAATTTAAAAATTAAAAAAAAATTTGCTTGGATATGTTTTTCTTTTTCACTATGATTTTTCACTAGCTTATGATGAATATGAGAGAATTTTACTATGGTTAAGTGATTGTGAGAAATGCATATTTAGGTAATTAAATAATTTGGTGTTAATTTTATTCACTTCATGATTGATGAACGATTGAGCACATAAGCCATACTCTTATGAATTGTTGATACTTAGTGACTGATTATGTGAACTTGTGAAATTAAGTGATCATGCATGACACTCTAGAACTTGTTTTATTACATTTGAGGCAAAATCATAGGCAATTGATTGACTTAGAGATGATTTAGGCATTCCTTGATGCTTGAGCCTTTTCAAGCCTACATGTTACTATTATTCACTAGTAATACCCCATTGAGCCTTATTAAAAGAATGGCATATGCAAAAGCATATGAATAGCCATTCGAATTTTCTTGTAACCTCATTGACCTTACCCAAATTAGCCTGAAAAACAATGAACGTACCCTTAAAGAGAGCTTTAATGCACATATCTATCATTGAGGGGATGTGATTCAAGAAATATTTTCAAGCTAATAAAGGAAGAGGTTCCAAAAAAAAAAGAGTTGTGTGGATCGTGCCTTGACTCCATTGTGATGAAGAAAAAAAAGAAAAAGGAAGTAAAAAAAAAAGGAATAGAGAAATTTAATATGTGTTTTATCATTGTTAGCTCTCTTATTTTGATTTTTACCTTCTCTTTCTTTGTTAACCAATACCTTGGCCAAACATTATAAGCTAATAAAGACCTATTGATCTAAGTTGATTTTATTGTCTACATTAGTGGAGAGATGTAAGAAGAGCAAGCCTATGGAATGTCATTAAAATAAAAAAAATTTAAGATCACATCATTTATTGATGAGTTGCATAATTTTAATTGAGTATTGACAAGGAATTTGAGTTTGGCTAATCACACACATCTGATATCATGATTTGAGTTAATTAACATTTGAATTATGAGATTATTGAGTTGTGTTTTGAACAGTTATTTTAATCATAAATGTGAGGTATATTTGAGGCAATTTGTGAAAATCAAGTGAAATTGAATTTACATAAATTCGAGTGAAAATTTTTGGGTGTCCTTGAGTTTTCACTTTTGTTCTTAAAGGTCATAAACAAGTGCATTTTCTTTTAATTTCGCTCGAAGACTAGCAAAAATGTAGGTTTGGGGGTATTTGATAATAATATATTTGTTATATTATTTATGTTTTAATTACCACATTTATTACTATATTCTTGTGAAAAATTAATTGTTTAATGTATTTTGTGAATTAATTTAGAGAAAGTGATTTGGAATTAATTTTGAAAGTTATTGAATGAAATCAAACAATAAATCTTGTAATTGGAATAAATTTTGAAATATATTATTTGACTTTCTAAAGTTGTAATTAAATCCTGATTTTCTTTAAGAATTATTGGGACCATAGGATTAAAATAATAATAAAGGGTTGAAATTTATTTTTGATTAAAAAAGAAATCCTAGAAATCTAAAAAGAAAAATTATAAAAGGGGATATAGACAGAGGAGGCAGAGAAGAGAAGAAAAAAACAGAGAACAGAGAGGAAGAGAGGATCGGTACTGGGCTGTTTAGTGTGTATTTTCTTCTGTTGCTGTGTTTCTTTCTATTTTACAAAGCAACTCCTTGAAACTTGAAGAACCGAGAGCTTTGGAGCTGAACAGAACCGCAAACTGTGGCGTGAGCACTGCTGCTAGACTCCCGCGACTTGCTGCTATCATCATCGCAGAGCATACTGGTCTTTGTGTTTGCTACAGCTTCAACGAAGAAGAAAAGAGCCAGCTGTTGAACTGTTGACTAGTTTGTGGCTTGAACCAAATTGAGTGCAAGACGTGTTATTGTCCACATTAAATGCCACCTTTTGCTAGTTCTTTATTGTTTGGTTCACGTACAGGAGATTGATTTTGGTTTAAAGGGGTAGTTTTTAATGTTTCTTATATTACTTTATTAGATTATATACATTTAATTAGTTATTGTTTAATTGAAGCATGATTTCTTTTATTAATTTGATGTTGTTTGCTGTTTTAAGCATGAACTAATTTTTTTACTAGGAATTTGATCAAGCCTATTTGCATATTTTGTCTTTATGATTAATTGCTCAATTCTTAAATTCTAATATCATTCATTGTTATTAATTCAATCTTTTGATTTGTGTTATTGATTGGCCACCTTTAATATAAATTAATTGATTGTTTGAGACATGGTAAGGGTACACATCATATGCTAAGCCATGTATAGCTCTCTTGAATGATTGAATAAATATTTGATGCATACATCAAGCTAGAATATTTATTTGGTTCTTATTAGATGTTCTTCTGTTCTTAATGGATTTTTAGTCATTGATTATGCTACACATCATAAATAATTTAATGATTAAAAATACTTGATTATAACTGCCATCAAACAGAGTAATCATATATTAGGAAGAATGAACCCTAGAATTGAATTGAGATTTTTAGGATTGAAGACATAAAATTGCAATGTATTGGTGAAATCAAATTCCTAGGCTTTTCTCTATTAGTGAATTTATTTGTTTTATTAGGTTAATTAATTCCATTAGTTAATTAGATACTTAGATAATTCTTTTTTTTATTGGCTTTTATAATTTTTTAGAGGATAAGTAGAATTTTAATTGAATAAATTTAGCAAATCTCTGTGGGATCGAATCTTATACTTGCACGCTATACTATCCTGATTCGTGCACTTGCGAGAATATAACTTTTTGTTCATCAGGAACATCTAAAATGGTTCTTTCCATGGGAGAAAGTTTGACATTAGCCTCAAATGGAGTGTTGGAGGTTTTATTATTTGTTAAGCTAGCACAAGACAAAAGATCAGTAGCATATTTAGCCTGAGACAAATAATAGCCATTATTGTTAGAAAAGACTTCCAACCCAAGAAAATAACTCAAATATCCAATATCCTTTATTTCGAATTGTGCACTGAGAAACTGTTTCAACTCTGTAATACCTTGTAAATCATGTCCAGTAATGATCATATCATCCACATAGAATAACAAAAGAATATATCCTTTCTTAGATCTTTGAATAAAGAGAGCATTATCATAAGAGTTTGAAGAGAACTCAGACTAACTAATGATAGAGCTGAATTTGGCAAACCATGCTCGAGGTGCCTGCTTAAATCCATACAAGGCTTTTCGAAGATGGTAAACCTTACTAGGTGGATGATTAAATCCAGGTGGGGGTTTCATATAGAGTTCTTCAGAAAAAATCCCCATTCGAAAAGGCATTCTTCATATCCATTTGAAAAAGTTACCACTTTTTGATAACCGCAATAGCTATAAGACTGCAAACAGAGGTGAGACGAGCCATTGGAGCAAAAGTCTCCTCATAGTCAATGCCATACTCTTGAGTTAAGCCCCTTGCCACTAATTGAGATTTATAGTTCACCATTAATTGCTCAGCATGTGTTTTAATTTTGTAAACCCATTTGCATCCCACAACAGTTTTACCAGTCGGTAAGCCAACCAAGTCCCAAGTGTGTGTCTTTGTTAAAGCTTGCAATTTTTCTTGCATAACTTGTTGCCAATAAGGATTAGTACTGACTTTTTTATAAGAAGAAGGGTCATGGAAAGAAACAATAGCAGAGTAGCAATGATAGTCATGAAGATGAGATAGTGGTTGACGTACTCTAGTGGTTTTAGTATTTGTTCATGAAGAAGAGTTGGGTGAAGACTCAAAATCTGAAGGAAAACTCGATGGAGACTCAAAATTTATAGACGAGCTAGATGCTTCAGATCCCGCTAAAGTGTGATCATCTGTTTGTCTTGTTGGATTATGCCCTTAGAACCATTCATTAGATGATTGACTTTGGCATTTTTTATGTATCATGACATTTTATTTATTATAGTTCATTATTATATTTGTCTTATAGCTGCGTAATGTAATCTTATATGATAATGTCCTTAGAATAGTAATAACACACTATTCTTAAAAATATCCCTAGTCAAGTATTATTGTGAACAAGGATAACAATGATACGATAAGACTAGTATGTGGTTGACTGATGACCATTGTCATGGATATAGGATATCAAGTCATCACATAGGTACATGTTAGAGAACTATGTACTGGATCGACCTTCAATGAGAACGCTACATGGATTGTTATATGAGTGTCATAAGCGACTCTCATAGTAATGATGGTGTATGTGATCCTTTGACTTGAGATCATCAAAGATCCCAACATAAAGAATCGCATACTTTAATGCTGCTAGATGTCATTCGTAACAGGATGGACTATAAAGGTAGTAATTGGGTATGCCTTGATCTATGTAGAGGGATGTTGAGTGATCAAGATAGGATTTATCCCTCTTATATAACAAGAGTGATGTCTTGGGCCCTTTGATAGAGTGAGACTAAGAAATGCATGGCCGTGCTCGAATAAGTCAATATGAGATATTGATTTTATTTGTTTAATTAGTCTACTCAGGAATCAAGAAACGCTGATTAGACTATACAAGTGTGAAATATTCCATGACTTGTGTCTAATTAAGACATCAAAGGATAAAGGGATTAGACTACACGGTAACATCTATCACGAGTAAGGTTATGTCGAGTCATTGACATTCTCGTTACATGGGTAGCAATGATGTGTTGCTAGATACCGCTCATTGTCTGTGACAATTTTTTTTTCATTGCCATTGTTTTGAGAACCTATTGGGTCGCACACTTAGAACGGATCAATGAGGAGCTTAATTAATCCTATTCTGAATTGGATTAAGGATATATCTAATCCTATTCTGAATTGGATTAATGATATAGTTAATCCTATTCTAAGTAGGATTAGAGTTCTGTTTGGCAGTAAATTTTAGGGTAAAATTTACTGCCTATAAAAGGATGTTTTTCTAAAACAGAGCCGCATAATTAAAAAAAACAAAAAAAGTATTCTTTTAATCGAAGCTAGCAATTCGATTATAAGGAATCAAAAACGCTCTTTAAGGCTTCTGATCGTGAGACGTTCAAAAGTCGTGAGATCCGTTCGTGTGGATACCATAGAGGCAGGAACGAAAAGTTGTTGCTTGTGACTCGACCAACGACAGAAAATCAGAGAAAACGTTAGGTAAAATCTCGAAACCCTAATCAGGCAACTCTCCGAATCGATCCTGGTGGAGGCCGAATGATATAAATTCCGTTGCGTGTTTGTTTCGGTTTCCTTCATGTCTTGCATTCAAAAGGTTAGGAGAAGGTGGAGGATTCTTATTGTTATTGTTAGAAGATGTGGTAGGAAATAACTCAACAGATAGATTGGTGAAGAAAGGTGAACTGTTTCCAGACAATTGAAACTCAAAAAGAGTAGAAAACATATTATGTTGCCAAAAAGTAACATGTTGAGAAATACGAAGACGTTCAAAATAGGATCCCAACATCCATAGCCCTTATGTTCAATACCATAACCCAAAAAAACAACATAAGTTAGAACGAGGTTCTAGTTTTGATTGTTCATGTGATTGTAGAAAAACTAAATAAGCAGATCATCCAAAGACATAAAGAAGATTGTAAGAAGGGATTTTACCATACAACTGTTTATAAGGACTTTGGTTACCAGTCATTATAGAAGGAATACGATTGATGGTATAGACAACGGTGAGAGCTGCTTTTCCTCAAAATCATTTAGGTCATGAGGCAGAAATCAAAAGAGTTTGGATAATGTCTAGGATGCATCTATGTTTACGTTCTGCACGACCATTTTGCTACGAGGTACTTGGACAAGATCTATGAAAAATTGTGCCATGTTGGGAGAGAAGAGTAAGAAGTTTATCATCTTTATATTCCATGGCATTATCTATTTAAAGAGTTTTAATGATACAAGAAAACTAACTTTTCACAAGAGCAACAAAACTTGCATAGATTTCAGGCAATTGAGAACGATTTTTCATAAAATATATCCAAGTGAATCGAGAATAATCATCAATAAATATTACAAAATAAATAGCACCTCTCATAGTAGCTATGGGAGAAGGTCCCAAAATATCAGTATCACAAAGTGCAAAATAGTAGAAGAAATAGAATTGTTATTATTAAAAGGTAAAGCATGAAATTTGCCAAGTTCACAAGAAGCACAATCAAAATTTTCTTGATTAATATTCCCTAAAAGACCACTAGAACATAAAGACCTTAATTTAGAAGAGGAAACATGACCAAGGTGAGACTGCTAAGTAGAATAAGACATAAAAGCAACACACTTTGACCCATGGGTGGCATAGATGTAATTTTTAAGGTAGTTGAAGAGATGTCAGTGCAAACATATGATGAACTTTACACTTGGTCCCAATGATCTTCCCCATTTGCAGATCCCGCCATAACAACCATGACGAGAAAAGTGTATAATAAGGCCAAGATCACATAATTGTCCAACAGAAATAAGATTTAGTGAGAGTTTGGGAATAAGAAAAGGGTAAGATAAAGACAATGTGGAAGTGAAAATATCACCAATGTGACTAGCAGACAAACATGAAATATCAGTAGTATGAATAACATGAGAGTAAGACACAATGTTTTTAGTTTCAAAAAGATGGAAATCAACAGTCATATGATTACAACATGTAGAGTCAAAATACCAAGATGAAAATGTACCTGGGGTGACAGATAAAATGGAGGAAGTGGAGGTACTAGTGATAGATTGAGTTAAGGTTAGTTTTAGGGAATCAAGGTCTACTTGAATAAGAAGCTCATTTAAGGTAGAGGAGTTACCAGAAGACAAACACTTAGTGGTAGCAGCAGCTATGTTGTAAGCAGATGCCTTACTAGACTTAGATTTGGTTTAATTGTACTGTCTAGTTGTTTGCTTGGAATGTAACTTGAAGTAGTCAGAGATGACATGTCCTGGTTTGTAGCAGTACCTACAAGTCACCATTTGCTGTAATAGGAAAGGGGCAGGAGTAGCCAGAACTGTATCAGTAGACAGTAAAGATTGACGAGACTTTAAGGTAGCAATACGAGCCTTTTCAGCACATAACTTTGTAACCACTATGTTAAGATCAGAAAAAATATCCCTATGTAATAGAGAAGATCTAACTGACTCAAAATCATCATTTAAAGCCATGGTAAATGGAAAAACTCAAAATTCATCATGCCATTTTGGTTCAAACAAAGATAAGTGGTCCCATAGGCAGTCATATCAGATAAAGATTCATTAATGGACTGACCTGGTTTTTGATGCATAAAACTAAGATTACCATGAAGTTGAAATAGATGAATGGCATTAATAGTAAAGTACCGTTTAGCAAGCAAATCCCAAATGTCTTTTGTAGTCTCGAGACGCCCAAATTGAAGTTTGATGGATGGAACACAAATATTATGGAACCAAGTAATAATTTGATAATTTTTATTGTCCCATTCTTCAAACTTCTTAGCATATTTGGATGTCTCTTCTTCTTTACCTTTGATTGGTTTGGTCTCGTCACCATTGACATAGTGTCATAATTTTCGACCTTTAAGAAAACCAAATATCTCTTGGGCCTAAATAACATAGTTTGTACCATTAAGGATGGCATTGATGGGTAGTGAAATATTTATTTTCTCCAAGGAAGAAAGAAAAAAAATCTTTGGTTAAAGAAAAATTGTATTCTAATGGTGTAGGGGATGGAAAAAAAATGAATAGTGTTTAGAACCAAGAAAACAATGGGAACCAAAGAAGAATAAGGAAAAAAGAAAAATGGACCAACAAGGATTATAAACGAAAAAGAATCAAAATTTAGAGAACCTAAGCTCTTGACGCGATGTTAGTAGAACTCTTTTCTTTTATTCATTGATTTAACTAAAACTGTACACAAGTATCCTATTTATATAAAAAGAATTCTTAGCAATTTGGAAAAGAATCAACCTATAATTACATAATCCTAGATATTATTCTAATTTACAGAATCATAATATCTCAGATTACATTTGACTATATAATTACAGAATATTACATTATCATTAAACGTTAACTATAATCAAGGGTCAATGATATTCTGATAGTATGTACGTATGTATGTACGTATATATGTATGTATTAGTCAAAATGATCAAGTATCGAAATAGAAACTAAAATTTAGAGAAGATTTTCAACATTTACACATGTTGAGTAAAAACTCTGCCTGTGTGAGTTAACATAACCGATCCCAAGCCCGAGTAAAAGAAGAGGGTGGCGGTAGGTTTGGAGAACCAGCCATAAAAACTAGTCCAATCTCATGAAATGAACCAATATTAGAACATCATTGGGGCATCCCCTACTCAGCGATGCGCTGCATCAGAGCTCGAGTGCAGTGAAAGTAGGCAAGGGTTGCTAAGCCGTTGCCTAAAAGTGACATTCCATGTTGATGCCTAGATATGGTGTAAAATAGGCAAAGGTTCTCACACCACAATGGATGGGGGTAGGTAAAGAAGTTAGTCCATAACCATAACCATAACCATAAGCTTAGGTTAGGATCTTGGAATATAGGTACACTAAGTGGTAAGTTAGCTGAGATTTGTAAGGTTATGAATTGGAGAAGGGTTAACATCTTGTGTCTTCAAGAGACCAAATGGGTTGGGGAAAATGCTAAGGAGATAGCACCTTGGCAATATAAGCTTCGGTATACAAGGAAAGACAGAGATTGAAATGGAGTAGTTATCATTATAGATAAAGAGTACCATAAGGATATCTCACAGATTAGGAGACAAGGGGATGAGATTATTTTGGTTAAGCTAGTTCTAGGAGAAGAGGTGTTGAATGTCATTAGCGTGTATGCACCCCAGATAGGACTTGATGATGTTAGTAAATGACAGTTTTGGGAGGATTTAGATAAGGTAGTACAAGAAGTGCCTCTAGGAGAAGGCCTTTTTATTGGCGGTGACCTTAATGGACATGTAAGTACAAGTAGAGAGGGTTTTGAGAGCGTACATAGGGGTTTTAGTTATAGTGTAAGAAAAGAGAGTGGGGATGCTATCTTAGATTTTGCTTTATCTTATGACCTAATCCTAGTAAACATTGTTTAGGAAGAGAGATTCGCATCTTATAACCTTTAGAAGTGGACCAAGAGCAAGTCAGATAGATTTCTTTTTAACTAGGAGTAGGGATAGTGTTATACCCCGAAAACTATGAGATTTTTTCAATAACGAATTAGCGGAAGAAGGGATTTTGGGGCTAACTCTTTCCTTTTCCTTTAACTATGGTTTGTGTAGCGAGTAGTCTTACTCTTTCAATTTTGATTTACTATTCACCTGATCACAGTTCAAGGTTGATTTCCTTAGGTCCCAGTTCATTTCACAACTTAAAATTATTCAAGACTAAATTTTGGCAACATTTTTGCTCAACTACGAAAAACCCCCTGCATTATAATTCAAACCACAATGCAAAACACTATTCACATCAACAATCAACCAACACTCATTTACATCCCATTTTAACTCGATTTTTTAAAATAATCACATATTCATACTTGTCACATCTCACACTACATTACTGTACAAAATTATCAAATTCCAAGTACATAAGAATAGTAAACATATATACCGAGCTATGAACTGAGGTCTAACGTCTAGCTTGAAACATCAAAACGAGGAACAGCTCTGATCAAATGTTGCTATCTCAGCTTAACTTGTGGAGGAGAATGAAGGGGTGAGCTTTTGGGGAAAAGCTCAGTAAGCCACTATACAAGGGTAGAGATAGTAACAAATAGGATGTAGCACCACTAATGCATGCAACACGTAATTCGTATAAAATCACATGTTAACAACTCATTTAAACTTCATATCTCATGTAACTCAATATCGTAATGCCTTTATGATAAAACCGATGTCATGCAAGTAAAATGATGCAAAGTCAGTTTTGTCGAACAATATAATTATCATAAAAACAGTGCTTCGTAAAGTTCAATCACATATCATGTAATCTCATATGCCATGTTCATAAAACATTTCTCATTAGGCAAACCCAATAATTCAACTAATAAAGTCTTAGCCTACTGTAACTATCAGCAAGCAGTCCTCATTACCCCGGAACTAGGGTGTTACCTATGGCCATAGATCCTCGTCATCTCCAATCCCAGTGATCAGCTAGAATTGGAACCTGTCAACGACAATGTCGGACAAGCCTCATATTGCCCATATAAGAGTATCAACTACTCGGGCATGTTCCATAGTGCTCTATTAGTCTCATAATACAATGGGATGCCGTAAAAGTGTGTAAACTAGAAATCATCTCATGTTTTGAAGTCTCACATTAATAGGATGTACAAGCAATGCATGCTCAATCCAAAAACTCATATGAATATGCTATAAGGTCATATCATTCATATACTTCAAAACATGATGTAAATGAGATGTAAAAGCTTTTCATACGTTTCATATAAACTTCGTGTAAGCTTAACTCTCATAAAACCACTTATGCATAACGATGCAGTAGCATGATGCAGACATAAAGATCTACATCCAACTTTTAATAATTTTTCAAATTTTCTACAATAAGATAGGGTTAAGATATGTCATTACCCAGCCTGCAAAGGAAAAACAATTTATATTCCAACAGCAACACATCTCACACTTCACATCCATATCAATTCATTTACTTCATAAATCTGTCATTTGTTTTATAAATCATTACTTGTAGCTTATTCGGGGTACTTAGCCTGTAAGCTACTACTCGTAACTTGCATAATAAACTTACCAAAAGCAAAGATTAAGCTCACTCGTTCAAGCTTGGAATCCATGTACTGTACACCCCTAAACCGAGTCATTAACAACTGTGCAGCAGAAATTTCCAGAACAGATTTCCCATATCAAATGTGGTCCACTTGAGCTGATTTTCAGATATGTGGTAGAGAATAGGTAGGTATTCAATTGATCCTTCTTGGCTGTTTCAAGAAAAGGTCATCTTCCTGATCGTTTCTGCCCTACAAAGTGATTCTCTCAATTTCGTCAAAACGGAGCAGCTTGACAGCTCTGACTTCCAGCAACCTTTTCACCAGCCAAACAAACTCTGTTTGAGACAAATTTTGGATATGCTTTATAGGAGAGTATTTGGAACAACTTTCATGAAGGGAGGAAAGGCTAAAACTGATTGGAAAAAGGATGAAAATGGAAACAAAATCTGCTTGCACAGTGAATTACGGGTTTTCCTCTTTTCTTCCAATCTCTCATGTTTTTTCTTTCTTTCTTTCTTTCTATCTTGGATTTTAAATAGCTGAGAAAATGGGGCTGGAATACTTAATGGGGGAGGGAATTAGGAAATCTTCTCATGGACCTAATCTTCTCATGGGGGAGGGAATTATGGAAATCTTCTCATGGACCTAATCTTCTCATGGGGGAGGGAATTATGTAAATCTTCTCATGGGTTACTTTTGCATGGTAGGTGAGAATTAAATAAATTCCACACATGTTCTATTCATATATGACAAAATAAATATTTTGGTTGGCTACAATAATGCTTTATAGGATTTATGGCCCAATTTAGCCTTTTTCGGTCTTTTCGCTAAAAATTACGAATTAAGCTCAAATAGCTGTAAAAGCTTTAACATGACTTACTTGAGACCATAAATCATCAACATATGATAATCCATGTGTCTTTGGCTAGGTGCGCAGTCTTGTGGGGCCCACCAGCTTACTTGTACGAAAATTCAAACTATAGTCACCTAAAACCGAAATTTTCTGATTAAGCGTCTTTTTCATTGTTTTCTTAATTTATATTATTCGTATACTTATAAAATTGTGATTCTTATAGATAGACATAGATGTTTGGATTGTACGGTTATCCTAGGTGAGAGTGTTACTATGCAATATAGACTCCTAGTCCTAGATATAAAGATAGATAGACGACATCAAAGGAACCAACAAAAAGGAACTGAAAAGATTCGATGGTAGAAGCTAAAAGAAGATTATCATACAACATGTAGAGATAGTTGGATTCAAAAAGAAGATTGGACAATAGAAGAAAACCCAAATGTAATGTGGAATAAGATGACAAAATGCATTCAGGAGGTGGGAAAAGAGACATTAGGAGTCTCAAACGGAAGAGTGTCGACTAGAAAGGATGCAACATGGTGAACTTCAACAATAAAAGGCACTATAACTACTAAGCGAGAGTGTTACAAGGCTTTGAAGAAGAACAATACAGAAGAGACTTTTACGGAATATAAGTTAGCTAGAAAGGAGGTAAAGAAGGCTGTGGCAGAAGCTAAGACGAAGGTTGTGAAAGAGATTTATGACAAGTTGAACACAAAGGAGGGAGAGAAAAAGATATACAGATTGGCGCGAGCAAGAAAAAGGAGGAGACGTGACTTAAGAGTCGTGAAATGTATTAAGGAAGAGCATCAAAGAACTCTCATTAAAGACAATGACACTAAAGATAGTTGGCATGATTATTTTGACAAATTATTTAATGACGCACAAAAATAAAGTTTTAGATAATATCTCGGTGCCTTTTAAGATTTAAATTGGTGCAGAATCAAAGAGACAGAAGAAAAAGAGGCACTAAAGATGATGAAGAACGGAAAAGCTGTTGGATCTGATGACATCCCAATTGAAGTTTGGAAATATCTTGGAGATGTAGGAGTTAGGTGGTTGACAAATCTGTTTAATAAGATTTGGCGCACTAACAAAATGCCGGAGGAATGGAGGAAGAGTGTCTTAATACCTTTATATAAGAACAAGGGAGATATTCAAAGTTGCGCTAACTACCGAGGCATAAAATTGATGAGTCACACGATGAAACTATGGGAGAGAGTGATAGATCAAAGATTAAGAAAGAATGTGAGATATCAGAGAATCAATTTGGTTTTATGTCGGGTTGATCAACTATGGAGGCAATATATTTGCTTAGACAACTTATAGAGCGCTCTTGAGTACTGGGTAAAGATCTCCATATGGTCTTTATAGATTTGGAGAAAACATATGATAAAGTGCCTAGGGAGGTACTATGGTGGTCCTTAATGAAGAAAAGAGTTCCTTTGAAATATATTGAACTGATTAAGGACATGTATAGAGATGCAAAGACACATGTGAGGACAGGTGGAGGGCAAACAAGTGAGTTTCCTATCATGGTGGGTTTACACCAAGGGTTAGCGTTGAGTCCATTCTTGTTTGCTATAGTTATGGACGTACTGACAAAATCCATCCAGGATGAGATGCCTTGGTGTATGATGTTTGCAGATGATATTGTCCTATGTGCAGAAACTAGAGTGGAGATCAATGCAAAATTGGAATTATGGAGACAAACGTTGGAATCAAAAGGATTTAAACTAAGCAGAGTAAAGACTGAATACATGGAGCGTAAATTCGGTTCTAACCAAGTGGAATAATGTAGTGACTTTAGACGGGGTGGCGATACCTAAGCGGGACCGTTTTCGATATCTGAGATCGATAGTATAGACGGATGGAGAGATTGATGGTGTTGTGACCTATAGGATCTAGGTTTGATGGAGTAAGTGGAGAAGTGCTTCAGGTGTGTTATGCGATAAAGGAATTCCTATATGGTTGAAAGGCAAGTTTTATAGGACAGTTGTTAGACTAACATTGTTATATGGTAGTGAATGTTGGGCGACTAAGAGGCTACATACATAAAAGATGAGTGTAACAGAAATGCAAATGTTGCGGTGGATATATGGATATACAAGAAAGGACAGAATGAGAAATGAAGATATTTGTAAGATGGCTGGTGTGAAATCCCCAATTTCCTTTAACCTTTCCTTATTTGTATAGTATTATAAGTTAGAATGATTAAGTAAATCATATTGAGGAGTGGTATTGTGTATTATAGGTAAAGGAGTAAATGTACCAAGTGGGCTCCACAAGTTAATCTGTAATCTGGACAGATCTTGAAGTGGCAAAATATGAATCGTGGGCTCAAAATACCTAAATGGTAAGAAGACTTCTTGAAAATGTTGAAATTAAGTGATTGTACCATTAGGGGCATTTTAGTCATTTTACCCCTATTGTCGACACATTATACATTTATGGTCAAAGAGTAGACTTCTATATTATTAGAAGATTATGATTATGAGAAAATAAATATGAAATTTTAACATTTAGATGATATATGGGACATGGAAGGAATAAAAACAATTGAATAGTCAAATGGCCAAAAGTCAAAAGGATGAGATGTAAAAAGAGATAGAGATGAATTAATTGTCATCTTCATCTTCACCAAAAAGGGGCTAGCAGCCATCTTGCTCTTCCTCTCAAATTTCCCAAGTTTTCTCCATACTAACCTTGTAGAACAACCACTTCCTTCCATCGAATCGTTAAACTTACTTAACGAAAATTGCTCCTTATCACTAGCTCTAGCTATACCTGTAATTTGGAAGGCTGAATCAAAGTCTTTGAGAGTATCTTGTTGATGTTATTTTTGGTTACCAACAAAGGTAAGAATAGAAATGGTTTCATTCAATTCTATCTATGGTTTGGAATTGTGTAAAGTTGGTATGAAATGTTTATAGCTTTAAAATGAAAGAAGATCAAGTTTGAGGTTTTTAAGGGTTTGGCCAAAAGAGGGTTGTGATATTTGAGGGTTTTAAGATGAGGTTTAAGTGTTAAAAGAAGTCTTGGGAAGGTTTGATATAATTGATGGTTTGAATTGTTAATGATTATCATGGTTTTTGTAGCTTTGAAGAAGTGAATAGAAAATAGTCGGTGCAATCAAACTGTTGTAAATTGTGGTATTTGAGGTAAGGAATATGTGTAACGGACGTAGGGTGACTATGTCTGTTTTGGTTGCATGATTTGGTTATAAATGAAGTTGTTTTAAGTGTAGGGGGTTTAAAATCTCGGTTTTACTCCTAGTTACGATTTGGTTAGGGGCAGCCGATTGCCATAAATAGTAGTTGACTGCCCAGAGATAGCCGTGACGTGTTTATTTTGGAAACCGACTCAAACCAGTCGACTGCCATTTTTGCAGAAAGAATTCTATTTGCGCATAGTCGACTACCATTTTCCCAAAAAACATTCTGTTTGCGAAAGCAGTCGACTGCCTTTTCTTAGAAAACATTCTGTTTGCAAACCAATTGACTGCCCTATTTGACCAGTCGATTGCCCTATGTGTTTTCGAGTTTTCAAATATTCGAAATTTTAAAAAGAAAATAAATTTAATAAATCGATATATGTGATAGCAGTCGACTGCCCTAAAGAGCAATCAACTGCCTCCTTTGAAAATAGTGTTTTAAATGCCTATTTTATAAAAGTATATTTGTATTACCAATGAGGTATATAACAAATGTTTTGGAGATTGTGGACTCCTTTGGTGATCATGCATATTATTTGTATTTGGGCTGTGAGACCTTAGTCAAGTCCTCAACACCGCAATTGTCACCTAACTAGTGTTCACTGTGGATTATCGACTATGGCCATTTATCTCTTATATGTGATTGGCTTAAGGGAGGATCCCTGGCCCATACGTGGGTACGCCACTTTATGTGCATCCTTTACGGGATTTATTTGGTGCATGATTCTATTGGAATGTTAACCGTCTCCCAATCTATATGTAGATTATTTGTATATGGAATTTCAAGTGATTTGGTATACATGAAAGTATTTCATTTATTTGGACATATGTAAGTGATTTATAAGATTGAAAGTATTTGATTTATTTGAATATATGAAAATGATTTAGACGATTTGATTTTATGTTTATATGGTATCTGATGAACTTATATGATATACGTTTTATAAGGATCCTACATGACATGATAGAGCCAAGTAGGAAACCTGCATATAGTGGCATAGTACGCTCTTTTATATATACTCCTTACTGAGTATAAACTCACTCCTTTACAACCTTTATTTCCAGATTATTTGTAGTGACCTTCCGCTCTCGATAGAAGAGCTTGCTTTTGGATTTTATAGTATTCCTTCAAGGCACGCTTCCAAAATTTCTTGAAGGTATACTCATGTTGTTATGTATTTTTAGACTACGGTACGGTACAGTGATGTATATTAGACTATATTGGTGATGTAAGTTGTGTAAGTTATCATAGAAATTTTGTATAATGACTTATATGTATATATGAGAAACATTTTCATTTAAAAGTGATATTACTATGTTGAGTGATGAAATATAAGATATAAGAAAAAAGAATGATGACTCGACAAACAGCCTAACCAAAACCTTATATGAAAGAAAAAGTTAGTTGCTATTTGAATAAAAAGAGGACGTCACGGGATGTGACAGTTGGAGTGGTACCTATCGAAGACAAGATATATGAAAATCATTTACGTTGGTTTGGACACGTAAGACGTAGACCTATAGATGCTCCAGTTAGGAGAATAGAGGCTATAGATGTTGAGAGAAGGGTTAAGATTAGAGGAAGACCGAAAAAAACTTGAAGGAAGTAGTTTAGAAAGATAAGGAGGTTTTAGAGTTGGATGAGTAAATGTCCTTGGATAGGAATCTATGGAGGAGGAGAATACATATGGAGGATCTAATGTGAATTCAAATATTGGTTCATATAACCTACCCCCATCTCTTGGGATAAAGGCTCTGATAATGATGATGATGACACATGTTGAGTAAAGGTCACGTATAGCATTAGCCAGTTTTTGAAGTCAGTCTCATCCTTTTCTTTTAATATACTGGAGTAGGAGGAAATTGAACTTAGGATCTTTATTTTAAAATAGAGTTGTGATCACTGATTAGATTATGTCTTAACACTATAGGACAAATCACTTTTATCGGTACTTATAAAAGACAAATCAACCACCGGTAAAAATGTTACCGGCGGTCAACAAACCGCCGACTAACCGTCGACTAGGTGAATGACGGTGAAGGTCTACCGGCGGTGATGTGCTCCAGTGCCGGCAAAGGCTTGACAAATTACAACATGACTTTTTTCGGTGCTTTTAAATACCTTAAAAAATAAAAGGCTTTTACTGGCACTTTAAAGTGCCAGGAAAAGTCCTATTTGAAATTTAAATTTTTTATATTTATTGAGCTTTATTTTAAATTTATAAGTTTTTACCGGCACTTTTAAGCGCCCATAAAAGTCTTGTTTGAAATTTAAAATTTTTATATTTATTAAAGTTTATTTTAAATTTAAAAGTTTGATTAATTCTTTGTGTTAATGCCATTGTTCACTGATAGTATAATAAAATGATTTTAATTCTTAATTCAATTTTTTTAATGCAAGTTAATAAATTGTTAATGCAATTTTTTGTTAATAAAATAATTGTTAATGCATGAATAGTATATATGGAGGCATTGGCTGCATGCCTCATTTGGTAACTCAGTTAATTCATGTCCATTGCACTAACAAAAAGAGAAAGCTAGAATTATTTGCACTGCAACACTCACATGCATTAACAAAACAAATGTTTAAGATATTTGAAACCAGTTGTTAGATTCACAATTTCATTACTAAAAATAGCTTCATATGTATCTTACGAAGCACAAATGTTATTAGAATTAAATGCTTTGAATCTGAGAAAATTATGCAAAAAGTAGATATGAAACCTGCTTCTTTGTAAGACGGCCAAGCATATGATGATCCAATGAAATATTGGTCCTCAATAAATATATGAAGTGCTGAGCTGATCTAATTGCCTGGATGTATGCTATCTGAATGCTCTTGTCTATCACCAGATTTTTTGCACAAACAAGATTCTGCAGTCAAAGAAACTAGCAATTACACGACCACCTTGTAGAAATATGAAAAAGAAACCATCTAATAGTAATTTAAAGTGAAAGAAGTCAAAATATAAATAATGTGCTTACCGTTTCTTTGTAAGAGAGAACAGAAAGGAAATAAAGAATAAAACCTGAAATTCTGCTTGAAAAACATCCTTAGGAAACCCTTTCACAGATCCTAAATCTATAGATCGAAAAACCTGAAAATATAAAGAACTAGCAAAAGGTTAGATAAATTTGAAGTGCTTTGCTTTAAGAGGCATGTGGTAATGTGACAGCCGTAAATTTTTCCATTTTTGGAAATTATTAAGAATGGAAATTTTGTTTTAAATGTAAATAGGTAAGTTAAAATAAATAAAACAACTATTTACGAAAAAGAAAATATTGTTAAAATTCCCGAAATTGATGAAGCGATAAAGTTGAGGAAATTAATTTGGATAAATTTGAATCCAAATTAAATAAGAAATGAAAATGAGAAATTAATTGGATATTAAGAAATCCAAAATTAAATGAAATAAAAATGCGTATAAGGATATATTTATATAATTAGATTATATAAATATATTTGCATATGTTTTTATATAAATACATATGTATATATATGAATTATAGTATATATTATAGAAAATGATATATATATATATATATATACTACTTTATATTAAATAAATACATGTGCATATTTTTATATACAATTATATATATAAATAAATATACATATATATATATATCAACTTTAATTAAAGTATATATATATTGTTAAAACAAAGTATGTATATATATGTATATTGTTAATAATAAAAGTAATATATATAATTATAAATATAATTATATATTATATTTTATATATGATAAATAATTTAATATAATTATATTTATATAGGATTATAAATATAATTATATAAAAAAAAAAGAATCAGAAACGAGGTCGGGATCTACCCGACCCCGGTTATTTTTCTGTTTGAGAAAATAGAGAGAAGAGCCGACCCCTTCCCAAACAGAGAAGCTGACGGCAGGAACCACTGCCGCCGTCGGCAAGACAAAAGAGAAAAGGAGAGGGGAACGATGCCGGCGACGAGAAAAGAAAACAAAAGCGAAGCGGAGAAGAACCGAGAGGAAAAGAGAAAGGGAGATCGACGGTGCCCGTCGATTCGGAGACTGCCACCGCCACTCCTGCCACTGACGAAGGTCGACCAAGGTGAAGGTGACCAGCGACGAAGAAGAAAACGGCAAAGGGAGGAGAAAAGAGGAAGAGAAGAGGCAGAAACCCAAGCCTCCAAATCCGGCGCCCTTGTCGGTGATGGGGAGAAACGGATGCCAGATCCAGCATCCCTACAACGTCTGCCAACTGTGGGAAGCATGAATCGGCGGAAATGGTGGCCGCCGGTGGCCAAACCGGCGGGATGGGTTTGAACCGGTAAGGAAAAAGGAAGAAAAGAAAAAGAAAAAAGAAAAGGAAAAAGAAAAAGAAAAGAGAAGAAAAAGGAAGAAAAAATAGAGAAAAGAAAATTTTCGGAATTCGAAAATTTTAGAAATTCGGACATCCCGAAAATTCGGCAGGAAATTACGAAAATTATTTCGATTATTTAATTCAATAAATTATTTGTAAAAATTCTAAAATGTTAGAATTTGGTTAACAGAAATTATTCTCGGCGAACGAGATGATGGAATCAGAAGAGACGAAGTACGGGCGCGACCAATAATGTGGAAGTCACCGACCCGGGATAGGTAAAGGATGCATGTGCAGCACTGTAAGGATATTCAGTCTGCATGTTTTTAAATTATAAATTATTTTATGGAAATGTTGTGATGATTTATCGACTAAAAATTTGTGATGACATATTGGCTGGAATTATAAACTGTATTTTTCGTGTAGGAGGCTAGTCAATCGACAGCCGTTATGCTGTCAAAAATTTTTAGAAAATTACATAAAATCATATTAAATGATTTTATTTTCGAAAAAAGATATTAAATCATGAAAAACGAGAAAATTACTAATTTTCATAAAATATGAATATAATGAGATTTAATTTTAAAATATTCATGTTTTCGAGAATGGTGATAATGAAATCACCGAAAATTCTCTTGACATGTAAATTTCACGAAATACGAAATGGAAAATGAAAAGAAATAAAGTGAATATTTTTATATATATTTCTTAAATATTCACTAAATGGATATTCACTAAATGAAATTATATACTTTTATAAATTCCATAAAGGTTTATTGATGATGAAAAATACTGTTTTGAGACTAGTGGGCAACCTTATCATGCTGATATGTGATATGTAGTACGGACCGACACCTGATCAGTGATCCGCCGAGGACAATTATAGACTATGGCAATAGATTTAACATGATGATTTTATACCCTTCGGGGTCTATAGCATGATATGAGTATCGACCCAGTGGACGGGCTGGGCGTGCCTCAGTCTCCATATATGAAGAATGTTTTATATGATATGTTATACGTTAAATGTAAACGTTTTACATGATATATGATAAGTTGAATGAAAGTGATTTACAGCATTTTACATAATGCTTATTTCGGTACTGATTTTAGTACTACGAGATGATTTTTATATGAACATGTAATATGTTTTCAAAAGGAAAAAGAGTTTATAAGTCTAATATTCTTACTATGATTTTAAATTGAATATTAGACTATATGTGACATGAATATGTGATACATTTTCTAAAAAGGAAAGAGAAGGAAAATAAATCTAATATTCTTATTATAATTTCTTAAATTGAATATTAGATTTAAATGATGTATATTTTATATGAAAAGGATTTAATAGCTTATTTTGCTATTTAAAGTATTGTATTAGTTATGCTCTGTATAGTAAAACATGAAAAGATTTCAAGTGAAAATAACATGAAATGAAAGGAAAAAGGATTTAAATTTCAAAAGAAATTTATTACTCTCTACAATTGCTTCTAGGTTCCGGGACAAGACAGGTATTTCAAAATACCTGCCTTACTCCATCCGGATCCCTAGCCGACTGTAGTATCCTTCTTACATGTGTGCCTAGAGCCCCATAGGAAAAATGAAAAAGGTTTTTCAACGTATAGATAGCTGAATATCAAGTGAGGCATATAATTCCCTTACTGAGCCATAGTTTGCTCACCCCTTAATATTAACATTTCAGATTTTCGAGGACTAAGAGATCTGACATACGAGCATTTCGACTGTGCATTTGGGGACGATGCGACAGCTTGATTTATTACATAAGGTACGATCATTTATTTTCTGTATTTAGACTTATCTACAGTATTACTTCCTTATGAATTAAGATAGGGGATGTAATTCATATTATAATTTTATATGAAATTGTTTATATGTAAAAGAAAAGTAAAGTATCGTAGACAACCCAACCAAATAAGATGTATAAAAAAAGGTGAAAAAAATAAGGTCACGGGCTGTGACAGATTTAATGGTATCAGAACAGTGTTGGCCTGATGTTTGTCCATACTTTGGAAAGAAAATGTGTTGAAAAGGTTAACATCCCTTGTAGTACTGTGTAATCTGAATACATACAGAAAATAAATGATTGCAAATTGAATTAAATGTTTTAAAAGGGAGTGAGCATTATGAACTAAGGATGTCAAAGAGGGAAAATGGCTCTAGAAATTATTTGAAATGGTGATCTTATAATTTAAATGAAGGTCGGTTCGGTAAGGAACAAAAATGGACTCGGTGAGGGCCCCACTAGTACTTTTTGTCCGGATCGAACTGAGACCTGAAAGTGATGATATAAAGGAGGGGAATGAAATATCATCATAAAATTGACCTTAAGATCACCGATTGAAGGTATTTTGAAGGGAGAGAAATCTTTTGGCAAAAAATGACCAAAATACCCTTACCTCTAAAATTTTACCGGGAGTCAAAATAGACCAATGGAAGTTTGAATTGACTGATTTGATAGAGTAATTGATGATGTAAAGCTGCATTTCATGCAAAATAATCCAATTATGGATCCTAGTGGACTTCTTTGTCAAAATCGAAAAAGATTTTAAGTTGCTGATAGTGGTATGAGAAAAGGGTACTATCAGCACATAGATAATAAGATCCTTGGTTTAAATACATATTTGGAGAAAGAAATAAATGTGAAATGATGAAAATGCCCCTGTGGGATTGTGTTTTGAATAGTCTAAGTCGATTTTGAATTTATTGATAGTAATGGAGCTATTGAGGGTATAAAGGACATAATATGTGTATAACGGTCCCGATTATAAACTCCCACCTACATTTATATTGTTGATGTGACCCGAATGGTTATAGGGAAGTCACAGGATGAGCGACTCAGTTATTGATTTTTAAGGGTCAGAGTTAAAAGTGTATTAACGGGATATTATTACGGGATCGTTTGATATGATGAAAAGTAAAATGATTGCTGATGATGAATGAGAAAGAGATTAGTATAAAGGATGAAATCCATAGCAGTACGATTAATTCTAGTTTTATACATTCATATAGTTTTTGAAGTATTAAATGGATATTTATAGAATCAGAATATTTTGAAATATGTTTTACGGGATGATGTACTGTATGGAGAATATGCATAGGAACAGTAATTGATGATAAGAGACGAGGAAGACAACAGCTAAATAAAATTAAATGAATATTAAATGAAAATGATTGTAAAAATAAATTACAGTAATAATAAATTGGTTAGCTGTGAAAGGTGTTAATTAATGATTACACTTAATACACCATATTAATTAAGATGATTGATATGCTGTGAAATATGAGGAAATAAGTGAATCAAGGCGGAGTAGATGTTAAAATGATTTGATTATTAAGTGTCTCTACCTTGAGGTTATATAGTGAAAATGATAGGACACAAAGATGAAATATCGAAAATGATAAGAGACGTGTGATTAAAGAAAATATCGGACGTGATTCCCAATAAATTCCCAGAGCTATATAGATTGGAGAAATCGGGTTAACATTGACTCGATCGTGAATATGAAAGTTATTTCTAAACTTATATCGGAGAACCTAGAAGAATCCGAAAAGCTTAAGAAAATAACTCTGAAAAATTTTGTGGCTAATGAAATTCACTTGTATGAAAGGAATTGATAGGAATACAGATGATATGATTTAAGGATGAATTAAATGGTGTATTATATTCCTATTATGAAATAAAGTTATTATGAAGAACAAATAAGCATCTATATGAAATTGATGCCTTAAATTGATTTAATCGGAGATGTATAAGGAGCTTATAAGACCAATCTCTGTACAAGGCATCACTAGATGAAAAGTTGGAAATTGATGGTCATAAGATGATAATAATTAGAACTCGATATAATTTTTACGAGTTCTTATTGAGGTTTACAAGGTTAATGAAATACCTTGTAAGGTATATAAGCCTAATGAATGAGGCATCCATATAAGGATAAAGTAATGATACACCGATACAGTTCAAGGCACAAATGGAAAATGAGCAGTATAGTGGTATAACCCCGTAGACTCTTAAAGACAGTGAATTATATGATAAGATTGGCAAATAAAAGATTTAGCTAGACAGTATCTCTTTCTAAGATATATGATCTCGAATGACAAAGCGATGTGGATCTGTCTATGATGAAGGGATAATGATTGGGATACGAAATGTACTGGGTCTAGCTAAATATTATTGCCAGTTTATGGAAGAGTTATTGGGTTAGCTACTCTGCATATGAGACTTGAAATTAAATAAGTTTAAGTCAGTGGACGAATAAATGTAAAGATGGTATACAAAAGATTAAAAGAGTTTAATAGTAAAATATTTTACCACTAAGGAAAAGTGACCAAAATGATGATGAAGGAAAAGATGAATATGAAATAAGAGGATAAGTACATGATGAGTAAGGAACACAAATACGAAGTAATTCCCAAATTTAAAACTAAAAGTGATTTTTGTGGTTATTACATAATTATGGCTAGATGTAAGATCGAGCCAAACTCGATAGGAGAAAAGTAACTATACTCCAAGGAGTAAAGAAAATGATTTACATTTTACTGCCAGTCAAATAAATGAAAAAAAAGGATATATATACCACCTCGAAATGATGGAAATAATGGATTTATATGGATAATGAGGTGATTAAATTGATAATTATAGATTCAATGATGAATTTAAATAATGAGGAGATTAAATTATAATTTGATTATGCCATTATGGAATCTAAATTATCAAAAGAGTATAATTTCGAGTATATGCTAAAATTAAAGTGATAATGAATATACCATAAGAATAAAAGAGGTAATAAGAATGCTACATGAAAAGATGATATGGAGAGGAAATGATTGTCTCCTGATTCAATTATGATAAAAGATGGTAAATAGTAAAGTCTGCAAATGAGCTGCAGCATTTGTTAAAGTAAATGTGAAAAATAAGTATTGTGGATAATGAGGAACCCAAAAGAGATATGATAATATGGAAGTGATTAAGGACTGATTTTCTAATGATATCACTTGTCCATTATCAAACTCTTAGATTTTTTAGTGCCATAGTCGAAATATGATTATAAAATGATGAGAAAGTATGTGAAGCTCCAGTGAGCCCTTTATGTACTGGGAATCTCTAAGTAGCTATATGTTATGGGAAATAGCAAAAGGCTTTAAGATTCCAAATTTATTGACAGCATCGCTCCGTACTGATGTAAATATGTTAACGTAGAATGGAAACGCTCGAAGATATGTTGAGAGAGCGGATGCATGAGATGGGAAAGCTACTGGGACGATTACATACTACTGAATACAGTGTATAAATGATAATTATCGAAATATATCGACTTGGCACTAAATGAGAGAAAACTGATGATGAACAGTATGAATGATGTGTGATATGAAAAGGAGGGGAAATTGATAACTCCCAAATTAATAAGAAATTTGGAAGGAGTATAAATATATGATGAAAAATGATATGTAATGATAGAAGAGATGATTCCGATGTGAAGGTATACTGGCAGTAATACTTAAAAGATGATTGAGAGGACAAGAATGATAAGCATACAGGATGCTACCACCTTTTAGTTAAGTTAAATTCGAATGACCGAATTTCTTAAGGTGGGGAGAATGTGACAACCATAAATTTTTCCATTTTTGGAAATTATTAAGAAATGGAAATTTTATTTTAAATGTAAATAGGTAAGTTAAAGTAAATAAATCAAGTATTTACAAAAAAGGCATATTGTTGAAATTCCCGAAATTGATGAAGCGATAAAGTTAAGGAAATTAATTTGGATAAATTTGAATCCAAATTAAATAAAAAATGAAAAGAAGAAATTAATTGGATATTAAGAAATCCAAAATTAAATGAAATAAAAATGCGTATAAAGATATATTTATATAATTAGATTATATAAATATATTTGCATATGTTTTTATATAAATACATATGTATATATATATATATATATGAATTATAGTATATATTATAGAAAATGATATATATATATATATATATATATATATACTACTTTATATTAAATAAATACATGTGTATATTTTTATATACAATTATATATAAAATATATGTACAACTTTAATTAAAGTATATATATAGATTGTTAAAACAAAGTATGTATATATATGTATATTGTTAATAATAAAAGTAATATATATATAATTATAAATATAATTATATATATATATATTATATTTTATATATGATAAATAATGTAATATAATTATATTTATATAGGATTATAAATATAATTATAAAAAAAAGAAGTAGAAACGGGGTTGGGATCTACCCGACCCCCGTTATTTTTCTGTTTGAGAAAACAGAGGGAAGAGTCGACCCCTTCCCAAACAGAGAAGCCAATGGCAGGAACCACTACTGCCGTCGGCGAGACAAGAGAGAAGAGGAGACGGGAACAATGCCGGCGATATGAGGAAAGGAGGCTGGCGACTGGAAAAGAAAACAGAAGCGAAGCGAAGCGGAGAAGAACCGAGAGGAAAAGAGAAAGGGAGATCGACGGTGCCTGCTGATTCAGGCACTGCCACCGCGACTCCCGCCACCGACGAAGGTCAACCAAGGTGAAGGTGACTAGCGGCGAATAAGAAAATGGCGGAGGGAGGAGAAAAAAGGAAGAGAAGAGGCCGAAACCCAAGCCTCTAGATCCGGCGCAGTTGCCGGTGATAGGGAGAAACGGAGGCCAGATCTGGCATCCCCGCAATGTCTGTCAACTGTGGGAAGCACGAATCGGTGAAAATGGTGGCCGCCGGTGGCCAAACTGACGGGATGGGTCTGAACTGGTCCGAACCGGTTCAGACCAGAAAAGGAAAAAGGAAGAAAAGAAAAAGAAAAAAGAAAAAGAAAAAAGAAAAAGAAAAGAGAAGAAAAAGAAGAAGAAAAAGGAAGAAAAAAGAGAGAAAAGAAAATTTTCGGACTTCGAAAATTTCGAAAATTCGGAGATCCCGAAAATTCGGTAGGAAATTACGGAAATTATTTTGATTATCTAATTAAATAAATTATTTGTAAAAATTCTTAAATGTTAGAATTTGGTTTCCAGAAATTATTCTCGGCGAACAAAATGATGGAATCGGAAGAGGCGAAGTACGAGCGCGACCGATAACGCGAAAGTCACCGACCCGGGATAGGTAAGGGATGCATGTGCAGCACTGTAAGGATATTTAGTCTGCATGTTTTTAAATTATAAATTATTTTATGGAAATGTTGTGATGATTTATCGACTGAAAATTTGTGATGACGTACTGGCTGTAATTATAAACTGTATTTTCCGTGTAAGAGGCTAGTCAATCGGCAGCCGTTATGCTGCCGAAAATTTTTAGAAAATTACATAAAATCATATTAAATGATTTTATTTTCGAAAATCGATATTAAATCATGAAAAACGAGAAAATTACTAATTTTCATAAAACATGAATATAATGAGATTTAATTTTAAAATATTCATGTTTTCAAGAATGGTGATAATGAAATCACCGAAAATTCTCTTGGCATGTAAATTTCACGAAATACAAAATGAATAATGAAAAGAAATAAAGTGAATATTTTTATATATATTTCTTAAATATTCACTAAATGGTTTTATAACCTTTATGGTTTTATTTATGAAATTATATACTTTTATAAATTCCATAAAGGTTTATTGATGATGAAAAATATTGTTTTGAGACTAGTGGGCAACCTTATCATGCTGATATGTGATATGTGATATGCAGTCCCGGCCGACACCTAATCAGTGATCCGTCGAGGACAATTATAGACTATGGCCATAGATCTGACATGATGATTTTATACCCTTCGGGGTCTATAGCATGATATGAGTATCGACCCAGTGGACGGGCTGGGCATGCCTCAGTCTCCATATATGAAAAATGTTTTATATGATATGTTATACGTTAAATGTAAACGTTTTACATGAAATGTGATAAGTTAAATGAAAGTGATTTACAGCATTTTACATAATGCTTGTTTCGATACTGATTTTAGTACTACGAAATGATTTTCATATGAACATGTAATATTTTTTCAAAAGGAAAAAGAGTTTATAAATCTAATATTCTTACTATGATTTTAAATTGAATATTAGACTGTATGTGACATGAATATGTGATACGTTTTCTAAAAAGGAAAGAGGAGGAAAATAAATCTAATATTCTTATTATAATTTCTTAAATTTAATATTAGATTTAAATGATGTATATTTTATATGAAAAGGATTTAATAGCTTATTTTGCTATTTAAAGTACTGTACTAATTATGCTTTGTATAGTAAAACATGAAAAGATTTCAAATCAAAATAACATGAAATGAAAGGAGAAAGGACTTAAATTTCAAAAGAAATTTATTACTCTTTACAGTTGCTTCTAGGTTCCAGGACAAGACAGGTATTTCAAAATACTTGTCTTACTCTATCCGGATCCCTACTTACTGTAGTATCCTTCCTACATGTGTGCCTAGAGCCCTATAGGAAAAATGAAAAAGGTTTTTCAGCATATAGATAGCTGAATATCAAGTAAGGCATATAATTCCCTTACTGAGCCGTGGTTTGCTCACCCCTTAATATTAACATTTCAGATTTTTGAGGACTAAGAGATCTGACATACGAGCATTTTGACTGTGCATTTGGGGACGATGTGACAGCTTGATTTATTACATAAGGTACGATCATTTATTTTCTGTATTTAGACTTATCTACAGTACTACTTCCTTATGAATTAAGATAGGGGATGTAATTCATATTATAATTTTATATGAAATTGTTTATATGTAAAAGAAAAGTAAAGTATCGTAAACAGCCCAACCAAATATGATGTATATAAAAAGGTGAAAAAAATAGGGTCATGGGCTGTGACAGGTAATTACCTTAACATGCCAGTTCTCTGGATCTCCTTCTTTGGAAGCCCATAATGCAGGATCATCAGGTGAGATTGACGCAAAAGGGCTTAGTATCCAAGAAATTTGTTCTAACTTTATTAAAGAATCATCATGCCACTTAGTAACCCTTTTTGAATCGATGTCCAAACTCTGCCCACTTTATAGCTTTCCTCCAATGCTGCTCAAAGTAGGTAAGAATATCATAAACAGCTGGCCCTTCAACCTTACAATGTAAATCATGCCACAATTCCCTTAGGCTCTTAGTTCCTACCTAACAATTAAAAGGAAAAACATTGAAAAAAAATTGAACCAGTAAGAGCAATTGACCTCAAAATTCTTTAAACTAGCTGAAGATTATATGTGCTACACAGATTTCAAATACTTGGCAAACTCCTATCAATGATATACTCACAGAAAATGTCGAGTTGTGATAATCATGTCAAATACAGTATACTGGACCATAGCATAAAGCATGCCTGTTTCTTGAAAATTCTAAGCTTATTGCTACCATAACAAGGGGACAACACACATGAAATAGAAGAGTGCTTGAAAAGCTTCCGAGTTTCTTCATCATGAGTTTGTATCACTCTTGTTTGCATTCAAACACTTTTCGTATCAAAAACTAAAGAATATCTAGCCTTAATCAACAAAAACAAAAACACAATATATATGTATATAGTATTTGATTTTGTGACCAATAAATATATAGTTTTTGATTTCCATTTTCCTCTGTAACGCCCTCAGAAGCTAGGATTTTCGGGCTAACTTTTTCTTTTCCTTACTATGTTTGTCACTCGCTCAGTGTAGCTAATCTATAGCAAGTAGATTTCTACTCGTTTAATTATTTAATACTAGTTGTCTAAGGTCCCATTTAAGTCACCTCGTAATATGTGCCAAAAATGAAATTAAAAAATTCCACCCCTACTTTAGGATATACCCTATTCTCATGCACAATAGAACATCATCTCAACCTATGGCACATTACATTCTTAATATACCATCTTAGACATCTCCTATTCACCAATTTGTAATATTGAGAATACAATCCACTATGAGGCACAGTTCATATACAATCTTAGTACACTCCTAATACTTACATCCTGAATCCTATGCACTGTGTATACCAAAAACAATATTTAAGTCTGGAATATAAACAGAGATATTAAGGGGAGCTATACCTCAACACAAACGTATTAACACTTAGCGGCCCATGCATCGAACTCTTCGTGCACCATACTCGCATCTAAGCCTATCTAAAATAATCTAGGAGGTGGAAGAGGGGGGTGAGCTAATGCCCAGTAAGAAAACATACGCTAAATGATGTTAGCTTCCTACTATGTTTAATGCATGTGTATGCGTGAATGAATGTGCCAAAACTCATGCTTAAATATGTTTCATTGAGAATAATGCAAATTTGATAAGCCATTAATTTATAAGCTATAAAACGCTTATGCTCACGCATTTATAAAATCGAAATATAACCGAGATATTTGGAAATAATCGATAAGCTTTCTATGAAAGCATCCACTGTAGCTAGCAGTGGTCACAGTCCCTTATTAGGGCTCTATCCATGATCATGAATCATCCCAGCACCAGTGATCATCTATTAGTTGAGGTACAAGTCACGACTATTTGTCGGACGCCTGGAAGATCACAAAGCATCCAAACCTGGAAGATTACAAAGCATTCAGGATATTTCACAATTCATATATATACATAGATATCCATCAACACACAGGAGGAAATCTGAATTATGTATATATAGATAGGCGTCTCAATGCCACACAAGCTTAATAATTGCCACACAGGCTTACTAAATGCCACACAGGCATAATTAAACACCACACAGGCGAGTTAAGTGCCACACAGGCATTTCCAAGTATCCCCTATCTCATACGTCAAAATTTGTGTAAGAATACTTTTACAACATATCTTGAGTATTAGAGATATGAATCGTGTTAAATACTCTAGTTTTGATAACCTCATCGTACAAAACACATTTTAAAAAGACATTATTTCGATGACAAGTAATAGTGCTTAAGGTATATGAGGTTTTAAATACAATATAGAATTTAAACTAACACCAAAATCCACTTAATAATTTCTAACGAAATTTCGACATTATGACGGCATAGGTAGGACACTACCCAGCATCATAATCCACAGCCAAATAACCTGCAGAAAACTCCAACCAACACTATATTCATTCACCAATCCAACACAATTCAAATCTCAAGACCATTTGCACTTTAAACTCAATTCAATATATTTTGGAATTTCACCAAGAATGCATTTAAAATCCATAAACATTAATTTAAATTAATTTAGACATACATAAACATAGCAGACTAACAAGTATTTACCGTATATTCCCTTACCTCGTTATGCCAAGTTTAATGCTTGGCAATACCGTTCTCGTGCACTTTTAGTAAATTGTTAAATTCTTTGCCCCTTGAAAGTTTCCCTCTTTGAAAGTCTTTAACTCAAACTCTTTGCCAATATTACTCAAGGCTTCGACATAAACCTTGAAAATCCTCCCCTTTTCTTTCAAGATTCCTTTTCCTTGATATCTTTTTCTTACTAAAATCACCACATCAAAATAACATTTACCATACTTTAACAAATATAGGTACATAAAACCCTTATATCATATACATTAAGTTTAAACTAAAACATGGATTCTTACCTTTACTTCCACTTTAGTCATAATTTGGAAATCTTTCTTCTTTAGCATTTTCCTACAAACCACTACCAATCCATACTTAATGTCACTCTCAGGACCTCACATCATCAATATGTTTATCTAAATATTTTACTTAACTAAATTAAATTGGCCTTACTCTTAATCTTAAAGAATGCCAAATCCTTTCATTAAGTCTTCTCACTATTCATTTTAATGACACTACTTCAAAATTCATCTCAACATCACAATTCAAAGTTAATATTAAAACTTACCTATTCTTCATTTAAATATTCTCAAGCCAACAATTCCAAGCATGTTCATCTTAATCTTTAGTTAATACAAAATTATTCATGCTAACTAACATGTATGTATGTTACTTACCTTTGAGCCAATATATAAAAATTTCGATCATTCCTCCTATGAAGATCTCTTACAATTTGATACCGTAATCACATCTAATATACTTAAATATATAACATGTATTTTATACAAGCCAAGAAAAACACTCTTACCCCTTGAATCCATGTTTACTGAACCTTAATTCCCTTTATCTCTCGGCTAGCACAGCTTTCTTTGTTTCGATCATTCTTCCCCTATTTCGGCTAATAAGCCACACGTTTCAGACCCATTGGAACAGGCCCTCGTTCAGCCCATAAAAGCCACATTATCTCCCTATTTTACCACCTCTGTTCAGCCTTTACTTCAGTTACAAAACCCCTGCTTTATCCCTTTTTCTAGCTTACAAAAATCCCTTGAAAATGCTGATAGCTTCAGCTCCTCAATGCCCTTATTTGGCCCCTCTTCCAAGCCTCAAATGCCCCTCTATTTCAGCCATTCGATCCTTCTTTTTTTTTTCTTTTTTTTATTATTCTTGGTTCAGCCACTTAGCAGCAGCGGTGTTGCCCTCTTTCTCTGTAACATCCCGTTACCACATTTTACATGTATTTCTATACATCTTTACCGGTTGGGCTGTCTGCGATGCCATTAACATTCAACAGTGACAGTAATAAATGTTAAACATTTATTTTACAAATATGGACTATGAAAATTCTTTTCATTAATCCTTATATCCAACATCCCCTATTGTCTTATTTCACTAAAGTAGTACTGTATACTCCTGTCTGAAATGTAAAAGAGAAGAGACTGTACCTGTCATGTTTAACATCCATCTTGGAGCTACTTCTCTAACTCCGTGTCTCTCATCTGTGGAGTTAAAACAAGGGGTGAGCGATTCATACGCTCAGTAAAGGAAACATATGCTGCTTTATAAAACCAAAACTATATACCAAAAAATATTTGTTTTTCCTCAATTCATATCAAGTAGGAAAACAGTGGATATAGTAAACAGTACTCTCAAAACATCCCTCAAATTATTTTCTCAACAGTTTACAATAAAATGAATTAATCAGCAAATAGGATTTAACAAATCCTTTCAGTAAACAGAAATCAACAGGTTGAGACTAGGCATCCTCATGCTATCATCGTTCCCCCTCCCCCTAGCGAGAACGGAATAATTATCCCAAAAAGGGATATAGTAGATCTATGGCCACAATCTTTAGGTGGTCCTCGGATCCACTTGCCAAGTGACCTCGAGACCGCTGATGACTTGGCGGGTGCATCAGCCCTGTGGCATCCTAAGGTGCACTCGTTGGTCCATCGATCGAGCCACCGCCCCAGGTGGGTCACGCAACTACATGAATAATAATGCATGAATTTAGGGCCTAAAGTCTCAAAAATCACTTTATATTTCATGAAAACCTTTAAGGGATTCTCTCACCCATATTATCATTTACTCAAATGATTTAATTCCTAAAAAGGTTTAGGCTTTCTGTTTACAAAACACCTTGAAAACCTTTAAAATCTCAACGTTTAAAACCTGCTCGCCCATGGTCTGCTCGCCCAACATGGCTCGCCCATGCCAGCTCGCCCAATGAGGTGAACTTGTGTTCGCCCGCCAACCTTTACTTTTAAAATAAGAAGCAAACCTGGCTCGCCTCAGTGGCTCGCCCATTAGTCATTTCGCCCAAAAGGGTTTATATTTTTCTATTAAGAAACTTTGGAAACGTGAAATCTGTTCGCCATGGTCAGCTCGCCCATTTGGCTCGCCCATGGTCAACCCAAAATGTGGTGAACGAGTATTCGCCCGCCACCCTCTGTATTTAAAACAAAATACTGGCTCGCCACTTTTGGCTCGCCCATAGTTTCCTTATCAAAACATGTCGCCCGCCCTTAAAAATATAAACGGGATTTGGCTCGCCCGCCAATACAAGTTTGCCCAACATAAAAACACAAGGGCTCGCCCGCCCTGTACTAGTTCGCCCATTCAAAATATATGGGTCGGCGTTTAGCTCGCCCAAATCAAAACAATTATCAAAATAATGCATGTCATAAAACAAAACAATTTCTCAATAATTTCTATAAAACTTAACTCCACAGGACATGCATTCACTTCACACACATCTCCCTTACCTGATTCAAGGAAGCCTTGCTTCCTTCTCGCCTTCCAAATCGCATTTACCGAGTTCATAATTCCCGACTGCAAATAATTTATAAATTCTATTAATATTTTCATTTCATATCACTTGGCGAGATTGCGATAAATAAAATGAGTACTCGCCCAACAGAGCTCTAACTAGCTCGCCCGTCCGAGCTCGCCATTCACCGAATGGCTTACACGTGTCAGATCGCCCGCCATTACTCACCATACATTTTTAGCTCGCCCAGCATTCAACTCGCCAAACCTTTATTGGCTTAAATTTGGGAGTTCGCCCACAATTCTACTTGCCCAATGAACTTCTATTTGAGCTCGCCCTACACTGTTTTCCATTCAGAAGTGAGCTCGCCATAAATTAGACTAGCGTTGGGCGACCTCACCCACTTGAACATCAACTTTGGCGAGTTCTTTATTTCTTACTCGCCACATTGGCGATTACTAACACTGTACATGGGCGATCATCATAGTCGCCATACTCATCACTTTTCCAGTATTTTCCCATCATTCCACTACAATATCAACACAGTTTCATTTTATACTTCATCTACTTTAAGATATGAATTTATTCTATTTCTATGATCTATCAAGAATAAATCAAAAGCAAGACTATACTCATGCTTCTCACACTTGAAATCATAGAAATATATCATTAAGTTTCAATAACCATTAAATCTCACCTTAATTAACTGCACTTCCAAAACAGAATTATTTCTGTCTCTTGTTAGCCTCACTTAGCTTATTCCTTTAGCTCATCCAGCTAAGAAGGAAAGGTTTGCAAGCTGGTTTACTTGTTTGGCCAACTTAAGGTGAAGCTTAGTAGATCAGACATGGCAGACAAATGGAAGAAACAGAGCATAACTTGCAATGAAATGGTTTTCGTGAAGAAGCTAGAGTTGGCTAACTCTGTTATCCTTATTTGTTTCTCCTTTTATAGCCATACTATCCCATCAGAACTCACTACTTGGCCTTATCTCATTTCCAGCATTTATTTCACATCTATCATGCATTTAATGCATGAAGAAAAACTGCACTTACAATGGCGAGAAAGTCTCCCTTCCACACACCTTTTCTTCTGCTATTGACTTTGTTTTTGTTCCTCAACCAATAAGAATAAGTTCCTTACTGACTTCAACATCTTCTCCATTAATTGTCTACAACCGTATTACTTACAAGTCAGTTTTGGCTGCAAACATGCTTTGAATCTATTTCCATTTTGTCCGTGCATGATTCCAGTTCGCCACCCCATCTTGAGTCATCAACTCGCCAGCTTAATCTCATGTCGCCAAATGTAATTCAGTTCGCCAACTCAATATCTGGAAATTATAAGATGATTCCCTTCTCTTGGCTATTACATATAGGCTTGGCGATCACATTCATCTATTTAATTTACATCATTCATATGGGCGATCATAAGCCCTCGCCTATTCGGGCGATCATCCTAACAATAGACATGGCGAACTCAACTATTCGCCCAACAAGCCATTAA
Source organism: Heritiera littoralis (assembly GCA_031772115.1). Taxonomy (NCBI): domain Eukaryota; kingdom Viridiplantae; phylum Streptophyta; class Magnoliopsida; order Malvales; family Malvaceae; genus Heritiera; species Heritiera littoralis. The sequence continues at coordinate 2,085,044 of JAPDPK010000058.1, forward strand.
ACCATCATGCCAACAACACACTCGCCATCCTTCATTGGTGATCCACTCGCCTATTGGCGAACTCCTTAGCTTGGTCGCCCTTTGGCGAGCTGAACAACATTCTCGCCCATACAATATTTCACCGAAATTGCTCCATTCCCATCTCATGATAAGGAGCTTTTCAACCAAGTGGAAATCAATGTTCATTATTTATTTAATTTTCATTTTCAATTTTATGAATTTAGGGTCTGCAGTAGTGTAGAATCAGATCTTACATTTTCTCCCCACCTTAAGAAATTTGGTCCTCCAAATTTCAACCGGACCTATAAGTGTGAAAGGTCTGTATATTTCTTACTCATAAAGCATTCTAATTCTCAAGTCGCCAGAGCACTTTAGCAACACTTTATCACTATACTTAATCTTTCCTATCCAGAATCCGTATCAGTTTCTCAATGTAACTCATGTCCTCTCTAATCTCTAGGACTCATGTCGAATCACGTGAGAAGGATATGGATAGTACTTTCTCATCATTGGGACATGGTATATGTTATGCACTCCTGACAACTCGGGAGGTAGTGCACATCTCTCACACGATCTCCAACGATTCAATGCGTCAAGAACTCAATTTCCCTCTCATTATACCTCTAACTGGTAAGACTTCAATATACATAGTCTCTTGTATATCTCAAGAAGTCGGTTCGACCAAGTCGAAATAATTCTCGATCTCTTTTTTTTTCTTATGCTATCGTGGATTATATCGTCTGCTAAATAAACCCTTTAAGGTACCATGCCTATACTCTCCTTTGGCCACTTACCAACGTAAACTCTGCCAGGGTAGAGGATTATCCCAGGAGCTTATAAAATCAACTGCACACGTCCACATCATATCCTCGAGCATCCATAACATACGCTCGGACTGTGCATCAGTCTACGGATAAACTGTGGTGCAAAACTCAATCGGGATCCCATAGCTTCGTGTAATCTCTCTCAACATTGAGATACGAAGTGGGACTCCCTATCAAATGTAATGCTTCCTGGAATACTGTAAAACCTTACCATTTCCCTGACATATAACTTGGCCAAGGCATTAATTAGCTCAATAATTTTATAATCAAGGAATAAGCAGACTTGCTCAATATATCCACAACTATCCAGATAGCATTTTACTCTTTTCAATTTTTCACTTACAATAGGAAGTACCACCAACATCGGTATCTTTCTTCCTTATCACATTTTTAACTTTTATTAAATCTCGTCTCTAATATGAGACCACGAATATCTCTTTATACTCTATATTGTCTTTAAACGTCCTGCCCGTCTCTTCAGGCCATCAACCATCCTCTCTTTGGCGCTCTCTCGCGCCCCTGATTTTTCTTTTAAATGAGACGACGACCACACAGTTCGCCCATATCTCACTCCTATAATCCGCTATTAGGCGATCGGCCCACTCATGGGTCGCCATCCTGGATTTTATTCAAGGATCTTGAAGAACTCGGGCTTCTTTTCTCAAAACCAATCTACACTCCCTAAAATCTTTTATCGTCCTTGGGAGTTAGCAAATTTTTCATTTCCTTGACACCGTAATTCATCTATACTATTCATCACTTATCATCTCATTCAGTGCTTAGTCGATAATAATTTGATTACTATCATTTAGATAGTTTTAATCGCTCGTATGTAATTGTCCCAGTAGTCTCTCAAATACCACGCACTCGCTCTCAATATATCCCGGAGCGTCCACACAATGCGCTCGGATATCTATATCAATCAGAGGCGGTGCTAATAGCAAAATTGGGAATCCCAAGCCTCTTGCTATTCTCTCAAAGCAGATGGCGAATCAGGGATCCCTATCACAAGTACCCACTCACTGGAACTTCACATACGTTCTCTCTGTTTCACTAATATATATCGACCAAGGCACTCATTACATCTCGAAACCTGATAATGAAGAAGTGAAATAATTTGGTTACTCAATCCATACTTACTACTATAACCTCATGGTTCTTTCGGATTCTCCACCATCCCACAGTGATTGTTTCATGATTAATCTAGAACTGTTTTTCTTTTGCAGATTTTAATGCTAACCATCGATTACGTCTCAGGTAATCATTTTCCCCTCGATCACTTCTCTTATATTAAGTGATCATTCTATCTCTTATTCTCCTAGTACATGTAATGTCACTTCTTGGAGAATACATTTGAGAGTATAACTTCCTCACATCAATTTCTGAAATTTATTATCTTTCAGATTTTCGTCACCACTTTATTTATACTATTTCACATTCCCAATATATACATGTATACACATATGCATATCCTTTTTCAGGATTAGCAGTACTTCTTGTATCTACTCTTCTGAGTATGACAATTTCATCTTTTTAATTCTGGCTTGTCATTAATTCCAGTCATAACTAATGATGATCAGAAGAAATCACATTTATTCTTATACTTGGGAACTACCTCACAACTTGGGTTCCCCATTCATCATATGACTTGTCTCTTAAGACAATTTCATTCTTTTACATTCATCACCACAGTTGTTTTGCCCACTTAATATAGTACTTTACTGTTACAATCTCGTAATCATTTCGAATACTTTATTCATACATACCCATTCACTTTCACTTCTTCCATAAATAAGTATTGCATTAATAAGGTAGCAAATTCCACAAACTCTTCAACAATTCATTTATGCTATACAGGTAAAACTCAAAATTTTATACGCCAATAACCATACTTTAATCTCACTTAAGTAGTGAGATTTTTTTTTTACTCAGACAACTTCAATGTCTACTTATTCATTCGAGACCTCACGTCTCTACCGTATATAGTTCAATTAGAACTCATATTCACTGACTTAACAGTAGGGTTTTCCATTTCTAGAAGTTTATGACGTTATTCAACGATATTGCTTCTATCAATATACATATTTATTCTCCTAAAATCATCCTAGTTGGCTCTAGGCACACAAATAGGAAGGATACTATAGTTGGCTAGGGATCCAGATAGAATATGATAGGTATTTTAGAATACCATACTTGTTCCGGAACCTAGAAGCAACTGCAGAGAGTACTAATCCCGTTGTTTTCAACACGATACAATTTTCATTTTCACCAGTTATACCAAAACAGTTTATATTTCTCTACTCATCAATCTCTTGAGTAATGTCTCAAGCTCTGCTGATTCACTGGTAAGAGCTTATAAACAATTTCTATTTCAATTCGCCAACCTCTAAGCTTGTCAACTAAATCTTGATGCCAACTTGGCAAATACGAGACATTTCATTTTCTTGGCGAATACAGCTATTGTTCTATTCGCCACATTGCTTCGATTCATGTCATATTGTTGACGATCGCTCTTCTCACCACTCTGCTATGATTTATACCACAATTTGTTAATCAGATTACTGGATTACTGGCCATACTCTTTGGGTGATCATAACTAGAATTATTTGGCGGTCAGGGTCCTCGCCCACTTGAGCAATTCATGTTATATTGGCGAACCCATATATTCGCCCTCGCCATCATCCAACTCGCCCACACCATTGGCGATCATTCATTTGCATGCCCATTGGTGAGTTGTCCCAATGTAGTTCTCGCCCGTCGAGTATTTCACATAATTTCATAATATCTCGGTTCTATGGATATCGTAACGGACCAGCCCAACCGGCCATGGCAACCCCCCTTTTTGGGCCCATCGACAACGATTGCTGTGACAATGCTACTCATCCATATTGTCCTCTTTGGCGATCACCTCGACACTCGGTCCTTCCAACCGTGCTCGAGCTCGCCCATCTCAAGGTTTTCTTTCGCATCCGCAGTGACTCGAACACTTGACTTCCGTAAATGTCAATTCACTACTAATATTTATTCTCCTAAAAATAAGGATGTCTAGAACCAGTATTAACATAATCGATTTTACATCATTGATCACACAGTTCACCTTTTTAGTTCACACTCTATAAATACATCACTTTTCATAATATTCAATCATTTCTCACGAATATAACCCATATTTTAACTTTAAATTCAGATCCTAAAATCCACAACAGGCTGATTATCTCGTGACCTCTCATAGCATATACTCAAGGTCGCCTTATCCGTCAATATATCTGTGGGGTCCACAGTAGGAATCATCCTTTACACCATCAAATACTCATACTATTTCACCATCAGTCTATTTTAAATCACTTTAGTCATTCATGACTAAGATAAAGCATTTCAATATCATCATTTCAGGATCTGAGTTCGATATGGACAGAGAAGTCCTGGTGGGGCCCTCACCAAGTTCCTCACTGTACCTTACCGAATAGACCTGTCATTATGATGATAGGATCGCCTATCTCATGTAGACTTCCCGGATTACAATCTCTACTTGTAACCCTTAATTCACCAATTTTCACCACATTTCAACACTTAACTCAATTCACAGTCACTTGACTCCTCCATACATTCAGACCATACAGTACTATAGGGGATGTTAATCTTTTTCAACACTTTATGTGCTAAAGGCATCAACAGACATCAGACCAACCACAGCTCTGATACCATTAAATCTGTAACATCCCGTTACCACATTTACACGTATTTCTATACATCTTTACCGGTTGGGCTGTCTGCAATGCCATTAACATTCAACAGTGACAGTAATAAATGTTAAACATTTATTTTACAAATATGGACTATGAAAATTCTTTTCATTAATCCTTATATCCAACATCCCCTATTGTCTTATTTCACTAAAGTAGTATTGTATACTCCTGTCTGAAATGTAAAAGAAAAGAGACTGTACCTGTCATGTTTAACATCCATCTTGGAGCTACTTCTCTAACTCCGTGTCTCTCATCTGTGGAGTTAAAACAAGGGGTGAGCGATTCATACGCTCAGTAAAGGAAACATATGCTGCTTTATAAAACCAAAACTATATACCACAAAATATTTGTTTTTCCTCGATTCATATCAAGTAGGAAAACAGTGGATATAGTAAACAGTACTCTCAAAACATCACTCAAATTATTTTCTCAACAATTTACAATAAAATGAATTAATCAGCAAATAGGATTTAACAAATCCTTTCAGTAAACAGAAATCAACAGGTTGAGACTAGGCATCCTCATGCTATCATCGTTCCCCCTCCCCCTTACGAGAACGGAATAATTATCCCAAAAAGGGATAGTAGATCTATGGCCACAATCTTTAGGTAGTCCTCGGGTCCACTTGCCAAGTGACCTCGAGACCGCTGATGACTTGGCGGGTCATCAGCCTGTGACTCCTGAGGTGCACCGTTGGTCCATCGATGAGCCACCCCCCAGGTGGGTCACGCAACTACATGAATAATAATGCATGAATTTAGGGCCTAAAGTCTCAAAAATCACTTTATATTTCATGAAAACCTTTAAGGGATTCTCTCACCCATATTATCATTTATCAAATGATTTAATTCCTAAAAAGGTTTAGGCTTTCTGTTTACAAAACACCTTGAAAACCTTTAAAATTCAACGTTTAAAACCTGCTCGCCCATGGTCTGCTCGCCCAACATGGCTCGCCCATGCAGCTCGCCCAATGAGGTGAACTTGTGTTCGCCCGCCAACCTTTACTTTTAAAATAAGAAGCAAACCTGGCTCGCCTCAGTGGCTCGCCCATTAGTCATTTCGCCCAAAAGGGTTTATATTTTTCTATTAAGAAACTTTGGAAATGTGAAATCTGTTCGTCATGGTCAGCTCGCCCATTTGGCTCGCCCATGGTCAACCCAAAATGGGGTGAACGAGTATTCGCTCGCCACCCTCTATATTTAAAACAAAATACTGGCTCGCCACTTTCGGCTCGCCCATAGTTTCCTTATCAAAACGTGTCGCCCGCCCTTAAAAATATAAACGGGATTTGGCTCGCCCGCCAATACAAGTTTGCCCAACATAAAAACACAAGGGCTCGCCCGCCCTGTACCAGTTCGCCCATTCAAAATATATGGGTCGGCGTTTAGCTCGCCCAAATCAAAACAATTATCAAAATAATGCATGTCATAAAACAAAACAATTTCTCAATAATTTCATAAAATTTACTCCACAGGACATGCATTTACTTCACACACATCTCCCTTACTTGATTCAAGAAGCCTTGCTTCCTTCTCGCTTCCAAATCGCATTTACCGAATTCATAATTCTCGGCTGCAAATAATTTATAAATTCTATTAATATTTTCATTTCATATCACTTGGCAAGATTGCGATAAATAAAATGAGTACTCGCCCAACAGAGCTCTAACTAGCTCGCCCGACCGAGCTCGCATTCACCGAATGGCTTACACGTGTCAGATCGCCCGCCATTACTCACCATACATTTTTAGCTCGCCCAGCATTCAACTCTCCAAGCCTTTATTGGCTTAAATTTGGGAATTCGCCACAATTCTACTCGCCCAATGAACTTCTATTTGAGCTCGCCTACACTGTTTTCCATTCAGAAGTGAGCTCGCCATAAATTAGACTAGCGTTGGGCACCTCGCCCACTTGAACATCAACTTTGGAGTTCTTTATTTCTTACTCGCCACATTGGCGATTACTAACATGTACATGGATCATCATAGTCGCCATACTCATCACTTTTCCAGTATTTTCCCATCATTCCACTACAATATCAACACAGTTTCATTTTATACTTCATCTACTTCAAGATATGAATTTATTCTATTTCTATGATCTATCAAGAATAAATCAAAAGCAAGACTATACTCATGCTTCTCACACTTGAAATCATAGAAATATATCATTAAATTCAATAACCATTAAATCTCACCTTAATCAACTGCACTTCCAGAACAGAATTATTTCTGTCTCTTGTTAGCCTCACTTAGCTTATTCCTTTAGCTCATCCAGCTAAGAAGGAAAGGTTTGCAAGTGGTTTACTTGTTTGGCCAACTTAAGGTGAAGCTTAGTAGATCAACATGGCAGACAAATGGAAGAAACAGAGCATAACTTGCAGTGAAAGGTTTTCGTGAAGAAGCTGGAGTTGGCTAACTCTGTTATCCTCATTTGTTTCTCCTTTTATAGCCATACTATCCCATCAGAACTCACTAATTGGCCTTATCTCATTTCCAGCGTTTATTTCACGTCTATTATGCATTTAATGCATGAAGAAAAACTGCACTTACAATGGCGAGAAAGTCTCCCTTCCACACACCTTTTCTTCTGCTATTGACTTTGTTTTTGTTCCTCAACCAATAAGAATAAGTTCCTTACTGACTTCAACATCTTCTCCATTAATTGTCTACAACCGTATGACTTACAAGTCAGTTTTGGCTGCAAACATGCTTTGAATCTATTTCCATTTTGTCCGTGCATGATTCCAGCTCGCCTCCCCATCTTGAGTCATCAACTCGCCAGCTTAATCTCATGTCGCCAAATGTAATTCAGTTCGCCAACTCAATATCTGGAAATTATAAGATGATTCCCTTCTCTTGGCTATTACATATAGGCTTGGCGATCACATTCATCTATTTAATTTACATCATTCATATGGGCGATCACAAGCCCTCGCCCATTCGGGCGATCATCCTAACAATAAACATGGCGAACTCAACTATTTGCCCAACAAGCCATTAAACCATCATGCCAACAACACACTCGCCATCCTTCATTGGCGATCCGCTCGCCTATTGGTGAACTCCCTAGCTTGGTCGCCCTTTGGTGAGCTGAACAACATTCTCGCCCATACAATATTTCACTGAAATTGCTCCATTCTCATCTCATGATAAGGAGCTTTTCAACCAAGTGGAAATCAATGTTCATTATTTATTTAATTTTCATTTTCAATTTTATGAATTTAGGGTCTGCAGTAGTGTAGAATCAGATCTTACATTCTCCTTCATCGCTACAGAATTTCTTTTCTCTTTTCGACTGTAGCTCACTCCCTCTCACCCTTGCTGCTGGAACTTCTTCTTTTCTCCTTATTCTATCTTCTTTCTTTTCTTTACCAGCCATCGATGATAAGAATTTTCTTTTCTTTTTCTTTTTTTTTCTGCTTTGCTATTTTCAGTCTCCTTCAGCTTCCAGCCAGCAATGAATTTCTCCAAACCCCCTTGCTTCACCATGAGATGGAAAGAAGTGGTGGCATCGACGGCCTCAACCTCTCTCTTTCTCTCAGTTGAAGCCCTACTTCTTAAAGCAAAAAATGGGTCCCCTGTTCTGCTTGCTTAACCGATGGAGAGAAAGCTCCTCCATTGTAAATTTCAAGACTCCCACATTGGTAGGAGTAGGTGAGGGAAGATTAGCTTCTTCAAGAAGCTAATCTTATATTTTATTTGTTTTATATTATTATTTAATATATATATATATATGTTTATTTCAAGAAGGTATTATTTATATTTTTTTTCTTTTTTTTATATACGTATATGTAATACATTTATATATTAATTTCCTTCATATCCTATTATTTATTAGTATACATCCCAAATTAAATCTCTGGGATATTTTATTTTATTTTTTTTATTTATTTATTTTCTTATCTTTCATTTCTCTTTATCCAATTATTATCATTCTTGATATTTCTATCCACTAAACTCTTATGATCACTTAATCTTCATAAATTCTTAAATTTCTTCCAATAATACACTTGTCTATATACCAAGGTGATGAAATTTGCAGATATCACATCCTCAAACAGATCAGCCTAGTCCCCTGTAAGAACCTCAATTAATATCAAACTAAAAGGTAGCCCTAATCTCAACAATGTAGTATAAGTTTTAAAGGCAGCCCAGTAATGACAAGCAAAAAGCTAGCATCTTGAACAAAAGCCAAACAAAGACAAGATTCTTAATATCCTATAAAACAAAACAAGAAAATTATTACCATTTTAATGAAAAACTTGCTATGGGAAGTATTGTCATCCCAAACCAACAACAGAACTCTAACCCCTTCTTGCGACTTGTACTTGAGCAAATCCCCCAAACTCAAATTTCCACCACTTGGCAGCAGCCTATTGGCTCTCTTACAAGCTTAACCTCGTGAAAAATTGACCATTCGACAATGTAAACCAAATGATGAGCTTCTAAAATTGCATGACAAATATCTTCCCAACATTTAGACTTTCCAATCCAACTCTTAGCCATGGTTGTAGTAGTGATGGCAAAAGAAAACAACCAATGAAGAAGAGCACAACCTAGAAAACAACAAAGCAACTTGATTATGTATCTATAATCTATATGTGTATATAAAACTAGCCTAGCCTAGATCACATGTGAATTAGAGAAAGGCAGGCAAGGTTCAAGAAATGCATTTTAGATCACATGTAAATCAAGCATCACTTCAGCACATGATGACTCATAAATAAAACAGTTGTTAACACATATAAAGTTAACAAATAAAACATGGAAACTAAACAATCTATATGCTAATTAATAAGAACAAAGTATCTAAAACACTGCATGAACATAAGTCAAGAAAAATAAACCAAGCAGGCAATACTGAAGGCTTGCTGAAATGTTCCTAAGTTGCCAACAGGATTGCTAAAGAAATGAAATTTAGTAGAAAATTGAGGTAGCTAGAGTCCCTTTTTGTCTATCTTTTTCATTATCATGTCCCCCATATAAAATAATTATAGCTACAATTTTCTCTTATGAAAAAGAAAATACAGAAAACATCATCAAAAATACCAGCTGCTATAGTGTATATATAATACTAATGCACATATCCAGAAGAATTATTTCAAGGATCAATTAGCAAATAAAAAAAGGAATTGTTTCAAGGAACAAAAAATATTCATCAGAGCATGCTCTGGGTAAAAATGAACTTAGTTATTACTAAAGGGAAAATGTTACTAATGGTGCATCATCAAATGGGAAAACATATTGGCCAGGATACCTAAATAAAAGTGGAGGTCACTTACAAAGAATCTTCAATGACTAAGCAACTTGAAGGTTCTGTATTTAGCCTTTTAGCTGCTTCCAGGAATCTTTACTAGGAATACTCATCTTCCTCATCTTCGCTCTTAGTGGTTCTCTGATCTGGAACTAAGTTATTCATTGTCTTTTAAGTCCAATCTCCTATGGCAAAAATCATAAAAACTCAATACACATTTTATAGTTAAACCATGTTAATCATAAGAAGGAATTGGATTCAAAAGGCTGTGAAAAAGATGAATAACCTCATATTCAACCAACTTAAATTTGCAATAGAGTTTTAGAAGTACCAGGAAGCAAGTGACAAGGTATTCTTCAAATAGTAATTGACAGTCTGTAACAGAAAGAATTGCAATTGAAGATCACTAGTTGCAAATCTACTTTGCATCCCAAAAAGAACAAGTCTTTAACTATAGAAGCATCAATGTTATCCATAATTGTTCTTGAATTCATTAGAGCGGCCACAATAGTATCAGCATAAGTTACACAATTTGTTCTAATAATTGTAAAAGGTGCACTAATGGCTTAATCTAGTTGCCATAGCTTTTCAGTTTCAAACTCTATAAAATTTCTTTAAAAGGAGCTTAATAGTAGTAGTAATAATAATAATAATAATAATAATAATAATAATAATAATAATAATAATAATAATAATAATAACAATAACAATAACAATAATAACAATAACAATAAATAACAATAATAATATAAGATACCTGCATTTGATTTGTTGGAGCCTTGTAGGCCATTTAATGGGAGACCAAGAGAAGAATATACTAGATAGTGTATTTGTTAAGAATGATGTTAAATACCTTTTAATTAGCTATTAAGAACTTAGGTTGTGTTTGGATGGGGAATTTCAAGGAGGGAATTCATTTTTAATCCAAACAAGTCAATTATAAATGCTAGTATTTTAAAATAATGAATTTTGAAATGTCTTCATTTTAAAATGCCTCAAAATTTCAAAATTCTCCACCCAAACGCACTCTTAAAGAGAGAAATAATAAATTATAAAATAGGTATAAATTTTTTTAAAAAAATACTACATCTCTTTGACAACTACACAATCCACAGCTTAAGTTTGCAAATAGCAAAGAGAAGCAGTAATAAAACATGAGGGCTGAGAAGGATTGCGTAATTTTAAGAGAAAAATGAATAAATAGAGAATGGATGAAAGTGAGTACCTGAGTCATTTCACATATTTAGCTCTTGAGTCATGCATGCCTATTGTATGATGAGTTCATCTTAAGTCAATATGAGAGCAGAAAGGAAATTATAGAGTGAGATCGACAAAGGATTAGTACATTACCTTTGAACAAGAGTGAGCAGAGATGGCAATGTCACTGGTTTTGAACAAGAGTGGGATCGATTAATTCTTTTCACTCCACGATTCTTCTCACTCCACCAATGGCGGAGCCAGAAAATTTATTTACTGGGGGCTTCACTCAAATATATTAAATTATAAAAAATTAATAACAACAATATTGTTAATTGTATTAATTAAAAAAATTAAAATTTTTGTATCTAGTCATAATTGTAAAAAAAATTAATCATTTTTTGTTCGATTTTATATTTTCAAAATTATGTTTAATAATTTTGTACAATAATTTCGTCACCAATAGTTTGGAACACATATTTTTTAAGATACACAATTAATTTACCATTAAATCATTAATCTCTCATTTCGAAAAACAAATAAGTTTTCAACATGTTGTTAAAAATATATTATACGTTGTTATAATAACTAATAAAATCAATGCTAGTGTTTATAACAACTAACAAATGCATTTTCTCATTTTACATCTCCATTATTTTTACTGTAAAATTGTTAATTCTTTTCAATTTTGAAAACTCAATACTAGTATATATAAACTTAAACTTTATTTACTAAACATTTCACTAAAAAAAGAATTTTGAATAAAATTTAATAATATATATACTTACATACATAATATATGTCTGTGTATATATATATATATATATATTTATATGTTGAGGGTCAGTGAGGACTTGAGCCCCCACTCGCCCCCATGTGGCTCCGCCACTGTGTGTGTGTGTGTGTATATATATATATATATATATATTTATATATATATATATATATATATTTAAATGTTGGGGGTCAGTGGGGGCTTGAGCCCCCACTTGCCCCCATGTGGCTCCGCCACTGCACTCCACCTCGACGAGCTAATCTTCAATTTGCCGGCTTGGTGATGCTCTGAATGTGAGAGTTGAAATGAGATGATCGATGGAAAGAAGAGAAGAATGTGAGAGTTGAGAGGAAAAGCTTGGGTTTGGTTTCCAAATTTGAGGAAATTTGATTTGAGAGAAGAAAAAATGAATTCTTAACGGGAGAAGAGTAAAGGGAATATTCAGATTACTTAATGAGAAAAGTAAAGGGAGAAGAGTAAAGGGGTTTGGTCGTTAAAAGCAAAATCAATAATGATGCTTGTGGTTTAAGCTGGGAAATTCATTTTAAAAAAAAATGAATTGTCGGCGTTTGTTAAAACTGCAGAAAATAAAGTGCCATTAAAAGTTGCTTTGTTTGTAGTGTAATCGAGTCTTACGTTGTTGACTATATGATGGTATAAACTTTGAACTTAGCATTCAAATATGTAGATTGCTTGAACTTCTTATAAACATCAGTACAGTATATTAGATGGTAATCAATGAATCATCAAGAAAATCGTGTTAATCTTATAGATTTCCTAAGGAAGTAGTGATCTGCTTGAACTTCTTATAAACATGGGTACAGTATATTAGATACTAATAATGGATCATCAGAAAATCATGTTTATCTTATAGAATTCTTAAGGAAGTAGTGATCTTCATTGCAGTTGAAGATGTTGAAGTTGGTAACTATAAGCCGAGATTTCAGGCAGAGCCTACTTTGCCAATTTATTTGAAGGTAACAGTTTTTGAACATGCAGGTTTTCCTGTATTCCTCCTTTATTACAGGTATCTGTTTTTCAATAATTTTGCAGATCATGTTCAAATAGGGTTATAAGTTACATGGAAAAAATTGATTTTGGGTACTAAAATTTCAATTCTTGCCTCAGTACAATGCATTAACAATGTGTTTGTGTTCTTTAATCCCATGTTTTTTGAAAGGTTATAGTTTTCTTCTCTGGTGTCATATGAAATATTCACGTTTCTTGACTATTCTGTCTTGTGCTTCTTGGTAATGTTGAACTCAATGTCTTACATTTTGATATTCTAACTTTTATGAAGTTAGTTTGTAAATTCGTGTGTGACAGTTCAGAATATGTTGATAGAATATAAGTGAACTTTTTATCGCAAAATAAGTCATCATTCAGGCTCATTACATTCAAACTTTGAGGCATTGCCCAGGTTCTCCTCTAGCATCACTTTGTTTAGCCCCTTCTGTTCTAAGATCAAAATCTACTTTGGTATGGAAAATAGGAAATTACAAGTAGTCATTTATTTTAAAATTGCTCTTAGTGGATTAATAAATGGACTATATGTACATAAATTTTAATTTTTGTTTATTGTTTTACTTAATTTATAGTTTAAATAGTGGGCTTCTTTTAATTTTTCATTGTTTTATAACAAATAATTAATAGTAGTAGGTTAGTTAGTACAGATTTGAAATTTAACTACAATAAAAGAACAAAAATATAAAATTCTTAAATTATATTTACAGAAGAAAAAAGGAACTCTACTATGAAAAATAAAACATTTTTAATTTGTCTATCTAATTAGTGTTTTCAGAATCAAAATCAAAGTCCAAGAATATATCTGAAGAATATATAATATCCCTTCTGTAAATCCTATTGAATAACAAATGCAAGTAGACAGCGTGTCTTCCAATTCTCTAGATCATGTTTTTTTTTTTGTTTACAAGTTGTCTTTCTTGGAATTGAATGATAAATCTTGCTTGCAAGGGATAAAAATATTAATTTGGTGTCAAATTTTGGAACATGGTACAACAAACTTTTATCATTTTCTTGCTATTTTTTTAGCTAATTTTATTAATATACGTTATTGTATTGTTACTGGAAAATGAGAATCCCTTAGTTTTGAGCAAAGTTTTAGTTAGTGAGGTCTCTGCATTTGTAATTTTGCATTGCTGGAGGAAATATGATTTACCTCTATCCCCTGGAACTACTTTTTTTCTTTCTTCTTCTTTGTTATTTATTGGAAATTATTAATTTAATCATACGGGCCTAAGTTATTAATTGTTTGAGCTATGTTTTTTCTTTATTTATTGATGTTGTTCACAGCTCTAGGTTGTCTAAAGAGAGTGTTGGAAGGATGGCTTGAAAAATTCAAACCGAAACATTAAATGCATGGCTAGCAAACCTTCAAGCCAATCTTCCATGCACGATTGCAAATCTTGTTTGTAGAAATATTGTTTCATGCAAGTCTTTATTGTATTTAATGGTGCAAGCAAAGGTTGACAATTGAATACTTTGATGCATGCATATCTTGACAAAGGTAATTGAAGCATGCAAATGTTGACTATAGAACCAAAATTGCCACAGCCAACAATTTAATGCTCTTCAATTTCGGTCAAGTAATTCTGCCTTTTGTTTGACAATCCACCCGTGAACTTCTCTATAATTACTCTCTTTGAGAGCTTTGTAGTGCAACAAGTGAGATAGGCAAAAGCAAGCGTATAGAGTGAAGGGGAGAGTAGAGTGAGTGAGTTACAAATAAAGCTCATGGTGAGATTTTGTGTCTTGGGTAGGGAGTTATAATTTCTCAAGTATCTTTTGTAAATCTCTTATTTTTCTTAGTAAAATTTCTTTTGCTTGTCTTGACCCGTAGACGTAGACTTTTAAAGCTAAATTACGTAAATTCTTGTGTGCTTTATCTTTATATTGTTGCTATTTTAATTTTCATTTATCAAATAATTTATTCTGGTTTCGAGATTTTGGCTACAATCCACAACAGAGAAGTTAGATTGAAGGTAAGGTTGGCCATATTTTGTTGCAATGTTTAAGCAACATCTCACTGACTTTTAAACTATACAAATTCCTCGGAATAAATCCTGTTTGTATCAGTTATCACCCACCTCTTTCTCTCTTATAACAGTCCTTTAAAATAAGTAATTTTTACAATAATCCTCATTGTATTTTCCTTTGTTGTTTTTTCAATAGGATATCTATAAAAATTTTCCATAGTTTTCTCGAAACACGCACTTGAAACTAACCATAAGTTATTAATAAAGGGAAAGAGAGCTACCGATTGAAGAAGCATCGAAATTGAAACTTAAGAGAAGCCGGTAATCAAGAAGAAAAAGAAGAAGAAGAAAGGTTTACTTGAATGGAAAGAGTTTTATACACTTTTATTCATACCTACATTGCTCCATATGATTTCAATGCTAACAAAAGGTAAAGATAGGATGGATGATGATGCACATGACAATATGAAATTTTTTTTGCTCAGCATGACAATATGAAATTATGGAGAGAATATTACAATGCTATAGCAATGCCTATTGATTACTGGGTCGCATTAGTCTAGGGCTGAACTAGAAATTAGTAGTTATTCTTGTGCCTTTTTCTTTTTTTTTGGTTACAATTCTTGTGCCTTTTTCATGTGCGTAATGTTAAACTAAAACAATTTGTCACCTTAAATATATTTCCAGCATATTGTTAATACAAATACTTAAATTATGCTGAAAAATTAAAAAATAAATCCGTATCGAAGCACGAGTCCAAATTTTAGTTTATATTTACAATTACATTTGAAACTGCTTCTAAGAAAATAAAAGAAATCTTTTGAGTACATAAGAGAGAAGCAACGTGTCCAGAAAACTACGACAAAAATAAAAACTAAACTAATTTAATATGTTCAAAATGACCAGACCGGCATGGAATTCCACATGAATGAATAGGTTTTTTTCTCTACCCCGATCCCTACTTCCACCTAAATACCAACCATAGACTTGGATATTTCTTGTGGCCTGCTGGTTTCTTGTGGGCCACAATCCGAATTTTCCCTCTTTTTCCCCCTCAGATTCCTTGTACCTTTCTCCTCGTCGCACTATTTATTTATTCACCTTTCCCCGTCAACCACGTAAAATGCGTAATTTGTGTTCGTCACATCATTACCTTCTTTAGTCAGCTAGCTATCACCTATAATTTACTAACCTATGATTGGATATTTGAAATATCAGTTTTGAATAGTTGGTATTCAAAGAAACTGTGGAGATTGGCAGTGTTTTACACGAGAGTCACACGTTAACCAATTTGAGAGATTAGCAAAGGATAAGGCTTCCCAACGCACATCTATAAATACCGTCTAGTCAAGTCTTTTGTCAACACTAGAAACTGGTGTTTTTAATGAATACTAGTTTTGTTAGTTTTTGATCTCAAGTGAGGGAGTCTGGCTCTGTTTCGGTTCTCCATCTATGGGTCTTCGAATGGCTACTATAAGCATTTTTGTTTTGGTGGTTCTCTCCCAATTCTTTCTACTTCACTCAGTTGAAGCAGAAGACAGAAACCACCAAGTCCGTCATTGTGTAGCCTCCTTCCCTTGTGGAAAACTTGGTGAAATTGCATTCCCTTACACTCGAAGGGATCACCCTGAGTGTGGGTTGTTTGTAGTTGACGGTTGTGAGGAAGACAATCAATTGGTCCAGCTAGAACATGGAGGACGATGGTATCAACTTGGAAAGATCTCCCCAGCTGACACCTTTACCATTTACGACGAAGAGCTTTCGAAGCAGTTAAATTCAAATGATTGTCAATCCTGGAAGAATTGGAGTTTGCCCAATCTTCCATTTGTCACTTTCGAAACTTCCACCCTAACCCTGTGTAAATGCAACAGAGCCCTGAATACTAGCTTTCTAAAAGAATTCAGCCACATAGTCTGCAACAATTCCACTATATACTACAGTGAACCGAAGGGAATGTCAGAGCAACTGGACAGCAAAAATGATGGATTGTCAGGTCTTCGTAATTGTCCAATTATTCGTCTCCCCTTTACCTATCCTCCACTTGACAGGAGTCCACCGATGAAAAATTCGCAACATACCAATAAATTATTTAAGTTATTAAGTCCCGATGTACTTGTTAAATTTCGTATATCTGCTCAATGTCTGAAGTGTTTTAACAGAGGCGGTATATGTGTAGGTAGCGGTCAAAGATTATGCTGTAGCAAAGGTATATACATACGAGCCTTTCGATACTCTCTTGCTTTTTCAGATAACAGAGTCTCCTGCTTATTCTTTATTACACACAATGCAAAAACTTTTTACGATATGCATAAACTAGTCTCATGTCTAAACAACATAAATGAATGGTATGACTTAAAGTTGACATATTGCACCAGCTCCCTTTTCAGGTAAAAACTAACCTTGTACTTCTTTGTAACTTCAATTGTGCAGGGAAGAAAAAAATGGGACTGGAGCTGGGACTTGGTAATCTCTCTCTTTCTAGCATCTCAAGTTATCAACTCTCTTTCAATAAGAAAAAAAATTTACTATATGCATACTTTTATTGCTGATTATATCAGAAGGGGAAATTCTAAATACAATAAAAAAAAACTAAATACAACCTAAATAAATTTTTTTACTCAAAATACCTTTTTTTTCTTCTTTTTTTTTTGAATTTTCGAAACTCACGGGAAGAAATTCCCGTGAGCTTTAAGAGGCTCATGGAAGTGAATTTCCGTGAGCATGTTGAATTTTCGTGAGCCTTAACATGCTCACGGAAATTCACTTCCATGAGTTTTATTAATTTTTTTTTATTCAGTTTTGGAGATCATGAAAGAAATTTTCTTCCGTGAGCTTTCAAGTTCATGAACATTTTTACTTAAGGGTAAAATAGTAATTTTATTAAAAAATAGGTTGCGCATAGTGAAAGGTCGATTGCATTTAGAAGCTCTCTATCAGAAGAATTTCTATACACATTAAGAATACGTCATGGTGGTCTGTCCAAAATTGACCACCCTCCTTATTATGCTGATGCTCAATCACTCTAATAATACAAATCTTGTCCATCTATGTCTTATTAAAATAAATGGTAGAAAATTTATAGACAAATTTTATTCAACTTTTAATACAATACCGAAGTATCTTAACTGTAACCTTTGAATGCAGCTTCTTCAATTCTTGCAATAGTACTGCTGATTATTCTGGTCGTCGGCCTATTAAGAAAATTCTCATTCTGGGATAGAGCATTTATTTGGCAAATGAAAAGGAAAGGAGATAAAAAAATTGAAGCCTTCCTGAAGTGCCATGAATTCCTAACTCCAAAAAGGTATAGATATTTGGATGTTAAGAATATGACCAACTCATTTCGAGATAAATTAGGTAAAGGTGGCTATGGGGATGTTTTCAAAGGGAAGCTAGTTAATGGGCAACTTGTAGCAGTGAAGATTTTGAATGAATTAAAAAGTGATGGGGAGGAATTTATGAATGAGGTAGCAAGCATTAGTAGAACTTCCCATGTTAACATAGTCTCTCTTTTGGGCTTCTGTTTTGAGGGTCATCGGGGCTCTCATTTATGAGTTTGTGCCAAATGGGTCACTTGAGAAGTTTATATTTCAAGAGACGTCAGATCGTCAGTTGAAGTGGGAAACGTTGTACAAAATTGCAGTCGGCATAGCTAGAGGGTTAGAATATTTGCATCGTGGTTGCAACACACGGATTCTGCATTTTGACATCAAGCCTCATAACATTCTCCTAGATGATGAGTTCTGTCCAAAGATATCTGATTTTGGTCTTGCAAGATTGTGTCCCGAAAAAGAAAGTTTCATATGAATCATATCCATGACGGGCGCGAGAGGAACTATTGGATACATTGCTCCTGAAGTATTTTCAAGGAATTTTGGAAAAGTGTCTCACAAGTCTGATGTCTATAGTTATGGAATGATGATTTTAGAGATGGTTGGAGGAAGAAAAAATATTAATGTTGAAGTTAATCGTACAAGTGAAATTTATTTTCCAGAATGGATTTATAATTGTATTGAGTTGGATGAAGAGCTAGGATTACACGGTATTATGGATGAAGATGATCAAGAGAGAATAAGAAAGATGATAATAGTGAGCTTGTGGTGCATACAAACTGACCCATCAAACCGCCCACCGATGAGTAGAGCGGTAGACATGATGGAAGGGAATATTGATTCCCTCAGCATGCCCCCTAAGCCCTTCTTATCGTCACCTCAAAGATCAGCTGTTGCAAATTCCTCTAGTACAATATTATCCTAACATTGTTTCTCCGTTCAAGTATCTAAAAGAGAAGTTTGTTGTGTTTTGTATCTTATGCTTCTGAATTTTGGCAATGTTTATTATTAGCATAAACCTTCATAGAATGCCTACAGGTTAGATATCTAAATTACATTAGTTTCAAGAAATTTGATAGCACTAATACAAAAAAGTTCAAAAAAAATTATGGCTAAAAATTATAGTTTATGATAAAAGGCTATGTTTGTTCGATCATAAGTTATTCGAAAATAGTCTTTTATCTGGTACCATAGATTACAGTTATTATTTGTAGTCTAAACTATAATTATTAGACTACGCCTAAAGGAAAAATCGAAATCCTTCCTCTATAACTTAAGCTATGTTTTCATATTTAAACATTACGTTTCTTAATTAGTAGAATAGATTACACCTAAAACTGCAATTTTTCTAGTAGACTACATTTTACTAAAATTTGTAATATCTTTTCAAATAATAGACAACATATCCAAAAAATTTGTGCTATTACTTATGCTTCAGAGGTATGAACCATGCTCTTTTTTTGTTAATTAGTTTCTGTTTTGGTAAAAACCCATTTATTTTTTCACTACTACAAAAAATTTTAAAGATTACATTTAAAGAACATAGTTTACGAGAAAAGATTACGTTTTCTAACTATAATCTATTTTAAGCATAGTTTTTCTTCAAGTATCATAGACTGCGATTTCTTAGAACATAGTCTAATATATGATGTTGGACTACGATAATTATCTAATATATGATGTTGGACTAGGATTATTATCATAATATACAATCTATCATATTAGACTACGGTTAAGGAATACTGTAGGACAATTTCTATAACACTATAAAAATTAGGGAATACATTATATTAGGATGATCCTAAAAACTCATATTTTAGGCACCAAATAATATATTGCCACATCATATTTTTTTAAACCTCTATAATACTTATTTTACACACTCCCTCATCAAATCAACTCATTAACTAAATAATTTGACTCTAGTTAATCTAATTAAAATTAATAATCAAATTTATTAAATTAAAACCGGTGGTTATCGATCATTATATTACCCTCTGAAGGCAAGAACTCAAAAAGTTAAAAACTTTCTCTTGCCATTTGGTAAAGCCTTGCAGCTTCAATATTTTTCTTTTATTTACCTAGAGTTTGACTTGATGAGGCGTGCTTGACTTCCTCTTTCCTTGGTGCTCGGCTTACTCTTTCCCTGAGAAACACCATACAATCATCCTAAATCAGACGACATGGTGGTGAAGATTTGAAAATTTAGTTTGTTTCAATCTTCTTGACTAGGGATTTGAGTAAAGTTAGGCTGACTTTGTTGAAAATTTGGTGAGAATATAGATGCTTTTTTGTGCTGTGAAGTTTTTTTTTACTACTAGTTGTTAGAATCTTGAATCAATTATTGATGTGAACATGGTTAATTTTCACAAAAGTTAATCTTTTGGAGATGTTTTATTCTTTATGTTGCTGCAATTATGGTTGGATTCTTAAGCTTATACTGTATTGGTGGTTGATGTGGTTTAGTTTAACAATTTAAAGGTTTTATCTGAAATCTTAAAAACATTGTCTGTTTAATGTTTGTTAAAATGCTTCAATGAGCTTTTACCATGCGGCTGTTAGAATACTCTATTTTGAATCATTGAAGCAATTTGCTTTGGCTTAAATTAGAAGAATAAAGAGGAGAACAAGTTGTAATCTAGTAAAAGAACGACCAGCCAACAATTGTGGTTCATGAAAGCCAGAACAAAGCTTATCTTATCTGGGTCTGTCCAGAAATATGTGAAAATGATCTTAGCATTATGATTCTTTTAGGTTCAGGACATTTTTTAGATGCGAAGTGATGCTAAGCTTCATTTTAAGCTATGATTTCTTTCTATATCGTTTGCAAAACCATGAAATTTATGTGTCAGTCTTTAGATTGTATCCATTTTTCAACTTCCAATTTTGCTACTTGGCGTCGGTTATTAACCAATGTTTAGAATCACATCAGGAAAATGGCATTCGTCTTGAATATCGGTTAGCATCTGAAGGTTTTGAGCAAGCTCAGTTGGCTGGAAAATTGTTTCTGAAGGTAAACTACTATATGTCAGTGAACAAATTTACACTGCTGGCAGTAGGTTTCTTGGATGTTAACACTGAAAAACAAATAGCTAGCTTATGATTGCTTTAACAGAATGTAGGTATTACGGTACAAAGCAATGAAACTAAAAATGTTGCTTGAAACTAGTTCTAATGAGCAGTTGAAGTTGTAACCCAAAAAAAAATGAGCAGTTGAAGGCCTTTCACTTGTTGCCTATTTCTTAACCTAGTCATTTTCCGTGTTTGCTATCTTTCATTCCCCTTTAATAGAAAAAAAGCTGCTTTACTCACAAATAGATTGCATACCAATTGCTGGAATCAATCAATACTGCTCCAGTTGTACTGAATTAAGTTTCCAGGTCAGCGTTGGCAAGATTTACTACTAAATTTTGAGGTATTAGTTTTTACATCTCTAAAATTATCATTTTAACTTAACTCCCAAATTTTAGTGTAAATAATTTAATTACCAAATTTTATCCAAAATTACCTAAACACTAAATTTATAATATTTACTCTTAAATTTTATTGTAAATAATTTAATTACTAAATTTTATTCAAAATTACCTAAACAATTAATTTTGTAATATTTACTCCTAAATTTTATTGTAAATAATTTGATTACTAAGTTTTATTCAAAATCACTTAAACACTAAATTTTATAATATTTACTACAACATTTTATTGTAAATTATTTAATTACTAAATTTTATCCAAAATTACCTAAACACTAAATTTATAATATTTAGTCCTTAATTTTATTGTAAATAACATAATTACTAAATTTTATTCAAATTTACCTAAATAATTATAAATATAAATATATCGTGAATTTGAAATTGTCATCGTATAATAATTAGCAATTGCAAGATAGATATATGAAGTCTATAATATAATCTGAAATTGCAAAATCCACTAGACTATCAAAAAATAGCAAATTAAGATCCATCCAACAATAAAAAAAAAGTATAGTGTCAAAAAAAAATCCTGCTAAGAGTTGGACTTGACAAGGTTGAATCTAGTGTAGGTCATATGCATTCAAGTGTTGCTCTCTCAATAGATCCTACAATAAAAAAACAAAACAAAACAAAAAGATGAGAAGATGGTGAAGTACATATTTACCAATTTAAATATATTTTTTTTAACAAATAAAATTTTCAAATATCGTAATTTACCGTATATGATTGAGGATTGGAATTTTGAGAGATAGTGACTGATGGTGTCAAATGAGACAAATTAGTTGGATGAGATTCCTATATAAGATTCATATACCACATAAAAAAAAGGTTAATTCATTAAAATATTATTCAAACAATATAATGTTATTATCCTACTTGATATAGCTTTATAATAAAAAAGAAAATTCATATATTTTGAAATAAGTAATTGCCTCAAGAACGTTGTCTTGGTTAGATGTACCTACATCTGTCATTGTTGTATCCTCCCTTCAAACAAAAAAGAAAAATAAAAATGTTAATGAAATGTGGTTGAACATATTAAAATTCAAATATGAAACATCCTTAAACTAAATGATGTACATACCTTAATTGTTTACTTATAGGACATGTAGTCTTGGTGTGTCCAGGCTTTTTGCACACACTACATCTTTTTTTTCCACCTAAAATTTCTCTTGGATTTTTTTGTCTCAAGGATTTTGCTCTTCTTTTAGTTGGGACATGGGAAGGGTCTTTTAGAGTGGGAGTAGTATTTGTCAACAACTGAGATCGAGTTGTCCCTTGTAAGTCACCATGGTTTAAAGTTGCATCATTTTCACTATCACTCATGGACAAAAGTTCTTCCTGAACTTTTTGCAAAGTTGCACAAAGATGCTCATATTTTCGACGGGATTTTGAACCATGCTCAGCAACTTCTAAAAATTGAACCATTAAACTATTTCTCATAGATATGGCCGAAGTTTGTCTTTCAACTTGTAGCACGTCTCCAAAAATTCCATCAACAACTCTTTTCTTAGCATTCATTGTCCATCTCTCTAAGAGATATTGTGGATCAAGTGCCTCCACCAATGACTTCTTCACAAACACTGCAAATATATGTTTGCATAAAATCCCAAAAAACTCAAACATATGACATGAACATATAGCTTTATTAGTAGATTTTGTAAAAGCTACTTCATATACTGGAGTTTCCTTCCCATAAGGTACCACTCTATATATTTTTTCACCTGCATTTTTACCAAGTTTGGCTATTTTCAAATTCTGACTAGAAAAAAGTTCATCTTGAAATTTCATAAACATTTTTCTAGTGTAAGTTCTTGCAGCTGCAGCTTCAATGTTATAACATGTCTTTAAAATGGCTTTGGAGTTCATCGTTTTCACATCTTTTTCTTTCTCTTTAACATATCGTGCATTCAAAGCCTCTTCATACTGATAAACAAAATCACTTATTAGTGTGCTAGATCGAACAAAATCTTTAAAAAATTTGTTCATACTCTCACTTCGTTGTGTTGTTGACATTACAGCACAACATGTTGTTCTCAGATATGCAGGAACCCATTTTTCACGACGTACATATAAATCTTGCAACCAACTATTTTTTGTCAAGCCATACTTATAAATGATCTCATTTCATTCCAATTCAAACTCTTCAATTGTAACAATATTATGAATGCAATGGTGAAATTCATCTTGAAATGGAGGAAATTTGTTATAAATATGTGCCAAATGTTCTGGAAGTTTTTGTAAAATATGCCACATGCATAATCTATGAGTAGTATGAGGCAATACCTGTGCAATTGCCTTACCCATAGCTTTGTCATCATCGGTGATAATAGTAGTTAGGGCACGACCAAGCATCGCCTCAAGCCAAGTTTTAAGCAACCATATGTAAGATTCTACAGTTTCATTCACTAACAAAACACATCCAAACATTATTGACTGATGATGATGGTTGACACCGGTGAATGGTACGAAAGGCATACCATATCGATTGGTTAGATATGTAGCATCAAAAGTGACAACATCTCCAAAGTACTGGTACGCCATTCTCGATCTTGCAACTGTCCAGAAACAATTTCCTAAGCAACCGTTTTCATCAACTTGAATTGCATAAAAAAAACCAGGAACTTTTGTTTCACATTCTTTGAAGTATCTAAACATCCTCTGTGCATCTCCTTCTTCAAGAAGCTTCTTTCTTTTATTTCCTATATAATTTTGGACATCCATTGAAGTAAAACCAATATTATAGTGACCACCAGATTCTTGACTTAAAACTGATACAATTTTTCTAATAGGCACACCTGCTGTATTCAATGTATTATTAAGATTCCTTTCGGCTGTTGTTATTTTTCGATGTCCACGAAGAAAACTTGTACTTCTAGGGGTAAGAAGCTCATGGTTGTGTTTATCTATAAACTTACTTACTACCCATTTGTCTTCAACTTTCTTCAAACTCATAATTGCTTTGCAACCAATTCTTGTTTCTGCACGCTTTGCACCTAACACATCCTTTTTTTGACTGTTTTTTTTTGTCGAAAAGCTTCTCTAGAACAAGTGTAATCTACTCCAATCAAAGAGTTATCTTTGCGAGACAATCGAGTATGACTCTTACGCATACTGAAACCTTTTCGCCTTGAATATGCCTTATAACATGTCTCTGCATCTTCTAATTCATCAAATTGCATTCCTTCGCATGGTTCTGAAGGTCCACTATATGCAGAGAATTTAAGAGTCGGCTGCCCATTACTGTCATTAATTGAATCAACATCAATCTCATCTTGCATATGTTCACTCTCAATGTTTATTTCATCTTCTAGAGAATTATCGCCAATAACGATCTCATCTTCTTCAATAGATATATTTCCTGCCATAATTCTGTATATTTATGTGATTAGCAACTTAAAATATTTCATAATAATTCAAATAAATGCTTGTATGCTATAGGAACCAGTATAGATAATTAGATATAATTGTATGATGCAACTCTGTAACAAGATTATGTATAAACAATTCAAATACATGGTTGAATACTACATATTGCTCTTACTTCTAGTATCTTTAAATTATCAATGCAATCAAGCAAACTAGAAGTAAACTGATGGAACACAATGAGTTAAAAGTATATTTCGAAATAATGGGAAACAAAACTGTGAAGATCCAATTCATTACAGCATATTTAGTATTGGATAAAGGGTACATAGAAGAACCAACAACAAACCAGATCACGGAAGCAAGTCAGCCCAACTTCATTAAGTGTAGGAAGTGATATGCAGGGAATGAAGTAGCGATCGAGGTGTTGAATACTACAAGAACAGGACAGTTATAACTAGATGAACAGTGAATACATATAGATATAACTATAAGATGCAACTCTAAAGATCGCATATGCATGCACAGAAAGATCGCATCTAAAGACCACAAGCTGGTATATTGGCTTGCTGGTGCTTTATCAGCTCTTTCTGTATTACTGGAGAAAAAATCCAGAGGCAGTGAACTTGCTTTATATGTTCTTCCACGAGCTGAAGAATCATTGTGGTATATTTTAGTAAACCGGCACCTGCTTCCTGATGTTAAAAATGCTGAGGTAGCCTTATTTTATGCATGCATGGGAGGAATCATGTACTACCTAGAACATGAGCCAGATACCATGGCCCCATTCCTTACAGCTCTAATCCGTCGCTTCCTGGCTAGCAGAATAAGCAATCTTGGCCCTCCATCTAGTCGGACAGCTTCTTACACCTATTTGCAGACTCTCGATGCCATGAAGGAGCCAAAACTAGAGGACAACCGAGAGGTTGAAACTACAACTCCTAAACAATACAATCTTGAATCTATACCGGGCTCTAAGCACACATTTTTGTTGCTTATATCACCCCTGAATTTCAGTCAACCATCCATTTTTTGCAATCTATATTCACTTTTGTTGCTAAAAATATATTTTTAGAACATTACACAAGGAGATTAGAAATGATTCAAGGAAAATAACTGAAATAGTGTATTCATGTAGTTGATACTTCTCAACCGCAATAGTTGCTGCTATTGTTCGTATTGAAGAGGCATTGAACAGGAAGCAATGATATTATATAAATGTAAAAATATTGTGCAAAAACAAAGATGCAACTCGAAAGTACAATTATGAAAACAGCCAAATTGCTACTGAACAATGATTTCTTTCCACAAAACTCCTAAGAATAGTCTTTTCAAGCAATCGGTTTGTTAAAATTGACATGGGTCATCCTTAATTATTCACCCTCAGTCAACTTATTTTGATAATTTGTTTGATAATTTTCACGTATAGTTCTTTTCAAGCAATCAGTTTGTTAAAACCCAAGATTCATCGCTTGAAATACAACACCGGAAATTTTCGATTTGGATTTTAGCAAACTAGAAGTAAGAGCAATCTGGGGAGGAAATCAGTACAAAAACCAGCAGTAATCAATTTCACATGCAAAACCAATGCAAAGGAAAGCAGAAATTTGGGCAGGATTATCATCAAACGCAACTTACCGAAATCTGAGATTACTTCTTCGAGTTATGGCCGGCAGTAATTCATGACTTGAGTAAATTGATTATTAATTTTAATTAGGTTAACTAGAGTCAAGTTATTTAGTTAATGAGTTGATTTGATGAGGGAGTGTGTAAAATAAGATTATAGAGATTTAAAAAAATATGATGTGGCAATATATTATTGGTGCCTAAAATATGAGTTTTTATGATCATCCTAATATAATGTATTCCCTAAAAATTAATCTTTAAACCCCACAATTAAATACACCACAATGTTAAAAAAAAAACTCTTCTCACCACTCAATTTTATAATAAATTTACTAATATATCCTTAAACTAAATACATCTTAAATCTCCAATTTCTTTTCTTTCACTCTTTTACCGTTCTTCATCAAATCAGCCTTACTCTAACTAAAAATCTAAGAACCCAAAATTTGAGAATCCTAAAGCAAAATTCTTTCAAAATCAATAGATATGTTTAATTACTTACCTTTTTTTTTTAATTTTTGTGTTATTTCTCTGTGAAATCCCAAAACTGAACATCAAAGTGAAGGAAGAACTGAAACAAGAAAAGATGCAGAAAGCAAAACCTAAGCACACAATCTAAGCGCGAAATTTGAAATCAGCAAAATCGTGAACCAAAAAAGCAAAAAGGCAAGATACGTATAAACTACTACTACTACTACTAATAATAATAATAATAATAATAATAATAATAATAATAATAATAATAATAATAGTACTCTGAAACATAAATTCAGAAACGGAAATAGCAGAACCAAATAGTGTTTCTGCACAAGTTTACTTATGTAGGATCATGTCCTCCGAGCAAGTAATCCTGCATAAGTTTACTTGCGAGAGTGGCGTAATCTTGCGTAATTTTACTTGTGCAGGGACTGTAATCTTCACGAAACAACCTCTTTTCTCAAAATTTTAAGGTCCATTTGGTTTATGAAAATATTTTTTATTTTTATTTTCTATTTTCATTTTCTATTTTCATTTTCTGAAAACAAATTTTCATTTTTTGTTTTCTGAATTTTGGAAAATATGTTTGGTACACGAAAATGAAAACTTGTTTTTGAAAATAAAAATTATGAAAATGCGTTTGGTGTCTACATTTTTAAACCAATAAATATGAAAAACAATAACTAAAAAATTAAATTAAATTACAATTTTTGAAAAAAAAAAGTAAAATGTAACTAAATAATAAAAATAAATTATAAATGAAATAAACATTAGAATAATTTTTTATTTATTATAAATGAACAAACACATGTCCTTCAGTACCAAAAAAATTGAATTCTGGTGTTGATTATAGAAGTATTTCAGCTTGTCTAGATGGATACATGAATATAACTATGGAGCAAACAAAAGAATAAGTCAATGGACAATTGAACAACAAATATGACACTATCATTCGTGGAAAAAATGTACTTTATATCAGTACATCAAAGACAACATTAAAAGATGAGCTTAACATTGCAATTGCATCTAAGAATCAAGGTCATTTACAAGTTGCTTTTCTATACGTTTATTATATATCATGACCGAACAACAGCTCTCTTCATGCCACTGCATGCTTGCAAGAAATCCTCACCATTCTTCCATAGCCGAACCTACCTTGTAGCTCTAACAATTTAATTTATCTAGTTTATGGTTATAACTATCTTTATCCAATGTCAAGCTTTCATTTTCACCTAACATACATCAAAATTAACCATGTATTTTCCTTTCTTCTTTACTGCCGAACGGTACTTCTTTCACTACGAATAAATTTTCACTCAACCAAGGTAGTAGATATGTTTTCCATGCATAAATAAATGAAAACCAAAGCTAAAAACACATGAAACATCATCAATCCTCACCTTCTTCATTCAACCGAACTATACAGGTTTGAACCCATCGCTGATCACTTTCGTTTCAGCTCTCCAATTCTAGATTTAATGTGATCTTACGGTAGGGAATAGGTTTCATTAAGAAGATTGAGTGATTAAGTGAATAGGAGTTGTGAATTAGCATGATACCCGTGAGGATTCATGGAGAAAAGCAGAAAATTGTGCAACAGAAGTGGCAGCAAAGAAAAATCGGGAAGCAGGGGAAAAGAAGTCGGTTCCGCCTGTGAAAAATCGAAAGAAAGCCATCATTTATCTCATTTTGTCAACACTTCATCCTATTGGAAATTGCCACATAACCCACTAACATCTTTCATTCATAATTTCTTTTCTTTTTAAACTGATTATACACATTAACAAAACAGCAGCAAAGTAAGGCGGTGAAGACCAAAAATTGCTGCACGTTTCTTGACTTAATTTCCCCCCTTTTGTGTGTTCAACCAATAATAATTAACCACATGTTCATCTAATAAAATTCCCTTATTTTAATTATCCTTTATCTACATTTTATGCCATAAAAATTGCATTGAAATTTCAAATTTTCAAATTTGTTTCCTTATTTATTTTTATACCTCCAATTCATCATCAAATATTTATTCCACCTCTTATACACCATATTATAAATCGTAAATCCAATAGTCAAAAAATCCAAAGTGAAAATTCATATTTAATATTTATTTAATTTCACTAAATAATTTATTTTCACTCTCAAAGATTTACTTTATTTAAAAAAAAATATGGTGTACAGTATTATAAAATCGGGTCTCACAGATGTATGGGACATATGAGAAATTAAAGCAATTGATGGTCAAATGTCAAAGAGTCAAAAGGGGTCAAGGCATTAATGGCTGAAGTGAGATGATGAAAGGGATTAGCATGCATTATTTGAAGCCATGACTCATCATCATTTTCTCCCAATCGACAGCATCACCCTCAGCCCATCCCTCTCGTTCCCCTTCCATTCCCTCTAAGTCTCCATTTTTTCACCTTGACAAACCACCATCTCATGCCATCGATTCGTTAAGCGTCATTAACGAAAAACGATCCTTGTCGCTGGCTTAAGCCATGCCTTTGATATGAAAGGCTGAATCAAAGTGGTTAAAGAGATCAGAAATCCTAAAAATTGGTGAATTGTAAAGGTAAGGGATGGAAGTAGCTTTAGTTGATTTTATTGATGGTTAGGAGTTGTATAGAGTTGGTAGAGTATAATTATTGAGGTTTGATTTTATGAATTATGTAGCTTTGAAGAAATGAAAAAGGACAAGTGTTGGTGCAACCAAGCTTGTGGACAAATTGCGATTGAGGTAAGGAATTTATGTAATGGACGTAGGGTGACATGTCCGCATGTTTTTATATGTTTTAACTGTCTTGGGATGAAGTACAAGTTGGTTTAAGTGCAGGAAAAGTGACATCTTGGGTCCTACTTCTAGTACCAATTAGGCTAGGAGCAGTCGACTGCCTTAAGTAGCAGCCGATTGCCTAGAGACAACCAAAGCGGAGATTTTCAAAAACCAAGACAAACCAGTAGACTGCTATGTAAGCCAGTCGACTGCCATTTTCCCAGAATGTGATCTGTTTCAAACCAGTCGATTGTTATATGGGACAGTCGACTGCTTTTATTGAAAAAGCATTCTGTTTCAAAAACAGCCAACTGCCCAGGGGGCTAGTCGACTGCCTTTTCTAGGGAAACATTCTGTTTCAAAACTGGTCGACTGCTATTTGGGACCAGTCGACTGCCCTATGTGTATTTCGAAAAATAAATTATTTGAATTTCAAAAAAGCAAAAGAAATTCAATAAAGCAAAATGTGGTGTAGCAGCCGACTGCCCTAAAGACCAGCCGACTGCCTATTTGAAAAAGAGGTTTTGAGAACCTATTTTAAAGAAAGTATATTTGTATTTATTAAAGGTTATATGAATAATATTTTGGAGACTATGAATCTCTTGAAAGAGCATGCAAATTATTTGTACTTGATCTTGACCGAGGAGCTCTAGTCCAGCCCTCAAACCCGCAGTAAGGCACCTGACTAGTGAGCACTGTGGGCTATAGACAATGGCCATACGTCTCTTACTTGTTCGGCTTTGGGGAGGATCCCTGACCCATACGTGGGTACGCTACTTATTTGATATCTCTCAGGATTATCCCTTATGGGATATATTTGTGGTATCCTTATGAGATTTCTCCTGGATTATCCCTTACGGGATATAATTGCTATATCCATTACGAGAATTACTTGGTGCATGAATCTATTGGATATTACTTGTCTCCTATCTATTTGAAAGTATTTGAAGCTATTTGTATTTGCATATATAATTCCACGAGATTTGAGATCCGTGGACATATTTGAAAGAGACAATTTACTTGTATTTGATATTTGCGAGAAAAATATATGGCATATGCTTTATAATGGTTTTACATGACATTATAGAGCCAAGCAGGAAAAAAAATTGCATATAGTGATATAGTATGCTCTTTTACATAAGTTTCTTACTGAGCGTAAACTCACTCCTTTACGAACATTTTTCATATAGATTACTTAAAGTAAATCCCACTCCGGATAGAGGAGCACATTTTGAGACCCTTTGATATACCTTCGAGACGCGCTTCCCACTTATTCTTTGAAGGTATAATTAGTCGGTCGGGTGTTTTGGCTATTGTACAATATAATTCTACCGTAATGTATATTATGCGTTTTAGGGATATAGGATATGTACGATATTTGAGATCCTGATGTATTTGATTTATGTGTATAAATGAAAAGCATAAATTCATATGGTAAATTGATGTCATATTATGATAATAATGCTCAAAGCATAAGAAGAAGTAGAGATGACATTGACAAACTAGCCTAAGTAATGTTATGTGAAAAAAAAATTAGTTGTTATTTGGATAGTGACGAGGACGTCACAGGATCGATCCCCCATGTTGAGGGATCCATCCCCAAGTGGCAGAATGCTCCAGAAAGCTCAAGAGGCAAAATATAAAGCATGGGATCGATCCCCTATTAGCAGAATTGTGACATCCCCGCCACTACCTCTCTTAACCTAACTTTTACCTTATTATCTTATACGACATCATTTGATATAGTGCATCAGTGCCAATCATTCCTTACCCTTAAGCTAATTATTTAATAGCTTATACAGATTTATTTACTTTCCCTAAACATAAAATGTTATATATAAACATCATTCCATTCCACAGGATCTTACACATCATCTTAACTTACATCCTCGACATCTATCATACATAAATGCTACTTGTACTGTACCGTAGCTGAATTACAATTTACTGTACATAAACATATAAGTATACCTTCTATGTTAACCGGGAAACGTATCAAGAAGGTACATTGCAATCTTTCAACAACAAGCTCCTCTAATCGGAGTGATGCTTACTTCATGTAATCTGTAGGAAAAATGGTCATAAAAGGGTGAGTTTACGCTCAGTAAGAAAAATATGTAAAAGAGCGTACTATGCCTCTATATGCAGTTTTCCTACTTGGCTCTATAATGTCGTGTAAAATCATTATAAAGCATATTCATGTACTTTCATCAAATATAGAAAGTTCATAATAGCATATGCTTATAAATCAAGTAAATCATGTGCTTCTTTAAAGTAGCATATGCAAACACCCATCGTATACTTCTTTTAAATCATCATGGGAAAACATATGTCACATACTTCATTCAAAACTTACTTCAAGTACTTCTTTCAAATATCATTTACATACATACATACTTCTCTTAAAACATCTTATACTTTCTTGAAATCATACATCATATATTTCTTTTAAAACTTCTTATACAAGTAAACCAAGTACTTTCGATTTCTTTATTCTTCGAAATCGCATATACATATAGTTTTTAAACAACATAAAAACTAATTGTATTTTATGGAGTTATGCACTGCATCATCATCATCATTGGCGTATCCCGTAGGGCCAGGAATCTTCCCTTAGCCGAACATGTAACATAGACAAATTTGGCCAACTGTCGGGGGCTACAGTAACAGTAGTCAGGTGTCCTTCTGTAGCGACTGAGGCCTGACTTATGGTTCCTCAGCCAAACATACATCATTTCGGGACTTGATCAGAGCCCCTACTATAAGCATAAAAGTGCATAATCTCAAAACATATGCCATATAGCTTTTTGCCATGACATTTCATACTTTCTTGAAATAGGTTTGAAAACCTCTTTTTCAAAATAGGGCAGTCGACTGGCCTCACAAGGCAATCAGCTGCTTCTTCATAACTTCATTTATCGAAATTCTCTTTATTTAAAATTTCGATATTTTTCGTTTTGAAATCACATGACGGCAGTCAACTGGTCCATATAGCAATCGACTAGTTTTCAAACAGAATGCTTCTTCAGAAATAGCAGTCAACTGGTCATATAGTAGTCGACTGTTTTTGAAACAGAACGCAATTTAGCAAATAGCAGTCGACTATCCAATATAGCAGTTGACTGACTGGTTTGAAACAGAATGCTTCTGGGTAAATAGCAGTCGACTGGCTTACATAGCAGTCGACTGGTTTGAATCAGTTTTCGAAAAAACGGCATTTTGGATGTCTCTAGGCAGTCGGCTGCTACTTAAGGTAGTCGGCTGCTCCTAACCTAACTGGTACTAGGAGACAAGTCCGAAAATGTCATTTTTCCTGCAAAAAGACAACTGATGCTTCTCTCCAAAACCATCAAAATCACATTAAAACATGCGGACATAGCCGCCTTACGTCCGTTACATAAATTCCTTACCTCGATTGCTTCGAGAACACAAAATCACTTGATTCACTAACTCTAGCCTTTTACTTCTTCAAATCTGAAATTATCATATCAAAGCAAACCTTTAAAAATTTATCATACACATATTATACCAACTCAGTACAACTTCATACCATAAACAAAACTGAAAGAATCATCTTCTTCTCTTACCTTTTTCTAGTGACCAATTTTTCAGGATTTTTGATCTCTCAATTTACTTGGATTCAATTCATTAAACTTCAGACATAACTTCGTCTAGTGACTATGACCGTTTTTCGTCTAACAAGCTTAACGATTTGGTTACAAAACAAGAGTGTTTGTCAAGGGGAGTAGGAATGGAAGCTTATGGAAACTTGGAGAAATGGAGAGAACGAGAGGGAGAGGGCTGGAAAGAGGGTTGCTACCGTGGGGGATGGCTGGAGGTGATGACTCATGCAGCCTCATTTAATGCTCCTCTATCCCAATCATCTCATCTCAGCCATGCTTCCTTTTGACTATGCTTTTTGACCCTTCTTTGACCATTAATTCTCTTCTTTTCTTTTTATATCAGCCACATCTCATCACACCAATTAAATTATGAAAATCTGATATTTGTTTCATCATCATCTAATTGAATCATTTCATCTTAACCTTTGATCATCATTATTTGACTATTTGTTTAATTGGTCTCCTTCCTTCCATAAAATACTTGTCTTTACTTACACTTAATTTCTGATATTTAATTGTACAAAATCTTACATTTATTTTGCCATACTCTAAGCATTCTCATAATATCAGAATTTACTTCTTTGACTATTTGACCTTCCCATTTCATTACTTCTTCCGTGTTCTATACATCCTTCCTACTTCATAATTCTAATATCTACTTATTTTCATTTAAGCTGACATACTTTATAATTATGGAGGAATTTCCTGAAATTGGGGATTTCACATTCTCTTCACCTTTAGAAATTTAGTCCTCCAAATTTGAATCAAATTATGTCTTAAACAGTTCCGGATACTTTTCTTTCATCAAGCTTTTTAGTTCCCCATAGCTTCTTCCATAGTATGGTTTGGCCATAGGACTTTAATTAATTAAATCATCTTAGACCTCAATACCTTATCTTTTCTGTCCAAAATTCCAAATGGCTTTTCCGCATAACTTATGTCTTTCTGAATCTCTAAGGTTTCATCTTTTATGACATAAGATGAATTCTGGATTATACTTCCGAAGCATCGACATATGGATACATTATACACTCCCGATGGCTCCGGAAGCAATGTCAAACTATAGGCAACATCTTTAATTTGGTCTGAGACCTCAAATGGACTGATGTAGCGAAGACTCAACTTACCTCGTCTACCAAATCTCATGATCCCTTTGGATGGAAAAACTTTCAAGAACACATAGTCTCCAACCAAAACTCAAATGGTCTCCTTCGGGCATCTTTACAATTCTTTTGTCTACTCCGCATTATTTTAAGCTTTATGCAAATCAAATTAACATCTTCATAGGCTTGCTCGACTAAATCTGGAGCTAACAACTTACGCTTACCCACTTCTTCCCACCCAATCGGAGATCAACTCTTTCTATCATATAATACTTCATAAGGTGCCATCCCGATTTTTTTTGAGTGATAGCTATTATTATAAACAAACTTAGCCAGTGATAGATGGTCATCCCAGGAGCTTTTAAAATCCATAGCACAAACTCTCAACATATCCTCGAGCGTCTGAATAATACACTCAGACTGCCCATCAGTCTCTGGATGAAAAGCTGTGCAAAATTTTCGTCTTAGATTCCATGGCTTCTTGAAATTCTTCCCAAGTGAGAAGTGAACCTGGAATCTCTATCAAATGAAATGCTCACTGGAACTCCATGTAGTCTAACAACATTCTTTCACATACATTTTGCCAAAGCACTGAGTGCGTCCATAGACTTCTTAGGTAGGAAGTGAGCTGACTTAGTTAATCTTGTTGGCTCTATAGGCTATACCGAGAGGGGGGGTGAATCGGTTCTTAGCTAACCTTATGCCCGTTTTTCGGTTTCTCTAAATTCTCTAGCCTATTTGAGTGTTTTCTAAGTTCTCTAAGCTAGGCAATTATACAATATAAATTCAATTCAATAAGCACAATATAATTGCAAGTAAAGAGAGTAGGGAAAGAGAGATTTACACAAGTGATTTATAGAGGTTCGGCTACCTTGCCTACGTCCTCTACCTTGAGACGCTCCCAAGGATTTTCCCAAATTCACTATACTTGAATTTGTCTTTACAATCCCTCTTTTTACAGGCTTAAGAGAAACCTCTCTCTTTTTCTAGGCTCAAGAGAAACCTCTTCTCCCTCTTTTTCTAAGGCTCAAGAGAAACCTCTTCTCCCTCTTTTTCTAAGGCTCAAGAGAAACCTCCCCTTTTTACAAGGATTGAATTGGATAACAAGTTGTGTAATCAAGGAAGACCTCTAAGTAGGCAAATGATTACAGAAATTGAGCACAATGAAAAGCCTATACAAAGTTTGTGCTAAGCAATACAAGAAATAGATGAGTGATAGAAGATGAAGACTCTTTATCTCTTGAATTGATGTTGAGGCTTGAGGAAGATGAATAAAATGATGAAAGATGTTGCTTGGTTGTTCCCCTCCTTTCCTTTAGCTTCTAAGCCTCTATTTATAGTCCCTTGGATGGTTTGTGGACGTTGGTTGGAGCCAAAACAGAAAGTAGCCGTTGTGTCTCACAGAAAAGAGCCGTTGGGGGCTTTCTGGTGCAAAGGGATCGATCCTGCTACAGTGGGGATCGATCCCTTTTGTCCAGAATGTTGATTCTGGGCTTCAGGGACCTTGGGAAGACTTTCTGCCAAAAAGGGATCGATCCTGCTACAGTGGGGATCGATCCTTTTCTTCCAGAGGGCATTTTTCCTGCACTTTTGGGTTAGAAATGATATGACCTTTGATCCTAATTCAACCCAAACCATTTATAAGTTTTAAGGGAGTTTTTCTTGACTTTCTCAAATGAAAATATTGTCCAAACATTCATCAAGTGATTTTCTAAAATATTCAAGACATTACAAAGTATTAAGACCAATAAGAGTATGTAATTAAATCATGGTCTTAAGTTTGATATGATCACTTGAAAATGAATTGAGAAAATCATGTGTGATGAGCAAATTTACAATGTGAATTAAGACATTAAAGCTTACTTAAGTTTTTGTCATTTCAAAATATATATTGCAATTTAAAGCTAACAATCTCCCCCTTTTTGATATGACAAAACTTAATGTAAATTTGCTTTGAAAATTCTTTGAAAAGAATACTCCCCCTCAAATAAAGCAGGATTTTATAAAGCTCCCCCTTAATATAAGCATGGGTTTTGAAAATGAATTTTCCCTCATTATCTCTCCCCCTTAATATCTCTCCCTATATCTATCTCTCCCTCCCCTTAATATAAGCATGGGTTTTGAAAATGAATTTTCCCTCATTATCTCTCCCCCTTAATATCTCTCCCTATATCTATCTCTCCCTTTATCTATCTCTCCCCCTTTTTGTCATAGCAAAAAGAAGGAAAAAATAAAAAAAATATGCTCCCCCTAAAATCATGGCTATGTGAGAACAAATAAAAATGCTCCATCCAACAAGAAACATGTTAGTAGATGAGACTTATAGCACAATTTCATAAGACAATGTCCATAAAGAGTATGAAATGTTTAGGCATGCAAAGGACAAGGCTTATTTTCCTATACCAATTGTTTATAAATAATTTTGATACCAATTGTTGATAAGTAATTTTGCAAGAAGATTCCAATTGGTAAGAAGTTAAGCAAGCACCTAAGTATATCAATTGTTCTCTAAGGTCCAACTAAGGTGCATGGTAATACATCATGATTATGAGCTAAAATTATATAACATATCATATGCATGTGCTCATAAATCATGTTCAAGTAAGAGTGTGCATAGAATTAAGACATATAGCAAGTAACTACAAGTTCTAGCACACAAGAGTTTCATGCAAAAATATCCTAAGAGAATTCTTCTCTATTTGTCATTTCAAACTAAAGAGCATGAGAAGAATTGTCAATTTAAAGCTCATACCAATTGGCAATTTAGATTTGGCTTACCAATTATTGAAAATATGGTTGCCAATGATACTAATTGTTATTTCAATCTAAATACCAATTGTTACTAATGGTTGACTTAGGCATTTTGCATGAATCCAATATCTATGTGTAGTGTGTTCATATCAAGAAAATAATCATTCCAAATATGCAAGAACACAACACATATCATCAAATATGCATATGGATCAATTAATCATTAGCACACTATCATAAAGTATTAATCCATATTCATATTCACAAATTTATACCATATGGAAGATTTATAAAATCAAGGTATTCAAGCAAACACATTTTCTCCCATGGTTTCAAGCACACAAATCCTATGCTCATTTTCTAATTCAAGTCCTTAACCAATTATGAGCAAGGAAAGATTCAAATAATAAATGCATGGATATCAAGTTTGTTCAAGTTTGCATTTATCTTTGAGTGTTGGTGTTGTCATTAAGACCCTAGTTCTTTAAGTACAAGGATGATAAAGTTTTATGCATTTTAACTTTTAGGATCCATTTACCATCACAAATTATAGGCCAATGACTATTACCAATTGTTGAATTTACATTTGGAATCAATCCACTAGATGTAAAATTATCATGAAACCTAGTGTGGAATAGATAAGTCAAGCTAAGAGACATAATCCTATAAGCATGCTTGACTAAGATGAACAAAAAGAATGAGACATATTTAT
Organism: Heritiera littoralis; assembly: GCA_031772115.1. NCBI lineage: Eukaryota > Viridiplantae > Streptophyta > Magnoliopsida > Malvales > Malvaceae > Heritiera > Heritiera littoralis. Next base: position 2,123,070 of record JAPDPK010000058.1, read on the forward strand.
TATGTACAAGTTCATCAAATTCTCAAATATATCCATAAATTCTTGAAATAATTCTCAAAATTATGGTTAAGCATTCATTGAAAGTATATTTCAAGGTTATTTCAAGAGTTATGCAAATCATGAATGTTTACAACAAGAAAAATGATTTTGCACTTGTGAGCTCAAGAAAAATGATAATGATTGTTGAGAGTGATACCATTTGTTGGAAATGATATTAATTGATGGAGTTGAGGCATGATATCAATGAAGAATGAGTTTTCATATATTACCGATCATCAAAAAGAAGTTAAAACAATGAATTTTAAGTTGAGAAGAGAGAAAATATCAAAACAATGAAAAGTTCTTCTCAATTTCGGTTGAAAACATGCAGGAGTGCCTTTTCTGGCCTGGGGGGATCGATCCTGCTACAGTGGGGATCGATCCCTCATATGTTCCTGCAGATTCTGCAGTTGTTTTGACAGAAAATTGGACTTGTGAGGTACCAAAACTTCGTTTTTGAGTGTTTTAAGTCCAAGTAAAGGTTTAAACATTTGTAAAACATGATTTTGGACTTGTATGAATGAAAAACATGAATGAAAAACCATTTAACAAAAGATTTTGCAATTTTGGAAGCATTTTCACAATAAAATGCATTTTTGGCCTCAAAGGAGGTCATTTTGAGAGTTATGCATATTTTGACCAAACCAATGCATTGAATTACATAAATATGTCAAAACAAACTTGTTCACATAGATTTTGAGCATATATAACATTAAAACATACATCTTGTGAACAACATGCCATGATTGTCAACATACAAGTTCTTCATTAATGCACATGACATAGCATTTTGCATATATGACATATTTCGCAATTTGAGGCAGGTAAATACATTATTAACACATAGAAAACTTGCTCAAACTACAGAAATCCAATAATAATCATAAATCATGCTTTTCATTCAATAATCCAATGCCTCATGAATCATCCATCAACCAATCAACAATCATTTTTCATGCCTTTTGATCAATCATTCAACTCACAAAGATTATCAACCACATTTCTCATCTATGCACAAATAATCAAATAAAAGTTTTAAGGAGTAAAGAATTAAGCTTACGAAACTCCTTTGCTTGAGTATGCTTTGCCTTGAATTGTTGAGTCCACCTTGTGCCATTCTTTTGAAGAATTGTTGTGATGGATCCTCAAGCTTTTCCTTTTTCTCATTGGCACAAGCAATCTCCATAGAGGTGTGTAGAGCATTCAAACTTCATTGTTTCTTGTATCTCCATGCTCTAACACTCCTACAACAAACAAATTCAAGCATGCTTTGGAACCCAAATTTTCTTGGGTCCATGAAAGTTAGTGCAAATAATTTTTGATCCTTTTGGGATCCATTTCAAGCACAAATCATCATTATTTACGGCATGCTTTGGCACCCATATTTTCTTAACTACTCTTCCTCTAAATGTGGTTTTCCTATATGTGCATGCTTGTGAAGAGTGTCCTATTCTATTGCATAGTGAGCATGTAAGAGATAAATCATGCATAGTATTTTTGCTCACAAGGAAATTCTTTAGATGAGTTTCTTTTTGTATTGCATTATAACCTAACCCATCTTTATCAAAGAAAGCTCTTTGGGTCTCTAACATATGATCTAGCTTTTGTTGACCCATATAAAACCTAGAAAATGAGTTATGCAAATTTGTGTTCTTTTCATTTAACTCATTTATCTCTAAGTTGGCCTCTTCTAGCTTCTTTTCAAATTCTATCTTAGCACTTGTCAAGGCTTCATTTTCTATTTTTAATTTAGCAATGATTTTCTTATATTTAGAATTCATGCATTGAAATTCATTTGCTAAATCATTAAAGGCATTTTGTAGTTCACTAAATGTATAATCATTATCTTCACTAGAACTACAACTAGCCTCATCATCACTAATGGCCATAAAGCATGAGTAGGCTACCTCTTCATTTACATTTTCATCATCGGAGCTATCACTATCGCTCCATGCAGCCACAAATGCTTTCTTCCTAGGCTTCCTATCCTTTTCCTTCCTAAGTAAGGGGCAATCTAACTTAGTATGGCCTGGTTCATTGCACTCATAACATACTAAGGGGTCCTTTTCTCTTCTACTTGACTCTCCCCTTTGATGTCTCCTATTACTCTCTCTTTCTTTCATTCTCATAAATCTATTAAATCTTTTGGCAAACATTGCCATTTCTTTTTCTTCCTCATTTCCACTCTCATCACTATCATCTTCAATGACCTCATGAGTGGAGGACTTAAGTGCTACCCCTACTTTCTTTGAAGGCACTTCATTTCTTTTCATTTTCATTTCATATGTAAGTAGGGAGCCCATAAGTTCATCTAGGGACAAGGTGTTAGGATCCTTAGATTCTTCTATAGCAGTCACCTTTGCCTCCCAAGATTTTGGCAAGCTATTCAAGATTTTCTTGACCATTTCTACATTGGAATAGCTCTTGCCTAATGCCTTAAGTCCATTAATTATATCATTAAATCTAGTGAACATTTCGCTAATGGACTCATTTTCTTTCATCCTAAATAGCTCATAATCATGTGTGAGCATTCCTACTTTGGTTTCTCTAACTTGATTGGTCCCCTCATGTGTGATGGCTAATTTGTCCCATATTTGCTTAGCATTTTCACATAGGGACACTCTATTATATTCATTGGGACCTAATGCACAAAAGAGAGTGTGCATAGCCTTGGCATTCAATTGTGCCACTCTCATGTCATTTGTGTCCCACTCATCCTCTAGCTTAGGGACATCTTTTCCATCTACTTTCTTCATGGGAATTCTAGGACCATTCACTATAATTCTCCACACTTCATAATCGTTTGATTGTACAAATAACATCATTCTAGTTTTCCAATATGAATAGTTCTCACCATTAAAGAGTGGAGGTCTAACTAATGATTGTCCCTCTTCTCCTAGGGGTGTGCCTATATTCAAATGAGCCATTTAAGATCGTTTTGCTCGATAGAGGTTAGTCTAATTCAATCTCGAGCCCAAGCTCTGATACCAATTGTTGGCTCTATAGGCTATACCGAGAGGGGGGGTGAATCGGTTCTTAGCTAACCTTATGCCCGTTTTTCGGTTTCTCTAAATTCTCTAGCCTATTTGAGTGTTTTCTAAGTTCTCTAAGCTAGGCAATTATACAATATAAATTCAATTCAATAAGCACAATATAATTGCAAGTAAAGAGAGTAGGGAAAGAGAGATTTACACAAGTGATTTATAGAGGTTCGGCTACCTTGCCTACGTCCTCTACCTTGAGACGCTCCCAAGGATTTTCCCAAATTCACTATACTTGAATTTGTCTTTACAATCCCTCTTTTTACAGGCTTAAGAGAAACCTCTCTCTTTTTCTAGGCTCAAGAGAAACCTCTTCTCCCTCTTTTTCTAAGGCTCAAGAGAAACCTCTTCTCCCTCTTTTTCTAAGGCTCAAGAGAAACCTCCCCTTTTTACAAGGATTGAATTGGATAACAAGTTGTGTAATCAAGGAAGACCTCTAAGTAGGCAAATGATTACAGAAATTGAGCACAATGAAAAGCCTATACAAAGTTTGTGCTAAGCAATACAAGAAATAGATGAGTGATAGAAGATGAAGACTCTTTATCTCTTGAATTGATGTTGAGGCTTGAGGAAGATGAATAAAATGATGAAAGATGTTGCTTGGTTGTTCCCCTCCTTTCCTTTAGCTTCTAAGCCTCTATTTATAGTCCCTTGGATGGTTTGTGGACGTTGGTTGGAGCCAAAACAGAAAGTAGCCGTTGTGTCTCACAGAAAAGAGCCGTTGGGGGCTTTCTGGTGCAAAGGGATCGATCCTGCTACAGTGGGGATCGATCCCTTTTGTCCAGAATGTTGATTCTGGGCTTCAGGGACCTTGGGAAGACTTTCTGCCAAAAAGGGATCGATCCTGCTACAGTGGGGATCGATCCTTTTCTTCCAGAGGGCATTTTTCCTGCACTTTTGGGTTAGAAATGATATGACCTTTGATCCTAATTCAACCCAAACCATTTATAAGTTTTAAGGGAGTTTTTCTTGACTTTCTCAAATGAAAATATTGTCCAAACATTCATCAAGTGATTTTCTAAAATATTCAAGACATTACAAAGTATTAAGACCAATAAGAGTATGTAATTAAATCATGGTCTTAAGTTTGATATGATCACTTGAAAATGAATTGAGAAAATCATGTGTGATGAGCAAATTTACAATGTGAATTAAGACATTAAAGCTTACTTAAGTTTTTGTCATTTCAAAATATATATTGCAATTTAAAGCTAACAAATCTGTCCATAAATTTTAGCTCAATCATTATTCTAGCCATCATCCCAAATTTGCTTTGAAGGCATAACATTTAAATTAAGGTTTGAAATTTGCTCCAGCAATTCCTACTTTCTTATCATCATATAAACTGTTATTCTCTCATGATTCTGGCTCAGAGCATTTGCCACCACAATGGCTTTCCTTAGGTGATGTAATTTCACCTTCACCATCCTTTGGAATCTCGATAAAAGTTCTATACATAGTAATGTAAACAATTTAATACGATAAGCAGTTAGAAATAATCACAATTCAGTAAGCAATATTCTAAACCATTTATTTCACAAAAATCACATCGGTAACATTAACGCTCCAATAACACAGTTTAGTAAAACGATTCAGTAACATAGTAAAAGTAGTGGAGACCAGGCATCATCCAAAATATATCATGCTACGATCCTCGTAGGGTATAATAATAATCACATTAGACATATGGCCACAGTCTATAAATGTCATCAATCATACACTAATCAGCCGTCAACCAGGACGCTGATGTAACATCCCGTTACGTCCTCTTTTTATCCAAATAACAACTAACTTTTTCTTTCCCATAAGTTTGTGTTTAGGCTGTTTGTCAATATCATCCTTTCTTCCTTTCGTGCTTTATACTTTATCACTTATGGCATGATATAAATTTCAACTAACAAATATTTCTCATGCATATAATGGAGTCATTATACATATGGTTTCACATAACGTATACATAACCTACATCCCCAATGATCTAATATACATCGATGTACTGTAGCACCGTCTGATATACATAACAACTTATGTATACCTTCGAGAAATATTAGGAGGCGTGCTTCGAAGGAAATACTTTACGATCTAAATAAGCTCTTCTAACGAGAGCGAGAATTCACTTCAAATAATCTGGATGAATAAATGTTGTAAAGGAGTGAGTTTACGTTCAGTAAGAAATATATGTAAAAGAATGTACTATATCACTATATGCAAGTTTCCTGCTTGGCTCTAAAATGTCATGTAAAAGCCTTGTAAGACATATATCATATACTTTCATCAAATACCATATAAGTTCTTCAAATATCATATACACATATAATCACTTGCATATATTTAAATAATTCAAGTACTTTCAAATGAAACTAATTCACTTGAAATCACATATAAAAATAATCTTCAAATAGATGGGAGACGATTAAGCTTCCATAATAGAATCATGCACCAAATAAATCCTGTGAGGCATGTCAAATAAGTGCGTACCCATGTATAGGCCAGGGATCCTCCCCTAAGCCAAATATAAATAAGAGACATATGACCATTGTCGATAAACCACAGTGAACACTAGTCAGGTGACAGTTGTGGCACTGAGTACCAGACTAAGGTTCCTCAGCCAAATACAAATACACATAATATGCATGATCACTAAAGAAGTCTACAGTCTCCAAAACATTTGTCATAAACCTCTGTGAAAATACAAATATACTTATATAAAATAGGCTTTAAAACCTTATTTTCAAATAGGGCAATCGACTGCTCTTTATGGCAGTCAACTACTATGGCATATATCGATTTATTAAATTTCTTTTCTTGTTAAAATTCAAATATTTCTTTTTTCAAAAACTAATAGGGCAGTTGACTAGTTCGCAAACAGAAAGTTTTTCGAGAAAATGTAGTCAACTAGCTCTTCAGTAGTTGATTGGTTTCACAAACAGAATGCTTCTGAAAACAAGGCAGTTGACTAGCTCCATTGGCAGTCGACTTGTTTTGCAAACAAAATACTTTTTGGGAAAATGCACTCAACTGTCTCCTTAGTAGTTGACTGGTACGCGAGCAGAATGCTTTCTGGAAAATAGCAGTCGACTGCTGTATAGGGCAGTCGACTAGTTTGAGTCAATTTCGGAAAAATTCACACCACATTTGTCTCTAAGCAGTCGGTTGCTATTTAAGGTAGTCGACTACCCCTAGCCAAATCGTAACTAGGAGTAAAACGGAAATTTAAAACTTCCTGCACTTAAAACAGCCTTATTTCATACTAAAACATGCAACCAAAACAGACATAGTCACCCTACGTCCGTTACACATATTCCTTACCTCAAATAACTCCGAAAACGAAATCTCTTGGTTGCAATCAACACTTTTCCTTTCAATTATTCAAAGTTGTAAACATCATAACAATTCCAACTTTTGAGAAACATACACGATTGACCTTATTTCATTTCAAGACCATAAACCTTTTATAACAACTCAACATAACTCTAAACCATGGATAGAATTAAAAGTATCAACTTCATCTCTTACCTTTGTTAGTCACCAAAAGTGATAGCAACAAGATCTCCTCAAGGCCTTTGATTTAGCCTTCCAAATTATAGATATTGGTAGAGCTAGAGATGAGGAGTATTTTTCGTTAAGTAAGCTTAACGATTTGATGACAAGAGCTAGGTGTTTGTCAAGGTAAGTATGGAATAAGCTTGGAGAAAATTAAGAGAATAGCAAGAATGGTTGTCGGCCCTTGTTGATGGAGATGAAAATGAAGATAATAAATTCTCATTTAATTCATCTCTATCCCATTTCACACCTCATCCTTTTGATTAGTGACCCTTGATCATTTGACCTTTCATTTGCTCTTATTCCTTCTATGTCCCATATATCCTTCATATAATCAAAATTCCATATTTATTTGATCCTTTTTGCTTGGAATACTATACAAATATGGAAAATTACAAGAAATTGGGAATCTCACATTCTCCCCACCTTTGAGAATTTGGTCCTCCAAATTTGAATTGGGCTATCGCTTAAGTAGTTCAAGGTATCTCTCTTTCATCAAGCTTTCTAGTTCCCATGTAGCTTCTTCTATCGTATGGTATTGTCAGAGAACTTTGACTAGTGGGATTGTTTTAGATCGTAATACTTTCTCTTTCCTGTCAAAAATCCGAATCGGTTTCTCCACATAGCTCATGTCCGTTCGAATCTCTAAAGGTTCATATTCTATGACATGAGACAGATCCGGATTATACTTCTGAAGCATGGACACATGAAAGACATTATGTACTCCTGATAGCTCCGGTGGTAGCGCTATTGGTATGCAACATCTCCCACACGGTCTAATCCTGATATAGCGAGGACTAAGTTTACCTCTTCTACCAAATCTCATGATTCCTTTAGATGGAGAAACTTTCAAAAACACCTATTCTCCAACCAAAAACTCAAGTGGTTTGCGTCTGACATCCGCATAATTCTTTTGTCAGCTCTGAGCTATTTTGAGTCTTTGACAAATCAACTGAACATCCTTAGAGGCCTGTTCAACCAGATCTGGATCTAACAACTTGCGCTCACCCATTTCTTCCCACCTAACGGGGGATCGACACCTTCAACCATATAAAGCTTCACATGTTGCCATCCCAATACTCGAATGATAACTATTGTTGTATGGAAACTCAGCTAATGGCATATGATCATCCTATGAGCCTTTAAAGTCCAAAGCATAGGCTCTCAACATATCCTCGAGCGTCTGAATGGTGCGCTCGGACTGACCATCTGTCTGCGGATGAAAAGCCGTGCTAAAGTCCAACTGAGATCCCTTGGCTTCTTGGAAATGTTCCCAAAATGAAAAGTGAACCTGGAATCTCTGTCGGAGGTAATGCTCACTGGAACTCCATGTAATCGAACAATCTCCTTAACATATAAATATACCAAAGCGCTAAGTGAGTCTGTAGCCTTTATAGGTAGGAAGTGAGCAGACTTAGTTAATCGATCCATAATTACCCAAATACCATCATGACTCCTTTTTGTCCGTGGCAATATCATAACAAAATCCATCGTAATGTGCTCTGATTTTCACATAGGTATAGGTAGAGGTTGTAACAACCTAGCTGGTCTTTAGTGCTCTACCTTAACCTATTGGCACATGAGACACTTCGCCACAAATTCTGCTATGTCTCTTTTCATGCCAGACCACCAATACACTTTGCGTAGATTATGATAAATCTTAGCATTCCCCGGATGCAAAGTATACTTAGTGGAATGTGCTTCATTCAAAATCAACTTCCTCAATTCTTTATCATCAGGAACACATATACGATTATTGAACCTCAAAATTCCATTACTACTAATAGCAAATTCCAATGGCACACCTGAGTGAATATGATCCATAACCTCAATACACTGAGCATTTTCCCTCTGAGCAATTTGGATTCTATCCATCAACTTTGGCTCTATCATTAAATTAGCTATCATCCCATAATGCTTGAGAGGTGTAACATTTAAGCTGGGGCTTGTAAATTGCAGCAACTCATACTCTCGGATCATCATATAAGATACTATCCCCACATGTTTTCAGCTCAAAGCATCTGCCACCACATTAGTCTTCCTCTGGTGAAATAGAATCTCACAATCATAATCCTTTAGAAGTTCGAGCTATCTCCTCTATCTCATGTTCAACTCTCTTTGAGAGAACAAATACTTCAAGCTTTTATGATTTGTAAAAAATTGAAATTTCTCCCCATATAAGTAATGCTACCAAATCTTTAGGGCAAACACTACTGCAGCTAACTCTAAATCATGAGTCGGGTAGTTCTTCTCATGGTCCTTTAATTGACAAGAACCATATGCAACTACTTTACCATGCTGCATTAACACACAACCCAACCCTTGTGCGGAGGCATCACTGTATACAGAAAATCCTTCAGAACCATTAGGAATGGTGAGGATAGGTGCTGTTGTCAGCCTGCACTTCAACTCTTGGAAACTACGCTTGCAGGCGTCACCCCACTCATACTTCACATCTTTGCACGTTAAGCGCGTTAAGGGAGCAACTAACCTTGAAAAACCCTCTACAAATTGTTGGTAGTAGCCAGCTAGACCCAAGAAACTTCTAATCTCCATCACTGTTTTCGGTCTCTCCCACTGTACAACAGCTTCAATCTTTGATGAATCAACTGAAACACCATCTTTATTAATTATATGACCCAAAAAGGAGATTTGATCTAGCTAGAAATCACACTTACTTAGCTTAGCATACAATCCTCGATCTTTGAGGGTTTGCAGGACTATCACAAATGCTGCTCATGCTTTTCCCGGGATCTCGGATAAACCAATATGTCATCGATAAACACAATGACAAACTTGTCTAAGTATGGCTTGAACACATCATTCATCATGTTCATAAATGCTACGGGTGCATTAGTTAGACCAAACTACATCACCAAAAATTCATAATGGCCATACTGTGTCCTAAATGCCGTCTTAGGGACATCTTTACTCTGGATCTTCAATTGGTGATATCTCGACCTCAAATTTATCTTGGAAAAGACTTGTGCACCTTGAAATTGATCAAAAAGATCATCTATCTTGGGAAGAGGATACTTGTTCTTGATTGTTACCTTATTCAACCATCGATAGTCAATGCAAAGCCTTAAGCTACCATCTTTATTCCGGACAAAGAGCACAGGAGCACCCCATGGGGATACGCTTAGTCGTATAAACCCCTTGTCTAGTAACTCCTAAAGCTGCTTCTTCAATTCCTCAAGTTCAACTAGAGCCATCCGATAAGGAGATCTAGAAATAGGCTCGGTTCCCAGCACCAAATCAATAGTAAATTCAATTTCCCTATCCGGAGGAAGTTCCGAAAGCTCATTCGGAAATACATCGGAAAAGTCTCTGTCTATCAGAATTTCATGAAGTTCGGGACGTTTCTTTTCTATGCCCACCACATAAGCTATAAATCCTTCACATAACAAATATATTCTATTAACTTTATTTTCAAATAAGTCAATTAATAAATAAATTTTGCATTAAACAGTTGCAAAATTTACAATATAGCTAACGGGAAGAGAAGATCACATTTTTAGCATAACAATATAAAATCACATGATTCTTAACTAACCAATCCATCCCTAATATGACATCAAATCCGTACATATTTAGCAAAATGAGGTCAACAATCGATTTTCTCTCTCCTACACGTAGCTTACAATTACGATACACTATATCTGTCATTTGTGATTCCCTAAATGGAGTACTTATTTGTAATAAATGTCCTAAGGGTTCTGATTCAACGGGAAATTTCATAGCAATCATTGAAGATACAAATGAATGTGTAGAGCTTGGATCAAACAATGTAGTGACATTTATATCAAAAAGGTAAATCTTACCCTTAATCGCATCAGATGACGTATCGGCTGACTCCTTATTGATAGCAAATACTCGTTCTTGAGTCACAACTTTCTTTCCTTTCTCCATTGCTATGGCTTTACGCTGAGGCTGGGAGGTCTTCTTTGATTCCTCTGACACCCTATGAGAAATCTTGGGACAATTTGTAATTCGGTGTCCTTACTCACCGCACCAAAAACAAGCCATGATCACCATACGGCAAGTCTGTGACCTATGGAACTTCCTGCAATGCTTGCATCTCTGCACTATACTCCTCGGCGAGCTAGCAGTACTACCAGTTGAATATTAGGATTTTTCATCACTTATCTTAATCCCGGTAGATCTTGGAGTCCCTGTATCATAACCACCATAGAACTCCAAATTTTAGTACATTTCATCTCGTCATTAATTTAAAATAAAAACCATTCTCTTATAATTTATTTTCTTACCTGTTGAAGCCCTTTCATATGGCTTACTTCTCCTAAATGGATACCTATCATTAGAGGCTCTCTCTTCTGACTTCCGCCTCATCATTTCCTTGCCTTTACCCTTGGCTCGAAAATCAGCTTGGTGAAACTCATAATCCTGCTCACATAGCTGAGCCTTATAGATTGCCTCATCATATGTGGTGATATCCAATGGATATAACTTAGATCTAATAGGAGGCCTCAATCCCTCCATAAATCTATAAATCTTATGCTCCCACTCCTTAGTACCTTGAAATCAAACCTGGTCAACGTTGTGAACTTCGACTCATACTGATCAACCGACATTGTCCCCTGAGTCAAGTTCAAAAATTCCACCCTCAACTTTGTCTTAGCAGTGCGTGGGATGTACTGTCTATTGAATGCCTCTAAGAATATATCCCACGTTACCTCTGGATGCCTAGCCTCCAATATGGTTTTTGTGGACTAGCACCAATGTTTTGCCTCGTCCACTAACAAATATGTCGCCAAGCCCACCTTCTCCCTTTCAGAACACCTCATATACATTAACAGTTTGATGACCACTTTCACCCAATTCTTAGCGGTCAATGGATCTCTGTCCCCTTTGAACTTAGGCGGATCTAGCTTCTTGAATTTCTTAATCAGAACAACGCTACAATAAGCCTTAGGATCTTGTTTTTCAGGAGCTTGAACTGGTGGGGGCAACTTTGTCTGTGCTAGTGGAGGAGTGATATGTGTATTTCCTGACAGAATAGGAGGTACTGTAGGTGTGGCTGTTGGTGCACTAGTGGTCACATTTAGGAAGTTAGTCATAAACTGAGTAAATACGGTGGCCATCGACTCAACACTCCACCCTATCCTCGAGAGTCGAGTGTTCGGGCTACTCGGTGGGGATGAAAGAGAAGACTGTGTTAGGGGCGGTTCCACTCGACCCCATCCTCATCTTCGTCCTTTATTAGTACCCCTTCTTCGAGTACTCATTCTGTCAATATCATCACCAAATAACATGATTTAGTATAACTTTAAACAGTTATACTACATATATGTATTTAAACAAGTACAGTACTTGGAGATGTACACTATTTCTAACCTAAGGACACCGAAAACATCAGACTAACCTACTCTGATACCAATCCTGTAACATCCCATTATGTCCTCTTTTTATCCAAATAACAACTAACTTTTTCTTTCCCATAAGTTTGTGGTTAGGCTGTTTGTAAATGTCATCCTTTCTTCCTTTCATACTTTATACTTTATCACTTATGGCATGATATAAATTTCAACTAACAAATATTCCTCATGCATATAATGGAGTCATTACACATATGGTTTCACATAACTTATACATAACCTACATCCCCAATGATCTAATATACATCGATGTACTGTAGCACCGTCTGATGTACATAACAACTTATGTATACCTTCGAGAAATATTGGGAAGCGTGCTTTGAAGTAAATACTTTACGATCCAAATAAGCTCTTCTAACGAGAGCAAGAATTCACTTCAAATAATTTGGATGAAAAAATGTTGTGAAGGAGTGAGTTTACGCTCAGTAAGAAACATATGTAAAAGAGCGTACTATATCACTACATGCAGGTTTCCTGCTTGGCTCTAAAATGTCATGTAAAAGCCTTGTAAGACATATATCATATACTTTCATCAAATACCATATAAGTTCTTCAAATATCAAATACACATATTATCACTTGCATATATTCAAATAATTCAAGTACTTTCAAATGAAGCCAATTCAATTGAAATCACATATACAAATAATCTTCAAATAGATGGGAGACGGTTAACCTTCTAATAGAATCATGCACAAAATAAATCTTGTGAGGGATGTCAAATAAGTGCATACCCACATATGGGCCAGGGATCCTCCCCTAAGCCAAATACAAATAAGAGACATATGGCCATTGTCGATAGATCACAGTGAAAACTAGTCAGGTGACAATTATGGCACTGAGGACCAGACTAAGGTTCCTCAGTCAAATAGAAATACACATATTATGCATGATCACCAAAGGAGTCTACAGTCTCTAAAGCAGTTGTCTTATACCTCTATGAAAAACAAATATACTCATATAAAATAGGCTTTAAAAACCTTATTTTCAAATAGGGCAGTCGACTGGTCTTTATGGCTGTCGACTACTATGGCATATATCGATTTATTAAATTTTTTTCTTGTTAAAATTCAAATATTTCCTTTTTAGAAAACCAATAGGGTAGTCGACTGGTTCGCAAATAGAAAGTTTTTCGAGAAAATGTAGTCGACTGGCACCTTAGCAGTTGACTAGTTTCACAAACAAAATGCTTCTGAAAACAGGGCAGTTGACTGGCTCCATAGGCAATCGACTGGTTTTGCAAACATAATGCTTTTTGGGAAAATGCAGTCGATTGTCTCCTTAGCAGTTGACTGGTATGCGAACAGAGTGCTTTTTGAAAAATAACAGTCGACTGCTATATAGGCCAGTCGACTGGTTTGAGTCGATTTCAAAAAAATTCACGTCATGTCTGTCTCTAGGCAGTTGGATGCTATTTAAGGCAGTCGGCTGCCCCTAGCCAAATCGTAACTAGGAGTAAAACCAAAATTTAAAACTTCCTGCACTTAAAACAACTTTATTTCATACTAAAACATCCAACCAAAACAGACAGTCACCTTACGTCCGTTACACATATTCCTTACCTCAAATAACTCCGAAAACGAAATCTCTTGGTTGCAATCAACACTTTTCCTTTCAATTCTTCAAAGCTATAAACATCATAACAATTCCAAGTTTTGAGAAACATACATGATTGACCTTATTTCAATTCAAGACCATAAACATTTTATAACAACTCAACACAACTACAAACCATGGATAGAATTAAAAGAATCAACTTCATCTGTTACCTTTGTTAGTCACTAAAAGTGATAGCAACAAGATCTGCTCAAGGCCTTTGATTTAGCCTTCGAAATTACAGATACAGCTAGAGCTAGTGATGAGGAATATTTTTCGTTAAGTAAGCTTAATGATTTGATGACAGGAGCTAGGTGGTTGTCAAGGTAAGTATGGAATAAGCTTGGAGAAAATTAAGAGAATAGAAAGAATGGCTGTCGGCCCTTGTTGATGGAGATGAAAATGAAGACAATAAATTCTCATTTAATTCATCTCTATCCCATTTCACACCTCATCTTCTTGACTATTGACCCTTGACCAATTGATTATTCATTTGCTCTTATTCCTTCTATGTCCTATATATCCTTCATATAATCAAAATTCCATATTTATTTAATCCTTTTAGCTTGGAATACTATACAAATATGAAAAATTACAGGAAATTGGGGATTTCATAGTTGAAGATAGAATCGGTATCAACAGCTTCACACATATAACACACATTAACACATGAGCATGATACATGGTCTATCAGTCTGAAAACAGTGTAAAAACAATATTAGGGCCTTTATGGATTTTATTAAAATAAATTAAATTTCCATATTTATCCATAAAGGAATATAATTTCACATAATACACGATTTCATAAAACAGTCTGTAAAATATTCACATTTCAATAATAATTTTTTATAAACACTCTATTTCACTGGAAAACACATTTACGAACACGTCTGTAACTTTATTTCAATAAAATTCTTTTTCAAGAATATTTAAGTATTATTTCTCGATAAATTCACAATTTATGAAAAATATTAAATATTTAATTTCCAGGGCTAAGAAATCACTCAATAAAGCACTTCAAATATTTCATGATATTTTAGGAAGTTTTCTAAGAAATTTTAATAGCATAACGACTGTTATTGACCTAGCCTCCCTGCATGTAAAATACAGTTTTCAATCCAGCCAAAAACCACAATTTGCACAATTTCCAAGGTAATTCAGTACCAAAATATTCTCATAAAATTATTTTCACTGAAATTATGCATTCATAATATCCCTACGGCCTACACACTGATTCCTTACTTGTCTAGCGTTATTGAGCTTCTTGCTAGCAACACATGTAAACTATTTCTCCCGGGTTGCAAAGAAATTTACCAAAAATATTACTTAACCTTTATTTTTAAGCTACTTTCATGCTTAATTGCAGCCACATTGCACACTGTAAATATTAATTCAGTATAATTTCTACCGGTGCTAAAACATAACTTCTTCGTTTAAAGTTTGATTTGAAATCCGATTGCCCCAGTGGACTCCTCATAATTTCTACATTATTTTGGCATGTTAAACTTATCAAATGCAGCACGATAACCTGCCTAAATAACCTTGGCCGAATGGTACATTAAGCTTTTCCCATGGTTTTTCAATAACTTATGCTCACATACTTGTTTGCCCATGCTCATACATTAATTTGGCACCATTTTCATGCAAGAACTCATATGGTTTCACTATACCCTTCATCCAATCGAATCCCTAAGGCCACCATTGAGCTTGATTCAATGAGATTTAGGCAAAACTATCACTAGATTCACACTTAGCAAGATGAAAAACATCATATTCTACCATAGGAATTTAAAGAATTGAAATGGGTGAAAAATGGGTACCTTGGCCGAATCCTTCAAGCCCTCCTTTCTCCTTGTTTTTTCACTTATTCAATGAGCTATGCGTACAGATGAAGAGAGGAGAGTGAATAGAACAATTTTGTAGTTATGATTTTGGTGAGAAAATGAAGATTTAGTATAGTTTTCTTTGATTTATTTTCTTTTCTTCTTTTTCTTCTCTAATGGCGTGAGGATGGAGATTGGGGATGATGAATAGTGGCTAGAACTTAGGGGGAAGAAATATTTAGAATTCTCTAAAAAGGGGCAAAATTACGAATGCCCTTAGTTATGAAATTTTTGGACAATAATGCCCTTAAGCTTTTGTAATTTTTATAACTATGTAATTGCACTCCAAAAATTCAGATTTCATCACTAAAAATTCTTATTGATTGTATTTTGATGAATCATGGTGGTTTCATTGACGCGCGGTTTCACTAAAAATGTGAAATTATGAAATTACCCTTATCGGGTCAATCGCGTAAATTTTTTATTAACCACCCATTCAATAATTCTATTGACACTATCTTAAACTTCTTTTCATTTAGAATATCATGGTATTTTTACTTTGTCCAAATTCATTTTAGTTTAGGCACAATTTACAAAAATACCACCAGGACGTAACCGTCATTTTCTAATTCGTTGCCACACTTCCCAAAAATAATGTAAATAAGAGATTTTAATCTCAAAATTTTCACATTATGATTATTAAACCTTCCATACACTGTTTCCTTCAGCCTTATATACATCTAGGCATTATAAATCAAGTGGGGCCCATATTACCCTTTTACTTATAATTTGCAAAATACTTAGAATTTATTTAAGAATTATTTATATAATACATGTACAGTACATTATAAATGGTTCTCACATTTCCTCCCTACCTTTGGGAAATTTGGTCCTCCAAATTTCGTTCGAACCAATCACTAGAATAGCTTTGGGTACTTCTTACTCATCAAACTCTCCAATTCCTATGTGGCTTCCTCTTCGGAGTGGTACTGCCAAAGCACTTTCGCTAATGGGATCATCTTAGATCTCAATACTTTATTTTTTCAATCCGGAATCTAAATGGGTCTTTCCACGTAACTCATATCTTCCCTGTGCTCCAGTGGCTCGTATTGAATTACGTGGGATGGATCTAGATGGTACTTTCTCAACATCAAGACATGGAACACATTATGCACACCTGATAACTCTGGGGGTAGTGCTAGTCGATACGCCACGTCTCCCACACGATCTAAGATCTCGAAGGGTCCAATGTATCGAGGACTTAACTTTCCTTTCCTACCAAATCTCATAATGCCCTTAGATAAGGAACTTTCAAAAATACAAAATCACCTACTGAGAACTCAAAGGGTGGGCGTCGGGTGTCTGCATAACTCTTCTGTCAACTCTGAGCTATCTTTAACCTTTCACAAATCAACTGCATATCTTTTGAAGCTTGCTCTACCTAATCGGGAGCCAACAACTTTCGATCTCTCACTTATTCCCATGCTACGGTGATCTACATCTTTTGCCAAATAAAGCCTTGTACGGTGCCATGCTAATGCTAACCTGATAGCTATTATTATAGGCAAATTTTGCTAATGGAAAGTGGTCATCCCAAGAGCCCTTAAAATCTAACGCACATGCCCTTAACATATCCTTAAGCATTTGAATCACTCGCTCGGACTGACCGTCAGTCTGTGGATGAAAGGTAGTGTTGAAATTTAGTCAGGACCCCATAGTCTCTTGAAATCTCTCCCAAAAATGAGATGTGAATTGGGTATCCCTATTCGAATTGATGCTTATTGGAACACCATGTAGCCTCACAATTTCCCACACATACAAATCAGCCAGGGCACTGAGGGAATCCGTAGATTTGATAGAAGAAAGTGGGCAGACTTCATTAACCTGTCTACAATCACCTATATGGCATCATGGTTCCGTTGGGTCTTCGATAAGCCCATAATAAAGTCCATAGTAATGTGCTCCCACTTCCATATTGGGATCGATAGAGGCTTCAACATCCCTGCAGGCTTTTGATGCTCGATCTTAACCTACTTGTACATGAGACATCTAGCAACGAACTCCGCAATGTCTCGCTTCATCTTAGGCCACCAATACACTCTTCATAGGTTCTAGTACATCTTAGTGCTGCTTGGATGCAGAGTGTACCTGGAAGTGTAGGCCTCGATCAAAATCAAATGTCTGAGCTGCTTATCACTAAGAACACATATTCTACCTTTGAACCTTAGTAAGCCATCGGTGCCAATCCCAAAATCTGATTATTCACCCATCTATACCTGACTGGCAACTCTATACAGTAACTATCTGAGCATTCCTGATCATATCCATCAAATTTGGCTCAATCCTAAAGCTGGCCATGAAACCATATCTCTCAAGGAATATCACATTCAAATTAAGGCTCGAGAACTATTCCAATAACTCATGCTCCTTGACCATCATGTAGCATACCATACCTATGTGCTTTCGACTCAGAGCATCTGCCACCACATTAACTTTCCTTGGGTGGAACAAGATCTCGTAGTTGTAGTCTTTTAAGAGCTCCATCCATCTTCGTTGTCTCATATTTAATTCCCACTGTGAGAACAAGTATTTCAAGCTCTTATGACCTGTGTATATCTAGAATTTCTCCCTATAGAGATAGTGCCACCATATCTTCAGTGCAAACACCACAGCAACTAATTTTAGATCGTGAGTCGGATAGTTCTTCTCATGCTTTTTAAGCTGTCTAGAATCGTAGGCTATCACCCGACCATTCTGCATCAAAACACACCCTAAACCCAAAGCAGAAGCATCTGTATACACTAAAAATCCACCAGATCCATTAGTAAGGGCAAGCACAAGAGCTGTAGTAAGTCCCTGCTTCAACTCCTGGAAGTTACGCTCACACGCATCTGACCACTCGAACTTAACATCCTTACGTATGAGTCGCGTCAGTGGAGTGACTAATTTGGAAAGTCCCTCGATGAATAGGCGATAATATCCAGCTAGACCTAAAAAGCTCCATATCTCCGTCATTGTCTTAGGCCTTTCCCACTGTACAATGGCCTTGATCTTGGACGGATCAACTAACACTTGGTCCTTAGATATTACATGTCCCAAGAAAGTAATGTGATTTAGCCAAAATTCGCACTTATTGAACTTAGCATAAAGTTTTCGATCCCTGAGGGTCTACAGCACTATATACAGGTGTCGCTCATGCTCCTCCGAAGACTTAGAATACAGCAAAATATCATCAATGAATACGATCACAAACTTATCTAGATAGGGCTTAAACACCTCGTTCATCAACCCCATGAACATTGTAGCGACGTTCGTTAGTCCGAAAGGCATCACCAAGAATTCATAATGTCTATACCAAGCTTGAAATGCTGTCTTAGGAACATCCAATTTTCGAATCTTAAGCTGATGATAGCTTGATCGGAGATCAATCTTTGGAAACACCTATGCACTCTTGAGCTGGTCAAATAAATCATCAATCTTGGGCGGGGGATGCTTGTTCTTAATAGTCACCCTATTCAACATCCGATAATCAATGCACAACCATAAGTGATAAGTCTCTAAAATATGCATTTTTTAGAGTATTGTATTGCATCAAGTTTGATTAAATTTTGAAATTTTAATGTATTTTCTTCCTAATTTAATTAAATTATTTTCATGTGTAGGAATTTCGAGAATAATGAGAAAATCAAGAAAATGGCGAGAAAATCAAAGAACAATGGTTGGATTTGGTGTTTAACACCTTAAAATCATAGACTTAGCCTTCTCCAAACTCTAAACCTTATTTCTATTACCTTTAAAAAAAAATTATTTAAAGCCTTTAACCCATACTCTACCATATCCCACTTAAATCCTACCCCATTATCACATAAAACCCAAATACACCTAGCCCACCTTAAACCCCAAAAATCCAACAACCCAAAACTAACCATTTTACTTGAGTTTAGCCCAATGGAAAAGTCCAGCCCGTAGAGCTAGCAGCCCAAATCTTTCAAAAGCCCAAATAGGAGTAAAAAGCAAGCTGCCCTAAACTATACAAAGAGGATAAGCGGCAGCAAAAGGGGGGCGTGAGAGGAGGCTGGTGACAGCGGCTCAAAATCTTCTCACCATTGCTGCAATTTTTATTTGTTTCTCTTAGATTATGTTAGGTTTTCAGTTTGGATTTTAATTAGTTTATTTAAATTTTTAAATCTCCAGCTTTATTTCTCATTTTACATTCGAGAAAATTTAGTGTGCGTTTGGTTCATGAAAATAGAGCTGTTTTCCATTTTCATTTTCATAGAAAATAGAAAATGTGAAGGAAAATATGTTTGGTTGAAGAAACAGAAAACATGTTTTTGGAAAATGAAAATGAAAATGGGTCAAATTTTGAAAACAAAAAGAACATGTTTTCATTGTTTTCCAAGGAAATAGTTTGGAAAAAATGGAGAATTAGAAAACACGGGATTTATGAAATTTTTTTAATGTATATCAAAGAACAGGGTTCGAATTATTACACAAGCAAAAAGTTTTTTTTATTATTTGTTTTAGTTTTAGGTTTACATGCTAAACTTGCTTCCACGCTTATTGTAGTTTTGCTTTGTCTTTTTTTTTTGCTCTCTCTCTTTGGCTCTTTCTTCTTCCAGCTAAAGCCCAAACTCTTTCCCAAAATTGTGTCAGTCACCATTTTAAATCAAATCAAGTTACTTTTTTTTTCTCATTCTCATTTTTTGGTTTCTTATTATATGCTATAAGAAATTGAAGATTTTCTTTTTGTATGGTTGTTTTATTTTACCATTGTTGCCAGTGGATCTAGTGGATGAGTTTTATTGTGAATTTATCAGTTTGAGTGATAAATAAAACTGCAGTTGTGTCTTCGAATGATAAAAATAAGTTTAATTGTCTCTTTGAACAATACTGAATAAGTTTAATTGTCTATTTTAGTTATTGTTTTTCATATTTATTGGTTTGAAAATGTAGACACTAAACGCATTTTCATAATTTTCATTTTCCAAAACAAGGTTTCATTTTCGTGTGCCAAACATATTTTCCAAAATTTAGAAAACAGAAAATGAAAACTTGTTTTCAGAAAATGAAAATAGAAAATGAAAATATAAAATATTTTCATAAACCAAACAGACCCTTAAGTTCTGCTTCTTCACTTTCGTGCTTTGCTCTTTCTCATTTACTGTTTCATTGTTTCCGTTTATTTCATGTTTTAATTACTTTGTGTTTAAAATTCAAGGTCTGATTTAGTTTAGTTGTTGTAAGTGTTCAAATTTCCTGTGCGTTCCCACTCTACTGGTCTTTACTTGGTGAAGCTTTGGCATGATTCCTAGCCGCTGTTGCCGTGTGCTCTGTTTTGGGACAAGTAAGCTTGCTGGTGCTGGTTGTCATTGTCTGAAGTAGAATCGAAACTGGGTTGGAAGTTACGGTTCATGGTTGTGTTAATGAGAGTTGCGTGTAGTTCGCTGGCGGCAAGGTGAATGAGCAGTGTAGGACGCGGGATGGTTCTGCGTTTGTTGTTGTAGCGTGCTTGAGGCATTCCTGGTTTGCTGTTGCTCGTCTGAAGCTACTGCGTGGAGGTTGCTGCGCATATCTGGGTTGGGCGTGGCATGGCAGAGCAGCATGGCATGGCATGGCAGTGGACGTTTCTGGTTGGCGAGGCTAGCAGGAGATGTACGTGAACAGGGGGCACTTTATTAGCTTTATTTATTTATTGGTTTTTTTTGTTCTGTTGCAAACAGCTTTAGTTTAGGTTTTATATTATATTAGTTTATTAGTTTGTTTTATATTTTATATGTTATATTATTTGATTAGTTTTTCATTTATATTAGTTTATTAGTTTTTAGTTTATATTTCAACTGAAGTTATCATTTTGCAAATTATTTTAGTTTGAGTCTATCAGGTAGTCCATAGTTAGTACTTTGTTTATTGTTTAAGTTTAGATTAGGAAATGAGAACAACACTTTTTAATTTTAGTTTTAAGTAATTTTATTTTATATTGATAAAGTTATAATTATTTTTATTTTTATTTCTTTTACTTTATTTTCTTGAATTCTAATGCTATTTTAATTTTACTTTTACTTTTAATTTTTATTTATTATATTTTATTTTATTTTTATTCTTTTTTTTAGTTTAAATGTGATTTTATTCTTTATGCCTTTATAATTTCACTTAGTTAGTTAACTTGAAAATTGATTAGTTTGAACAATTCTAGGTGTGACCAATTTAGTACTTAGTTAAATAATCTATACAATCATCGTGGGAACGATACTCTACTCACTCTTTATTACTTGTCGCGACCCGTGCACTTGCGGTATAGGTCTTAGAGCGCAACAGTAAGCTCCTATCTCTCTTTCGAACGAATAATGCCGGAGCACCCACGGTGACACACTAAGACGGATGAATCCCTTATCTAGTAGCTCCTGGAGTTGTTTCTTAAGCTCCTCTAACTCCGTCAATGCCATCCGATAAAGGGGCTCAAAGATGGGCTCCATGCCGGGTACCAAGTCAATAGTGAACTTGATTTCCTGATTTGGCGGTAACCCTGGCAAATCCTCCGGGAATACATCCGAAAAGTCCCTGACCACAGGAATCTCGTGTAACTCAAGACATTTCCTTTCTACGTCCTCCACATAAGCGATAAAACTTTCAACACATCCATACAACACTTAAACAATTTAGTAAACATATATTTCACTTTTATTATTTATCAAAAAGTTTTATAGTGTAACGTTTGAGTTGAGAGAAGATAATAAATTTAGTATAACAGTCTAAACTAACAAAATTCGTAGCTAACCAATCCATTCCTAGGATTACATCGAAGTAGTACATATTTAACAAAATTAGGTTAGCTGTCATTTCCTTCTCTCCTACTTTTACTTTACAATTTCTGTACATAATATCTGTGATTTAAGATTCTCTAAATGGAGTATTAATCTGTAAGGTGTATCCTACAAGCTCCGGCTCTACTGGGATTTTGTTAGCACATGCAGGAGACACAAATGAATGAGTAGAACCAGGATCAAATAATACAAGTATAGAAATATCGAAAATGTAAATTTTACCTTTAATCACATCTGCAGATGCATCAGCAATCTCCTGATCTAGCACATACACCTGTCCCTAAGTCACAGGCTTCTTACCCTTTTCTGTGGATTTGGCTAGTCAGGTTCAGATTGGGGAGCAGACTAATTTTGGAGTTGGATCTGATAGTCTTTAGAGGTTTAAAGAAGGAATCTCTATCTTGGACGATAGAGATCTCAAGGATCTTTTTTTGTCAGAGGCTCACTTTACTAGATACATTTTACATCCTAGTAATACTAAGATGTACCATAACTTATGTAAAGTGTATTGGTGGTCAGGGATGAGGAGAGACATTGTTGAATTTGTTGCCAAGTGTCTCCCCTGTTAGCAGGTGAAGGTAAAGCTCTAGAGACCAGTAGGTTTGCTATAGCCTCTATCTATACCTACCTAGAAATGGATGCATATTACTATAGACTTCATCATGAGATTACCAAGAACTAGAAAGAACCATGATGCCATCTAGGTTATCTTTGATAGATTGACTAAGTCAGCTCACTTCTTGGCTATTAAGTCTACTGATACTCTCAATGCTCTGGCAAACTTGCATGTTAATGAGATTGTACGACTTTATGGAGTTCCAATGAACATCACTTCTGATTGAGATTCCTACTTACTTCCCACTTTTGAGAACATTTTCAGGATGCGATGGGATCTCGGTTGAATTTTAGCACCGTTTTCCATCCATAGACAGATAGACAGTCTAAGTATACCATTTAGACTTTGGAGGATATGTTGAGAGCGTGTGCTTTGGATTATAAGGGCTCCTAGGATGATCATCTTCCTTTGATCGAATTTGCTTATAATAATAGTTATCATTCGAGCATTGGGATGGCACCCTATGAAGCTCTATATGGTAGAAGGTGCAGCACTCCGATTTCTTAGGAAGAAGTGGGTAATCGCAAGATACTTGCGCCCGATCTAGTGAACAGGCTTTTAAGGATGTTCGTTTAATTTATGATAGACTTAGGACAGCTCAGAGTCGACAGAAGAGTTATGCTGACAGATGACAAAGACATCTTGAGTTCTTTGTGGGAGATTTTATATTTTTAAAAGTTTCCCCTTTTAAAGGTATCATGAGATTTGGCAAGAAAGGAAAACTGAGTCCTGGATTCATCGGGCCTTTGGAGATTTTGGATCGTGTTGGAGATGTAGCATACCGGTTAGCTTTACCTCTAGAGTTAGCCGGAGTACATAATGTCTTTCATGTATCGATGCTACACAAGTACCATCCTGATCCATCGCATGTAATTCAATATGAGCCTTTAGATATCAAAAAGGATATGAACTATGTAGAGAAGCCAGTATGGATCTTGGATAGGAAAGAGAAAGTTTTGTAGTCCAAGAGTATTCCATGGTAAAGGTTCTCTAGCAGTACCGTACCACTGAGGAAGCAACATGGGAATTGGAGAATGTTATACAGGAAAAGTACCCATAACAATTTGATTAAAATTAGCTCAACGCAAATTTAGAGGACCAAATTTCCTAAGGTGGGGAGAATGTGAAATTCCTAATTTTTTTCCTTCGTATATTTAAATTCGAAATTGGAGTAATGAGATTGAATGATAAGTGGGTGATTTTTTTTTTATGTTTTGCTATATAAGAAGAAAGTGGATTGTAGGTCCCTTGAGAATTTTAAGGTCTGAGGCGATACTAGATTTCATAATAAAAATATTTTGGGTGAAATATAGTAATGGTAAGTATTCGCATCTCAAATCCTTTCATATTGTAAATTTCTCGAAAAACATGCCAAAAATGTGAAAAATGATGATCTTGCCCCTAGGTCGGAAAAATATAAATTTTGAGTATAGGTCAATATGACTTGAATTCAAACCCACAAAATATAATAATTGAACCCTTGTGTGAAGATGTCTCACTCCGTTCCAAATTGTAGACTGAATCACACGAAAATGCCTAGAAACATTATCAGGGGTATTTTAATAATTTCAAATTTTGATCAGTCAAACCCCATTAAAAGCCAAAGTTTGAGCCACATTATGATTAATAAATATATTTTGAATAAAATAAAAATATTTGGTAGTTTAATTAAATAGTTTAAATGATATTGTAAAGGTTAGGACATAAATGGTATTAATGGAATAAGAAGGGCATTTTGGCAAATTTAAATCCACGGAGGGCTACCTCTTTGTGGAAGTCAAATTTTGACTCATAAATACATATTATATTATAAAATTAATAAAGAAACTAATAGAGAAAATAAATAATATTTAAATTACGTGGAAAATTAAAAATATAAAGTAAGAGGAGTAACTATTCATGTATAGTTACCCTACTTACATTAATATTTAAATCACATAAAATACAAGATATTTTCCTATCTTCTCTTACATTGGCTGGTCACACTCTTTCCCTCTTCCCATTCACGGCATTTCTGCCATTTTTAACCTTTAAGAGCTTAAGTTCAAGAGAGAAAAACCTAGTGAAACCCTAGTAAAACACCATCAAAACCAAAATCACCCTTATGCAAAATTGTTCATCTCACTCTCCTCTATCACATATCTTGGAATCAACCATAAGTGAGGCCATTTGCTTGGTGAAAGAAGGGCTCAAAGGTACGACCACTTGGGTAAGAAGAAGAAAGAAAATTGTTGTTTTAAATTCCTTGAATATATGTTGTTGTTTTATGATAGTTAAGATGCCTATAGCTATAGATTGAAACAAAACCATGTTTTTAGGTATCTTAGGGTTTTGGACATATGGGTTTTTAATAGTATTATGCTTGATTTGATTTAAAATCTTGAGGATATTAATGTAGAGAATGTGAGAAGCATGAATATGGTGTTAGAATGGCATGAAACTAAGAAATGTGTGTGTGCGTGTATTCGGCCATGGTGAAAGGGTATATGGAATCATGCCCAAATTGATACAAAATGGGTTTTAAAATAATGTATATAATAATTGAAGACTGTTGGGGAAGTCGGATTCGAAAACGGAGATGATTTGGTAGCAGTTGCAGTTTTAGCGCTAGTTAGGAAATAGATCGAATTGCTACCGTATTAGGAATTTTAAGAGATCTCTAAGGTTTATAATATTATGTGAAGGTAATTTTGGAAATTAAAATATGTAAATAACTTTTCTGTAGTCCAGGAGTGAGTTGGTGACTGGGATTATATAAGCTCAATTATTGAATATTGACTACAGGATTGGTTGATTTGGCTATGGTTGTGCTTGATTGAGGTAAGATATATATATATATATATATATATATATATATATATATATATAGACAACGGGCCCAGTCAACATCTGATCAGTGTTCACTGAGGACCCCTTTTGGACTATGGCTATATGTCTATCTGATTTGTACTTTCCCTTATGGGATATATGGACTGCATGATTTTTATTTAGTTGTTGCCATGTCTCCACTTATTAGCATTTATGTGTATTTAATATAATCTCTGAATTTGATATCTAAACTTTTGAAGTCTGAAATGGTTCAGTATGAATAATTATGATTTCGACTTGAATTACATACATGTTCTGAATTTGGTTGATTTCTAAGAATTATATGGTTTACTCTGTAAATTTAAATTTCTGTTGCATTACATTGATTTGAATTGGTTTTTCTGAATCGCATGAATTCTTTCTTTGATAAACTTCTTTGATATTCTCTATAGCTTAGGTGTTAGGAAAAAGAGATAAGTGAGGTGCTTTAAAGCATCCTTTCTGATTTAGCCGTAAAACCCTAACAAGCTATGGAGAAATCTCCTTTCGAACTCCATTTTAGAATTATCCTATAAATTCTCGTACTTAATACATGATTTAGAAACTTGCATAGAGTTATTGTATCTGTCTCTTTATATGTATTCTTTGCTGGGCGTAAGCTCTCCTTCCCTTAATTTCCCTTCTAGATTATCTGCAGTAGACCTTGCTAGGTGAGGGGTTCTGACATTGTTCCTTCGAGGCTTTTGGTATCGACCTTGAAAGTATATGATGTACAATTATTCTTTTTTTATTCAGACTTGTATTACAATACTTATGTAGATAAAAGGGGATGTATTTAAAAGAAGTAGAAAGTATATTTACAATTCATATTGATGCATGCAAAAAGGTACAAGTTAATTCGATGAATATGAATCTTGTTAATCAGTTTAAATGAGATTACATGCTTATTTAGAAAAATCTGAATTGGGGCCAACAATATTAATGGATATTGATTTAGGTAATGTGAATTTAACTTTCCAATGAATCTGAGACACTAAGCATAGCCCAACCACGTAAATGGAAAAAGGAAAATTTTGATTTGAAATTTTCAGTAAAAAGGATGTTACAAGCAATCGTCTATGGACGAAATCGTTATGACAAGTATATTCAAGCGTAGTCTTTTCTCAAATATCTTATGCTACGGTGTCTTATAACGTAGTATAACATATGATATTAGACTATGGTTATTATCGTAATATAATCTATAATATTAGATTACGGTTAAGGAAAAACCATAGTCCTTTCTTTTATAAATTAACTAGGTTTTTTTTAATTTAAAATTGTGATCCTATTTTAGGCAACCTCACACACCCATTCTAGATGGTACAGGCTAGTTTTAAGCCATCCTAAATCTGTCTTTGTTTGATTTTAATTTCAATAATTAAATATTAAAACTATTTTCTAATGCTTTTCCATCAATCTCCAATCTTATAAAACACTTCTCTCACCTAAAAAATATTCAAGGAATATTAATTAATTTTTTTAAATTCCATCGTCGAATTGCATGTTTTACGAAGAGTTGATTTCTAATCTTGACTTTCTTACTGTTTCATTCTTAATTATTATTTTTATCAATTTCATTTATAAATGAAAATGAATATGATTGGTTATTGAAAACTTTTTTAAGCCTTTGATAAGTATCTAAAATATCATATTTTAGAATACTTTATTACTTAAATTTTTATTTAATTTTAAAATTTTAATTTAATTTCTTCCCTATTTATTCAATTTTCTTCCTGTACAGAAAATTCAGAAATAATGAAGAATTTAGGAAAACAATGCAAATCAAGAAGAAAAGTCTAAATTTGGTGTTGGAAACTTTTTAAAATCGCAAAATAACGTCCCAACCCAATAGCCATATTCGGCCACTTTAAATCCAAGTTTTGGAGACTCATATGCAAAGCCCAACAAGCAGCCCACTAAGCAAGAAAGAATCCAGTCCAAGGAAAGTTCGCTGCCAAAGCAAAATTGTTGACGTAGCTCTATAATAATTAAAGGAAGGCAACCGCATGAGAGGAGGAAGAGGCTGGTGACAGCAGCCAAGTTCTGCTTAGTTACCTACTGTTCTGTTGTTCGATTTTCATATTTCTTTTCTAAGTTTCGGGTTTTACATTAAATTTGTGTTTTAAACTTTAGTTTTTAGTTCCAGCACTGTAATTTATGTTTTAAAGTAGATTAGAGGTTGAGCTAGAATAGTTTACAGATATTTATGTTTAAGTTTGTTAAACAATTTTTTTTTACTGAATTCTTTAGTTTTTAATTTAGTTTAGTGTTCTTTTCAAGTTCAAGCTTCTTGCTCTATTTCTTTACTGTTTTCACTAGTTAAAAGAAATCTTGCACAATTGATTTAGAACTTTATTTCGGGAAGAGAATTGCTGCGTGACAAGCGGCAAGCTCTCCTTTGTTTTCTGTGTTTCATACTCTGTTTTTGCTTCTTAATATATATAAATATATATATATATATATAAATATAAATATAAATATTATTGTGTTTCTGCGTTTTCAATTTTGCTGCTGCTTGGAGAAGGTAGTCTTGCTGTATTTGGTTTCTAGACTGCAGGCGGAAGTTTGCTGGTTGGGCGCTGTCCGGTGTTCAAGCAGAGCCGCTACCGTTGCTTTCTGGTTCAAGGAGGCTCGGACGTGATTTGCAGGGAGGTGGCCTAGCTGGAGCTGGCTGTTTTTCGGTAGATGCTTGAAGTGGTGGAAGCAGCACAAGGCGTGGCAGCATGGCAGTGCATGGACGCATGGAGTTGGTGGCATGGAAGTCTGCTGCTGCTTCTTGTGTTGGGACGATAATTCATAATATGTTAAAGATTAAATCCCAACAGTTCCCATATTTTGTGCGTTCAGCGGGATATGGTCTATAGTGGGCAATGGGTTCCATACCAGTGAAAGTTCAAAAGCTTACTAGCAGGCATCAGTCAATAGCTCCAAAGTATAACGAATTAGTCTTTTGGGCGGCACTCGTCTTCTTGAAAGGGTATAGTTTAATTCAATAAATTATAATCTGCTTTAGCACTTTAATATAGTTTAAATTATTAGTTAGATTTTAAGCCACTTTAGGTGTGTAAATTTAATTTTTATTTTTTTATTTTAGTTGTTAATTTAACTAAAGAAATTTTCAATTGTTTTAATAAATCTATGGTGAAATAATTTTAGTACTTAACTACAACAATTCTAACTAATTTTTATGAGAACGATATTCTACTTATCATTTTATTTATTGTCACAACCTGTGCACTTACTATTTAGGTTTAATGCACGTTCTCACATCAATCAAGCTCAACTTTAACAAAAGACACTCTTAACGAGAAATTTTCAAATAGCATTGATTAACTTTATTGAAATTTCATTATTTAGGCTCAGAAAATTTAATATACTCTTTAAAACCTAAAAAATTCTATCTCAATTTTCTCATTATATTTAATTTTAAAATACTTCGTAATTAATCATAATCCTAAGATAACAAATGAAAAATATAAATAAATATTATGAATTAATAAACAAATCATAAAGAAAGTAAATTTAACAAGATATCAATCAAACCTAAATAATCCTAAAAAATCTAAATCAAGTTTAATTAAGTTTTTTTTTTTTTGTTACAAGTTTAATTAAGTTAATTTGCTAACAACTAGAAGTAAGGTATTAAAGGGGTTGACAGTGACCCCAAACCCAACTTAACTCGAATTTTCAGCCTACTCTTTTGCTCAACCCTATTTTTCATATAATAAATAAGTTCAAGCCCACCCAAATACTATTGATTTTAAAAATATATAGAGTAAAATATTAAAAAATATTAAAATACACAATAGTTTGTTAGCTTTGATATGACCTAGGAAAACTTAAGCAAATTAAATTTTAGTGACGCTTTAGCATATTTCTAATTAATTGAAGAATAATATATAGAAATATTGCTAAACTGATTGGAGATTTAGTAAGACACAAATATGCATGTCATTGAATGATAAATTATGCCATTGCATGTTTTGTAATCTCAACCATTGCTTTGGATGAATGAATGCGTGTTTAACTTTGTAATAATTATAGATTCTTTATTTTGGTGGAACAAACATTATATAATACGAGATTAAAAATTTTTAGAAATAAAATAATTAAGCATTAAGTGAGGTAAAATAAATAAGTAAATAAATTATTTTAACAAAGGAAGAAACATGGGGAAATAAGCGTGGCTTATTGAGGAAGTTTTATAACAGTTGCTCCACCAACGTCCAATCAGCCAATTATGTCTCATTCCGTCGTCCAACATCATCTCCATTCGAACCACAGCCATTGTAATTTCTCTTTTCATCTACTTGCTGTGTCGAGAGCATTTCCTTTCTCCTATTCACGATCTTGTTGCAACTTGGTTCTATTTTGTAGCGACAGATAAGGTTCAAGGAAAGAGTTGCAACAAGAAGGAAATTAGGTCTGGGTTTTGGAAGCCAAAACAGGGGAGATTTGAAGAACTTTGTCCATCATCTTGGGCTGGAACGAAGTTGGTTTAGGTAGGATATAATGTGTGTTGAGAGCTGAACCTAAAGAGGAAAAAAAATGGTAGACTGATCGAAGAAGGAAAAGGGGTGCAAAGCTGGGTTCATTCACTGACACGGCAGAAGAAAGAAAGGATAAAAGAGAGGGCTGACCAAATGGAGTAATGGGGTTCATAAAATGGGGTTTCGACTAATGACAGAAAAGAAAGGAAGAAGAAAGGAAGAAGGAAGACAGGTAGCTATCGTGTTAGCTTGAAGGAAGAACACGTGAAGAAGAAACGCAAGAAGAGGGAAAGAAAATCAAAGGCTGAAACGAAGTAAGGGCTGCAAGGTGTTTCCTCTCTTCTTGCACCAACGTAGCAGCTCCAAGCTGCTGCTTTTCGACCTCATAGCAGCCAAAAAGAGGCTGCATATTTTTGGCACCAACAGGACAGCAAGGCTGTCTCGGTCAGAAGAGGTGAACAAAAAAAAAACGTGGGCCATCCTGCCTGGGGATTTTCTAATCAAGTGGAAGTAGACCAAAGCAAATGATGGGTTGATATGAGGTAAGGAAGCTAATGTCGAGGTTTAAGTTTAAACTAAGGTATTTTTAGGAAAAGGATGGTGATTTAATTAGGTTGATCCATGACAGATTTCTCCTCATTTGGACTGCTTCATTTTACTTGGAAGCTAAACAAAGAAAGAAAGAAAAGAACAAAAGTAAGTATATTTAATGTCTTTGGATTTAATTACTTAAGATTATAAGAGAAGCAAAGAGGTATTAGAATGGTGGTGAAATATATATATATATATATATATATATATATATAAAGTAAGAAGTTCAAATGAGGATTTAATGAGGAAAAAGTATGTTAATGATTATAAAGCTTAATATATATTATGTATATATATATATATATGTATATATATATATATATATATATATTAAGAAGTTCAAATGAGGATTATATGAGGAAACAATATGTTAGTAATTATAAAACTAAACATACATATATATGGTCTTTGATGTAGGATTATGTGGAGAATGGAAATTTAAGAAGGCAAGAGACTAATTGCCAACCAAGAGAGAATAAGCAAGGTAAGGCACATAAGACATAGATACATATATCTATATATAAGCTACCTTAAGGTAATTTTATAATATAAATTTCATTAATTTTATGCCATAATATAGGAGGAAAGGACACAAGGTAGGGGACACTAAATACACTAAATATTAAAAATCAAAAAAGGAAATCAAGAAGAGCAAAGGTGCCATAACAACACTTGTGTTACACATTGAGGTTAGGGATATATATCGGAACGTAGGGGATACTAAATAAACTGTTAAAATCAACTGCTTGTGGTTTATGAACTGTATCTTCTTTGCAGGAGGTTTTCAATAAAATTAAGCCGTTATGCTGCCGGATTTTTGTAAAATATTGATTTACAAAATGAGCTAGAGTTAATAAAAATGATTTGAAATAACAATCCTCTAGCAAGTTTTGTTTTGAAAATGAGTACGAAATGGCATGATTTTGATTACTTATGGAAACTTTCTCCGAAACTCTCATTCCATAGAAATCATCAAAGTTTCGTATTGATAGAAACTATACGTATGGAAATGTTTTGAGACATGACTAACAATCACTGCAGTAATGTTTTGGACTACTGTGTGACCTTGATCCAGTCCATAATAGGTAATGTTTTGGGCTACTATATGATCCTGATCCAGTCTACAATAGAGTTTCTATTGCTGTGTGACCTTGATCCAGTCCACAGTGGGTCCAGTTGACACCTGATCAGTGTTCACTATGGACCCCTCTGGACTATGGCCATATGTCAACTGTACTTTCCCTCACGAGAATAATTAAACTGCTTGATTTTGCTTAGTTATCATGTCTCCAACTTATGCTGTATATGCTTCCTTTCGTACTTATGCCATTATGGATTTTGAATGTTATGATGAGAATTATGTTTCGAATGGAAATGTTTATCGATGGTTTTGAAAGAAATGCTTTCTAACACATTGCATAAGCAAGTTGATTTCCAAATTTTATGAAATGCAGTATTCGAGTTTTAAATGAATGTTTTGAACTTGTATATAGAAATTTAGTATCCGTCTCTTATATTTATTTCTTACTGGGCTTTCCAAAAAGCTCACCCCCCTCCTCCACCTTCCAGATTACTTGCAATAGGAGCGTATACACGGGGAGTTGTCACGTCCTTCGAGGCTTTTGGTTCCATCTTGGAGGTATATTATGTACAACTATTTAACTTATATTCAGACTTGCATATTCAGTACTTTTAGAACATGGGGATGTAGTTAAAGGAATTATATGGTATATCTATGTTTTATGATGATGCATGCATCTTTGTCAGTTATATAGTTTGCTAAATGAATTGATTTGAGAATTGAATGCATGCTTGGTTTGGACATTTGATTTGGGACCGGGTATATAAAGAATATTTATCTAGCTAATATATAGTTAGCTTATGAGTAGAGTTTGAGACATTATGTACAGCCCAACAATGTAAGTAAGAAAAGGAAAAATTTAGTGCACATTTTCGGTATAAAAGGGCTATTACAAAGTTGGTATCAAAGTAATGTTGGTTTGACGTACGTAATGTGGATAGGTCAAGAATTAGTTTCATCCCCATAAGTACTATACATGTTTGAGTATATACTCTACATAATTACGTAAATGGTACTAAATATATTTGTTTTGTCCAGGCTATCTATAAAAAAATGAGAGGATGAGGATGAGGACGAGGACGTTATAAGAGTGTGAGGAGTGTCGGTAGAAGACAAGATGTGTTGGCAGCTGAGACCCCGAGTCCAGAACCTCCTCCTCCTCCTCCTCCTCAGCCAGAGCCTGATGGAAACCGAATGGATAGGCTGGAGAGGACTATAGATACCATGTCCCAGAATATGAATGCCACGTCCGCCATGTTTACTCAGTTCATGGCAAACTTAATAACAATCAGGGACAGGCAGCCCCACCATTGGCACCAGCACCACCACTTCCACCACCAATAGTGCCTCCTCCTGTGCCTCCACCACCACCTGCTCGTCAGCCTCCGGCTCAGCCCGTGCCTCCTCCGGCTCAGCTAGCCCAACCCCAGACTCAGCCAAGGGTACCTGCTCTAGTGCAGTCGCAGGCAGTACCAGTAGAAAGTTGTAATCTGACTCGGCTTCGAGAGTTCAAGAAGTTCGACCCTCCTAAGTTCATGGGGGAAAAGGAACCGATGGTGGCGGAGAGTTGGGTGAATGAGATGGAGAAATTATTTGAGTACATGGCATGCTCCGAGACAAAAAAAGTGGGCATGGCCACCTTCTTACTTGTGGATGAGGCGGAGCATTGGTGGAAGTCTACCAAGACTGTGTTGAAGGCTAGGTATCCTGCAGTTACATGGGACATATTTTTGGACTACTTTTGTAAACAGTACATTCCCCGTACGGCGCAGAAGAGAATGCAGACCGAGTACTTGAATTTGACTCAGGGGAATCAGACGGTGGATCAATATGAGTCACGGTTTACTGCCCTTAGCCGTTATGACCCACAAACAGTGAGTAGCAAGGAGCACAGTGTGGAGAGGTTTTTGGACGGATTACGACCATCTATCATGTCCCAATTGGCCCCACTTGATATCTCCACCTACGACGAGGCTGTTAGGAAGGCCCAGTTATGTGAGCGAGATTACGAGTTCCAACAAGAGCAGTACGGGTCCCGTTTTAAGAGTAAAGGTAAGGAGATAAGTAAGAGAGCCTCTGATGATAAATCTTTTGGAGTTGGGAGATTTGCTAAGTAGCCTAGGAGAGATGAGCCCTTTGTTAGGAGGCAAAGTAGAGATAGGATAATTGGGTACCGATCGACTAGGCCCATTATTTCTGATAGGGGTGCTGATAGTCAGAAGGGCACTACCGGGACAGCATGTAGCAGTTGTGGAAAGAGGCACCCGGGTAGGCCTTATCATTGGGTTACAGGCGCTTGTTTCGGGTGTGGACAGAAGGGACATGTGGTTAAAGATTGTCCACTAAATAGGAATACACCGAAGGAGCCTAAGCGTCCTACCCAGCCCTAGAGTTGAGCTACCGCAACAGATAAAGGCAAGAAGGCAGTTGTTCAGGGCCGAGTTTATGCACTAGATCAGGGATCTGCAGACACTTCTTCAGATGTCATCAAGGGTAAGATATTTGTATTTGAGGTTATAGCACTTGCATTGTTTGACCCTGGATCCACGCATTCATTTATATCACCTGTTTTTGCTATGAAAATACATGTAAAACCAGAACCTTTAGGACATATTCTACAGATTTGCACTCATTGGAAAGAATCTCATATGATTGATATGGTGTATAAGAAATGTAAACTTAAGATAGGGAAGAAGAAATCAGTAGCAGATCTAGTACTACTAAACATGTACGATTTTGATGTAATCTTGGCCATGGATTGGCTATCTACCAATCGAGTTAATTTAGACTGCTACTCTAAGACTATATCCTTCACTTATCCTGAAAGATATGATGTAATTTCAGTTCTAAGTAATGAAAATGTTTTGTTTTGTTTCTATTGATTGAATGTTTCTAATGATAATTCATATTGTCTATTCAATCATGAAGGGTTTCTTGCTTGTGTTGAGGACGTAGACAAAAGCCGTCCGGAATTACATGAGATCCCTACGGTGAGGGACTTCCCTGATGTATTCTCGGATGAATTGCCAGGACTTCCCCCAAATAGAGAGTTAGAATTCGCTATTGATTTGACTCTTGGCACGGAACCCATTTCTAAGCCACCATATAGGATGGCTTTAGTCGAGCTGGATGAATTGAAGACGCAGTTCCAAGAATTGTTAGATAAAGGGTTCATTCAACCGAGTGAGTCTCCGTGGGGCGCTCCGATACTATTTGTCCGGAAGAAAGATGGTAACCTTCGGTTGTGCATTAATTATCGGTGGTTGAATAAGGCTACTATCAAGAACAAGTATCCACTTCCCAGAATCGATGACTTATTCGATCAGCTTAGTGGTGCTCAAGTCTTTTCCAAGATTGATCTTAGATTGGGATATCATCAGTTGAAGGTTAGAAGTGATGATATTCCTAAAACAGCCTTTAGAACCCAGTATGGACACTATGAATTTTTAGTGATGCCATTCGGGCTTACAAATGCACCCACGGCTTTTATGAACTTGATGAACGAAGTGTTCAAACCGTATCTAGACAGATTTGTTATCGTGTTCATAGATGACATCCTAGTCTATTCTACGTCCTGGGATGAACACGAGTGGCACTTGAGGATTGTACTCCCAACTCTTTGGGATCGCAAGTTGTATGCTAAGCTTAGCAAGTGTGACTTCTGGCTGGATCAGATCTCCTTTCTAGGTCACGTTGTGGATAAGGACAGGGTGTCTATGGATCCATTCAAGATAGAGGCTATAGTGCAATGGGATAGGCCAAAGTCAGTCACTGGGATTCAGAGTTTCCTTGGTCTAGTTGGTTATTATCGGAGATTTGTTGGGGATTTTCTAGACTAGTTGCTCCTCTAACACGCGTCACACATAAAGATGTAAAATTTGAGTCGGATGACGCCTGTGAGCGTAGTTTCCAAGAGTTGAAGCATAGATTGACCTCAGCACCAATCCTCACTCTTCCTAGTGGTTCAGGAGGTTTCTTGGTGTACAGTGATGCATTTGCTCAGGGTTTAGGTTGGGTGCTTATGCATAATGGAAAAGTAGTGGCGTACGGGTCTAGACAGCTTAAAGATCATGAAAGGAATTATCCCACTCATGACTTGGAGTTAGCTGCAGTAGTTTTTGCTTTGAAGATTTGGCGGCACTATCTTTATGGGGAAAGATTCCAAATATTTATGGATCACAAAAGTTTGAAGTATTTATTCTCCCAGAAAGAGTTAAATATGAGACAAAGGAGATGGATAGAGCTTCTAAAGGACTATGATTGTGAGATCTTATATCACCCAGGTAAAGCTAACGTTGTTGCTGATGCTCTTAGTCGGAAACACCTGGGATTAGTTTCTTTTATGATGGTATGAGAGTTTGATTTATTAGAACAGTTTGCAAGTCTGAGTTTGAACATCTCCTCTTCTGAGAGGAATGGTATGGTGGCGAGTATGAGGATTGAGCCTAATTTGATGGAGAATATTATACGTGCTCAGAGAAAGGACCAGCATTGTGTGGATATGATTAGTCAGATTCAAACTAGGGAGCGGATTGATTTTGCAGTTGGGTTTGATGGTCTGTTAAGGTTTGAAGGCAGAATTTGTATCCCGGATGATAGAGGTCTCAAAGATCTTATTTTATCAGAAGCTCACTCTACTAGATACACTTTACACCCTGGTAATACAAAAATGTATCATAATCTATGTAAAGTGTACTGGTGGTCTGGAATGAAGAGAGACATTGCTAACTTTGTTGCTAGGTGTCTCACTTGTCAGCAGGTTAAGGTAGAGCATCAGAGGCCAGCAGGTTTACTTCAACCTCTATCTATACCTACTTGGAAATGGGAGCATGTTACCATGGACTTTATCATGAGATTACCTAGAACTAGGAGGAATTATGATGCTATCTAGGTTATTGTGGATAGATTAACTAAATCAGCCCACTTTTTGGCTATGAAGTCTACGGATACTCTTAATGCTCTAGCTAATATATATGTTAAGGAGATTGTATGGCTTCATGGAGTTCCAGTGAGCATCACTTCTGACCGAGATTCCGATTTACGTCCCACTTTTGGGAACACTTTCAGGATGCTATGGGATCTCGACTGAACTTTAGCACCGCATTTCACCCACAGACAGATGGACAGTCTGAGTGTACAATTCAGACTTTAGAGGACATGTTGAGAGCGTGTGCTTTGGACTTTAAGGGCTCCTGGGATGATCATCTTCCTTTAACCGAGTTTGCATACAATAACAGCTATCATTCGAGCACTGGAATGGCACCATATGAAGCTTTGTATGGTAGAAAGTGTCGTTCTCCGGTTGCTTGGGAAGAAGTGGGCGAATGTATGATACTTGCTCCCGATTTGGTAGAACAGGCTTCTGAGGATGTTCGATTGATTTGTGAAAGGCTTAGAACAGCTCAAAGCCGACAAAAGAGCTATGCTGATAGTAGGCGCAGACACTTGGAGTTCTCTGTAGGTGATTCTGTGTTTTTGAAGGTTTCCCCATCTAAGGGTATCATGAGATTCGGCAAGAAAGGGAAACTAAGTCCTCGTTTCATCAGGCCATTCGAGATTCTGGACCGTGTAGGAGATGTAGCATACCGGTTAGCCTTACCTCCTGAGTTAGCCGGAGTACATAATGTATTTCATGTATCTATGCTATGCAAGTACCATCCTGATCCGTCACATGTCATTCAATATGAGCCTCTGGAGATCAGAGAGGATATGAGCTATGTGGAGAAACCAATACGGATCGTGGATAGGAAGGAGAGAGTACTACGATTTAAAAGTATTCCATTGGTAAAAGTCCTCTGGCAATACCATACTACTGAGGAAGTGACATGGGAGCTTGAAAGTCTTATGAAGGAAAAGTATCCAGAGCTATTCGATCAGAGATTACCCGATGCAAATTTGGAGGACCAAATTTTCTAAGGTGGGGAGGATGTAATAATTGTAGATTTTTATTTTGGTGGAATAAACATTATATAATATGGGATTAAAAATATTTAAAAATAAAATAATTAAGCATTAAGTGGGTAAAATAAATAAGTAAATAAATTATTTAACAAAGGAAGAAACATGGGGAAATGAGCGTGGCTTATTGAGGAAGTTTCATAATAGTTGCTCCACTAACGTCCAATCAGCCACTTATGTCTCATTTCCATCGACCATCATCATCTCTATTCGAACCATAGCCATTGTAATTTCTCTTTTCATCTACCTACTGTGTCGAGAGCATTTCCTTTCTCCTATTCACGATCTTGTTGCAACTTGGTTCTATTTTGTAGCGACAGATAAGGTTCAAGGAAAGAGTTGCAGCAAGAAGGAAATTAGGTCTAGGTTTTGGGAGACAAAACAGGGGAGATTTGAAGAACTTTTTCCATCATCTTGGGCTGGAACGAAGTTGGTTTAGGTAAGATATAATGTGTGTTGAGAGCTGAACCTAAAGAGGAAAAAAATGGTAGACTAATCGAAGAAGGAAAAGGGGTGCAAAGCTGGGTTCATTCACTGACATGGTAGAAGAAAGAAAGGATAAAAGAGAGGGCTGACCAAATGGAGTAATGAGGTTCAGAAAATGGGTTTTCGACTAATGACAAAAAATAAAGGAAGAAGGAAGACAGGCAGCTATCGTGTTAGCTTGAAGGAAGAACACGTGAAGAAGAAATGCAAGAAGCGGGAAAGAAAATCAAAGGTTGAAACGAAGTAAGGGCTGCAAGGTGTTTCCTCTCTTCTTGCACCAACGTAGCAACTCCAAGCTGCTACTTTTCGACCTCACAGCAGCCAAAAAGGGGCTACATATTTTTGGCACCAACAGGATAGAAAGCTGTCTCGGTCAAAAGAGGTGAACAAAAAAAAACGTGGGCCATCCTGCCTGGGGATTTTCTAATCAAGTGGAAGTAGACCAAAGCAAATGATGGGCTCACTATGAGGTAAGGAAGCTAATGTTGAGGTTTGTTTAAGTTTAAGCTAAGGTATTTTTAGGAAAAGGATGGTGATTCAATTAGGTTGATCCATGACAGATTTCTCCTCATTTGGACTGCTTCATTTTACTTGGAAGCTGAACAAAGAAAGAAAGAAAAGAAGAAGAGTAAGTATATTTAATGTCTTTGGATTTAATTACTTAAGATTATAAGAGAAGTAAAAAGGTATTAGAATGGTGGTGAAATATATATATATATATATATATATATAAAGTAAGAAGTTCAAATGAGGATTTAATTAGGAAAAACTATGTTAATGATTATAAAGCTTAATATATATATATATATATATATATATATATATATATTAAGAAGTTCAAATAAGGATTCTATGAGGAAACAATATGTTAGTAATTATAAAACTAAACATACATATATATGGTCTTTGATGTAGGATTATGTGGAGAATGGAAATTTAAGAAGGCAAGAGACTAATTGCCAACCAAGAGAGAATAAGCAAGGTAAGGCACATAAGACATAGATACATATATATATAAGCTACCTTAAGGTAATTTTATAATATAAATTTTATTAATTTTATGCCATATATAGGAGGAAAGGACACAAGGTAGGGGACACTAAATACACTAAATATTAAAGACCAAAGAAGGAAATCAAGAAGAGCAAAGGTGCCATAACAACACTTGTGTTACACATTAAGGTGAGGGATATATATCGGAACATAGGGGATACTAAAGAAACTGTTAAAATCAACTGCTTGTGGTTTACGAACTATATCTTCTTTGCAGGAGGTTTTCAATAAAATTAAGCCGTTATGATGCTGGATTTTTGTAAAATATTGATTTACAAAATGAGCTAGAGTTAATAAAAATGATTTGAAATAACAATCCTCTAGCAAGTTTTGTTTTGAAAACGAGTATGAAATGGCATGATTTTGATTACTTATGGAAACTTTCTCCGAAACTCTCATTTCATAGAAATCATCAAAGTTTCGTATTGTTAGAAACTATACGTATAGAAATGTTTTAAGACATGACTAACAATCACTGCAGTAATGTTTGGGACTACTATGTGACCTTGATCCAGTCCACAGTAGGTAATATTTTGGGCTACTGTATGATCCTGATCCAGTCTACAGTAGAGTTTCTATTGCTGTGTGACCTTGATCCAGTCCACAGTGGGCTCAGTTGACACCTGATCAGTGTTCACTGTGGACCCCTCTGGACTATGACCATATGTCAACTGTAATTTCCCTCATGGGAATAATTAAACTGCTTTATTTTGCTTAGTTATCATGTCTCCAGCTTATGCTATATATGCTTCTTTTCGTACTTATGCCATTATGGATTTTGAATGTTATGATGAGAATTATGTTTCGAATGGAAATGTTTATCGATGGTTTTGAAAGAAATGCTTTCTAACGCATTGCATAAGCATGTTGATTTCCAAATTTTATAAAATACAGTATTCGAGTTTTAAGTGAATGTGAACTTGCATATAGAAATTTAGTATCCGTCTCTTATATTTATTTCTTACGGGGCTTTCCAAAAAGCTCACCCCCTTCCTCCACCTTCCAGATTACTTGCAGTAGGAGCGTATACGCGGGGAGTTGTCACGTCCTTCGAGGCTTTTGGTTCCACCTTGGATGTATATTATGTATAGCTATTTAACTTATATTCAGACTTGCATATTCAGTACTTTTAGAACATGGGGATGTAGTTAAATGAATTATATGGTATATCTATGTTTTATGATGATGCATGCATCTTTGTCAGTTATATACTTTGCTAAGTGAATTGATTTGAGAATTGAATGCATGCTTGGTTTGGACATTTGACTTGGGACCGGGTATATGAAGAATATTTATCTAGCTAATATATAGTTAGCTTATGAGTAGAGTTTAAGACATTATGTACAGCCCAACAATGTAAGTAAAAAAGGAAAAATTTAGTGCACATTTTCGGTATAAAAGGGCTATTACGAACTTAGCCAAAATTGTGTGTTTTATCTTCAATGTACTGATATGCTCATTTGAATTTTGGTTGTATAAAAGGACATTATTGATATTTCTATTATTGCCATTAAACAGAAGCAAAGTGCTTGATTTTGGTATTGAAACCCTAGGGCTATAGTTGCGTTTTAAATGCAAGATTTCTTCTTAATATATCGATACCCGAAGGTACGGTATTGATACCCTTTGAGTTTGGTCTATTCCAACGACTACTTTTTAAGAGAGCCAATGGAAAAAAAATCATTAAATGCTCACCAGCCACTAGAAATTCATCAAATGGTATAAAGGCAAGCATTCAAGAAGTCTAATAATAAGAGTTTCAACTTCCAACAATCTATTTGTGATCATTTATTTCTGTAAGGCCCCAGAGCACAAAGCAGGGTCACCTTATTTACCCATACTGTCCGCTTTGGGTCCAGACCACAAAGCAGGCCTAATGGCTAGTAGTGACTTGACATTTGAGGAAGTCAAGCGTTCGAGCCACTACGGAAGCGCTCAAAGGGATTTATCTTGAATTCTTCAGGACCCTTGGGACAAAGCCGTGAGGGTCTTGCTTTGTGGTTTGGACCCAAAGCGAACAGTACAGGTGAGTAAGGTGACCCTGCTTTGTGATCTGGGGCCTTACAATAAAACGCGCTTTTTTTGTAACGCCCAACCCGTTCACTGGGTCATTACTCATTCGTACTGTCCTCTTTGGCGAGCCCACTGGCCCCCTCAAGGTTTTATCGTGAGTGCCTGTCTATGGCCAGCCCTACCACTAGCACGCCTAATGGTTAGCGTGTCTCAACATCTTGAAGAAGTCAAGGGTTCGAGACATGCGGAACGCGAATTGTGAGTGAGCTAGTGGTAGGGCTGGCCATAGACAGGCACTCACGATAAAACCTTGAGGGGGCCAGTGGGCTCACCAAAGAGGACAATACGGATGAGTAATGACCCAGTGAACAGGCTAAGCGTTACAATTTCTCCAATGCCTTTAAAAGGCAAAAATTCTTGTATATTCTTGTTGTATCCATCTTACACTCATTTATTGTGCCACATTTGTAATCACCTACCTTTGTTAGAGTTTACAAATATTACATTCTTATACCTAAAACATTTATTGTGAGTTAGGAGAGTGAAAGTGACATATTGTATAAGGATTTGGGGTAGCTACATTTAGTGGGGTGAGAAAGGTTCCTTCTTAATTTTCAAAAATGAAGTGTAAAGGTTATTCTTAAGTCATGAAAAAAAAGTATTTTAAGCAAATTCAAGTAGTGACTTTGGGAACTCCCTAAGGGAAAGTTCAAGGGAGAAAATATAGGCACAAAAGAAGTAAGACCTCTAGAAATATTCTTGTTTGTATCTCTCTTCCTTTATTTCAGTTTGCATTTTAATTGTGTTTATTTTGTTTGAAATTGAAATTGTGGTAGAATTAGACTCAATTTCGAATTAAGTTAGAAAACTTATTCACCTCCCTATCGATTTATTGAGCTGATATAGTGATCACACTCATTACTTGAAAGGAATTCCTATTTCTCCTTTATGCCCGAGATGTTTTATTAAAATTGATAATTACTATTTTAAGTACAATTTGTACTATACACATATACATATATTGATATACATATATTAAAGTATCATAAATATATATATATATATATGTGTGTATACACATATGTGTAACATATATATATGTAAATGGTCAATGGATAAGATTATAAGAATCAGATCTTAACTTATTATGAGACTTTTATTAATTTTATTTCAGTACATTATGTTTAAAATTAAAAAAATAATTGTCTTAAGTATAATTAACTAATTTAATTTTATAATTATTTTATTATTATATTTTATTAATTTTTTAAGCCAACAAAGTTATATTGTATAAATACGTTTAAAAATTATGTACTAATTTTTTAAATTAATGTCTTAAAAATAGAGTATCTATTATATAACGTATATAATATAAGTAATTTTAGTATTTTAGTGAATAATAAACGAACAATAAACAAACAACAAATAAACAACAAATAATACTTTAAATGAACGACTTATAAACAAACATAAACGAACGAAAATAAATGACACTTTAAATGAACAAACAACAAATAAACAATAAATGAAACTTTAAACGAAAGAATAATAAATAAACATAAACGACTCTATTCGTGAATAAAAACGAATAAACCATACCTCTACTCATATTCGATTCATTTAACAAATGAATACTAAAATATTGTTTGTGTTCGCTTGTTAAACTTAATAAACGAACATAAACGAATAGAAATTAAATAGGTTTACGAACAGTTCGACGAACATTCTATTGGTTTACGTCCTACTCGGGAATTGCCGTGCAGTTAAGGAGTTGTGGAACAGTGTTTCTCTTCCTGCGGAAACACTTGATTCTTTTTCCTTTGATTTGAACAAAACAACTGGATTTCCTTTAACATCAAATCTAAAGTTCTTTTTGATGATTTGAATATTCCCTGGCAGACGAAATTCTCTTTTCTGCTTTGGGATATTTGGACCAGTCGCAATAAACTGG
Organism: Heritiera littoralis; assembly: GCA_031772115.1. Taxonomy (NCBI): domain Eukaryota; kingdom Viridiplantae; phylum Streptophyta; class Magnoliopsida; order Malvales; family Malvaceae; genus Heritiera; species Heritiera littoralis. The sequence goes on from JAPDPK010000058.1 coordinate 2,166,424, forward strand.
TTTTTGAATCTCTAACAATTCCTAATAATTTTAGCCTATTAAGGTCATTAATCTGATCAAGGAATTTTGGGCGGTCATGAACCCTTCCAAAGGACCTAAATAGAGTTTACAAATTGAGGTGTGCTAGAAACGTCCTTCTCCTAGCTTCATCAAGCTCAATACTGATAGTGCTACGAGAGAAAATCCATGTAAAGCTTATTAGACGACATGGTATATCTTAGCTACAATTATGCTTAAATTTATTGTAATCCCTTATGTTTTGCTGAAATCTATTGTAATACTTTATGTTTTGCTGTGCTGATATTTTGACCATCAAGAAGTCAAGAAATCAGGCTACAGGCTAGGCATCAGTTTATAATCTTTCCATATATTCCTCTGTAAATGTTGCATATATATGTTTGACTATCAAGATGAATAAAGTAGATCAGAAAAGAATTATTTCACATGGTATCGGAGCATCAATTTTTCTTTATTTGATTTCTTTACAATGGCAGAAGACTTTTCTTCTATCATCAACAACAATGGTAAAAGTAAACCAGTTAACTATCCATACCAAAACTTTCCTGACCAAACTTCACCATACTTTCTTCATTCATCTGACCATCCAGGAGCCTTGCTTGTCTCCTATCCTCTCAATGGTGATAATTACCCTACATGGGCAAGGGCCATCACAAATGCTCTTGAAGCCAAAAGCAAATTCTGCTTCATTGATGGATCACTAAAAAAGCCTACTGCTGATTCTCTAGATGTTCGAGCCTGGGAAAAATGCAACTCGATGGTAATTTCTTGGTTGTTCAATTCACTTGTTGCTGATATTCAATCAAGTATTGTTTATGCAAATACAGCCTTGGAAATTTGGATTGATCTTAAAGAAAGATACTCTCAAGGTAATACTCCAAGAATTTACCAATTGAAACGTGATTTAACATGTCAATTCAAAATAACATGTCTATGGTAGCCTATTACACAAGGTTAAAAGGTATTTGGGATGAACTTAATACCTATTCACTTGTTCCTCAATACATGTGTGGTGTAGCAAAGGAATTTCTACTTGAACGTGAACGGGAAAAGGTTTATCAATTTTTAATGGGATTGAATGATGTGTTTAATACTGTTTGTTCACAGATCCTAAGTACAGACCCATTGCCATGTTTGTCCAAGGCATATGCATTGATTACTAGAGAAGAAAAACAACAGCTTCTTTATTCTACTCGTTCTTCTACTGTGGAAGTAGCTGCCTTTTCTGTCAATAGCACAACCAATTTAGCTCAAAGATCCTCATTTCAAATTAAAGAAACATGCGATCATTGTCACAAATTTGGGCATAGCAAAAGTCAATGTTTTGAACTTATAGGATATCCTTCAAACAGGGCAGCAAGAGGGAGACCACATCGCAACAACCGCAATACAAGAAGTCCATCACTTCATAAAGCACATCATGCACAAGTCCATTCTACTACTTCAGTCACCAGTAATGCCACTTCAACATCCAGTCCAATAGCAGGCCTTACACAAGATCAATATGACCAATTAATCATACTACTCAAACCTGAAAAGCCAGAACATCTTGAGACACTATCTGGTAAGATTGTTCAACCTCTTTCTAATTGGATAATTGATAGTAGAGCCTTTGATCACATGACATCCACTAAATCTAACTTGATTACTAGCAACCCTATTCCTTCACATTTATCTGCCTCTTTACCAAATGGCTCAAGTGTCTCTATTGCTGGCATTGGTCATGTTTCTCTATCTTCAGATATGGTTGTTCGAGATGTTTTATACATCCCAGAATTCTCTTACAACCTACTTTCTTTCAGCAAGTTGAGCAAACAATTAAACTGTGTAGTGATATTTTTTCCCTTCTTTTGTGTCTTACATGACCTCACCTCGAGGAAGCTAATTGGCAAGGGTGATATGCAAGATGGAATTAACCACCTGAAACCATTTGGTGCCTCTTTCATTCACCATGCTACGTACAACACATCTCCTCAAGCAAACCAAGCTCATCATCACCCATCTTCTAAAGTGTGGCATCAAAGACTTGGTCATGTTTCTTACAAAATTTTATCTTCTCTTCCTTTTAATTTAATTCCTAATTCAAAAACAATTGGTGATTGTTGTGATGTTTATCATCATGCTAAACAAACACGAATTTCTTTTCCTATTTCAAATAAATTTTAGATTCTTGTTTTGCTTTAATTCATTGTGACTTATGGGGTAGATACAACACTCTTTCTCATTCTGATGCCCACTATTTTCTTACCATTGTAGATGATTATTCTTGGGCAACTTGGGTTTTTCTTCTTAAATTCAAATCTCAAGCTTATGATTATATGATCATGTTTTGTAAAATGGTTAAAACCCAATATGGACAAGATGTCAAACAAATTAGGTCTGGTAATGGGTCTGAATTTACTTCTGATCATATGCAAAAATTTTTTCAAGACCATGGCATTCTACACCAAACATCCTGTGTTGACACACCACAACAAAATGGCATTGTTGAGCGAAAACATCATCATGTTTTAAATGTGGCTCGTGCCTTAAGATTTCAAGCAAATCTTCCTCTGTCTTTTTGGGGTGAATGTGTGCTCACTGCTGCTTATCTTATTAACTACACCCCTACACCTCTTTTACATGGTAAAACACCATATGAAATATTATTTTCCAAAACACCCACTTATTCACATCTACGTGTTTTTGGTTGCCTTAGTTATGCTCACAACCATTCTCACATAACTAATAAATTTGATCCTAGAGCCATTCGATGTGGGTATCCTCATGGGAAGAAAGGGTATCGAGTGTATGATCTGTCCACCAAACGCATTTTCACTTCAAGAGATGTTGTATTTTATGAAAATAATTTTCCTTTTCATTCAATACCATACACTACCTTTGGAAGTGATTCTGTTGTTATTCCTTTACCTATTATTGAAAATAAAGAAAATTCCCTAATAGTAGACCTTTCAAATAATATTGAAAGCATGCAAATCATTGATGCCCCACAAGAAGCACCCTCTGTGAGTCTCGCTAATATATCAAGTTCCTTTATACCAACACCTTCAAAAACTGTTTCATCACAAAATCCACATGATCAACCACATACCTCTCGTCCACAAAGAATTCGAAAAGCACCAAAACATTTAAATGATTACTTATGCCACTCATTTTAGGTATTAAATTCCTCTTCATCTCAACTAACCATCACTTCCTCAGGTACACCATATCCTATCTCTAATTTCATATCTTGCAGTTCTTTATCTAGTTCTTACCAAGCTTTTCTAGCTGCTGTTTCAGCTCATAAAGAACCTCAAACCTTTGCTCAAGTTATCCACGACCCAAATTGGAAAGAAGCGATGTCCAAAGAAATAGCTACCCTTAAACATAACCAAACCTGGAAAATTGTGTCTCTACCTCCCGGAAAAAAGGCAATCGGTTGCAAATGGATATATAAAATTAAATATCATGCTGATGGGACTATTGAACGCTACAAAGCACGCTTGGTAGCTAAGGGTTATACACAAGTTGAAGGGTTGGATTTTCTTGAGACATTTGCACCAGTAACAAAGCTCACTACAGTTCGATGTCTCTTGGCTGTGGCTGCTATCAAGGGCTGGGAACATCATCAATTGGATGTTCATAATGCAGTCTTAGACGGAGACTTGCATGAGGAAGTTTATACGAAACTACCACCAGGCTTTGGCACTAAGAATGATCAAAGAGTTTGCAAACTTCAAAAATCTTTATATGGTCTGAAGCAAGCTTCTCGTAGTTGGTTTGAAAAATTCTCTACAGCTCTCAAACAATATGGGTTTCAACAATCCACAGCAGATTATTCTCTTTTTACCTTTACTCAAGGTTCAAGTTTTTTGGCAGTATTAGTATACGTGGATGACCTTATCATCACAGGTAATGATTCGACTAAGTGTGCTTCTCTTAAACATTACCTTGATTCTTGCTTTCATATTAAAGATCTTGGTAGGTTGAAATATTTCTTGGGAATTGAAGTTGCAAGATCACCTTCGGGTATTTTTCTTCGCCAAAGAAAATATACTTTGGACATATTGCAAGAATTTGGCATGCTTGGTGCAAAACCTGTCCACTTTCCTATGGAGCAACAACATAAACTTGCAAATGATTCCAGCTCTCTTCTTCTTGATCTTGTACAATACCGAAGGCTAGTTGGACGACTCATTTATCTCACCATCACACGACCAGACATCACTTATGCCATACATATTCTCAGTCAATTCATGCATGAGCCACGCCAAGCATATTTTGATGTAGCTATGAGAGTACTACGATATCTCAAGTCCTCTCCTGGTCAAGGAATATTTCTTTCTGCTTCAAGTGATCTTATTATCAAGGCTTATTCTGACTATGATTGGGCGAATTGTCCTATTACTCGACGCTCAACTACTAGTTACATTACAATGTTAGGCTCATCGCCATTGTCTTGGAAAACCAAGAAGCAAGCTATAGTGTCACAATCTTCGGCTGAGGCTGAATACCGATAAATGGCAGCAACAGTCAGTGAATTGGTTTGGTTACACACTTTACTTCATGATCTTGGCATTACTCATACACATCCCATGCAACTTTATTGCGACAATCAGGCAGCTCTTCATATTGCTGCCAATCCAGTCTTCCACGAAAGAACAAAACACATTGAGATCGATTGTCACTTCATTCGAGAACATATCAACTCTGCGGCCATTGTCACCAGTTACACTCCTTCACATCACCAATTGGCTGATATCTTTACCAAAGCATTAGGTAGTGATCAGTTCCACAAACTACTCAGCAAGTTGGGCATTTTGAACATCCATGCTCCAACTTGAGGGGGAGTATTAGAAGATATGGTGTATCTTAGTTGCAATTATGCTTAAATTTATTGTAATCCCTTATGTTTTGCTGAAATCTATTGTAATCCCTTATGTTTTGCTGTGCTGATATTTTGACCATCAAGAAGGCAAGAAATCAGGCTACAGGCTAGGCATCAGTTTATAATCTTTCCATATATTCCTCTGTAAATGTTGTATATATATGTTTGACTATTAAGATGAATAAAGTAGATCAGAAAAGAATTATTTCAGCTAGATGTACTGTTAGAGAACATTTTTGGAAATTGGTTATACAGATTCTCTCGAAATCTAGGCATCACAACCAGCGGTTGCGCGGAATTGTGGAGTCTTCGAGATTGTCCCAAAATGGCAATTGAATGAGTGTTTACCAAGCCGATAATCTAAATCGATTCTCAAGTGGCTTTGAGGTATGATTTAGATGGAGTTCCTCATTCTTATGCGTCGATTGTTTCCGTTTGCAGGGAATATTTGCAGTAGCTTAAGAGGGTCAAGATCAGACACATATTTACGGAAGCTAATTCCTGCGTTGATAATCTGGCAGAGATGGGCACTAACTTCGAGACTTCTTTTGTTTCTTTTGAGGATCCTTCTGATAGTGTGAGGCTTCGCATTTTCTGTTTCCCAAGAACTTTTCCATTAGCAATCAGTGTAATATCTGGCTTTTATTTTAGGGTTAATGTATCATTTAGCCCCTGAACTATATCACTTTTATCACTTTGGTACTTATTGAATTTTTGTTATCACTTTGGTACCTAAACTTTATTTTTGTTAGACAGTTTAGTACCTTGGACAAACGCTGTTAAAAAATACTGACATGACTTAATTGCCAATAACATTTTGACACATGGTATCATTACAACCTTATTTCTTTTTCATTTAAAAAATAGAGTAAAATATTTAAAAATATGCCAAAATACTAAAAATAAGTAAAAAAATATTTAAAATTATGTAAATTTTTACAATGATACTTAGGATAAATTGAAAATAAAAAACATGATAAATATTAATAAAAAAGTTGAAATTAATCAAAACACTAATTGAGAATCGATAAAAACACAATTGAGGAGAGCCAAAGAGAGAGAGGAGAGTATTATGCCCAGCTCAAGGGCAATTCCTCTTTGATAACATGGATTTGTTTAGTAAGAAGAAGTGGCAATTCTATTAGAGTGATTTCCTTCCTTGTCCTTAAATCTGGATTGATTGGTCATCTGCGTAATGGAACTGTTTTTTTAGCCCTTGGCATGAAGGCCATGAGAATCACTGGTTGGGAACAAAAGTTTGAATATGCTCGACCAATAAGAGATGAACAAAAAGGCTTAGAGAATTCATTCTTAGCAAAAACCAAGCCTGTATTCTATTATCATCCGGAGGAGAATAGAAACCAAAAAATCAAGCACCGTTTGTCGAAGTTCCATCTTAAACTCAACACATCAAACCATTAAATCACCCACCCATTCAAAAACCCATTCAGAAATCATCAACCCAGAAATTACCCAAAGCCTAGGAAACCTAATTTTCAAAAATCACACAACCTAGAAAAATTACACAACAATAAAAAAATACAGCCAATAAACACAGAAACCAGATGCAGTTCAATAGTTACAAAAGAAACAAAGGAGGATTAGGCAACTTTTGAAACTCAAAGCTTTCGGTAAAAGAAGAAGAACTTTCGTTGATGTTTTCTGGGTTTGGGATCGCGACGAGCATTTTTGACAAATTGTGAAGAGATCGATGTTTGGCAAATAGAAGGAATAGGTCCAAGGAAATAGCAAAGAGAAAAGAAATCGAGAAAAGGTCTGACAGAAGCGATGGGAACTTCTTTCGCTAGCATTCAAATGACTTATTTTTTTGTTCTTATTCTCCTCATGTGTCCAGGTGTTGATTCTTCTTTAGTGATTATTTAGTTATTTATTTATTCTTTAATCATGTCCTTTATTGTTTTCATTTTGTTAAAACTGATATTAGTTTTTTTTTTATTTTAAATGTGATTTCAAGTTATTTGTGAATGCTTGTTACGATTCTTTGTGTGTTTTTAATTATTATATTTAATTTTTTAATTCATTTTATTTAACTAATATTTTTGCATATTTTTAAATATTTTCAAATATTTTTTTAAATATTTTTACATATATTTTTACTTATTTTTAATATTTTGGCATATTTTTAAATGTTTTAAACTATTTTTTAAATGAAAAAGAAATAAGGTTGTAATGATGTCATGTGTCAAAATGTTATTGGGGTAATTAAGCCACATCAGCATTTTTTAACGATGTTTGTCCTAGGTATTAAAGTGTCTAACGGAAATAAAATTTAGGTACCAAAGTGATAACAAAAATTCAGTAAGTATCAAAATAATAAAAGTGGTATAATTCAATGACTAAATGATATATTAACCCTTTATTTTAATGCACGTTATTGGACCCAAATCAATTAACTTCTAAATCTTCAAACTACCACTCAAGCCCACCAATCAAATTTCGGTTGCACTCAAAATCCTCCCTTTTTTTTTGTGAAAATCTGGAATTCATAAAACAAGAATTGCACAAGTTGTTCAGTACATAAACTTTTTTAGGCTTTCGAGTTTGGAAATGAAATTTTAGCAAAAGAGAAGAAGGAAAAAAAAAAGAGGAAGAGGAAAAAGAAGAGGAAGCAGGAATGACAATGTGAATTTGATACTACTACCCTCAAAACTCTTTACTTAGAGTGATTCTAAAAAGGGAAAAAAAACTTGATGGAGGGGAATAATCAATATTCATACCAAAAAAGGCAGAAACAACAAAATACAATATACACAAAAATGTGTATCTCGGGCGCAAAGACTTCTTTGAGTTTTTTAATAAAGATACTTTATGGTGATAAATCACGTATTTGAGTATTTATTAGGTTAAATTTTTTTAAGTCAGCATAAACAAAAATTAATCTCATATAAAAAAAAATATACGTATCTTGATTATAATTTTCAATTTCAACATTTTACATTTTTTACTCACTTGAAACTTTTTTCAATACATTTAATTTTTAGATTTTTACAAGTAAAATTAAAATAATGATATATATATTTTTTTAAAAAATTAAAAAAATATATAATAAATAAAATTAGATAAATGTCACTGTTTTAATCCTTCTCAAACAATTCAAAACTTTAACTTATAGTGTTTTAGGTAATAATATTTTATTTGTACTCTCTTTTAATATTACCCTTTTTACGTGTCATTTAACTTATGCATTTGCGTGTTACAGTGTTAGCTTTACATGAACATCTCAACTAGACCTGCTCAAGCATCGGGCTACCCGCTCAAGCCTGAAGGTCTGCCCGAAATTTGGTTGGACTTGGACAAAAATATCTAATATAATAATCGGGCTTGGACAAAATTTTAGGCCTGTTTTAAAAATGGGCTCAGGCCTGGGCTTAGCTTTTCAAAGCCCGGGCTTAGCCCGATATTAATATTTTATATTATTTTTTATATATTTATTTAGCATAATATAATTTTATATGTATAAAAAATATTATTTATTAATAAACATGATTATAAATATTTAATATGAAAATTGACAAATAAATTTTGACAAATTAAATTAAAATTTAAAAGAAATAAATAAATAATTAAATAATTAAATAATTTAAAATTTTAAAAAATAAATAAAATTATATTTGGGAGGGTCGGGCTCGAGCTTATAACACAAAAATAAAAATGGGCTTGGACAAAAAATCTTGTCCAAATTACGGGCCGGGCCGGGCTTGGGCATCAAATAAGTTTATTATTATCTGTCATGGGCCCGGCCCGAGCCCAGCCCATGAGCAGGTCTAATCTCAACATCTCCAAGTCTACAATTGCGAACAAACTCGAGGTTATCATGTAAGCAAAAATATGTTGATCTTGAACATATTTCTAACAATAAAAATCAAGTAATGCGAAAATCAAATAACCATATCTCCAATCATTGTCAAATGCAATATATGTATTGATTTCTCACTAATCCTCTTCTGACTTAGATGGTATTTCGTCTCTGAATATAGAAGAGATTAGTCAGGACCAAGTATAGCTCTTATATAGTCGTTCTTCCATCAAGAACGGTTGTCCGTTACTATTGCATTAATGACTGTCCGTTACTATTACATTAATGTCTGTCCGTTACCATTACATTAATGTAAAAAGCGTAACGGCTGTCTGTTACCACTGCATTCAATATCAAAACGTATTGGACCATTAATATGCATAATGGAGAAAATGTTACAATCTCCCACTTGGTCCATATGTTGAATTAAGCATTGAATAACGTAAACACATGAATCATAGTGATAAGTTCTCTAAGAACGAGTATTATCATCTATGTATTACAATGTATTTAATTTCTCAAGTACTACACTTAATGTGGCAACAATTAACTTAATGAATAAACCCTATGTTTATTCTTGGTCCAGAATATATATTTTCTCAAATAAATTAAGGTGCACATGAATATGAGAAAATATCTGAATGCATAAGAGTTTCATTAACATACTGAATGTATATACAAATTATAAAGAGGAAACAATCCCCATTTTATCCATAAGATCCTTGTATTTCATTGGTGGCATGCCTTTAGTCAAATGATCGGCAATCACTAACACAGTGCTAATATACTCAATGACCACTTTCTTTTCCTTAACATGTTCTCTAATGGCTAAGTACTTGATGTCAATGTGCTTGCTTCTACTTCCACTCTTATTATTCTTAGCCAAGAACATTGCAGCTGAGTTGTCACAAAAAATTTTCAATGGCCTAGAAATAGAATTCATAATTCTAAGTCTAGAAATGAAACTCTTAAGCCATACACCTTGTGAAGTAGCCTCAAAACAATGGACAAACTCAGCTTCCATAGTAGAGGTAGCAATTAAAGTCTGCTTAACATTTCTCTATGAAACAACTCCACCGGCCATAATGAAAATGTACCCAGATGTTGATTTACGAGAATCAACACAGCCAGCAAAATCTGCATTAGAATAGCCTACCACATCCAAATTGTTCATTTGTCTATACATAAGTATGTAATTTTTGGTTCCTTGGAGATACCTCATGACTTTCTTTGCAGCTCTCCAGTGGTCTATCCCTAGGTTACTTTGATATCGCCCTAACATTCCAACTGCAAATGCAATGTCAGGTCTTGTGTAGACTTGAACATACATAAGGCTTCCAACTGTAGAAGCATATGGAATATTCTTCATGGATTCTCTCTCTAAATCATTTTTTGGACATTGGTTTAGACTAAATTTATCACCTTTCACGATGGGAACAACACTTGGTGAACAATCCTTCATCCGAAATCTCTCTAAAACTTTATTGATATAAGTTTCCTGTGATAGACCTAATACACCATGAGATCTATCTCTATGGATCTTAATGCCAATGACATAAGATGCCTCACCCATATCTTTCATATCAAAGTTTTTAGACAGAAATTGTTTCACTTCATGTAGCATACCCTTATCGTTAGTTGCAAGCAAAATATCATCCACATATAAAACAAGAAAACAAATTTTACTCCCACTGATCTTCTGGTATATACATTGATCCATGGGATTTTCAACAAAACCAAAAGAAGAAATTACTCCATGGAATTTGAAATACCACTGACGGGATACTTGTTTCAGACCATATATGGATTTTTTAAGCTTGCAAACCAAGTGTTCGCCTTCACTAGAAGAGAAACCTTCAGGTTGTTTCATGTATACCTCCTCTTCTAGATCACCATTAAGAAATGCTATTTTCACATCCATTTGTTGCAACTCAAGGTCGAAATGTGCAAATAATGCTAAAATTATACGCAAAGAATCTTTCTTGGATACAGGAGAAAAGGTCTCTGTATAATTGATTCCTTCTTTTGAGTAAATCCCTTAGCAACAAGTCTCGCTTTATATCTTTCAGTGTTGCCTAATGAGTCTCTTTTGGTCTTAAAGACCCATTTACAGCCAATGGCCTTCGCCCCATTAAGCAACTTTATAAGGTCCCAGACTCCGTTGCTTTTCATGGAATCCATCTCATCCTTCATAGCATTATACCATAATTTAGACTCTTTACAACTCATGGCTTGTGAAAAAGTTTCAGGATCTTTATTGGCTCCAATATCAGTTTCTTGTAGATACACAATATAGTCACTAGGAATTGCCGATCTCCTTTTGCGAGTAGACCGTCTTGATGTTGAATCAGCTTCTCCATGAGGAGCTTGTGGTTCAACTATTTGTTCAAGATTTTGAGATAAGTCATGAACTTGATGATCCACTGGAAGATTTTCAGCAACTTGTGGAACTTGAACGATTGGTTGTTCTGCAGCTATTGGAACTTGAGGCGTGCTATGAATTATAACCAATCCATTTGACAATGACGATGTAGAAGGTTGTTTTTCTTTATAATCATGAGCAGGAATTAAATCCCTGAACTGATCCCTCCCACTAATCATGTCATTTTCAAGAAACTTAACGTTTCTGGATTCCACAAACCTAGTAGTATGAGTTGGACAGTAAAATCTATAATCCTTAGACAAATTAACTAAAATAATATTGATTACTAGACAATTTCATAAATTATTTTAGGCTCTACAAATATGCCTAAGAACAATTATGCAGCATCGTGATAGGCACAAACCAAGTATACTCCCACGAAGTTGGTCAGGCGAAGCCTCATTAAAAATCAACTCCTTAGACAGAGTAGCGTTCCTAGGAAAACTAGTGGCACTATGGCATATCTAGAACTAGTTTGTGTGGAACTTCCTTAGTTCATGCTTTCTCATATCAACTACACAATTGTTTACGTGTTATTGATATCCTAATTGTTCATCTAAATAATAACCTAAATATATCTAGTGAACATTATATATATCTTAATGTGCTTTAAAATTTAAGCACTAATCCTAAGTTTTATATATAAATTAAGTTTTATGAGAAAACCTAAATTTTCACAAATTCTAACAATATCAAAACCAAGGGATATGTTATAATTTGTAAAATAAAATTCTCATAAAATAAAATAAAATTGCATAATAAATAAATCATAATATTATGCTAAACATCAATTGCATAATTAATAAATATTATGCACTCTATGATTTATACATAAATCTTTAAATAAGCATGGAAACATAGCATAAAATTCTTGCATACACAACAACAAAATTTTAAACACATAAATAAAATAAATAAAGCGTTTAAAATTTTAATTATTTATTTTTTTGCAAATAATCACAAAAATGTGCAAAATCTAATAAAATAAACAAATAAATGAATGAATGAATGGAGACAGCATTGGACGTTCACAGAAAGCAAGCCCAAAAACAATTTTTTGAACATACCAAGATACTAAATATTGTTTCAACAATACCAATTTCGTAATTTTAATTATAGGAACACTTAAATCTTAAAAACTTCTTAAAATCAAACTTTCAAGACATTTTAAGCCATTTCAATAATAGAAACACATTAAATCAAATACTAAAGAGATTTGAAGTATCAAAACTCAAATGAAAATTCAATAACAATATACCCAAAAAAATTTTACATACATACGTACTGTAATAAAAGGACAAGGTAGAGGTTAAAACCTGACTCTGATACCAAATGTAAGCAAAAATATGTTGATTTTGAACATATTTCTAACAATAAAAATCAAGTAATGTAGAAATCAAATAACTATACTTCCAGCCATTGCAAATGCGATATATGTATTGATTTCTCACTAATCCTCTTCTGACTTAGATGGTATATCATCTCTGAATATAGAAGAGATTAGTCAGGACAAAGTACAGCTCTTATATAGTCGTTCTTTCATCAAGAACGACTGTCCGTTACTATTGCATTAATGTCTGTCCGTTACCATTACATTAATGTCTGTCCGTTACTATTACATTAATATCAAAAACGTAACGGATGTCTGTTACCACTGCATTCAATATCAAAATGTATTGGACCATTAATATACATAATGGAAAAAACGTTACATATCAAACTCAGAAAAGATCTAAATTCATCAAAAGGAAATCCATAGATTCATAGCCGTTTGCTTGCACTTCTTATACATACGCCATAAACCTACAAGAATAGTATTAAAATATTGAATTGAATTTGTTAGAGCTAGGATTCTAATAAGAGATCTTGCTAGTTGCCAGTGCTAGCTCTAGCTCCTCGCTACTCAATGGTAGACGAGATCTCTAGATTAACCGCTGTGAAGCACATAGATGTCAAGTAGCCAGAACCAAGTGTTCGAAATCATCTATGCTGGAAATTTCATAACTCAAGCTGTTAAATCGCACAATGGCAGAGACAAGGACAACAAATAATAATTGAGCACAGGTAAGTGCTGTAACATTCTTAAGAATCATCAGTTAAAATTCAGTCAAGCTGACATAATCATCAGATAAAATTCAGTCAGGCTGACATAACCAAACCAAATTGGTTGTTATTCGTCAAAAATCGAGAACCGTTGAAAGATCAATTTAGAGTTCAGACAAGTGAGCTTTGCTATTACCCCAAGCAACATTACAGTAAACAACAAAAAAGGACTGGCTTAACCAAAATTAAGATGGAACAGGATGCTTGGGAACTGTTTTAGTCAAAGTTCTGCATAAGCAAGGCAGATGGGTTATTAGTTTTGGGTAGTCTGAGTCAAGACTAAGAGCGCCTAATGGTCCCAAGACAGGATCATGCTTTTGGGGAAAGACAGGTTTTTCTTTTCTTTCTTTTTTCCGATCGCTGCTTCCCACCAACCATTGAAAAGTTAGGAACTCTGAGAAATGACCATTTCATTTCCACAAGGTAGACTTGGCTGTTTCTTGTGAGCCATAATCTGAATTTTCCCTCTCTTCCCCCTTAGACTCCTTCTACCTTTGTCTCTTTCACACCATTTACATTCATTTTTCGCCGTTGACCGCTAAGGGCAAATGAATTCTGGACCATATTCTTTCTTAATAGACGAAACGCGCAATCTTGACTTCGTCAATGTATCACCTTCTTTAGTCAGCTAGCTATCATCTTTAATTTACTTTCTTTTACGTTTCAAACACCTGGAAATCGTGCTCGGATATTGAAATATCAGTTCTGAATAGAAGTCTTCAAAAAAAATTGAGGAGATTGGCAGAGTTTTGCCCGAGCCACACGCTGACCAATTGAAGAGATTGATGAAGAAGAAAGACTTCCCAATGCACATCTATAAACACCGTTTCGTCAAGTCTTTAGTCTCCACTAAGAGCTGGTGTTGTTTACGAATACTAGTTTGTTTAGTTGGGTTATTATTTGATCTCAAGTGAGAGAATTTGGCTTTGTTTCGATTCTCCATTTGCGGATCTTCGAATGGCTACTATAAACTTATTGATTTTGGTTGTTCTCTCGCAATTCTTGCCACTTCACTCAGTTGAAGGACAAAATTGCACAGCCTTCTCTTGCGGAAAACTTGGTGAAATTAATTTCCCCTACACTCGAAGGAATCACCCTGAGTGTGGGTTGTTTGTAGTTGACGGTTGTGAGGAAGACAATCAGACGGTCCAGCTAGAACAGGGAGGACGATTGTATCAAATTAAAAATATCTCCCAAGCTAACACCATTACCATTTACGACAAAGAGCTTGCAAAGCAGTTAGATTCAAATGATTGTCAATCCTTGAAGAATTGGAGTTTGCCCAATCTTCCATATGTCACTTTCGAAACTTCCACCCTAATCTTGTGTAAATGCAATAGCGCCCTGAATACTAGCATTCCAAAAGAATTCAGCCACACCGTCTGCAACAATTACACTATATACTATAGTGAATCGGAGGGAACGTCAGAGCAACCGGACAGCAGAAATGATAGATTCAATTATTCATCTCCCCTTTGCCCATCCTCCACCTGACAAAAATAACTCGTTTCGTCTTTTTCAGTTCTTAAGTCCCATTGTAGTTGTTAAAGTTCGTACATCCTCTCAATGTCTGGAGTGTCAATTTAGAGGCGGTAGATGTCTAGCAAGCAAGCAAAGATTTCGCTGTAGCAAAGGCATATGCATACGAACCTTTTTATACTCTATTGCTTTTTCAGATTACAGTCTCCTGCTTTTTCTTTATTGCACATCATGCAAAAACTGTTTACGATATGCATAAACTAGTTTCTTGTAGTGAAATGACTAAACAACATAAACGAATGGTTATGACTTACCGTAGACATAGTGCATCTGCTCCCTTTTTAGGTAAAAACTAACCTTGCACTTCTTTGTAACTTCAATTGTGCAGGGAAGAATAAACTGGGATTAAAGCTGGGACTTGGTAATCTCTCACTTTCTAGAATCTCAAGTTATCAACTCTCTTTCAGTAAGAAAAGGAAAAAAAATTTACCATATGCACACTTTTTTTACTAGTTTCATCAGTAGAATTTCTTTACATCTTATGGATACTTCATGGTTGTTAGTCCGAAATGTTGGATTATGCCCTTAGAACCATTCATTAGATGATTGACTTTGGCATTTTTTTATGTATCATGACATTTTAGTTATTATAGCTCATTATTATATTTGTCTTATAACTGTGTAATGTAATCTTATATGATAATGTCCTTAGAATAGTAATAACACACTATTCTTAAAATATCCCTAGTCAAGTATTATTGTGAACAAGGATAACAATGTACGATAAGACTAGTATGTGGTTGACTGATGACCATTGTCATGGATATGGGATATCAAGTCATCACATAGGTACATGTT
Source organism: Heritiera littoralis (assembly GCA_031772115.1). Lineage (NCBI taxonomy): Eukaryota > Viridiplantae > Streptophyta > Magnoliopsida > Malvales > Malvaceae > Heritiera > Heritiera littoralis. Next base: position 2,181,991 of record JAPDPK010000058.1, read on the forward strand.
AGAGAACTATGTACTGGATCGACCCTCCATGAGAACGCTATATGGATTGTTATATGAGTGTCATAAGCGATTCTCATAGTGATGATGGTGTATGTGATCCTTTGACTTGAGATCATCAAAGATCCCAACATAGAGAATTGCATACTTTAATGCTACTAGATGTCATTCGTAATAGGATGGACTATAAAGGTAGTAATTGGGTATGCCTTGATCTATGTAGAGGGATGTTGAGTGATCAAGATAGGATTTATCCCTCTTATATAACAAGAGTGATGTCTTGGGCCCTTTGATAGAGTGAGACTAAGAAATGCATCGCCGTGCTCGAATAAGTCAATATGAGATATTGATTTTATTTGTTTAATTAGTCTACTCAGGAATCAAGAAACGCTGATTAGACTATACAAGTGTGACACATTCCATGACTTGTGTCTAATCAAGACATCAAAGTATAAAGGGATTAGACTACACGGTAACATCTATCACGAGTAAGGTTATGTCGAGTCATTGACATTCTCGTTACATGGGTAGCAATGATGTGTTGCTCGATACCGCTCATTGCCTGTGACAATTTTGTCATTGCCATTGTTTTGAGAACCTATTGGGTCGCACACTTAGAACGGATCAATGAGGAGCTTAATTAATCCTATTCTGAATTGGATTAAGGATATATCTAATCCTATTCTGAACTGGATTAAGGATATAGTTAATCCTATTCTAAGTAGGATTAGAGTTCTATTTGGCAGTAAATTTTAGGGTAAAATTTACTGCCTATAAAAGGATGTTTTTTTTTTCTAAAACATAGCTGCATAACCAAAACAGAAAAGGTATTTTTTTAATCGAACCCGTGACCCCGCCCGCTGACCGGCCAGCGGGACCGCGTCCCTAGGAACCCTGCAGTCGGGTCATAATTCTTTTCAAATGTGCCTCATTAATAAAACTAAAAGTTGAAATTGCATTACACTTGTTTGTATAACACGGTGGTTGTTGTTTGAGCATGGTGCATAGTTATAGCCCTAGCCCAATATGATTGTATTTTGGTGGTTGTAAATTTTAATAAATACGACCTGCGTGTCGTGCCTTGTTCTTGAAATTCTAGTTGTACATTCTTTTCTCATCTTACTTCCCTCGAATGTAACTCGAGGTTTCTCTTAAACTATGTAATTGTAACGTAGTATAGGGTTAGAATTTAGCTAAGTATGAGTTGATGGTGATCAACACTAATGGAGCTGACAACCATGCAAAGGATGACCAAAGAGGCACTTGGAGAAGATGCTATTACCCGTAGGTTACCCTTAGGTTTCTCATTAGCTTGGGAAATCCATTTAGTTTGGGCTATAACTATGTCACGTTTATTTTATTGCTTAATTGCATGAGATGCATGGTTTATTTTGTACGTTTATGATATGAAAATCATATGATAATTTTAGAAAAGTAAAATTGGTGAGATCTTATTCAATAAACTAAGAAAATCCCTCAAATTAAATTAAGTCAATAATAGATGCCTACCAATAAATAGCACTCGTCAAGACTAGAATCGATTTTGTTATGTTGCCAAAGCAAAATATCATATCTATCTTAGTAAGACGCGATGGGATAATAGTGATATCCAAAGGCTATAAATTGGGTTGACTTAACTAGATTTCCTCAATAGGATTGGGAATTTAGAGGCATAAAGTTGGGCTTCCATTCATGAGATGAATTAGAACAAGTGTTGTTCACCCAACTATCCAAGAGTTACATGAGATGTAATTGGTAAGTGTTGCCTACCTAAATAGCTAAATCTTGGGCGATTAGCCAAAGCTAACTCTAGATAAGGTGAAATATGGATCTTGGCCCACTAGAGAAATTATGTGATAATTTTTCTAAATTAATAGTGAGGGTTGTTGATTCGATAAAAATAGTGGGAGCATCATTTAATAAATATTTAATTAAATGAATGCATTCATGATACTTATATTTTGCATATTTCTGTTGTAGATTATCATGGCATCAAACACAAATAACACACTTTCATTGCGATCTGTCCTCGAGAAGGACAAGTTGAATGGGACAAACTTCCTGGATTGGTACAGGAACCTGAGGATAGTCCTCAAGCAAGAAAAGAAGTTGTATGTCCTTGAGATTCCCTTACCTGAGGAACCACCCTCTAATGCTCCAAGGGCAGAAAGAGATGCTTATAAGAAGCATCAAGATGATGCATTGGATGTTAGTTGCCTTATGCTTGCCTCCATGAATCCTGAGCTTCAAAAGCAACATGAGGAAATGGATGCGTTCGATATGATCGAGCATCTCAAGTAACTCTATCAAGAGGAAGCTAGGCAAGAAAGGTACAATGTCTCTAAGGCATTGTTTCAGTGTAGGATGGCAGAGGGGACTCCCGTTGGTACTCATGTGCTCAAGATGATTGGGTACATTGAAAACCTTGAAAGATTGGGATTTCCTTTGGGCCAAGAGTTGGCCACTGATGTGATTATGAACACCAGGAAGACAATAGTGCTCCCACTGACCTTCTTGTAGACACAAGATTCATCTTCGTTCTTGATGAAACCAAACTCTTTGATTGCATCATCAAAACGAAGATTCCAACTTCGAGAAGCTTGCTTTAGTCTATAAATAGAACGTTGCAGCTTACAAACCTTTCCAGCATTTTTTGGATCAACAAAACCCTCAGGTTGTGTCATGTACACATCCTCGAGTAGCTTTCCATTAAGAAAAGCAGTCTTGACGTCCATTTGCCAGATTTTATAATCATGGTATGCAACTATCGCAAGCAAGATCCTAATGGATTTGATCATCGTGACTGGTGAAAAAGCTTCATCATAGTCAATACCATGAATTTGTTTAAAACCTTTAGCAACCAATCGCCCTTTATAGGTATGAACATTTCCTTCCATGTCGGTTTTCTTCTTAAAAACCCATTTACACCCTATAGGTTTTACCCTTTCGGGTAAGTCAACCAAGGTCCAAACTTGGTTGGCATACATGGATTCCATCTCAGATCTCATGGCTTCAAGCCATTTCTCAGAGTCTGGCCCTGTTATAGCCTCTTGATAGGTAGTAGGCTCATCTTGGTCCATGAGCAATACATCACCGTTCTGAGTCATTACAACACAAGAAGAGAGAGAACGTATGAGTAAAGTTCCATATGCATCTGCTATTGGATCCATTATGTATGCCATGTTATGCACACGTCCCGATGTCTCGTATGCCTTGAGCATGACGAGTAGATATCAAGTTGATCTTGGTGAACGTCACTGGATCACTGTCAAGAATATTCTTAAGTACTTGAGAAAGACTAAGGATACATTCTTGATATATGGAGGTGAGGAAGAGCTCATTGTAACAGGTTACACTAATGCTAGCTTCCAAACTGATAAAGATGACTTTAGATCACAATCTGGTTATGTGTTTTGCCTTAATGGTGGTGCTGTGAGCTGGAAGAGTTCAAAGCAGGCGACAGTGACCGATTCTACAACAGAGGCTGAGTATATAGCTGCCTCTAAAGCTGCTAAGGAGGCTGTTTGGATCAGGAAGTTCATTACTGAGCTTGAAGTTGTTCCTAGCATTATAGATCCGATTGAGCTCTATTATGACAACAATGGAGCCATCGCACAAGCTAAGGAGCCTAGATCTCACCAATGATCCAAACATATACTACGACGCTTCCATCTCATTCGAGATATCATCGAAAGAGGAGATGTGAGGATATGCAAAGTACCAACTGACGATAACATCGCCGACCCACTGACGAAGCCTTTGACGCAGCAGAGACATGATCGTCACACTAGGTCACTAGGTATTAGATACATGAGTGAATGGTCTTAGTGCAAGTGGGAGATTGTTGGATTATGCCCTTAGAACCATTCATTAGATGATTGATTTTGGCATTTTTTTATGTATCATGACATTTTATTTATTATAGCTCATTATTATATTTGTCTTATAACTGCGTAATGTAATCTTATATGATAATGTCCTTAGAATAGTAATAACACACTATTCTTAAAATATCCCTAGTCAAGTATTATTGTGAACAAGGATAATAATGTACGATAAGACTAGTATGTGGTTGACTGATGACCATTGTCATGGATATGGGATATCAAGTCATCACATAGGTACATGTTAGAGAACTATGTACTGGATCGACCCTCCATGAGAACGCTACATGGATTGTTATATGAGTGTCATAAGCGATTCTCATAGTGATGATGGTGTATGTGATCCTTTGACTTGAGATCATCAGAGATCCCAACATAGAGAATTGCATACTTTAATGCTGCTAGATGTCATTCGTAATAGGATGGACTATAAAGGTAGTAATTGGGTATGCCTTAATCTATGTAGAGGGATGTTGAGTGATCAAGATAGGATTTATCCCTCTTATATAACAAGAGTGATGTCTTGGGCCCTTTGATAAAGTGAGACTAAGAAATGCATGGCCGTGCTCGAATAAGTCAATATGAGATATTGATTTTATTTGTTTAATTAGTCTACTCAAGAATCAAGAAACGCTTATTAGACTATACAAGTGTGACACATTCCATGACTTGTGTCTAATCAAGACATCAAAGGATAAAGGGATTAGACTACACGGTAACATCTATCACGAGTAAGGTTATGTCGAGTCATTGACATTCTCGTTACATGGGTAGCAATGATGTGTTGCTAGATACCGTTCATTGCCTGTGACAATTTTGTCATTGCCATTGTTTTGAGAACCTATTGGGTCGCACACTTAGAACGGATCAATGAGGAGCTTAATTAATCCTATTCTGAATTGGATTAAGGATATATCTAATCCTATTCTGAATTGGATTAAGGATATAGTTAATCCTATTCTAAGTAGGATTAGAGTTCTGTTTGGCAGTAAATTTTAGGGTAAAATTTACTACCTATAAAAGGATGTTTTTTTTTTCTAAAACATAGCTGCACAACCAAAACAGAAAAGGTATTCTTTTAATCGAAGCTAGCAATTCGATTATAAGAAATCAAAAACGCTCTTTAAGGCTTCTGGTCGTGAGACGTTCAAGAGTTGTGAGATCCGTTCGTGTGGATACCATAGAGGCAGGAACGAAAAGTTGCTGCTTGTGATTCGACCAAAGACAGAAAAATCAGAGAAAACGTTAGGTAAAATCTCGAAACCGTAATCAGGTAACCCTCCGAATCGATCCTGGTGGAGGCCGAATGATTTAAATTCCGCTGTGTGTTTGTTTCGGTTTCCTTCACGAAATTGACCACCCTCTTTGTTATGCTGATACTCACTTACTCTAATAATACAAATCTTTTCCATCTATGTCTTATTAAAAAATACCCTCTAAATGCAGCTTCTTAAGTTGTTGCAACAATACTGTTGATTATTCTCGTTACCAGCATTAAAAAAAGATTCTCAGTTTGGGACAGAGGATTTATTTGGCAGACGAAAAAGGAAGGAGATAAGATTATTGAAGCCTTCTTGAAGAGCCATGAATTTCTAGCTCCAAAATGGTATAGATATTCGGATGTTAAGAATATGACCAACTCATTCCGAGATAAATTAGGTAAAGGCGGCTATGGGGATGTTTTCAAAGGGAAGCTACTTGATGGGCGACATGTAGCAGTGAAGATTTTGAATAAATCAAAAAGTACTAGGGAAGAATTTATTAATGAGGTAGCAAGCATTAGCAGAACTTCCCATGTTAACATAGTCACTCTGTTGGGCTTCTGTTTTGAGGGTCATCGGAGGGCTCTCATCCATGAGTTTGTGCCAAATGGCTCTCTTGAGAAGTTCATATTCCAAGAGAAGGCAGATAGTCGATTGAAGTGGGAAACATTGTACAAAATTGCAATTGGCATAGCTAGAGGGTTAGAATACTTGCATCGTGATTGCAACACACAGATTTTGCATTTTGACATCAAGCCTCATAACGTTCTCCTAGATGATGAGTTCTGTCCAAAGATATCTGATTTTGGTCTTGTAATGTAACATCCCAAATCTATAGTATAATATAACATTTACTTATAATTCATACTTACTAACCGGTTGGGCTGTCTGTGATGCTTAACAACTTGTAACGTTTTAATACGAATTAGTACTCTTATTCATCGTACTAGCATGGAAATATGAATTGTTACATTATTTCCTTGATATATATATATATATATACATATACATTCCCTTCTATTTAAAGTAGTACCGTACAAATTTGCTGAATATATAAAAGAAAGTAATATACCTTCGATATCGAATATCTGCTGACACTAGCAGTCGATAAACTCTGGAAGGTAATTCTCTTAGTCCAAATTCAATAATCTGTGGAGTAGAAAATAAGGGGTGAGCGACAACGTGCTCAGTAAGGAAGGTGTATGCTGCTTTATACAATTAAAACTATATCCCCCAAAACATTCATTTTTCTTAACAATAAACCCAGTAGGGAAAACAATGGATATAGTAAACAGTAAATAGGATTCAGTAAATCCTCTCAGTAAACAGAAATCAGTAAGTTGAGACTAGGCATCACCCTACAAATAAATCATGCTATCATCGTTCCTCCCCCCCTCAGGAACGTAGTAATCATCCCCACAGGGATACAGTAGATCTATGGCCATAATCTATAGGTGGTCCTCGGGTCCACTTGCCAGGTGACCTTGAGACCTCTGATGACTTGGCGGGTCCATCAGCCTCGTGAATAATAATGCATGAAGCTAGGGGCCTAAAGTCTCAAAAAATCACTTTTATATCATATGAAAAACCTTTAAGGAATTATTTCACACATTTCATCATTTTTCATATGAGAAAAACCATTTAAAACCTGCTCGCCCATGGTCAGCTCGCCCATGGTCAGCTCGCCCATTACGGTGAACAAGTGTTCGCCCGCCAACGTTAGCATTTGAGCTTGACTAGTGCTCGCCTGCAAACCGCCCGAAATCTCACTATTTAAAAACAATTTAAACTGGCTCACCCCATTATCAGCTCACCCGTTACAGTTCGACCATCACACTGGATTGAGCTCGCCTACCTTCATTCATCCACAGTGGCGAACCAACATCGCCCACCTTGGATCTCACACCAAGCTGACTGGGGGTCGCCCACAAAACTTTCTCAAAACAACAAGGACTCGCCCACTTTTGGTTCGCCCAGAATTTTATAAAAGGGGTCGCCTATCTTTGGCTCGCCTGGATTTTATTAAAACAAGGTTCACCTATCTTTAGCTCGCATAACATCACAAAAGGGTCGCCTAACTTTAGATCGCCCGCCTTCTATCAGTTCGCCCCAAATCAAGGTATGTGAAAACAATTTATCAAACTAATGCATGTCATAAGCCAATGCATTTTCTCAATATTTTCATAATATTTTACTCCACAGGACATGCATTTTACTTCCCATACTACTCCCTTACCTGGTATTACGAAGCCTAGCTTCCCGCTCGCCTTTCTCAATTCTCAGCTGCAAAATAATTTATCAAAACCATCAATATATTTTCTCTGAATCCTTCTAACACTTTGGCGAGGCTTGAGGCTAATCCTCTAGCTCGCCCAACAGAGCTCGCCATTCGTCAAATGGCTTACACGTGGGAGCTTGCCCAATATTCTCACCATTCACATATGGCTTATTTGTGGGAGCTCGCCCAACATTTAACTCGCCATGCCTATGCATTTGAGTTCGCCATACATGGCTTTCTATTCAAATGTGGGCTCGCCTATGAATTGAATTAGCATGTGGCGACCTCACCTACAACCACGCTCCATATTATTTTGGGCGATCATAAGCCCTCGCCTATTCAGGCGATGAGTCTGACTATCCAAAAATGTTGGCGAACATGTATATCGCCGATTGATGCATCTCATTAAACTCGCCTCATCCTTTGGGCGAGTACCTAATTTCTTTGCTCGCCTATTTGGCTAGCAGCTGGATAATCACATTCGCCCATCATGTTCCTTCTACTCATGTTACATATGCATCACACAGCAGCTTATGTTCAGCTATTAACGTCTTCAACCAGTAAGAAATTAGCCATGTTAACTTACTACATACTTTCATGCCAAGTAATATACCTACACATCTCCTACTTAGCATATCATCACTATAAACCAATGATTAAATACATACAACGTTGGCTGGAAATTTCCTTACCTTTGTTTAACCGAACCAGCACAACTCCAAGTTGTTGTTGTTTCCCCTCGTCAGTCCTTCATTCCTTGGTTTCTTGGATGGTTTGAGGGTGAAGGAAAGTGTATAAAGGATTGTTAGATGATTAGATAGCAAGAGGTTGTAATCTTGCTAATTAAACGTGGGAGAAATAAGAGTGAAACACAGCAGAAATGAGTAGCAAGACAACCTGAGTATTGTTGATCATGAAGAAGAATTTTATTTGAGTTTGTTTCACTTAGTCATCTATATATATTCTATCATCAAAGTCTCGTAACTTCTTATCCTTTTCTTCATCATTACCTTGTCTTATAGCTCATTAAATGGTGAAGAAAAAATGGCAATTCAAGGAAATGGTGTGGTGCAAATTTTCTACTTTCATTAAATGGTGAAGAATATTCTAGCCCAAAAAGGAAGGAACGAAGGAAGTGGGGTGTACTCCCCTTTGCAGCCACCTTGCTTGACTTCTCTTCACCCTTCCTTTTCATACATCAACCAATAAGGTTTCTTTTATCCATGAACTTCATTGTTATTTCTTTTGCATTCTTTCCAACCGAATGCTTTCTATGCATCTCTTAAATACTTAATCCAAATTCATATACACTATACTGTAAATTAAAATTCCAAAAATTCCATAATGTAAAGTGGAATTTCATATTCAATATTGATTTAATTCCACTAAATAATTTATTTCTGTTTTCCATCATTTACAATAGGCTGTACAGTATAATAAAATCGGGTCTCACATGCAAAATTGTGTCCTGAAAAAGAAAGTGCCATATCCATGACAGGTGCGAGAGGAACTGTCAGATATATTGCTCCTGAAGTATTTTCAAGGAAATTTGGAAAAGTGTCTCATAAGTCTGATGTATATAGTTATGGAATGATGATTTTAGAGATGGTTGGGGGAAGAAAAAATATTAATGCTGAAGTTGATCGTACAAGTGAAATTTATTTTCCACAATGGATTTATAGTCATATAGAGTTGAATGAAGAGCTAGGATTGCAGGGTATTATGGATGATGATGATCAAGAGAGAATAAGAAAGATGGTAATAGTCAGCTTGTGGTGCATACAAACTGATCCATCAAATCGCCCCCCAATATGTAGCGTTGTAGAAATGATGGAAGGGAACATTGATTCCCTCAGCATCCCACCTAAGCCATTCTTATCATCACCTCCAAGATCACCAGCTGCAAATTCCTCGAGTACATTAGAATCCTAACATTGTTATTCCTTTCAAGTATCAAAAAGAGAAGATTCTTGTGTTTTGTACCTTATACTTTAGAATTTTGGCGTTGTTTATTAATGGTATAAGCTTTTATAGAATGCTTGCAGGTTATATGGAACATACTAAAGCTTTAACAAGTATGATAGCATTTGATACAAAAAAGTTAAAAAATTATGGCTAAAAATTATAGTCTATGATAAAAGTTTATGTATCAAAAAAAAAGTTATGGTATTTTTTATATGGTAAACTTATGCTTCGAAGGTATAAATCATGGTCTTTTTTGGTTAATTAATTTTGTTTTGGCAAAAAAGCTAATGCACATTAGCTTTAACAAATATGATAGCACTAATACAAAAAAGTAAAAAAATAATTTTGCTAAAAATTATAGTTTACGATAAAAGATTACATATCTAAAAAAAAAGTTGTGGCATTTAATTTTTATATGATAGACTTACTCTTCAAAGGTATTAATGATGGCCATTTTTGGTTAATCATATTTTGTTTTGGCAAGAATCCATTTATTTTTTTCACTACTACAAAAAAGCTCAGAAACTATATTTAAAAAACATAGTCTGCAACAAAAGACTGCATTTTTTTCAACTATTGGCTCACAAGTAACCTAGAGAGGGGTGAATCAGTTCCTTATTCTTTTTCTAGGTTAGGATTTTTCTAGCTTAAGTTCTACCCACACTACCAATGCAATATACAAACCAGTGTTTCAAATAGCGGCCGCAAAAGGAAATAGCGGCCGCTATCTTGCGGTAGCGGCAGTGGCCACCACTGCTATTGAGGGAATAGCGGATGTGATTATGAATCACATCCATAACGGCCGATAGTGACTGTTAGGAAACATCGTAATGGCGGATAACGGCAATAACAGTCCGTTATCGCCGTTATCCACCATTTTGTCCTAAATTAGAGTTAAAAAAAAAAAACCAAACCAAAACACAACAAACACAGAAACAGAACCAACACACAACTCAGGTAAGCGAGTATTATATAAAAGCAAATTTAAAATTTTTACTTTTAAAACTTAGATCTAGATCAGAGAAAGGGAGGATTTGTGGACTGAGGGGCGAGTGTGATGGTGGCGAGGGCGACCTTGAGGCAGAGTGGGCGGCATGGGTGGCTGTGGTTGTTCGCTATCCCAGAACCGATAGGTGATGGTGGTGGCGGTGGCTCTTGACTGAGAAACGTGAGTCGTGACTCGTGAGGCTGCGACGGCTGAAGGCTGAGGTAATGAGGTGTTGAGGAATCGAAGGATGAAGAGTGAGGAGTGAAGACTCAGATTAAGGGCCGATGGGTGGTGGGGGATATGCATGTTTAGCAATTTGTCTTAGATCGTCTCAAATCTGAGTTCCTGTTTCCTTTGCCAATTGATTTTTGTCATTTGGGGTTGAGGGGAGAAGACTTCGTTTGGGTGAGGGGGGAGGGTTTGTATTGCCGATTGGGTAACTTGGGTTACTTTTGATTTTTTTTAAATATATATTCTTTTAATATGTATGTTGTAATTTGTGATAGGTTTTAAATATTTAAGAATTTTTTGTGTAACATTAAATGTTTAAAGATTAATATTAGTTAATCTCATAAATTATGATAAAAAATATTAGGTAATTTGAATGAAAAAAAAGATAATGTTGAATTTAGATTATTGATTTAATTTTTTAGAGAAAAATTTGTAGTGAAATTAAATATATGGTATTAAATATTTTATGGGTTACATATGGTTTTAAATATTTTTATAACTTAAGAAAATAATTAATATTAAAAATTTGATATTGAAATATAAATGTGATTATTTAAGTTAATTGATTATGGCAAATTAATATAAATTTTTTAATTTTTTATATTCTTTTAATTGTAATTGTAATTATGTTCTTTTAATTTTTTAAATATGAATGTTTTATTATAGTTCAAAAAATTATGAATAACCTTTTTCTTCATGTAAATAATAGACTTAAGGTATTATAAATTACTTTAAAAATTATGAAATAAGACTTTACATGATTATAAATACAATTATTGCACTTTATATAAATTTGTGCGAAATTACAAAAAATTCACGACCGCGATGACCGCAATAACCATCACTATGTCCGCAACTGCGATAAACGTAACGCGATCGAAAACGCGGCCGCGACCGCAATTTGAAACAATGATACAAACAAGAAATAGATAAAACAATAAGCAACAAGTAATGTAAGAGTGAAGGGAGAAAAGCTATGCACAATGATTTATAAAGGTTCAACTCCAAGCGTATGTCCTCTACCTTGAGTTCCTCCCAAGGATTTCCACCAAATCCACTATCGAAAATGGCTTCCAACTCTCCCTTTTGCTAGCTCAAGGAGAAGGCATTTTCCTTTTTTCCAAGGCTCAAGTACAACCTTATTTGCTCACTTTCCGCAAGCTTCTTCAGTTGCTGCAATAGTACTGTTGATTATTCTCATCATCGACCTTAAAAAAAAATTCTCATTCAGGGATAGAGCATTTATTTGGTAGATGAAAAGGGAAGGAGAAAAGAAAATTGAAGCCTTCTAGAAGGGCCATAAATTCCCAACTCGAAAAAGGTATAGATATTCAGATGTTAAAAAAATGACCAACTCGTTTTGAGATAAATTAGGTAAAGGTGGCTATGGGGATGTTTTCAAAGGAAGTTACTTGATAAGCAACTTGTAGCAGTGAACAATTTGAATGAATCAAAAAGTAAAAGGGAAGAATTTATGAATGAAGTAGCAAGCATTAGTAGAACTTCCCATGTTAACATAGACAATCTTTTGGGCTTCTATTTTGAGGGTCATCGAAGGCTCTCATCTATGAGTTTGTGCCAAATGGGTCATGTAAGGACCCAGACCACAAAACAGGGTCACTTTACTGGCCTAATGGTTAGTAGTGACTTGACATTTGAGGAAGTCAAGTGTTTGAGTCACTACGGACGTGCTCAAGGGAATTTATCCTGAGTTCTTTAGGACCCTTGGGACAAATCCGTGAGGGTCTTACCTAGTGGTCTGGACCCAAAGTGGACAGTACGGGTGAGTAAGGTGACCCTGCTTTGTAGTCTGAGGCCTTACAAAAAAAACGTGCGTTTTATTGTCAAGCCCCAGACCACAAAGCAGGGTCACCTTACTCACTCGTACTGTCCGCTTTGGGTCCAGACAACAAAGCAAAACCCTCACAGATTTGTCCCAAGGGTCCTGAAGAATTCAGGATAAATTCCCTTGAGCACGTCTGTAGTGACTCGAACACTTGACTTCCTCAAATGTCAAGTCACTACTAACCATTAGGCCTAGAAGGCCCCAGACCACAAAGCAGGGTCACCTTACTCACTCTTACTGTTCGCTTTGGGTCCAAACCACAAAGCAAGACCCTCACGGATTTGTCCCAAGGGTCCTGAAGAACTCAAGATAAATTCCCTTGAGCGCATTCGTAGTGACTCGAACATTTGACTTCCTTAAATGTCAAGTCACTACTAACCATTAGGCCTACAATAAAACGCGCGTTTTACAGTGACGCCTCGGGGTGCACACGCTGGTCCACCGACATGAGCCACCACCCCAGGTGGGTTACTCATTTGTATTGTCCGTTTTGGGGTGCACTCGCAGGCCACTGCCCCTCACGGCTTTCTCGGAATGTGCCCTTAGGCCACAACTCCAACTTGTGTCCCCAGGGGTTCAAACTCAGGACCCGTAGGTACCTAGTTTTTACACACCTGGTACTATTGAGACAAAGTTGTCTCAATGGTAACATAAGTGTAAGGCTTGGGTATCTAAGGATGCCGGGGTTCGAGCCTCAGAAAACCCGTTCAAGGCATTATCTTGAGTTCTTCAGGAGCCTTGAAGTAAAGCCGTGAGTGTGGGCGACCTCCCAGAGCGGACAATACGTGGAGTGAGGGTGGGCGATGACACACTCACTTGTAAGGTGACCCTGCTGTGTGGACTGGGATCTTACAAGGGTGTGGGCGATCGCTAGCTCATGTTTGTAAGGTGACCTTGCTGTGTAGATTGGGGCCTTACATAAAAAAACACGCATTTTTTTGTGACGACTGCGTGGTACTTTGGTCCCGCAGGATTCAAAAGGAGGCCTAATGGTTAGTAGTGACTTGACATTTGAGGAAGTCAAGTGTTCGAGTCACTACAGACGCGCTCAAGGGGATTTATCTTGAGTTCATCAGGACCCTTGAGACAAAGCCGTGAGGGACCTAAGTGCCACGTCAGCGGACGAGGGCCACCTCTAGAATCTCGAAGCGGACAATACGAGTGAGTGAGCTACGGGGGCCACCTCTTGAATCCTGCGGGACCAAAGTGCCACATAGTCGTCACAAGTCACTTGAGAAGTTCATATTTCAAGAGTTGGCAGATCATTAGTTGAAGTGGGAAACATTGTACAAAATTACAATTGGCATAACTAGAGGTTTAGAATATCTGCATTGTGGTTGTAACACACGGATTTGCATTTTAACATCAAGCCTCATAACATTCTCTTGGATGACAAGCTCTATCCAAAGAAATCTGATTTTGGTCTTGCAAAATTGTGTCCCGAAAAAGAAAGTTTCGTATCAATGACAGGTGCAAGAGGAAATATTGGATATATTGCTCCTGAAGTATTTTCAAGGAATTTTGAAAATTTTCTCACAAGTCTAATGTTTATAGTTATAGAATGATTGTTTTAGAGATGGTTGGCGAAAGAAAAAATATTAATGTTGAAATTGATCGTACAAGTGAAATTTATTTTCCACAATGGATTTATGATCATATAGAGTTGGATGAAGAGCTAGGATTACGTGGTATCATGGATGAATATGATCAAGAGAGAATAAGAAAGATGACAATAGTGAGCTTGTGGTGCATACAAATTGACCCATCAAACCGCCCACCAATGAGTGGAGTGGTAGACATGATGGAAGGCCATATTGATTCCCTCAGCATCCCTCCAAGCCTTTCTTATTGTCACTCCAAGATCAACGGTTGCAAATTCCTCTAGTATATCATCATCCTAATATTGTTATTCCATTCAAATATCAAAAAGAGAAGATTATTGTGTTTTGTATCTTATGCTTTCGAATTTTAGCAATGTTTATTATTAGCATAAACTTTCATAGAATGCGTACAGGTTTGATATCTAACATATATTAGTTTCAAGAAATATGATAGCACTAATACAAAAATGTTTTTAAAAAAATTATGGTTAAAAATTATAGTTTATGATAAAAGGTTACCTTTTTTCAATCATAAGTTATTTGAAGATAGTCTTTTAACCAAGACCATAGATTACGGTTATTATTCGTAGTGTAAAGTATGAATATTAGACTATGACTAAGGAAAAAAATCATAGTCCTTCCTTTAAAAATTAAGCTATGTTTTCACATTTAAACATAACCATTCTTAATTAGTATAGAATAGATTACACCTAAAATTGCAATTTTTCTAGATAAATAGACTACATTTTTCTTAAATCCGTAATATCTTTTCGAATAATAGACAACGTCTCTAAAAAATTTGTGATATTACTTATGCTTCAAAGGCATAAACCATGTGCTTTTTTTGTTGATTAGTTTTTGTTTTGCAAAAAACCATTTATTTTTTCACTACTACAAAAAAATTTTAAAAACTAAGTTTAAAGAACATAGTTTATGACAAAAGACTACATTTTCTAACTGTAATCTATTTCAACAAAGTCTTTTCTCAAGTACCATAGACTGTGATTTCTTCAAATGTAGTCTAATATATGATGTTAGACTACGATTATCATCATAGTATAATCTATCATATTAGACCATGGTTAAGGAAAACCATAGGAGAATTTCTATATACACTACCAAAATTGTTCTTTAAACCCCACAATTAAATACACCACAATCTTAAAAGAAAAAAAACTCTTTCCACCCCTCAAATTTATATAGAATTCACTAATATATCCTTAAACTAAATACATCTTAAATCTCCAATTTCTTTTCTCTCACTCTCTTCCTGTTCTTCTTCATCAAATCACCCTCACTCTAAGTAAAAATCTAAGACCCCAAAATCTAATAATCCTAAAGCAAAACTCTTTGCAAATCAACAAATATGTTTTGTTACATACCTATTTGTTTGATTTTTGTGTTATTTTTCTGTGAAATCCCAAAACTAAACATCAAGATGAAGGAAGAATTGAAACAAGAAAAGATTAGAAAACAAAACCTAAACACACAATCTAAACATGAAAATTGAAATCAGCAAATCATTCAGCAAAATCGTGAACCAAATAAGCAAAAAGGCAAGATATGTATAAACTACTAATAATATGAATTTATAAAGTAATACTTTGAAATATAAATTCAGAAACAAAAATACAGAACCAAATAGTTTTTTTGCACAAGTTTACTCATGCAGGATCATGTCCCCTGCGCAAGTAATCTTGCATAAGTTTACTTGCAAGAGGGGTGTAATCCAACGTAATTTTACTTGTGTGGGGAATGTAATCTTCACGAAACAATGTTTTTTTCTCAAAATCTTAGTGTGCGTTTGGTTCATGAAAACAGAGCTGTTTTCCATTTTCATTTTCATGAAAAAAAGAAAAAGTGAAGAAAAACATGTTTGGTGGAAGAAACAGAAAACAAATTTTTGGAAAATGAAAATGAATATGGACCAAATTTTGAAAAAAAAAATCATGTTTTCATTGTTCTCCAAGAAAATAGTTTGGAAAAGTGGAGAATTGGAAAACACAGGGTTTTTGAAATTTTTTTAATGTACATCAAAGATATAGGGTTCGAATCATTATACAAGCAAAAAGTCTTTTTTTTTGTTATGGTTTTAGGTTTACGTACAAAACTTGCTTCAATGCTTATATGTAAATCTGCTTCCATTTTTTTTCTCTCTTTTTGGCTCTTTCTTCTTCTACTTGAAACCCAAACTGTAACACCCTCAAAAGCTAAAATTTTTGGGTTAACTTTTTCCTTTCCTTACTAAGTTTGTCACTCGCTCAGCGTAGCTAACACCTAACAAGTAGATTTCTACTTATTTACTATTTAAGACTAATTGTCTAAGGTCCCATTTAATTGTCTTGTAGTACGTGCCAAAATCAAAACTGAAAAACTCTATCCTTTATATATATGCCTATTGTCCCGCCACACATTATAAAGCAACAATAGTTCAACCTGTGGCACAATAATCATCTCAAAATACTGTCCAAAATATTATATTTTCATCAAGACACACTATCAAGTTACAATTCATTTCAAGGCACAGTTCTATATAATTCTCGATACGTCGTAGTACTTACATCCCTAAATCTTATACACTGTGTGTGTATAAAAGAAACCAAGTGCCTGGGATATAAACAAAAGAATAAGAGGTTATACCTTAACTCAAAAGGGCTCAGCCCTATGGTACATATAGCGAGCTCTCGACGCATTGCACTTGCGCCCGAGTCTATCGAAAGTGATCTGTGAGGAGAAAGAATGGGTGAGCTAAAGCCTAGTAAGAGAAATATATGCCAAGTGATGTTAAGCACCTATTGTATTATGTGCATGAACGTGCAATCTAAAATCGAGTTTTATCAATAAACAATGTACTTAATAAAATTAATGTACCAATATCATTCGTAACATATAATTCGCATTGGACATCGAGGTCCGAAACAAATGTACAGTGTTTAATATACTCAATGATACAAGATCAATCAAACCAAAGCAAAACTCGAAATAGATGTAAAATCGAGATCATGTAGACTCACTCAAATACATATTTCACTTGTTGAAAACATAACCATACCACAGTTTAAATACAAAATCTCGAAAACATGGTATATCCTTTCATATAATGCGATAAAGTAACCAGGAAATGGTAATGTAACCATGAAACTTTCACACGAGAACATTCATTGTGGCCAGCAGTAGTTCTCTCATATAAGTACTTGTTGACCATGCCAGCATAAACAATACCACGAAGGCATCTCCACGATGTCACGAAGACATCTCATGATGCCACAAAGGCATCTCTACGATGTCCCAAAGACATCTCACGATGTCACGAAGACATCTTTACGATACCACGAAGGCATCTCCATGATGTCAGGAAGACATCTCACGATACCACGAAGGCATCTCCACGATGTCACGAAGAAATCTCACGACGTCATGAAGACATCTCTACGATACCACGAAGACATCTCCACGATGTTAGGAAGACATCTTGTGATAACCGTAAATTTTCCATTTATGGGAAATTATTAATATTGGAAAATTAGTGAAATGAATAAATAAATATAATATGAGATCGGAATATTGTGGAATATTCCGAGAATTGAGGAAGTGACGGATCGGGAAATTCGAGTGAAGGAAATTAAGTTGGAAATAAAATAAGGAATAGAGAAAATTTAATTTGGATAAATAGAAATCCAAATTAAATAAGAAAATGAGGAAAAATATATATATAATGTAAATACAATATATGTAGTATTATTTCATTTATATCAAAATATATAAATATAATTTAAGTTAAAAGTATGTAGATATATATATTAAATATATATGTGTTAATATAATATATATATATCTATAAAATATTACATAGTATGTACTATATAATATAATATTAATATTATATTTATAAAGTAAATTATAAATATAATATATAAAAAAACAAAAACAGAAGAAAAAGAATCGGGAAAATCCCAATACTTCTCCGATGAAGGCCGACCACCGTCGGTCGGCCAAGAGAGGAAGAGGGAGAGAGAAAGATGATGCCGGAGATGTGAGGAACGGAGACCGGTGACGGAAACGGAAGGAAAACAGAAACGGAGAAGGAAATTTTCGGTGAAACCGAGGGAGAAAAGAGAAAGAGGATCTGGCGGTGCCGGCGGAATCGGTCGCCGCCACTGCCACCGAAGCTTCGCCGGAGGAAGAGGAAAATGTGGGAGGCCACGGTTGAGACGGGGAACGGCGGAGGAAGGCCGACGGAGGCGGAGAAGAAACTGAGGCAAAACCGAGTAGATCCTCCGCCGTGCCACCGATCTAGGGCAAACAGAGGGCACCGGCAGCTTCGCCATGCCGTCGGCCAGCTGTGGAGCCCTTGAACCGCTGGAGAACCGACCGCCGGTGAGGAACCGGCGAGGAAGGAGGCAGACCGGTCTGACGGGAAAGGAAGAGGAAAAAGAAAAAGAAAAAGAAAAAGAAAAAGAAAAAGAAAAAGAAAAGAAAGAGAAAGGAAAGAAAAGAGAAAAAAGGAAGAAAAAGAGGAAAAGAAGAAAAAGAGAGGAAAAAAATGAGAATTTCAGAAATTACGGAAAATCTCGAGAATTCGGAAACCCGAGAATTACGGGAATAAGTAAGAAATCCCGAAAAGTGATAAATTATTAAAATAATTTATTTATTTAAATAATTTTGAAAAAATTCTAAATTTTAGAATTTTAATTCCAGAAAATTCCCTCAATGACCGAGCCGATGGAATCGGGCGAGGTGAACACGGGCGCGACGAACGAGGCGATCGTCGACCCGAAACAGGTAAGGGATGCATGTGCAGCACTGTAAGGATATTCGGTCTGCATGATTTCAATTATGAAATATCTTATGAAAATATTTTATGAAAATATTGCGATGAATGATTGGTTGAAAATTTGTGGAGATGCACTAGCTGGATTTTAAACTGTATTTTTCGTGCAGGAGGGTAGCCAATTGGCAGCCGTTATACTGCCAAAAAATTATCGAAAATTATAGAATATTTTTAGATATTTTTATAAAATCATTATAAATGATTTTATTTCACGAGAAATGATTTTCAATCACGAAAATTGAGAAAATGAGTATTTTCCATAAAAACATGAATAAAATGAGAGTGATTTTAAAATATTCATGTTTTCGAGAATGGTGATAATGAAATCACCGAAAAATCTCTTCGAGAATGGTGATAATGAAATCACCGAAAATTCTCTTGATATGTAAGTTACACGTAATACGAGATGGAAAATGAAAGGAAATAAAGTGAATATTTTTATATAATTCTTAAATATTCACTAAATGGTTTTATAACCTTTATGGTTTTAAATGATGAAAATATATATTGTTATAAATTCCATAAAGGTTTTCTGATGATGACAAATAATGTTTTGAGACTAGATGGCAACCTTATCATGCTGATATGTGATATGTGACATGTGATATGTAATATGTGATATGTGATATGTAGTCCCGGCCGACACCTGATCAGTGATCCGTCGAAGACAATTATAGACTATGGCCATAGATCTGACATGATTATTTATACCCTGCGGTGTCTATAGCATGATACGAGTAACGACCTAGTGGACGGGCTGGGCATGCCTCAGTCTCCATATATGAAAATGTTTTATATGATATGTGATATGTGAAATGTAAATGTTTTACATGATATGTGAAATGTAAATGTTTTACATGATATGTGACAAGTTAAATGAAAGAGATTTACAGCATTTTACAAAATGCTTATTTCAGTACTGAATTTAGTACTACGAGATGATTTCATATGATATGTGATACGAATATGTAATATGTTTTCAAAAGGAAAAAGAGGTTATAAGTCTAATATTCTTACTATGATTTTCAATTGAATATTAGACTATATGTGACATGAATATGTGATATGTTTTCCAAAAAAGGAAAGAGGAGGAAAATAAATCTAATATTCTTATTTTAGCTTTTAAATTGAATATTAGATTTAAATGATATATATGTTATACGAAAAGGATTTAATAGCGGATTTTCTATTTAAAGTACTGTACTAATTATGGTTGTACACTAAAATATGAAAGGAGATTTAAATGAGAATGATGAGAATTTAACTAATATTCTTTTCAAAGGATATATGAATATTAGTTACTTTATTTAAATGCTTTATTTTATAAAAGCATTATTTTGAAGAGAATATGAAAATGATATGAAATGAAAAGGTAAAAGGATATAAATTTCAAACGAAAAGAAATTTATTATTCTCTACAGTTGCTTCTAGGTTCCGGGACAAGATAGGTATTTCAAAATACCTACCTTACTCCATCCGGATCCCTAGCCGACTGTAGTATCCTTCCTACATGTGAGCCTAGAGCCCTATAGGAAAAATGAAAAAGTTTTTCAGCATATAGGAAGCTGAATATCAAGTATGCATATAATTCCCTTACTGAGCCGTGGTTTGCTCACCCCTTAATATTAACATTTCAGGTTTACGAGGATTAAAAGCCTGACATCTAAAGCACTTCGGCTGTGTATTTGGGGACGATGCGACAGCTTGATTTAATACATAAGGTACGATCATTTATTTTTTGTATTTAGACTTATCTACAGTACTACTTCCTTATGAATTAAGATAGAGGATGTAATTCATATTATAATTTAATATGAAATTGTTTATATGTAAAAGAAAAGTAAAGTATCGCAGACAGCCCAACCAAATAAGATGTATAGAATAAGGTGAAAAATAGGGTCACGGGCTGTGATAGATTTAATGGTATCAGAGCAGGGTTAGCCTGATGTCTGTCGATACTTTTGGAAAGAAAATGTGTTGAAAAGGTTAACATTCCCTGTAGTACTGTGTAGTCTAAATACATAGAGAAAATAAATGGTTGCAAATTTAGTTAAGTGTTTAGAAGGGGGTGAGGATTATGAACTAAGGATGTTAAAAGGGAAAACAGCTCAGGAATGTTACCTAAAATTGGTGATCTTATAATCTAAATGAAGGTCGGTTCGGTAAGGATTAGAAATGGACTCGGTGAGAGCCCCACCAGTACTTTTCTGTTCGGATCGAAGTAAGATCTGAAAGTGATGATATAAAGGAGGGGAATGAAATATCATCATTAAATAGACTTTAAGATCACCGATTGAGGGTAATTTGAAGAGAGAGAAATTTTTTGGCCAAAAATGACCAAAATATCCCTACCTCCAAAATTTTACAGTGAGTTAAAATAAACCAATAGAGGTTGGAATTGATTGATCTGACAGAGAAATTGATGATGTAAAGCTGAATTACAAGCAAAATAATCCAATTGTGGATTTTAATGAACTTCTCTGTCGAAATTGAATGAGATCTAAATTGCTGATATAAGTATCAAAAAGGATAATATCAGCACATAGATATTAAGATGACTTATTTAAATGTATACTGAGGAGAAAGAAATAAATGTGAAAATGATGAAAATGCCCCTATGTTGGGCGATGTGCTGAATGGTGATGAAACCAAATGATTTCAAATTCCTTGATGATAATGGAATTATTAATGGCATAGAGGATGTCATAAGGATATACGGATCCCTATTATTGATTCCACTTACACTTTGATTATGGACGCGAAGTGCGAGTGACCTAGTGAATGGGCTAAGCCCCATGACGAAACCTCGAGGGGTGACCCAGTGAAAGGACTGGGCATTCTCAAAGAGGTTAGTACACATGTGTATAGGCGGACGGCGGACGGGCCGGGGCATTATATAATGCTATCCAATAAGAGTGTATAGTGGAAGGTCATAAGATGATCGGCCCGATTATTGATGATAAGGGCCTAAATTATGAGGTACTGAATTGGATATTATTATGGGATCGTCGGATATTATGAAAGTGAAATGAATACAGAAACTGATTGAGAAAGTGAATAGTACAGGTAATGAAATCCATAGCAGTACGGTTGATTGAGGTTCTATACATATATATTGTTTTTGAGGTATTAAATGAATAATTAATTATAGAACCGGAGCATTATGAGATATGCCTTGCAAATTGATGTACTGTATGGAGTATTGTGAATTGGAGAATATGCACAAGAATAGTAAAGTGATAAAAGAAGATGACAGCTAACCTAAGTTCTTCAGGACCCTTGAGACAGAACTGTGATGGGCAACCCAATGATGGGCGACCCGTAATGGATCATATGTGTGAGATGCAGGTGAACTATGTTATCACCGACTCACTTGTAAGGGTAAACCTGGGGCGAAAGGATCGCCTAGGGGATGCTCGCCGACGGTCGATTCGAACGGGCGGGACTCTTACAATTAGCTCAGTGGTAATACGAGTGTAAGGAACTAGGTACGTACGGGTACCAGGGTTCAAACCTCGTCGATAATATGCTCAAGGGAGTTAAACCTGAATTTATTAAATGAACTTGATTCCAAAGTAAATTACAGTGGTAATAAATTGGTTAGCTGTAACATGTGTTGATAACTGTTGTACTTACTACAGCTTACTGGAATGAGATTTGTAAGGCTGTAAAGTATGAGTAAACAATGAAATCAAGGTAGAGTATGAGTCGAAATGAATCGAATAGTAAATGTCTCTACCTTGAGAATATACAGTCTAAATGATAGGACATGAGGATGAATGTCCAAAATGATAAGAGATGTGTGGTTAAAGAAAGCATCGGATGAGATTCCAGATAAATTTTCAGAGTAATATAGATTGAGAGATCGGGTTAATATCCACTCGATTATGGATACAGAAATTTATTTTAAGCTTATATCGGAGAACATAAAAGAATCTGAAAAGCTTAAGAAAATAATTTTGGAAAATATTGTGGATAATGAAATTCACATGTATTGATGTACAGGATGGAAATACAAATGATGTGATTGAGGATGAATTAAATGGTGAATTAAATTTCTATTATGCAATCAAGTTCTTATTAATAACAAATAATCATCTATATGGAATTGATGCCTTATTTGATTTAATTGGAGATGTATAAG
Organism: Heritiera littoralis; assembly: GCA_031772115.1. Lineage (NCBI taxonomy): Eukaryota > Viridiplantae > Streptophyta > Magnoliopsida > Malvales > Malvaceae > Heritiera > Heritiera littoralis. The sequence continues at coordinate 2,205,018 of JAPDPK010000058.1, forward strand.
GAGTCTATAAGATCAATCTCTGCATAAGGCATCGCTAGATGAAAAGTTGGAAATTGATGATCATAAGATGATAATATTAGAACCTCGATATAATTTTTACGAGTTCCTATTGAGGTTTACAAGGTTAATGAAATACCTTGTGAGGTATATAAGCCTAATGAATGAGGCATCCATATGAGGATAAGTGATGAGATATTGATATAGTCTAAGACATCAATGGAAAATGAGCAGCATTATGGTATAACCCTTAAACTCTTAAAGACTGTAATTTATAAGTTAAGATTGGCAACTAAGAGATGTGGCTAGACAGTGTCTCTTTCTGAGATAGATAATCTCGAAATGACAGATGACAGTGAACCTGTCGATGATATAGAGATAATGATTGAGATACGAAAGTAATGAGTCTAGCTAAATATTATTGCCAGTCTATAGAATAGTTCTGGGTTAGCTGCTCTATAGATGTGACTACTAATTAAAGAAGTTAAAGTGGATGAGTAAATATAAAGATGGCATACAAGATGTTAAAAGAGGTAATAGTGGAATATGTTATCACTAAAGAAAAGTGATTGAAATGATGATGAAGGAAGGGATGAATATGTAATAAGAGGATAAGTACATGATGAAAAGGGAACACGAATATGAAGTAGTTCCCGAAGTTAAAAGCTAACAGTGATTTTGTGGTTATCACATGATTATGGTTGGATATAAGATCGAGCCAAACTCGATAAAGGAAAGGTAATCATACTCTAAGGAGTAAAGAAATGATCTACATTTTACTGCCAGTAATGTAAATGGAAAAATGATAAATATATATATATATACAACCACCTTGGAAATGGTGGAATTACATGGATAATGTGGTGACGAAAATGATGATTGATTTGTCACCTATGAAATTTAAATTATGAAGAGTATAAGCTCAGGTATATTCTAAAACTTAAGTGATATAGAGTATACCATAAGAATAAGAGATGTAATGATGAGATTACATGGAAAGACGATATGAAAAGAAAATGATGAGTAAATAGCAAAGTCTGCAAATGAGCTGCAGCATTTGATGAAATAAATATGAAATGAGTATTGGAGATAATAATGAAGAATCTAAAAGAAATATGATAATATGGAAGTGATTATAGACTGATAGTCTATTGAAATCACTCCTCCATTATCAAACTCTTAGATTCTTTAGTGCTATAGTCGAGATTTGATTATAAAATGACGAGAATGTATGTGAAGTTCCAGTGAGCTCTATATGTGATGGGAATCTCTGAGTAGCTATATGTTATGGGAAATAGCAAAAGGCTCTGAGATTCCAAATTTATAGACAGCACCGCTCCGTACATGATGTAAAAATGATTGAGCGTAGTATGAAACACTCGATGATATGTTGAGTGAGCGGATGCACAAGATGTGAAAGCTACTGGACCATTACATACTATTGATTTAAATCAGTAAATGATAATTATCGAAATGTATCGACTTGGCACCAAATAAGGAAGATGGATGATGAATAATATGAATCATATGAGATATGAAAAGGAGTGTAAATGGATAACTCCCAATTGATAAGCATTTCATAGGGAGTATAAAATATGATGAGAAATGATATATAGTGAAAATGATTCCGAGGCTAATGGCATATTGGTAGTATTAATTAAAAGATGATTGAGAGGACAAGAATGATGGGTATACGAAACAGTGCCACCTTTAACCTAAGTTAAATTCGGAGGACCGAATTTCTTAAGGTGGGGAGAATGTGATAATCGTAAATTTTCCATTTATGGGAAATTATTAATATTGGAAACTTAGTGAAATGAATAAATAAATATAATATGAGATCGGAATATTGTGGAATATTCCGAGAATTGAGGAAGTGACGGATCGGGAAATTCGAGTGAAGGAAATTAAGTTGGAAATAAAATAAGGAATAGAGAAAATTTAATTTGGATAAATAGAAATCCAAATTAAATAAGAAAATGAGGAAGAAAATATATATAATGTAAATACAATATATATAGTATTATTTCATTTATATCAAAATATATAAATATAATTTAAGTTAAAAGTATGTAGATATATATATTAAATATATATGTGTTAATATAATATATATCTATAAAATATTATATAGTATGTACTATATAATATAATATTAATATTATATTTATAAAGTAATTATAAATATAATATATAAAAAAAACAAAAACAGAAGAAAAAGAATCGGGAAAATCCCGATTCTTCTCCGATGAAGGCCGACCACCGTCGGTCGGCCAAGAGAGGAAGAGGGAGAGAGAAAGATGATGCTGGCGACGTGAGGAACGGAGACCGGCAACGGAAAACGGAAGGAAAATAGAAACGGAGAAGGAAATTTTCGGTGAAACCGAGGGAGAAAAGAGAAAGAGGATCTGGCGGTGACGGCGGAATCAGTCGCCGCCACTGACACCGAAGCTTCGCCGGAGGAAGACGAAAACGTGGGAGGCCACGGTTGAGGCGGGGAACGACTGAGGAAGGCCGACAGAGGAGGAGAAAAATCGAGGCAAAACCGAGTAATCCGCCGCCGTGCAGCTGATCCAGGGCAAACAGAGGGCACTGGCAACTTCGCCATGCCGTCGGCCAGCTGTGGAGCCCTTGAACCGCCGGAGAACCGACCGCCGGCGAGGAACCAGCGAGGAAGGAGGCAGACCGGTCTAACAGGAAAGGAAGAGGAAAAAAGAAAAGAAAAAGGAAAAAGAAAAAGAAAAAGAAAAGAAAGAGAAAGGAAAGAAAAGAGAAAAAAGGAAGAAAAAGAGGAAAAGAAGAAAAAGAGAGGAAAAAATGAGAATTTCAGAAATTACGGGAAATCCCGAGAATTCAGAAACCCGGGAATTACAGGAATCAGTAAGAAATCCCGAAAAGTGATAAATTATTTAAATAATTTTGGAAAAATTCTAAATTTTAGAATTTTAATTCCAAAAATTCCCTCAATGACCGAGCCGATGGAATCGGGCGAAGTGAACACGGGCGCGACGAACGAGGCGATCGTCGACCCGAAACAGGTAAGGGATGCATGTGCAGCACTGTAAGGATATTCAGTCTGCATGATTTTAATTATGAAATATCTTATGAAAATATTTTATGAAAATATTGCGATGAATGATTGGTTGGAAATTTGTGGAGATGCACTGGCTGGATTTTAAACTGTATTTTTCGTGCAGGAGGCTAGCCAATCGGCAGCCGTTATACTGCCGAAAAATTATCGAAAATTATAGAATATTTTTAGATATTTTTATAAAATCATTATAAATTATTTTATTTCACGAGAAATGATTTTCAATCACGAAAATTGAGAAAACGAGTATTTTCCATAAAACATGAATAAAATGAGAGTGATTTTAAAATATTCATGTTTTCGAGAATGGTGATAATGAAATCACCGAAAAATCTCTTCGAGAATTGTGATAATGAAATCACCGAAAAATCTCTTCGAGAATTGTGATAATGAAATCACCGAAAATTCTCTTGATATGTAAGTTACATGTAATACGAGATGGAAAATGAAAGGAAATAAAGTGAATATTTTTATATAATTCTTAAATATTCACTAAATGGTTTTATAACTTTTATGGTTTTAAATGATGAAAATATATATTGTTATAAATTCCATAAAGGTTTTCTGATGATGAAAAATAATGTTTTGAGACTAGATGGCAACCTTATCATGCTGATATGTGATATGTGACATGTGATATGTAATATGTGATATGTGATATGTAGTCCCGGCCGACACCTGATCAGTGATCCGTCGAAGACAATTATAGACTATGGCCATAGATCTGACATGATTATTTATACCCTGCGAGGTCTATAGCATGATACGAGTAACGACCCAGTGGACGGGCTGGGCGTGCCTCAGTCTCCATATATGAAAATGTTTTATATGATATGTGATATGTGAAATGTAAATATTTTACATGATATGTGAAATGTAAATGTTTTACATGATATGTGACAAGTTAAATGAAAGAGATTTACAGCATTTTACAAAATGCTTATTTCAGTACTGAATTTAGTACTACGAGATGATTTCATATGATACGTGATACGAATATGTAATATGTTTTCAAAAGGAAAAAGAGGTTATAAGTCTAATATTCTTACTATGATTTTCAATTGAATATTAGACTATATGTGACATGAATATGTGATATGTTTTCCAAAAAAGGAAAGAGGAGGAAAATAAATCTAATATTCTTATTTTAGCTTTTAAATTGAATATTAGATTTAAATGATATATATGTTATACGAAAAAGGATTTAATAGCGGATTTTGCTATTTAAAGTATTGTACTAATTATGGTTGTACAGTAAAACATGAAAGGAGATTTAAATGAGAATGATGAGAATTTAACTAATATTCTTTTCAATGGATATATGAATATTAGTTACTTTATTTAAATGCTTTATTTTATAAAAGCATTATTTTGAAGAGAATATGAAAATGATATGAAATGAAAAGGTAAAAGGATATAAATTTCAAACGAAAAGAAATTTATTATTCTCTACAGTTGCTTTTAGGTTCTGGGACAAGATAGGTATTTCAAAATACCTACCTTACTCCATCCGGATCCCTAGTCGACTGTAGTATCCTTCCTACATGTGAGCCTAGAGCCCTATAGGAAAAATGAAAAAGTTTTTCAACATATAGGAAGCTGAATATCAAGTATGCATATAATTCCCTTACTGAGCCGTGGTTTGCTCACCCATTAATATTAACATTTCAGGTTTACGAGGACTAAAAGCCTGACATCTAAAGCACTTCGGCTGTGCATTAGGGGACGATGCGACAGCTTGATTTATTACATAAGGTACGATCATTTATTTTCTGTATTTAGACTTATCTATAGTACTACTTCCTTATGAATTAAGATAGGGGATGTAATTCATATTATAATTTAATATGAAATTGTTTATATGTAAAAGAAAAGTAAAGTATCGCAGACAACCCAACCAAATAAGATGTATGGAATAAGGTGAAAAATAGGGTGACGGGCTGTGACACATCTCACGATACCACGATGGCATCTCCACGATACCATGATGGCATCTCCACGATACCACAAAGGCATCTCCATGATGTCATGAATACATCTCATGATACCACGAAGGCATCTCTACGACACCACAAAGGTATCTCCACGATACCACGAAGGCATCTCCACGATGTCACGAAGACATCTCACGATACCACGAAGGTATCTCATGTTTCAAAATCCGTACAAAGACAGCTTTTCAAAACACCATTGTATCACCAAAGTATGCGTATCGTTTAAAACAATGCATTTTGAAAACATCAATGTCATAACGTATTAAGCTTTGAAGAAAACCTAATAGCTAGACACAAAAATATATGGCGTCATCACCAACCATTCTACTAGGTGTGATTGGTCACCTATTCAAACTATGGATAAGGACTGGTCTACATCTCAAATTTAGGGTTCGGGAGTACGATTACATGTGAGGAAGGATTAGCACCCTCACAATGCCCATCCTAAAATGATACCAACTAATTTTAGGTTATCTCAAATTTGCCTTAGTTATTCTTAAGTTCAATAATTAAATATTGGAAAATATTTCTAAGCATATTCCATTAAGCTGGTAAGACAACTTAAAAAATTCTTCTCACCTCAAGAGTATTCAAGTAGTATTATGCGACTTGCTTGAAAAGGCTCCGTCGTCGGATCCCTTTTAATGTTTTATGAAAAATTCCATTTTGATTCCTATCTAATTCATTCTTGCTATCTTATCATTTTTATTACTTCTATTGTTTTCTATTATTTTATTAATGTTTGATTTTATTAATTTATTTTGTTAGAGAATGAATATGAATTATTTTTCTCAAAAATTCTTTTTAGATCTTCCATTAAGCTAATTAGATCTTGAAAGAAATTATTTAACCTAAAGATTTCAAAAGTATTACTTAAGCGTAATCTCTTTTGGAATCTTATTATCGGAATAATCAATACTCAATCTCAATAATTATTATTAACTATTATCACCCCATTTTTATCATTTATTATCATTATTATTATTTATTATTGTTATTGAATTATTAATATTTCTTTATATTTATTATTTTATATTTGTAATTAATTATTTTAATTTTAGTTTTTAATACTTCTTATTTTATTTTTAGAATGAATATAAATAACTTGTTATCGAAAACCCTCTTTAGACCATCCATTAAGCTGGCGAGGCCTTGAGAGAATTTTTTTTTAACCAAGAAATGTTCAAGAAAATCACTTAAGCGTAATTCTCTTGATATTTCATCATTGGAGTAATTCATATTCATATTCATTATTATTTTAATATCTAATTCTAGTTTCTTCATTTATTTTCCTTCCTTATTTTGTTATCTACGATCCATTAATATCTTTTTTCATTTTGTAACTAATTAATTTTATTGTAATTTTATAATAAATTTTATTTTTAAAATGAATATAAATTATTTGTTATTGAAAACTCTATTTAGACCCTCCATTAAGCTGGTGAGGCCTTGGATAGAATTTTTTCACCTAGACATTTTTAAGATGTCTCAATTAACTTTCTCAAAATATCATCATCGGTAAATATTTATTTATTCTTATTATTTTATTAATTATACATAATTTTAAGCTTTCACCTACAACTAAATTTTATTAATAAGTCTATTTCTAAAATGAACAACATATAAATTCATAAATCAAAATGAATAAACCAAAATAATAAAAAATTACATAAATAAATTATCTATCAACTTCAAATAATGCAAACCATCATGATTAATTAATAAAATATTAAAAGAAACTAAAGACACGTGGGTGTAAAGGAAGAGGAAAATAAGCTTCAAATGCATGCCATTACCAAGGTTTTAAATCGCGGTCGCGGTCGCGTTTTCGGTCGCGTTGCGTTTATCGCGGTTGCGGACATAGTGGCGGTAATTGCGGTCATCGCGGTCGTGAATTTTTTTTAATTTCACACAATTCTATATAAAGTGTAGTAACTTTAATTATAATCATGTAAAGTCTTATTTTATAGTTTTTAAAATAATTTATAATACCTCAAGTCTATTATTTATGTGAAAAAAAAGTTATTTATAATTTTTTCAATTATAATAACATTCATATTTAAAAAAAATACTTATGATAATTAAAAAATAACAAATATTCAAAATTAATTATTTTTATATCAGATTAATATATACAAAACAATCATAAAAATAAATTCATTTTTTATCATCTCATTCCCTCTCAATTTTAACCACTAGTTAATTTTCACTGAATAATTATTTCCCCCTCTCAAATTTTTATATAAACAAGAAAAATACAATTTTAAAATTAACTTTTAAACACGTGACAATAAAGTTCTACGACTAATAGCCTTAAGTCCTCTAGCCTTCCCCACGAGCCCCACCCATTCTCCTCTGTATCTTCTTCTACACTCTCCAAATTGCTCTGTTTCAGTTCAGTTTTTTAATTCGAAGCAGCCTTTCTTTCCTCATCACATCGGTAATCACCCACGGTCCAACCAAACCGATCAACCTAATGCAGTACCCAACCTTTGCTACAGATCTTCTACTCATAGTTGGCTCGTCTCTTTCAAATCTCAGGAAAATCCATTACCCATTTGCTGGTTGTTGCCACAATTAAGAGGTTATGTATTTTTTTTCTTTTACTTTAATTGTAGGCATAGTATCATCGGGGTTTGATTGCTGTGGTATGGTCTTGTTTTTGTTTTGTTGGGTAATTAAATTTCGATTTGATAAAACAATTTGACAGAAGAATGTCGATAGCGGCAATAGCGGTCCTCTTTTGCCGCTATCCACCGTTGTACCCCTATTTGCGCCGCGAACAACCGTTACCGGTGTGATTCTTCTCTCTCAATTGCATTGCGGTGGATAGCGGTTTCGGATGGCACCGTTACCGCAAAATAACGGCCGCTATACTGCTATTCAAACGCTATTTGAATCCCTGGCCATTACTATGATATTAGCAGCTACAGTTTTATTTACCTTTGATATTTACTTCATATTTCCTTACTAATTCTTTCTTTCCTTTCTGTCTCAGTCTCGTAGCAGTGGTTTCTTGTCCATGTAGCAGCTTCAAGACGGCAACTTGTAGTGGTTTGAGACAGGAGCAGTAGCTGATACAGCTAGCGTTGGCAATGAGGCAGTGTTGGGACAAGCGATGCAATAGAATGTGCACCAACTCAGGGAACAGCAGCTTTTTTCGGCTTGGTGGTGCAGAACGTGGGCGGCTGTGACTTAGATTGACAACAAATGAAGCACAAAACAGCAACAAGGTGGCACGTATGGCAGTAGCAACGCAGCAACAGAAACTTGTGGCCAGCAGTGGGTTCGGACAGGGACAACGTAGAAGCACGCAAGGCTGGAACCGTGAATGGTGTAGGAGCGATCAGTGGAGTGGCTGGGTGCAAAGGCGTGCAAACAGAGCAGCAATGACAAGGGTTGATGCGAGAGTAAGCAGTGCAGTGATGATGGTGCGATAGAGAAGTGGTAACGGGCTAGGGTAGAAGGCAAGGAAACTTGGATTTACTACGTTGGAATATGCAGACCGGAAGCAAAATGGCAGTGCAGAAAAGTGGCTCGGACAATCTCGGGTTGGTGAGGAAATAAGAAGGCACTCCCCCTCGCTTCCAACAACCACTTAATGGCGGCGAAGTGCACCAGGTAATGATGCTGTGGTGTGGTATAGAACGCTTGGGACAGCAGCAGGGAACCTCCGTAGTGCAAGAGTGAAAGCAATAGAGGCTTGGGCCGCAAGTGCAGGGCGATGAAGGCAGCAACTCAGGGATGGCGATGATGCAAAGCAGTGAGGACGCAGTAGCAGCAGTAACCGGGATGCAGCAGTGATGATGGTTCAGATGTAGAAGACGCAGACAATAAGGATGATGTTGGCGGATGGCAGCTTTGGTGACTATGTCTAAGAGCAGTAGAAATTTTTTTAGGGTTTTTTTTTTCTTCCCCCCTTATCGTAGCAGTGTGTAGGCTTTTAAAGCCATTCCATGTCCATTAATTTAGGTCCTAAGATTATTGTTATAGTTATGGGATTATTGTTTTTTTTTGTTTGACTTTAACAGATCTTTTTTTATTTTATTTCCTGATGTATTTATTGATTTAATTGCTGATTATTCTTTCTTTCTTTTTTCACAGCAAATCAAGTTATTCAACTCTTATTGATTTAATTTGCATGGGGTTTAATTTAGTGTTTTGCATTGTATGCATGGAGAGGTTGTTTCTTTTTATCATTTTTTATTTTTTGATTCTACCACTAAGTTCCTATCTTCCAGCTTTGCATTACAATCCTTATACACAAGATCAATCATCTATGACTCAACACGCAACAAATATCCTAAATGCTCAGGCTCTATACTTAGTGTCCAAGCAAACATAAAGAATATAAATAAATGCATGGAGTTTGGGTCTGTTAAAATAAATTTTTTAGAAATCAAGGATTAGAATGTTACTCTTAATCACTTAGGTGGAAGCATAAGCCGCTTCTTGGTCCCATGCAAAGACTTGCCCTGGTACCAATGGTTTCTTGCTCTTATCAGTGGTCTTTTTCTACATACTGCTTTATCCCTCTGTCTCTTTCTTTAAAGCTTTCAATTCTAGGCAATCTCTTACCATCTGTCCTTGTTTCCTATACTTAAAATAAGCTTGTGTTGCCCAATGGCAAGGTTTAAACCCATGGAATTTATCGCATCTGTTACAAGGTCGTAAGGTTAGTGTGTTACGAGGATGAGTAGGGCTAGTCACCTGCTGTTAAGGTTCTGTAAACCTCTAACTCTTAACAAAAGTATCACTCTGCTTAGACTTTCCAATCTCCAGCCTCTTCCCTTTACTCTTTCCCTTGGATTCAAATTTAGCCTGTGAGAGTTCAAAATCTTGCTCTACCAGTTGAGCTCGTCTAATAGCCTCTAGATATGTAGAGATATTAAAAGCCGCAAGTCTACTACAAATGGCTATAAGCTAACAAAGCCAATTCCATTGATCAGATGAAACCAGCAACTATCCTAGCATAGTATACAAGACAGCCCAAAATGCCTCGAATAACCTTGAAGCATAGAGTGGTGCTCGATCAACAGTTAGTTGCCTAGTCTCACAATTCGAATAGTACCATGTACTAAATCATCAGTTTTGTAAAGATCAAACTTACTTCATATTAAACTCACAACTCAATATTCAAAAAGTTCACAATTTGAACATATCTCATTAGTTTGCACATTTCGACCATACATCATCTTATAGATTAAAACCCATCAACTAAGCTAAGACAATCCAAATCACAACCCATTAAATTCTAATTTCCACATCAATAGTTATTTTACACAAAATGCTTTAACAATCCTCAAGTTTCATTCAAAATTTCGTATTCTATAATGTGTTGTGTTCCACTTCAACTCTACTCATGGGCAGTTTGAAGAGCCTTGTAGTTTTTTAAACTCACGTAACTCAAAACCATAGGGTTTAAATTATTGAACTTCCAAAGTCCATTTAGTTCAAAATAGTTTATTTCAAAAGTCATATAATTTCCAAAATGCTTGCACTTTCAAAGTCATATACATTCTATTCCTATGGTTTTCAAAAGTCCATACACTTTTCAAGATATACAGGATCTAATACATTTTCAAATCTTACCTTCCATAACTGAAGTAAAAACACCACTAACTGTGACTCTCTATCGGGCAATTCTTGGCTTTATGGCTTACTTTTCCACACAACAACTGCTTATCTTCAGTAGTAGGGCTTAGTCCCATGATCCTTACCACAACATAGGCAGGGCTTAGATCTTAATGAGGTAGAAGACTGTGAACTTTTAAGTTGCAGCACTATCACTCTCTAACTCTTTCATAATGCCTTATTCTGTGTCGACTTTCTTTTCTTAGTCTCTTCTCCTTAACTTTGCCTTTCTTACCTGCAGCCTTGGCCCGTGGCTGGGATGCAGCCTACAATTATTATGGAGCTTAAGGCTAAAGAACATTCAAAGGAAAAAGGTGGTAGTGGTGGATGTGGTTGATCGAGATTATGACCTAAATGTCAAATAAACAAGGAATCAAGAGCTTTAAATTCATGCTCTAAGTTGGCTAAATAGATATTAACCTATCCTATTGTGTGAGTGAATTTGGGAGAGGAGACAGTGGTCCACCAGTTCCACTCATCATAGATCAAGTTTCCTTTTACCAAAATTGAGCATCTCAATATGTTTCAAACGCTATTCACAGTTTATATCCAGACAATACACAGTGATTTGGGATGTAAGTCTAAGTCTAACCTATCTACACTAACATAAAACTAGACAAACTATGCTCTGATACCATTCTGTAACACCCTCAAAAGCTAAAATTTTTTTGGTAATTTTTTCCTTTCCTTACTAAGTTTGTCACTCGCTCAACGTAGCTAACACCTAACAAGTAGATTTCTACATGTTTACTGTTTAAGACTAACACCTAACAAGTAGATTTCTCCAAGTAGATTTCCAGCCAACAAGGGATTTCCCCAAACCCCATTGCTTCGCCGTGAGATGGAAGGAATGATGGCATCAACAGCCTCAACCTTTCTCTCTTTCTCTTGATCTCGCCGCTATTCTTCCTCAACTTTCGACTTCATTAGCTAAATAACCAAATCAGATTTTGGTTTCTCTCAGAGTAGAGGACGCCCACAGTTTTGGAAGTAATTGGTAGCCATCTTGGCTTCTTCATGAAGCCATTTCATTATTTTATTATTATTATTATTATTTTTATATCTCATAGATAAATTTAAACATGTGACATAATAGATTTACATTAATATATATGTACATATTTAGATATGTTAAGTAGGTTTCAAATCAAGTATATATACTTGGTGATTAATGTATATTTATATATATTTATGCATATAAATATTTTACACTTACTATACTATTTAATTTACCATGTTATGTGTGTGTGTGTGTGTATTACAAATACATACAATGGGCGTTTAATTCATTCTTTTTTGTACTTAATAATTTTAATTACTCTTTTATATATATATATATATATATATATATATATACACACCTATGTGCCTGAGATATTGATTTTAATTGGGCTAATAATAAGTTTTAGATCGGCACTTAGACAACTTAGTGTTTGGCTCGATAATGTTAGGTTTCATGCTAAGGCTCGATTACTTGCACATCCACTTGTTCAAGTCGCCACATCCTTTTCCACAATGCTACTATTGTTTTATCTAATATTTATTGAGCATTAAATAATTAATTAATAAATAAGGTCAAGGAAAAATCTCGGTTATCACATAAACTCTTTCCCAAAATTGTGCCAATCACCGCTGCAAATCCAATCAAGTTACTTTTTTTCTCATTCTCATTTTCTGGTTTCTTATTATGTAAGAAATTGAATTTTTTTTTATGGTTGCTTTATTTTGCCATTGTTGCTATTGAATCTAGTGGATGAGTTTTGGTGTGAATTCATCTGTTTGAGTGTTAAATAAAACTGTAGTTGTATCTCTGAATAATAAAAATAAGTTTAGTTGTTTCTTTGAACAATACTAAATAAAAGGTTAGTTGTATTTGCCCTGTCTGCAATCCTTTATCTAACTTCTTGTTGCTATTCAAACTCTCTAAACCAAGCATAATTAAAGATAAGAAAAAGAAAAAAGGAAATAAAAAAAAATAACCTGAAAAAGATGCTTGTACGAGACATTTCCATTATACAATAGTAAATATATATATATATATATATATAATAAACATATAGAAAAGCAACAACTTGTAGATGACATTCATTCTTAGATGTAGTTAACGTTAAGCTCCATCTGCTAATGTCCTCTATGATGTACTAATATAAAGTACATTATTTCCTCGAATGAAAGCATCATATTTATTTTTCAACTGTCTATTGACATATTCTTCTGTTTGCTCCATAGCTATATTAATGTATCCGTTTAGGCAAGCTGGCATACCTCTATAATCAATACCAAAATCTAGTTTTTTTTTTGTATCAAAGGACATGCATTTGTTCATTTATAATAAATAAAAAATAATTCTTGTGTTTATTTCATTTACAATTTATTTTTATTATTTAGTTATATTTTACTTTTTTTAAATTGTAATTTAATTTAATTTTTTTAGTTATTGTTTTGAAAATGTAAATACCGAACGCATTTTCATAAATTTATTTTCAAAAACAAGTTTTCATTTTCGTGCCCCAAACATGTTTTCCAAAATTCAAAAAAATGAGAATGAAAATTTATTTTCAAAGAATGGAAATAGAAAATGAAAATAAAAAATATTTCCATAAACCAAACAAACCCTTACTTTTTTATTTTCATTTTCATGTTATCTACTTCTTTGTTTTTTTTTTTTCTCGATGTGTAAAATTTACAAAGGATAAGTAATAGGGTAGAAATAAATTTTAGGCTGAAAGAGGGAGAAACAAATAGAATAATGCAGGTAGAAGAAAGTGATTTGATTAATTTAGTAATTTCATTGAGGTAAAATTATCTTTTTCTTTGAATATATTTTTGTCTTCAATTATTGAAGTGTAAAGAGGTTTTTTTTTTTTAGTTTATTTAGAAGCTCTCAACCTTTCTTCTACAAATTAAACTAGGTTTTTTTAATCTAAAAATATGGTCTTTTTTTAAGCAACCCACGCACTTATTCTAGATGGTATCAACTAGTTTTAAACCACCTTAAATTTGTCTTTATTTGATTTTAATTTTAATAATTAAATATTAGAAATATTTTTTAAGACCTTCCCATCAATTTGTCTCTGGTGTTATAAAAAACTTCCCTCACCTCAAAAATATTTAAGGAATAACAATTGAATTTTTTGAACTTTTATTGTCGGATTGGTTAAATGTCGTACCAAGAGTCGATTTCTAATCTTAAATCTCTAATCATTTCATTCTTAATTATTAGTTTTATCAATTTCTTTTTTAATACTGATTATTGAAAACTCTTTCTTATGAAAATTAATTGGATTTGAGTATCCCAAAATTAGTAGGTATTCGACCTGTTTACATTCCTAGTAACAATATCCTCATTTGAATTTTGGTTGTGTAAAAGGATAGTCTCGATACCCCTATCGTTACCATCAAACAAAAGCAAAGTGCTCCATTTTGGTATCTATACCCTAGGGTTATGGTGTTGATACCTTTTGCGTTTTAAGTGCAAGATTCTTCTTAAGGTATCAATACCTCAAGGTAAGGTATCTATACCCTTTGAGTTTGACACATTCCAACGACTAGTTTTTGAGATACCCATCAAGAAGAACATTAAATGCTCAGTAACCACCAAAAATTCATCAAAGAGTATAAAAGCGAGCATTCAAGAGGTCCAATAATTAGAGCTTCAACTTCCAATAATCTATTAAGGATAATTTATTTCTCCAACCTTTCAAGAGGAAAAAATTCTTGTATATTCTTGTTGTACCCATCTTATACTCATTTGTTGTGCCAAACTTGTAATTATCTACCTTTGTTAGAGGTTTTAAAGATTACCTTCTTATACCCAAAACATTTATTGTGGCTATAGGGAGTGAAACCCTACAGTGACATTGTATAAGGATTTAGGTAGCTACATTTATTGGGGTAAGAAAGGTTTCTTCCTAAATGTTGAAAAAGATGTACAAAAAGTTACTTTTGAGTCTTGAAAAATGAGTGTTGTGAGCAATTCAACTAGTGATAGGATCTCTTTGAGAAGAAGGTTAAGAAAGAAGACTTGGGCACAAGAGGAGTCAAACCTCATGAATATTGTTGTATATATCTCTCTTCCCTTATTCTATTGCAATTTGCATTTTAATTATGTTTATTTTGTTTGAAATTGAAATTGTGGTAGGATTAGAGCCAATTACGAATTAAATTAAAAACACCCTTCTTGATTTATATTGAGCTAATACTTGGTATCAGAGTTTAAGCTTTTGATTATAAGATTTAACCCTTTACGAGCATAAACTATCATAAATGGCTCAATCTAGTGTTGCTATATCACTAGGTTTAGAGGGACATTTAACCGTTAGAGCCCCATTGTTTAACAGTAATAATTATTCTTATTGAAAAACTAAAATGATACTCTTTATTCAAGTGAATGATTATGTAATGCAGAGTGTAATGGTAAAAGGTCCTTTAGTACCTAAGAAAATGGTAGGAGATTTAAAGTTCACAGAAAATGAAGATGATTAGGATTCAAATGATTTGGAAATGGCACAATCAAATGCCAAGGACATGAACACCTTGTTTTGTGCTCTAAGACCTAATGAGTACAATAAAGAGTCTTTGTGTGATAACACTAAAAACATGTGATAAACTAGCTATCACACATAATGGAACCAATTAATTCAAAAAAAAAAACTAAGATAGGAATGCTCATACAAGATTATGAGCTGTTTAGAATGAAATTAGACGAGCCCATAGTGGAAATGGCTAATAGTTTCATGAACATTGGTAATGTGTAACACCCTAGGATGCTAGGATTTTTGGGCAAACTCTTTTCTTCACTACCTACGTTTGTCACTCAGTGTAGTTAACACCTAACAAATAGATTACTACTCATTTAACTATTTAAGACTAACTGTCTAAGGTACCATTTAACTACCTTTTGATGTGTGCCACTTACCTATTTAAAAATTTAGACCCATATTGTGTCCATCTTTCATCTTTATATAACCTACGAATATTTCGTTAACCTGCTGCATATTTATTATCTAAATGTGGAGCTCAAAGTCATACCTATTCACTTAGTGATTAATATCAATTAAATACTATTATGAGCACTACAAGAAATTTTCCATATAGTGACGCTTGACTATACTGACGATCATTTTTTGTCAGTAAAAAGAGATTATACTGACGAATTTTTATTATCGTCAGAACATATTGCACCTATACCAACACTTTCTTCAGCTATAAGTATAGATTAACTCTTTTCTGACAATCTATGAATATCCATCAGTATAAGTATGATATATACTGACAGACTTTAAATAATGTCAGAATATACAGTATCTATACTGACATTTTATTTCACCGTTGCTCTAGATTAACCCTTTTCTGACAATGTCTGAATATCCGTCAGTATAAATATGTTATATACTGACGAGCTCTTAATACCATTAGAATATATAGTATCTATACTAACACTTTCGTTAGCCGTTAGTATAGATTAATCCTTTTCTGACAATTTATGAATATCCATCGGTATAAATATGATATATACTGACGAACTTTTGATACCGTCAGAACATACAATACCTATACCAACAATTTATTTAACTGTCGATATAGATTAACTTTTCTGACAGTCTACGTATATTTGTTAGTATAAGTATGGTATATAGTGAAAAATATTTAATACCGTCAGAATATATTGTACCTATACTGACATATTTTTTAACTGTTTGATATAAATGAATTATTTTCTGACGGTCTATGAATATTCGTCAATAAACATATGACATATATCGATGAATAGTATTGTAATTGTCAATATTGATATCAAAATTGAATATCCAATATAATATATATATATATAGATATATTTATACATATATACACACAAAATCTTTTTATGCATATTCTAGATTTTAACATAAAGTTATAGATCATGATAACCAATTTTTTGTGTTCTGTTTAGAGCAATGTAAAACGATAATGAGAATTCAATAAACTTTGATCATCATCATCATCATCATCACATTTTTATTTATTTTGAAAGAGTCACTTGTAGATTAAAAACTATAATATATATGTGCAAGTAAAAATTTTCAAAAATTCAATGTAGCTTCATCATTTATTAACTATAAAATATATTAAATTTAAATTTATATAAAAAAATATAATAAATAATTAAATAATTTATTTATGTTCTTTAAATTTAGGAAAATACTAAAAAAATTGCAAAAACTAAAATGACGAGTATGAATTAGAAAAAAAAAATTAATTTTTTATGCATTTAAAATTTTCAATGCATTATTAGTTAATTTACTAAATCCACTTCATAAAATATTTGTTATTTCCAAGTCTATTTTTGTCTTGAACAAGCAAACTTGTTGTAGTGTTGGCTTGCTCCTAAAAATGTTTGCTATTAGTTACAAAAAGGCATCTGATTAACTATTTTCTCCATAAATTTTTTCTTACAAGGCGACACCACTGTAAGTTGACTTTTCAATATTTTCTTAATTGTGTAGTCAACCAATCAAGGGGTTATTCTTATATCCAATTTGATGTTTAACATCATCTTTAATTGATTCAATTTTCGTTACTATATATGTAGATTTGATAATTTATGTATATAATTTGTGTTTTTCTTATGTCAAATCATGATTGTTATGTATCGCGCATGTTACCTTGTTGTATGCAGAATTACCATATATAAATATATACATGGTTGATCAAAATAAAAAATATTTATAAACTTAATTTTTTATGGATGACTTTTTTATTTACTTTATTGAAATTCATTTTCTTAATTAATTATATCCCAAAATTTGATCCATATTTAAAATAATTTCTCTTCGAAAAAAATATCAATACTTATATAATGAAAATATTAAAAGATTATATTATATTAAGCTACACACGTAATCATGTATTGTATTTAGAAGATTTATATTCAAAAAAGAGAGATGAAATGGAGAAGCACTTATTTAATAACCATGCATTTTAATAATTTTCAAATTTAAAATTTTATTCAAAATATTTAACAACTTGATTTATAGTAACGAGAGTGAGTATTTGCAAGTTGAATTACAAATCCTTTATTGCTTTTGTTGTCTTCCCTAAGCAAATCTAAAAATTGAAATCAATCCAATAAAATAGAAAAAAAATGAAGCAATTGAAGTTTACACGAGAAATTGGTGGCCAAAATAAAATATGCATGAGAAATAAAAAAGCCAATTGGATTTTTATTGGAGAAATCAAATCAAGTCACAAATGAAAGCTGTCTTCGGAACATTAATCAAATAAAAATAAAAAATTTGGGTGTCTGTTTGTCTTAATGGCTCAAGCTATGCTTTTACGGATGCTTTTAAGAAAGATGAAATAAAAAACAACTTTTGTTAACAACGTTGACAATGTTTTGTTTTATAAGGGTATTACTGAACAGCCGCTAAACATGTATAAAGCGATGAAAAGAATAAGACTCGCGCGGCTTTGAAGCGAGCAAAGGAGTTCAACCTAAAACAAAAAGCAACGAGACGACTTTTTCGGAAAAGCCAAATCCACTATGCATTTCATTCGCCCCTGCTATCTTACAGTTATAGAGCAATTGAAACTCTTGGGAAGAGCCAGTAGAGAGAAGAAATTAAGTCCTATTAAACTTTTATCTCAAAGTGCTATCTCAAGATATATAGATTGTGATCGTTGCCTTTTCTACAAATTCTCACATCTAACACCAAAAAATTTAATTCTCTCAATACTCTCAGCCCAACGATACTATACCCAAATCCCAATTTTCCAAATCATTTATTCCTCTTTTCAAATTTGCAATGGATGCATCTATGGGTAAGTTTCTCCTCTCATTTTCTTTAATTATAACACATCATAAACAGATTGCTCACTTTCTTTTCTTTTTGTGTTGTTGTTGTTAGCAAATTAGGTGTGCTTTCTTTCTCAAATGCTGTGAACAAATTTCTGTTTGAACGTCTCATATCGTTTTTGGTTAATTACTCCGAAAAACTTGTGAGTACTATTCTTATTTCTTATTTTTCAACTGCAATATTGTTCTAGTAATCGTTATGCCCATGTTACATTTTACTAATATGATTTTACTGACTTCTGTTTCATGTAGCTATAATGTAATGCTAGATTATGCTTATTCATTTTAGATTTCGAATGTCATTGTTTAATGAATTCTTGATTTAATAGAATGTGTATATAATTTATTAGCATCCTTTTAGAGTGTGAGGAAAATATAGTAGTTATTAGTGTCATAATGTACTATGCCCCTAAATCATTGTTTGTTAAGAGAGCTCTTTGCATTGACATTTAACTTGTTTAAAGCCTGTAATTTTCTTGTCACTTTCTTTAGAAAAAACCCAACTACCCACTGCATATAAGTTTTTAATTGTACCTAAAACTCAAAACTACTCTACTAAACCAAAGACCTTACCTAAGGGAATTTAAGTGTAAGACTTAAACTTTAATTAAGTAAAACGACACCTAATTAACTACCTTAAAGCACTTAATTAACTAATTTTAAAATGCAAAATTTACTTGAACTAAATCTACCAAAACATAAAATTATTTTAACTTTAAATTCTATCAACTAGACTTACTTGGCGATGGAATTGATTGAGACCCTAAGTTAACTTGATAAACATAAAATCTGGAAATTTTCCACTTCAATTAACAAGTAAAACATGACTAAACAACAACTAGAATCTAGGCAGTGAAGCAAAGAAAAATGGTGACTCTATATGCACCTAAATTAATGGTATTCAAGTGTAAAACCTACATGTAAACTTTAACCAAGTAAAATAATACCTAATTTACTACCTTAAGACACTTAATTAACTAATTTTAAAATGCAAAATTTACTTGAACTAAAGGTTCCAAAATAGAAAATTATTTTAACTTTAAACTCCATGAACTACACTTAATTAGCTAAGGAATTGATCTAAACAAATTCAAAACATAATGCTACCTTTAAACCCTACCCTACTAAGTCAAAATTAACGAAAAATCTTATTGAAATAAGAGATAGAAGACTGGAAATTAAATCTGGAATTTTTAAATGTGATTGGGACTTAAACCGAAAAGTTTTGCCATCTAGACACCATGACAGCAAATGACCTCAAGCTTCATCCTCAATGAACTAATTAGACCTATTCAATTGTGTGAGACCTTAAGTTAACTTGATAAACATAAAATCTGGAAATTTTCCACTTCAATTAACAAGTAAAACATGAGTAAACAGCAACTAGAATCTAGGCAGTGAAGCAAAGAAAAATGGTGACTCTATATGCACCTAAATTAATGGTATTCAAGTGTAAAACCTACATGTAAACTTTAACCAAGTAAAATAATACCTAATTTACTACCTTAAGACACTTAATTAACTAATTTTAAAATGCAAAATTTACTTGAACTAAAGGTTCCAAAACAGAAAATTATTTTAACTTTAAACTACATGAACTACACTTAATTAGCTAAGGAATTGACCTAAACTAATTCAAAACTTAATGCTATCTTTAAACCTTACCCTACTAAGTCGAAATTAACCAAAAATCTTATTGAAATAAGAGATAGAAGACTGAAAATTAAATCTGGAATTTTTAAATGTGATTGGAACTAAAACTGAAAAGTTTTGCCATCTAGACACCATGACAACAAATGACTTCAAGCCTCATCCTTAATGAACTAATTAGACCTATTAACTATTTGAGACCTTAAGTTAACTTGATAAACATAAAATCTGGAAATTTTCCGCTTCAATTAACAAGTAAAACATGAGTAAACAGCAACTAGAATCTAGGCAGTGAAGCAAAGAAAAATGGTGACTCTATATGCACCTAAATTAATGGTATTCAAGTGTAAAACCTACATGTAAACTTTAACCAAGTAAAATAATACCTAATTTACTACCTTAAGACACTTAATTAACTAATTTTAAAATGCAAAATTTACTTGAACTAAAGGTTCCAAAACAGAAAATTATTTTAACTTTAAACTCCATGAACTACACTTAATTAGCTAAGGAATTGATTTAAACTAATTCAAAACTTAATGCTACCTTTAAACCCTACCCTACTAAGTCGAAATTAACGAAAAATCTTATTGAAATAAGAGATAGAAGACTGGAAATTAAATCTGGAATTTTTAAATGTGATTGGGACTTAAACCGAAAAGTTTTGCCATCTAGACACCATGACAGCAAATGACCTCAAGCTTCATCCTCAATGAACTAATTAGACCTATTCAATTGTGTGAGACCTTAAGTTAACTTGATAAACATAAAATCTGGAAATTTTCCACTTCAATTAACAAGTAAAACATGAGTAAACAGCAACTAGAATCTAGGCAGTGAAGCAAAGAAAAATGGTGACTCTATATGCACCTAAATTAATGGTATTCAAGTGTAAAACCTACATGTAAACTTTAACCAAGTAAAATAATACCTAATTTACTACCTTAAGACACTTAATTAACTAATTTTAAAATGCAAAATTTACTTGAACTAAAGGTTCCAAAACAGAAAATTATTTTAACTTTAAACTACATGAACTACACTTACTTAGCTAAGGAATTGACCTAAACTAATTCAAAACTTAATGCTATCTTTACACCTTACCCTACTAAGTCGAAATTAACCAAAAATCTTATTGAAATAAGAGATAGAAGACTGAAAATTAAATCTGGAATTTTTAAATGTGATTGGAACTAAAACTGAAAAGTTTTGCCATCTAGACACCATGACAGCAAATGACCTCAAGTTTCATCCTCAATGAACTAATTAGACCTATTCAATCTAAACCAGAATTGAAATCTCAATTAGCCAAAACATTGAGCTAGCAACAGGACATGCTTGGTTTGTAACTCAAATGCATCTTAAACTTGAAGCTTTCAAATGCCTAACTTTCCTCAAACATAAGCCTAGTTTCTAATGATTTTATAATAGAAAAAAAGTTAGAATTTCTTATTTTGAATTTTTTTTAGAATTTATTAAATAATGTCTAAATTTCCTTATTATAATTTTTGGTAATTAATTATATTATTATCACAGTGTTAACCATTTCACAATCTATGGATAAGACGTGGATAAATCTCACGTCAAGAGCCAACGAAGAATACATAAAAGGAGTCACTAGTTTTTTAGATTTTGCCTTTTCAAGATCATCTGAAGATGGAAAAATTTGGTGTCCTTGTGTTAAATGTGTCAACACATATAGAGTGTCTAGAAGAGATGCATTTGATCACATAATATGTGATGGGTTTCTTAAAGGATATGTTCGATGGATATTCCATGGGGAAGTCTTGGATGGATGTTCATCTAGTAGTAGAACTAATGAGGAAGAAAGAGAGTCAAGTCTTGACGTTCATGATTTACTACATGATATGATGGCTGAAAGAGCTATGAATGTTGATATGGGTAACATACACTCAAGAGATACTACTGGTGAGCAATATTATGGTCATGGAATTGATAGTGACAAGTTTTATGGTTTACTTAAAGATGCGGAGGAGAAACTATATCCAAATTGCAAGAACTTCACAAAGTTCTCCTTTGTAATCTATTTGTTCCACATTAAGTGTTTTAATGGGTGGACAAATAAATCTTTCAATACATTATTGGAGTTGCTGAAGCTTGCTCTACCAGAGGACAATACATTACCTGGATCTTATCAAGAATTCAAAAAGATGATTACTGCATTAAGTTTGGGTTATGAAAAAATCCATGCTTGTCCCAATGATTGCATGTTGTTTTGGAAGGATAATGAAAATCTGGAATTTTGTCTAAAATGTGGCGCTTCTAGGTGGAAAGAGAGCTTGATTGATGTAGAAAGTGATTGTGGAGATACTTGTATAAAAAAAAAGAAGAAAGCTGCAAAGATTTTACGTTGGTTTCCTCTAATTCCAAGACTACAAAGGTTATTTATGTCTTCTAAGACTGCTCATTTGATGACTTGGCATGAAGATGAGCGTACTAAGGATGGACATCTTAGACATCCTGCAGATTCTCCAGCTTGGAAAGAATTAGATTTTCAATATCCTCAATTTTCTTCCGACCCTCGTAATGTTCGTTTGGGATTGGCTTCTGATGGTTTTAACCCTTTCAAAACTATGAGTGTGATACATAGCACTTGGCCTGTTATATTGATACCTTATAACTTACCTCCATGGATGTGCATGAAACAACCAAACTTTATACTTTCCCTACTTATTCCTGGTCCAAAAGGTCCGGGAAACAATCTAGATATATACTTACAGCCTTTGGTAGATGAATTGAAAGTACTTTGGGAAATTGGTGTTGAGACTTTTGATGCCTCAAAAAATCAAAACTTTCAACTACATGCAGCATTAATTTGGACTATTAATGACTTTCCTGCATATGCCAATTTGTCTGGGTGGAGTACTAGGGGAGAGTATGCATGTCCTTGTTGTGGATTTGACACTTCATCTAAGTGGTTACAGCATGGTAGAAAGTACTGTTACATGTGTCATCGTAGGTGGTTAGAACCTAATCATAGGTTTCGAAATGATAAACATTCTTTTGATGGAACTCAAGAATTTAGAAGTGCTCCTTCACCACCATCTGGGAGTGTAGTGTTGAGACAATTGGAAGAATGGAATGGTAATGAAAATGGACCGTGGAAGAAAAAAAGCATTTTTTTTGCATTACCTTATTGGGAGCATCTTCTATTGCGTCACAATCTTGATGTGATGCATATAGAAAAGAATGTTTGTAATAACATTCTTGGCACATTGATTGGGCAGGAGGGGAAGTCAAAGGATAACTACAAGTCGCGACTTGACCTTGTAGAAATGGGTATTCGAAATGTTCTTCATCCAAAGACTCGTCCCGGCACTAATACTCAATACTTGCCTCAAGCATCATATCAAATGAGTTTGAATGAAAAAAATACTTTTTTGAAGATTCTTAAGGAAATGAGAACTCCAGATGAATACTCTTGCAATATCTCACGTTGTGTACAACTTAAACAGCGAAAGCTGATAGGGCTCAAAAGTTATGATTGTCATCTCTTAATGCAAGAATTTCTTCTTATAGCATTACGAGGGTCTTTACCTGAAAAGGTGTGCTTGGTTCTTATTCAATTGTGTAATTTTTTCAAGGATCTTTGTTCTAAAGTTCTTCAAGAACATGAGCTTGAATTACTTGAGTCTCAGGTTGCATCGATTCTATGTGAAATGGAAAAGATTTTTCCTCCATCGTTTTTCACAATCATGGTACATTTAGTTATCCATTTGGCAAATGAAGCAAAAATTGCTGGTCCAGTCATATATCGATGGATGTATCCTATTGAGAGGTATATATTCAAGTGTTATATGTTTTAGTATCTTAATTTCAAATAGTATTTTTGCTGATTATCTTTTGTTTTTAAACTTCATCTAAATAGGTTTCTTCTTACGCTTAAATCTTATGTGCGCAATAGAGCTCTTCCAGAGGGTTCAATTGCAGAAGGATACTTAGCAAATGAATGCATAACATTTTGTTCAAGATACTTTGATGGGATAGAGACTATTTTTAGTCGGCCTATTCGAAATGATGACAAGAATCCCCTTGTTGAAGAGGAAGAGTCTATTCTTTCTGCTGTAGGAAGGCCATTAGGGAGGAAAAAACATAAAGGTTTTAATTTCAACAAGCGAAAAAGGGTCTCTCGCTTTACATTTGATAAGCAAACTTTGGTACAAGGACATCGATATGTGCTATTTAATTCGGATGAGGTTGCACCATTTCTAAAGTAAGAAAATATATCTTTATAAGTTTCTATTTGATAATTTTCTTCTTTATTATGTTTTAGACTCTTCTAAGAATTTTTTTATGTAGGAAACATGAGCAACTTATTAAGAGGCGTAATCGTTCTCGTCGTCTCAGTCCATTTGAGATACAAAAGTTGCAAAGTGAAACTTTTCATGATTGGTTTCGTGATCATGTAAGTGTTGCATCATGGCTTGGAATATGTATTTATAGTTTTTATTGTTATAGTTATTTTAACCAATTACGAAATTACTTAGGTTGCACATTTGGATCAACAAGGAAGTGCAAACATCACAGATAAACTCAAATTGCTTGCTCGTGGCCCAACAGATACAATTAGGAAATACACTGGTTATATTGTTAATGGTTTTAGATTTCATACCAAGGCACGTGAGAGATACTTGAAAACTCAAAACAGTGGGGTTGTTGTAACAAGTAAGATGATGAGTTATGCAAGTGCAAGAGATACACAACCTACTGAAGGGGAAGTTAACTATTATGGGGTTTTGACAAATATCATTCAATTGAATTATTCTGGTAGATATAAGGTTGTGTTATTTAAATGTGATTGGGTTGATATAAATAGAGGTTGTAAGAAAGATAAGTTTGGTTTCACTCTTGTCAATTTTTCACATCTAGCTCATAGTGGAACTAATTTGGTTCATGATCCTTTTGTCTTGGCATCACAAGCTAAGAAAGTCTTTTATATTAAGGATGAAAGACATAAAGGTTGGGTTCTTGCCAAGCATGCAAAACTTAGAGATGTTTTTGATATGGGTGATGAATCCTCCTCAAGTAGAGATCAAGGAAATAAAGAAATTCATGTTGAATCTGATGAAACTTATAATGCTTCAAATTGGGTTAGAAGTGAAGTTGATGATGGAGTGGAGGTCACATCGGAGATGGAAAATGAGCATATAGAAGATGATCCAATGGATGAACATAACGGGGAGGACATTTTTTAGTTCTATGTAATAGAGTAACTTTATATAATGAATTTGCATTGTAAAACACTAGTTGATTCATATTCTTTAAGCCATCTTACTTTCGAGTAAAATTTTTCGTAAGTCCCTTAATTTCAATGAAATTTCATTTTGATGTTGAATATTTTGATTGCTGCATTAATATTCGTTCATTAATTAATAGATGTTACATCTTATATTGTGCTTATTATTATTGTGTGTTATTAGATTTGAAATGGCAAAGCGTAAAAGATTGAATATCAGCAGAGTAAATCGACCCTCTAGCTCTCAATTGCAAGCACAATCTGAAGAACAACAGGTATCACTTGAACTAGAGCCTTTGCGACGTGACGAAAATCAAGTTGAACAAGTGGAACATAATTCGGGTATTAAAACATAATAATTTGTTAGTATAAATCTTCAAGCTTTATAATGTTGCACATTTAAATTATTTATGAATTTAATATATATTTGCAAGTAATTTTTCTATGTAGCTAATGCTTCTCGTAAAAGAACTCGAGGTCCCACACGTATGGCTGATATTTGGGATTTGGAAGAAGGAGAGCATGTTGTTGTTAAAGTGAATGAAGATGCTGTGCCAATTGGTGATGAATCTTGCTCTCTAACACGATTCATTGGTAGTATGGTGAGAATGCCTAGCTTTGCTCCCATTGATTATAAAAATTGGCATGACATGTTAGATGATAAGAAGGAAGAAATGTGGAAAACATTAGAGGTATCAAACATATTTACTTGTTAGTTAATTGTTTCTAAAGTGTTATTTATATACATTGACATTTTATTTTCATTTTACTTTATCAAATTGTAGTTGAAGTTTGAATTCCACAAACTTGATTCTGATGAGCCTGTTGATGAAGAAACAATGAAAAGAATTAAGTCTTGGGCAATAACAAACATGAGTGGTAAGTGGAGGCAATGGAAGAATGAATTAAAGTCTAAATTTTATGATGAACACAAGACACCTAAGGAAATGGCTGCAAAGGTTGATGATTCTCGAGTAGACAAAAATCAATTTCTGTTTCTTGCTAGACATTGGTCAACTGATGAAGCGAAGGTACATGTTACAAAATATGATATTAACTTTGTTTTAATATTAGGAAATGACAATGAATATTTTATGTTTTTATTTATTTTTAAAGGAACAAAGTGAAACAAACAGAACTAATCGCTCAAAATTAGTTGAGCCTCATTGCACAGGAACAAAAACATTCTCAAGGATCATCCAAACTATGGTACATATATTAACTTTCTTTCTTGGACTAATATTATATGAAATATATTTCTTACACATGTAGTTTTGTCATCTAAATATTTAATGTTAAACTTTTGTAGACTAAAGAAGCTAATGGAATTCCACCATCACGTGCTGAGATGTATATTCATTCTCGTACAAGGAAGGATGGAACTGTTGTAAATGACAAGGCAGCTGAAATTGTGGTATTTATTTTATTTTATACTTGTTTGTGCTTATGTCTAGTTTATTGCATATTGCACTAAATTTATATTTACATTTTAGGAACTCATGAAAAAAGGCTTGAGTGAAACTAGTTCTCAGAATTCTCAAGGGATTTCATGGAAAGATGATGTCTATTCAAAAGTTAAAGGGCCAGAGAGAAAAGGGCGTGTTCACTCTATGGGGATGATATCTATTTCATCTAATAAATCTAGTCAATGTTCTCAATCCGTGCAGCCTAACGATGAGGTACAAGGATTGAAAGCTGAAGTTCAAGAATTAAAACAAACTTTGAGTAACGTCTTGGAATTACTTCAAAGCCAACGTCATGATGGGAATGTAGATGTCTTGAACACTATTAGTCGCTTGGTGAACAAAGAGGTATATGTTACAGCTATTTTACTATTATACATATATGTGTGTGTAATTTTTGTTTAGGATTATGAATATTGGACTTTTTATTTTTCTTTGCAATTATTTTTAGGTACCTAATGCTAGTAGCGCGCCTGGAACCTCACAAGGTGAAAACAATCAGTCTTCAAATTCAAGTCATCAACTTAATCAAGATGAACATGGTAAACCTTGTGTTGTTATGAACATTGTAATATTTTGGTATTTACAGTATTGTTGTACAAATCCTTTTTAGATTTATTTGAATTTTTTATATTCTTAACTTAAATATCTTTTTTTTTATGCAGATGTTCCATGAAAGCATATGACGAGATGATTTACCTTGGGACAATTGTTTATTTACTTAAAGTATTATGTTTATAGACATTCAATTATATTTGTTTTCATCTAGACTTAGTACGATATTTTTAGTTCTTGTTTTGATCTTAATTTTTAAGATTATAAAACATTTGATTGTAGTTTTATTTTAAATGTTATTAAATATTTTGAACTTTTATTTTGGTACTTTCATTTTACATGAATATATACTGAATTAGTATTATAAATAAATATTAATAATTAAAATATAATTTATTTTTATTAACGCTTTAATATTTATACCAACGGTGTTGTTGCAATATTCGAGGCTATACCAACTATAATAGATTGTTAGATAAATATGATATTGACCGTTAGTATAGATTAAAAACATAGGGCTATACCAATAGGCATCATCCGTCACTATAAATACTGCATCAGATTGATCGTCGGTATAAGTAAGGAAGCTATACGAACAGTTTTAGTTTTACTAACAGAACCAGATCATTGGTATATTCTTACGACTAATTCTGACAGTTTAGACTGTTGGTATAGGTAAGGAAGCTATACCAACGGTTTTGGATTTACTAACAGAATCAAAACCGTTGGTATAGGTAAGGAAGCTCCTTTCTATATACCGACAATCTAAATCGTTAGAATAAGTAGTATGAATATACCAACGGTTTTGGATTTACTAACAGACTTAAACCGTTGGTATAAGTCTCATACCTATTCCGACGATTAAAAATTTGTCAGAATAGGTCTATACCGACAAGATATGTACCAACGGCTAAAAAACTGTCGGAATAAATATTTTGACCGTTGGTGTAGGGTCGAATGAACTATAGCAACGATTTTTTGGGTTTTAGTGACGGTTTTTTGAGCGTTAGTATATGGCAATTTTCTTGTAGTGGAGGCACATGTACTAGTATTAATCAGTACAGTCCTATTACTTACATCCCAATCTTCATACACTGTGTATACAACAAAAATCTAAGTTTGGAGTATAAACATAATGAA
Organism: Heritiera littoralis; assembly: GCA_031772115.1. Taxonomy (NCBI): domain Eukaryota; kingdom Viridiplantae; phylum Streptophyta; class Magnoliopsida; order Malvales; family Malvaceae; genus Heritiera; species Heritiera littoralis. Next base: position 2,233,636 of record JAPDPK010000058.1, read on the forward strand.
TAAAGAGGTTATACCTCAAATCAAAAGTGGTGAGATCTGTTGCACATGTTTCGAGCTTTTGGTGCACAACACTCGCACTAAAGCCTACTTGAAGTAATTTGTTAGGAAAAAAAAGGGTGAGCTAAAGCCCAGTAAAAAAATATATACTAAGAGATGCTAAGTTCATATCATACTACGTGCGAGTGTATGCATCTTAAAATCAAGTAATGACCGTATAAATCAAGCCTTATGCATATGTAGTGAGAAGACCTAACTAGTCTCGACACTTGCTAAGGCTTTTAAGGGTATTAATTGGAAGGATGCTTTAAAGCTCCTCATTTCCCCATGCCCGAACACGTACCCTAAGTGGTCTCCACGCTTACGTTACTTAAAACATTGAATGTATGTACCATGCATAAACCAAATGCACCAAAAGAATCAGTTTACCGAATATAATTTTCAAGAACATTGAGTTTTCAATGTAAACAAAATTATGCAGTTAAAAACCCTTATGCAAATGAGCATTAAATCATGTAAGTGTCCATATCAATACAAACCAATATCTTGTACAAAAAGGAATAAGAAACACATTCTCTTTCTTAAATAAATCCAAAAATGCATATTTAAAAGTATTTATTAAGAAACGGGCATCATTCTCAAGATTGGGCAATATAACCAAGATTCAGCAAGATAACCAAATAAGTTTTCTGCGAAAGCATCCATTATAGCTAACAATCATCACAATCCTATTCTAGGGCTCTATTAATGATCATGAATCATCCTAATACTAGTGATCATCCAATAACTGAGGTACGTATCACGACTAGTTGTCAAACAATTCACAATCCTTTATAGGTATACATTGGTATCCATTACCACACAGGCGGATTCCGTGATGTTTATATGTATACAGGCGCCTATATGCCACACAAGCATAAATGATGCCACACATGCCACAAAGGCATAAACGATGCCAAACAAACACCCCACAATGTCACACAGGCATAACATAGTGCCACTTAAGCACATTATAATGCCACACATGCATAAAACAGCACCACATAGGCATAACACAGCGCCACATAGGCATAATACAGTGCCACATAGGCACATCATAGTACCACATGTCTTAAGTATCAAAATCCATGCACAAAGAGCTTTAAAACAAAGTTTATATGGTCAAAGCTTATATCGTACAAACACATGTAGTTTGAAGACTTTAGCGTGCATAAAACATACTCTGAATAGTTGTTACATCATTTCAAAACACTTTAGCATGGCTGTCAGGTAATCACTTTCACATCACATATAGAGCAGACTTGATACTTTCAAAAAAATATATTAATTATTTGAAAACATAAGCAGATCTTGATGCAAAATTGCATTGATGAAATGCATAATGTTCATAATGCATAATGTAGGTTTAAGCTAGTCCTATGAGGTCTGCCTAAGTTGATTTCTAATGAAAATCTAGCAACATAACAGCATAGGTAAGACATTACCTAATGTCACAATCACAAACCAAATTAACCTCCATTAAAATCTAACAAGCAAGTACAGTTATACACCAATCCAACATATTCCCAATCTCAGACATTCCACACTTTAGGATCAATCCAAACAAACTTTAAAATTCAAACATAACAAACTTCTACGTTCAAAACCAATACTTTGTACACCATTAATATGTGAAGAAAATATATACTTATATTATATATATATATATATATATATATATATGCATATATATTTTTGCATATGGATTAAGCCTAGAGTAGTAAAATAATAACGTAACTCGAGCCAGCAAGATTAATACGAAATCATTACCTACATTTAGCATCTCACTTGTAATTACTCAAAAATATTTCCATTAATCATTGATAATTCAATATATACATTTACACCTATAAGTGTGTATACATACTTAACTTGTACATACATGAATAAAATTCTACGTTCAAAACCAATTCTTTGTACACCATTAATATGTAAAGAAAATATATATTTTTATATTTTATATATGTAAGCATATATATATTTTTACATATGGATTAGGCCCATTGTAATAAAATAATAATAACTCGAGCCTGCAAGATTAATACAAAACCATTACCTACATTTAGCATCTCACCCGTAATTACTCAAAAATATTTCCATTAATCATTGATAATTCAATATATACCTCTATACCTCTAAGTGTATAAACATACTTAACCTGTACATACATGCATAAAGAGGCTTTAATAAGCATTCAGCACACGTTCCCTTACACGTATCATATTAAATTATATGCATATAAATATATATCTATGCCAATCACATTGTATTTCCATTAAGCCATATCCATTTATTCCTTTAATCTTCACCTTCACATCACATGTATATATATAATTATATTTTCTTGTCCACAATATCCATAATTACTCATCACTCATGCAATATGTATATATTTATATATACAGACACTCCTAATATAGATAAAATAACAATATGGCATTAACATGTTAGCATATATCCTCTTACCAAAATTCACCAAACTTGGTAGTTAGTAACCACCAAACTTGACCAAGTGCGCTCTTTCATTTCCTTGCAATTCTCACCACCAACTTAATATTTTCATGTACTTTACCAAGACTATTTATTCAATTTACTAAAACCCTTCCCTTATATTTTCTTATAAGGAAGCAAAAAACTACTAACTCACTCTTATTATTTTTATTATTATTATTTTATATTAACGGCAAAATTACCACTCATGATCACTTTAGGAAACTAATATTTCAGAGTCATAACAAACATCGTATTCTTACATTACGAGATCATTGTGGCCGATTACCCATACAAAATTCCTCAATGTCTTTCATCATTCCTATACCAATAATCATCTTACAACATCCTAACATTAGTACATAAAACTCTTATACTAATCTCAAACCACAAAATAAACCTTACCCTAATAACCTTTAGTAGTCCAAACCTTCACCGCAATTCCTCAAGGTTTCAACAAAACCTACACCACATATGTTAACCCTTTATCATCAAACCATACTTAATATCCCTTTCGTCAACTCATATCATCAATGTACTTATCCCATATATTTTTTATTTAACTAAATTAGATAGGCCTTACCTTTAATCTCCAAGAATGTCGAAAATACAACCCTGTTTTGCACCTGCATAGCAGTCCACAATAACCCCAAAGTCGGCACTGCCAGCAACTTCTTACGGCTCTTTTCTTGCAGTGGTTCAACCACCAAATAGTTTACAATCCCGCCCTGCTTCACCCCTGACTTCAGCCACTACTTCAGTTTTGTTTCGACACTTTCCAGATCCATTTTGGGTCCTCTTCCACCGTTGCTGCAACCACAATAGCCTCTTACTCCAGCCATCCAAAAGAAGCCCCTCATCAGCCTACCCCACGGCTTCACTCTCCCTCTCACTAGATTCATTTGTTTTTAGCCTTCACTCTTCCTTTCCTTTTCCTCTTTTTCTCACGGTTTTAGGCCAACCAATAGCTATCCTGCATCTGCGGTTCTGCTCACAGCAACACAGCAGCTGATTTGGCCTCGCTGCAGCCTTCCTTTCTGCCCACCGTAACAGCCCCTAAATGCCACTTTTAGCACCCACAGCCAGCCTGAAATGCTGCTCTATTTCAACTGCCACGATTTTTTTTTTTTACAACGCCAAGACCCCCATCATTTTAGCCCTATTTTTGGCCTTCAAGGATCCTCTGTTTGACACTCCAAACAGCCACCGTTCAGCACGTTCTCGGGCTGTTTCCAACTTGGTCCGCTCCTCCCCTAAACACCATGTTTCGGTGCCTTGAAAATTTCCCGTCCAGAGCTGATTCTATCCTCTTCCACCCCTGTTTCTAGCCGACATCGCACCTCTCCCTCCTCTCTTCTCCTTCTCCTCCGACTTCTCTCTTTCTTCCTCGGTTCCTCTCAAGTTTCCCCAGTTCTCTTCTCCGTTTGCACCAGGAGAATGTCCCCTTGTTTCCCGTTCGGCCCAGCCAACACAGTAAGATCAGTGTGTTTCTCTGTTCCAGTCGACTCCTTTCCTTCCCTTTCTTTCCATTTTTTCCTCAAGTTCCTCTTTTCTCAACTCTCGGTTCACTCCTTTCCTTTTCCACTCTTTCCTCCGTTCCAGCCGCTACCACCAGTTTTCGACGCCGGCTGCAGCAATGGTGGGTTCCGGCACTGAGGCAGACATGAGAAGAATGGGGTTTCCTTGAGTTTTTTTCGATAGACATAGAGGTGGCAAAAGTTGACCCGATCCGAATTCGAATTTATTCGAAATTAAATTTATCCGAATTTACATTGATTCAAATTTGATCGGATCCAAACCCGAATTGATTCGAATCCAAATTGATCCAAATCCAAATTTACCCAAACTTGAAAAGATTCAAACTTAAATTTAATATTATCAATAAATATTTAAATTTAAAATTAATTATCAAAGTATTTTAATATAGTAAAAATATAATTTTTTTCAATAATATGAATGTTATATATTTTTTTAATGTAGTTAAACTTAAATATTCACTTTTATATTGCATTCATTTGAACCTAATGTATAATTATTTAATGGCTAATTTATAATAGAGTACATAAGCTATATCATCTACACTTAATATCTCCAATTATTCTATAAAAAATCAAGATAAATTAAAGAGATATATGTACTGATTTATGATATTTAGTAGGGATTATTAAATCACTTTGATTCATAAAGTTATTAATTATTATAGATAATAAAAATAAAATGAAAAAAATGTAATTAATTTATGAATATTGGTAAATATATTATAAAGAAAACTATCATACAGATTATTAAATATTTTGATTATTTCAATCCCAATTATACTATGTAAGAAGAAAATTTTATTTTCATTAGTTTTGTAATTCTTAGAAATATGGTTTCAATTGATTTTCATACCAGATAAATCACATCGAGATGACTAAGGCTTAAGCTAATAAACCTATCCAATCAACCCAAATCCAAATTCGATCGACCCGAATTGACTAAAAAAGTCAAGGACCCAAACCCGATCTAATCCGAACCCGAATTGATCCGAACCCAAATTGATCCGAATTCAAATTGATCCAAACCTGACCTTATCCGAATCCGAAATAGACCTGTAGACACCAATTTTGTCCGAGATTGTGAATCTCGAGTCACTCGACGTGTATTCTAAAAATCGAAAATAAATTAAACCCATGTTTGAATAATTGATTTTATTTTGTTTTATTATTATTTTTTTTATTTTTTCTTTCTTTTCCTTCTTTCTTTTCTTCTTTTCCTTTATATTTTTACTTTTATTATTTTATTATTATTATTTATTTTATATATATATTTTTTATTTTTTATTTTTTATTTCTCTTTTTATTTTTTTATATTATTTTTTATTTTTTTATTTATTTATTCATTTATTTATTTTGATAAAAAATGCAAAAAAATTAAAAAAAAGAAAACAAAACAAAAATCAAGGAGTCGTAATCAGAAACCCTAATCGAGACCTTTAGCCCAACACCAAATCCCATGAAACCCTAACCCCCCAACGGAGCCTAAACCCATATGAAACCCTAAACCTAAACCAAAATCCTTAACCCTCGAAAGCCCAAACAGAACCATTAACCCTAATCCCAAACAGAATCCCTACCCCGTCCAGAAACCTTAAACACAACCAAACCATGCCAAACCCTAACCAAATCGTGACCCCAAAATAAGTTTAAACCCTAATGGCCGCCAGAAACGAAAAAGGAAAGATCGTGTCTTCAGAATCTGCAAGGAAATCAAAGAAAAAGAATTTAAAATCAGAACATTAAAAGTATAATCAGAATCGGATCTCCAAATTTCCAAAATAGTCAGATCTAAATTTTTATAAAGAGGACAACACAGAAACAAGAGGGGGATGAACAACAGAAGGGGAACAATGGTGACCACACACAGAAAAACAACCGCAATCATAACCCAAAAAACCACAGCAACCACAAAAAACAAAAAAACATAGGGGAGATTTGAGGGTTTTCGAGTGGAAGCAGTAGAGGTTTTTTTGGTTTTAGGAATTTAGATCTGAGATTTTCGAGAGGGATTTAGTAACCGGAGCCTCTGGATCTGGTTTAAGGGAACTTCGGTGAGTGTTTCTGGGTTAGATCTGGTGACTACGGTGGTTAACGGCGGAGGGAACGCCGAAATCTGGAAAGGTTGAAGTTTCCGGCGACCGTTTGAGTTTTTCGACCGCCAGGAATCGCACGGGTTGAGAGAAAGTTTGGAGTTTTTTTTTCTGAAAGGCTGAGTTTTTGTCCGAAAAAATTGGAAAGGAGGATTAAATAGCAGGATCGAAACGACGCCGTTTTGGCGTAGCTCTGACCTGCGTGTGACCCGCTAGACTCGTGCTCCGACCCACTTCTGACCCGACCCGATCGCAAGGTATCCCTTTTTATTTTTCGGATGATTTTCCTTTTTCCATTTTTTATTATTTTTTATTTGTTTTATTTATTTATTTACTTATTTATTTTATTTATTTATTGATTTTCTTGTTTTCATTTGATTTTTTTTTTGTATATTCGGTAATTAATATAATAATTTAATTAACAAAATTATGAAATAAAAATAATTTAAGTAATTAATTAGATGAGTAAATAGACTAATTTGACATATGAATAGTACAATTTAACAAAGAATTGATAAGATTTAGTTAATATAGTTTGTATATAAATGGATATGTATTTTTTTTTTTACTGGATTATATGAGTTTCAATTTAATTAACATGATTTAATTTAATTAGCATGATTTGATTGGTATGATTTGTTTTTTTTAATTATTTTATTGTCTATTATCTATTATTTCATTTTATTTTATCTTATTTTTACTTACTTTTCTTATTACTTTTATTTTTATTTTTGTATTTATTTTACTTTAAAGATTTCAAATAAAATTTATGTGATGTGCTTGATTTAAGGCGGGATTAAATTGTTGTTAAGATTTATTTAGGTAGTTTAGAATTGCAATACTTAGAAGTATATAGTAATAAACATTTTAAATATAATAAATATGAGTTATTCCGACGACGGAACTCCGAGGAGATTGCGATCGAGTAATATTCTCAGAAATCTTGAGGTGAGGAGGTCCTTTTTAAGTCTTACCAGCTAGATGGAAGATTTAAAAAGTCATTTCCGATATTTAAAACTCAAAATTATTAAAAAAATTGAAATAAGAATTAATTAAGATTAGTTACAATTAAAAGAATTAATAATCCAATTAGAAATTAAGAGTCATAAAAATTAATATATTTAGAAATAAAATATTTTAAAATAATAATAAATACGAATATAAATATTCCGACGACGAAATTCTAAAGGGACTGCGCTTGAGTAGTACTTTTAGATGTCTTGAGGTGAGGAGAGTTCTTTTAAGTCTTGCAAGCTTGATGGAAGATTTAAAGGATATTTCCAAGATTTTATAAATTAAATTATAAAAATAAAAATTAAATTAGATTAAGAAATAGTAAATTAAAATTAGGTTCAATATGATAAAGAATAAAAAATCAAATTAATAAATTAGAATTAAAATTAGGAAAGAATTAAAATAAATAGAAATTAAATTAAATTAAATATTTTAATAAATGTGAATTATTCCGAGGATGGAATTTAAAGGGAATTACGCTTGAGTAGTTTCTTTAAAAATTCCTAAGGTGAGAAAGTTTCTTTAAGGTCTTACCAGCTTGATGGAAGGTCTTTAAGAAAATCTTCAATATCAAATAATTCATGTTTATTTAAAGATATAAAATTATATGAAATAATAATTTATATAATAAAATAATAACAATAGAATAAAATAAGATAAGATGATAAATAGAAATTGGATATGAGTCAAAATAGGGTTTGCATAAAATATTTAAACAATCCGACGACGGAGCCTCTTCAAGAAAGGCGATTGGTCCTACTTGAATACTCTTGAGGTGAGAAAAACTTTTAGGTTATCCAACCAGCTTGATGGAGGAGACTTAAAAGATTTTTCAATATTTAATTATATCGAGATTAAAGTAAAAAGGCAAAATTAGGATAACCTTAGATTATTTGATACCATTTTAGGATGGGCGTTGTGAGGGTGCTAATCCTTCCTCACACGTAACCGTACTCCCGAACTTAGAACTCTTAACATAGACCAAGCCTTATCCTTAGTTTGAACAGGTGACCAATCACACCTAGGTTAGAATGGTTGGTGGCGACTCCATAGTTTTGTGTCTAGCTATTAGGTTTCCCCCGAAACTTGATACGTTACGACAAGACCAATTTGTTCTTGACCCAAACCCGACCTTATCCAAACCCGAAATGATCCGATTTTTCCTTAACCCAAAATGATTCGATCTAAAATGATCCGATCTAAACTGATCTAATCCAAACCCGATCGGACCCACCCATTTGCCACCTCTAGGTAGACATATACTTTAAAATCTTTATTCCATGATAGGGGTGGTTTGAAACTTATTTACAAAAACAGGGCAACTTAAGCCACATCATTTCCATATCATATTTTTATTTTTTTTAATTTTCTATCTACAAATATAAAAATTATTTAAAATAAATTAGCTTGAATTTATTAGTCTATATTCAGAAAGGAATAGAGTTTTCTTTACTACAGTAGTCTTTTGAAGAAATTTCTTTTTATTGTATCATTTATAAGAAAATTTCTTATTGAAGCCTCTCAACAACCAAATCTCATTAGAAACTCTACCTGTGCTTTTTTGACGTATTACGCAGCCTTTATCAAGAAATGTTCTTAACTTTCTCTAAGGAGACAACTCAAAATCAACCTTTTGTTGTGCAGAGATATATATCAAAGCTCAAATGTGGGAACTTCAGCTTTGAAGCAATGCGTCACCTGTTATAACAACCAAGGTAATAAATTTTATATGAATTTTATATTAACGTGTAGGGCTGAAGTGGGATTTGTGTGCTATCTACTCCTTTTATTTGTATGTACTTACTAAGTGTTTGTAGTTATTCCCCAAAGAATATGTGTATTTGTTTTTCTTTTCCATATCCTTATTAGGTAGAGTTGATTTGCTGGACATTTCTTGTTGGAGCCAATTTATCAAATTTCTCTTCTGATGATGCAGGACGGTTTGTTTGCAATTATGTTTACTATCACTTCCTTCGCTTTGCAGGGCAGAATGGGTCCAAATCAATCTTTGTTCATGCCCCTCTCTTCTTAACCACAGATGAGGAGACCCAAATGAAATTTGCTGCTTCCTTGTTGGAGGTACTTGCTCTCTATGTTAGTAACATACTGTATCCACTCATTCTAGGAATTAACACGGTTTTTTAAAAATTTCTTAGAACCTTAATGTTAATATGTGAATAAATTCTAGCTTGCTTATAACACTAGAATGCAAAATATCTACCTATAATTCACTTAATGTTTCTGTAATTCACTTCTAGTTACTTGGGTAGTCTTTACACTCTTTACTATGATCCTTGTTCTATTTATAAATGAAATGCCATTTTTTGTTTTACAGGGGATTGAAGAGTTAAGATGCCCCTAAGTCCAACAGTTAGTGCTTCTCAACAAACACCATTTAGCTTGGGATATAGTCTCAGCAACAACATCCAACTCACAGAGTCTTCCTTGTACCATCCACCAATAGCATTTCACATAGTTATTCCTCCAATAGCTTAGGGCAAATGCAATTTGGTAGCAATGGCATGGGTTCCTTTTGGTCCACTCAAAAGAGTCAAATGCGACTTCAAAGAGGCCAGCCTGGATTATAGTATTGCAACTTTTGTGGTCATATTTTTTATTATTGTCTATATCCACTCTCCAACAAGTTTGGCAGCTTGCTATATCTTTTTTACATGATCTGTTGGAGTTCATCTACATAATATGGATTGAAAGGAATGGGAGAACGTACGTGAAGAAACAAAGAGCAATGAATGAGATTGTCATTTGCATTGAAGAGACTATCATGTTGAGACTTGCAAATTTCCTTAGGATTTCTTGTAAGTCAATAAATAGTTTTCTCTGCTATAAACTAGGACTTAATGAAAGCGTATTCAAAATGTAAATTTTTTCTTTTAAGTTTCTTTGTTTGCTGCTATTACAGCCGTTGAATTTGTAACAAGGCTTCCCTGTGCTTTGTTGATTTTAATATTACATTATCTTTGAAATAAACACATTTGCAGTTGAATCATGTTAAGTTGAAAATTATCTATATACTTCACTCTATGCAATTATGTTCAAACTAATGAAATAACAAATGGACCAAAGTTTTCGTAATATAATTAAAACATAAAACCAATAAATTAAAAACAAAATCATAAAACCTTTAATAAACTATGAATGGACAAATTGTTATAAAAGAGAAAAAATAGTATATTGACTCAACAATGTATGCCATCAATAGTCACTGTCTTCATTAGTTTTGGATAAAAATCTTCTTGAAATTCCAAGTAATCCTACATAAATTTTTAAAAAATGGATTAAATAATCTTTTTCTTTCACCAGAATCACCACTTAATACTTGTAACTATATGTGCTTATACATATACAACTTTAGATTGGAGCTTGAAAGTATTACAACTAGGGTGGAACGAGTATAGGAGATTAAATGTAGTTGAAAGTAACCGAGCAACTAAATAAAGAATGCCAAAAACAAAAAAAAAAGCTATAAACTATTTACATTCTTTGTTAAACAATGCAACCAAAATCTAGTATAGCAGATTAAATTGCATTTTTACTTCAATAAACTAAAATGAAAAGGAAAAAAGAAATACCTTATAACAAGATTAAATTGCAATTGCATTTGAATCTTTATGCCTATTCATTTGACATGTCCTACGATCATGCCCTGGTTGTTTAGAAACTCCACAACGAGTTTTTGTTCGACCTTCATTGATATCCATCTCAGTTCTAATTCGTGTAGACCGGGGTTGACCTTTTTTAGAGCGTCTACGATTAGGAGCTAGTAATAATGGAGGGATATTAGGCTCCGGTTAATAAGCTTCATGAGGAATTGGATTAAATTGATGTGCCCAAGTTTGAGAATATTTTTCAATGGAATAATACTCTTCTATATATTGCCAACTGTCAAGGGCTAACCTTTCACATATAGCCATCACATGTGAACAAGGAAACTTATATATTTGCCATTTTCCACAAGTACATGTTGCTTTATCAAGTTGAACAACTTGTTTATTATGACCTCATTGCATTCTCTCACCATAGGATGCAGTTATTACTTCAAACACTCCTCTTTGTCTATCAAATGGGACAAGATCATGTGTGTTGGCTTTTGCCAAATAACTATGAAGTTTAGCTATAACATGAGGAGTGTACTGTAGACACCTCATTTTGTCCGGGATCTTTTAATATTAATAAGACGATGGATCTAATTTTTGTATTACTATCTTGTTTATTATTAAAAAAATAATAAAAAATAATAATAAAAAAATAAATAAATAAAATGAAAAGAAAATATAAAAATAACAAAAAATAAAGTGATCAAAGAAGGGAAACTTGGAAAAAAAATAAAAAAATAAAAAATAAAAAAATAACAAATTAAATTTTGAGTTAGGAAACTTGATCAAAATCAATAAATCAAGTGAGAATCAATGAAGATACAAGTCAAACTCAAATTTGTGCATGGATGGAAAGGAAATAAATGGGTTTTAATACCCGTATCAAGGAAGAAAGGAAATTAAAATAAAAAGAGACAAACTCACATATGAAAAGGGGGAGAGGAACTAGGGTTAAAAAAAAAAGGAGAGGAACTAGGGTTTGGAAAGGAAAAAGGGAGGAGAACTAGGGTTTTGAAAAGAGGATAAAAGGGGAGGCCGGCTAGGTTTTAGGGAAAGGAGAGATACGGGTAAAAAGAAAAAGCAAAAAAGAAAGGGGAGAAAGCTTTCTGGGGGGGCTGGCTGCTAGGGGGAGGAGAACAACACAGGAGGAGAAAACCCTAGAGAAGAAACGTAAGGAAGAAAAACCCTAGAAAGCTAGAGAGAAAACCTAGGAAGGACACTTAGAAAAACCTGGGAGGGGGAAGACACAGAGGAAAAGAAAACCCTAAAGAATTTAGACTGCTTTTATTTTTTTACTGGGAGGGGGCGGGCATGAAAAGTTTTGGATCTTGCCTACTATTCATCAACCACATTTTCAAAAAAGGAGCACGCACCTGTCGCTTCCAGTGGCTGCCTTAAAAAGCCTCCATAGTCTCGGTTTGTCGAATATGGGGTGTCACCCTTCCAACTCGTACTGCTCTATTCGCGTGTCATCTCCTTTGCTCGTGCAGCTCATCATCACCGCTGCTTCATCCTGTTTAAGCCATCATTGCCATTGGTCCACGCCTGCATTGCTTGGTGTTGTCGCTACTGCTCTTCCTGCATATCACCATCTATATTTGCAGCATCATCCTTGTCACCCCTGTTACTGCAATGCCATTACTGCCCACAACTTGCTACAAAAAAAAAGAGCTGCTCCACGTTCCTGCCCCTAACTGCCCTGCTCTTCATCGTTCTGCTGCGGTTCTGCTGTTACAAGAGCTCACTGCACTGCCTGGGCTCCTAACAGTCACGCATCACCCCTGCACCACTGTCTCTACACCGAATGGTCCCTGGCTCCAGGAGGAAAATTGCTGCTGTCAATATCTCGGTGCTGCCTGCAATGTAAAGACGAGAGAAAACAAAAAGGAAGATACAGAAAACGTGAAATGGAAAGAAATAAAGAGAAAAGAAATTGCAACAAATTGCAATAGAAAGGTAAGGAGTATTCTGACAACAATAAATATTTTCTTTCTTGTTCACATGCATGGTGATTATTTAACTATTTTTGTTTCCTTTATATTAACGTGCATTAGGGTTTTTTCTTTTTTCTTTTTTCTTTTTCTTTTTCTAAGCATGATGGTGTTTTTTATTTTGTTAAAGGTGATTTTATTTATTTTTAATGTTTAAGTATGGATTAAATACATTATTAAGGTGTCTATGAAATTTTTAGTATTTTTTTTTCATTATTTCGTTAACTTATTAGTTTTACTTAATTTATTTTGTTTTATTAATTATTGTATTATTTATTTTAAGTTTAGAATTAGACTTGTTAACTAATAGAAGTTAAAAAAAAACAAATTAGCCTACAAATAGATCTTTGTACATGAAACTTACATAAAAATTAATTAAAAAACTAAATGAAAATAAATAATTGAAAGGAAATGAATATGAATTATACCAATGACGACATTTTGAGAAGGTCAATTGAGATATCTTAAAATGTCTAGTTGAGATGATTTTTTTTTAAGTTGAGCCAAATCGATGGAATACTTTTGAAAGAATTTTCAATAAATTATAATACATGTTTATTCTTAGTAAATTAAATATGAATAAAATATAAATGAATATAGATAAACAAATGTGAGAACACAAGTTAGATGAAAAATTAATAGGAAAATAATTAGTAATTAATAAGATTAGATAGTAATGAAATAAATGTGAATTATACCGAAGATGAAATTCCAAGAAAGTCAATCGAGACTCCTTGGATATTTCTAGGTGAGATGATTCTTTCTTAAGTTGAGCCAAATTGATGGAATACTTTTGAAAGAATTTTCAATAAAAATATAATTCATGTTTATTAAATAAATATAAATAAATGAAATAAATAAAATAAAAATAAATCAGATCAAGATTAAAATTAAAGAAATTTAAATAAAGTTAGATAAGCAAATAAATAAATGAACTAAATAGCTTAGAATAAAAATTATAAGGAATAAAATTAGTTAGATAAAAAGAGTAAATGTGGATTATGCCAATGAAGAAAGTTCAAGAAAGTCAATTGGGACTCCTTGAAAATTTCTAGGTGAAAAGATTTCTTTCAAGCCGAGCCAAATTGGTGGGACGCTTTTAAGAAAATCTTTAATAAACCATGATTCATATTTATTCTCTAAATAAATAAATAAAACATATAGATAAGAATAATGAAAATAAGACTTAGAAAATATAGAAATTAATATGGAGTCGAAATTACAGCCAAAGTTAGAAAGAATAAGATTTTCATAAATTATTTAATTGGTCCGACGATGGAATTCAAGAAAGTCAATTGAGACTCCTTGAACATCTTGAGGTGAGGGAGATTTTTAAGATTGGAGCCAAATTGATGGAAAAATCTTAGAAATACTCCCAATATATAAGCATATCGAAATTAATATAAACACAAGGCAAATTGTAAAGATAACCTAAAACTAGTTGGTACCATTTTAGGATGGGCGTTGTGGGGGTGCTAATCCTTCCCTACACGTAACCGTACTCCCGAACCTAGTGTCTTTGAACGTAGACCAAGCCTTATCCTTAGTTTGAATAGGTGACCAATCACACCTAGGTTAGAATGGTTGGTGGCGACTCCATAGTTTTGTGTCTAGCTATTAGGTTTTACCCAAAACTTAATACGTTATGACATGTACAAGTCTCCTTTTGCAGATGCCTCTAACGTAAAGCCTCGCCTGGTGCTAAAAAAGTTAACCAATCAATAAAAGGTTAATTGTACACATGCAGTGATAGGTAAATTTCGAGCTCCTTTTAGCACACTATTGAACACTTCAGATAAATTAGTTGTCATTATTCCGTAGCGTCGACCACCATCATGTGCCAATGCCCATTGTTGCAGTGGTATCTCATCTAACCATTTTCGAGCTTCAGAACTAATATTTTCTATGTTTTTCATTATGGAATCAAACTTCCGTAACTGGTGTGCATTTCTAGCTCTATAGACAAGCATTTTCAAGTTTTTATTATGAAACTTATCATTGAAATTGCTGCATATATGTCACAAGCAAAATCGATGATAAGCCCATGGTTCTTTCCATCTAGAGTCAAGCTCATTCACTGTTGAAAGAATACCACAATGACGATTAGATATCAAACAAATTCTTTTTTATTGAGTGACTTTTTCTCTAATGCAAGTAAGAAACCATCTCCAACTATCAAAAGATTCTTCTTCAACAATAGCAAATGCAAGTGGGAAAAGCTGGTTATTGGCATCAACTCCCATTACAATAAGCATTTTACCTTTATTTCTTTTGTACAAATGAGTACCATCTATACTTATAATTAGCCTACAATACTTAAACCCTTCAATGGAAGGTGGAAAGGCCCAAAAAACATGATGGAATACTCTGAATACTCTAATAGTAGAATTTTGCAACTGCTCAAATTGCCACATAACAGTTGTCCCATTATACTTTTCAAGTGCAGCAAAAAATCTAGGTAATACTCTATAAGATGTGTCCTAATCACCAAAAACATTTGTGATGGCCTTCTGTTTTGCATGCCACATCTTCTTGTATGAAACATCATAAGAAAATTTGCCTCTTACCTTGGCATTTAAAGCTGTAATTGTAATCGAAGGTTCAGCTTTCACTTGGCTTTCAATCTCATGTGCTAATAAATCTAAGTCTAGCTGTGGGTGATCACAACTTAACCTTGGGTAGACACATGTATGAGGACCATCATATTGAGTAATCTCAAAAAGTTCATGACTTTTACATTGATACGCACGAAGCCTCCATTTGCATCCACTTTCTTGATGTCTTTTACACCTCAATGGCCATATCTTCTTTTTTGTTTCGACCACTTCATACTTTTGGTGTCTCTTAATGGAGTACAACTGCACGGCTCTTTTCAATTCAGCCTTATCTTGGAAAATTAAGCCTTTCCTCAACTCAAGCTCAGGATTCCAAGCAATACTTTGGGTTTGGGGTGCCCAATTACTATTAATAGCATCATCAACTCGATCAATATTGGTGAAGAATGGCATATCCGACTGTGACATCCTCGTCATTAACCAAATAACAACTAACTTCTTCATCAAATAACAAATAAATTGACTAGTTTATCAATGTCAATCCTCCTTACTCCTCAATGCTTTAGGCATTATTATCAAAGTATAATATCCATTTTCACATGAATAAAATTTTCTTATATAAACATGTGCCACATACACTAGGACCTCAAATATTTACATAACCTAATTCCCTAAATATACATAAAGGTCATATCGTACTGGACAATAACCGAAATACACGGCCAACTATGTATACCTTCAATGAATAAGTAGGAAGCGTGTCTCGAAGGTATATCCAAAAGAACCTTACAAGGTGCTCCTCTATCCGAAGCAGGATTCACTTCAAGTAATCTATATGAAAAATGTTTGTAAAGGAGTGAGTTTACGCTTAGTAAGAAACTTATGTAAAAGAGCGTACTATATCACTATATGCAGTTTTCCTGCTTGGCTCTATAATGTCATGTAAAACCATTATAAAGCATATGCCATATATATATTTCTCGCAAATATCAAATACGAGTAAATCATCCCCTTTCAAATATTTCTACGGATCTCAAATCACGTGAAATCATATAAGCAAATACAAATAATATCAAATACTTTCAAATAGATGGGAGACAATTTATATCCAATAGAATCATGCACCAAGTAATTCTCATAATGAATACCGCAAATATATCCCGTAAGGGATAATCCATAAGAGATCTCATGAGGATACCGCAAATGTATCCCATAAGGGATAATCCTGAGAGATATCAAATAAATCGCGTACCCACGTATGGGCCAAGGATCCTCCCCAAAGCCGAACAAGTAAGAGACTCATGGCCATTGTCTATAGCCCACAGTGCTCACTAATCAGGTGCCTTACTGCGGGTCTGAGGGTTGGACTAGAGCTCCTCAGTTAAGTACAAGTACAAATAATGTGCATGCTCTTTCAAGAGATTCATAGTCTCCAAAACCTTATTCATATATCCTTTATCAAATACAAATATCCTTTCTTGAAATAGGTATTCAAAACCTTCTTTTCAAATGGGCAGTCGACTGGTATATAGGGCAGTCGGCTGCTATACCACATTTTGCTTTATTTAATTTCTTTTCCTTTTGAAATTCAAATATTTTATTTTTCGAATTACTCATAGGGCAGTCGACTGGTCCCAAATAGCAGTCGACCGGTTTTGAAACAGAATGTTTCCCGAGAGAAGGCAGTCGACTGGCCCTCTGGGCAGTCGGCTGTTTTTCAAACAGAATGCTTTTGAAAGCATAGCAGTCGACTGGCCCCCTGGGTAGTCAGTTGGTTTTGAAACAGAATGCTTTTTAGCAAATAGAAGTCGACTGTCCCATATAGCAGTCGACTGGTTTGAAACAGAATACATTATGGGAAAATGGCAGTCGACTGGCTTACATAGCAGTCAACTGGTTTGTCTCGATTTTCGAAAATCTCCGCTTTGGTTGTCTCTAGGCAGTCGGCTGCTACTTAAGGCAGTCAGTTGCTCCTAGCCTAATTGGTACTAGGAGTAGAACCCAAAATGTCCCTTTTTACTGCAATTAAACCAGCTTGTACTTCTCTCCAAAACAGTTAAAAATACATTAAACCATGCGGACTTAGTCACTCTACGTCCGTTACATAAATTTCTTACCTCGATTGCAATTAATCCACAAGCTTGGTTGCACCAACGCTTGTCCTTTTTCACTTCTTCAAAGCTGCATAATTTCATACAATCAAACCTTAATAAATATAATCTATCCACTCTATACAACTCCAAATCATCAACAAAATCAACCAAAACCATCTAACTCTCTTACCTTTGCAACTCGCTAAAATTTTAGGATCTTGGATCTCCTCAATTTCTTGGTTCCAGCCTTTCATATTAAAGGCTTAGCTTAAGCTAGCGACAAGGATCGTTTTTCGTTAATGAAGCTTAACGATTTGGTTACGTGAGATGATGGTTTGTCAAGGTAGCTAAAATGGACACTTAGAGGGAAATGGAGTGGAACGAGAGGGAGGGGGAAATGGGTGCTGCCAATTCTTGATGGTAAAGATGATGATGAGTCATGTTGTTTCATTAAATGCCCATTAATGCATGATCATCATCTCTGCCATTGACCACTTCCTTTGACCCTTTGACTATTTGACCCTCTTGACCATCAATTGCTTTAATTCCTCATATATCCCCTACATCATTTATATATCAGAATTTTCATATTTATTTATTTCGTTGAAGCTGAAATGTTATACAAATGTGGGAAATTACCGGAAATTGTGGATTTTACATTCTCCCTACCTTTAGAGAATTTGGTCCTCCAAATTCAAATAAGGTTAAGTCTCAAATAATTCCGGATATTTCTCTTTCATCAAGCTCTCTAGCTCCCATGTAGCTTCTTCCGTCGTATGGTGTTGCCAGAGAACTTTAACCAGTGGAATCGTCTTTGATCTCAACACCTTATCTTTTCTATCCAAAATCCGAATCAGTTTCTCCACATAACTCAGGTCTTCTCGAATCTCCAAAGGTTCATATTCAATGATATGAGATGGATCCGGATTATACTTCCGAAGCATCGATGCATGAAAGACATTGTGTACTCCCGACAACTCCGGAGGTAGTGCCAACCTATAGGCCACATCTCCAATACGGTCTAGGATCTCAAATGGTCCGATGTAGCGAGGACTCAGCTTACCTCATCAGCCAAATCTCATGATCCCATTGGATGGAGAAACTTTCAAAAACACATAGTCTCCAACCAAGAATTCAAGTGGCCTCCGTCGAGCATCCGTATAACTCTTTTGTCTACTCTGAGCTGTCTTAAGTCTTTGACAAATTAGTTTAACATCCTCAGAGGCTTGCTTGACTAAATCTGGAGCCAATAACCTACACTCGCCCACTTTTTCCCACCCAATCGACGATCAACACCTTCTACCATATAGGGCCTCATATGGTGCCATCCTAATACTTGTATGATAGCTATTATTATATGCAAACTCAGCCAATGGCAGATGGTCGTCCCATGACCCTTTAAAGTCCAAAGCACAAGCTCTTAACATATCCTCGAGCGTCTGAATAGTGCGCTCGAACTGCCTATCGGTCTGCGGATGAAAAGCTGTGCTAAAATTCAACTGAGATCCCATGGCTTCCTGAAAATGTCCCCAAAAATGAGAAGTAAACCTGAAATCTCTATCCGATGTGATGTTCACTTGAACACCGTGTAGTCTAACGACCTCTCTCACATACAAGTCTGCCAAAGCACTAAGTGTATCCGTAGACTTCATAGGTAGGTAGTGAGCTAACTTGGTTAACCGATCCACAACTACCCAGACACCATCATGGTTCCTCTTGGTCCTGGGCAATCCCATAACAAAGTCCATTGTAATGTGTTCCCACTTTCACATAGGTATAGGTAGAGGATGTAGCAAACTTGCTGGTCTTTGATGCTCTACCTTAACCTGTTGACATGTGAGACACTTTGCCACAAACTCAACTATGTCTCTCTTCATGCCTGTCCACCAATACACCTTGTGAAGATTGTAATACATCTTCGTATTTCCTGGATGTAATGTGTACTTAGTGGAATGTGCTTCTGTCAAGATTAACTTCCTCAACTCCATATCATTAGGAACACATATACGATTATTAAACCTCAAAATTCCATCACTACCAATATCAAACTCTGAGGGCATACCTGATTAGATCTCATCCATAGCCTCAATATATTGGACATCCTCTCTCTAAGCAATCCGGATTCTATCCATCAACTTTGGCTCAATCATCATGCTTACTATCATCCCATTTTGCTCAAGAGGTGTAATACTTAAGCAGAGGCTTGCAAACTGCTCAAGCAACTCATACTCTCGAATCGTTATATAAGCCACTATGCTCACATGCTTACGGCTCAGAGCATCCGCCACCACGTTAGCTTCCCCGGGTGGTACAAGATCTCATAATCATAATCCTTTAGAAGCTCGAGCCATCTCCTTTGTCTCATATTCAACTCTCTTTGAGAGAACAAGTATATCAAACTTTTATGATCCGTAAAAGTCTGAAATCTCTTACCATATAAGTAATGCCTCCAAATCTTCAGAGCAAAAATTACTGCAGCTAACTCCAAGTCATGAGTTGGGTAGTTCTTCTCATGGTCCTTTAATTGTCTAGAACCATAGGCAACTACCTTACTATGCTGCATTAGTACACATCCTAAACCTTGCCCTGAGGCATCACTATACACCAAAAATCCTCCAGAACCACTAGGAATGGTGAGGATAGGTGCTGTCGTTAGTCTATGCTTCAATTCTTGGAAACTTTGCTCACAGGCATCATTCCATTCAAACTTTACTTCCTTGCGCGTCAATGGAGCAGTTAACTTCGAGAAACCCTCCACAAACCTTCTGTAGTAGCCAGCTAGACCTAAGAAACTCCTTATCTCTGTCACTGTCTTCGGTCTCTCCCATTGAACCACCGCTTCAATCTTCGATGGATCAACCGAGACTCCATCTTTACTAATTATGTGACCCAAAAAGGAGATATGATCTAGCCAGAAATCACACTTACTTAGCTTGGCATACAATCCTCGATCTCTAAGGGTTTTCAAAACTATCTTTAAATACTGCTCATGCTCTTCCCGAGACCTCGAGTACACCAATATGTCATCGATAAAGACAATGGCAAACTGGTCCAAGTATGACTTGAACACATCATTCATCAAGTTCATGAAAGCTGCGGGTGCATTGGTTAGGCCAAATGGCATCACTAGAAACTCATAGTGACCATACTGTGTCTTGAATGCTGTCTTAGGGATATCTTCACTCCGGATCTTCAATTGGTGATATCCCGACCTCAAGTCTATCTTGGAAAAGACTTGTGCACCCTTAAGTTGATCGAACAGATCATCAATCCTGGGAAAAGGATACTTGTTCTTGATGGTCACCTTATTCAACCATCGATAGTCTATGCACAACCTCATGCTACCATCCTTTTTCCGGACAAATAGCACAGGAGCACCCCAAGGGGATACGCTTGGTCGTATAAATCCCTTGTCCAGTAACTCCTGAAGCTACTTCTTCAATTCTTCTAATTCCACTATCGCCATCTGATAGGGTGATCTCGAAATGGGCTCAGTCCCCGGCACCAAATCGATATTAAACTCTACTTCCCTATCCGGAGGAAGTCCTGGAAGATCGTCCGGAAACACCTCAGAAAATTCCCTGACTACCGAAATTTCATGAATTGTGGGACGTTTCTGATCTACGTCCTCCATATATGCTATAAACCCTTCACATCACAAGTATATTCTATTACTTCAATTTCAAATAATTAAATCAACAAACATACTTCTGTATTAAGCATTAGCAAAATTTACAATATAGCTAATGGAGAAGAGAAAATCACACTCTTAGCATGACAATCTATCATCACATGATTCTTAGCTAACCAATCTATTCCTAAAATGACATCAAATCCATACATATTCAGTAGGATTAGGTCAGCTGTTAATTCTCTCTCTCCTACCCGTAGCTTACAACTATGATACACTATGTCCGTCATTTGAGTTTCCCTAAAGGGAGTACTTATTTATAGCAATTGTCCTAAAGGTTTAGGCTCAACAATTAATCTCATAGCAACCCTAGGTGACATAAAAGAGTGCGTAGAGCCTGGATCAAACAATGCAAGGACACATGTATCATTCAAGTAAATCTTACCTTGAATCATTTTTGATAAAGCATCAGCGGACTCCTTATCAATGGCAAATACCCGACCATGAGTCACGGTTGCCTTTCTTTTCTCTGCCGCTGTGGCCTTACACTGGGGCTGAGTAACCTTAGGCTGTGGTTGAGGGGTCTTCTCTGACTCTTCAGGCACCCTCTAATTTATCTTAGGACAATCCTTAATCCTGTGCCCCTATTCACCACACCAATAACAAGCCCCACTCGCAGACTGGCAAGGCTGTGCTCCATGAAATTTTTCGCATTGCGCGCACCTTGGCATTGTACTCTTCAGTGAACTAGCGGTACTACCAGTTGGATGTCGGGATCTCTCATCACTTATCTTGATCCCGGTGGGTCTAGGAGTCCCTGTACCATAATTATTATAACTCCTAATTTTAGTATCATTCCATATAACCATTTAATTTAAACAAAGTTATTTCCTTAAAAATTGTTTTGCTTACCTATCGAGGCTCTATTTTAAGGCCTACTTCTCCTCGATGGATACCTATTACTCGAGGCTCTCTCATCTGACTTCTGCTTCATCAGTTCTTTACTTTTATTCCTAGCTCGGAAGTCGGCCCGATGATACTCATAGTCCTGCTCACACAGTTGAGCCTTACGGACTGCCTCTCCGTATGTAGTGATATCCAGTAGGTATAACTTAGACCTAATGGAAGGTCTCAATCCCTCTATAAACTTGTAGGTCTTATGTTCCTCTCTTCTCAGCAACTCTGGATTAAACATGCTCAGTGTAATGAACTTTGACTCGTATTGACTAACCATCATATTTCCCTGAGTTAAGTTCAAGAATTCAACCTGTAACCTCCTCTGAGCAGTGCGTGGGACGTATTGTTCATTGAATGCTTCTATAAATATATCCCACGTTACCTCGGAATGCCTAGCCTCTAATACTGTCAAGTGGCCTACCACTATGGTTTGGCCTCATCTACTAACAAATAGGTAGCCAATCCCACCTTTTCTTTCTCGATACAAGGCATATACCCGAATGTTTAGTGACCGCTTTCATCCAATTCTCCGCGGCCAATGGATCACTGTGCCCCTTAAACTTGGGCGGATCCAACTTCTTGAACTCCTTGATCAATGCAACGTTACAATAAGCTGTAGGATCCCGCCTCTCAGTAGTTGGGACTGGTGGGGGTTGTATCGCAGAAGTAGGAGGTACAGTAGATGGAGCTGTTGGTACACTTGTGGCCCTGTTTGGGAAGTTAAACATAAACTGTGTAAACATCGCGGCTATGTTTTCCATATGTTTCTCCATTTTCGCTAGCCTAGTGTTCGGGCTATGCGGTGCAGATGGAGGAGAAGACTGTGGTGGGGGTGGTTCATCACGACCTCCTCCTCGTCCTCGTCCTCGTCCTCATCTAGTACCCCTCCTTCGAGTACTCATTCTCTTAAGATTACCATCATATAACAGGATTTAGTATAACTTTAAACCGTTATGCTACACATAATTTTGTAGATTAGTACAGTACATTGGGGAAATACTTTAATTCTAGCATATTGACATAGACAAACTTCAGTCAAATCAGCTCTGATACCAATCTCTGTGACATCCTCGTCACTAACCAAATAACAACTAACTTCTTCTTCAAATAACAAATAAATTGACTAGTTTATCAATGTCAATCCTCCTTACTCCTCAATGCTTTAGGCATTATTATCAAAGTATAATATCCATTTTCACATGAATAAAATTTTCTTATATAAACATGTGTCACATACACCAGGACCTCAAATATTTACATAACCTAATTCCCCAAATATACATAAAGGTCATATCGTACTGTACAATAGCCGAAATACACGGCCAACTATGTATACCTTCAAGGAATAAGTAGGAAGCCTGTCTCGAAGGTATATCCAAAAGAACCTCACAAGGTGCTCCTTTATCCAGAGTAGGATTCACTTCAAGTAATCTGTATGAAAAATGTTTGTAAAGGAGTGAGTTTACGCTCAGTAAGAAACTTATGTACGCTCAGTAAGAAACTTATGTAAAAGAGCATACTATATCACTATATGCAGTTTTCCTGCTTGGCTCTATAATGTCATGTAAAACCATTATAAAGCATATGCCATATATATTTCTCGCAAATATCAAATACGAGTAAATCATCCCCTTTCAAATATTTCTACGGATCTCAAATCACGTGAAATCATATAAGCAAATACAAATAATATCAAATACTTTCAAATAGATGGGAGACAATTTATATCCAATAGAATCATGCACCAAGTAATTCTCATAATGAATACCGCAAATATATCCCGTAAGGGATAATCCATAAGAAATCTCATGAGGATACTGCAAATGTATCCCATAAGGGATAATCCTGAGAGATATCAAATAAATGGCGTACCCACGTTTGGGCCAGGGATCCTCCCCAAAGCCGAACAAGTAAGAGACTCGTGGCCATTGTCTATAGCCCACAGTGCTTACTTGTCAGGTGCCTTACTGCGGGTCCAAGGGCTGGACTAGAGCTCCTCAGTCAAGTACAAGTACAAATAATGTGCATGCTCTTTGAAGAGATTCATAGTCTTCAAAACCTTATTCATATATCCTTTATCAAATACAAATATCCTTTCTTGAAATATGTTTTCAAAACCTTCTTTTCAAATGCGCAGTTGGCTGCTATACCACATTTTGCTTTATTTAATTTCTTTTCCTTTTTTAAATTCAAATATTTTATTTTTCAAATTACTCATAGGGCAGTCGACTGGTCCCAAATAGCAGTTGACCGATTTTGAAACAGAATGTTTCCCGAGAAAAGGTAGTCGACTGGCCCCCTGGGCAGTCGGCTGTTTTTGAAACAGAATGCTTTTGAAAGCATAGCAATCGACTGGCCTCTTGGGTAGTCGGTTGGTTTTGAAACAGAATGCTTTTTAGCAAATTGCAGTCGACTGTCCCATATAGCAGTCGACTGGTTTGAAACAGAATACATTCTGGGAAAATGGCAATTGACTGGCTTACATAGCAGTCAACTGATTTGTCTCGGTTTTCAAAAATCTCCGCTTTGATTGTCTCTAGACAGTCAGCTGCTCCTAGCCTAATTGGTACTAGGAGTATAACCCAAAATGTCCCTTTTTCCTGTGATTAAACCAGCTTGTACTTCTCTCCAAAACAGTTAAAAATACATTAAACCATGCAGACATAATCACCCTATGTCCGTTACATAAATTCCTTACCTCGATTGCAATTAATCCACAAGCTTGGTTGCACCAACACTTGTCCTTTTACACTTCTTCAAAGCTACATAATTTCATACAATCAAACCTTAATAAATATAATCTATCCGCTCTATACAACTCCAAATCATTAACAAAAATCAACCAAAACCATCTAACTCTCTTACCTTTGCAACTCGCTAAAATTTTAGGATTTTGGATCTCCTCAATTTCTTGGTTCCAGCCTTTCATATTAAAGGCTTAGCTTAAGCTAGCGACAAGGATCGTTTTTCGTTAATGAAGCTTAACGATTTGGTTACGTGAGATGGTGGTTTGTCAAGGTAGCTGAAATGGACACTTAGAGGGAAATGGAGTGGAATGAGAGGGAGAGGGGAAATGGGTGCTACCGATTCTTGATGGTAAAGATGATGATAAGTCATGCTGTTTCATTAAATGCCCATTAATGCATGATCATCATCTCAGCCATTGACCACCTCCTTTGACCCTTTGACTATTTAACCCTCTTGATCATCAATTGCTTTAGTTCCTCATATATCCCTTACATCATTTATATATCAGAATTTTCATATTTATATATTTCATTGAAGCTGAAATGTTATACAAATGTGGGAAATTACAGGAAATTGGGGATTTCACACCGGCTCATGGCGTGGCACCTCCAAACAAATTTTATGCAAAAACGAAATCCCCTTTTGTGTCACATGCAGCAGGCTTTCCCGTAATAAAGGGCCTTAAATTTTCTAAGTTTTCCCTTGTTGCTAATCAGAAATGGTACTTAAATCTAGCAAATAAGGACTTCCCTAACATTTTTCTCATGCGCATAATTGTAGCAGCCTTTTTGGCTACCTACTACTGGCACACATTACATATTCATTCAACTAAACAATGTTTCAAAAATCTTGTTAAAGCATGCATATTGACATATATTGAGTGTATCCATTGGCTGATTTATTATTTTAATTTGTAGGGGCAAAAATGTGGATTGATAAAAAATAAAATAAAAAAAGAACTCCATTAGCGTTCCTATAAAAAAATATCTATGAAAAGCAAAATCCTAGAATCTATCATCAAAAATTCACTACTATTTATGTCATAATTCAACATTATAACTATAAAGTTAAAGATGCTTACCGTGAAAATTTCTTGATGAAGGAAAGAAGAGATGTATTGATTACAGTCTTTTTAAGATTGAAGAAGAAAATAGTGTTTAGGGTTTATAACTAATTATAAGTTTGTAAAAACATCTTTTAAATGTATAGTGTTTTAAGTTCTAAATTTTTTTTTTAAATTTAAAAAATTATTTTAAAAAATCTGACATGGCATTGAATACCCCTTTTAAAGAAATAAGTTTAAAAGTACCCTCATCAGAGAATTAAAATTTTGAACTACCCTCCTATTGGAAAAAACTCAGGTTTCCTTGCTCCCATGTTTTTGTTTCTCTCGACCGAAGCTCCCACTTTTGTGGGAATAGGAATTCCTTCGATTGGCTTCCTAATCTATTTTATTTATTATTATTTTTTATATTTAATATATAATTTGTCTAATTTATGTATATATTATAATTTGGTTTAATATATATAATATATAATTTGTATATGTATATAGATACTTAGTACATGTATGTGTTTACTATATGTATATATATACATTTTTTAAAACGTATAAATATATTATATATATTAATTTCATTTAATTTTTCAATTATTTATTCATTATGTATATTTATCATTTACACTTAGTAATTAAATCCTCGCTCTCTTCATACATACTACTTAAACTTCCCATACTTAAAAAAAAAATCAATTATCAAGCTTAAATTAATCATAACTTCAATTCCATAAGTCCCTTTCTAATGAATTCACTCTAATATTACAAAGTTAAAATCTTAATAAGCCCAATACTATGCAAATTTCCCACAATTCATATGCTTAACTCATACTTCATAATTTAGAAATAAATTCTCAACAATTTCATTACTTTCGAATATCACATTTATTTAATTATCGAGTGTAGAAAATTCATGATTTACATAATGGGCTCAAAGGTTTAGGAAAGACCTACTCCATCATGGAGATGGTCAAAACAATCATTAATCTCCTACCAAAAAGTTGAAGTTAAAAGTAACTACTATTGCAGAATCTAAAGATCCCCATTCCTTATCAATAGATGAGTTCATGGGGTCATTACTCACATATGAAATGAAGATGAAGAGAAATCAAGACACCCCCCCCCCCCCCAAGAATGTTGGTATAGAATTAAAATCCTCCAACCAAGAGGATAGTAAATAACATAGAAATGAAAGTGGTGATGACTATGAATTGGCAATGTTTGTCAAGAAATTTAATAAATTTATGAGATTAAGGCCCCCTAGAGATAGTAAGAGGCTTCTAAATAAAAGTGAATAGGTTAAAACCAAGTAGAAAGGACAAAAGATTCCATAGTATGTTTTGAGTGTAAGAAATCGAGGTATATCAAGATTGATTGTCCCCTTCATAAGAAAAATAATGAGAAAAGACTAAAGAAAAAGGTATTGATTGCAACTTGGAGTGAAAATGAGATAATGGATGAAGAAGTAGAAAATGAGAATGATGTTGCTAATCTTTGCCTTATGGCATTCGATGATGCAAATTTAATCTCTAGTTTATGCATCAAAATTGATTATTCTTTTGATGAACTATAAGATGCATTTGATGAATTAATAGGGATGTAAATGAGTACCCTATAAATGGGTACCCTGTACTACACGACCAAATTAAGTAGGGTTAGGATAGTTAATAATCGAGTTTGGGTCGAGTTCGGGTAGTAGTTTTACTACCCGCTACGGGTGCAAGTAGGGTTCAAGTAGTGATGTTAAGGTACCCTACTACCTAAACCCGATTGCAAATAATAATTTTTAAATATTATTATATACATTTTTATTTATAAAATATTTATTATTAATATAGTACTTAATAAATTAATTCATTAAGTATTTTAATTATATTTTTAACATTAATTTATTTTTATGACTTAATTTAAATTTATTAATTTAATTTTTCTTAATAATATGCATTAAAATTAATTTTAAATTTAAATTCAAAAGTCAAACTTTGATGTAATAAACAGGTATTTTGCAAGTTCGGGTAGTTCGTATATTATATGGGTAGGGTTCAGGTAGTAAAAAGAAAAATATTTGGGTATTTAATCGAGTTCGAGTATTAGAGAATAAAATCAGATTTGGGTACCTCAAAATTAGCAAGTATTGGCCTCGTTTACATCCTTAATTAAGTAATGAACGAGGAAGAATTTAAGAATGAGGTAGCAAGCATTAGCTTAACTTCCCATATTAACATAGTGATTCTTTTGGGCTTTTGTTTTAAAGGTCATCGAACGGCTCTCATTTATGAGTTTGTGCTAAATTGGTAACTTGAGAAGTTTATATTTCAAGAGAAGACAAATCATCAATTGAAGTGGGAAACGTTGTACAAAATTGATAGTGTATAGTAATAATTTTTGTTTGCTCATTACTGAGGTGTTAACCTACGATACATTGATAATGTATAACTTTTATACACTATTAGTGCATCATATATAAACCCTTTAATTTTAAGGATCTAAATATTGTTTGACTTTGTATATTAATGATGTAGCACATTGTGATTGACTTACAATGTATAGAAGTTAGGTTTAATGGTCAAATGTACCATCAACTTTTTGCATAAAATTGATATAAGCCTTCAATGTTTTATTACATGAAAATCTGTCCATAAACTTTTATTTTACTATAAATAATTCTCAATCTTTCGAATTCATGCAATTAAGTTCAGATTTGTTAAACGATATTAACTACCATTTAGACATCCTACGTGGAAGTTGACATAGATAACTTAATTGGTCGTTATGTGGCATACCACGTGTGCAATACTAACGAAAGTTAGTGTTATTTAACGGATTTGGACTTAATTGCATGACTATAAAAGTTAAGGTTTATTTATAGTAAAATAAAAGTTTATGGACTAATTTTCATACGATAAAACGTTGCAAGTTTATATTCATTTTATGCAAAAGGTTGATAGTATATTTGGCTATTAAGTCTAGAAATTATACATGGTTAATGCATTAAATATATAAATATATAATATCTATAATTAGTTTTAAAAACTTTTTATTTAATTTTATGAAATAATTTTCTATCATCAAAATTTTAATCAGGAACGGATATTCAAAAGATGCTTGAAACATTTTAAGCATACACACTGGCTTAATTTCACCTTTTTTATGTGGCATTTAACTCATAAATTTGCGTGTTACCGTGTTAGCTTTATGGGAACACCTCGACATCTCCAAATCTACGATTGCCAATAAACGTGAGGTGATCAAAGATCTAAATTCATCAAAAGGAAATCCATAGATTCATACCGTTTGCTTGCACTCCTTATATATACGCCATAAACATACAATAATAGTATTAAAATATTGAATTGAATTTCTGAGAGCTAGGTTGGATTCTAATAAGAGATCTTGCTAGTTGCTAGTACTAGCTCTAGCTCCTCGGTACTCAATGCCAGATGAGATCTCTAGATTAACAGCAGTGAAGTCCATAGATGTCAAGTAGACAGAACCAAGTGTCCGAATCATCTGTGCTGGAAATTTCATAACTCAAGCTGTTAAATCGCATAATGGCGAAGACAAGGACTACAAATAATAATTGTGCACATGTAAGTGCTGTAACATTCTTAAGAATCATCAGAGAAATTCCAAGCAAGGTAACATTTAACCAACTCGGTTGTTATTTGTCCAAAATCAAGAACCGTTGAAAGATAAATTTAGAGTTTAGACAAGTGAGTTTGCCTAGCAAAGACAGATTACCCCAACCCAAGTTATAGTAAACAACAAAAAAGGACTATCTCAACCAAAATTAAGATGGATCGGGATGCTTGCGAACTGTTTTAGTCAAAGTTCTGTATAAGCCAAGGCTGATGGGCTTTTAGTTTTGGGTAGTCTTAGTCAAGACTAAGAGCACCTAATGGTCCTAAGACAGGATCATGCTTGTGGGGAAAGGAATTTTACAATCTTTCTGTTTTTACACACCATAAAGAGAGTGAATAAAAAGAAAAACTAATCCAAAAGTAGATCCTTGGAGTGACCACCAATAGCATCTTCAGAAAATTTTAAAATTGCCCATTTCCCTTGGTATATCCTTCCAAATGTCCCATAAATGGTGAAAAAAATGCTTGAAAAAATGAAACGACTGCTAGAAATGCAATAATTGAATCATAAAATCCCAATGGACAATCCACTTTGTTTGATTAGATTATTTATAATACAGCAAAATTACCCCTAACATCTTTGTGAAGTTATTCTATTTCAAGCCACTAGTGGACATGATTTGAGCCAAGTGGCACAGGCAAAAGTAACAGTATAAGGTGGTCTATAGGACAGACAGTGTGGCATCTGGATTCCTGATGCCATGCTTTACCACAATCCCATCTGCCTTAGAGTTCTTTGGCTACAAGCCTTGTACTTTACACCAAAGAGCACCCTAACATTGACCTTAAAAAATTTTTGCCTGGTTTTTTGGAAATCACACAGAAAATAACTTGGATTTGTGAAGAAAAAGTTGATGGACCTAAGCTTGGCCTCTTGGTTGGCCCGTTCATCCAAAGAATAAATGCAGTCACTCACCATAAGACTGAGTTAAAGCAATAAATGATGAAGTTTTGGATAATTGGCCAAGTATGGCCATCTTAGTTGAGTCAAGAAAGAATAATGAGCTATTAAAAGATAATGAAATTTCCACTATTTTTATTATGATAATTATTCAATACACTGTCAATAAATTTTTAGACTTCACAAACAAAATTAAGATGACAATAAATATCTTTTAAAAAATATTAAAAAAATAATAAATAAATAAAGTTAAGTATACGTTATCATTCTAATTCTACTTATGAAGCTTAAAAATTCTACTTATGAAGCTTAAAAACTCTATTAGCAACATATTGAATAATTATCTTTTTACTATGCTTTGATTTGTGGTAAAACTCCCCTACTTAAAAATAGTAGAGGATCCTTCCTTTGTCTGTATATGTTGAACAAAAAGCACACATTGGAACATGAAACTAAGAATACTTGTACAAACATTTTTCTACCTCCGAGGTAAAATGCGTTCGGGGGACAAATAAACTTGTACTGCCTAGACCTGTAGTTAGTGTATCAAATAGAAGTATAGAACATAACCTAAAAGCATTATATTGCATTACTTTAGTTGCTTTTTCAAAACAAAGACAAAGTATAGTGCTGTTAATTATATCTATTCTTGTAACAGTCATTTACTTTTGATAAAAGACGAGATCTATGTTAAGCTATTTCATGAATGAATCATTTTGTGTAAAGCATAGCACTATATATAGTTTTATTAGAAAAAGAAAAATATTACTTGGACCAGCCTCAAACATCCGAGACCTACATGCATAAATAGCAGATGATTCAAAATGAGGGAGGAAAACAAAGGAAAAGGTTTTTACTTGTGCATGCCAACCAAAAATGAGATGTCTCACTCTGAGGCGAGTGGACAATGCAAGTATGCAAATAAAGGGATCCTTTTCTCTATCCTAGCTAGTTTGAGTATGGGTAAAAAAGGGGTTTTAGCCTTACAACACCATAACATATGATGATGCGAACCGATTTGATGAGAAAACTCCTCACCAAATAAAGGGATGAGAAGATTTGACAATTTTAAATATCACACAATGACATGATATAAATTAAAAAAATATGACTAGAAATTAATGAAAATTATATATGATAAAAACTTAAATATAAGTTTTACGTTTAATGTTTATATGAATTTTGACATGAAATTATTCGTTTATACCCAAATTGTTAGATTCACACTATCTCGTCTTTCACACGATACATCTCTGTCCACTTGCCGCAAAAGCAGCTAATGATTACAAGAATGTAAGGTGTGAAACTTTTAAAACTCATTTGGATTTTGTGATCTACTCGGAAAGTTATTCGTCGATGTTCTACTGATCCTCCAATAACCTTTTTCGATCACAATTCAAAGAAGTGGTTTTTGCTGCTGGAGTCTTATATTGGAAAGCAAATTCATGTAGTATTTAACGTGATAACTTGGAATATAATGATGCTATTTTGGGGTTGGATCTAAAAGATGAGAAGTCTGAGATTATGCAATTACCAGATTATCATGTAAATGTTGATGAAAACCCTGAACTTGAGTTGGGGGTATTTGGAGGATGCCTTGGAGCATTTTCAAAGTTATTTTGGGAGAATGATTCACGTATGGGCACTGAAGAACGATGGCATAGAACAAAGTTCGACAAAGCTAATGCGAATTATGGAACTGCAATCTCTGCCTGATTCGAAATATTTGTTACCTGTTTGCTGTGTGGGGAATGGTGAAGTCTAGATGACTTGTTGTAAAAAGGAGGAATTTGATCCAAAATCCATATTTCAAGCATACAATCCTATTAAAGGCACATTTAGAAAACTTAAAGTTTGTGTTATAAGGCATTGGTTCCATGAAATAGCATACACGCAAACTCTGGTTTCACTTAAACTGCTATGAAGGAGCTGAACCCGGTAAAAACAATGCCTGTCATCAAAGTTTTAATACTTTATAATAGTACTTTGATTATATATAGATCATATAGAGTACTTCATGATAAATCAGTGCAGCAAAATATTAGTTTTCTCTTATTAATGTTCATTGAGATAATGAACTACTGCAGAATGAGGATAAAATTATATGCTGGGATATTCAGGAAATCACCATCAATGTACTGATCCTCCACCATGGCGATAGTTTTATCCCTTCCAAAATGTCCTCCTAGCTTTTCAAAATGCAACTCTCGAGTCAACTCATCTCATAGGGATGTGTTAGGTAAACAAAGTCGTGCTCTCTTGAAAATAATCATCATGAAAAGGATTTTTTACCTATCCCGATCGTTATTTCCTACCAACCGTGGAAAAGTTTGGAATTCTGAACTTTGAGAAATGACCATTTCATTTCAACAAGGTAGACTGGGCTATTTCTTATGGGCCACAATCCGATTTTCCCTCTTTTTCCCCTCAGATTCTTTCTACCTTTCTCTCTTTCACACCATTTACATTCACTGTTACCTGTCGACCACTAAGGCCAAATGAATTCTGGACGCGTAATCTTGTGTTAGACGCTTTCTTAGCTTCTTTGATTTACTTTCCTGGACGTTTCAAATTACTGGAAATCATGCCCGGATATTGGAAATATCAGTTTTAAATAGTAGGTCTTGAAAGAAATTAAGGAGATTGGCAGAGTTTTGCCCAAGTCACACATTGACCAATTGAAGAGATTGGCAAAGAAGAAAGGCTTCCCAATGCACATCTATAAACACCGCCTCGTCAAGTCTGTAGTCTCCACTAAGAACTGGTGTTGTTAACAAATACTAGTTTGGTTAGTTGGGTTATTATTTGATCTCAAGTGAGAGAATTTGGCTCTGTTTCGGTTCTCCATTTGCGGATCTTCGAATGGCTACTATAAATTTTTTGAATTTGGTTGTCCTCTTGCAATTCTTGCTACTTCACTCAGTTGAAGCAGAAGACAGAAACCACAACCACCGTCATTGCGCAGCGTTCACCTGCGGAAAACTTGGTGAAATTACATTTCCCTACACTCAAAGGGATCGCCCTGAGTGTGGGTTGTTTGTAGTTGACGGTTGCGATAAAGACAATCAGACGATCCAGTTAGAACAGGGAGGAAGATTGTATCAACTTAAAAGTATCTCCCAAGATGACACCATTATCATTTATGACCAAGAGCTTGCGAAGCAGTTAAATACAAATGATTGTCAAGCCTTGAAGAATTTGAGTTTTCCCAAACTTCCATATGTTGCTTTCGAATTCAGTTCCACCGTAACTTTATGTAAATGCAATAGCGCCTTGAATACTAGCTTTCCAAAAGAATTCAGCCACGCAATCTGCGACAATTACACTATATACTATAGTGAACCGGAAGGAACGTCAGAGCAACTAGACATCAAAAATGACAGATTGTCAAGTCTTTGTAATTGTCCGATTATTCGTCTCCCCTTTGCCCATCCTCCACCTGACAAAAATCACTCGTTTGATTTTTTTAAGTTACTAAGTCCCGATGTAATTGTCAAACTTCCTCCATCCTCTCAATGTTTGGATTGTCAATTCAGAAGCAGTAGATGTCTAGCAAGCAAGCAAGGATTTCACTGTGTCAAAGGTATATGCATACGAACCTTTCTACATTGCTTTTTCAGATTACAGAGTCTCCTGCTTTTTCTTTATTGCACGTCATGCAAAAATTGTTTGGGAGACGCATATACTAGTTTCTTGCGGTAAAATGTCTAAACAACATAAATGAATGGTTATGACTTACGGTTGACATGGTGCACATCCTCCCTTTTTCAGTAAAAACATGCTCCCTTTTTCGGTAAAAACTAACTTTGTACTTCTTTGTAACTTCAATTGTGCAGGGAAGAAAAAATCGAGACTGAAGCCGAGACTTGGTAATCTCTCCCTTTCTAGTTTCTCAAGTTATCAACTCTCTTTCGATAAGAAAAGAAAAAAAAATTACCATGTGCATACTTTGATTATATCAAGAGAAATTTCTTTACATATTATGAATACGTTGTGGTTGTCTGTCCAAAATTGACCACCCTCTTTATTACACTGATGCTCTATCACTCTAATAATACAAATCTTGTCCATCTATGTCTTATTAAAAATAAATGGTAGAAAATTTATATACTAATTTTATTCAACTTTTTTTTTTTTGGTCTCAACCAACCGGTATCCGAACCCACTGGGTCGACTAATCCGGTTTCGGAGCGGGTCCCGGGGTAAAGGTTTTAAACTCCTCCCAACGGGCTTGCGGGGTAATTTTATTCAACTTTTAATACAATATCAAAGTGTCTTAACTGTACCCTCTGAATGCAGCTTCTTCAGTTGCTGCAACGGTGTTGTTTATTATTCTCGTCGTCGGCCTTATAAGAAAAATCTTATTCGGGGATGGAACATTTATTTGGCAGATGAAAAGGAAAGGAGATAAGAAAATTGAAGCTTTCCTGAAGTGCCATGAATTCCTAACTCCAAAAAGGTATACATATTCGGATGTTAAGAATATGACCAACTCATTTCGAGAAAAATTAGGTAAAGGTGGCTATGGGGATGTTTTCAAAGGGAAGCTACTTAATGGGCAACTTGTAGCAGTGAAGATTTTGAATGAATCAAAAAGTAATGGAGAAGAATTCATAAATGAGGTAGCAAGCATTAGTAGAACTTCCCATGTTAACATAGTCTCTCTTTTGGGCTTCTGTTTTGAGGGTCATCATAGGGCTCTTATCTATGAGTTTGTGCCAAATGGGTCACTTGAGAAGTTCATATTTCAAGAGAGTGCAGATCGTCAGTTGAATTGGGAAACGTTGTACAAAATTGCAGTTGGCATAGCTAGAGGGTTAGAATATCTGCATCGTGGTTGCAACACACGAATTCTGCATTTTGACATCAAGCCTCATAACATTCTCCTAGATGATGAGTTCTGTCCAAAGATATCTGATTTTGGTCTTGCAAAATTGTGTCCCGACAAAGAAAGTTTCATATCCATGACGGGGGCAAGAGGAACTATCGGATATATTGCTCCTGAAGTATTTTCAAGGAACTTTGGAAAAGTGTCTCACAAATCTGATGTCTATAGTTATGGAATGATGATTTTAGAGATGGTTGGGGGAAGAAAAAATATTAATGTTGAAGTTAATCGTACAAGTGAAATTTATTTTCCAGAATGGATTTATAATCGTATAGAGTTGGATGAAGAGCTAGGATTACACGGTATCATGGATGAAGATGATCAGGAGAGAATAAGAAAGATGATAATAGTGAGCTTGTGGTGCATACAAACTGACCCATCAAACCGCCCACCAATGAGTAGAGTGATAGACATGATGGTAGGGAATATTGATTCCCTCAGCATCCCCCCCAAGCCCTTCTTATCGTCACCTCCAAGATCAGCAATTGCAAATTCTTCAAGTACATCATTATCCTAACATTGTTATTCCATTCAAGTATCAAAAAGAGAAGATTCTTGTGTTTTGTATCTTGTGTTTTGTATCTTATGTATTTGAATTTTAGCAATGTTTATTATTGCATAAACTTCCATAGAATGTCTATAGGTTAGATATCCAATGTACATTATTTTCAAGAAATATGATAGCACTAATGCAAAAAAGTTTTAAAAAAATTATGGCTAAAAATTATAGTTTCTGATAAAAGTTTACATTTTTTTTATCATAAGTTATTCGAACATAGTCTTTTATCTGGTACCATAGATTACGATTATTATTCATAGTTTAAAGTATATTTATTAGACTATGACTAAAGGAAAAATCGTAATCCTTCCTCAATAAAGTAAGCTACGTTTTCATATTTTAACATAACCTTTCTTAATTAATTAGTTCTATCAAAAAAAATTAATTAGTAAAATATATTACACCTAAAACTGCAATTTTTCTAGATAAATAGATTACATTTTACTAAAATCTGTAATATTTTTTGAATAATAGACAATGTATCTAAAAGAAATTGTGATATTACTTACGCTTCAAATGTATAAACCATGGTCTTTTTTTGTTAATTAGTTTTTGGTTTGGCAAAAACCCATTTATTTTTCACTACTACAAAAAATTTTAAAAACTACGTTTAAAAAACGTAATTTATAACAAAAAACTACGTTTTCTAATTATAATCTATTTAAGTGTAGTCTTTTTTCAGGTATCATAGATTATGATTTCTTCAAACGTAATCTAATATATGATGTTAGACCACGATTATTATCATAGTATAATTTATCATGTTAGACTATGATTAAGAAAAATCGTAAGAGAATTTTTATATACACTACAAAAATTGATCTTTAAACCCCACTATTAAACACACCACAATCTTAAAAAAAAAAAAAACTCTTCTCACCACGTAAATTTATATTGAATTTACTAATATATCCTTAAACTAAATGCATCTTAAATCCCCAATTTTTTTTCTCTCACTCTCTTACCATTCTTCTTCATCAAATCACCCTAACTCTAACTAACAATCTAAGAACCCAAAATTTGAGAATCCTAAAGGAAAATTCTTTGCAAAATCAACAGTTATGTTTCATTACGTATCTATTTGTTTGATTTTTGTGTTATTTTTTTGTGAAGTCCCAAAACTGAACATCAAGATGAAGAAAGAACTGAAACAAGAAAAGATACAGAAAACAAAACCTAAACACATAATCTAAACATGAAAATTGAAATCAGCAAAGCATTCAGCAAATCGTGAACCAAATAAGTAAAAAAGTCAGATATGTATAAACTACTAATAATATGAATTTATAAAAGTAATACTCTAAAACAGAAATTCATAAACGGAAATAGCAAAACCAAACAATGTTCACGCACAAATTTACTTATGCAGGATCATGTCCCCCACACAAGCAATCTGACATAAGTTTACTTGCGAGAGGGGCGTAATCTTGTGTGATTTTACTTGTACGTGGAACATAATCTTCACGAAATAACGTTTTTTTCTCAAAATATCTCCCTTTTTTCTTATTTCCATTTTCATGGTATCTTCTTCTTTGTTATCATTTTTTTATTGATGTGTAAAATTTACAAATGATAAGAAATAGGGTGGAAATAAATTTTAGGTTGAAAGAGGAAGAAACAAATAGAATAATGCAGGAAGAAGTAAGTGATTTGATTAATTTAACAATTTCATTGAGGTTAAAATTATCTCTTTATTTAAAGATATTTTTGTCTTCAAATTATTGAAGTGTAAAAAGTTTTTTTCTTTTAAGTTTATTTAGAAGCTCTCAAAACGATGTCCTTTCTTCTATAACTTAAACAAGGTCTTTTAATTTAAAAATATGGTCTTTTTTTAGGCACCCCCACACGCTCATTCTAAGAAGGTATCAGCTAGTTTTAAACCATCTTAAATTTGTCTTTGTTTGATTTTAATTCTAATAATTAAATACTAGAAATATTTTTTAAGACCTTTCCATCAATTTGTCTCCAGTTTTATAAAAACTTCCATCACCTAAAAAATATTCAAGGAGTAACAATTAAATTTTTTAACTCTATTGTCAGATTGGTTAAATGTTTTATAAAGAGTCGATTTCTAATCTTAAATCTCTAACCATTTCATTCTTAATTATTATTTTTATCAATTTCGTTTTAAATGAATATGAATTATTGATTATTGAAAACTCTTTTTAAAGCCTCCCATTAATCTAGCTCAGCTTAAAAGGAACCTTCTGACTTAAAAATTTTCAAAGTGTACTGATTGACTTTCTTGAAATTTCATAATCAGAACAATTTGCATCATCTTCAATTCAATTATACTCTCTCTCTCTCTCTCTCTCTCTCTCTCTCTCTCTCTATATATATATATATATTTGCAAATAGTGTTAATTTAATATACTCTTTAAAACCTAAAAATTCTATTTCAGTGTTCTAAATATTTTTAATTTTAAAATAATTCATAATTAATTATAATCCTAAATGGTTGAAAGTGAGCCAAGCTTAACCCAGCTTGATTTTTTAGGCTTCCTTTGTTGCCTAAACCTATTTTTACATACAATGAATAAGCCCAATTCTACTCAAATACTATTATTTTTTAAAAGAAATTATAGTAAATATATACAACATTAAAATGCATAATAGTTTGTTAGATTTGAAATATATAGGATTTTAATATGACCTAGGAAAACTTAAGTGAATTAGATTTTAGTGACACTTTAGCATATTTCTATCCTGGAATTAATTGAAGAATGATACATAGAAATATTGCTAAAATGGTTGGAGATTTAATAAGACAAATATACTTGTGATTGAATGATAAATTATGCTATTGCATGTTTTGTAATCTCAACGTTGCCTTCGATGAATGGATACATGCTTAACTTAGTCAAAATTGTGTGTTTTACATTCAAGGTATCGATACTCTTGGTAAAGGGAAGAATATACTCATTTGAATTTTGATTGTGCAAATGGATAGTATCGATACCCCCTTTGATACAGTCAAACAACAGCAAAGTGCTCTATTTTGGTATCCATACCCTAGTGTTATGGTGTCAATACCTCTTGTGTTTTAAGTGCAAGATTCTTCTTAAAGTATTGATACTCCAGGGTAAGGTATTAATACCCTTTGAGTCTGACACATTCCAATGGCTAGCTTTTGAAATAACCATTAGGAAGAACATATATGCTCATTAACCATCAAAAATTCATCAAATGGTAAAAGCAAGCATTCAAGAGGTCCAATAATTAGAGCTTCAACTTCCAATAATCTATTAGTGATAATTTATTTCTCTAATCCTTTCCAGAGGTAAAAATTCTTGTTAATACCCATCTTATACTCATTTCTTATGCCATTGCAATCATCTACCTTTGTTAGAGGTTTAAAAATTACCTTCTTATACCCAAAACATTTATTGTGAGTAGGGGGAGTGAGAGTGACAAATTGTACAAGGATTTAGGCAGCCACATTTATTGGGGTGAGAAAAGTTTCTTCCTAAGCATCGAAAAAGAAGTGTAGAAAGTTACGTTTGAACTTTGAAAAAGGAGAGTTGTCAGTAAATTCAACTAGTGATAGGATCTCCATGAGGAGAAGGTCAAGGAAGAGGACTGAGGCACAAGAGAAGTCAAATCTCTATACATATTGCTGTATATATATATCTATCTTCCTTTATTCTATTGCAATTTGCATTTTAATTCTGTTTATTTTGTTTGAAATTGAATTTGTGTTAGGATTAGAGCCACTTACGAATTAAATTAGAAAACCAATTCAACCCCTCTCCGTTTATATTGAGCTAATAAATATTGTCAGAGTTTTAGCTCTTGATTATAAGTTTAACCATCTATGAGCATAAACAATCATAAATGACTCAATCATGTGTTGCTATATCACTAGGTTTAGAAGGAAATTCAACCGTTAGAGCTCCATTGTTTAACGGTAATAACTATTCCTAGAAAAACTAAAATGATACTCTTCATTCAAGTGAATGATTATGCAATGTGGAGAGTAATAGTAAAAGGTCCTTTAGCTCCTAAGAAAGTGGTAGGAGATGTAAAGTTTATAAAAAATGAAGATGATTGAGATTCAAATGATTTGAGAATGAAACAATTAAATGTCAAGGACATGTACACCTTGTTTTTTGCTTTAGGATCTAATGAGTACAATAAAAAGTCCTTGTGTGATAATGCTAAGACGTATGTGAAAAACTAATTATCACACATAAGGGAATCAATCAAGTCAAGGAAACTAAGATAGGAATGCTCACACAAGATTATGAGCTGTTTAGGATAAAAATAGAAGAGCCCATAGTCGAAATGGCTAATAGGTTCATGGATATTGTTAATGGGCTCAAAGGTTTAGGAAAGACATATTCCAACATAGAGATGATCAAAAAGATCATTAATATCCTACCAAAAAGTTGGAGTTAAAAGTAATTGCTATTGAATCTAAGGATCCCCATTCCTTATTAATGGATGAGTTCATGCGGTCATTACTCACATATGAAATGAAGATAAAAAGAAATCAAGACCCCCTAAGAATGTTGGTGTAGAATTAAAACCTCCAACCACGAGGATGCTAGATAAGATAGAAATGAAAGTGGTGATGACTATGAATTGGTAATGTTTGCCAAGAAATTTAATAAAATTTTGAGATTAAGGCCCACGAGAGATAGTAGGAGGCTTCTAAAAAAAATAAGAATAGGTTAGAACCAAATAGAAAGGACAAAGATTTCATAGTCTGTTTTGAGTGTAAAAAATCAAGTTACAACAAGATTGATTGTCTCTTACTTGAGAGAAATAATAAGAAAAGACCATAGAAAAAACAATGATTGCAACTAGGAGTGAAAGTGAAATATCGGATGAAGAAGTAGAAAATGAGAATGATGCTTTGCCTTATGGCATTTGATGATGCAAATTTAATCTCGAGTTCATGCATCATGTATAAACCCTTTAATTTTAAGGGTTTAAATGTTGTTTGACTTCGTATATTAATGATGTGGCACATTGTGATTGACTTACAATATATAAAAATTATATATGGTTAATGCATCAAACATAAATCCATATATATATAAAATATATTATTTATAATTAATTTTAAAACTTTTTTTTTAATTTTATGAAATAATTTTGATCATCAAAAATTAATCAGGAATGGATATACAGACACACGATGGGTATACTTGAAACATTTTGAGCATATACACTGGTTTAATTTCATCATTTCTATGCGGCATTTAATTCATAAATTTGCATGTTACCGTGTTAGCTTTATAGGAACATCTCGACGTCTCCAAATCTAATATTGCCAATAAACACGAGGTCATCAAATATCTAAATTCATCAAAAGGAAATCCATAGATTCATAGCCTTTTGTTTTCACTTCCTATATATACGCCAGAAACATACAAGAATAGTATTAAAATATTGAATTGAATTTGTGAGAGCTAGGTTGGATTCTAATAAGAGATCTTGCTAGTTTCTAGTGCTAGCTCTAGCTCCTCGCTACTCAATGCTAGATGAGATCTCTAGATCAACCGCTGTGAAAGCCCAAAGATGTCAAGTAGACAGAACCAAGTGTTCGAAATCATCGGGTGTTGTTCCATCAGCTT
Organism: Heritiera littoralis; assembly: GCA_031772115.1. Taxonomy (NCBI): domain Eukaryota; kingdom Viridiplantae; phylum Streptophyta; class Magnoliopsida; order Malvales; family Malvaceae; genus Heritiera; species Heritiera littoralis. Next base: position 2,275,021 of record JAPDPK010000058.1, read on the forward strand.
GAAAGACGGCTCCAACTTCCAGCAAAAACTCCTCTTCCAGTCGTTATGTCATGCATCTGGGTTTAAAAGATCCATATTTGGTGCAAAACAAGTGATAGAACAAGTAAGAGCATGACAGACATTGAGCTTGTGGCGACTATACAATCCAACGAAGCTTTAGAGTCATCGGTTGTGGATGTTGGAGGAGTCAGTCCGGGGTTATTTATTCCACTACTGCCATCGCCATTGATTGGTGTCGTTGTTGTGGTTGTCGGTACATTTGGGTTGTTTGTCACCGTTGCTGGTGTGGCTATCCCTCCGGCTGTGCTGGAAATTTCATAACTCAAGCTGTTAAATCGCACAAATAGCAGAGACAAGGACTACAGCTAATAAATTAGCAACATGCAAGAGTTGTAACATTCTTAAGAATCATCAGATAAAATTCAGTCAAGCTAACATTTAGCCAAATTGGTTGTTATTTGTTGAAAATCAAGAACCGTTGAAAGATCAATTCTGAGTTTAGACAAGTGAGCTTTGCTATTACCCCAAGCAAAGTTACAGTAAACAACAAAAAGGACTAGCTCAACCAAAATTATGATGGATCAGGATGATTGGGAACTGTTTTAGTCAAAGTTCTGCTTAACAAGGCAGATGGGCTATTAGTTTTGGGTAGTCCTAGTCAAGACTAAGAGCACCAAATGTTCCTAAGACAGCATCATGCTTGTGGGGAAAAGAATTGTACAATCTTTCTGTTTTTACCCATCATAAACAGAATAATTAAAAAGAAAAACTAGTCCAAAAGAAGATCCTTGGAGTGACCACCAATAGCATCTTAAGAAAAATTTTCCAAATTGCCCATTTTCTCTTGGTGTATCCCTCCAAATGTCCCACAAATGGTGAAAAAGTTGCTTGAAAAATGAAACAACTGCTAGAGATACAATAATTGAATCATAAAATCTCAATGGACAATCTACTTTGCTTGATTTGATTATTATAATACAGCAAAATTACCTTCTTTGTGAAGTTAGTCTATTTCAAGCCACTAGTGGATGTGATTTGGGCCAAATGGCACTGACAAAAGTTACAGTACAAGGTGGTCTATGGGACAGACAGTATGGCATCTGGATTCCTCATGCCATGCTTTACCACAATCCCATCTGCCTTAGAGTACTTTGGCTAGAAGCCTTGTACTTTACACCAAAGAGCACCCTAACATTGACCTTAAAAAATTTTTGCTTGGTTATTCGGAAACCACACAGAAAATAACTTGGATTTGTGAAGAAAAGTTGATGGACCTAAGCTTGGCCTCAAGGATGCCCCGTTCATCCAGAGTAAATGCTGTCACTCACCATAGGACTCTGAGTTAAAGCAATAAATGAAGTATTGGATAATTGGCCAATTATGGCCATCTTAGTTGAGTCTAGGGAGGATCCTCCCCGCTATTAAAAGATAATGAAATTTCCACTATTTTTATTAGGCTAATTATCCAATATATTTTCAATAGTATTTTTAGATTTTGCAAATAAAATTAAGATGATGATATATATTTTTTTAAATAATATTAAAAAATAAATAAAATAATGTATGCAACATTACCATAACTTTATTTGTGAAATCTAAAAACTCATAGCAATGTATTAAATAATTATATTTTTCAAATTCCTCAAATAAAGTTAGAATGATGACACATATTTTTTAAATAATATTAAAAAATAAATAAAATAATATATGTGATATCATCATAATTTCGTTTGTAAAATCAAAAAACTCATAGAAATGTATTGAATAATTATATTTTTTTTATCATGTGTTGACTTGAGATAAAACTCTCCTACTTAAAAATAATAGAGAGCACCCTTTCCTCTAGCCGTTTCTACTGAAAAATCAATAAAAGCTTCCTTTGTCTGCTTATGTTGAACAAAAAGTACATATTGGAACATGAAACTAATTAAGACTGTTTACGCAAACAATATGTTCAGGAGACAAACTTGTAATGTCTAGACCTGTAGTTATGTAATAGAACACAACCTAAAAGCATTATGTTGCATTACTTTAGTTGCTTTTTCAAAACAAAGACGAAATAAAGCGCTGCTAATTATATCTATTCTTGTAACAGTCATTTACTTTTGACAAAAAGACAAGAGATCTATTTTAACCTATTCCATGAATGAATCATTTTGTCTAAAGCATAGCACTATAGTTTTGTTAGAAAAAGAAAAAAATATTACTTGGACCAGCCTCAAACATCCCAGATCGACTTGCATAGATAGCAGATGAATCAAAATGAGTGATGAAAACAAAGGAAAAGATTTTTACTTGTGCATGCCAACCTAAAATAAGATGTCTGACTCTGAGGTGAGTGGACAAACCAAGTATGCAAATAAAGAATTCCTTTTCTTTATCCTAGTTTGAGTATGAGTAAAAGAAGGGTTTTAGCCTCACAACACCATAACAATGTGTTGATGCGAATCAATCTGATGGGAAAACTCTTTACCATTTAAAGGGATGAGAAGACCCTATAATTTTAAATACTAACACAACATAAACAAAAAATATGAAATAGAACACGACTAGAAGTTTATAAAAATATAAATATAAATTTTACGTTTAATTTTTACATAAATTTTAATACGAAATTATTTGAATATACACAAATTATTATGTCTGCGCAATCCCGTCTTTCGCACGAGACGTCTCTTGCCACTTCCCAGAGACAAGTTAGGCATCATTCAGGGACCAGAGTAAAATCAGATTTGTTACCCGTCCCAAATGTACACCAGAGGGTAACTCTGGTGTCCCATATCTAAACTATCTAGACCGTTGGATGTCCTTGGACAATTTGTACCATCCAACGTATAAAAAGAATGAGCTGGTCCCAAGAAAACATGACAGAAGTAAAATAGCACAAGCAAAGTGGGGAACCCTAGGCATTGAAAGAAGAGACCGAGAGACAAAAGCCTGGTAATATAAAACTGACATGCACAAACATGGCAACTGTCATCCGGAGAAAATGGACGGCTAGAGATCAAGATGCCGTGCATAGAGACAGGCGTTAGACATCCGATCAAATTACAGCATCAATAGAAACTCACTCTCCCTCGAAAATCATAGTCATTGCTTATACAAAAATAGAGATGTAAATGAGACGGATATTTACAAAATTTAAGATATTTAAATTTAAATTTGATTATATTTTAAAATATTTAAATTTAATTAAATATTATATTATTTTAATTTTTATTACTCGAATCTTACTCATTTAACTATTTGAACTCGTTAAATTCTCGTTTATTAAGTCAAAATATAACTTTTAATTTTAAATGTAAAATTAATTTTAAGAAAAATTAAATTAATACATTTAAATTAACTCATAAAAATAAATTAATGTTAAAAATTATAATTAAAATACTTAATAAATTAATTTATTTAAGTATTATATTAATAATAAATATTTTATAAATAAAAATATATGATAATATTTAAAAATTATTATTTGTAATCAAGTTTGTATGGTAGGATATCCTAAGATTACTATTTGAATCCTACTCGAACTCATGACGAGTATTAAAATTACTACCTAAACCTTACTCAAACTCGATTATTAACTACCCTAATCCTATTTAATCAAATCGAGCAGAACCAAATCCTCGTTTATAAGATACCCATTTACATTCTTAGATCAAACTCAATTACTTTTACTATTATTATTACTTTTGCTATTACTATGTAGGCGCTAGAACTGGTGATCATATGCAAAAAAATAAAAATCAAAAGACTGCGTGAAGCTGAAGAAAATAGACCAAAATCTTTCTAAAGCTATCTAGTAAAATAAAGGAAAAGAAAAAGAAGGCAATGCAAGTATGCTGAAAATAGTGGAAACCCAGGCTTATTTTCTCACATGACAGTTCGAAAGACAGTTTTTAATAATGTAAGAGAATAAAACATGAATACCTCTGAGAAGATGGGTACATACAAGATCCATAACCTACAAAACAAACCAGAAAAATATGAGAAATTGGTAAAAACCAATCCAAAAATGAAAAAAGGAAGTTGAAGGGAAAGAAGAACGAACTGGGATCAGTTTTAGCAACAGTGGCAGTGCCAGCAAAGTCACAGGAACCAGGTGCCATGGCCCTACGTTGGTAGTAGCTATTGAAAGCATAAGAAGCATGAGCCTGGATAGTGTTGGGAAGAAAACAAAGCCCATCTGACTGAATAGGCTTGCAGTCAGCACCCGAGTCACATGCATAGTCTAGAGAAGTTTGCAGGGCTTGGTTAGTTGCATCAACCCTGGCCACACACCAGCTTGTTCCTTGGACAAAGAAGAAGCAGTTTACTAGCAAGGAGAGAAAGAACAATACCAGCTTTAAGACTGGTACTTCCATGGAGAAGAGTTAAGTTGGTAAAGCAAGAAAGAAAGAAGAGTAAAGAGAGGAACTCAGAGAGTGAGCAAGAGCTCTTCTTTTCTTTTCTTTTTCTTTTCTGCTTTCTTTTTTCTTTTTTAACGAGCTTTTATATATATATATATATATATATATAGTATTGGACTGGGAGATTTTGATGGGTTGATATATTGGGCTGGGGCCATAAAGGAAAAGAGAAATGAAAGAGAAAAAATATTGTGATGTTCCTGTTTTGGATCTTAGCTTTAAAGAATGGATTTACAAAATTACTCGTTTCTTTTTGAAGTGGTATATATTGTCTTTGCGATATTACAAATTTAAAATTTAGAGCTTCGATGAACGCAATGGATTCTCTTACACAGTGAATCTTCTGCAGGAGAAATTAGCGTATCTTTTGAACTCTGTGGAGAGTTAAATCTATAAAAAAACAGATGGCAATACTATAAACAGAACAATAATTTGCATACTCCTCTATTTAATGGAATAAACAGAGGCAATACTTAAAAATTAAAATCAAACTATTTGGCATGGTTCATTAATTTTTTTTAAAATGCACTTTCAAATCAAGGATAATTTTTTAATTTAATACAATAATGAATGTTTCTAAACTGATATTTAATCCCTATAGTCCATATTAACTTTTAAATTTTAGAAAAGATGACACAAACTGATCTTATATACCACATCCTTTCTTACATGTATAACTCATTTAAATTATACACATCTGCATACGCATGTACATAAAAAAATATAATTTAATAGTTTTGAAGGTAAAATTCCTCAAAAAATTTAAAAAAAATGTTAAAAAATTACAGGGCAGCCACATTGATGAGCAATTGTTACCATAAGTTCATAAAATTCAATCCAAACTCATATTTGCCAACCGTAATGCCAAACTTTAGCCCCAGCTTCATCATAAACAGGGAACAAAACCCTTCACAGAATATCCATAGATGACTCAAACTATTCATCTGGGAAACAATCAATATAATAATTTGACAAGTAAATTCCTACAAAAATAACCTCAATTAATCAGGTACCAACTTCTAGATGCAATAAGATAGGATAGGCACAATTAAAAAAGAATTGTGAAGCTTTTCTGAGGATATAATTTCATGGTATACATCATAGAACTCATTACATGTCGGTCAAAATTGGGTATCGATATATGATAATTTTTGTTGTACACTCAGCTCTGCCTTTCATGTATTTCTGTCTCTCTCCCCTTGGGGTGCGATGCTAAACCCCCTGATGTCACTAAGAAACAGAATAAGAATGGAAAGAAACCGTTCTTTCAATTTTTTTCATAGAATAAGATGTATGCATCACTGCGAAGAACTTCTTCAAGTGATACTTGACGCACAGAATGATCACTGACATAATACCATGCAGAACTGGCATCTTCAGTCTCTGCCTTTCCTTTCCTCTTCTCACCTCCTCTCACATATGCAATGTAGTGCCCTCTTCTCATTGTTCCCGAATGCTCCACAACCCCCATTAGATGGTAAATACAACTATCTCTGTCATCACACCTGCAGATTTTAAACGTGTTTGTAAATTATATAAATGTTTTAGTTTTGCTTGCTATTCATAATGTTTTTCATTAGCATAGCCTCATATTGGACTAAAGATTACACAGACAATATGTGTTTATAACATTTCACACTCTGTTATCACACTGAAAGAACTTAAAGAATCAATCAGAATTATATTTCAACATTTGCTTGAGACGAGCTGTCTGTATGCGATTTACAACCAAAATAATCCTTTCTATGAACGCTATTAAGAATTAAACTATTTCATGGCATACCAAAGATGGCCAGATGCTTTATCCAAGAATACACCATTTCTTTTGCCTAAATCACTTTGCAGGAGGTCTAGCTTCCTTCTGGAAAAGGTACTGAGAAGAATTGGATGCATAAGCAATCAATTGACTAGTTATATCAAGTAAAATATCAACAAAACTTGGTATATCATGTGCATAGAAAACCATCCCTGGTATTCTTATGGATAATATTAAGGTGGCAAAGGCTGACCCAACAGAAAAATCCTGTCCGTCCATCCATCAGACTCAAGCCCACACCTGACCAACTCAATTTGACTAAAAAAGCAACAAGCCAAACTTGACCTAAACCTGAATTGATCCAAATCCGAATTAACCAAGACCTAAATTGATCTAGACCCAACTTAACTTAAACTGAAATGACCCAACCTTAAATTTAGGATTAATAATAAAAATTTAAATGCTATTAATGACCAAACTACTATATTATGAAAAGAATATAAAATTTTTCTGGTAATATAAAGGTTACATTTTTTTCAATCTAGTTAAATTTAAATGTTCATTTCTATGATGCATGCATCCACATCCAACCATAAACAAAATTATGAATGTTTTAACCTAAAATTATTGCAACAACTAGCTTGTTACCAAGCACATAAGTCACATCAACTACACTTAGTACCTCTAATTATTTCATGAAAAATTAAAAAGGAATTAAATAGATGTATAATAGTCTACTATTATATTTAGTAAGGACCATTAGATCACCTCAAACGCCTAGATTATCAATTATAAACAATAGAAACAAATAATTAGTATTAAGATTATAATAATTCATTTATTTATCATATATAATAATATTATAATATATAAGTAATTAGAATTAAGATTAGTTGCAGTAAACAAATAAACTTCTTAAGTTTTATACGAACAAAATTAACAAAAAAAATTATTAAATACAATTTGTATATACAATTATGCTTATATTGTTTTTGCCATACATAAAATTAACACTCAAAATCAAACATTATAACTTGAAAGTTACAAGTTAATCCGAACCAACCAAGTCAGGTCATGCCATGTCAATAGCCAATAGGTACGTATGTCACTTTATTTTTATTGTACATTTGTACTATTCAAAAGGTCAATTATTAAAATTAGATTAACCTTAAGTTTAAGTTTCGATATTTTAGAAAAAAAATTAAAGTTTTAAGATTAGACCATTGGACCAATTAAGTAATCAATATCAATAGTACTTTTTTTGACATTATTGCACTCTTTAGTGATGACTCTAGTGGTTAGTCTTTTTGAAATTATCAAATTATTTATGCTTCTTTAATTCATTACCAATGAGTAATGCAGACGAATAGGATTGTATCTGAAATATCAATGTCAATCACTAATAATAAATTAGTAATTAATGCATGAAATATTGCAATAAATATTAAGGATTAGTTAATAGAAAATCCTATTCTATTTTCCGAACTCACACTCTTAACTTAGTGGAGACAAAGCATTTTATACAAAAGGAGAAATGCAAAAAAAATAATTTCATCACACTACAGGGGAAAAAATAATTTAAACAAGCCAAATATTACTAAACTCTAAGATATTCCTAAAATTCTGTTCTATAGAGATCTTGCATTTGTGTTATAAATGCGGTAGCAATGTCTCTCACCAACTTAAGCATCAGATAGTTCATAATTCCTATATAATAAACTCTGCTACAAGGGGCAGTTTCATGTAATTTCCAGAAAATCATGTATTAACAAACAGGAAATACATAAATAGAGAGTATAAGACTGCAACAATTAAAGTAAATACTATCAACTATCTGCAAATCAAAACAGAATGAGGCAACCAAAATGAAAAGAATAAAAGGGATCACTAAAATATAAGAATTTATCTATTAGGAAGGTTAGGGAAAAAATGAAGCAAAAGAGAACAAACATGACAAGAAGCAAGTCAATGAACTTTAAGACATACAGAAAGGTACCTGGGATCCAAATAGGGTCCAAGATTGATTGTTTCTCTGAAATTGACATGGCCATTCAATTTACTTGAGCGACCACAAGCATCTTGACTGAATCTCTTCAAATGAATAGTCAGAATAGGAGGTGCCTTGTTTATAAGGACCCTCTTTGTAGCATTTCTCTTCACCTTCATATTTTCGGAGTCCACCTCTTCATAATCACTTTGCCCTGATTGACAGTTTTCAGATATCAGTGAATTACTCTGCTGAAATTTATCGTTAGCACTGTGATTTTCAACATTGCAAGAATCAACAGGTTGGATGCCCCTGAATTGTTCCTGACAACAAGATTTAGAAGAGACTGAAGAAATTGATTTCATCAGACTTGCATCTTCTATCTGAGATTTTCCTTCTTCACATTTAGAAACAACAGAATTTAAATTACCTGTTTGACCATTTTCAACTTTTATACAGTTTTGATTCAAAGAACCAGTTAGCTCAATATGTAACACTAAGCTTTCACCACAACTACTGATATCACCATTACTAATGATTCTAACTCCATTAGGACAGGAAAGTTCCTTATCTAGACTTGGTGGTTCACATTGGCTTTGAGTCTCACCTCCATTGATTAAAGTCTTTGGCATCTTAATCTGCTTCTTCTTTGCTTTCAGCTTCTGACTTCGCAAAATTTTTGCACAATTCTCACAGTTCCAAGCATTATCATCAGAAAGAAGCTCTGGCTTTAAGAAGTGAGCCAAACAGCTTTCTACAGATACTGGAGAATCACTATCATCTACCTCATCAGGATCAGAATCACTAATGTTCCCAGCCAAAAAGCCAGTTTCAGCAACATCATTTGGCAAAGAGGGCCCAATACTGGACCCTGCAGCGATTTCAGGCTCATTAAACATGTCACCAAAGCCATCAAACTCCAATTCCTCTTGTCCATGACCTGCATTTGATGAGGAGGCCTCAGTTTCTCTCACACTCTCCTTAGTACCGGTACTTTCTTCTTTGTAAGGAAGCAACACAACCTCAGAATCTTGAACTAGTAAGGGAAGCTCCTCTTCTTCAAGGTTTCCAGAAGAATCATGTGGTTTTTTATTTGGTTCCCCCTCGCATAAAGAAACCTGACAACTTTCAGCTAAAGCTCCATGCAGAACCAGATTCTTGTCCTCAGAGGAAATAATGGTATTTTGAGAAATCAAATCATTCTCTTCAGCTATGACTCCTTGTTGAAGGTCTGTCCCAGAGGCATTTTCCTGGAGTGTATTCTCCATTCCCAGGTAATCCATCCAAGTAAAATCATCTGACCCAGCTGCGTTTTCCTTTATTGTATTCACCATTGCCTGCTCACTCTGAGACTCTGTGATAGCTAAGAGGTTCTGTGAAGCAGAACTGATTTCATTGGCCTCGGTGCCTGGGCCAACAGATCCAGAGAGTGAACAATCACCAGAAGAATCGTGTAGTTTTTTATTTGGTTCCCCCTCAACTAAAGAAACCCGATGACTTTCGGCTAAAGCTTCATTCAGAACCAGATTCTTGTCCTCATAGGAAATATTGTCATTTCGAGAAATCAAATCATTCTCTTCAGCTATGACTCCTTGTTGAAGGTGATCCATCAAACTAAAATCATCTGTCCCAGAGGCATTTCCCTGGAGTGTATTCTCAATTCCCAGGTAATCCATCCAAGCAAAATCATCTGCCCCAGCTGCATTTTCCTTCACTCTATTGTCCATTACTTGCTCACTCTGAGACTCTGCGACATCTGAGAGGTTCTGTGAAGCAGAACTGGTTTCACTGGCCTCGGTGCTTGGGCCAACAGATCCCAATAGTGAATAATCAGAAGAAGATGCTGGTACTGCCGTGTTTTCTGCTTGAGGCACAAGTATATGTCCTAGGCCTGAAGATTCAGTGTTTGGAAATGGGGTCATAACGCCTTTAGCTGGGGCCTGATCTGCATCTTTGTTAACTTTTTCTTGACCCATGCCAACTTTATTTGTTGGTATCTTCATTTTCTTCACTTGAGAGACCAGTTGAGCCTTTTTAAATGGGTTTTTCTTAGTTGGAACTGAAAGTGAGAGATCTAAAAATGGTTCATACACTGTTGAGGAATGCCCACATTCTTCACAACAAAGAGTACTAGAAATTTGACCCCCAAATACAGCATCCACGAAAGTAAGATCCTGATTTCCTGTAACTACGTCATTTTTAGAAGCATTAATGTGTTTTTTCAAAGACAACTCTTCCGTATAAAGCCCATCAAGCAAACAACGAAGCAGCTCGTGACTATCATGTTGCTGATAGCCCCTAAACTGGGGCGCCTTAGCGGAAATGCACCCAAAAAAGGATTTTGGATTGATAGCATTTTTCAAACCCATCTCTGGTTTTGTTTCAGCAAAAAGCTTTTTCAATAAAATGGTTAACTGCCCCATGGATGGATCCAGATTCAAGAAGTAGTCCCTTAGCCTATTTAGAGCCAGAAGATTCTGCATAATTGAATTAAAGAAGCACGTATTCCCAAGATTAACCAAACCCCGAACCACATAGCCACTTTTTTCATCCAAAGAATATGATATAGTTCCTTCTGATTTGATTGCACTTGTAACACTGCCACTTCCAAACCAAACATCCTCAACATCAGCTGCTGAGGGTTCAGATGATCGTTCCTTAATCAATTTTACCACCTCATATAAAACATCTTTATTTTCAGCATTTTCTTCTGTTTTCTCAACTGGAATGAATATGCTGCAAGCGAAGCACCACCTCAATTGAGGATTATCCCATTGAATCACCAGGAGGTGACGAGTTTGTCTAAGATGACGAATAGCATGGGTGGTGGAAGCAGTTGGCAAACCAGCTCCAGCACACCCATAATGTCCACATTCCAAACAAACCCAAATGGCTTTCGACTCAGATTTTGAACAAACTGAAACACTTCCCTTCTTCTTCCCATGTTTACCCTTTCCTTTACTTCCTCTCCTATCATTTCCGCCTTCCCTGCAATCTTCACAGCTAATAGGCTCCGAGGACCTAAGTTTAGTCAATAACTTATCCAGGTCAATACCTTTATCGAAATGGGGGCATGGTTTCCTCTCTTTTCCTGCTGTAACTTCATCATCAACATGTTCAACGCTAGTATTTTTCTCCTGAGGTATAACTTTTGGAGATTGGGTTGCCAAAACCCTTTTCTCCTTAGGAGGTACTCGACGATTCCTCTTAACCCTTTTCCCCATTATTAGTTCCTAAGAAATCCAATTCCAAATAACCATAAACACCTTAAAACTCCCCAAGCAATAACCAAAAAAAAAAACACAGAAGCAAAAAAAAATTTTAATAAAAAAATGAAAAGAAAAACAAACCTAAATATCTACCTTCAAGTACATATATGATGAAGATTAGAATCAATAAAAATACCTAAACTAAGTACCAGAAGCAGAGATTGAAAAAAAGTAAGAATGTAAATTTAGAAGATAACCCAGACGATGATTAGCATTGACAAAAACAAACAGAAGCTTCCAAACTAGTATTATGGACATAGCAGGACAAGCAAAGAAAGTCAAGAAAAAGTCTGTAACCATAGAATGAAAAGCATTGAATATAGAAGAACAAAAATAAATGAAAGAAACTGTACCTGAAAATCTGGAGGAAGAGGACCAATAAATATTGGTTTAGAGAAATTTTGTAGGAAGAGGACCAATAAAAATTGTTTACATATGGAGAGTCAAAAAAAAAAAGATAAAAAAAAAAGTTGGGTCTTGGAGATTTAGGATCTTAGCAAGGAAGAAGGAAGAGGAAGAAGATGAAAGAGTGGCGTGGGCATTATAAGGGGTTTGGATGGCACGTCCTCGAAGCTTACTTCATAGTTCTTCTCAAATCATCATAATTCATAGGAAAGACAGGAGGAAAGTTACGTTTTGATTTTGGTAAAAAGAAGATACATAAAAAAGGGTTCTAACTTCTAACAATAATTGTTCAGCTAAAAAGTGAAAAAAAAATCATATATGCATATTTATTATATAATAGAATCCACAGAATCTTGTGAGGTAAATATTTATATGAATATTCTCTCTTCACGATATATAAGATATTTTTTAAATTATATTTTAAATTTTAAATCAATAAAGCTATTATTTATTTAAAATCAAAATTAAATTATATTAAGATTTATAATTTAAAATACATAAAAAGTGAAAAAATACCAATAGGAATTTAAAATATTTTGGAATTGTTAGTGAAATCCTATCGTATTTGCATATAAATACACTTATATGTCCTTTTATTGAAGTCAATCCAAATTCCATCTTTTCTTTTTTTTTTTTTTGGAGAGCCCATCTTTTCTTTCAAATCTTAACTTTTTTTTCTCTTTTTATATTTTTTTTGTCATCACTCTTTTCACTTTCGTTTCTTAGAAAAAAAATCACTATTAAAAAGAATAATCATAGACTATAGTTATAATTAACTATAATTATTAAAAGCAAGTGTAGTTTTTCTTTAAGAACACAATAATACGAAAATTGTAAGAATAATTTATTTTATTGAAAGCAAGTGCAGTATAATTTATTTTAATTATGGTTTTTGAAATTGTAAGAATTTTAAGATTTTAAATATCATACAAGTGTCTTATAATAAATTTTTAAGAGTACTATAATACGAAAAACGTAGTTTTTTTTTTCCTTTAGGGTTTTAACTACATTTAAGTAAAAATATAATCTAATATATTGGAAAAACAAAATTTTACCTAGTCTTAATAACACAAAACTATGGTTATCTTAGAAGCGTAGTCAATACTATTAAATTTAATAAAATTTCTATCAATAAAATATGGTTTTTCCTTAAAAAAATAATCGTCATTTAAACATTTATATCAATTTATATTTCAATATAATGTTATTATAAATAGACTACTTTTGCATTTAACCGTAGTCTATTATTAAATTGTATTTTATAGAAAGAGAATGGTCATCATTGAACCCTACCGTTGTCTATACTATATAGAATTAATAAAAATTTCTATAAAAAAGACAATGGTTTCCTTTAAAACATAGTCTTCACTTAAACCTTTATATATTTAAATTTCAATAAAATGTTGTTGTAAACGGACTATGTTTATACATCTAACTGTAGTTTAATTTTAAAAAAATTTTATTTATTTTATTGAAAGACTATGATTATGGTTGAATCATAGTCTATACTATATAAATTCAAACAAAACACAACTTCGATCAAAAGACTCTAGTTTTCCTTAAAAACTTAGTCTTCATTTAGATTTATTTTCTTTCATTTTTTCAGCATGATTTCTTAAAAAAAAAAAAAAAGAAGATCAATACCTATAATTTCACTCTCTCTCTCACCCTCAGCTTTCCTCTATTGTTGGTTTGAGTTTATTTCTCATATTTGTGTCTAGTTGTGGACTCGCCCTCTGTCATGAGGCGCTCTCTCATGTGCCTCAGTGTCTTGTCTAACCCTTGTTGTAACTGTAATTTTAATAATAAAATAAATATAATAATTAATGTTGAAATTATATGTTTTTTTTACTAATAGTTAATATTGTTTTAATCGTTAGTTATATTCTAATTAAATTCTTTATAATTATGGTGTATAAGTTACAAATGATTTTAAAATCATCATTATTATTTGATATGAGTTACCAATGTGTGAGGCTATAAATAAAGGTCTTAAACCTCAAACAAAGTACAACACCAATCTATTCACAACTTATTCTCTACATCAACTCAATATGCTCTTGGACAAGAGAAGGGTGTTTGATTTTAGAGCTTTTTACTCTACATGTTAGTGCAGAACTGTAGAGTGTACAACGAAGATAGGTTGGGCTGTTGTATCCTGGAGGCGACACGCTTAGAGTTCCTGCTGCACCGGTGATATAATTCTCGCAGAGGCGTGAATCGTCTTAAAGAGAGCGAGATATTCGTGCCTCAGTCCAACTCTTCGTGATCATAAAATAATTCTAATTTATATTTTCTTTATATTCTTTTGATTACTAACAATTTCTTATTTTTTGTTTCAGCTTCTAGCACCTACAACTTTGAGAGGAATTCCAACAATCTTGAGACGAGATCCAACAACTTTAAGACGATCATTAGTCTTTTGAAAATATTTTGAACTCAATAAAATAAGGATTTCTCTCTTCAGTAAAATATTGGTGAGATCATATTTTTTTACTTATCTAACGATTTGTTGCTAGGAGAAGACAAATCTTGAAATAGTTGAGCACGAAAGGTATGTTATCATAATTTAGCTAATGTTATTATTTTATTATAACCTTTACGTTATAATAATAATAATAATGCAAAGAAATATTTGCTTTAACATTATTTTGATACAAACGTTTGATTGCATAAAGCATTAATGTTATAATATATCAAAGTGCTAATGTTTGAGTATATATTTTGAATGCAATTAGCCGACGCTTAAACATTTACAATCATTGTTAATTCTTTAAAGCATGAGCTTTCTTTGAATAAAATTAGTAATAATTTAGTAATTAATAATATAGTAAACGCAATTAGCTATTTACACTATGACATGTGCTTTATTTACCATACACTAAACGGTTTATTTCTTAAAGCATTAAACAAAAATGCTAAGCTGTTTTCTATGCTAGCCTTTAAAATTATGTTAGCCATTTTGTGTTTAATTGTCAGAAACTTGTCTTTGCTTGCTAAGCTAGGCATTTGTATACTATGATATTGTGTTCCTTATTAAGGGCATGAGCTCTTGATTTTTGCATTCAATCCTTTGATTTGGTACATCAAGATACATCCTGTTGAGAATTTACTTAAAATGCATTGGTCTAAATTAAAGTTTAAAAAAATGAAATAATAACTCCAACATTTATGATAATAACGTTAAAGCTTTCAAAGCTTGAAATATTATATTCCGATATTAGAAACGACTTTGAGTTTAATGATAATTGGTTCAAAGCTATTCAATTACCACAATAGCTTTGATCGTTCTGCTTTGTCACCGTTATTGGTTTTGTTATTGTATTTTAAATATAGCCATTTATTAGCCACTTATGGTTTTGAAAGTTTTAACCTTTTAATTACATAATTATTATGTAATCAGTTTCTTACAAATTCAAATGTGTGACCTTTAGTTATTCATATTATTAATTGGTTATTTGAAAGTTATGAATTAATTAAATAAATTCATAATAATAATTCAAATTGAGTTACAAATTGTTGTAACTGTAAGTTAATTCTCATTTCAAGATCATATAATGCCTTTATATATTTAAGAGTCAACAATACTAGTATCAAATTAATTTACTAACTGACCGTTTGGGGTCTAAATTGTTTTACATTATTATTAAATTATTAAAAGTTATTGATGGAATACTACTACCTTGTTTATGGTTTAATTTATGATTATCTGATCAATTTGAAACTTGTAATTGTCGTCACTTTTATGAGTTGAGTGTGCTATATAGTTGGAGGCATGCTATGGTTGTTGTCAACATGATTTTGGACATACCCAGACATGTGATTCAAAATGTTGCTTATATACATATACTGCTATGATTGTTGATTGTACACTATCTAAAGGTGAATTGCTAACTGGAACATGATGATGCATTTTGAATTGCATATTAAATTTGAAGATTGTTTGTAGAACAATGGAGAATTGTAAGGCGAATTTGCATGTCATTGGTGGTGTGAATAAATTAGACTACTGATCACAAATAAATTTGTGATTCCTAGTAGTATCATTTTTATGTTGGATAAAATAAGGCTACTGGTCACAACATATTTGTGATTCCTAGTAGATGACGTTGATGTTGGATAAACTTAGGCTACTGACCATATAAAATATATGATTCCTAGTAGTACAAGTTTTGATGATGGATAAAATTAGGCTGCTGGTCACAAAAATTTGTGATTCCTAGTAGTATGATATTTTCGTTATGATGGAGTATGAAAATGCTACAAGCCCTACTATATAAATATAGTTATGGCAAGAAAATCAGATACATCATCTGTGTGATTGCTTGACAGTTCTTAAAATTAGATCATGAGATATATTTGTGATAGCACTGCTATAATTAGTAGAATGCATAACCATTATTATAATGGTAAACCCAGATCTGTTAAAGGGAAATACCCTATGGTGAGATCCTATAAGAATAATGGGATTATAAGTGTGAATTATAAAGGCCTTTGCTCAAGAAAAGATCTGGTATACATCGAGGGGGATGAGACTTTTTGCCCAAATAATCTGGAATCCCCTATGAGGATACCCAACCTAATGATCAGAGATCCTGAGAGTTAGGTTCAATGGGAAGAACGAATCATAGAGAGGTCGCTAAAAGAGACACACTAAGAAGCTTTAAAGCTCATTTGTTCATTCCTATGGTGTAGTGTATCAATCCTGTAACGTTGGAGGGTTGATTCTTTAAGAATCTTAATGAAAATCTATAGCTCATTATGAGTGGAGTGTAGCAGTTACAGGAACACTTTTGATAGATTTCACCTATGTGAGTATTGGAGTAGGGCCGCTCCTATGAAGCTTGGTTGAGCAAGTTTCTAGATTACTCACTAAGTCTGGGATCAAGCACAAGGCCGTAATGTGCTGGCTTAAAAAGAAGCTCATAAGCACCTGAATTATTATGTGTGTACTGCAAACTCTTGTCTCCCTTGTACAGCCAAAGTTCAATGCTATGACACACTATTGGCTTAGGATCAAGATTTGCTACTACACTAAGTAAAGGTTCAATGCGTTCGCACACCTTTATTATGCATAATAATTCATCTCTGTCCAAGTTAATAAAAATATTTGAAATATTATTTTATTAAAATGGAGAGGAAATTGTTGTAACTGTAATTTTAATAATAAAATAAATATAATAATTAATGTTGAAATTATATGTTTCTGTTACTAATAGTTAATATTGTTTTAATAATTAGTTATATTCTAATTAAATTCTTTATAATTATGGTGTATAAGTTACAAATGATTTTAAAATCATCATTATTATTTGATATGAGTTACCAGTGTGTGAGGCTATAAATAAAGGTCCTAAACCTCAAACAAAGTACAACACCAATCTATTCACAACTTATTCTCTACATCAACTCAATATGCTCTTGGACAAGAGAAAGGTGTTTGATTTTAGAGCTTTTTACTCTACATGTTAGTGCAGAACTGTAGAGTGTACAACGAAGATAGGTTGGGCTGTTGTATCCTGGAGGCGACACGCTTAGAGTTCCTGCTGCACCGGTGATATAATTCCCGCAGAGGCGTGAATCGTCTTAAAGAGAGCGAGATATTCGTGCCTCAGTCCAACTCTTCGTGATCATAAAATAATTCTAATTTATATTTTCTTTATATTATTTTGATTACTAACAATTTCTTATTTTTTGTTTCAGCTTCTAGCACCTACAACTTTGAGAGGAATTCCAACAATCTTGAGACGAGATCCAACAACCCTTGCATCTCTACTGTCTCCTTTTCATGCTAATGTTTTTTGTATGTTAATAAATTAATTATTTGCATTTGTTTTTCGAAAATTTGGTTGTGCTTGAATGGTATAATTATGATATATTTTACTAGGAAACTTTAAATATGGATAAATCTTTGTTACAAGCTCGCAAACAATCAGCAATATATAAGGTAAGGGTGAAAACATTTTTACAATTTGCTTCAAATAATGCAAATGGCTTAAAATATTACATTGCCCTTGTATTAAGTGTGGGGTTATGAATTTTAAGAAAACGCAAGACGTTAGAGGTCACTTTTATTTTAATGGTGTTGATCAAAGTTATACCAATTGGACATTTTATAGGGAAACTAACCAGAATGCATCACCTACGTCTATAAATAAAGAAGCAGAACCAAGAATTGATGAATGTTTCAAGTTATTTGATGAAAATGTAAATAAGGTATAATTAAGCTGGACATGATTATTATTCAAATGATCCTAAAAAACTTGACTAGTTATTCGAGGAGACAAGGAAGCCATTGTATCTTGGTTGTAAGAAGTTTATGATATTATCTGCGTTGGTCAAGTTGTATAACTTAAAAGTAAGAGATGGGCGGAGCGGTCAAAATTTATTAGATTTACTTTGCTTGCAGGTGGAAATGTTTCTAGAAGGCAACTAGTTCCCTTCATTGATCCACGAGGCTAAGAAGAAATTGTCTTTACTAGGTATGGACACTACTAAAAAATGGGTCTTTTGCAACGCTTAAAGTCGTTGCAAAATACAAATTTATCGTTGCTAAAACTTTTTTAGAACGACTTTTAGTCGTTGCAAGGTCGTTGCGTAAAATTCCGTTACTAAAAGTATACGCAACAACTTTCATCGAATAATAAGTTGTTTCAAAAAAATATTTATTGCAACGACTTTTTTTTGTTATTAATTAAATTTTTGTTTTAGCAATTACTTAATATTTTATTTATACTTTTTTTAGCAACGAAATATATCTAGTTGCAATTGCTTTTGGCAACAATTTTTTAATTGTTGCAATAGTTAGTTTTACAACGACTATAGTTGTTGCTATAAATAAATACAAAACAGCAATTCTATCATTTTGTATTTTATTAACAATTGCTAAAGTCGTTGCTACAAATAAAAAAGAAATGACGAAATTGTCCTTTCTAATTTTATTCACAACGACTATATTTGTTCCTAAAAATAATTACGAACCACATTTATATTGTTTCTAATTTTATTCACAGCAACTATAATCATTGCTAAAAATCAATTTCTATTGTTTTAATTTATTTTATTTTATAAAAAATTAATAATTAATATTATTGTTGTCAAATAATTTTTTCACTACAACATTGTTATAATTACAAATAATAAATTATCAAAGAATTGGTAATTTAAATATTTATTATTAATGAAATTTAAAATTCAATGAAAACTCATGAATAAAAAAGAATAAATACAAAAACGTAAGTGTTGAATATGTAAACCTAGTACACATTTCTAGGGTGGCTTGTGTCCTGGGTCATTCTGCAATTCATTCATTATGCTTTCCCAGTGCATTCCACCATGATTCTAAAGGAACTCCTTTGAGCTTTGCTCAGCACTCCTCCAAGAGCCATTTTCATAAATTCCATTTAGACTTCTTCGTAAGTTCACCATCAATCATATCGGCTATTTTTATGACATCATGGTCAGTAATATCAAGCTCAGAAACCATTTCAGTTGCTACACTTAATGCTGTATCAGATTCAATGTCAAACGGGAAGTAGATGATCCAGATGCAACCTGCATAAAGAATTAAATTTTGTACCAAAAAATAAGAATAGTAGTACTACAAATATACAACTAATCCTAGACTTGAAAAATCACAAAAGAATCAAAATTTACAACTTTGGACTCTCATGGAAATGCAAAGAAATTTATTTTCTATGTCATTTAATCATGACAAGAATTGAAAATTTTGGAAACCAAATAGGAATATTAGAGGAGATAGTTCAGAACTTTAACCTTCTTTATCTGCAATTCTGAGCCTCAAAAAGATGCCATCAACTTCTTTCCTCTTCCCCCTAATTGTGAGGTCAACATCTCTCAAATGACCATCTTCTCACTACAAAAAAAAAGAGGTTTTTACCGACACTTCTCTCCCGGGGGTTATACAAAATGCCGCTATTACTTTTAATTAATTAAATTTTACCGACACAAAATTAAAAGCCAGTAAAAGTAGACAAAATACCGGCACTTTTCCCTTAAAGTTTTTAACTCTTCAAAGCCTTTTATTTTCAAAACCTTCTCTTCTCCTTATCAGCCGATTCTCCAAATTTTTTTTATATTTTTTTTAATTTTGTTTCCAATCTTCAGAGAGCTTCATGATCATCGTTGATCTCATTTTGTTGTTTCTTTTTTTTTTAATTTCAAATTTTCACTCCCTCTTTTTTACCTCTTCACTGATCTTTTTTTTTTAAATTTGTTTGCCCATTCAGGTCTCTTCATCAGCGCCCGATCACTGACTTCATTCAGATCTAACAACTGTCCGCATTCAGTCGAAGCAAGATACCCTATGTTTTCAGCCATCCAAGGTGCAATTTCTTTCAAGAACCCCTGTCTTTGATTTTGATGTTTGGCATTCTAACATTTTCTTCAATTTAGATTGTAAGGATCGGATAGATTGAGGAAAGGATGACGTTTGTCAACAAGAGATTTGACTGAGCTTTGTGATCGATTCATGTGAATATTCTTTCTTTTCAGACTCTCGGCTAATGATTCCAGCGTTTTTCTATTTGTTTTGAGTTGAGATATATGGTGGCATTTATGCAAATGCTTGTTTCCTAGGCATTTCACGCCTCCACAGTAGAAATTAAGTTTTTGTTAATGCAAAGCTTGTCCATGTTGAGCAGTTTGGTAGCTTGACCAAATCAAAGAACAGGTAACAAAAAGTAGCTTAATCATTTGACTCCAGCTCTGTTAGAAATTTTTGAAGTGAAACATTCTCTTTATTTTTAATGAATTTTAGCCTAGCAGTTAATAAAAATTCTAAAGCTTCAAGAACCAGATAAACGGTTCCCTCTTTGTTGATTATGATACTTGGATTTTTTTTTCATGATTATATATTCTTCTAAGCTAGGGGAGTGAGTACAAACAATACAGTATTTTCTTCTTTGGTCCTCAATCAACTTTTTTCCATTGCATTTTCAGAGGTTGCCTTGCAGTGCTATTATTAGTTTATTCTATATCTTTCTTGTTCATTTTTCTACCTTTCTCTATCAATTTCATGGTCCCCAGCTTGTTTACTCAGTTTTTTCTTTCTTAGATCTCATTACCATGAAAAAAGCATCTAATCAGATTGCTCACATCAATTGCGGACATTGCCATACAACATTAATGTATCCATATAGAGCTCCATCGGTCAAATGTGCTATCTGTCAATATGTTACTAATGTTGGCGTAAGTATGATTGAATTGATACAACTTTTCATTAGTGCATCTATCATTAACATATGAAGATATATCTAAGAATTGGCAGATATTTGGAGATTTACGTTCATTTCACAAGAGGCTAAAAGAGGGCCACATTAATTCATAATTTGCTTCATGGTAGTCATTCTTTTTCTTCAAATTATATTGCTTGTTTTCTGATTTAGCCAGCTTTTTGCTGTCGCGATTGTTTCCAGTGATACAATTGTAGCCAATGCACCATTCTGCTCACTCATTCTGGTTACTCTCATGAATCGTTGTTCTCCCTCTTTATCTATTGTCTTTTTAATATTGTATGCACATATTAACACTGTACACATGCTGTCTAATTCTATACAAAAGTTTTATGTCATTTAGTGAATGACTGTTTGGGGGAAATTGTTTTGCTCAAGTGAGGAGAACCTTAGACAATGGATTGAGGCAATAACTTCAGTGATTACTTAATTGCTTGTCACCGCATGCATGTACTTGTGTACTGTGTAAAGTAGTGCATGAATATATTTCATGTTAATTTTGCAGTGGACAAAGTGGAAACTCTGAAATGCTATAAGTTTAGTTTGGCTTTTGAGAACTCCAATGAGGAGGATTATGTCACAGAAAGTTTTTCCAGTCTCTTGTTGCAAGTATGGAAATTATTTCTGATGGCCCCTTGAACATTATATTATGACAAAGGATTTATGACAGCAAATATATCTTTTCATTTGATTTTGTTTTTAGTTATTTTTTTATAATAAATCTTGTGTCTTATGGTGTGTTTACTGTTTACCTAATAATTTTTTCAATTTTATCTTTTGGGAAGGTTTTGTTGTTTTATTATGTTAGTTCTCACTTTGTTGGATATGGGTGTAGGTAGTGGAAGTGTTGAATCCTCTAGCTCGTGAATACAAGTCTATTGGTACGATGAAAAAAGAGCTTGCAGAATTGCAAGGAGAATTAGCACAAGCTCACAGACAGGTAGACGAAATTAGCAGTTAACGAAACTGTGATTCTTATAATTTTATTAGGACATGTATGCATCAACAAGATAAATAAATATACCAATGATTTTTTGCTATCCAACTGATTAGATGCTTACCTTTCTTTTTCCAACAAAATAATCCGAGTAAGACTCTACCATAATTTCTATTTACAATAGACAAAGGAATAATCACAAGAGGTCCCAACTCTGGTGTCATAGCCAATTTTGATTCTGATCCAAGTGATTTAACAGGTACATATATCTGAGGCAAGGGTTTCTGCTGCTTTGGATAAACTAGCTTACATGGAGGAATTGGTTAATGATAAGCTGTTAGAAGATAGAACCACAACAGAGTCCATCGTAGCTTCCCCTTCTTCTAGTATGCCAATACAATCTTTGGATATTGTGAAGAGGAAGTTGCCTCGGAAAAGCTTGGATGTCTCAGGTCCGGTTCAACCATATCACCCTCGCTTGAAGAATTTCTGGTATCCTGTTGCTTTCTCCACCGATCTGAAGGATGACACTATGGTAAGCTATAGTTCATAAGTATAGGATTGCTTATCCTCTCAATATCGATTAGTTTATACCAGTCACAGGATATTGACATATATCCTCCCTCATTCTGTATCAGGTTGTTAGGCACCAGTGCTTCCTTCTTTTATTTTTGGTTTCTTATGGTAATTTGCCTAGCTAATAGAACTGTGAGATTTGTTCTTTCTTGTGCCAGCAGTGAAACGTTTTCTTAATCACCCTTGGGAGTTTCTTTTTTTGTGTGATCTGAAACTAAAATTTTTTATTGATGTCTAGCAGGGCCAGTTTGTCCGAGTTCATAATACCAGTGCATAAATTCCGGAAGAGTCTTGATCATTCTATTTTTGTTGGGATGAGGTTCAAAATGCGATTTGAAACTGAAGATGCAGCGGAACGAAGGTGTGACCTGACCTGCAACTCTTAATTTATATGATTTCTAACCTAAAGGAGGAAAGGCTTCCTGTGCCATGCCATCAACGACTTAATTGAATTTTTCTTCCTTGCAGATACACAGGACTAATAACTGGAATTGGTGATATGCATCCTGCCAAATGGCCTGGTTCATTCACCAAATTCTCAACCACCTTTTTGCTTAGACCTGAAAGGTAAAATTCTGTGGACTTAGAGCACTGCTTTTAGTGTTACATCTTCTTTTAACTTTCTGTTTAACATTGTGAAGGTATGAAATCAAGTTCTCGGTGGATGGAGAGTGGCAGCTATCACCAAAATACCTTACCTTTGGTGAGGGATTAATGAAATTAACTTGCTAACTGTAGAGTAGCTTTGGTCTTTAGTTTCTAGTCATGCTAGACATAAAGAACTAACAATTGCCTTACTAAATGCAAGATTTCACTAACTATATTTAGGTTCAGAATGTGATTTTCTGATTCATGTACTTCTCTACTTAATGAATCAAGTATAAATATTTTGTAAGATTAATTTTGGGAGGTGAAATTTAAATGTTTCTGAGTTCTTGGTCTTTTTAAGATCTATGATTAACAAAATTGATGTTTTATTATTTTGCTGATGTAAAAGTTTAAGTGAAATCAGTTTTTATATTATGCAAATTGGTTAAAATTGCTGCAATATATGTGGACAATAGCGATATAAAATGATTGAATTGCACATGCATGCGCTCTTGAGAATTAGTTATAATTCTCATTTATCTTTTATTTCCCTTTCAAGGATGGCGAATTTCCTGTTCTTCCCCTATCTGTTTATGAAGCTGTTGTTATGGTACACAGTGAAGCCTCAGCCTCTAAGGAGTACTCATCATTATATCAATTCTTCTACTATCTATATGATAAAAGAAATGTGAGTTTACTTCTCTTCTTCCCCTTAACTTTGCTTGTCAAATACATCTTTCATTCGTCTGGTTAAACCTGTGTGTTGATGATTTAGTTTTTGGATGGTTATGAATTGGGTTTAGGTTTCATTTTCTTGAGAGCACTATAATTGTCTAGGACCACATTGATGGTTCTGAATTGCTTAAACTCCTTTATTTTCTGGTATAACACAGTTGACCCTGCATATGTATGAGAGAACAGACTCAATGTGAGGAATCTAATTAATATAGAACCTTTTTTCTTTCCTCAAATCTGTAAATGTGGCTTAGGGGTCATAGTCTAGAACTCTTGGCTACATTTGCCCTGTCTTAAAGCAATGCTTTATAACATTCTAGTTGGTATATTCTTAATGTTGGCAATTGGTGTTACTGCCCATTTTGTCATACAGGCACAAGAGAAGTTTCTGTCTTTAAGGAAAAGCACTACGATTGACGTAACTGCAGACATAGAGGAGGTATGTACAATATTAACTTTGTATTAACCCAAAGAATTATTCATACAAGTGCATCAATTGATGAACTTTGTTTACATTTGTAATAATATTGTTTTATCTTCAAACCACATAGTTTCATTATTGTTTTACAATGTAGCTAATAAATTGTAATGTTTTCCATCTATTCTAGTGCTTCCGTAGTTCTCTGGGAATGTTCCAACAGCTTTGAAGACAATTTTTCCTTCAACTAATATAACTAGACTAGGGGCCTGGTACTTAGTTTTTTTATTCTTGAGAACATGTTATGTGATAACCGAGAATTTCTTCATTTTTGAATTAGGAATCTGTAAATTCAATTTATGAGGTAAATAGATAAGTCAAAATAAATAAACAAATTTATTAAAGGATTGGAATATTTCTAAATTATAATACTTGATCCATTGATAAATTAGAAAATTTATAATTAGAAATTTTAATTGGTATTCAGAAAAAAAAAATGTTTATATGTGTAAGTAATTATATATACGTATAAATAAAAATATATATAAATGATGAAAATTGTTTTGAATTAAAGCATATATATATATATATATATATAAAATAAAATACTAAAATATATGATTTAAGGATCATATATATTTATAATACAAATTATACATGTGTGTGTTTTAAATATACGTAAAGAAAGTATAAATGATATTTATATAAATATATATATATATATAAATAGTATATGTTATATATATATATGTACAGTGTAAATATAAAATAGATTTATAATGTATATGTATAAAAAGAAATGGAAGTATAAATAATAAATTATTTATAGTGGCATAAATGTTAAATGTTGAATTTTAGAAGAACATATTAGATCTTTTGATATCAGATTTTTATGAATAAAATAATAATAAAATGCTGAAATCAAAGACAAAAAGGGGAGCTGTCTTACTTCTACGTTCTGCCCCATTTTTCTTTGCTGCACCGACTTATCTGCAGCTTCAAAATTTTTCTATATTCTCACGTTTCTCTTCTCCTTTCATAGTTAAACTACTAATTGTTTCCACTAAAATATTAAGCATCTTCATCAAACCTAGTTCTCACTTTCAAAACTCCTTAAATCTAGAATTGACAAAAAGAAGCCAGCTCAACCATGTGATATCATCATCACCGACGTTCAATTTTTATTGCTTGAACTGACCTTCTTTTTTTTGCTACACTGCTCATCAATTAAAACCGAGAAAAGAAAAAGGAGGGAAAAGAAAGTAAAATTTAATAGCTGTATATGTGGTAAATTATTATTGGATAGAGTATAAATAAGATAAGACTAAATAGGACTAACTCAGCCAATTCTTGCAGCCATTTCCACCGACCTGCCCTGTTTTTCTGCATTTCACGTTTCTTCACTATTTCCTTGAGAAATTCCTTCTATTCCTCCCATTTTTCCCCAACCGAAATCACTAATTGCTATCAACAAAACACAAAACTCCTCTACATGATCCATCCTTCACCATAGGAACATCTTAACTTCAGAATTGGAGGGCTAGACGTGAAGAAACAGAACCGGTTTTGGGAAAATTTGTACAGTCGGCAATGGTGAAAGGTAAGGCTCGGTAATGTACTATTTATTTCCAGCCTTGGTCTTCAATTTATTTATGCCCATGAAATATATTTGAGACCTTAGAATGAATTGATGTTAAGTGTAAGTGAAAATGAAGTGTTCGGCTGTAAAGTGAAAATAAGCAAAATTTTGTGATTTTGATATATGTTGGGTAGAATTTAATAGTACATGATGAGTAGAATCTAGTTGATCATGGTTGTAGTGAGAGTTTGCAACAAACATGGAAGTGGCGTGGATGTTAGAGGAAGATAGGCTGTTAGGCCATGAAAAGGGGGTTGCACGATGGTGATGCTGTTTTGATGATTATAAAATATTTGATAAAATTTTTAAGTGAATAAAAGATGACCATATGTTAAAGGATGAGAAAAGGAATAGAAAATGTTAAGAAGAGATAAGGTGAAGCTGCCGGCATGGAAAGGGGGAGAAAGAAACAAAGCTATCGGCTGGTAAAAAGGAGACCAGAAAAGAAAAGTAAAAAATATATATATATAATTTAATAGTAATTACAGTGTACTAAATAATAGAGAATAAATTAATTCTGGGAATTAATTGAATGAAAGTAAATTTGATATAGGCAAATGATGGAATATTTATTAGAATTAGAATTTGTAATATGGAATTTTGAATATAATTTAGGTTTATTGTGCAGTATGAGGTACGAGAAATAAAGAGACGCAAATAGAGCTATTGGTTTCTTATATCGCGCGGAATAGAGGTAAGGAATATGTATAGGAGTTGCATAAAATAATCTTTACTTGCATTTAGAAATTTTCGGATACTAAATCATAACCGTTTATTCGCTTAATCCTCCCAAATGAACGATAGAAATTATCTTAAATACTTACAATTTAAATATTGCTTTACATGAAATGATTTACATGAATCGAATTACAAGAAACGATATACATGGATTTAATTGCATGAAATGATTTATATGAATAGCATTATATGAATTGATTTACATGAAAGGTTTCAAATTACATAAAATGTAATTTCTCATGATTTACCATTTATGTTTAGATATGTTACTGTGTAATTAAAGTTTTGCATTGACTTTTAAATGAATTTTATTATTATTCAATTACAATAATTACTCTTTATATGATTTTGAACTGATTGAAGACAAGTGCTATTTAAATGATTTCTATTGTTAATTTTATGATTTATGAAAATGATTGGGATTGACTAAAGATAATTGCTATTTAAAATGATTTCTACTATTGAATTAGATGATTTAAGGAAATGTTTTGAGACGGTCGTTCCTTAGTGATCATGCATACTGTTACCGACTGCGAGACCTTGATCAAGTCCGCAGGTTACTGACATACTGACTACCGGCTGTGGGATTATTATGGTCAAACCCACAGATTTACTTAGCTAGCACCTGACCAGTGCGAACTGTGACCGACCGACGATGGCCATTCGTTACCGATTGTCCCTTCGGGGATACCGATATTGTTTTATGCATGATTCTATTAGATGTGACTGTTTCCACTGAATTGTACTTGAATGATTTGAATATCGAATTGAGTGAGGTGATGAATGACCCGTAAGGTACTTCGGGCCCTCACAATAAATACCAAATACTTTGAATACTGAATGAATTGATTTCTAAACGATTTGAATACCAAATACTTTGAATATCGAATGATTTGAATACCGAATTATTTGAATACTGATTTACTGATTTGACAGAAAGAAAGAAAGGTTTGAAATCAAATGATCGAAGGTGATAAACTTAAATGATTTGCTTTACTGTATAAGACGAAAATCTTGCTTATATTGACATTTAAACTTGTTACCGAAGTTGCATACTGAAATTTGTTTTATAGCATCGTCTACATAAATGGCTTATATATTGATTAATGATTTAAAAGTGCATTGCATAAATTATAAAATATTTTATACGGATTATTGATTTGAAATAGCATCACATGGATTATTAATTGTTTTATATTGATTAATGATTTGAAATGGCATTGCATAAAATGTTAAGCCTGTATTTATCATGCTTTTCTCTTAATTAGTAAAATAAGTGATTTTTATTTAACTGCATTTTATACGCGCTTTTATATATGTTTCTTACTGGGCTTTTCCCAAAGCTCACCCCCTTACTCACCATCCCAGATAGCCCATCAGTGTATAGGATATCCGCTGCCTTCGAGTTAGTTGAAGAATTCACTAGAAGTTTAAGGTATCAAGTGAACAGGTATATGTCTAGAATTTTATATTTATATTCGGATTTATAAATGCACAGTAGATGTGTTTGCGATGGGATGTAAATAGTGTGATGTTAAATTAAAGCATGTTTATGAATTGTAATGAAAATTGTAAAATGAACTTACACTGACATCGAATGCAAACCGATTGATACCGACAAATTGAATAGGAAAGATAGTAATTAAAAGGAAAAAGTTAGTCCGAATTTCGTAATTTTGGATGTTAGAAAATGGTATCAGAGCAAGGTTTGCCTAGTACGTGTTAGTGTAAGTAAATTGAAATTGATTTACATCCCACGTTGCTGTGCATAGTCTGAATATAAATTGTAAAGAATAGTTAGAGAATGGAACAAGATGTCGATCGATAGAAAAATTTTGGTTGTAATGGATGGAACAAGAAGGATAGATATGAATATAGTATGGAATTATTGTGGAGATAAATATTGAATGATCAGAGATAATTGATGATGATTAAAGGCATCATATTAAGTAAGAGTGATTGAAAGTGATTGGTGGTTTTCGAGTAATTGGAGATGATAGAACGATTATATTGGAGATGAGTGGTGCAAATAGAAACAAAAATTGTTAGCAAATATTGTAGAAGTTATACGAAAGTACGAATATAAATGAATGAGATAGGTATTAAGTGATCGAAAATGATTGATAACATTGTGGTCAATTGGAGACGATAGAATGATCTTATGGAATATGTTGATCTGGAGATCGATGTGAATTAACAAAGGCAAGTGAATTGATAGAAAATGGTGTAAACATAGTATGAGAATATTGATATGAGTGAGTGATAGGATGAATTGCAACGAGTAGTTATGAAAATGATAAGTCTCCAGGTACTGAATTGTCGGATTACTTGTATCGAATTTGGAGGATCCCAAATTTTCTTATATTCGATATAAACTACAAAGTGGAGGAATTAAAAAAAAAATTATTTTAAAAATATTTAATGAAGGATCCCTTCGATAAGGTTCAGAGAGGTACTCGGTGAGGGCCCCACCAGGACTTTCTCTGTCCAGATTGAAGTGAGACCCTAAAATGATGATGTATGAGGCGAAATATGAATATGGCAAAATTTATAAGAGTATTGGTGTCAGTATATTGGAAAGAGAATAAATTATGTGTATGATGAGAGGTATGGTTTAAGTGTAATGATAAAATTGGGGTTGTTTGGAAGTGATCAAATGATTATAAAGGATATGAATACTATGGGAATTGATGAAAATAGAAGGAATGCAATAAAGTGGTTGATAAATGGTATGGAGATGACATTGTACAGAAAATTGTGTATCACCGTAAAGGAATAAGATAGATATCGAATGATCGAGACTGATTCATTGAAGTATGTAATTATTATGTAATTGATGTGGAAATTGATACAAATCAACCAAAGTAAGAGAATTGTTAGTAAATTGTGTATATATTGTATGAGAGTTTTGATAAGAATAAATGAAATGAGTGACTGTTAAGAGTAAGTATGAGGAATTGATAAGTCTCTATGTATTGAATCAAAGGAGTACGTGTGTTGAATTTGGAGGACCAAATTCTTTAAAGGTAGAGAGGATGTGATAACCGAGAATTTCTTCATTTTTGAATTAGGAATCTGTAAATTCAATTTATGAGGTAAATAGATAAGTCAAAATAAATAAACAAATTTATTAAAGGATTGGAATATTTCTAAATTATAATACTTGATCCATTGATAAATTAGAAAATTTATAATTAGAAATTTTAATTGGTATTCAGAAAAAAAAAATGTTTATATGTGTAAGTAATTATATATACGTATAAATAAAAATATATATAAATGATGAAAATTGTTTTGAATTAAAGCATATATATATATATATATATAAATAAAATAAAATACTAAAATATATGATTTAAGGATCATATATATTTATAATACAAATTATACATGTGTGTGTTTTAAATATACGTAAAGAAAGTATAAATGATATTTATATAAATATATATATATATATAAATAGTATATGTTATATATATATATGTACAGTGTAAATATAAAATAGATTTATAATGTATATGTATAAAAAGAAATGGAAGTATAAATAATAAATTATTTATAGTGGCATAAATGTTAAATGTTGAATTTTAGAAGAACATATTAGATCTTTTGATATCAGATTTTTATGAATAAAATAATAATAAAATGCTGAAATCAAAGACAAAAAGGGGAGCTGTCTTACTTCTACGTTCTGCCCCATTTTTCTTTGCTGCACCGACTTATCTGCAGCTTCAAAATTTTTCTATATTCTCACGTTTCTCTTCTCCTTTCATAGTTAAACTACTAATTGTTTCCACTAAAATATTAAGCATCTTCATCAAACCTAGTTCTCACTTTCAAAACTCCTTAAATCTAGAATTGACAAAAAGAAGCCAGCTCAACCATGTGATATCATCATCACCGACGTTCAATTTTTATTGCTTGAACTGACCTTCTTTTTCTTGCTACACTGCTCATCAATTAAAACCGAAGAGAAAAGAAAAAGGAGGGAAAAGAAAGTAAAATTTAATAGCTGTATATGTGGTAAATTATTATTGGATAGAGTATAAATAAGATAAGACTAAATAGGACTAACTCAGCCAATTCTTGCAGCCATTTCCACCGACCTGCCCTGTTTTTCTGCATTTCACGTTTCTTCACTATTTCCTTGAGAAATTCCTTCTATTCCTCCCATTTTTCCCCAACCGAAATCACTAATTGCTATCAACAAAACACAAAACTCCTCTACATGATCCATCCTTCACCATAGGAACATCTTAACTTCAGAATTGGAGGGCTAGACGTGAAGAAACAGAACCGGTTTTGGGAAAATTTGTACAGTCGGCAATGGTGAAAGGTAAGGCTCGGTAATGTACTATTTATTTCCAGCCTTGGTCTTCAATTTATTTATGCCCATGAAATATATTTGAGACCTTAGAATGAATTGATGTTAAGTGTAAGTGAAAATGAAGTGTTCGGCTGTAAAGTGAAAATAAGCAAAATTTTGTGATTTTGATATATGTTGGGTAGAATTTAATAGTACATGATGAGTAGAATCTAGTTGATCATGGTTGTAGTGAGAGTTTGCAACAAACATGGAAGTGGCGTGGATGTTAGAGGAAGATAGGCTGTTAGGCCATGAAAAGGGGGTTGCACGA
This sequence comes from Heritiera littoralis, assembly GCA_031772115.1. Lineage (NCBI taxonomy): Eukaryota > Viridiplantae > Streptophyta > Magnoliopsida > Malvales > Malvaceae > Heritiera > Heritiera littoralis. Next base: position 2,306,369 of record JAPDPK010000058.1, read on the forward strand.
TGGTGATGCTGTTTTGATGATTATAAAATATTTGATAAAATTTTTAAGTGAATAAAAGATGACCATATGTTAAAGGATGAGAAAAGGAATAGAAAATGTTAAGAAGAGATAAGGTGAAGCTGCCGGCATGGAAAGGGGGAGAAAGAAACAAAGCTATCGGCTGGTAAAAAGGAGACCAGAAAAGAAAAGTAAAAAATATATATATATATATATAATTTAATAGTAATTACAGTGTACTAAATAATAGAGAATAAATTAATTCTGGGAATTAATTGAATGAAAGTAAATTTGATATAGGCAAATGATGGAATATTTATTAGAATTAGAATTTGTAATATGGAATTTTGAATATAATTTAGGTTTATTGTGCAGTATGAGGTACGAGAAATAAAGAGACGCAAATAGAGCTATTGGTTTCTTATATCGCGCGGAATAGAGGTAAGGAATATGTATAGGAGTTGCATAAAATAATCTTTACTTGCATTTAGAAATTTTCGGATACTAAATCATAACCGTTTATTCGCTTAATCCTCCCAAATGAACGATAGAAATTATCTTAAATACTTACAATTTAAATATTGCTTTACATGAAATGATTTACATGAATCGAATTACAAGAAACGATATACATGGATTTAATTGCATGAAATGATTTATATGAATAGCATTATATGAATTGATTTACATGAAAGGTTTCAAATTACATAAAATGTAATTTCTCATGATTTACCATTTATGTTTAGATATGTTACTGTGTAATTAAAGTTTTGCATTGACTTTTAAATGAATTTTATTATTATTCAATTACAATAATTACTCTTTATATGATTTTGAACTGATTGAAGACAAGTGCTATTTAAATGATTTCTATTGTTAATTTTATGATTTATGAAAATGATTGGGATTGACTAAAGATAATTGCTATTTAAAATGATTTCTACTATTGAATTAGATGATTTAAGGAAATGTTTTGAGACGGTCGTTCCTTAGTGATCATGCATACTGTTACCGACTGCGAGACCTTGATCAAGTCCGCAGGTTACTGACATACTGACTACCGGCTGTGGGATTATTATGGTCAAACCCACAGATTTACTCAGCTAGCACCTGACCAGTGCGAACTGTGACCGACCGACGATGGCCATTCGTTACCGATGTCCCTTCGGGGATACCGATATTGTTTTATGCATGATTCTATTAGATGTGACTGTTTCCACTGAATTGTACTTGAATGATTTGAATATCGAATTGAGTGAGGTGATGAATGACCCGTAAGGTACTTCGGGCCCTCACAATAAATACCAAATACTTTGAATACTGAATGAATTGATTTCTAAACGATTTGAATACCAAATACTTTGAATATCGAATGATTTGAATACCGAATTATTTGAATACTGATTTACTGATTTGACAGAAAGAAAGAAAGGTTTGAAATCAAATGATCGAAGGTGATAAACTTAAATGATTTGCTTTACTGTATAAGACGAAAATCTTGCTTATATTGACATTTAAACTTGTTACCGAAGTTGCATACTGAAATTTGTTTTATAGCATCGTCTACATAAATGGCTTATATATTGATTAATGATTTAAAAGTGCATTGCATAAATTATAAAATATTTTATACGGATTATTGATTTGAAATAGCATCACATGGATTATTAATTGTTTTATATTGATTAATGATTTGAAATGGCATTGCATAAAATGTTAAGCCTGTATTTATCATGCTTTTCTCTTAATTAGTAAAATAAGTGATTTTTATTTAACTGCATTTTATACGCGCTTTTATATATGTTTCTTACTGGGCTTTTCCCAAAGCTCACCCCCTTACTCACCATCCCAGATAGCCCATCAGTGTATAGGATATCCGCTGCCTTCGAGTTAGTTGAAGAATTCACTAGAAGTTTAAGGTATCAAGTGAACAGGTATATGTCTAGAATTTTATATTTATATTCGGATTTATAAATGCACAGTAGATGTGTTTGCGATGGGATGTAAATAGTGTGATGTTAAATTAAAGCATGTTTATGAATTGTAATGAAAATTGTAAAATGAACTTACACTGACATCGAATGCAAACCGATTGATACCGACAAATTGAATAGGAAAGATAGTAATTAAAAGGAAAAAGTTAGTCCGAATTTCGTAATTTTGGATGTTAGATGTTATGAATTAATGATAGAATTCCTTGTGAGCTTTGCATAAAAAAAACTATGAATTATTATTATTGTTGTAATTATTTTGGACCATAGATTGTGCATTGAAAGAATCATATTTGATGCTTATTGTGTAATCATGAAGTGTGAACCTTCTCTATTTATCTATTTAAAGTGTGACTTTAGAATTCTGAATTTTCTTTTTTTTATTAGTGCAACGGACATGAATCAATTGAATTACCAAATGATGCAAGCTGCCAATGCCTTCATATCAATTATTTTATTAACAAAATATTGCGCTAACAATTATTTTATTGACTGTTATTAAAAAAGTTTTAATTAAGAGTTAAAATCATTTCATTAGACTATCAATGAACAATGGTATTAACACAAAAAATTAATCAAGCTTTTAAATTTAAAATAAAATTCAATAAATATAAAAATTTTAAATTTCAAATTAGACTTTTACCGGCGCTTAAAAGTACCGGTAAAAGCTTTTAAATTTAAAATAAATTCAAATTTCAAATAGGATTTTTGTCAGCACTTTAAAGTGCCGGTAAAAGTATTTTACTTTTAAAGGCATTTAAAAGCGCCGGGAAAAGTCATGCCGTAATTTATCAGACTTTTACCGGCACTAAAGTACATCACCGCCGGCAGACCTTCACCAGCATTCACCTGGCCGGCGGTTAGCCGGCGGTCAATGAACCACCGGTAAGGTTTTTACCGGCGGTTCATTGGTCTTTTACCGGCACTTATAAGTGCCGGTAAAAGTCAGTTTTTTTGTAGTGTCTTGAGTAGTGAAGAGATCAATTTCACGTGTTTCATAGTCAGGTGAATGACAACCCAAATCATTCTTAAGCGCATAACCAAGATAATTGGGGGCTGGGGCTTTAACGGCGTAGGGTAAGAGAAAATAAAGAGAAAGTGGAGAATTAGGGCTTTAAGCCTTCAGCGCTTTGGACAGGTGAGGAATATTCTGTATTTAGTTATAAAATATAGTGGTGAATATCCTTTATTCCTTTTCCTTCTTTACTCAGATTATAAACCGAAAATTCCAGGTAATATTATATATATATATATCTTTTTTATTCAACTCTATATAAATCTCTACCTGTAATTATATCTTTACGTGTAAATATATATAATATATTATAAGATATTCTACTAATCTTGCAACCACATGGATTATCAGAATAAAATATATATTGTATATACAATTATAATAAAATATTATATAAAATATATAATATATTATATATCTTATAGTAATATATATTATAATATATTATATATTAACTATATATATAATAAAAAATATATTATATATTATAAAAATATCTTTTAAAACCACATGTATTAAAAGGAAGAACTTAAATTTAAAAAAATATCTTTCTTCTTTGCATAGGGTACCAGTGCAAGACAAAGGCAGAAATGACTTAGCAGTATGAACGATATCATAAGCACACACCTTATGTCTTGCAACTTGTTCACCATATCATATTTGCTTTTGAATATATCGTGATTTAGAAAAAAAAAAACTTCAATTAGTAAAGTTGTTTTTATAGGGTTTAGTCTCGGAAATAGTAAAAGTTTTAATTAATAAGAGTTTTAATCTAAGAATAAATAGTAGTTTTTTCTTATTTTTTAATTAAAATAATTAACCAAAACAAAAATGGACAAGCTGGCCCTTGACCAAATAGGGTGTAGAAAATTATAGTAAAATTGCAATGCTGATATTTTGAAGATAATAAAATATTAAATTTTCAAATACTATAGATAAAAATATTAATTTTATACGGTAGATAAAAGTGTTAAAAATCACATTTTTCATTTGAATATAATATATTTTAAAAGAAAATTGTGTTTATCAATAATATTGACAATAAAATTTCGTAACAATTATTTTGATTGTTGTATAAAATATTAAGAAAGTTTTAATTTAACAACGACTATAAAAAGTCATTACAAATTTGATATTATTTCGAAACGACATATTTTTGTAGTTATGAAAGTAACATATATATTGCAACAATTGTTTAAGTCGTTGTATAAATTTTTTTAAAAACTTTTGAGCGACGACAATAAAAAATCGTTGCAAATGTAATAAGATATCATAACGACTTTTTTCAGTCATTGTTAATTTGATGTGAATTCACAACAATAAAAACTATCGTTGCGTAAAGTATAAAAAAATCAAATAAGCAACAACAATGAAAAGTCGTTGCAAATATAAATACATTTTGCAACGACATTGTTAGTTGTTGCAAATCATGGTTGCCAAAGGTTCATTTTCTAGTAGTGGGATTATGAGAAGATCCATGTATGTCCTAATAATTACATAATGTATAGGAATTAGTATAAGGATGTTGAAAGATGCTCCACATGTAATCAACCAAGATGGAAGATGGAAGCAAATGCAAGTTCAAGAAATGACATTCGCTAGCCAAAATTTTATGGTATTTCCTTTTCATACAAAGATTCCAAAAACGTTTGGTATGAAACAAATGGCTCAATACAGGAAATGTAAGCGAGCTAGTAGATTGACATAATTCGACAGATACACCATCATGAAAATTAGTTGACTATTGGTGGCCTAGTTTTTCAATTGACCAAAGAAATCTTCGACTAATCATTGCAACAAATGTAATAAATTCACATAAAACTCTTAATAGCACTTACAATTTTTGGCTAGTCATAATGGAAACACATACTCTCCACAATGGTAATGTATGAAAAGGAAGTTTATGATGTTAACTTTATTAATATTAGGTCCTAGCAACCTAAGAATGATATTGATGTTTACTTGACATCACTAGTGGAAGATTTGAAGCTATTATGAGCTGACGGTGTTGAAATGTATGATAAATACTGTCAAGAGACATTTACTTTAAAAGCTATGTTGCTTTAGACATTTAACGATTTCCCTATGTATGGGGACTTGTGTGGTTGTACTGTCAAAAGTTATTATACTAGTACGACAAGTGGAGAAGAAACATATTCATAAAGGCTGAAATATACTAGAAAGATATCATTTATAAGCCACAAAAGATTCCTACTAAAGTATCATCCTTATAGGAAACACAGAATGATATTTAATGGTAAGCAGGAGTTAGAGATGACACCTAAACTGTTAAATGGAGAAGAATTTTTGTTGAAACTTAGGGAGCCATTTGGTTTGAGGAAGTTAAATTCCTTTGGGGAATTTAATTCCCCCTAAATCACCTTACTTGGTAGATTACGGGGAATGTTAGATTCTTCTAGTTAGTTACATTGATGAAAATATAAGATTTTTATGTTTGCTTGGGGAAATATAAGATTAACTAATGACATTATTTACTATAATGCCCTTTTTACATTATTAGTTGTATCAAGTGAATAACACATGACAAACATTTATATTTTAATTACTTATTTATTAAACATATTAAGCTATTTAGTTATTAGATATTAAATGTTAAATTTATTTATTTATTAAACACGTAAATAATATTTAAAAATTATATTTAAAACAAATTTAAATATAATTGTTGTTAGACCTTTCCATATTGTAGTAGATAATCATATATAATCGTAATATAAATCACAAAAATATGCAATTCAAATAACTAACCAAATACGTTGTACAAGCAGCTATGTTGGAAACAATATATAGTCATACATAAGAGAAATTATTCAAATCTACAAGCAAATTGTTTCACGGAATAACAAATCATTTACCGATATACAAAATAATTAAAGTTATGAAAACAACAAAAATAAATCCTAAAATTAGATTTTTATACTAAGAGGAATGAGATGCATAGTTCTAGTTGCTATAAATGATATCTTTTGAATTTTTTTTTTAAAAATATCCTTTTGTGGTTTGATGATCATTTAAGGTCTAATACACAACAAATGCAATTCTGAAGTTTTTTCTCATACAAGGGTATTTTAAAATCTTTATTCTTTAATAGATGTAGTGTTAAACTTATTTCCCTAAATAAGGTACTTTAAACCACATCATCATTTTCTTTTTTTTAATTTTTTTTGCAATTAAAAAAACTTTGGCTTACATTTTTGGATAGAAGAAAAACTATACACCTGGTGAAGGAAGGGGATTCTTCAAGTCTTTTTCATTAGTCAAAGCTCTAATAGTTAAATAACTAATCATTCTCATTTCTTATGGGGAACCTCATGGTTTTTTCCTCCACTAAGTCAATTCTATTAAATTATTTATCTTTATTAGATTGTTTTGAAGAAGGCTGGCATAAGACAGGGAGATTTGTGTTCGATGCGTACGCAATAGCCGGTAATGTTTTTTATTTTTGGTAAGCCAAGATGCATTTTTATTAATTCAATGAAGAATAACCAGCACCCAAAAGATTGGACAAGGAAAATCCAAATTGAGGGGGCTGAAAAACAGAAGATCATGAAAGGAGATGATAACAGATCAAACACCAAAAGGCAGAAGAAAAATAAACACAGTAACAACAGCCAAATTACTAGGGCATTCCATTGGAAATGGTTTCTTATTCATTTGTTAATCGCATCATCAATTGCAATAATTCATTCCTCCGTAAGATCCAAAATGGATCAGCAAACCGAGCTCAAAAAGAGCGGTAAAGATAGTTAGGTTCTACCCATGCTATTCCTTGGTCAATATTTTGCGAGTATAAAAAGCTTGCAATGCAACAGGAGAATTGAAGGCCATTAGAACAATATTCTTTTTAAATGCAGGAAAAAAAAGAAAAGACTTGAAGGAATGAGATAATAATGTGACTTAAAAAACCTTGTTTAGGGAAATAAGTTTAAAACTACTCTTATTAAAGAATAAAGATTTTGAAACATTTCATTGTGCGAAAAAACTCTGCAATTCTGCATCCTTTCGAACCTTATACATCTTGTGATAGATACCACGATAATCCAAGACTTGTAATTTAGCTTCCTCCCAAGTCTTATAAATACCTGCTATAGGTCCGTGGCAGACAATGTAATATTTTCCTACTATTCTCATAAAACCTAATAAACATAATACCTATATCAATTTCCTTCATATCATAGTATTGAAAAATATTATAATATGCATCAATTACAATCATATCATAAAACCTGAAAAACTTATAAATGCCTAAATTTGTAAATTAATTTTAATTCAAGAGAATACTTATCAGCAAAGGACATTCAATCCCTTTGTTCCAAACATCTCAAAGCTGGTCTTTTAGTCTGTTGCACTTCAATCTCTTTCAACCAAACCAACAATTTCTTTCTTAAATGCAGTCTCAAGAATCTGAATTATAATGATAATATTGCCCATTGAAATATTTACTATCAATATATATTATTTTATATTTTGCTCATTGAAAAAAATGATTCATCTCTATCATTTTTTTTGAGTAAAATTTTAAATTTTTATAGACTTTAAGCTAATTTAATTATTCTTCATTTTCATTGTATAGAATGTTGTGAATTCAAGAGTAATTGACCTCCGAAATCGCAAAAAATTTAACAAAAATCCCAGACCTATCAAGAACCATAAACATTGAAGAATTGAAGGTTTGTAGGTGCATATGTTTGGTTGCTTTTAGGCTCTGTCACTTAAAATTTCTTGAAAATTTGTCTTAATAAATGCCCAACCACAATTTTTCCAGGAATTCCGAAACCTTAATGACATTAACTTGAGAGTGGCTCAAATTGTGAGAACCGAAATTTTCCTAGCTAAATATGTATTCTTATGTACTTTAGTGACACAAAGAGATAATGTACTTATGAGATTTCAAGTATGAGATTATAGTACGTGTTCATAGAAGTCAAGCATCCGAGATTAAATACGAATAATAAAATAATATATATATATATATACACACACACACATATACACACGTGTATATATATGATCAAAGGAAGTAAAATAGATATATATACAAAAAAGTGTGTATATGTACATGCATCATTGCAAAGTACATGCATGAAATTAAAATATATATATATATACATATACGTATACGTATACATATTCAGGAATATATGAATATAGGTACTAAACATATTTATAAGAACAAGAATATATATATATATATGTATATAAATATATATATGAGACATGTATATATATACATGTATAGAATATGTGTATAAGATATAAAAGAAAGATACCTTAAAAAAAAATAAAATATGTTATACACATATACAAGATATTAATAATAATAAAGAAATGAATAAATAAAACACAAAGTGTAAATATATAACAAAGAAATACATGAATAAATAAATAAATCATATAATATAATAAAACAAAAGTAAAGTGAAATAAATATATATATATATTATAGATCATAAAAAAAAAGAATAGTATACGGGATTGGGTGGGAAAAAATCCCACCCAAAATGTGGCAGAGCACTCAAATCCAACAACCAATCTACACTTAAAATAATAATAAAATAAGATAAAAAGAAAGAGAAAGAAAACCTAAGACAACAACAGTACTCAGCCTTCCTTCTCCCGTTTTTCCTTCTCCCATTTCCTGTTCACCGTTTGAAACTCTTTTGCCTCCCATCGTGCCTTCCTCTTACTTCCCTCGTGTAGCACCTTGCTAGGTAATTAACGAGGGCTGGTCTAACTAGTGTTGTGAGCTGAAAATAAAGGAAAAGAGCTAGGTTTAAGAAGGAGATTAAGGAAGGAGAGAGGGCTAGAAATCAAGGTTAATTTCCTGAAGGTTCAAGGTTGTTTCTAGGGTTGAACGAAAGCTTCAGATGGCTGTGATTTGGTGACTGGTGGAGAAGTAGAAAAACAGAGCATTTTGGAGGCTGATTGGGGTTGCTTCACGTGGTGCTGAAAGGGCTGCCGTGGGTGCTTCCTCATCAGCTGTCGAGATTACCAAGGTAAAAGAATAGAAAAGAAAAAGGAAAGAAATAAAAGGAAAAAGAGAATGAAAGGAAATGAAAAGAAATAAAAGGAAAGAAAAGAACTTTCAAGAAAAGAAATATATATAAATATATTTTATATATGGAAATGAGAAAAATAGATTTAAGAATTTTATTATGTTAGTGTTAAATATATATATATATAGATACATACACATATATATATATATTATTTGCTTGAAAACAAGGAAATAGATAAATATATGTATGGATAGTGCATATATAAAGATTTATATAAGATTTTTAGAAAGAATATTATATTAGTGTTATATATATATACTACTTGATGACAAGATAAGAAACAAAGAAGGGAAAGGAAATAGAAGAAAGAAAAGGAATTTAAAAGAAAAGAATATATATATATGTATATACAAAATGTGAAGGTAAAGTAGTGCACAAATATATATATATATATATATATAAAATTGTATATAAAAAGATGAGAGAATTTGGATTAAGAATTAAATTATACAAGTGTTAAATATATCAAGATGTAGAAAGTTGGAAGAATAAGATTCAAGAAACTATATTATACTAGAGTTAAATATATAAATATATATATATATATATTTCTTATTTGAAAAACATGGAATTAGATATATATATATTATATATATATATATATATATGTAGGTATAGTACATATATATAAAGATGTAGGAAAAATGGGAGAATGTGATGTAAGGACTTGAAGTATATGGTGTTAAGAGTATATATACACACACACACACACACACACACACACACACACACACACATATATGTATATATATAGATATTATGTTGGAGTTTAAATTACATAAGCGTACCGAAAACTTGAGCTAGACTTTATTAAGTCGAAATTCCTTGTGAATGTGTAGTGCGCCAAGAGGACGACGGACACGGTCTAACTGGACACGGTCTAGCTAATCACGAGACAAGATCAAGCTAAGCTCGCACTAGGTAAGACGTTTATATAACGTAGAAGTAGGATTATCCTGTATAGGATTGAATCTTACGATAAAATGATTTGAATACTTAGAGATTAGATTTAACGAAATGAAATGCAGGTACGATGTTAGACTCGATAAAGTGCCAAAAGGGTATGATATTAACCGTAAATGAATCGATATGGTAGAAACTTATAAACATCATGAGATGGAATGATAGGCATTCATGTGATTCATGAGCACTACATTATACTGCTTTCATTTCATCTACTCGAATTCTTTTACCATTAAGCATGCTTTAGTACTATGCATGAAACACGAAAAAGATTTATTCTTATCATGCTTATCAGAATGTTTGATGCTTATATGGTTTTGAAAAGAATGAAATTATAGTTTTCACATATGTACGTATTCCTATGTAGTTGATCTCAAGAAAAGCATACGTACATTGAACTATTTTTCATAAGAAAGATTGAATGTTTTATGAGACTATAGGCACCCTAAGAGAATTAAATTCAATAAAGCATAGTGGAAGCCGCCTAATTGGAGATTACTCATTATTAGGCATAGATGCTTGTCCGACAATAGTCGTGGACAGGTCTCAGTCTCGCCTGATCAGTGAGGCTGAGAGACATGAGGTCTATGGCCATAGATAGTGCCCTGGTAGTTTCCAGGTGACGATGATATGATTCTTCACTGCTAGCTACAGTGAACTAAGTCTTTATTGATAGAGAGATAGGGATTTAGCCTAGTCTCAAATGATATGAAATGAAGTTTAGAGTATGCCTTTAAAATGAAAATGAACTCTAAACTTGATATTGATTTACAGTATATGGAACGCATTTTGATGCTATTTGTGATATGAAATATACTTCAAAAGTATATGTGATATGAAATGTGCTTCGAAAAATATGTGATATGAAATGTATTTTTAAAAGTATATGTGATATGAAATATACTTCAAAAAGCATATGTTATATGAAATGTATTTCAAAAAGTATATGTGATATGAAATATGCTTCAAAAAGTATATTTGACATAAAATGTAAAAGCTTGCAAATTTCAAGCATATCTTAAAAGAACACATGAAATGTATTGATATTTCACATGTCTTGAACTTGTTTAAAAGAACATGTAGTATATGTTTTATGATTGTAACCACTTCATTCATAATTACATGTTCAAGATCATATAATGATTTCAAGACTTAGACATCTCATGACATGTTGAAGCATAGTTGGATTGAGTTGGAAAGTATAACATGTAAATATTGCATGATGAATAAGAAAACGATCAATAATGAATCCTCCTCACATGACATCATGCATGGCATATAGAACAGTATAATTCTAACTCTGCACTTATATAAATGACTTATTGAGCCTTGCTCATTAAACGCTATTTAAATTTTTCAGATTGAGCATGGAGTTGGGGGAGTATTTCGGAGCTTTCCGAATAGTCCCAACTCTAAAATATAGTCCCAACTCTCCAAAGAGATTTTTGTCAACAATTGGGTATATACACTCTTCTTTTGTATCTATTATCAATTCAGGCTGTTTTTGATTCAGTACTTAGATGGGATGTAATCTAATATAGAGAATGGCATCTAGACTATAGAAATGGTGGAAGTATAAAATTGTTGATTTTGCATGAGTATGGATATGTAGATTGAATAGCCTGAACAAGTGACCAAGTAGGAAAAGAATGTAAATCATAAGATGAAATGTCATGATATGGAAATGAACTTGGTCATAGGAATGCTAGAAAATAATCAACTATTATTGTGGGAAGCATGAGCTGGAATTATTTGTAAATTTTTATGCAGGAAATTAACCTGGGTAAAGTGATAAAAATAGGCAAGGGAGTTAACGCCCCTGTAGACACCGTATTTTGTCCGGGGTCTTAACTTGTGAAAAACAATTAATTGGGTTGGGTGACATTGTATTTTAATTTAACAATTTAGAATTAGGCTAGAATTAAATTAGAATTTTTAGATTTAGGATTAACATTAATTAGGAAATTAAAATTAAAATAGGATTTAGGAATAAAAAAGGAGATAAAAGAAAAAAAAAGAGAGAAAGGATAAAAAGAAATAAAAATAAAATTAATTTTAGGATAGGATAATTAGATTTTTTGTGGATAAATATTTAGATTAATAGAATTAGATTAGGATTAATATAGAAATTGAATAGATTAAATATGAAAAATAATAATAAGAGATAATGTACAAAGAAACGTAGTTGTACTAGGACTTTTGTAAACTTTTGGCTATAAAAAGGGATGAACCCTATGACACCGGGGGAAAAAAAAAAGACTGAACCTTGCCAGAAATTCATACCTTGTTTCCATCATTCAACCGATCATTACCCTAAGCCATCTTCCTCATTATCTCACGTCTTCTTGCGCCACCACTGTGCATCTTTAACCCGAATCGACAACCACCTTCCCCCACCCATTGTCTTTCTCCAACTTCGCCCCATATATCGCTGTTGCTCCTCTTTTCTGTGTTGTATCATTATCACCATCATCCCTTGTTTGGTTTCATCACTGCACCGTCATCTTGCGTCTATCGCTGCTTGCGTTGTGTTGATGCGAAGACTCCCCTTGCTCCACGTCTGTATCCTTGCTGCCAGCTTTGACCTGTTTTGCTTATCGACAAAGCCTACCTCTGTTGCGCACCACCAGGTCGAAGCTAATTGCCCCTGCTCTGCAACACACCATTGTACAGGGTCCTGCCGTTATTTGCTGCCTGACGCCAACGCCGCACCAGCTGCTCTCCCACGGTGCTGCAACGAGCCACAGTTCTTCATCAAAGCTGCTTCTGCTCACTACCAAGGAGTTTGCACGTGAAAACTGCTGTGTTGTTGAGGCGCAATAGCTAAGCAAGACAGGGAGAAAGAAACGTGGAGGAATAAAGAAAATAAAGACAAGAAAAAGGAGGCACGTGCAGGTATGTATATATGTTTGTATATATAAAGCTAATGAATAAATTAATAATTTATATAACATATTAAATTGGTAAACCTTTGCATGACGTTTTAGTAAACCTTTAATATATTAACCATTTAACACTAATATTTGACTTGATGTAATTGTTTTAATTGTATAGGATAATGTATAATATGGATGAAAAATTAGTTTGAATAATTGGCATGATAATTTGATTTGTGATTAAAAATAATTTACGTTAGTTAATTAATTTAATAACAATTGAATTGTAAAATATGAATTGATTTGCTTTGCATGATTTAATTATTTTGATAATATTTGATTAATGTATGTTGAATAAATAATTTGTGTGTTGATATGATTTGTTTAGTTTAATTTGTATGATATTTGTATGATATATTTTCTGTTTTATACGTTTAGTATGATAGATATTAGATAAATAAAAAAATAAATTAAATTAAATTAGAAAAAATGCAAGTAAGAGTAAATGGAATAAAGATTGAATAAGGAAATAATTTAAATAAAATACTAAAGATGAATATGGATTATGCCGAGGATGAAATTCCAAGAAAGTCAATTGGTACTCCTTGGATTTTCTAGGTGAGAGGATTCTTCTTAAGTTGAGCCAGATTGATGGAATACTTGAGGAGAATTTTCAAGAAAACATAATTCATGTTCATTTTAAAGATATAATAATAATAAAATAAAATAGTAAACCGAGAATAAAAAATATAAAATAATACCATAATAAGGTAATGGGATGATAATAAAAGAAGTAAATGTGACATATGCCGATGATGAAATTCTAAGAAAGTCAATTGGTACTCCTTGGAATTTCTATGTGAGAGGATTCTTCTTCGGTTGAGCCAGATTGATGGGATACTTAAGAAAAATTGTCAATAACCCATATGTCATGTTTATTTTTAAAAATATAAAATAATAGAATTAAAACAATACAATAAGAAGAATAAGATTAGAAAATATTTAAAGATAAGAATTCCATAATATACTCAATCAATCCGACGATGGAGTTCAAGAAAGTCGATTGGTACTCCTTGAACATCTTGAGGTGAGGGGAGTTTCTAAGATTTGAGCCAGATTGATGGAATAGTCTTAGAAACTTTCCCAATATTTAATTATCAAAACTAATACAAACATAAAGGCAAATTTAGACTAAACTTAGAACTAAGTGGTACCATTTTAGAATGGGCGTCGTGGGGGTGCTAATCCTTCCCCACACGTAACCGTACTCCCGAACCCTAGATTCTTTGAACGTAGACCCTGCCTTATCCTTAGACAAGAGTAGGTGACCAATCACACCTTAGGTTTGAATGGTTGGTGGCGACTCCTTGAATTTTAAAGTCTAGCGGTTAGGTTCACGGACCTAGACGTTATGACAGTTTGGCGACTCCACTGGGGACCTTAGAGAGTCAGGCCAAAGTTTAGTTTGAAGATTAGTCTAAGTTTGCCTAAAAGTATTTGGAAAATGTATAATAAAATGTTAATTCATTCCTTCAACACACACATCACTTGCATTTGCATAAGCCCTCAACCCGGGCTCTTCCTTTTTAGGAGGGAGTAAAGTAACTACGCTTTCGTGAGATGATAACCTCCACATAGGCTAGCGAAATACTCCCACTCAAATTGAACCTTTCCGCTTATAGCCTATGATGGGTGAGGATTGGGTGCCTTACTAGTCCTACATGGACAAGTGAGGAACAATTTGGGAACCTTTAGCTCTTTAACCAAACCCAACATATAGAAAAAAAAAACATGTTAGGAGAACACATGAAGGAAAACTTTTATATATAAAATCTCTTTTTGTTTCATTCTCACGTTTTTGTGCATTTCTTAGGAGGCTTGTCTCATAGCAATTGATTAACAGACTGAAAGTCCATCTACATCCATGGAGAATTTTTCCCAGAAGAAGTCTGCTAAGTCTTTACCCTCCAGTGAAGTGAAGCTATTATCTGAAGAGGCCCAACAAAGGGACGGTGACTGCTTGCCTAAAGATTACATCTCCAATCTTCCTGAAAAAGTTCGTCTTGATCTTAGACAAAATGATTTCACCGAGTTAATTGGCATTTGGGGAAGTTGGGATCATGAGAAAAAAGAAACATTCCAAAAAAAATAAGGGGGTTTGGCTTTACTCCTCTTTGTAGATGTGGATGTTGATTTGATCAGGGCTATGGTACAATTTTGGGATCCGTCTTATCGATGTTTTGTGTTTAATGAAAATGACATGGTGCCAACAATAGAGGAATATTCAGAGTTGCTTTATCCAAAATTGCCAGTTGGAGACAAAATCTATTGGAGGAACAAGACAAGTTATCGCAAGAAGTTGGCTGCAATGATTGGTGTTGATGTGCAAGAAATTGATCAGAGGTTAAGACAGAAAGGGAAAGGTATTTATCTCTCTTGGGACTACCTACGAAGTCGAATCACTCAACACGCAGAGGATAAACAATGCATGAAACTGATGGCCTTGGCTCTATATGGGATGGTGATCTTCCCAAAATTCTTGGGGCATATTGAAATCACAATTGCAGATTTTGTGGAACAGATTGATTTTGGGGTAAATGTTATCCCTGCTATTTTGACTGAAACCATTAGATCCTTGAATTATTGTCGGCGAGTGGGGGACGGGCGTTTCATAGGATGTATGCAATTATTGTACATTTGGATGAAGAGTCATCTTAGAAACAGAGAAGCCAAATTTCGAGAGCCCTACTTTAAACACATCCCTATCAAGGAGTTTTGTGAAAATAATTGGCCTGAGCCAAAGACAAAAAAGGAGTGGGTTGCTACCTTGCGCAAACTCACAAATCGAGACATAGTCTGGACAGCACCATGGATGCCACGAGGACCAATGTTATATGGTTGTGGAGAACGATGGTGGGTTCCCTTGTTAGGATTATAGGGCACCGTATCTTATGCTCCTTTGCTGGTACGAAGACAACTCAGTTTATCCCAGCTACTTATGGACTCAGTCAACGAGAGTATGCTTATTCAGAGAAAGGGGCTTTGAGAAAGATAGAAGAAGATGTTAAAGCATGGAAGACACCTCTCGTAATAAAACTAGGGATATTGACCGAAAAAGTTACTCCTGAGTATTTTGTTTGGCATGCTAGACGAGCCAAGGATGTCAAAATTCCTTCTGAAGAAGATGACGAAGTTCTTGAAGAGCCTACACCCAGAGACCCTATGATTGATTTAGAGATTGCCAAAAGGAAGTTAGAGGAGGAGAAAAGTGAATTGGAACAAGAATACAAGAAATTCAAGTATGAGACTGATGAGAGAATAGGAAGGAGGGATCATGCATATTCAAAGGTCCATCAGGAGAAGAGTAAGTTGTTGGATGAGATTAGTTACTTGAAGAAAAAGCTCGCGAGGTCTGAGAATAGTCGTCTGATGGAAGAAAACAAACGACTAAAAGAAGAAGCTCAGAAGAACCGGGAAGAAGCTCAGAAGAACCAAGGAGAAATTGCACGACTCAAGGAGAAAGCACAAAAGAAGGAGAATGAGCTTGATGAAGCTCAAAGAGAGATAATACGATGGAAGATCCGACTGCAAGGAGTCCTCAATCAAGCCCAAGAAGATCGACAGAAGGTGGCCCAAAATATGCAAACCTTAGTAGATGAATGGAAAATCTTCAAGAAAGACTCACAACTCCTATGGACAATGTTTCATCAGATTAATTGGGTGGCTCATAAGGCCCAACAAATCGAAGATGAAATAAGGGAGGTGAAGCCTGGAGTTAACCCAATAACCGAGCATGGAGAGAGGATGCTACAATTGTTGGAAGAAATGGAGGACCATTATAGTGCAGTTAGAAGACTCATGTGGCACCATTAGATTTCTTCATGGATGTTTTAGGATTTTGGTTTTGCTAAATGATTGTTATGAGACAAGTTTTTTTTTCTTTATGCATTTAGGTTGTAAAATTCCATCCATCAATAAAATACATATTTGAATTCTTTTAAGTCCTTACACATTTTCTCTTGAAAATAATTTCAACTTAATTGTGGCATTCAAGGTGTCAAAATTGAATCTACTAGACGGTCTGCCCTCCATAAATACCACACAAGGTACCAAGCTTGTATAATGGAAGAAGATCAAAATAACAGAATAAAGAAGTTGGAAAGGGAAAATGCAGAGATAAAGGGGCAATTGAGCGAGATTACCCAATTACTAAAAGCCATGATTAAAGGAAAGGAGAAGATGGGTAATCAGGAGGAGTCCATCCAAGAACCTCAACAAAGCATGCGAGACAACCCTATTTTTGTGCCTGAAGGAAGTACTGTCAAAGCTCCCACACCTCTACAGATACAAGTTCAAAACCCAGTGGAGGTACCAAATTTAGATGATCCCACAGAGTTGAAGCATAAAGAAGAATATAGTGGTACTAAAGCTCAGCTGAGCTTGATAGAGGAAAGATTAAGTGCCGTTGAAGGAGTTGACTATTTTGGACCTGTTGATGCTGAAAGGTTGTGTCTGGTACCTGGTGTCGTGCTTCCACCAAAATTCAAAGTACCTGAATTTGAAAAATTCAATGGAACATCGTGCCCAAAAGATCATCTCACCATGTATTGTAGAAAGATGGCGGCATATGCATGGGACGACAAGCTATTGATTCATGTTTTTCAAGACAGTTTGACTGGGTCAGCAGCTAAGTGGTACAACCAATTGGAAAGGAGCAAAGTTTCTTCTTGGTCTGAGTTGGCGAGAGCTTTTATAGCTCAATACAAACATGTGTCTGATGTAGCTCTTGACCGCTTATCTCTCCAAGGTATGGAAAAGAAAAAAGATGAGAGCTTCAAAGAATATGCCCAACGATGGAGAGACGTGGCATCACTAGTTCAACCTCCCTTGACTGAGAAGGAAATCACCATGTTCTTTTTGAATACTCTCAAGGCTCCTTACTATGAGCATATGCTTAGCAGTGTGACCAAGAATTTTGCAGACATGGTGCTGACAGGCGAAGCTATTGAAAATGCCTTTAAGAGTGGTAAGATTGAAGCATCTATGAATGATAGCAAGAGGAATGGGTTTTCAAAGAAGAAGGAAGAAGATGCACAAGCTGTCTTCAATAACTCACGTCGCTCCTATACCTCTTATTCACCTTCAGTGAATTACACTTATTCTCAACCCCACCCACAAACTTATCATCAGAATGCTTACCAACCCATTTCCCATTCACAAGACCCCACTTTTTCACCTAATGACTAAAATACTCAAGCTAGCCGAAATGTCACGATAGACCCTATACCAATGACATACACAGAGTTGTTCCCATAGTTGGTAAGGGGTCACCTTATTGCCCCTATTTTTATAGAACCCTTGAAGCCTCCCTACCCAAAGTGGTATGATCCTAATTCAAAGTGTGCTTATCATAATGACAATGTTGGTCATTCTATTGAGAATTGTATGGGCTTGAAGAGGAAAGTCCAAGAACTTGTCAACGCTGGAATTTTGAGTTTTGGGGCAAAGAATGATCCAAATGTGAATGATAATCCTCTACCAGATCACACAAAGGGTAGTGGTTGATGCTATGGAAGAAAGTGGATGATATTGATTGATTCACTGAATTTGAAGATAATGGTTATTTCTTTGTGTCTAATTTCATTCATCTTAGGACATTTTTTAGGTAATATAAGAGCGCTTGTGCCCAAAAGCACTAAGATTTTCTTTTATGTATTGGGCCAACTTTCATTTATTTTCATTTTCAATAAAGGATTAGTGCGATGCATATTTCTTAATTCCTCATTCCAATCTTGTTCTTTTATACAAAACACTAATACCCACATGATTTACATTGTTACCAAGCTTAAAAGTATCCAAATAATGAACATGATAATGATGATAGCAATGAGTATAAAAGTCAATTCTGAAAGAACTGCTTTGTTTGGTTGGATGGAGTTCCAGTTTGCCAAGATTGTTCAAGCAAAAAGGGAATAGAAGATATTTGTCTAAAATCTTCACCTATAGAATGTTACAAATAAAGGTTAATCTCTACATGAAATTATAATGAGTTTATCTTTGTTCAATAAATGACCTTTAATGAGAGTACTTGTATTGAGATGAGAAATGGCCTTCTTTCACTACCTTTCAAGCGTGAGTAAAATTATCCATTGATTACCCCTTTTGAGCCTATTATATTCTTTTTGATATAACCTACCAAGAATCACCCTCCACACTGGGGGGCAAAGAGAATATAAGATGAAAGATCAGTGGGACAAAGAAAAAACCCTTTTGTGAAAGAAAAGAGAACAAAAAAAGAAAAGAGAATGAAAAAGGAAAGAGGGTTTGAATCAAAAAAGTGAAAACCCTAGTCACATTTGAATAAAAAAGGAGAGAGAAAGCAAATTAGAATGGGGCAAAAGTCAAAATGCCTAATTGATTCATGAAAAATGATTCTTGGTTTGATGAACCCCGAAACACTTATACTTATTTTGGGCCTATATTATCGTTTTTTTCTTGAACCCTCACCTGAGCCTACATTACGTGCCTTAAAAGTCCATTTTGATCAAATATGAGTACTCCTATTGAAGAATCATGTGTTGAATAAAGGCATACTTACACTATGAGATGATGATCCTTTGGATGGAAGTAGGACAAGCAGATCAAGATAAGGAAAAAGATTTCTCTAGATGGAAGAAGTGGGATTCCGAAGACTCTCTTGGATCTATGTGAGCATTAAATTGGGTGAAGAAATATATGATGTTAGGGCATGAATCAAAATGGAGAACAAATAAAAGAAGTTTCATCAAGGACAATGAAGGAAAATGAAGAGAAATAAATTCAAAAAAAAGAAAGAAAAGAAAATGAAAAAAGAAGAAAAAAAGAGAAGTAAAAAAAAGAAAAAAAATGAAAAAATGAAAGGAGGATTCAGACTGAAAACCCAAAAAAGGCGGTTTGGATCAATAGAGTGCGTCTAAGTTGAAAACCTGAAAAGGCAGCTTAGATACCAGAAAAACTGGATGTCAATGATACAGGGGCAAGAGGATATTTTAATGAACTCAACGTGATCAGATAAGGTGGACCTTTGAAGGGAATTTTGTATTCATTGATCAGAATTGTTTGAATTGTTATTATTTGGATACTATTACCTAATCCTAAAAATTCTCACCTTTCATTCAAGCCTACTTTCCTTTTATGCTTGGCAATTTCTTGTTAAATATTTTCAGATATTGAATAATACCATTCCTTTCATTTTCACTTATTATTTCCTTACCTTGAGGAATTGAGAAATTGTATTGCATTGATTTTGAAATTGGAATGATAATGAATGTTTGCTTAGCAAAATATGTGAAAGACTCCTATATTATTTAGGAAAATGAAAGAAAAGGGAAACTTGTGAATGAATGAAAATGGAAATTAAGAAAAAGTAATGAACCAGAAAGAGTGAATGAAGGTAAAAGAAGAAACAAAGGATAAGATAAGATATAGAGGGCACGAAGACAAGAGATTCATTGGGAAAGAAACATGGAAGAAGGAAAATGGGAAGAGAAATAGGAAATATAAGGACAAGATGACAAACAAATAGAAGAATGCATGAGATGGCCTGATACAGAAAAACCTTGTTATTGCCACAGTTAAAGTTTGAAATACTTTTCAAAGAAAACATTGCATGAATAGAATAGAGTGTGTGAGTAATATTGCATGAATGGCATTAACACAAATGACATCGCATAGATAGGATAGAATGCATGTGTAGTTGCATACATGATGCATTGCATGAGAAAAAACTACAGACAAGGTTCCTTGAGTACAATCTATAAGACCTTCGGGCATGATTCCTCCAAATTTTAGACAAGATTTTAAAGTTTGACTGCCTGCCTGTTTAGGGGGAGCTTTTTGGACAAGATTTTTAAAGTTTGACTGCCTGCCTGTTTAGGAGGAGCTTTTGGACAAGATTTTTAAAGTTTGACTGCCTGCCTGTTTAGGAGGAGCTTTTGGACAAGATTTTTAAAGTTTGACTGCCTGCCTGTTTAGGAGGAGCTTTTAGACAAGATTTTTAAAGTTTGACTGCCTGCCTGTTTAGGGGGAGCTTTTTGGACAAGATTTTAAAGTTTGACTGCCTTTCTGTTTAGAGTGAGCTTTTTCAAAAAAAAATGATGAATGAAAAAAATAAAAAATTTTTTAAAATTAAAAAAAAAAAATTTTAACGATGTCAAAAAAAAAAAAGAAGAGAGAAGAAGAAGAAGTCAGACAAAATAGGTGTCTATGTCTTTGTGCAAATACTGTTTCACAGTAAATGCACAAAGAGGGGCAACTGTAGACACCGTATTTTGTCCGGGGTCTTAACTTGTGAAAAACAATTAATTGGGTTGGGTGACATTGTATTTTAATTTAACAATTTAGAATTAGGCTAGAATTAAATTAGAATTTTTAGATTTAGGATTAACATTAATTAGGAAATTAAAATTAAAATAGGATTTAGGAATAAAAAAGGAGATAAAAGAAAAAAAAAAGAGAGAAAAGATAAAAAGAAATAAAAATAAAATTAATTTTAGGATAGGATAATTAGATTTTTTGTGGATAAATATTTAGATTAATAGAATTAGATTAGGATTAATATAGAAATTGAATAGATTAAATATGAAAAATAATAATAAGAGATAATGTACAAAGAAACGTAGTTGTACTAGGACTTTTGTAAACTTTTGGCTATAAAAAGGGATGAACCCTATGACACCGGGGGAAAAAAAAAACTGAACCTTGCCAGAAATTCATACCTTGTTTCCATCATTCAACCGATCATTACCCTAAGCCATCTTCCTCATTATCTCACGTCTTCTTGCGCCACCACTGTGCATCTTCAACCCGAATCGACAACCACCTTCCCCACCCATTGTCTTTCTCCAACTTCGCCCCATATATCGCTGTTGCTCCTCTTTTCTGTGTTGTATCATTATCACCATCATCCCTTGTTTGGTTTCATCACTGCACCGTCATCTTGCGTCTATCGCTGCTTGCGTTGTGTTGATGCGAAGACTCCCCTTGCTCCACGTCTGTATCCTTGCTGCCAGCTTTGACCTGTTTTGCTTATCGACAAAGCCTACCTCTGTTGCGCACCACCAGGTCGAAGCTAATTGCCCCTGCTCTGCAACACACCATTGTACAGGGTCCTGCCGTTATTTGCTGCCTGACGCCAACGCCGCACCAGCTGCTCTCCCACGGTGCTGCAACGAGCCACAGTTCTTCATCAAAGCTGCTTCTGCTCACTACCAAGGAGTTTGCACGTGAAAACTGCTGTGTTGTTGAGGAGCAATAGCTAAGCAAGACAGGGAGAAAGAAACGTGGAGGAATAAAGAAAATAAAGACAAGAAAAAGGAGGCACGTGCAGGTATGTATATATGTTTGTATATATAAAGCTAATGAATAAATTAATAATTTATATAACATATTAAATTGGTAAACCTTTGCATGACGTTTTAGTAAACCTTTAATATATTAACCATTTAACACTAATATTTGACTTGATGTAATTGTTTTAATTGTATAGGATAATGTATAATATGGATGAAAAATTAGTTTGAATAATTGGCATGATAATTTGATTTGTGATTAAAAATAATTTACGTTAGTTAATTAATTTAATAACAATTGAATTGTAAAATATGAATTGATTTGCTTTGCATGATTTAATTATTTTGATAATATTTGATTAATGTATGTTGAATAAATAATTTGTGTGTTGATATGATTTGTTTAGTTTAATTTGTATGATATTTGTATGATATATTTTCTGTTTTATACGTTTAGTATGATAGATATTAGATAAATAAAAAAATAAATTAAATTAAATTAGAAAAAATGCAAGTAAGAGTAAATGGAATAAAGATTGAATAAGGAAATAATTTAAATAAAATACTAAAGATGAATATGGATTATGCCGAGGATGAAATTCCAAGAAAGTCAATTGGTACTCCTTGGATTTTCTAGGTGAGAGGATTCTTCTTAAGTTGAGCCAGATTGATGGAATACTTGAGGAGAATTTTCAAGAAAACATAATTCATGTTCATTTTAAAGATATAATAATAATAAAATAAAATAGTAAACCGAGAATAAAAAATATAAAATAATACCATAATAAGGTAATGGGATGATAATAAAAGAAGTAAATGTGACATATGCCGATGATGAAATTCTAAGAAAGTCAATTGGTACTCCTTGGAATTTCTAGGTGAGAGGATTCTTCTTCGGTTGAGCCAGATTGATGGGATACTTAAGAAGAATTGTCAATAACCCATATGTCATGTTTATTTTTAAAAATATAAAATAATAGAATTAAAACAATACAATAAGAAGAATAAGATTAGAAAATATTTAAAGATAAGAATTCCATAATATACTCAATCAATCCGACGATGGAGTTCAAGAAAGTCGATTGGTACTCCTTGAACATCTTGAGGTGAGGGGAGTTTCTAAGATTTGAGCCAGATTGATGGAATAGTCTTAGAAACTTTCCCAATATTTAATTATCAAAACTAATACAAACATAAAGGCAAATTTAGACTAAACTTAGAACTAAGTGGTACCATTTTAGAATGGGCGTCGTGGGGGTGCTAATCCTTCCCCACACGTAACCGTACTCCCGAACCCTAGATTCTTTGAACGTAGACCCTGCCTTATCCTTAGACAAGAGTAGGTGACCAATCACACCTTAGGTTTGAATGGTTGGTGGCGACTCCTTGAATTTTAAAGTCTAGCGGTTAGGTTCACGGACCTAGACTCCTTGAAAATTCACTACATTGCACTTAGACAAAATAAGTATAGGAAATCGAAAAATTTAGCCCTAATTTCTATGCGTCTGTACAAGTAAGAAGTATCGTCGTGGCCTTCGGGTCGTGACACAAATAGAAGAACTATCTTTATCAATCTCAAAGAACTTGCTTCTTTACAAATAAATCATACACGAATTCAAAAATCTTCCTTCCGAAGTATCATTCATTCTCCAAATGTTTAAGAGAACATAAAAGACTTAATTGGGGGTAAAACTTAAAATATAAATAAAGAAAAATTCCACATAAAAATATAATAATTATATAAGCATCTCACTCTTGTAGAAGTTCATGGAGTTTCTCCTTCTCTTCCTCTTTCAAATTTGTTTCTAACATTAACTCTCTATCAAATATATTAATAACAATTTGGGTTTTACACCTTATTTTAATAAGCACAAATAAGGTAATGGAAAGAACAATTAAGATACTAAATTAGCTTTTCCACATATTACTTCCTTGTAACCAAAATAATAGTTTCCTTCTTAATTGCAGTCTTAAGAATCTGAAAAATAAATAAATAAAAAAAGAGATTAATAGATTTTGAAGGGGGAAAGAGCAAAAAAAAATCTCAACGTTGCAAATTATAGGAAAAAAAGGAGATAAGACCTTTTTTTTTATAAAACTAGTTCACTTTCAAGCAAGTTTTTATCTAAAAATCGAGCACCACTCATGCATCAGTGGAAATGATCAAACAACGAAAAAAAAGAGAGTAAGAAACTACTATTGGAGTTTGCTAAATCTCATTGGCCAAGAAGAGAACATCTACAGAGTATCTACAAGTTTGCTTGCTATGAATAATGCTACAGATAGTCACAAAAGGAAAACCTCAAAGGCTCACCTAGAATAACATCTATCAAGACTTTTTAAAGACATGTCAAAGCCAAAAAGGGCGAAGCAATCTAATAATTATAGGAGAAAACATAGGAAATAGAAGAATATTTAAGCTCTTGGATTTAAATTAAACTAAACTGAACCACCCAAAAAGGAATTAAAAGAGAGAGTTGAGGCGATTAAGGAAGAGATAACTCACTCATCTCTCTTTCTCTTATGTCCTCGTAGGAATAGCTCCGGCTCAATCACAGCCAAGCATATAGTGGGCATGTTCACAAACAACACGATCTTTGTGCTTTTCTTCGCAGCCTTCTCCACAACTTCATCTTTCTCTTGGGATTTTTTGGACCCATATGTCGCCACCTTAATGCTCGATGGGTGAACGTGTCCATGGGATAGGGCAAAAAAACAGAAAGTTGGAGGAGATGTGAGTAGATAGGTAAAGAAAAGAGTCAAAATTTCAAAAGCGGTTGAGATTGAAGTGATCGGAGGGGAAAAATACAAAGGAATGGAGAGATTGAATGAATTGGCATAAACAATAAAGAGAGATTAGAATCTACCCTGGCACACGCGCCTAAGTCCACAACAACAAAAAAATTACAACGAAAATGACTATTTTAACCATAAACAGACAAAAAACAAATGTAAAAGGTAAGATGAGTAGTGTCCAAATCATGTAGAAATACGTGGCGAAAGGGTGAGCTGCATAGCTTTACAACTTTTATATATACTAAAATGGTAACCTCCTGCTTTGCATGAAGACATTTTTTTAAAAAAATATTATAAAAAGTATTTATTAAAAATAATAAAGTAAGATAATTATTTTAAAAATATTGATTTATTAAATGAAAATGAAAATATTTAATTTATCAATTAATTATCTTATTTATTTTTTATTATATCTTTTTTTAAATAAAATAAATTTTAACACAAAATTACAAAGTTAAATAGATCAAAATAAAAAGAAAAGATTATAAAATATTTAATTTTTTATTCAATTTGATCCTGATTTGTTTGTCTCAAGATAAATTTAGATTAGATTAATCCCTACCATCACTTTTTCTTTTTATTTGTCCTAGTCTCAAAGTGTTTAATATTGAAATTATTTATTTATTACATTATTTTTTCTTTTATAGCTTTCAATTTTCATATTTAATGTATTTTTTTTAAATTTTGATTCGTTGATTTATTTTTTATGATTTTTTTGTGTTTAAGTTTTAAAAAATGACATTCGAAAATTTTTTGCTTTATACTATAATTTATCATTTTTTTAAATTTTAATATTATTTGCAATATTTATTAGATTTTATTGTTTTCTAATTTTTAAAATTTGAGAATTATGCAAATAAAAAAGGAATTATAATTTGATTTGAACTTTTCGGATATTTGGTATTTGAATTTTAATATTTTATTCAAATTTTTGCAAACTAAAGTTTTTGAGCATTTCATTTGAATTTTTAAAAAAGTTTAATACATATTTTTTTAACATTTGTTTTTTTATAACAACATTTGTTTTTTTTTGTTACATGAATATTTGGTTTAGTTCCTTAAAAAAAAGATTATTTGAATTTTAATTTTTTTTCTCTTTCCACTTTTCTTATCTTTCGCTTCATTTTTTTGAATTAACTCCTTAGAAAAAGATTATTTGAATTTTATTTTGTTTCTCTTTCCACTTTTCATGTATTTCGCTTCATTTTTTTAGTTTAACTTTGAAAAATAATAATAGTATTTATAAAAAAAATTGTGAGTATTTGATTTAATTCTTTTTGAATTTTTTTGTTTGCACTTTTCATTGTGTCTCTTTTCTCTCACTTCTCTTCATGCTAAGTTCCTTTTTTTCATATTTTTAGTATTTGAACATTAAAATTTTTTTTAAAAAATATCACATATTAAACTAAAAACTACCACATGACTAAATTTATTTTTAATATTTTAATTTTAAGGAAAAAAATTAAAACTAATTATAAATTTGAAAAATAAAAAAAAATGCCTCTAAAGAGATAACAAAGTGCCATGTAGTAACTACTCATTCATTAAGTAAATAAGTTTTATACTCACCGGTATTTTAATTTATGCTGTACCATAGTTTTTGTCAAACAAAAATAATTTAAAAATTGTAAAAAAATATATAAAAATGATATTTAAAAAGCCAACTCAAAATACTTATAAAAAAACCAGCTAAAAAAAATAAAAAAGGACACATGTCAAGCTAATATTAATGGGAGACTTTTTATATATAGTTATAGAAATAAGGAATCTATTGTGTTCTATTTCCTAAATAATTATATTTAATTATTTAATTCATTCAATTTTTTCAACTTTATCATTTTTAAATTAATAATTTGATAAATTTAATATATGCACAAAATTAAGAAAGAAAGAAATTTTAAAAAATTAGTTTAAAGATATTTTCGTTTTTATTATTATAATTTTTTTTATTACATTATAATATATATTATTTAATATGTTATTTTTTGATCTTTATATTTTTTTGGATTTAATAAAAAAAATTAGTGAACAAAAAGCAAAAATAAATTTTATAATATTATTTTTTATGTCCTTGACACTTGTCAACCAAAAAATCCCTTGATTACGCCATACTATATTATTTAATATGTTATTTTTGATCTTTCCATTTTTTTGGATTTTAATAAATAAAAATTAATGAATAAAAAATAAAACTAAATTTTATAATATTATTTTTTGTGTCCTCAACACTTGTCAAGCAATAAATCATTAGGAATACTTTTTATATTAGGTTTCCTTTTTTTGGATTTTAATAAATAAAAATAAAAACATAAAGAATAAAAAATAAAAATAAAGTTTATATATTATTTTTTTTGTGTGCTTGACACTTGTCAAGCAAAGAATCCTTTATAGTTGGTTATAGATGACGATGATGATGATGATGATGATGATGATGATGATGATGATATATATATATATATATATATATATATATATATATATATATATATATATATATTAGACACAAATTCTTGCTATGTTACGAGTCTGTTTTTATTTTGAAATTCTTAAAGTTAGTAAAATTGATTATTAGATAAAAGTTGTTGGTCATAAAAATATTTATTTCCTTCATATTGTTTAGTACAAAAAAAACATGTTTACTAATGATAGAGTTTATATATCAAACAAAATGTCTAAAAATAATTTTTTGAGAAATTTGGATTAGCTTGAATTAAAAAAAAATAAAATACTTAAGTTAAATAATATGATAAACAAATAATCTGTTCTAGAAACAAACAAATTAAGATAATGATGCAACAACAATAAAAAGTAAAAGCACTGAAATATATATACGGTATAGTGGCAATTTAACATAGAAGTAAAAAAAAGTTAGCTAAAAATGCTTTATTCATATTATTAATGAAGTGTAAGGTTTTAAACCTATTTGTAAGCATTTTTATTTTAAGAATAACTAATTGAACTATTTATATTTACTCTAAAGTACAACATGTAAAGTAAAAGTTTTTTTTTGAAAAAGTTAGAGGTAAAAAAACCTTTCATGTAATAATTTTCATTCGAAAGCAAAATATATGCAAGTAAAAAATGCAAATAGATAAAAATATAAAGTAATACCATAAAACAATAATAGAGGATTGGATTAAAAAGAGTTAAAGAGCCATGTAAAAAACATGTTAAGGATTTAACTAAAAAAATTGTTGAGAAAAAAAATAAAAGGACCTAAGTAAAAAAAATTGTTGAGGGAAAAAATTAAATGGACATGTGTCAAACAATGGGAGAGGAGGAGACAAAAATATATGATAGTGTATATATATAAGCCGAAGTATTTGAGTACAAGTAAAACTTTTTGTTAGCTTTAAATTGACATGTATATTTTCAAATGACAAAACTTTAAGTAAACTTTTATGTTTTAATTCATATTGTAAATTTGCTTTACCACATATGATTTTCTCAATTCATTTTAAGTGTTCATATCAAACATTAAGACCATGATTTAATGATTCATTTTTATTGGTCTTAATACTTTATGAAATGGTTTTGAATATTAAGTAATTTTCTCAAAAATATAATGATACAAGTTTAGAAAATTACTTATAAGTTTTTGGACAATATTTTCATTTGAGAAAGTCAAGAAAAACTCCCTTAAAGCTTATAAACATTTTGGGTTGAATTAAAATCAAATGCCATATCATTTCTAACCCAAAAGTGCAGGAAATCGCTCTCTAGACGCATAGGATCGATCCCCTAAGGGAAGGGATCGATCCCTTCATGGTAGAATGGCTTCCCAACGCTGAAAAGGTCCCTCAAGCCAAGAATCAGGATTCTGGACTGAAGGGATTGATCCCTTTGGGCATGGGATCGATCCCTCGGGACGAAAAAGTGTTGTAACGGCTAGTTTTGTGAGACACAATGGCTATATTCCTTTTTGGCTCTAACTAACATCCACAAATCATCCAAGGAACTATAAATAGAGGCTTAAAAGCTAAAGGAAGCAAGAGGAACTACTCAGCAACTCCAATCCTCATTTTCCTCAAATCTTAAAGGCTCAACAATATTTCAAGAGCTACAAAGTCTTCATCTTCCATCATACTCACATTCCTTGTATTGCATAGCACAATTCTTATATAGGCTTTTACTTGTGCCAAATCTTTGTAATCACTTGCCTATCTAGAGGCCTTTCTTTGATTACATTCCTTGTAAACACCTTGTAAAGGGGAGATTTCTCTTTAACCTAAGAAAAAAAGGGAGGTTTCTCTTTAGTCTAGATAAAGAGGGAGAAGAGGTTTCTTTAAGCCTAGAAAAAGATAGAGGTTTCTCTTGAGCCTTGAAAAAAAGGGATTGTAAAGACAAATTCAAGGATAGTGAATTTGGGGAAAATCCTTGGGAGCGTTTCAAGGTAGAGGACGTAGGTAAGTTGCCGAACCTCTATAAATCGCTTGTGTAAATTTTTCTTTCCCTACTCTCTTTATTTGTAATTATATTGTGTTTATTGAATTGAATTTATATTGCATGCTTGAGTAGCCTAGAGAACTTAGAAAATATCAATATAGGCTAGAGAATTTACAAGAATCAGAAAACGAACTTAAGGTTAGCGAAAAACCGATTCACCCCCCTCTCGGTATAGCCTATAGAGCCGACAATTGGTATCAGAGCTTGGGCTCGAGATTGATTTAGACTAACCTCTATCGAGCAAAACGATCATAAATGGCTCGCTTGAATGTAGGCACACCCCTAGGTGTGATAACAGAAAATTTTCCTATTTTTGGTATTAATTACTCGAAAATAAATAAATAAAGTTATTTAAGAGGATCAAAATATATTGAATTTCGAAAATTGATGAAGTGATGAATTGAGGGAAATTATTTTGGATATTAAGAGATCCAAAATAATAAGGAATAAAATGGGTATATTTATATCCATATAAATATAATTAGTGTATTTATATATATTTATAAATATAAATATATATATAAATAAAAAAAGAAAAGAAGAAAAGGCGGGAATCGGGACAACTCGATTCCCTGCCTTGTTCTCCTTTGTTTCAAAACAGAGGAGAAAATGAAGCCAAAAAGAGGGGAAGCCGGCCCCCGGCCGAGCGAGAGGAGGAAGAGAAGGAGAGAGGCATCGTCGACGAGACGAAGGGGAAGAGGAGAAGCAACCGGCAACGACCTAAAGTGGAAAAAGAGAAAAAAATCAAGGGAAAGCCGAGAGGAAAAAGAGAAAAGAGGAAACAACAGTGCCGGTCGATCCAGTCACTACCACTGCCTTCTCATCGTCGGCGAAGGTGAACCAAAGGTAGAGGAGTCGTCGGTGGTGGAAGACAAGATGAAAAAGAGGGAGAAAAAGAGAAGAAGGAGGCCGAACCTTCCGCCGCCAGATCCGATGCCGTTGCCGTCGATATGGAGAAATAGAGGGCAGATCCAGTCTCGTGGCCATCTTCGCCAGATGAGGAAGGGCTGAATCGATGAAGGACCGACCGTCGGAGGCTGAACCGGCCGGTGAGTACTGAACCGGTTCGAACTGGTTCAGACCAGAAAAAAAAAGAGAAAAAGAAAAGAAAAAGAAAAGAAAAGAAAGGAAAAAGAAAGGAAAGAGAAGAAGAAGAAAGAAGAGAGAGAAGAAAGAAAGGAAGAAAAGAAAGAAAAAAAAATGAAGAAGAAAGAAAAGAAAAGGAAGGAAAGAAAAGAAGAATGGTAAGGAATTTAAAGATTTTTGCAATATTCCGTAGAAATTTATGGAATTTATTAAATTTCTTTCTAAGCGAATATATGTGTAGTAAATTGTGGTAGCATGAAAATAAGGCTAGTGGTGAGCTCGGCTAGGCTCAGAAACACGCTAAGCTTTGGCGAATAGGTAAAATACTTTTATAAAGCATTAGTAGCTTTATATTGTATAAATTGGAATTGTGATTTTTATATGATGCATTGATTTAATTGATGTTAAAAATGCTAAGAGGACCCACAACTGATGGTGGGGGTCTTAGTAGAGACATAGGAATTGTGAGAATCAACGACTGAGGTATAAATTGTGTTTTCCTTGCAGGAGGTTTAGTAAAAATTAAGTCGTTATGCTGTCGAAATTTTCATGAAAATGTTTGAGGAAAAAGATTAAGTTTCTCATATAAATGGAATCTAGAAAGAATTATCGAAGATAAACTTGAAAGGACCTTATCGTGTCATAGGAAAATTGATTTTAGAAATGGTTGAGAAGGTAAATGGATGAACATGATAACGTGAGGAATTATATTGTGAGTCTTATAGAATCGACAATTCGAGTTATATCAACATTACAAGTTGATTATTGAGTTAAAAATAAGATGGAATATCAATTCGTTGGAATAGTGATGAAACTAATGATAATTATACGATATAGCTTGGAAGAGGAGACCGCAGTTGGAATTTTGATAGTCGAGCGATTGAATTGTGGAACTATAAACGGAGTAATGATTTGAGAATTTATCGAATTGATCTCTTGATTTTAAATAGTTCCGAATGTGATAATATGGACAATTCAAGAGGTCGATGCTGAGACGATTTCACCGTATTACATCATATTACTAGTTATATGTGAGATAATAAACGGACCTACACTAGTGATATGGGTCTTAGTATCAATGTTGTGTTACACAATGGATGGCTATGATGTTGAGTCATAACGAATATATGATTTGAGTATACATAACTTTATTGACATTGAGGTTGAATTACGACACAATCCGATCATTTATAGATTCAAATAAATGAGTGATGAAAATATATGAATATATGGTTTTGCTTATAACCATAAAATAGGCCTTGAATAATAAGATTGACGATTGCATAAGTTCAATATTAAATTATACAGGCCATATGAAAAATTGATTTGAGGATTGTGATCTGGTTTTGTGATAGTGAATGAAATTGAATCTCAAGTCGGAAATTATGAACGTGTGCCAATGGGTCAAACCATAGATGAATTTGATAAGCGACTATCAATCTTGTGGTTCTGTTATCCTCGATGTCGATTCTGAAATAGATATCAACTGATATTGTTATTGCATAATTGCAGTACCTTGATGGCTACATAGAAACATAGTATTTAAATGCTCATAGATACTAAGAGGATTCGTATTAATGATGTGGTACTAGCATCAATAATGAAATATACGAATTATTGTTATAGTCGATAATTATCAAAAAGGATACTGAATACCTAATGGTTTGAATACCAAGTGATTTGATTATTGAATAATTTGAGTACTGAATAATTTGAATACCGAATGAAAGGAATATTGAATGATTTGAATATTGATTTATTGATTTGACCGAAAGAAAGTTAGATGAATTGCTTCACTGTATTGGATTAAAATATTACTGCAGTTGCATACTGATATAGTTTTATAACATCGCTTATAAGCATGACTTGCTACAACTTCTGATGTTATAATAACATTTATATGAATGCTAAAAAGTATAAAATAGTTTTAAAAAGAAAATATATGGTATATATATATATATATTTATATATGAATTATCTTAAGGAACTTTACCATATGCTTTACATGATTTTGACAAGAAAAGATAAAGATTTAAATGTTTTATGAGACTGTAGGCATCCTAAAAGAATTAAATTCAATAAAGCATAGTGAAAACCGCCTAATTGGAGCTTTGCTCATTAGGTAGAGATGCTTGTCCGACAATAGTCGTGGACAGGTCTCAGTCACGCCTGATCAGTGGGGCTGGGAGAGATGAGGTCTATGGCCATAAATAGCGTCCTAGTTGGTTTCCAGGGGACGATGACATGATTTTCACTGCTAGCTATAATGATTTAAGTCTTTATTGATAGAGTGATAGGGATCTAGCCTGGTCTCTAACCGATATGATATAAAGTCTAGAGTATGATTTTATTGATATGAACTCTAGACTTGACATGATTTATACAGTACATGAAACATACTTGAGATGAATATGAAATATGTTTTGAAACTGTACATGTTTTAAACATGTTTTAAAAGTACATGATATATGATTTCGACACTTATATGATTTATATATGATTTTGTGTCAAACATGACATGATATGCGGTCTAGTGTAACATCCCAAATCCACTATATAACATAATATTTACTTATAAACTCCACTTACTTCTCGGTTGGGCTGTTTGTGATGCTTAACAACTCTTAACATTTTAAATAAGAATTAGAACTCTTATTACTTATATTATTATGACTTGTTACATTAATACTCTAAGGTGTATATACATTCCCTTCTATTTAAAGTAGTACTGTAAAATTTTTCTGAATATATAAAGGAAATAATATACCTTCGATATCGAATATCTGCTAGCAGTCGATAATCTCTGGAAGGTAATTCTCTTAACCCAAGATCAACAATCTATGGAGTGGAAAATAAGGGGTGAGCTATAACGTGCTCAGTAAGGAAGTGTATTTTGCGTTATACCAGTAAAATCATATTTTTTTATTTAAAATATTTCGCCCAACAATAAACCCAATAGGAAAAATAATGGATATTGTAATACAATTTGTGATAGCCAAATCATTTGCTAAATAGTTACAATATCATATAATAAACAATGAAAAAGGATTCAATAAATCCTCTCACAAATCATCAAGTCGAGACTAGGCATCACCCTATAAATAAATCATGCTATCATCGTTCCCCCTCCCCTTGCGAGAACGGAATAATTATCCCAACAGGGATACAGTAGATCTATGGCCACAATCTCTAGGTGGTCCTCGGGGTTCACTTGCCAAGTGACCTCGAGACCGCTGATGACTTGGCGGGTCCATCAGCCTCATAACTAATAAGAATGCATGAAACTAAGGGCCTAAAGTCTCAAAATCATATTTATAACTCAAAATACCTTTAAGGAAACACATTATTGAATTTAAATCATTTGAATAAATAATAATTCCCTAAAGGTATTATTCTCATTTTCGTAGAAAATGTAAATTAAAATCTGCTCGCCCATGGTCAGCTCGCCCATTCTGCTTAGCCCTTGGTTAACCCGCCCAAAAGTCAACTCGCCCATTAGGTCAACTCGCCCAAAAGGTTTTGTATTTTCTATTTTCAAAATACTAATCTGCCTCATTTTTCGTTTGAGAAAACGTACTTTAAACCTCTTCGCCATGGTCAGCTCGCCCATCACGGCTCGCCCATGGTGAACTCTAAGGTGGGTGAATTAGTATTCGCCCGCCAACTTTTCCTCTTTAAACAACAAGTAAAACTGGCTCGCCCATTATATGAAAAGATAGTCGCCCGCCCCAGAAAACATTGAAAAGGGTCCGCTCACAATGGCTCGCCCGGATTTTCTATTTAAAACATGGTCACTCGCCCGCCAAAATATCACATGAGGGCTTTTCGCCCAAAACATAACGAAGGGTCAACTCGCCCGCCCTTACCAGTTAGCCCAACAACAAGGCAATTTATCAAAGTAATATGCATGTCATAACCAAAACCAATTCTCAATACTTTCATAAATTTAACTCCACAGGACATGCATTCTTTTAACACACAACTCCCTTACCTCATCTGATGAAACCTTGCTTCTCGCCCGCCTTATCAATTCTCATTGCTCGACTGCAAGGTAAAATATTAATTTTATTAATATTTTCTTTTCGAATTATTTCCTAAAATTATTAATATTTCCTAACACTTTGGCAAGATTCTGTGACTACTCTCCAACTCGCCATTCGCCCAACAGCGCTCGCCAGTCGTCATTGAGCTTACATGTGGTAGCTCACCCAGACCTATTCGCCACTCACTCATTGGCTTATTCTGGGAGCTCACCCAACCTGCAATTAGCCATTCATAATGGCTTAAATGTGGAGTTTGCCACATCCTTTGGGCGAGTACTCACCCATTTTGACTAGCAGCTTTCTACTCGCCCATCGTGTTTCCTTACTCATTCTTGGTTATTTTTCCATCTAGTTTCTTATATATTCAACAATATTTAACTATAACCAGGCTGTATCTATGTTTATCACGTTATAAAACATAGAATCTAGTATGGAATATCAATAGAACCATGGAAAATATGAAACTCACCTTTACTAAGTTGCTCTTCCAACAACAGAATGTTTTCTTGCCTTTCTTAGCTTTACTTCTCTTGTTCCTTAGCTCTTCAACACTGTAGAAGAGTTTAGCTAGCTAAAAGATAAAGTTTTATTGCTCATATACGAGAGGAACAGAAGAACTAAGTATGAGTTTGCAGTGGAACGGAATGAGAGAAAGACTTTGAAGAAGACGAAGTTTGCTAAATGCGTTCTCCTCATGTATCCCTTCTTATATAATCACTTAAATCTCCTCAAAGTCTACTGCAAATTCTCATCCTGTTTTCTTTCATCATTACATTGTCTTATAACTCATTAATTGGTGAAGAAAATAACCTTTCAAGGACATGGCGTGGTGAAATTTTCTACAGCCTATTAAATGTTGAAGAATTTCCAGCCAAAAGGAACGGCTTGCAGTCGACAAAAGGAACGGGGGTGAAAGAAGTCTCTGCACGTTTTGACTACAATTTCACCTTTTATTCTTCTTCTTTCCCACACCAATGTCAGCCACAATTATTAACTTTGTCTTATCTCATTTAATGCTTTCATACCTTTTATCAAAATTAAATCCCAACAATTAAATTTCCATTCTTAAAATTTTAGATGTTCATTCTACCTCACATACACCATAAAATAAATCATCACTTAAATTAAAAAGTGAAAATTCACATTCGGTTATTCTATACGTTTGCTAAAAGAATTTATTTCCACTATCAATAATGTACACACATGGTATACAGTATAATAAAATTCGGATTTTACATCTAGAGTGTGGTTTGATTTGATATGAACTCTAGACCTGATATGACTTACAGTATATGAAAAATGTTTTAAATTGACATGATATGAAAAGAGAAATGTGCATGTTTTGATTTGAAATGATATGACAAGACATGTTTTGAATTAACATGATATGAAAAGAGAATTATGCATGCTTTCAACCTTAAATATGAAATGAATTGAAAATTCATATGTTGAGCATGTTCTAAAGTATATATGATATGATTTGAAATAATAGCGGTTCATACAGTGAAATTACATAAGTTGCCTACTAAATCATGACATAATAGTATGCTTTTTACATAAGATATGTCATGACTTTATATGGTACAAAAAAAAACATGAAGAGTATATGAGGAGTATCATGACTTGGTGGTAACGATATTTCATCTACATACCGAAATATAGACTATTAAAAAGAAAAATTCAAAATGTCATAATCATTTTGACATACCGAAAGCTTAATGCTTAGAGCCTTGGATTGAGACATGTAAGCAATGCAAACTAATGCCATACCAGAAGCTTATAAGTGCTTAGAGCCTTTGACTTATCTGTGAGACATGTAAGCTAGATGAATAATACACATTGTCATTCCAATGATCCTTATTTGTTCATTATTGGCTTCCCAGAGTCAGTTCTTACAATATGACATATCAAAGAAGCCTCACCTTAAAAAGATTAAGGCGATGCCTTTTAAACATTTGCCCTATCACGTCCCAAATCATAAAATGCAGAACTAACTTTTTCCTTTTTACTCATTTGATTGGGTTGTGCTCAGTGTAATCAATTCAATATTAAGCTAAAACTTAGATAAATCAATATCCAATTAATCTGATTGGTCCTAGTACAGTCATTTATAGTACACATATACTTTTTCTTTACGTTCCCATCTCAATTACATCAAGTTAAATTAAAAGTACTTCAAAACTATACACAAATAAACAACCTCAAACTATATAAATATCAAGTATCATACTGTAAATCTCAGTTTTACATTCGTCTCTATAACAAATGACTAAAATTTGACATTAAGACTCCTTTAATTTACATCTCTTTACATGCTAAAGTACTGTACAATAAAGTCTGAATACATAAGGTAACTATAGAACTATACCTCCAAGGTACCATATATACAAAAGTCTCGTAGGAATTTGATCAGAATACTCTTTTAACAAAGGCAACTACTACTGCATATAATCTGGAAAGTGGAAGGGGGTGAGCTTATGCCTAGTAAGAAATATGTATATATATATAAAAGCAGATACTATGCAATCTAGCATGCATGTATCTTAACTATACTATACCATTAACATTTACTATCTCTAACAGTGACATAGTGTTTAAAAAGAAGAATTGGCATAAACACTTAGAGATACTAAGTTGAGTAAAGAATGATGCTTTAAAGCACCTCATTTGTTCCGATCTCTACGTCCGATTATAAGGAATCTAAGTAATCTTCACAGAGAAGGAATTCATGCATTTAAAACCAAAGTTCCATTACTTTCATAACCTTAATAACCCTACTACACAGTATAAATCAATTATTCATTAAATCAAGATACAGTCACAAATGATAAAATCATATCAAACTGTTCAGTAAATCATTTCATTCAAACGATAATACCATATCATAAATACATTTCTTTGCACATAAACATTTCATTTCAATAAACAAGATTTGATAGAAACATTTCATTTCATTTCAAAAAAAATTTGGTGGAGATAGTCAACATCCCAATATAATCATGCAACATTAGGTTCTCGAGTGGGAATAACATTAAAATATATGGCCATAGCCAAAGAGTCCACATAGTACATTTATCAAGAGACGACTATGAGTGCTAAAGATGTGATCAAGGTCAAACAACAAACGTTACAGTACATTACATTAGGTTTATTACCCGAAGGTGATTAAGGGAGCTAACAGTCTCAAAATAAATCATATAACATTTAGAAACATTTACAGAAAACCAATTCAGTAAAACTTATCTTCAATTAGTCCATAAAGCAATAAAATTGGTAACATTTACTCTTCAACATAAAAAAGTGATAAATATTCTAAGTACGATGAACAGTGTTCAAAATATTTTATTTACATATAAGCATGTGTTTAAAACTTGTGGGTATCTTAAAAAGTATGAAAATTATTAAAAATCCTTACGAAAACAGTGTTACAAATACGCATGATCGTAATTCCTAAATGCCACTCTCTCATTCATTCTACTTGTTTTATCCCTTCTACTCTAAACAGTTTGTTATTAATAGTTTATTTGATTTGAGATCTGTTTTAACGTATTAACTTTTAGAGAAACCTAATAGCTAGACACAAAATCTATGGAGTCGCCACCAACCATTCTACCTAGGTGTGATTGGTCACCTATTCAAACTATGGATAAGGATTGGTCTACATCTCAAATTTAGGATTCGGGAGTACAGTTACGCGTAAGGAAGGATTAGCACCCTCACAACGCCCATCCTAAAATGGTACCAACTAACTTTAGGTTATCTCAAGTTTGCCTTAGTTAATTTTAAGTTCAATAATTAAATATTGAAAAATATTTCTAAGCATCTTCCATTAAGCTGGTAGGACAACTTAAAAAATTTTCCTCATCTCAAGAGTATTCAAGTAGTACTATGCGATTTGCTTGGAGAGGCTCTGTTGTTGAATTCATTTTAATGTTTTATGAAACTTCTAATTTTGACTCCTATCTAATTCATTCTTGTTATCTTACCATTTTTATTACTTCTATTGTTTTCTATTATTTTATTAATGTTTAATTTTATTAAATTTATTATTTTTATTTATTTTATTTTATTAGAGAATGAATATCAATTATTTTCCTCTAAAATTCTTTTCAGATCTTCCATTAAGCTGGTCAGATCTTGAAAGAAGTTGCTTCACCTAAAGATTTCCAAAGTGTTACTTAAGCGTAACCCTCTTTGGAATCTTATATCGGGATAATCAATATTCAATCTAAATAATTATTATTAATTATTATCATTTTATTTTATCATTTATTATCATTATTATTATTATTTATTATTGTTATTGAATTATTAATATTTCTTTATATTTATTATTTTATCTTTGCAATTAATTATTTTAATTTTAGTTTTTAATACGTCTTATTTTATTTTTAGATCGAATATAAATCACTTGTTATCTAAAACCCTCTTTATACCATCCATTAAGCTGGAGAGGCTTTGAGAGAACTTTTTAATCTAGAAATTTTCAAAAAAATTACTTAAGCGTAATTCTTTTGATATTTCATCATTAGAGTAATTGATATTCACATTCTTTATCATTTTAATATCTAATTTTGGTTATTTTATTTATTTACTTCCTTGTTTTGTTACCTACCAATATTATTTTTATTCTATTATTACGAACCATTAATATCTTTTCTAATTTTGTAACTAATTGTTTTTATTGTAATTTTAAAATAAATTTATTTTTTTAAAATTATTTGTTATTGAAAACTCTGTTTAGACCCTCCATTAAGCTGGTAAAACCTTGGATAGAATTTTCTCACTTAGAAATTTTCAAGAAAATTACTTAAGTGTAATTCTCTTGATATTTCATCATCGAACGATTCTATTTATTTTAATTTATTTATATTAAAATTTTATAGTTGCTTCATTCGTAAAACTAATTAAAATTTACCATTTAGTTTTGATTTTATAAATTTCCTTTGTGTTATTAATAATTACAAACCTTATATGTTTAGATTTACTTCTAGAACATAGCACATAATTAAACCTTCCTCAAATATTTCAATTGCAAATAATTAAATAAACAAGACAAGGACATTCCACATGAGACACGTACAAGCAAACCACCAACTATCAATTTATTAGCCAAGTAAAACAAATCATTCAATAGCTAAGTAAACTGTCACATCCCAAAATATACAGTAATTACCATATTATAACACCACACGTGATGGTTGGGTTGTCTGCGATGCCTTTATCACTCACTTATGAAAAACATTAACTACTATTATACTTAATTAAATCAGTAGTTGATGAAAATATTTACTGCAATATATATACACAGTATGTACACGTGTTCTACATCCTCGGTACATGAATTATACAAATGTAGTACTGTACAAATATGTCTGAAAACATGTAAAAGAAATACTACCTCCAGGATCCACTAAGTGCTGCCTCAGGGGTCAACTACAACGTAGCCAGATCCATGGAACGGAATCACTAATGATAGTCTGTGGAGTGAGAGAATGAAGGGGTGAGCTAACGCGCTCAGTAAGAGAATTGTATGTAAAACTAATACTATAAAATCTATATGCTAAAAACATTTGCATCCTAACAGTTCACTAAATAGGATGGATACTATAGCCGGCTAGGAATACCGGATGGAGTATGGGGGGTATTTTAGAATACAGTACGTGTCTCGGCTCCTAGAAGCGACTATAGGGAGTAATCGTTTTCTTTTGATATTCAAATCCAAGTAAAACATTAAATATTCGCATGATAAAACACTGAAGTAAATAAATAAGCAATTAATATTCCTTTCACAAATACTCATTTCCACACTTGTAAAACATCGTATAATATTTAGTTCAACACGTAATATATCAAAAGCTCAGTAGCTATAAATAATTTAGTACCAGCAAAAGGTTCAGTGAAAAGTACAATCATCAGTACAATATCATAGAGATCAGGCAACACCCTAAACATATCATGTTATAATAATATCTCGAATAGGGAAATAATAACACATGAGATCTATGGCCATAGTCTATAGGGTCCGCAATGTGCACTGATCAGGTGTCCACCGGGACGCTGATAATAGGATCAGTATCTATCAACACTAACACGTGACACGTGAGCATGATATGGGGCCTAACAGTCTCAAAATAGTAAACACGTGGTATAAACACCTTTTATGTAATAAATTTCACTGAATATATTTTCAAATCAATCCATAAATATTCATAAGGAAAATATTTTCATGTTATGAATAACAATTTATAAAATATTCATACTGTAATAATCGTTCCCGAAAATGTTCTAAATATTTATAGAATAGTATAAATCACATGTTGGTACTTTCACATAATTAAAATTTCCTTAATATGAATCTTTAAATATAGTTTTTCGGTAAACTATAAAATTATGCAATTTAATGAATTTCATGGAAATTTCCCAAAATTCCGCTTATTTCCACTTTATAAAAATACTAGAAATATTTTCTAAATATTTCTATAATTTTCGGCAGAATGATAGCTATTTCTAACCTAGCCTTCCTGCATGGAAATTACAGTTTATAATTTCAACAGCAGCCACAATTTCACCAAATTTCACCACTTTCAAAGGCAATTTATATCCAAATTAGTTTATAAAAATAGTGTGAACCCAACTATGCATTTACAGTATCCCTACGGTTCACACACGCATCCCTTACTTGTCTTATGAAGCCGATCTTCCCAGTTATGCTAACCGAAATCCATCAACTCAGGCTACAAAATAATTTTATCAAAATTAATTAATATTTTTCCTCTTAATTTTTAAGCCACTAGCTTTCATAAAATACAGCCATTAACTTCATGTTATGAGTACAAGCAGTATAAATTATACTAGTGTTAAAACTCAACTTGCTCACTCTAGCTTCCTTTTCGGTTTTAATTTCACCAATTCTCCTTTCTTAGTTTCTATAATTATTCTTTGCCAAAACCTCTAATTTTTAGCATATTTTTGGGCCTCCAAGTGTCATGGCCGAATCCCTTAATGGCTATTGTCATTGACTTTTCAACATTTTTCTTTCCATTTTCTTGGTTTCAATTTATTGTTCCTTGTCTACATGAACTACTCTTGCCATTTTCTTGCATGAAGCCTTAAATGCTTCTATTCTTCTATGTTCAACCGAGGGTTCATTCACTAGCCAAAATTCTCTTTTCAACCCTTTTTAATTCTAAGCTTCTTCTTCCATTTGTTTATATTCCATACTTCATTTCTAATCATCATCATACCATTTCTAACAGAATTCCTTTGTTTTTCCTAAATCTATATCTAGATCTAAATTATGTTAATTTCATGATCTAACATAATTTTATTAAAAACAATCCTATAATCATGTTTCTTATATCTAGAAACATAGAAATATCATGTAATATCAAGAAACCATAAAATCCTTGAAATTCACCTTGACCGATGGATGCTTCTCAAAACAGAGCAACTATTTTGTTTTAATTTTCAGCCCTCTTCTCTTGTTTCTTAATTGATCCAAAGAAGAAAGGAAGTTTAATGGTGAAGGTTAAATAATTAGCTATCAAGAGTGTTAAAATTGGCTGACTCTCCTTGGCCAAATAGAAGCTGAAACAGAACAAAAAAATGAAACTCAGCTTATGCCTCTCGTATATAGCAATATTTGGTGATGAAGGAGGTGTTTTGCCGAGACTTTTGTTCCTTTATTCTTTCATATACTCAAGACATCCAATACTAATTAAGCACCTAGCATCTTATCATATTTTTCTTCATCATTTCTTGCCTTAAATTGCATTAAATGGCTAAAGAAATCTGCAGCAAAAAGGAATGGCGTGGAGTGCATTGTGCTGATCGGTTTGACTTGTCTTCCATTCTTTTTTGTATTACTTCAGCCAATGAAGTTTACTCACATGGTAAACTTTAAATGCTTCTTCCTTTAATATATTTTATACCATAAAATTAGCTTCTCATTTCCTTTGGAAATATTTCCAACCGTGCAACACAAAGTGCGGCAGGAAAAGTGGTGTGCTGTCCACAAGATTTGGCTGCACTTTCCTTGATTCATTTTGCCTCTTTTGAGGCCTAATTCAGCCAATAAAATTCCAACCAATCCTATTAATAATATCCTCTGTATCTCTTATTATTTATCTAATTTTACACCATAATTTGCATCAACGAACTTGCTTCCAGGCGTATATCACCATGGAAGAAAACGAGCGTGCAGTCCACAATTCTTTGGATGCACGTTCTTGCTTCATTTTGGCCTCTCTTAAGGCATACTTAATCCAATCAAAATAAATCACATAATCAATAAATAATTTTTTTCTCTTATAAATATATTTGTTGATATTTTATGCCATGAACATAACACTTCCATTCTAAATTTTCTGATTTCATTTCCTTCCTTCATTCTATACTTTTAATTCATTCTTTAATATTCATTTCAACTCTTATACACCATATTATAAATTATAATTCCATAATTTAAAGTGGAAATTCATATTCAATATTTATTTAATTCCACTAAATAATTTATTTCCACTATCAATCATTTACAAATATGGTGTACAGTGTTATAAAATCGGGTCTCATATTTTCTCCCCACCTTAAGAAATTTGGTCCTCCAAATTTCATTTGGACCTGTCACTGAAAGATCTCTGGATACCTCTCACGCATAAGGCTCTCTAACTCCCAAGTAGCCTCCTCTTCAGAGTGATAATGCAAGAGCACCATAACTAAAGGAATGGTCTTAGATTGCAATACTTTATCTTTCCTATCCAAGATCCGTATTGGCCTCTCAACGTAATTCATATCCTCTCTGATCTCCAATGGCTCATGTCGAATTACGTTAGAAGGATATGGATATTACTTCCTCAGCATCGAGACATGGAATACGTTATGTACTCCTGACAACTCTGGTGGTAGTGCTAGCCGATATGCCACATCTCCCATGCGGTCTAAGATCTCAAAAGGTCCGATATATCGAGGACTCAACTTTCCTCTCTTCCCAAATCTCATTATACCTTTGGAGGGTGAGACCTTTGAAAATATATAATCACTCGTACCTCAGGAATCTGCTCAATCACATGGGGAGCAAATAACTTACGGTCTCCCATTTTTTCCCATGCTATCGTGGATCTACATCATCTGCCATATAAACCTCATAAGGTGCCATATCTAGATTCGCCTGTTAGCTATTATTATAAGCAAACTCTGTCAGGGTAGATGATCATTCCAGGAGCCCCTAAAATCAAGTGCACAAGCTCACAACATATCCTTAAGCATCTGTATCGTACGTTCAGACTGTTCATCAGTCTACAGATGAAACACGGTGCTAAAACTCAGTTGGGATCCCATGGCCTCCTGAAATCTCTCTCAAAAATAAGATGTGAAGCGGGACTCCCTGTCAGATGTGATGCTCGCTAGAACACCATGTATCCTCACTATCTCCCTGACATATAAATCGACTAAGGCACTAATTGGATTAGTAGATTTCATAGCCAAGGAATGAGCAGACTTAGTCAATCTATCCACAATTATCCAGATAGCATTATACCTTTTGCGAGTCTTCCGAATTTCACTTAATTTAGGAAGTACCACTAATATAGGTATTTTTCTTCCTTATATAATTTCTACCTTTTAGTTAATCTTGTCTTTAAGATGAGACTATCTGTATACTTTTATAATCAGAATTTCCTTTTAAGTTTGAATCTTTTCAGGTTTGAGTAAATTTGGATTCGGATCAATTTGGATTTGGGTCAATTTGGGCTCGGATCAATTCGAGTTCGGATCTGGTCGGGTACAGATTAATGTAAATTCGGATAAATCTGGTTTTGGATCAATTCGGATTCGGATCAGGTTGGATTTGAGTTGTTGACTTTTTTAGTCAAATAGGATCAGT
Source organism: Heritiera littoralis (assembly GCA_031772115.1). NCBI lineage: Eukaryota > Viridiplantae > Streptophyta > Magnoliopsida > Malvales > Malvaceae > Heritiera > Heritiera littoralis. Next base: position 2,350,874 of record JAPDPK010000058.1, read on the forward strand.
CGGGTTTGGATTCGGGTTAATCGGACGGATTTTTCGGGTCGGGTCAACTTTTGCCACCTTTAATTACAATCATTAAACATAAGATGTTGTTATATTATTGCCTGTTATACATTATATTATCCATATTGATTTAAATTTATATATATATATAGACAGATATAGGTATAGATGATATTTTTTAGAAAAAAATTTAATTGATAAAAGCTATATATAAAGATTTTTATCTTTTAAAAATTGAAATAGATAATTTATTTATTTTGTATTTTTAATATATTTATATAGAGAATTCTATCTTTTTGAAATTTGAAAGAGATAATTATTTTTTTTATTTTAATATATTACATGTGTCAAACATTTAGGCTATACACATAAGAAGTTTTACTTGTACTCAAATGCTTTGGCTTTTATATATATATATATATATATATATATATTATTTATATATTAGATTAAGATTTGTAAGAGTGGAGATATAAGCATTAATTATTGAATAAAAATTCATATGTTCATGATAAAAAGTTTCTCCTTGGTCTTAGAGTTCTCGTGAGAATGTCCTAGTCTTGTCAGTGACAGGAGAGTTCTTATTCTTAAGGTTCCTTAGGGCACCTTTGAGGATTCACAGTTTATAGTTCAGTACTGCTTAGTTTGCTATAGTGTTAGAAAGAGTTTTTCAATGGCAGATGAATTGGAGTCTTTGTGGAAAAACTTGAAACTCACTGAAGAGGAGGCAATGGATGTGATAGTCGACAACTCAACAGATGCAAGTCAGAACAAGATGGAAAATCAGTGGATGGTGGGGAAACTTTTCACTGCGAGATCTTTAATGGGGAAGCAATGATCAGAACTTTGAAGCTGGTATGGAAATTATCAAAACCAGTGGACATATTGCAACTCGAAGAAAACCTATTTTTTTTCAAGTTCTCATCAGTTGGTGACAAAAACAGAATATGTGAGGGAGCGCCATGGGCCTTTGACAAACAATTGCTCCTGCTACAAGATTATGATGGCAATCTGCAACCAGATGAGTATACCTTCCCAACAGCAACTTTTTGGATCAGGGTGTATGACTTACCACTAGGGATGAGAACCCACGAAAATGCAGTATGCATAGGGAACAGGTTGGGAACTCTTTTGGCCACAGATGCTAGCCTGGAGATGGGAGGTTGGGCAAGGTTTTTGCGGATAAGGGTTGAGATAGATGTGACAAAGCCACTACGCAGAGCCATAATTATGGGAGGGGGAAAAAACAACCAACCCATTCGAGGAAGGCTCGGCTACGAGAGACTTCCAACTTTTTGTTATGGATGTGGCAAATTGGGGCATAGGGACATAGAGTGCGAGGAAGTTCCCATATATGAGTCCACTAATGGAAAAACACAGCAATATGTAATTTGGATGCAAACCTCGCCTCTGAAAAAAAGGAACTGTGAAGGCGGAATCTGGAAAGCACCTAACATCAAAGAATTGGCGGTAGGGAAGAGCAAAGCAACGACTGAAATTCACCGGGAGAGAGAATCGGAAGGAAAGCCAGGTATGGTAAGAGAGCTTAATTTGGACAGTGCAGAAAATTCAGGTACAATATCTAGCACGACCACAAAAATAGCAGCAACTGATTGCGCGGCCCAGAATACCATCCAATCAACAGGAAATCGAGGATAAACCCATGCTGATCAAAGCAACGCACAATCAAGCAAATTTCCAAGAGGAAAATCAAGCTGCCCAATTAATTCAATAATAAATGCAAAGTTAACTACAATTGCAGGGGTACATGTTGAATCGTATGCTGAGCTAGAAAGCCATGCAAAGCCTAACTGATGTGGACCTATGACAACAGAAAGCCATGCAAAGCCATGAAAAAGCAGTTACAGAGAATGATTTGCAACAACAGCAAAAACCAGGTCAAAAAGCAAAGTGGAAGAAGATGGCAAGAACTGTCAAAGATACAAAACCTGTGCCCACACCAGAAATGGGAAAGAGAAAACATCAAGAGAAGGAGGACAATGATATCGAGATGATGGATGTTCCAGTGAAAGGAAACAAAGAACAACAATTGGAAGTGTCAGAACATGCAGAATACACAGCGACGGAGACTAGATCCCAGTCCCGCCGATCACCATGAAAATCTTAGCTTGGAACTGCCATGGGCTTGGGAACCCATGGACAGTTCGTGATCTTCAGAACACTCTGAAGCGTGAAGACCCCGATATAGTTTTCCTTAGTGAAACTATACTGAAAACAAATCAGCTACATGAAGTTCACAGGAAATGCAAAATGAATTCAATTTTTGGAGTAGATGCAGAAGGCGAATGTGGAGGTTTGGCATGCATGTGGAGAGACTCTGTTATCTTAAATCTCAAAAGTTATTCGAAGCATCACATAGACATGGAAGGTGAAGATCAAGAGGGCAATAGATGGCGATTAACAAGAATGTACGGTGAGCCTAACACCAGTAGAAGATCAACCACATTGGACATATTAAGAAGATTGGCACAAGAACCACAAAAGCCATGGGTGTTATGTGGAGACTTTAATGAGATTCTGATAGATGAGGAAAAATGGGGCGGACAACCTCGACAACCAGGTCTTATGGCAGCTTTCAAAGAGGTTATGATGTTTGCGGGTGTTGATGACTTGGGATATACAGGTGATATATTCACATGGAAAAGGGGAAGGGTTGTAGAAACTATGATAAAAGAAAGGCTTGACAGATTTTTGGGCAATACTGAGTGGTTGAACATGTACCCTTACTTTGGAGTCCGCCACATAACATGCTCTACTTCTGACCATGTTCCTATTATACTAGACACCTTGGAGAAAAAATGCAGGAGCAATCAGATGCTAAGACGGAAATGAAAAGCCTTTGAAGTCATGTGGGCCAAAGAACAGGACAGCACAGAGTTAGTGGCAAAATGTTGACAGGATAGACAGGGGACGGTCATTATTAACAGAATAGAACAAGTCAGACAACAACTCTGCTCATGGGGTACAGGAAAATTCAAGGGGCTCCACAACAAAGTCGAGCAGTTAAAAGGAGAATTGGAAGAACTGAAAAAGGTGGACACAACTGACTCACTAAACAGGGAAAGAGAAATACAAAGAGAACTCAATGAAGTACTTGAAAAAGAAGAGGCTTTCTGGATGCAACGATCCAGGGTGAGTTGGTTAAGGGAAGGTGACAGAAACACTTCTTTCTTTCATGCACAAGCAACACAAAGGCGTAGGAATAATCATATAAAGGGCCTGGAAGATGAACAAGGGAGGTGGTTTGAGGAACAAATTGACATGCAAAATATAGCAGTACAGTACTTTAATAAACTGTTCGAATCCCAAAGCTCTGATAACCTACATGAAATCTTAGAATCAGTGTCTACTCGAGTCACTGCACAAATGAATGACTTTCTCATGCAGGACTTCACCGCTGAGGAGATTCATACAACCATCAAGCAAATACACCCCACCAAAGCTCAAAGACATGACTCATTTTCGCCCAATTAGCCTCTGCAATGTCCTATTAAAAATTATTGCCAAAGTACTGGTTAATAGATTGAAAAACATATTGCCAGCAAGTATTAGTGATAACCAAAGTGCCTTTGTTCCAGGGAGGTTAATATCGGACAATATCTTAGTAGCTTATGAACTTCTACACACATTAAAAATGAAAACAACAAGGAGGAAGGGATATGCTGTAGTTAAACTAGATATAAGCAAAGCTTTTGATAGGGTAGAGTGGAAGTTTTTAGAGTCTATTATGCTAAAATTAGGCTTTTGTGCAAACTGGGTCACTTTGATCATGAAATGCATTAGCTCTGTATCTTACTCTGTTATCCTTAATGGCTTTGTATCTAATAACTTCACTCCAAAAAGAGGGTTAAGACAGGGAGATCCGTTGTCACCTTATTTGTTTTTACTGTGTACAGAAGGCTTATCAGCTATATTATTGGCACACCAACAGAAAGGACTGATTAGTGGAGTCTCGGCTAGTAGATTGGGTCTACGGGCCACTCACTTGTTCTTCGCAGACGACAGCTTGCTTTTCATTTAAGCAACACGACAGGAAGGAGAAACAGTGAGGTGTTTACTAGAACTATATGAAAAAGGATCGGGGTAGAAAATTAACTATCAGAAATCTGGACTTTTTTTCAGCAGAAACTGCACAGATCAGTCAAAAGAGGCTCTCAAAGGAATCTTTGGCATTCGAATCACTTCGAGCCCTGAAAAATACCTTGGCCTTCCAACCATGGTTGGAAGAAACAAAAGAAGGGCTTTTGCAGACATAAGAACCAAGATGAAGGCAAGAATACAGAGTTGGAACTAGAGGTGGCTTTCTCAAGCTGGTAAAGAAGTTTTTATTAAATCCATTTTACAGGCGAACCTTCATACACCATGGCTTGTTTCTAATTCCCAACAACTTTCTGTAAAGAGCTAAATAGCATTGTTAGTTCCTACTGGTGGCGTTCAGGAAACGATGGGAAGGGAATCTATTAGATAAATTGGAAAAAGATGTGCTTATCTAAGCAAGCTGGTGGCCTTGGCTTTAAAGACTTTGAAGCTTTCAATAAAGCAATGTTAGGTAAGCAAGGCTGGAGGCTACTGCACAATACTTCTTCTCTGCTACACAACGTATTGAAGGCTAGATACTTTCCACGCACCAATTTTATGGAGGCTAAAGTTTGCTGGAACCCGTCATTCACTTGGAGAAGCATCCTAGCAGGAAGAGAAGTCTTAGAGGACGGACTAAGATGGAGAATAGGCAATGGAGACTCAGTACGAATATGGCAAGATTGTTGGATTCCAGGTGTCCTGCATTTTCGACCAAGTGCATATCAAAACACCAGTCAACATTTATGCTATGTTAGGGAATTCTTCCGTGAAGGCAGCAACACGTGGAATGAAGAATTACTAGACAGCATATTCACCCAAACAGAGGCAGATAAAATCAAAAGTATACCTTTAAGCAGAAGAGTGTGCACAGATGTTTAAGTGTGGGATCTCAAGAAATCAGGAATCTACACTGTTAAAAGCGGCTATAGGATGCTCGTAGAGAAATCCTAGGGATTAACCAACACAGCAGATATTGCAGAAGAAATGAGGAAGGCACTCTGGCAGAAGCTATGGAAGGCCAATTTACCAAACAAAATAAAACTCTTTGCCTGGAGAATGTGTAATGGAATACTCCCCTGCAACGTCAATCTCATGCAAAGGAAAATTCTGACAAATGCCACATGTCAAAGGTGTCAACAGAAAGAAGAAACACTTTCCCATGCTCTTCGGGATTGTGCCAAGGTATCTCAAATTTGGGCTGCCTCAAGTTTATCAGAAGGTTGGCTTAATGGAGAGGAATCAAATATTATGGATTGGTTGTTGCAAGTGATACCCAGAATGGACCAACAGATTTTTGAATCAGGACTGGTACTTTTTTGGGCCATCTAGAACAGCAGGAACAACGAGGTCATGGCAGGAAAACCCCGACATGTGCAGCACACAGCTATGTTTGCAGCATAATATATAAAGGAATTCAAACAAGCACAGCAAACTCCCTTGGTGAAATTTCAAGCTACAAGCTCGCTTTCTTGGCAAAAGTCGCCTCCAAGTTTTATCAAGATTAATTTTGACGGAGGATGCAAAGCAGACGAGGGTATCGGTGTCATAGGTGTCATAGCAAGAAATGACCAAGGAGAGGTCATGGGGGCTCTACATATGCAGGTCAGAAATGTGTCAGATCCAGAAATAATGGAAGCTTATGCAGCGCTCAGAGCTTTGGAATTTGGTAGAGAAATGGGCTTCAGACAAATAGTGCTCGAGGGAGACTCAATAGGAGTTGTCAACAAGATCCAAGCCGATGAAATGGACTTCTCCAATGTAGGGAACTTGATTGAGGATGCAAGGAAGGAAGTGCACAGTTACTTAGCTTGCCATTTAAAGCATGTCAGGAGAGATGCTAATAAGGCAGCACATTGTTTATCTTTATTAGCTTACTCTTGTACTGAAGACAAATACTGGGTAGACTCATGTCCGGATTGTATACAGCCAGTAGTGTCCTCTGAATGTTAGCAAGCTTAAACTTTATAATAAATATCTATTTCAAAAAAAGATTTGTAAGAGTGGAAAATATAAAAGGACAGAAAAGGAATTAAAGTCATTTTCTACCGTTATTTCTGTAAAAGGAAATTTAATTAAAGAAATAATTTTGATACTTGAATAGGCATGAATGGGAGGATTCTTCGCTGGATAGGCTGTGTTTGTCATATTATATAAACAGGGTTTCACGGATGTTTTTAGAGCCCAGAACTCTTCTTAACACCATTGCTTCTACAGTAAATTAGGGCATTTTTTCCGCTGAGAATCAAGAACTACCAAGATGGCTAGGCTTTTTTCGCTTCCCATTGCCTTCTTTCTCATCCTTGCTTTGAGTTTTGCTATTCAAACAGCAAACGTATTGCATCTCATTCTTATCTTTTCCCTTCTCTCTATATATTTACTTGTTTTTACTTTCAATTAGGAGAATAATCTCATTCAAATACAAGTATTTATTCTTTAATCTTTAACGGAGGAATGTTAAAATAAATTACTTTTGATCTCTAATTATTGTTGTTTTGTGTCCGCAGGCTGGCAAGGAAGGATCAATTGGCCTTCAAGGTAAAATGCAACGAGATATATATGCATTCTTCTTCACAAACTTCGTTTGCTATTTCATACCATATATTTCATTTGTTTGGTGACAATTAAATTAATTTAAATTAAAGCTTAATTAACGAAAAAATTATAATTAAAATATGAATGTTGTTCAGACTGTACGAAGGCCTGCGACGCTCGGTGTTCGAAAACACATCATAGGAAGCCATGCTTATTCTTCTGCAACTACTGCTGCAAGAGGTGTTTGTGTGTTCCTTCCGGTACTTATGGGAACAGGGAGGAATGTCCATGCTACAACAACATTAAAACAAAGGAAGGCAAGAATAAATGTCCGTGAAATTAATTATGAAATTATGGGTTCCGATAAAGTTTCATTTTGGCATTGCCCAGTAATTTTGCTGTCAATTTTAGAATAAAGCTGGATGAAGCATGGTATTTCTTTTGTTATGTTATAATTTAATTCTAATTTCAGTTTTACCTTCGAGTTTAAAGCAACTTACTTCTTACTCTCAAGTATCAAAAAAAAATCTTACCTTTTTTAAAATGGTAGTGTTTGATATGGGATTATTATTCTAAAAACTACAATGAATTACACCAACAACTTCATTTGGAAGTTCTCTAGGATCGAAGAATATTGAGAATTGAACATTTAATATTTAGATCTTAACTGTGATTTGGAAAGGTGTATTTGAAATATTATTTTTCAATAATATACGGTCAATTAAATTTTTAAACTCTATATCTGAATGTGAAAAAAAAAGGTATATTTGAAATTAATGGTGATATGGCAAAAGTCCATCTACACTGGGCCAAGCCCAAAGATCATTGGAGGCCCCACGCGGCAAACGGTCATTGAGACACGTGGCCTACGGCGAGAGAAGCTAGGCTGCGACAGATTATCTGTCGCAGGCGACAGACTCCTTTTGTCGCGAAGGCGGTACGTGGCCCGTGGCGAGAGGCCTCTGCCGCCCGAAAAGGTGTCGCGCCACAGGGTCTCTCGTCGGTGACAGGCTCGTGTCAACTCCGAGATCCACGGAAGATGCATCTTATTGGGAAACAAACTCTCAGTAAAAGGACACAAACAACCCAGATATCTAATCTCAAATATTCGCCTATAAATAGGCCCCAGGTATAATTCTATTCTCAACTTTTTCTGACTACTGGCTTTTATGTTTCCCAATACCTAAGAACTTGAGGCTGACTTAAGCATCGGAGTGTCTACGCAGGGAACCACCCCTGCGTCCCTCTGACTTTTTACTATTTTACAGAAGCTTCTGGGAGACACGTGGAGACAGATTACGACCATTTACGTCAGCATATCTTTATTGTTGTTTTGTGCAACAACAATTGGCGCCGTCTGTGGGAATCGTATAAAAGCCAATCAAACTTCTTAAGATGGTGAGAACTAGATCTACTAACGTGAGAACAGGCAGTGATGAGAATTCCGTGAGTTCCCCTGAACAGCCAATACGCCATAGAAATCAGGTGAACAGAGAAGATGAGAGGATGACTGTATCTATAGCCGAATTCGAGGCCCTAAGGCGGCAGAGTGAAGAAACGACTCATGCGTTGAAAGCCATGGTAGACTTATTCAAAGGGGTCCTCCCGACATTGGGTCTGCCGCCGGCTGTACAGAATTTGGTGGGAGAAACAAGTCTAGGGGCCCCGCCCCGTGCTGATGGGCGACAGGAGGATGCGACAGCGGCGAATCCTCCGCTGCGACAGGAGGACCTTCTCATAGAAGAGAAAGACATACACCAGGATGCGGCAGGACTGGGGAGCGGAGTGCCTGTCGCAGAGACCCAGCGGGAGGCTGATGAGGCCGTAAATTTGGAACCTGCGGAAGGGGTCAGGCGACAGGTGTCTGGTGTCGGGCGGCAGGTGCCGGATGTCAGGCGACAGGTGTCTGGTGTTGTGCGGCAGGCACCAGGGCGACAGGGTTTCGACCGAGCGGCAGGGTCTTCCGCCCACCACCATGATTTGACAAATACTACTGGTATTGGAGGTGCCGGAAGGAACGGTGATGATGACCTAAGCATTTGGGGAGCCGGATCAGAATTCGATCCCACTTGGTGTACATAAATGGCTCTAACTGAAGCACCTCAAGGAAAAGGAAAGGAAATAGTTGCCGAGGACCTGCCCGATTCATCTCACGCCAGAAATCAAATCACTCCCCCAATTGATATGAAGAAAATGATAGAACAAGTGCTCGAAGAGAAAAAATTGGTGTCCGCAGAGGAGAGCCAGAGGAGAAGAGTACCGTTTTGCACGACCATCTTGCAGAAACCCTTACCGCCAAAATTCAAGATGCCACAGATGACTACATACACAGGAAAGACAGACCCCTATGATCATATGCAGAATTATGAAGCATTGATGTTACTATATGGATGGGCAGATGAAATAATGTGCAGGGCCTTTTCTCTAACTCTGATCGGGCATGCAATGAAGTGGTTTAATAACCTGACTGAGGGGTCTATTGTCTCTTTTGACCAACTCCGAAATGAGTTTCTTAAGGCGTTCGCAGTGAATAGTCAGAGAAGGAAAGAACCGACTTATTTACTTACTCTCAAGCAAGGAGTTAAGGAGTCGTTGAAGAGTTACGTCGATCGATTCAGAGACGCTACTCTGGAAGTGCGAGACTTACAAGTTGGTATAGCTATGGCAGCCATGTTACAAGGAACAAGGTCTGAAAAACCGCAAGAGTCCCTGTCATTAGACCAGCCCATTACAATTTCGGACCTACTTTCCCGGGCCAACAAATACGTCACCCAAGAAGAAGTAATGAAAATGGTGGGTAATGGAGAATCTAAGGAAGGAAGGAAACGAGGAAGAGAAGTCCCCGAAGCATCCTCTAGTCAGTCGAGGAGGGTTAACAAAACCTCTACAATGAAGTATACCGCTTATACCCCGCTTACTGAGTCTCGAGCTTCCGTATTAGCTGCTATTGAGGGATCAGGTCTTATACGGTTCCCAAGGAAAGCATCCGGGGTTCTGGGCCGTGACACAGACTCTTACTGTAACTACCATTCCACACACGGGCATCCAACAGAAAAATGTAGGGATTTAATGAATCAGCTGGAGCAGCTAGCACGTGATGGAAAGATAAATCAGTTTGTATGGAAAAGCAACAGGAACACTTATCCTGCACGAGGCAAAGGAAATTACTTTAGAGACAACTTTAGAGACAGAAGAGGTGAAAATAGGGGAACTGCAAGGCAAAATGATGGTAACAGGAGAGAAAATGACAGGAGAACAGATAGAAGGGATAGAGAAGAAGATAATGAACCCACAGGGCCTGCTATTAATGTGATATCCGGGGGTGAATCATTGGCTGGTTCATCTTCCTCGTCTCGAAAGTCTTACGCCCGGCAAGCTTATCAAGTTAACTCGGTAATGGAAGAAAAGCATGATGAGGAGCCCATCACTTTTACGCCAGCCGATAGAGAAGATGTAATGATCCCCCATGATGACCCAATGGTGATTTCGGCAGTGATAGCAAAGCATCCAGTGAGTCGTATCCTGGTTGATAATGGAAGTTCGGTGAATTTGATATACTGGAGTTGCTTTGAGAAAATGAACATCTCGAATGATAGACTGAAGCCAGTACCTACACCATTGTATGGCTTCTCAGGAGAAAAAGTGAAGGTCGAAGGCGCAGTTCAGCTGCCTGTGACATTGGGGGAAAGCCCGAAATGTGCCACTCGACAGGTGTTATTTATGGTGGTAAAGGCAACATCGGTAGCATATAACATGATCTTCGGACGACCATTGTTGAATGATATGAGAGCGGTAGTACATCCATGCTATCTGTTAATGAAATTCCCAACCCCCCGTGGTGTCGGACAAGTGAGAGGAGATCAAAGGAAGGCTAGGACGTGTAATATCGCGTCCACCACATGTAAAGGGATTCAAAGGAAGGAAACCCTTACGATTGAAAAACCGCCTAAGCCAAAACCTGATGAAGAGATGGAACCAGTTCAAGTAGATAGAGAAGATGAAACTAAGGTGGTGTATGTGGGGAGTCATCTGTCTGAAAGAGCAAAAGAAGAAATAATTCAATGCCTGAAGGAAAATACTGATGTTTTCGCATGGACCCCCGCGGATATGCCCGGGATTGATCCCAATGTCGCTTGTCACCAGTTAAACATAGTCTCAGGAGCAAAACCAATCAAGCAAAAGAAGAGGAATTTTGCTCCGGAAAGGCAGCGGATCATAAACGAAGAAATCTCAAAGTTATTGCAGGCAGGATTTATCAGAGAAGTGAATTATCCCGAATGGTTGGCTAATGTTGTGATGGTGAGGAAAGCCAACGGAAAATGGAGGATGTGCGTAGACTTCACAGATTTGAACAAGGCTTGTCCCAAGGATTCGTATCCACTACCTCGAATCGACAAGATGGTAGATGAAACTTGTGGATATGAATTGCTTAGCTTCTTAGATGCCTTTTCGGGATACCACCAGATCATGATGCATCCAGAAGATGAGGAGAAAACCTCATTCATTACCGACAGTGGAACATATTGCTATCGGGTAATGCCGTTCGGTCTGAAAAACGCAGGGGCAACCTACCAGCGCATGGTGAACAAGGTATTCAAAGACCTTTTGGGCAACACCATGGAGGCTTATGTTGATGACATGATTATAAAAAGCCGAAGGGAAGAGTCTCACGCCGAGAAAATGACGAAGGTGTTTAATGTGTTGCGACAGTACGAAATGAAATTGAACCCCAATAAATGCTCATTTGGGGTGAGATCCGGAAAATTCCTGGGATTCATAATCACTAATCGAGGGATAGAAGCTAATCCCGAGAAGGTCCAAGCCATCCTGGACATGAGACCACCTAGTACTGTTAAAGAGATTCAAAGGTTGACAGGGAGGATAGCTGCTTTGAATCGCTTCTTGTCTAAATCAGCTGAAAGAAGCTTGCCATTCTTCAAAGCAATAAGGGCCGGAAAAGACTTCAAATGGACAGAAGAGTGCAATAGTGCTTTTGAGCAGTTGAAGGATTACTTGAAAGAGTTGCCACTATTGTCTCGGCCACAAAACGGAGACCATCTCTTCATGTATCTCGGCGTAGGAGAGAAGGCCGTAAGTGCAGTCTTACTGAGAAGAGAAGGAGATAAAGACTGTCCCATCTATTATGTGAGCAAAGTTCTGCTAGATGCCGAAGCAAGATACCCCTTAGTCGAAAGAGTAGTTCTATCCTTGGTGATGGCGACTCGGAAGTTACGACCTTACTTCCAAGCCCACTCAGTGGATGTCTTGACAGATCAGCCCTTACGACAAATACTACAGAAACCAGAACATTCTGGACGCTTAACGAAATGGGCCATTGAATTAAGCGAATATGACATGCACTTCCAACCTCGCCAAGCAATAAAAGGGCAGGCGCTAGCCGACTTTATCGTAGAATGCACTGGTCGGGAGACTCAAGCAGATACCGGATTAGCTTGGTGGAAGTTATTTGTTGACGGAGCTCGCAACATGGATGGTAGTGGAGCTGGAATCGTGCTAACTTCACCCGAAGGGGAGACCTATGAGTATTCCCTGCGTTTCAATTTCTCAAGCTCGAACAATATAGCTGAATATGAAGCCTTAATAGCTGGAATGAAACTGGCGGAGAAACTAGAAGCTAGCAATCTTATGGCCCATAGCGATTCACAATTAGTGGTCAACCAGTTCTCGGGAGAGTATGAAGCACGAGAGCCGACTTTGGTCCCCTATCTGCAGAAAGTGCGATTATTAGCACAATCGTTTCAGAACTTTCAACTGACCCAGATAAACCGATCCAAAAATAGTCATGCGGATGCCCTCTCAAAGTTGACTTCCTCAAGAGGACTAAAAGGCGGTATGGTCAAAGTGGAATCACTCGTTAGGCCAAGTATCGAAGAAAAGGATGTCTGCGACGTCGAGGTCGGAGGTGATTGGAGGGGCCCAATCAAAGACTACATAATGGGGGGCACACTCCCAACTGACAAAGATGAAAGACGAAGGTTGAAATTGCAAAGTGCAAGATTTACTGTGGTAAATGGAGAACTTTACAAACGTGGATTTACCATGCCTTTGCTAAAGTGTCTAGGACCTCAACAGGCTGAGTACACCCTAGCTGAAGTTCATGAGGGGATATGCGGTGAACACCTAGGGGCCCGAGCTTTGGCCACGAAAATATTGCGTGCAGGATTTTATTGGCCTACCCTTAAGAAGGATGCCACTGACAAGGTGCGAAAGTGCGAAAAATGCCAAAAGTTCGCCCCTATAGTTACTGCACCAGTCTCGACCCTCCAAAGTACTCTTCAGCCGACACCATTCGCACAATGGGGGTCAGACATCCTGGGACCTTTTCCCTTGGGCACAGGACAGAGGAAATATTTGCTAGTAGCCACAGACTACTTCACCAAGTGGATAGAGGCGAAACCTTTGGCTACAATTTCTGAAAAAAAGGTGGAAGCAATGGTTTGGAGGGAGATCATTTGCCGTTTTGGGATCCCCCGAGTGCTTAACGCGGACCATGGGAAACAGTTCGATTGTGACGCATTTCGAACATTTTGTGAAGGACTGGGCATCCAATTGAGAATCTCCTCTGTATCTTATCCTCAAGCTAATGGGCAAGCCGAAGTGAGCAACCGAACTATACTGCATGGTTTGAAGACCAGACTGGATAAGGCGAAGGGAGCATGGGTAGATGAACTCCCTAGTGTCCTATGGGCCTACAGAACGACAAGCAAAGTATCAACAGGGGAAACGCCATTCAATTTGGTGTATGGGACTGAAGCCCTCATCCCAGTTGAAATTGGAGCCGAGTCACCTAGATTGGTCCCTTACATCGAAGAGGTTAACTCCCAGGGACTAAAGGAGAATCTAGACCTGATCAATGAATTGCGAGACACGGCAAAAATGAGATTGACTGCATACCAGCAAAGAATAGCCGCCTATTACAACGCACGAGTTAAGAACAGAGAACTGCAGGAAGGAGACTTGGTACTGAGAAAGTCAGCGATTACAAATGCCCATAGGGAGGACGGGAAACTCCGAGCTAATTGGGAAAGGCCTTACAGAATCAGGAAGATGATCGGACCTAGCACAGGCATCTTGGAGACCTTGCAGGGAAAGAAGATCTCGAAAACTTGGAATGCCAACCACCTTAAGCCATACTGGCAGTAAAAGTTGTACACCTTCCATAAGATTTGTATTTATTTCCCATATATTACTTTACTCCTTCGCAAAGTATTCTTGTTTTAAGATCATATGACTCCTGAATAAAGCCAGTTATTTGCTTCCTATATTTTCTAATTCAACTTGTTAGACAGTCTATGTGGTAACAGGAATTGGAGTGAGAAGAATACGCAAAATGGGCATAAATAAGACCGTAAACCCGGCAGAAATAAGTCCCTGAGCGCGAAGAATACGCAAAATGGGCATAAATAAGACCGTAAACCCGGCAGAAATAAGTCCCTGAGCGCGAAGAATACGCAAAATGGGCATAAATAAGACCGTAAACCCGGCAGAAATAAGTCCCTGAGCGAGAAGAATACGCAAAATGGGCATAAATAAGACCGTAAACCCGGCAGAAATAAGTCCCTGAGCGCGAAGAATACGCAAAATGGGCATAAATAAGACCGCAAACCCGGCAGAAATAAGTCCTTGAGCGCGAAGAATACGCAAAATGGGCATAAATAAGACCGTAAACCCGGCAGAAATAAGTCCCTGAGCGCAAAGAATACGCAAAATGGGCATAAATAAGACCGTAAACCCGGCAGAAATAAGTCCCTGAGAGCGAAGAATACGCAAAATCGGCATAAATAAGACCGTAAACCCGGCAGAAATAAGTCCCTGAGTGAGAAGAATACGCAAAATGGGCATAAATAAGACCGTAAACCCTGCAGAAATAAGTCCCTGAGCGAGAAGAATACGCGAAATGGGCATAAATAAGACCGTAAACCCGGCAGAAATAAGTCCCTGAGCGAGAAGCATACGCAAAATGGGCATAAATAAGACCGTAAACCCGGCAGAAATAAGTCCCTGAGCGAGAAAAATACGCGAAAAAGGCACAAATAAGACCATAAGCAACAAAAACGCAAAAGCGGCAGAAATAAGTCCTTGAACGATAAGACAAAATGGACACGCGAAAATGTCGTTAAGAGGTATGTTACAATACATCTGCGCTATAATTAAATATGTATATTTTTGCTTATTTGCTGATCAAATTTAAAGGTGCACAAAATGCTCAAGACAAAGTTCAACCTTGGACTATAACACCGTCTCAAAGCAGAACTTGGGGAGCAGTATGGTGTAAAAGAACGCTTACTAATTACTGACACCTTAATGTTGTTCTGTCAAGTTTTGTGATATATATATATATAAACCGTGATATAACAATTACAAGTGCGAAATATTCATTCAAAGAAAAGAAGAAAAACCACAGAAAGCAACTGTACTTTTCATTGAAGAACGAATCTTTACATTGAGTAAGATAAACAAAAGGAAATACAAAACACCCTAATCTAGGTTAAGGACAAGGTCGTCCAGCTAAGAGTCTCCAACCACCAGAGGATCAAGAGCGTTAGCATCAGAGTCTTCAACAACCGGAGGATCAGAAGCGTGAAGAATCGAGGAATCAAGCTCTTGAGGAACTGAAGAGGCCATCCCGAGAGAGGGGGCACTACTTAAAG
Organism: Heritiera littoralis; assembly: GCA_031772115.1. Lineage (NCBI taxonomy): Eukaryota > Viridiplantae > Streptophyta > Magnoliopsida > Malvales > Malvaceae > Heritiera > Heritiera littoralis. Next base: position 2,366,179 of record JAPDPK010000058.1, read on the forward strand.
GATCAATCACAGCCGCACTATCTGACACGGGATCAACGGCTGCAGAGTCAGAAATTTGGAATTCGTCGCCGTCCAGCCCTACCAATGCTTCGATGGACTCAGGCTGGTCGCCCGCCTCGATCGATTCGGGCTCATCATGTGTCACTGACGGCCCGGATTGGTCACGTAGCCCAGTAGGCTCAGGACGGCTACGTGGCCGTCGAGGAGGCCATGGACCCTCGAGATTGTCCAGGTTATCTGTAGCTCCCCTCTCTATATAATCCTCCGGACTTAATGAGTCGGGTTCGTATTTGGTCCAGGAGGGAGCTTCATAATACTGGGCCTCTTCAGTGAAAAAAAGTTCGGGAAAAGACTCATTAGGTCGGTTCTTCTCTAACCAAGAACGGGCTAAGTAGAAGCCGTACTTGATGAACCCCGCCGCAAGCATTTCTTTCTTTTCATAGCAGTGTTGAGACAGGTGGTATTCGCGAACAGCCTCGGCTCGAACCTTTTTTTGTCGGTCCAACAAATTGTGCAGCTCATCGGCGGTCTCATCTCGTTCCCTCCTCATGGCGTCCCGATCCTCCACCGCCTTGTTATAGGCGTCTTGAAATCCCTGAAGGGAGGCCACCTTAGCCTGTTCCCCCTTCAACCTAGGCTCAAGTTTCGCATTCTTCTTCTCCAGTCCCTCAACCTTACCAACATAAGGACGCAGTTGAACAACCTCGTTCTGAAGCACCATCTTCGTCTCTCGGAGCTCACCAATTTCTTTGTCAGCTTTCTCCCTGAGAGCCCTATGACGAGCATTAACAGCCGCGGTTTGCTGAGCCGACTGAAAAAACAGGAGAACAAAAATAACTTAAAAACCCGACAAAGGAAAAAGAAAAATATAACTACCATATAAGCACGATGCTATCACCTTCATCGCAAGATAGTCAGAGTTGTTCTCGGCTTCCGTCAAATTAGGAAACAGCGCCGCCTCGTCACGAGGAAGAATGGTGCTCCATGCCAGGCGAGACGCTATCCCAGGCTCCTCAATGCTGTCATTATCATTTACCCCGGGATAGGTCTGGAAGTCCTCGCCATCTACGACAACTCCACTATCGACCAAGTAGCGCCTCAAAGTGGGATTAGCTACCTTGGGCAATATCGGTCTTGAGGGCATCGAGGCCTCAATAATCAATTTCTTCCTAAATTTGCGCCTAGGCTGACGAGGGGCCGGCCGATCCTCGCTGGCATGAGAAGCACCTTCTCGTCGGGCCGACTCGCTCCTCTGTGACCCAAAGCTCCCTTGATCGTCTGAGCTACGGTCACGGACAAGGGGCCTCTTTCGCTTGTTCCTCCCAGCCTCTTGCGCAGTGTGGCTAGATCCGCCGGTAGGAGGAGGAGGAGTAGACGTACGAGGATGTCCGGAAGCAGAAGCCCCGATCTGTGGCTGTTGCCGAGGAGGAGGAGCCGTTCCAGCAGAAGCATTGGCTTCCCTTCTGCGCATAGCACCACGAAAGTCCATACCTGCATAATACCAGGAGAAACAATTAACGAACCTAAAACCCGAAATACCACACACATGGATATATAAAGTATAGAAAAAAGGAAACCTATAAGATCACCAAGATCCTCTAAGTTATCCAAATTAGGATCCGCCAGGAAGTCAACAAAAGGGCTCCCAAAAACGTTGCCCTGAGCCCATTCAAGATCCTCCTCTAATGGTCCACTGGTACCCTCAACCTCAGGTGTTTCGTCTTTCGAATCCGGAGAAGACTCATCCACAGGGCGACCTAAAGGGTTAGAGGTCTCAGCTGTAGGAATACTGGTCGGTTGACTAGGACCGGCATCGGGCACACACAAGCTAATAGGAAGGCTAGAGGGGACAGTCGAAGTCCCGGAAACAGCTCGGCTTACTCCCCAAACAGCCGCTGTAATGTTCTCTGAGGTCAAAAGGGAAAATAAATTACGTTCCCCGATAGAACAAATTCGTCGTATAGGTTCACTAAACTGGTCTTTTAGGATCTCTACTTTAAACCTTTCTGAGCGCCTCAAGTGGTCGCTAGTATCACGGTTCCATGCAGTGCGGATTCGCAGATCGTTTGGAACTTCGACGACGACCCACTCACTTTCAAAGTTTCGCAACTTATTAGGAAGGTCAGAAAAGATCTTGTTATTGGGAAAATCATCAACCGTTAACTACTGAAGGGAAAAAGTTATTAGTCCTTGCAGACCACAGACTCTGAAAAAAGCACTCAAAAGGGGGACGGTAGGAATAATACCTAAGCTATGACAAACCACCGAAAATCCTACTATCTGAGCCCATGCATGAGGATGAAGTTGACAAGGAACTATATCTTTGTATCTAAGGAACGCTATACCAAACTCGGGCAACGGAAAATGGAAACCGAAAAATAAAGACGCTTTATGCACCGCTACTCCATTCCTAACTAGATCAGGTGAAAATTCCCCACTAGCTGGAAGTCTATAACTGTAACCAGAGGGAAGAGGAAAACGAGTATTGAAATCCTCTAAGTCTGCATTCGTCAGTGTGCATTCAATACCGCCTTTCCTAAGAAATTTACCCGGACGCTGTGAAGACATAGTAAAAGAAAGGATAAATAATAAAGAGGGCGGCAGACCTATTGGCAAGGGACCTGCGGCAGACCTATTGGCAAGGGACCTGCGGCAGACCTATTGGTAAGGTACCTGCGACAGACCTATTTGGCAGGGGACCTGCGGCAGACCTACTGGCCAGGGACCTGCGGCAGACTTATTGGCGACAGACCAAATACGACAGACCTATAGGTGAAACACCTGCGGAAGACATAAAGACCGCGCGGGAGACAAGATAGACGACAGATGAATACTTACTGACACTTCGATGAGCGAAAGACTTCTGCTGGCGATAGACTGTTTTAGCGAGAGAGTCGAAAATCGACGACAGACTGCTGTTTCAGAGGTTTTCTCTTAGCCCTTTTCGGTGGCCCCCAGCGGCTTTATATAGTTGCGACAGAGAAGGCCAAACGTCTCGATAGATCACGCCTCCCGCAGAATAAAGCTTTTCACCTACAAGAAAAGAAAAAAATATATATAAGAAAAATCACAAAAACCAGAAAAACTATTCATAGTGGATAAAGGCCCAAGGACACATATTTATACTCTCTTGATTGGAATAATCCAACAAGAGACTGGGGAGCAATTGATATGGCAAAAGTCCATCTACACTGGGCCAAGCCCAAAGATCATTGGAGGCCCCACGCGGCAAACGGTCATTGAGACACGTGGCCTACGGCGAGAGAAGCTAGGCTGCGACAGATTATCTGTCGCAGGCGACAGACTCCTTCTGTCGCGAAGGCGGTACGTGGCCCGCTCGCCTCTCGTCAAGGCGAGAGGCCTCTGCCGCCCGAAAAGGTGTCGCGCCACAGGGTCTCTCGCCGGCGACAAGCTCGTGTCAACTCCGAGATCCACGGAAAATGCATCCTATTGGGAAACAAACTCTTAGTAAAAGGACACAAACAACCCAGATATCTAATCTCAAATATTCGCCTATAAATAGGGCCCAGGTATAATTCTATTCTCAACTTTTTCCGACTACTGGCTTTTACGTTTTCCAATACCTAAGAACTTGAGGCTGAGTTAAGCATCGGAGTGTCTACGCAGGGAACCACCCCTGCGTCCCTCTGACTTTTTACTATTTTACAGAAGCTTTTGGGAGACACGTGGAGACAGATTACGACCATTTACATCAGCATATCTTTATTGTTGTTTTGTGCAACAACAAATGGATTAGTCAAATCTGTGCTTGAATCAATAAATTTAATTTCGTTGATATATGATTGTATAGTAATTATGAATTAAATCAAGAAATTTAATATCATTGATATAACAATCCAATATCATATAGTAATTATGAATTAAATCAAGAAATTTCCTATGTATATTTTAATAGGAATATGGAAATTTGATTTGGAAAATTATGGATCCATTAATAAAGAAGACTAGGAATCGGCCCGCCCATTGGTGTAGGGTTTTAAATCGTGAGGTTTGTGTATTTGAGAAAAAAAATCTCATAATAAGGTCAAAATTTTTGTTACGACCTAAATTTATTCACCCACAATGTACCAAACATTCAAAAACTGAAACAACTGTTTATACCCTAAGTACATTATAATCCGACTTTCCTTGCAGATTTTATCTAAAAAACTAAACTTAGACTATATCAGACATTAAGGAATTTTAACATAATCACATACAAATGTCTTGTCCTGTAGACTCCAGCCAAAAACCTAAATTTGCATTATATCATACAGTCAAACATGTCTTACTTCCCTTGCAAAGTTCATGAAACAAACAAAACTCACGTTGTAAGAAAGCATTCAGAAACTAAAACAACTATTGTTATTAAGCAAATTAAACTCAAATGACTTCAGATTGAAAACACTCTCAACATAGTTACAATAAGTTATTCCTGCTAGGAAAAATAGTACTAAGATATGGAAATTAATGGCTTTGAGCACCAACAAATGGTCGGAAGAAATGAAAGTTGACTTTTTTTTCATATATTTGAACATTGTTCGAATCCTGAACTCACTATTGTTAGGAAAGCTTTATCGTTTACCACTCTCGATCTAACATGATTAATCTGAGACTGTAAAATGGATGAAGATACCTATGGTTACACAAAAAAAAGCTTTAAGACATGTAGGATTATACTTTCTTGAATGTAATATTGCTTCACATAGAAATAAATTATCCCAAGATGCAACAAAACCTAGAGTTTATTTGTGGATTAGAGAAAGTACAGTGAAATAATTCTGAAAATTAGATATTCTTATATAGAATCTGAATAGTCACATATGAATGGTTGTAATTGTCTGTTAATTTAGAACTATTCTTTTTTCAAATATAACATTTTTTTTTCAAACATGACTATTTAAAGGGGAATGCTAGGGGTTGTTACTTTCAGCACTCTCAATTTTATTGGGCCACCTCGCTTTTTAGTTTTACATGAAAACCAGTTATCCATGTGAGAAGTTAAAAAAAAAATGAAATATGTAGATACTAAAATATACTTTCTAAGTAACATGTAATGGTAGGTAACAAGTTTTCATGTAAAAATAAGAAGTGACGTAGACCAATAAGATGAAGAGTGTTGAAATGTGATTGTCAAAGTGACTATCCCTAGCATTCTTCCTATTAAAAATGTCTATTGGAATAGTTTAATAATAAAAACGTTTTTATATTCAAAAATTGAACTCAAACATTTTTGTAAACAAAAAAAATTAAACATTGAATTTTAAGTTAAAGAACCAAGAGCCTACATGTTCATTTTTACTCTTTAAAATTATTTTAAAGGCCCAAGACAAGTTCCATTGTCAAAGCTCATAAGCCCATTAACCTTAAGTTACACTTAAGATTTGATTTTCCTTTATAAATATATTATTTCACTCATTTAAAAGAAATATGAAAACTTGTTCCTTGCATTTGTATTACAAGCTATTCAACACTTTTCTCACATGTTGAGTTCACGAAAAAAAGCTAAACTTGAAAAAAAGAATCCAAGCACCAATCAAGAAAAATGAAAAATAGTACGATCAAGTATATCAGTTTGACTTGCTAACATGTCGGGCGTACACAACTTAAAATCTATAATGCTTACTTTTAATATAAGTTATACAGAGGTTTAATAGTCACATATACTTTTAACATTTTTGTATAATGAATATAAAGTCTTAATATTTTATCACAAGTAAATCAGTTTATAAATTTTTATTTTACTGCAAAAAACCTTCAACATTATAAAATTATATAATCAAGTCCAAATTTATTAAATGACGCCAACTTTCGTTAATATTACGCACATAAGCTGCCATGTAATATGCCTAAACAACAGTTAGTGTTTTTTAACAGATTTGGACTTAATTACACAATTTTAAAAGCATGAGGGTTCATTTATAGTAAAATAAAAGTTTATATACTGATTTGTATTCAATAAAACGTTGATACTATATTTGGCTTTTAATACTTATATAAATTTGTTGTTTGTGCCGACCAAAGGGGGCCTTGGACTCCAAAATTTTTAAAAATCCCTATACACACACATATTTAAATTGAGTCCTCTAAATTATAAAAAATGGGTTAAAATTACTTTTTTATTTATTCATTTATTTTACCCATCAATCATTATTCACAAACACTTAAAATCAAGTAATTTGTTACAAATAAATATTTTTTTTCTTAAAATAACGTCGCTCATAATTTTATATAACTATTTATTTGATAGGCTTAATAGCCAAATAAGCCCTCAATATTTAGCTCAAAATGAAATTCAGCCCTCAATGTTTTATCGCATGAAATTCAGTCCATAAACTTTTATTTCGGTGGAAATAAACGCTCAACCTTTTAAAATTATGCAATTAAGTCTAAATCAGTTAAATGACACTAACTGCCATTAGTATTGCACACGTGGCATGCCACGTGTCAACCAACTAAATTATCCACGTCAACTTTCACGTTAGATATACTAACAGCAGTTAGTGTCATTTAACAGATTTGAACTTAATTGCATAATTTTAAAAGGTTGAGAGTTTATTTCCATCGAAATAAAAGTTTATAGACTGAATTTCACGTGATAAAACGTTGTGGGCTGAATTTCATTTTGGGCTAAAGGTTGAGGGCTTATTTGGCTATTAAGCCTATTTGATATATGTTGTTTCCTTATACTTTTGTTTATGAATTGATAAAATTTATGATTTCATAAATTTTTTATTTTTTTTTAGTACATCATATGCATACATGTTTTATATTAGTAAAACATAAAGGATAATACTCAAGTAAGCTATCAAAATTTACTCAAAAATAGAAATAAGTTTCTAGTATTTATTCATTTATTTATTGTAACTAGAACTTTAATGAATAAAATATTCAATTGTTTGCTAAAATTTTTAGTTGAATGATTTAATTTATAGAAAATATTTTTTTATTTGGATAAGCTGAAAGACAAATATTTGAAAAAAAATATTATTTTAAAAATTTTGTCAATTGTACACTTATTCACCCAATTTTAATATTTAATGGATTAATTACAATTAAATAAAGTTTATAACCTTGATTTCATGCAATAAAAAATAAAAAAAATTATTTAAATTTTTTTAGTAAATTTGAGGATTTATTTAGATATTAAACCTAAAATATATTGATTTAACTCAAATAAAAATGTATAATTTTAAATTTTTAATTGACTTTCTCAAAATCAGATGTCAAGATCTGTCACTGGTGCCGACACTGGTGTTCTAAGATATATATATATATATATTTATATATATATATTTATATATATATAAATATATATATATGCAGATCTACTAATTGATTCTATAAGAAAAATAGAAGAAAACTTAATCACACTATGCTAAATAGAAATTTTATATTCATAACATCTACAATCAATTTCTATAGTTTCAAACTTCGATTTTCTTTGTATATATATTAAGAAAAACAAATTACCATTAACTTAACCAGTTGTCTAGACTTTCAATACTAAAAACAGAAGACACCCTGTTGGATTGGAATCGCATTTAAGAAAATTCAAAAAAAAAAAAAGTATTCCAACTTCCAAGTTATATTTGTTGCCTCTTTTATTTGATTACGTAGAGAAATCACATGACTATGACGCCAATTACCTAAACTATCGTAAAATTATGCCAATTGGGCTTTTCCCATGAATTAAATCTTAATGATCATGGGCCAAGTCATGCGTTGCAAAATTGCAATATCCGTGCCTTTCTTTAGCTTCTTTATTATTATTATTATTTGGTGTAACTTCAAGTGTGCTCATTTGTTTTCTGATTTGAAATTAATTTTGCTTGGGTGAGAGTGATGAATGGTAAAATCCTCTTATCAATGATGATTTTAAGATTCAAACCAAATCCAGATGCCTGAAGAAAAAGTTTATTTCCACTTTTTCCAATTACTTGTTGGTTGTTTAGTTTTAGGATTAATATTCAATACATCGTTAATGAAATTTTTTGACTTCACAATTGATATTAGGATGATGACACATATCCTTTAAAAATATTAAGAAAATAAAAAAAATATGTATCATCATTTTAATCCCGCTTATTGATTGAAAAAAACTTTACTGACGGTGTACGAAATAATTATACTTTATTATTTATCATTTCTTTTCACATAAATCCAATAAATACTAACGTTCTATTTTGTTAATTTATCCTCTTAATTACAGCTATACATTGTTGCTTTTGAGTAGCCTCATCTCAGGCGGTGTTATTATTCTATAAATGAAAATACGTTGGCTTGTTTGCAAAGATATAGGTCTTTGAGTGGTTGGAGCATACCCTTTTTGTTACCTACATATGGCGTACATGCAAAAGTTTTTGTTTACAGAACGTTACTTCATTAATTTACAGGAATAACAACAGAAATTATAAATTATTCTTGTGAAAATTTGCGTACATATATTTAGGGAAAGCATGCACAACGCCTAACAATTAGAATTGCAAGCTTGACTCAAGCTTTGCTTTTTTTTTTAAAGAAAGAAAGAACGATTGACTAAGAAATTTAAATTCCATGGAGTCGTGACTTTGAAAGAGGGAAAGTTCATCACCATTTGGCTTGGTAAAGAACAAAATAAAAAATATATATATGTAGAATGAAAATTAAATAAGCATTAGTATTGCTCAATTGACGTGCCATCCACGCCGCTTTCCAGGCACGTTATAGAGTATTATATAAAGTATAAACAAACCCCAATATCAAGCCATGCGCCTTCATTTTCCGCCCACACTCCCCCCTGCCGCTTGCCCTTCATTTTTCCTTTAAGATTATACCGTATAATATATTTCCCCAAAACATTAAATTGGAGAATTATAGAGGTTCTTTTTCTAAAATTTTCACAACAGTTTTGTTTTTTCTTTCACGTAACGACCCTCTTAGCTACCCTCAAAAACAATTTATAGGAGTTTTAATTATTTCACGTTCACTTTTGGTTTTCCGCACCAAATTTTTGTTTGTCATGTTGGCAAACAATATATATATATATATATATATATATATATATATATATATATATATATATAGGCTGAAATGAATTAAGCCAATGACATAAACAAGTGATTAAACACATCTCCTTCGATGGAGTTGGTGTGGGGCCGGGTGAAGTCTCCTTATTGTATTATTTTTTGTATAGTGGAGGCTTTTAGCTTAAGAGAAAAATGAATAAAAATATTAAAGCTCGAATCTTATATAATTTTTGTACTTTAAAAATTAACATAGGATCATTTAAAATAAGACTCAGCATCAAATTAAGTTCTCTATTATATTGTATTATATTATGGCATATTGAAAGTAAAGTTTCTTTTCAATTGAAGAGACGAAGTTGAAGTAAACAAACTTATCCTGAGTTCATACAAAGTACTAAACCGCACAGCTAATACTATTTGATCCATTTCATGTGTCCGCTCGCACGAAATCAAGAGCAGCTTGAGGGTTTTTTTGGTAGATGAATTAACATATTTTATTCTGTCTTTAGATTTTGTATCTCTAGGAAGTATGTTATGAAATTTTTAACTTTTAAATTTAAATCTATCATGTATAAATAAATTTGGTTCAATATATATTATATTGAATTTTATTCATGTGAGTGTGTGTATATATATATATATATTAATATGTCGATCTTTTGATTTTAGTTTATTTATTAATTTTCAATTACATTGTTCAATCAAAAAATTTTTTTCTATTACATTGACTTTATTGTTGGTGAAATTTAATCTAATCGAAAAACACGACTTAATCTGTCCGAAAATTAATTAACTCAATTAATCTCATATTGATAGAATCAAATTAATTTATGGCTAGGAATCGACTTCCACAACCATTTTAACACGTGGACAAACCTAATTGGCGGCGTCATGCTCTTTTTAACCAGTACCTCTCATCCATCTAATTAGCCTCTCATATTCCACTGTCGGCCCTCAAACCCATTAACTTTCGTCTGTTGTAGCCATTAAACTAATCACAATGATGACGATAAGTGTAACGGCATTGATAATCGTGGATCGCTAAAATAAGCATAAAAGTGCAGTCTACATCTTAATTTTTTTTTTAAGTTGCTTGTATTGGTGGAAGTCATTATGATTATCATGAGTCGAAATACACATAGGTAAGTACAGCTTCGCTTTCCGAAGGACGTGATAATGTTTTATATTGTATCTTCTTCAAGGATTTGCTGGCTGTCTACGTACATTAGCTGCAGAGCCAATGGATGCTAATGTCAATGACAATGATACGATAGTTACAGAGACATATAATAATATAAAATATAAATAATACCAATAGAAGATATAAAAATAATACCAATTTAAAATTTAAAATATTATATATAAATATGATAAAATTTATATGATAAAAATAAATTTTATGTTCGACATATTGATACAAATTTTAATATGAAATTTTTATATAATACAAACACTAATTTTATACATTGAATTAACAGGTCGAGAATATATGATCATAGGTTTTTGTAGATAGGCATGTGTGAGAGGTTCTTACATAAAGATATATTCTCTATCTTACCTAGAGAAGGTCTTCTTTGAGAGCAAAATGGAAGAGAGAATCACTTGTACAGGAAGGATTCAATCTTGATGCTGTTATTTTCGCCTGTGTACTAAAAATGGATCGTGTCTGGAAGGGATATCATTTATCCGTGGGCTGTTTTGACAGGATTATATAGAAAGCAAAGATTTTAGAGGAAGAATTCCTGCAAAAAATGGTTAACAAAATCCTAGAAATAAAGAAAAGTTGGAATAATTATAAAAGCAAAAGGGAAGTTATTTAAGTCAAAAATGGTAGGAGTAGTTGCACCAGACAACGAAGAAGTTACTTTGTGTTTTAATGGTCAGCTTAAGCTCCAAAAGGGGAAATAGTTTATTGGTAATGTCATCAACTTTAACAAAAAGATTTAGAGGGTAGTTGTGAAAATTGAGAAGCCAACATCCCAGAAACTGTTAACAAGGGACAAAACTACATCAGACTACTGTTGTAGAATATTCACCAAATTATTATAAAAATAATAATAAAAAAAAGACTATCTGTTGTTTATGCAATGCACTCTCAGTTGTATGTACAGTTAAATTATTCTATTCATTTTGGGTCAGCGATTTCTCTTTAGTCTTATACTTTGAATCAAAAGAATTAGCGGTTTGAGTTGGCAATCCCAGCAAGCTAGTTATATACTTAGATATGGAACTCTTATCTTTTGAAAACTTCAATGTATCATCCACAAGAAGTAAGTTGATGAGATCAAACCATCTAGATTAGATAAGAAAACAGGTTGCTGTTTTGAGTCTTTGTTTTAGCTACCTGATTCACTAGGTAAATTAATTGATGACAACATTCACATGTAAAACAGAAGGAGGGAGACAAACACTGAGCCATCATTTGCATAAATTAATAACTAATTAAGTGAAGAACAGGCTGCCCAGCAAGGCACTGTCAGGCCACAAGATCCTTATCTTACAGGTTGGGAAACAGCAACAGGGTTTGGAATAGACCAGAGATGAGGTTAGAAACAAGGAATGTCATAACACATCATGGCGCCATTCTGATTTGTCATGCACTGCTTGAACAAGTCAGTTTCACATGCGAAGCCCTGCTCTTTTTTTTTTTTTCAAAACTAAAGCACTACAGTGATGTGTGCAGAGATGAGTTTTTATTCTATTCTTCTTTCTTGTTTTCAGACCCAAAACACAGGATGGAATAAAGAAATCATTGCTTGATGAGAGATAAAAAAGACAAAAAGCAAAAAGCAAAATTGAGAAACATGAGTTTATGCTGCTTCTTACTAATCAACTATTAGACAGGAATAAACATACATGTTTAGCTTAGGGCTTAGGCCTAGAGCATGTGCTGGCACTACTAAATAACACTGAGAAAACAACTGCATGCAGTGGAAGAACTTGGACAGAAAATGGTTTATCAAATCTGTCCAAAATGTGAATTAAAGTTACTCCTGGAATCTCTCTTTCCATCGTGGTGTATTTTTTTCCTCCCTGATAATGGTTACTCCAAGTGGTATTGACTCAAACAAGTAGCTTAAAGGTGACTGCAAATTTCACCACCCAAATGCGTTTTCTAATCATTAGGGGTCCTAATTTGGAGGGGTAAGGGATGTGATGGCCCATAAATTCTTCCCCCTCTGTTTTTTTTTGTCGAAACCCTTGGTATCTGAAGATTACTTTGAACCCCATTTAATCCAAAGTTTAGCTACAATTGGACTCCGAACGGGAGAGCTCTTTTAGCGCTGTTTTTTTCATTTACAATGCTTGAACTCAAGATCTTCCTTAAGGGACACTAAGCTCTTTTCACTCGGTACAATAAACATTGCCCTTCCTTTCACACACTAATGCTTAGAGTTGATGAGGAGCTTAAGTGGCTCCAAGCTTATCTCAAAAGACAGGCGATGATGCTTCAAGAAAAGCCAAAGTTCATGAGTTTTGCCTTTTATTTAATTTAATTTTGGGTTGGATCTATAAAAAGCAGCCATGATTTCCTCTTTGAAATTATAATTAATTTAATTTTGGAGCATGTCCTGTTCAATTTAAAGTTAATATGCTGATGATAATATTGATAATGAAGCTCTGGTAATGACACAAGAACCTGAGAACCAATTATGAATTAGGTTGACCTTACTCAATCCATCCATGTAGACTGAAACTATGCTAATTAGCTTATCATATGTACATTTAAGATGTTACTCTGCAATTTTTTCAGCTCTAATAACTATAACAACAATTAATTATTGTCTCGTTTTAAGGCCTAATCTTCATTTTGAATTAAAATTAGAAAGTAAAAGGGAATGAATAAGTCATGTGAGTGAGAAAATCACATGGTCAATGCACCATCTAAGAACACTAGATAATAGGCAAGCAAAGAAAACCTGATGGGTAAGTTTTTGATTGGTTTGTCCATGAACATCAAGAATGGCTAGCACGAATGCATAGGGAAATTAGACGGTGGTTACCTTAGGATTTTGAACAAGGCATATCTGACTAGGAGGATAGCTTTTCTTTATAAACATAAAGTAGTTTCCAATAGATATTATTTTAGTAAAGCTTTAACAGAAGCAGTCAGATCATGAAGGCTTAATATATAAAGCGTAGTACTTCCATTTGCATCATTTCTATCTCCTTCTCATTTTTGTTCTGTTTTCGACCAAAATTATGAGTGTTGGAGATCAGTTTCCTAAAACGGAAACCTTCATGAACAAAGAGTGGCAACCTTATATTTATGACATGGCAACAGGTCCAAAATTTTTCAACGATCCAACCATTTGGGGTGCTTTAGCTGGGAATGTTTATCACGTTAATGGAAGTGGCAGTGGAAGCAAGTCGTCGTCGTCATCATCATCATCATCACCTGATAGGCTGCTTTCAAGTTCCAATTCCAGTTCTTCAGCAGGGGAGGCTCCTGGAGCCAATTTGTTCAAAAACATTCCTGGATTTATCAGACAGGACGTTGTCGATAAACACCGTTCACTTGTTTCAGGGTTTTCTGTCCACCCGCCTGGAGGTTCTGTTTCTGATAAGGATGGTTTTGTTCCTGTAAACTTTTTGGAGTCCTTTCCAAAACTAAACCAAGCTCAAGTTTCTGAACCACCTTCTTCATCTTCCATGTCAACTTCACCAGAATTCCAAAGTTTAACTTTGTTTTTGCAGGAACCTACCATGTTAGATCGATCCACACGAGTCATTGATTCCATTGGCAAGAAGAGTGAAACTACACCTCCATTCAACATGCGTCAACTTGTCCAGATTCAGTCTCAGCCAGGCAATGAATGGCTTAGAATGAACCAGAGTTTGACAAATTATCCATCCAGAGGTTTTAGTGACTATTGGCTCAGCACTACCAAGAGTCAACCTATGAAGCACACCGGACGCAGACTGCAGAATCAGCACCAAAAGGGTTCTTTGTCATCAGCTTCATCACCGGGGAAACTGTTCAGAGGGGTAAGGCAAAGGCATTGGGGGAAATGGGTTGCAGAGATAAGGCTACCAAGAAATAGAACAAGGGTTTGGTTGGGGACTTTTGACACTGCAGAAGAAGCTGCCATAGCATATGATACAGCAGCTTACATGTTGCGTGGAGAATATGCACATTTGAATTTTCCAGATCTTAAGCATCAACTGAAGGCCAATTCTTTGAATGGAAACACAGCTTCACTTCTTGTAGCCAAGTTGCAAGCAATATCACAAGGCATTTCAGCTAACAAGAAGTCCAATGATCCATCACCCACACCGGCAAAAGTCAAGGATTCAAACCAAAACACAGCAAAAACAGAGTGGCAATTTGAGCTGGAGAGCAAGAAAGGATCTGAAGTGAATGAGAATAATAAGAAAACTCAGGAGATTCCATCATCAGATGTGGATGCTGTACAGTTGAGTAGAATGCCTTCCCTGGACATGGACGTGATATGGGATGCTCTTTTGATCCCGGATTCATGAAAACCCTTCATTTTCGTACATTTGAAAGAAAAAATGTGACTCATATTTTGCAGTCTTATTTATTTCATCTACGAACAGGTATCAGATTTTACTTGCACAGTTACAACCAAAATTTCTAGATGGCACAGAACAGACCAAATACTTCGCTTAATTTCCTGTCCTGTTTTTTTGATCTTTTGCTTTCTTCTTTCTGGTTTCCTTCTGATTCTGAGTTTTTTATATTGTGTAATTAATGTTTTTAATTGGATTTTAGAACTTTTATGTTGTGCCGGAATCAAACTGTCGGGACTTCATAACTTTCTTCTTGTGCTTTTTAGCAGTTTGGAAACATATATGCGAAGCTGACAAAATTTGGAGCGAAAAGGGGCTTCATGGGCCCATTATAAATGACAAAAAGCCCATAAAAGAGAATGTTCTTCAGCTACTAATGGAGTATGGACCCATCGGGGCCCGCAATGATTCAAATTTTCGATTTTGATTAACGATTTTTATTAAAGGCAAAACTTTCACATTTCGTTCAAGGGTATTTCAAATTTTACTTAAATTTAATCTTTCTCTTGTACTATTAATTTGTGCATATTGACAGAAAATTCTATAATAAGATCAAAATTTTTTATTTTATTGTAAGATCAATCTAAAAACACTTTCAAATTTTACTTAAATTTAATATTTTTTTCATACTATCAACTTGTGCAAATTAACAAAAAATTTTACAGTAAAATCGATGCGAATATACATTCAAATTTTACTTAAAATTTAATCTTTCTCTCGCATTATCAACTTGTTCATATTGTCGGATGTATTTCTTTTTATGATGCAACTTTAGTTTTGGTTTTTGTTTAATCTTTTCCTTTTATCATCAAAATTTAATGAAAATTTCGCGTTTGTATTTCTAATCATTTACTAATACAATACAACTCTTTCAAATCATGGTAAGTATTCTAAAAAATTTATAGCTTAAATATTGATTTCCAAACATGAGTACTATAGTTTTTTTTTTTATTCAAATGATCAAAACATTCAAATTCATAATAAAAGTATGGTTTCGATAAAAAAAAATCATTACTCATAGGTAATGTAACAAACCTTTAACCATAAAGATAATAGAAAAGAAATTGGATAGATATGCAAGAAACGAAGTTCTTATGAACTTTATTATAGAGCAATTAATTTAAATTTCCATAAAAATCATGTAGGGATAACGGTGATAGCAGTTGAAAAGAGACTAAATTTCATAAATAGCATGAGTAAATTATAATGAAAGAATGCCATGAATTATGTGTAGACACCATTTTTATTCAAGTCTATTTCAAACAATTTTAATTAATTAGTTTTTATATATTTTTATTATTATCGATTTTTTATAATTTTTTTATTTTTAATTTAGATTTAAAAATAAATTTTGAATTTTGATTTTGATTTTGAGTTTTTTGATAAAATAATAAAAAGGAAAAAAAATCAGAATTAATTTTGATAGGACAATGGAATTAAATAAGATTATTAAAAAATTAAAAATTAATTTGAATTTGGTGGAAAAAAATCAGAATTGATATCGGATTTAAGATCCAATTCTTAAAATATAAAATTTCCTAAATAATTGATTCTTGATTTTTTATTACCGAAATTAAAAAGAAAATCTAGGTCTATTTAAACAACACACAAAAATATACAAGGGAGGGGGCGCGGCGACGAAAAAAATTCTGGCTAGCAAGACTAGACTGACGGCAGAAGGAACAATTGTCGGGAGGGAAGGAACAGACGTTCACAGCCAGCAGCTGAAGCAACGCTAGAAATTGAAAAGCAGGCTGTGTGGCGTTGTCAAAGGTGTTAAAAATTGATAGAACGGTCTGAGAAGAAAATTTGATAAAGGTTTATTTCCTTTCTTTTCTCATTTTATTGCATTTTTAAGTCGTCACGATTTGGCTTGGTTTTCTTTACTTGATAACGATAAATTACTTGTAGACTTGCTTTTATTCATGCTTTATTTGTCATTTACTAAGTTGGGATCTAAAGAAATGAATTTTAAATTGTTGTCAGTTGATAGGATGTGTAATCATGAAAGGTATAATGTAAACTTACTAAATGAAAATCATAAGATAGAATTGTAAATAGAAATTCCTTTGTCGTTGTGCTTATTCATTCACTTATTTGTTTTGTTAGTTACTTTGTAATTTATTAGGTTGGGTTTTTAAAGTCTGTCGTGTAAATATTTAAATGAGTTAATAAATATTAGATTGGTTTGCTTAATTTTTTTATTTACTTAATTCCTTATGCTTTCTTAATTAGTTTATTAATCTGATTTTAGAAGTTCGTTTTAGAGTTAGAAATGATTATTTAGGGATATATAAGAGACATAAAATTTTTTTTAAAAAAATCTCTTAGGTACAAAATTAAATTTAAATAATCTAAAATTGTATAAAATAGAAAAATGAAAATGAATTTTATCGATGACGACATTTTGAGACAGTCAATTGAGACATCTTAGAAATGTCTAAGTGAAAAAATTCTTTCTTAAGTTGAGCCAAAATGATGGAATACTTTTGAAAGAATTTTCAATAAAATATAATTCATGTTTATTAAATAAATATAAATAAATGAATTAAATTAGAAAAATAAATTTGATAAAGATTAAAATTAAATAACTATAGATAAAATTAGATAAATAAATATATAAATAAGTAAATAAATGAATTAAATAGCTTAGAATACAATAAGAATGAAGTAGTAAATGTGAATGATGCCGATGACAAAATTTCAAAAAAGTCAATTGAAACTCATCGAAAATTTCTTGGTGAGAAGATTCCTTTTAAGCCGAGCTAAATTGATGAGACGCTTAGAAGAGACTTTTTAATAAATCGTGATTCATGTTTATTTTCCAAATAAATAAAATAAATAATTAAGGACAAATAAATATAATATCAAATAAGATTAAAAAGAAACATATAAAGTAATATGGAGTCAAAATTAGAACAAATGTTAGAAAAAATAAGATTCTCATAAACTACTTAATTGATCCTACAATGGAATTCAAGAAAGCCAATAAAGATTCCTTGAAAATCTTGAGTGAGGGAGATTTTTAAGATTGGAGCCAAATTGATAGAAAAATCTTAAAAATATTCCCAATATATAAGTATATCAAAATTAATATAAATACAAGGCAAATTGCAGAGATAACCTAAAACTTGTTAGTATCATTTTAGGATGTGTGTTGTGGGGGTGTTAATCCTTCCCTACACATAACTATATTCCTGAACTCTAGTTTCTTTGAATGTAGACCAAGCCTTATCTTTAGTGTGAATAGGTGACCAATCACACCTCGGTTTGAATGATTGGTGGTAACTCCTTTGATTTTGTGTCTAGTTCCTAGGTTTTTTTTCAAAACTTAATACGTTATGATATTATGTAAAAAAAAAAATGTCATGAATAAATTTTAAAGCAATAAGTAAATCATAATGTTGAAAGTAAAAAAGAAAAAGACATGAGAGAAAGATTACTAGAAAAATGTCAAAAAAAAAAAGGTTGAAACTTGTTTTACAATGATTGAAAGAAAAAGAATTGAAAGAAAACTTGTTTGTCATGTATATCATGAAATTAAAGGAGCAAAGGTTCTACATACACGAGTAAGTATGGTAACTAATAATTGGCATACTGGTTTTTTTTTTTAATAGAAACTAACAAATTAACAATAATATTAACTAATTTGCACACGTGTACTAATTAACTTGTACATGACAAACTTCACTTGCATAATACTCGCCTTCAAGATGGAGTGTGAATGTTATGAACACTCAGAAATTGAGTTGGAAATAAAGCTTTAGTAAGCATGTCAACTAGTGGATGTCGAGAAGAAACAAACACAATCTTCAAAGTACCATCTTGAATTTTCTCTCGAACCAAATGACAATCATTTTCAATATGTTTAGTCCTCTCATGAAAATTGGATTAGTGGTAGTATGAAGAACTTCTTGATTATCGTAAAATAAGATAGCTGGTTTGGGATGTGGGACCTGCAAGTCTTTAAAAAGATTGAGTAACCAAATGAGCTCACAAGTTGCATTAGTCATGGATCGATATTCAGCTTTAGTAGAAGACCTAGAGACAGTGTGCTATTTCTTGGAATTCCAGGAACAAGAGATTCTCGAAAAATAAAAATACAAAAACCAGTAATGGATCTTTTGCTATCTGGGCATGCATCCTGTAGACACCTAATTTTGTCCGAACAATTTTTAAATAAAAAAAAATAAAAAAAAATCAAAAAAATCAAAAAAATCAAAAAATGATAAAAAGAAACAAGTCAATTTTGGTCAAATCTCATGTGGAGCACATGCAAATTTCACACCTTCAAGAGTTGACTAAAGTTGATATTGTTGCCAAAAATAAAAAGAAAAAAATAATCAGCCATTAAATCAATGAATAAATTAAGGAAGAAATAAATTGGGTGAAATAAAATCTGAAAATTGATTACCAAAAATAAAAAAAAATGAAATGGAAATAAATTAAAAAAAAAAGAGGGAAAGTTAAACAAAATAAATGAAAAATCCCATGATCATGGGATCAAATATAAATTTTTGATTACTTTCCATGAAATTTTGAGGCTATAAAAGCCAATGAAACGGGGCTAAAAAGAGAACCTTGAGGAGAAAACCCTAGAAAACCTTGGAGAGGACATACAGCCACCATCCATCATCCTCTTCAACTCAGCCTCGCCAACCACCATCGTTGGACAGGCACACAAAAAAACCTAGCTGGTCGTACCATTATCATCTCCCTCCCCTACTATCCTTGTTTTTTGGGCCATCTTGAATTCATCCTTGCTGCAAACCATCATCCCTGCATTGTCCATCATCAAACCGAACCTGCCACACTGTTGTGAAGGAACGTGGAGTTTGTTTGAAGAAGACAAGGTTTTGGTTTTTAAGGTATGCATATATTCTTTATTTTATCCTTTTCAACTTTGTTTTCTTTGGTTATTTATTTCAAAAAATATATATGATAATAATAAGGGATTTCATTCTTGTATGCTTATCTATTAGGAGATGTACAAGCATATATGTATACGTATGTGTATTATTTTTTTGGGTTGTCAAATGATTTTTTTTATTTTATTTTCTTTTAAAACAAACAAATAAATAAATAATGAGTTATATAGAAATAAATAAATCAATGATAAAAAATCATAAAAAATAAAAACATATAAATAAATAAATGATAAATACGAATTAATAAATTTTAAATTCCGATGATAAGATTTCGAAGAAATCACAAGTAGTGATTCTTCAACAATCTGTAGGGTCGAGAAAAATCTTTAGATGTTACCAGCGTATTGGAACATTTAATTGGTTTTATCTCGATTTCAAAATTCTTTAAATAAATTAATATAAAAAATAGAAATAAATTAATCAAATATAAAATTTGAAATGAACAAATAAATAAATATAAATATGAATTATAAATAAATAAACATAAATACAAACTAATATCCTATGATAGGATTTCTTAGAAATCACAAGTAGTGATTCTTTGATAATCCTTAGGGTCGAAATGAAATATTTGAATATTACCAGCGTATTGGGGTATTCAAGTAATTTTAGTTCGATGAAATAAATTAATAGTAATAAACAAATAATAAATAAATAAAATTTTTAAACAAATAAATAAGAGTACAAAATTGTTACAATTAACCTTCAAAAATAAATGATAATAAAACAATTAAAAATTAAATAAAAAGTATGAGTTTTAAAGATTTTTCGATGATGAGATGTTACGGAATTCACAAGTAGTGATTCCTAACTGATCTCTAAGTGAGAGAAATATGCTAAATGTTACCAGTGTATTGGAATATTTAGTATGATTTTTTTCAATAAAAACAAAATTTTATAAATATAAATAAATTACAAAATAATAATATAAGTATAAATGAATAATGGATTTCTCATGGGCATCATCTGTATTTTGATTGCATCATTTGCATCCATGAAATTTCAAAATAAGTGTGAATCTCCCGAGGATGGGATTTTATAGAAATGGCAAGTAGCGATTCTTAAGAAATCTTTAGGTGAGGAAATTATCTGAAATGCTACCAAAAGTATTGGGGTACTTCGGAATAATTTTCAATACAAAAGATTTTCACTTATTTTAAATAAAAAATAAAACTTAAATATTTCAAAATAAAACAAATAATAAAAATGGTTTCAAATAAATGGAGTTCTTTTTAAATGTTTAATTAAGATCATTTTATTAAGATCAAAAGATAAGACATGATTAAGTGGTACCGTTTTTTAACGGGCGCTGTGGGGGTGCTAATCCTTCCCCACACGTAACCGAACTCCCGAACCCAAACTTTGTTTTCGCAGACCAAAAATTATGTTTTGATAAAACTTAATTAATTTTAAGATTTTATTAAAAAGATAAATAATTTTAGGTGGCCAATCGCACCTAGCCAAAAAAAGATTGGTGGCGACTCCATTTTGTGTTTTTTTCAAAATCGTCTAGCGATCGAGTCCCCGGACGAAAATCGTTACGACAGCCTTGGCGACTCCACTGGGGACGTTAGAGAGTCGAACCATAATTAATCATGTCTTATCCAAAATCTTAATTAATGGTCTTAATAAATATTTAATAAAACTCTTCATAAAAAAAAAAGCAAAAAATAATACAAACAAAAAAAAAATGTGTGAATCATTTTCATCATTTGTGTTTTGTTGGGATGCATCTTAAATTTCATTCCTTTGCATACATGACATATTCATTGCATACATCAACCCTACACCCGGGTTTGTCCCTTTTAGGAGAGAGTATAGTACCTTTGCTCTCGTGAGGTGATAACCTCCGCAATGGCAAGTGAAATACTCTCACTCAAGTTGAACCCTTTCCGTCTGTAGGAGGGGTGGGGGGGGGGGGCGTGTGGACCACCCCCCCCCTATCATGGTGAGGATTGGGGTGCCTTACTAGTCTAGTGTGGACGTCAGTAAGGAACAATTTGGGAACCTTTTGTCCTTTAGAACTCCAAAGCATACATATAGTAAACTTAAGAGGACCAACTTGGGATAGAGTCATGTTAACCCTATTACTTAGGACATATCTTTGATCATCTATGTTTGCTTTTGTTTGACATATGAGACACTAATAGGGAATCATAGGTTCTTTAGCAAAACATTTCCATGCATTTCTCATCCATGACTTGTTTTTAGGTCTTACGCATGTAGCATTTTGTTCATTCATTCATCTTCATTCATTTTTTTCAAGCATCACCAAATGTGAAATGATAAATTCTTAATTGTGGTAATAAAAGATTTGAAGATAGCTCGACCAAAAGTTCATTCACACAACACTCGTTATCGAGCTAAGATCATGGAAGAAGAATCAAACACGCGCATGGAGAAGATGGAAAAAGCTCAAGAGGAAATGAGAGGGCAACTGGCCCAAATTGCAGAATTATTGAAAAATCTAAGCAAGGGCAAAGGAGTAGTAGAGGAGCTGCAGTCCAAGAAGGGGTTCAACAACACAGTATGGAAGATCCTATCTATCCTCCTGGATTTGGTCCATTTCCAAGTCAAACATCCCAAGAAAGAAGATATCCACCTACTTACGCTGCTATACCCCAAGTGTTTGGACAAGCTCAATTCCAAGGACCCCCCATCCTTCCCAAGGTGCAAAATCTACTGATCCCATTGAGGTGCCCGACTTAGATGACCCAAGGGAAGTTGAAAAGTTGAAAGCCAAACAAGTAGAAGAGAAAGATGAGGCGAAGTCGCAACAAAAGATCAATATGTTGGAGGAAAGGATTCGAGCTATTGAAGGCTTAGACTTTTATGGTTCCATGGATGCTACTGGGTTGTGCTTGGTGTCAGACTTGGTTATTCCACCCAAGTTCAAAGCGCCAGAGTTTGAGAAGTATAATGGAACTTCATGCCCTAGGTCTCATCTTATTATGTATTGTCGGAAGATGGCTGCTTTTGCTCAAGATGATAAGCTCCTTATTCACATTTTTCAAGAAAGTCTCACTGGATCTGCAGCCAAGTGGTACAATCAATTAGACAAAACTCGAATTATCACATGGAATGACTTAGCAAGGGCATTCATGGCCCAATATCGACATGTTGCTGATATGGCCCCTGACCGTTTATCAGTTCAAAACATGGAGATGAAAGCCAATGAAAGCTTCAAGCAATATGCGCAAAGGTGGCGCGATGTAGCTGCAGAAGTGCAACCTCCTCTTTCAGAAAAGGAGCTCACCATCCTATTTGTGAATACTTTGAAAGCTCCATATTATGATAGGATGATAGGCAATGCCACCAAGAATTTTGCTGATATGGTGTTATCCGGAGAGATCATTGAGAATGCGATCAAGCGTGGCAAGATCGAAGTTCCTAGCAATAATGAAAAGAAAGGAGGAGCCAACAGAAGGAGGGAAGAGGATGCCCATGCTGTTATAAATGGGGGGCAACATGGACAATACACTCCACGACACTCTTATCCCATGCCACAACCATATTATCCTGTTCAATACCCTTACCAGTCATATCCGCAAATTAATGCTCAGCCTAACTTTCACCCTCAAACACCCGCACCAAATACCCAATCAGTTGCCCAATCCAACAAACAAGAAAGCAATCCTAGGGGGGCATGGCCAAAACAACAAAAAGCTCCCATTGATCCAATTCCCATAACCTATACCGAGTTGTACCCAAAACTAATCAAAGCAACTCATTGCCCCAGTTTATGCGGAACCTCTCAAGCCTCCATATCCAAAATGGTATAATGAGAATGCTCGATGCGAGTATCATTTTGGGAATCCGGGTCACTCCTTGGAGAATTGCACTGCTTTAAAGTATAGGGTGCAAGGTTTGATAAAAGCCGGCATATTGCATTTGAAAAAAAGGGGGAACCGACTGTGAATGCGAATCCATTGCCCAACCATGGAAATGAGGGATGATTCTTTTGAGGTGAAAGGAGTTTAAGCCATGCAAGTCTGAAGATTTATCAGAATTTTTTTTTTTAGTAATGCAAGACATTTTTTTTAAAAAAAAGTGCTTAAGCCCATAAGCACGAAATAAAGTTTTATGTATGGGCTAACTTTTATTTATTTCCCTTTCAATAAAACGACTAGTGTGATGCACTGTCATTTCTCATTCTATTCATTTGCCATTTCTCACATACTCACCATATCTTTCATTCACAAGTATCCAAATAATGAACATGATGATAATGATGTCAATAAATCTGGGATTCAAATTTGAAAGAACCACTTTTATTAATGGATTATCAATCTGCCAAGGTGTCCAAGTAAGAAAGAAGAAAATTTGTTCACAATTTTGATGGATAAGAAAAGGTGAATCTCTTATAGAAGTTCCTAACAAGTTTGTATTTGTTCAGTAAATGATCTTCAAGGAGAAGATTTGCATTTGAAATGATAAATGGCCTTCTTTCACTATCCTTCAAGCAGGAGTAAAATTATCCTTTGATTACCCCTTTGAGCCTATTATGTTTTTTTGTAATATAACCCACCAAGGATCACCCTCCACACTGGGGGCAAGGAAGATGAAATAAAGAAATTTTGGGGGCAACAAAAAGAAATAGCCCATTTTTGAAAAAAAAAAAGAAAAAAAAGGGTTTGATTTCAAAAAGAAAACCCAAAAAAAAAAGAGAAGCAAGAAAAGAAATGAGTGAATTAGAAAGGGGCAAAATGCCTAAATGTTTTACTTGATAAGAAAAGTGATCCTTTGGTTTATAAACCTTGAAACACATTTTGGGCCTACTATATCCTTTTCTTTCATAAGCCCTCACCCGAGCCTACATTACGTGCCTTTAAAAGCCCATTTTGATCAAATGTAGATGCTTAAATTAAAGAATCATGCATTGAATGAAGACATACTTGTACAATGAGATAGTGATCCTTTGAAGGTTCAATGGAGATAAAAGAAGTAGATCAAGTTGAATGAAGAAACCCATGAGATTTAGAAGATATCTTGGATCGAAATCAAAGACGCCTATTAGGGTCGTGAATTTGGATTGAGCATCGAAGGTTGAAAAGGCCAATGAAGTTGAAAATGAAGAAGAAAAAATATAAAAAAAAGGAAAAAAAGAAAAAAAAGAGAAAAAAAAGAAAAAAAAAGAAAAAGGAGGATTCAAACTGAAAACTCGAAAAGGGCAGTTTGAATCAAATGAGGAGGCGCCTAAGTTGAAAACCTGAAAGGGCAGCTTAGGAAGAAGGTCATCACCAACAGTTTTGATACAGAGGGCAAGATTGACAGACACTACATGAAAGAGCATATCGATAAGAGTGGGCTTTTGGGAAAGAATTCTAGATTGACTTGATTGAAATTGTCAGAATGTTTATTAAATGGATACTGAAAATCCTATTCCAAACAAACTGGCCTATTGATTTTTCTTGATTTCATGTTCCTTTTCTAAGAATGAATACCCATATCTCTCATGATTATTTTAAATTCATTCCGTCCCTATAATAAATTGAGAAGATGTATGAGTGCATTACATTGGTGGTCAAATTGGAAAGAAAATAAATAAATGTTGGTAACCTTTTTTTTTGGGTAAATTTTTGAAAAAAAATATTCGTTTGAGAAATCTTGCATTACTAAAAGAGAGAAAGAAACAAAAATAAAAAAATGATGAAAACATAACTTTGCAAGCATGATGGCAAGTCTTCAAGTATAATCGGACCAAGACTCATTAGAAGGTGGGAAGTGGAGATAGAAGATTTGAATAAGAAGAAGAATCCAGCAAATATGTGGAACTTGAGGAAAACGAGATGAGCTTGAGAATCTTGTTACCACAATTGAGATTGCATTTACATACATTCATGAAATAATTCAGGGGGCATGACACTGACATGTGCATAACATTCATAGCATCCATGGTATTCATGACATTCATTACATTCATGGTGTGCATGACATTTCATTAGTGCATTTTGACATTGAACTATTTGTTAAGACATTAGGATAAGAAGATCTGAATGATTAAAATTTTGAGGAAAAGAGAAAATATAAGAGATGGTAATTTGAAAAAATGATGAGGTATGAGAAGATGATGAGAAAAATACCTTTTTGAAAAAAACCTTAGATAAGAGCGAAGTCCAGTTTAGCTGGCACCTTAAAGGAGGATAAAGCCCAATATTGTTGGCATCAAAATGAAAGTTAAGCCCAGTCAAGCCCATGCTAACTGGCATTCTGAATGAAATCTTTATTTTTCAAAAGTCTCATTGCCTCTGTTGAGAGGAGCTTTATTTATTTTTTCAAAGTCTCATTGCCTTTGTTGAGAGGAGCTCTATTTTTCAAAGTCTCATTGCCTCTGTTGAGAGGAGCTTTATTTTTCAAAGTCTCATTGCCTCTGTTGAGAGGAGCTTTATTTTTCAAAGTCTCATTGCCTCTGTTGAGAGGAGTTTTTGTTTCAAAAGTCTCAATGCCTCTGTTGAGAGGAGCTTTTATTTCATGATTATTTTGTATTCCTTAGTCTTATGATAGGAAAGACTAGGAAATTTCATTTCACAGTCCTTAGTCTCATGATAGGAGAGTCTAGGAAATTTCATTTTTGCATTCCTTGGTCTTATGATAGGAGAGACTAGGAAAACTTCATCCTGCATTCCGTAGTCTTATGATAGGAAAGACTAGGAAATTTCATTTCACAGTCCTTAATCTTGTGATAGGAAAGATTAGGAAAATTCATGTTTGCATTCCTTAGTCTTATGATAGGAGAGACTAAAAAAAAATAATCTCACTTTGCATTCCTTAATCTTGTGATAGGAAAGATTAGGAAAATTCATGTTTGCATTCCTTAGTCTTATGGTAAGAGAGACTAGGAATTTCACTTCACAGTCCTTAATCTTGTGATAGGAAAGATTAGGAAAATTCATGTTTGCATTCCTTAGTCTTATGATAGGAGAGACTAGGAAAATTTCATCTTGCATTCCTTAGTTTTATGATAGGAAAGACTAGGAATTTCATTTCACAATCCTTAGTCTTATGATAGAAAGGATTAGGAAAACTCATGTTTGCATTCCTTAGTCTTATGATAGGAGAGACTAGGAATTTCACTTTGCATTCTTAATCTTATGATAGAAAAGATTTGGAAAATTCATGTTTGCATTCCTTAGTCTTATGATAGGAGAGACTAAAAAAGGAATTTCACTTTGCATTCCTTAGTCTTATGATAGGAAAGACCAGGAAATTTCATCTCACAGTCTTATGATAGGAGAGACTAGGAAATTTCACTTCCCATTCCTTAATCTTGTGATAGAAAGGATTAGGAAATCTCATTCTATAGTCTTATGATAGGAAAGACTAGGAGAATTCATGTTGTTGCATTCCTTAATCTTAAGATTAGGAAATTTCATTCTTTAGTCTTATGATAGAAAAGACTAAAAAATCCCATTCTGCATTCATTTCCTTAGTTTCATGATAGAAGAGGCTAGGAAACTTCATTTTGCATTCATTCCTCAATCTTTATAGGAGAAGAAGATTAGGAAACTTCATTTGGCATTTATTCCTTAGTCTTATGAGAGAGAAGACTAGGAAATATCATATTTTACAAAGAATTCATTGATAGGTAGTGCATTCGGACAAAATGGTTGTCTATGTCTTTGCACAATTACTGTTTCACAGCAAAGCGCAAAGAGGGGCAGCTGTAGACACCTAATTTTGTCCGAACAATTTTTAAATAAAAAAAAAAAAAAAAAAATCAAAAAAATCAAAAAATGATAAAAAGAAACAAGTCAATTTTGGTCAAATCTCATGTGGAGCACATGCAAAATTTCACACCTTCAAGAGTTGACTAAAGTTGATATTGTTGCCAAAAAAAAAAGAAAAAAAATCAGCCATTAAATCAATGAATAAATTAAGGAAGAAATAAATTGGGTGAAATAAAATCTGAAAATTGATTACCAAAAATAAAAAAAATGAAATGGAAATAAATTAAAAAAAAAAGAGGGAAAGTTAAACAAAATAAATGAAAAATCCCATGATCATGGGATCAAATATAAATTTTTGATTACTTTCCATGAAATTTTGAGGCTATAAAAGCCAATGAAACGGGGCTAAAAAGAGAACCTTGAGGAGAAAACCCTAGAAAACCTTGGAGAGGACATACAGCCACCATCCATCATCCTCTTCAACTCAACCTCGCCAACCACCATCGTTGGACAGGCACACAAAAAAACCTAGCTGGTCGTACCATTATCATCTCCCTCCCCTACTATCCTTGTTTTTTGGGCCATCTTGAATTCATCCTTGCTGCAAACCATCATCCCTGCATTGTCCATCATCAAACCGAACCTGCCACACTGTTGTGAAGGAACGTGGAGTTTGTTTGAAGAAGACAAGGTTTTGGTTTTTAAGGTATGCATATATTCTTTATTTTATCCTTTTCAACTTTGTTTTCTTTGGTTATTTATTTCAAAAAATATATATGATAATAATAAGGGATTTCATTCTTGTATGCTTATCTATTAGGAGATGTACAAGCATATATGTATACGTATGTGTATTATTTTTTTCTTGGGTTGTCAAATGATTTTTTTTATTTTATTTTCTTTTAAAACAAACAAATAAATAAATAATGAGTTATATAGAAATAAATAAATCAATGATAAAAAATCATAAAAAATAAAAACATATAAATAAATAAATGATAAATACGAATTAATAAATTTTAAATTCCGATGATAAGATTTCGAAGAAATCACAAGTAGTGATTCTTCAACAATCTGTAGGGTCGAGAAAAATCTTTAGATGTTACCAGCGTATTGGAACATTTAATTGGTTTTATCTCGATTTCAAAATTCTTTAAATAAATTAATATAAAAAATAGAAATAAATTAATCAAATATAAAATTTGAAATGAACAAATAAATAAATATAAATATGAATTATAAATAAATAAACATAAATACAAACTAATATCCTATGATAGGATTTCTTAGAAATCACAAGTAGTGATTCTTTGATAATCCTTAGGGTCGAAATGAAATATTTGAATATTACCAGCGTATTGGGGTATTCAAGTAATTTTAGTTCGATGAAATAAATTAATAGTAATAAACAAATAATAAATAAATAAAATTTTTAAACAAATAAATAAGAGTACAAAATTGTTACAATTAACCTTCAAAAATAAATGATAATAAAACAATTAAAAATTAAATAAAAAGTATGAGTTTTAAAGATTTTTCGATGATGAGATGTTACGGAATTCACAAGTAGTGATTCCTAACTGATCTCTAAGTGAGAGAAATATGCTAAATGTTACCAGTGTATTGGAATATTTAGTATGATTTTTTTCAATAAAAACAAAATTTTATAAATATAAATAAATTACAAAATAATAATATAAGTATAAATGAATAATGGATTTCTCATGGGCATCATCTGTATTTTGATTGCATCATTTGCATCCATGAAATTTCAAAATAAGTGTGAATCTCCCGAGGATGGGATTTTATAGAAATGGCAAGTAGCGATTCTTAAGAAATCTTTAGGTGAGGAAATTATCTGAAATGCTACCAAAAGTATTGGGGTACTTCGGAATAATTTTCAATACAAAAGATTTTCACTTATTTTAAATAAAAAATAAAACTTAAATATTTCAAAATAAAACAAATAATAAAAATGGTTTCAAATAAATGGAGTTCTTTTTAAATGTTTAATTAAGATCATTTTATTAAGATCAAAAGATAAGACATGATTAAGTGGTACCGTTTTTTAACGGGCGCTGTGGGGGTGCTAATCCTTCCCCACACGTAACCGAACTCCCGAACCCAAACTTTGTTTTCGCAGACCAAAAATTATGTTTTGATAAAACTTAATTAATTTTAAGATTTTATTAAAAAGATAAATAATTTTAGGTGGCCAATCGCACCTAGCCAAAAAAAGATTGGTGGCGACTCCATTTTGTGTTTTTTTCAAAATCGTCTAGCGATCGAGTCCCCGGACGAAAATCGTTACGACACATCCTAATCAGATTCAACAAACCCTTTCAACTCAGGAACTGAAGTAGAGCTAAAGAACAAACCTTGGCCTATTGATCCCTTGATATACTGAAGGATGTGATATGCAGCTTGCAAATGTGGAACTTGAGGCTATGATAAAAATTGGCTAAGATAGTTGACTGAATAGGAAAGATCAAACCAAGATATTGTCAGATATAATAATATTCCAATTAACCTGTGAAAAAATGTTGGATCCTGAAGCAGCTCCCCCTGTTCTGTTGAAAGCTTAGTATTAGGATCCATTAAAGTTGTCCTTGGTTTACAGCCTAAAAAACAAGCATCATAAAGCAATTGTAAAACATATTGCCAGTGTGAAAGAGATATGCCCCTTTATGACTGAGCCACTTCC
This sequence comes from Heritiera littoralis, assembly GCA_031772115.1. Taxonomy (NCBI): domain Eukaryota; kingdom Viridiplantae; phylum Streptophyta; class Magnoliopsida; order Malvales; family Malvaceae; genus Heritiera; species Heritiera littoralis. Next base: position 2,396,021 of record JAPDPK010000058.1, read on the forward strand.
AAGCCTAAAAAATACTTCAATTTGCCAAGATCTTTAAGCTTGAAACATTCATTATGTTTCAATCGAGAGATTGCATTAGAATCATTACTGGTAATCACTATATCATCCACGTACACAAGTAATGCTAAGAATGAATTTCCATTTATTTTTGTAAATAGAGAACTATCAACTACTGATTGCTAAAAACCAAACTTAAGCAAGGTAGTAGATAACTTTGAAAACCACTAACGAGTTATGCTGCTTTAAGCCATACAATGATTTGTGAAGCTTGCATATAGGACTAATTAGCAATTGCCTTCTTGTTGATATCCTGGAGGTAAGGACATGTAAACATCTTTTGTTAAGTCTCTATGTAAGAAAGCATTGTTAACATCTAGTTGTGTCAAGTTCCAGCCATGAATTGAAGCTAATGCAAGAAGCAACTTGACAATAACTAGTTTAGTAATTGGAGAGAAAGCATTTAGGTAGTCTACACCTTCTTGTTATGTATAACCTTTGGCCACAATATGAGCTTTGTACCTTTCCAAACTACCATCAGCTCGAAATTTGATTTTGTAAACCCAACGATAGTCAACAGGTCTCTTCCTAGAGGGTAAGGAAGTAACAGTCCAAGTATCATTAGCTTTCAAAGCTTTCAACTCTTTAAACATTGCTTCTCTCCATTCTAGGACTTTAGCAGTTTAAGCATTGGTATTAGGCTCAACATGAGAAGAAGTAGCATGAACAAAAGCTTTATATAAAAGAGAAAGATGACAATATCAAAGAACATATGATAAAGGATGTGAAGTAGGACAAACAAAAGATGAAATTGAATAACAATGATAGTCTTTAAGATGGGAATGATGATTTCTAGTTTTGGTAGAATTGAATTCATTAGAAGTATTTGGATGTTGTGAATTAACTTACTCAGATTGTGATTCTTCAGACAAATGAGAATTGAGTTTAGATGGCAGAATATGACTAGAAAATTAAATTTGGAATTTGATTAGATTGTGAAGAAGAAAGTTTAAAAAGAAAGATGTGTTCATGAAAAATAACATATCTAGATATGTAAACTGTGTTGGTGGCTAAGTCTAACAATTTATATCCTTTGGAATCAGGAGGATAGCATAAAAATGTAGTTGAAACTACTCTTAGAGAAAATTTGGTTCTATTTCTGTTCAAGTTGGAAGCATAACATAAGCAACTAAAAACTTTAAGATGTGAATACGATGGTTTTTTATGCCACAACAACTCAAAATGGACATTTATTGTTCAAGATTGGAGATGGAGTTCGATTGATAAGATATATAAAGGTCATGATACAATTAGTCCAGTAGGATAAGGGAACATTTGATTGAAAAAATAAAACTCTAGCAACATTAAGAATATGCTGATGCTTTCTCTCCACAACAGAATTGTGTTGTGGAGTGTCAACACATGAATGGAAGGGAACAATACCTTTGGCTTTGAAAAAAATCATTGAAGACCAATTCTGGGGCATTATCTGATTCACTGACTTAATAGAGATGCCAAACTAATTTTGTATTAAAGTGTAAAAATAGGAAAGACATTAATCATATTAGCCTTTGCTTTTAAAAATAAACCCAAGTATATTTAGTAAAATCATCAACTATTATTTAAAAAATATTTATATCCTTCAATAGACAAAGGAGTGAAAGGTCCCTATATGTCTATGTGTATCAGTTGAAAATATGATTCTAAAAATGGATTGCCAGAAATAAAAGGTAGTCGTTTTTGTTTGGCTAATGGACAAATAGAACAAGGAAAAGAATTCATTGAATTAGAAGAAATGTTCATATCAGACTTTAAGGTTTGAACCATTACAAAAGATGGATGTCCCAATTGAAAATGCCAGAGTTCCTTTTCTGTCATAGATAAACTATTACAAACAGATGAAATATAGCTTTTGAAAGAAAATCACAAGTTGAGCTGAGAATATAGAGGTTTCTAACTCTTTTACCCACCCCAATCATCTTCCCCTCTGTAAGGTCTTGAATAAAACAAAAGTGAGGTAAAATGAACATTATAATTGTGTTTTTGAAGCAAGGAACCAATGGAAATAAATTAAAATGAAAATCAAGGATAGAAAGAACATTTTCTAAGAGTAAGTTTTTCAATACTTGAACTGTTTTAGCTTGAGTTATGGCAATAGAAAAACCATTTGGTAACTTGACACAAGAATTTTATATTGGAGCTATGGACTTAAAAGATTGCAAAGAACAACATATAGTTGAGAAACATAAGAGATAAAAGAAGAAATACCATTAAGAGATAATACCATAGGCTTAGATTGATTTGGTTCTGGAATATTTTGAGAATCAAGCTATAGTTGTGAGCTTAGAAAAGCAATAAGGTAACGAACAAAAAAAAAAGAAAAGCAGTAAGGTGCTTGCACTGATCAATACTCAAACCTATAGATAAACTTGTAGAAACGTCATCTAAAGCATAATTGGCTTGATTAACATGTGCTTTAGAAACTACATTCTTCCCTTTTGTCTTATAACTAGGTTGATATCCAACTAACTTGTAACATTTGTCAATAGTGTGTCCAAGTATGCTACAATGTGTGTAATATGGATGATCCTTCCTTCCTTTAGGTCCTAGATTTACAGAAGATGTTGCAGTCACAGTCATGTCATTCGAAAATGATTCTTAAATAGGCAAAATAGATTGACTAATGTTTCTTTGGAGCTTCTCTTGTATAACCAATGAACACACCTTAGTAATAGGAGGAAATGCATCCAACGTCAAGATTTGAGCTCTAATCTGAGCAAAAGAATCATTTAAACCCATCAAGAATTGCATGATACATTCCTGTTGTTGAAAATTAGTCCATGGCCTCATTCCTTCACATGTAGAAATAGGAATAGGTTGATATTCTTTGAGTTCATCCTAAAGAATCTTAAGTTTTCTATAGTAACTACTGACATCTAATGATCCTTGATGAAGAGCAACTAGATTCTTTTTAATTTGAAAGATTCTTAGACCATTACTTTGCTGGAATCGATCTTTCAAATCATTCCAGATTTCATAAGCAGTGGAATAGTATAGAAGACTATCAGTAATTTCTCAACTAATTGAGTTAGGAATCCAGGATATTACCATACTATTGCACTGGGTCCATGCTCCATGTAAAAGATCTTTAGCTTCTGGTTTGACAACTAATCCATCAACAAAACAAATCTTGTTCTTGGCTGTCAAGGCCATCACCATTGCTTTGCTCTAGGTGTTGTAATTGGATCCAAAAAGCTTATGAGAAACCAATACAAGACCCGAATGATCTCAATTGTGAAGATAGAAAGGGTTACTCAAATCATCCAAAGAAAAATAACTAACCGTGACCTTATTTGTAGCGAGATTATTGTTACTGTTACCTCAAGTCATGGAAGAAAAACAAAGTGTGAATCAGCAAAAGAAAGTTCTAATACCATTTTACAATGATTGCAAGAAAAAGAATTGAAAGAAAGCTTTAATACCATTTTACAATGATTGCAAAAAAAAGAATTGAAAGAAAACTTGTTTCTGATGTATATTATGAAATGAAAGGAGCAAATGTTCTACATATATGAGTAAGTATAGTAATTAATAACTGGCATACTAGCTTTTTTAATAGAAATTGACTTGACAACAATATTAACTAACTTGCACACGTGTACTAACTAACTTGTACACATCAAACTTTGCTTGTCTAATAACTTGCAAGTTAATACTTGCAATTTAAATAATTCACCAAAAATTTAGTAAACAACCACAAAGAACAAAAACATTTAAGTGAAATTTTACATAATAAAAAAAATAAGAAAATATATACAAGTAAAATATGGTAAGTACTAAATAATAAAAAAGAAATAAATTAGTATGAAATTTTATAGAAGTAAAAGGAGTGAAACACTAATTCATAAAAGAGGAATGAATTAGTTAAATTGATTCTTGAAAAATATTCCTTTTAAAAGTTGTACCATCCTAATTGGATGTTT